>JAKSZU010000004.1:62719958-63950329 GCA_026018925.1 Tupaia tana
GAGAAATAACCCCCCGGGGGATGGTCATGCCTCAATCCCTTCTCCTCCATTCTCCTCTTGGGATCTTGGGCACGCATGCACACGCGCCCACCGTGAGTTTTAAGCCACCGGGTCCGGGACGCGAACCATGGTCAACTATGTGTGAATCCAGTGACATAGCCATTACGCTAACTGCTGGTCCCCTATTTCATTTATTTTTAAATTATTTTTCTGTTCAGGATAGAAAAGACCCTCAGGCCCAGGGTGGACTGCACCTGGCTGAGTGATGCCGTGTGGGCTATATTCCTGTAGGAGAAAACCCTCAGAGCTAGCACGTGCCGCATCGTGGCCTGTACTCTTATTTACGTGTGTATGTCTTTTCTTGACGACTATTGTGACCACTTTGGGAAAAAATATACATCACCTTTTAGTATTTTTAAATTATGAAAGTAATTACTTATAATTATGTTTCAGCATAATTACTTAAAATTATGACATTAGGAAAATAGGAAGGCTTTAGAAGCCAGTATGCGTGTGTATGGGGGGGTGGGGGGAATCCCAGTATCCAGAGGCAACCATTTTTTTAGACTATTTCACTATTTTGGTTGTGCCTTAGTTTGTCTCTGAGTTTCTTTCTTTCTTCCTTTTTTTTTTTTTTTTTTTTTTTTAAAGTAACAGAAACTGATTCTGAATCACTTAAGCTGAGAACTAATTTATTAGAAAGATATCTCAGTAGGGATCAACAGTTGGCGTAATGGCTATGCCGCTGGACTCCCATGTAGCCGACCGCGGTTCGAGTCCTGGACCTGGCTGGGCGCATGTGCGTGTGTGCCCAAGATCCCAAGAGGAGAATGGAGGAGAAGGGATTGCAGCATGGCCATCCCCCGCTCCGCCCCCCCCCAGGTGATTTCTCACTTTCTGTTTCTCTGTCTCTCTCTTTCTGGCGCACGCATGAGCCCTATAGCAAAAACCTCTCAAAAAAAAAAAAAAAGAAAGAAAGAAAGAAAGAAAGAAAGAAAGAAAGAAAGAAAGAAAGAAAGAAAGAAGAAAGATCTCAGCAACTTAAAACTTAACTGAACATTTTAATGCAAAGTAAGAGGGATTTGGAACATAGCTGCTCCTCACAGTAGATATCCTATTTGCTCTTCGCTAAGAACATCAGAAAATCAAAAACAAGTTAACTCAAATACTAACATTTTCTTAATTCATCTTGAATGAATGCGATACTACCAAGTCAACAAAATGCGTCATAGTTGAAGGACACCAGGAGGTGTAACTGGAAGGAAAACAAGACTGCCAAATGCACAGGGGAAAAGCCAAGGATTCAAGACACCCTTCCAGCATGGGGTGTGGAATAAATAACTTTCAAATTCTCTCTCCAAAATAGTACCATGACTAACAACTGTCTTAGAACTCTGCACTGGAGCAAAGCATATGATTTGTCAGTGCTAAGTACATAGTAGGCTTACAGTAAAACTAAATTATTCATCACGAGTTAGATTTTGGCCACATATCAGCACTGCCACTTTCAATATACAACTCGCAGGTTAATTTAAAGGGCTGGCAAATGGCATGGTGGTTAAGGGCTGGACTCTCACATGTCCAACCATGGTTTGAGTCCTGGACCTGGCGGCTTGCTTTCTCATTTTCTCTCTCTCTCTTTCTCTCTCTCTGTCTCTTACTCTGTCCCTCTCAGTTCAAATTAAAATAAATAAATAAAGTTAAATAAAATAATTCTTTTTTTTTTTTTTTTTTAAAAGGTATATTTCTCCCAGAGCTCAAAGCACTTGATAATCACATATCTTGTTTAACAAGCTTTTTAAAAAACAAAAATATCAAGGTGGACATTATGGAAAGGAACAGAGAACCAGGAGCTGGACTTAGAGGGACAGAGCACTCAACACAATACAACTCAGATCTTGTGATTCCCTGTAATATTTTTGGGAACTACGAAGCTGACAAGACTATTTACATATAAAATGAGGAGACATGACCAAGGCCCTATAGGTTTACAATTTGCTCAGACTTAGGGTGTTAGGAATTGATTGAAAACTAGAACCCAAGTCTCTCAAAGTATATGAACTGTAAACGTTGAATCTGTATAGAAAAAAAGTTAGAGAAAACCCAAGGGCTGTGCTGTTTATTCAAAGTCTTGGGCTATTACTGTCCCACGACGACAGGTCAGATATTCTTGGTTCTACTCCCTAGAGAAACTAATCCAAAATCCCTCCTATTCTATTTCTAGATGTCCATTTATATCAAATAATTTGACTTCAAAATAAACATGCTCACAAGCTGGAGGGAAAATGTGAATCTGAAGGGTTATTACACCTATTTAACTTCAGAATAAGGTGGACATGGCAGGGGCATAGATTTTGACTTAAGCAAGCTGGGATCTTCTAGCCATCAGGTTTGTTCAAACATGGGAATGCATTGCCTTAAAGACTCAGTACACAGGACCAGCAGTTAGCATAATGGCTATGTCGCTGGACTCTCACGTAGTCGACCGCGGTTTGAGTCCTGGACCTGGTGGCTTAAACTCACGCCTGGCTCATGTGTGTGCGTGCCCAAGATCCTGAGAGGAGAATGGAGGAGAGGGGATTGCGGCGTGGCCATCCCCTCTGGGGGGTGATTTCTCGCTTTCTATCTCTCTGTCTCTCTCTGTCTGTCTGGCGAGCGTATGCGCCCTATAGCAAAAACCTCTCCAAAGGAAAAAAAAAGACTCAGTACACGTCCATCTCTAGAAATAGTAAACAGAAGGATAATGACCTCCCATGGAGGTTTAGGAGACAGAATACTAGGTCGGGAAGCTACTGTGGAATTCCAAGCAAAAGGTGATAAGGCCTGAATTAATAAAGTCGTGGCAGAGATGGAAAGGATGGGACAGAGGAGCGTGATATTTAGGTTATATCATGTAGATTTACTGATTGACTACGCATGGAAAATGGGTAATGGGAAAGTGTATGGACATTTTATAAAGATGACTGAGCTACGAGCACCCCACAGAGAAGCACAAGAACAGAGCAGGTTTGTGAAAGAAGATGCAGTCAGGGATGCTGGTGGGGCCATCTGGATGGAGTCACTCTCCAAGCTAAGGAGCCCAGGGTGACTGAAGACATAGCATGGGAATCCTCAGGACAGGGGAGTCCTAGCTCAACTTCCACCTGAGAGATGGGATATAGCATGAAAGAGGTCTAGGGACACTGGATTCTAAGACACAGACTACAAAGAGAAACGCAAGAAGACAGGAAAGGACTGGCCAGGAAGGACCCAGGAGAGAAGTGAATGGCAATGCCTGGAGGCTGAGAGAGCAGTTTCAGAAAGAAACGGTCAACAGTGCCAAGTGCAGCAGAGAGCTCCAATAAAAGGACAGTTGGTCAGCATCTTGGCAGTGAGCAGGTTGCTGGTGAATTAAAGGGGGCTGGGTAGCCAGGGGGAAGTGAGGAAGACACTGTGATAACCAGATTTTGGATGGAGGAATATGGAGACCAGGAGAGACAATACAGAACCGAGGCTGATATTTAGGATGGGAAAGATCAGATCATGTTTATAAGCTAAGAGGAAAGTGTTGGTAGAGAGGAGGAGACTGACAAACCCTGGGGAAAGGAGAGGCCAAGGCGAGGAGCCTTGAGGAGGGGCTGGCCATGACACAGGAGGCAGGACTGACCTTGGGCAGGGGGAAGGACATTTTGTTCTCGGAGGCTGGAGGGAGGAAGCAAGAATCATAGATATGGACATGGATAGAGCTGTAGCTTGTGGGGGGCAGTGGTGGGACAGAAAAGATTGTGCCCAATGGCCTTAAGTGCCACTGTGAAGTAAGAAGCAAGGTCTTATTATGAGGATTATAAAGGACAATGCTCGACGAGAAAGTGGAGAGAGAAATACCGAAGTGACCTGAGTAAGGACAACAGAACTGATGGGGGGCTTCGGGGGCCTGGCTGAAGACGCAGGCGTGAGTCAGCAGACACACTGATCAAGCTCCTCAAACTCATCTTACACACAAAGACCAACCCCAAGCCCTCTCCCCATTCCCCATCCAAACTGTTCACTGACTCCCCGTTGGCCCTAGGAAAAAAGTCGCATTTCTTCCCAGCACACAGACCCTGGGTACTCTGAGGCCCAACCACCTCCCTGGTCTCGTAGCTCCTTCCACTTCTCAACCTCAGCTTGAGGTTACTATTGGGTCATCGGGAAAGTCATGATGCATTTTTGCATAGAAAAACATGGCATGCTTTTTCCGGTGACCTCATATATAGCAAGCTTTCTTTTTCTCATGGCTTTTCTACCTACTGCTGCTACTGTGTTACCTCTTCCAGAAAGTTACTTGACAGAGGCTGATTCAAATCTCTCTCGGGGTTAGCAGGTGGTGCAGCATTTAAGGCGTTGGACTCCCACGTGGCCAACTCAAATCCTGGACCTGGTGGCTTGAAAAAATCACGTGTGCGTGCCCAAAATCCCAGGAGGAGAATGGAGGAAAGGAGATTGAGGCATGGCCATCCCCCTTGGAGGGTGATTTCTCACTTTCTCTCTCACTGTCTCTCTCTGGTGAGCACACACACCCTATGGCAAAAACCTAAAATTAAATAAATAATAATAAACAAATATCTTTCTGTAGATCTCATAGCAGGCTGTGCATCCTTCCTACCAGCTATGGTTTGAATTTATATGTTAGAAACTTAATCCTTAATGCAACAGTGTTGGGAGGTGGAGCCTACTAAGAGGTGATTAGGTCACCAATCCTCTGCCTTCCTGAGTGCACTAATGTCATTATTGCAGCAGTGGGTTAGTTATCATGAGAGCAGGTTTGTTAAAAAAGTGAGTTCTACCCTGCCTTTCTTGCACTCTCTTTCCCTTTTGCTTTCCACTATAGATTTCTCAGCAAGAAAGCCCTCATCAGATGCCAGCACCTTGTTATTGGACTTCCCAGCCTCCAGAGCAGTAAGAAATTTCTCTGTTCTACATAAAGTACCTGGTCTCAGGTATCCTGCTATAGCAGCAGAAAATAGACTAAGACACTAACTTTACTTCTACCACACGGTACAGAGAGAGGTGTTTGTATGTCCATCCTCTTACCAGTCATGCATGGAAGAGCTCCTTCTGGATGGGAGCTTTCCCCTCTGTATTCTCAGCACCTAGTATGCCTTTGGTTTCCATGGAGGGGATGGAGTAAGGAGGGAGGATGATCAAATGACTTCTGAGTGGGAGGCTGGATCAAGGGTTCCCAAAATCCCATCTTACTGAGAAGCCACAATTCTAATTTGTGAGTCCTTTGTACATATCTACTTTATTTTGTTTTATTTTTAAATTTAAATTTATTTATTTACATTCATTCACTATACATCATTACAGCATACAAAGTGAGATTTCCCATTCAGAATACACTGTATATTGGCTCAATCAAGCATATCAACATATGTGTTATCATCAACAAATAATTTTACATTTCTTGTTTCCTGTATATTTTGCTTTTTTTTTCCCCCATCCTTGATTCCCTCTCACCCTCTGCTTTTATAAAAACACACATGTATCTGAAGTAGACACTAGGGAGATTTATTCTCTATAGAAACTAAAAGATTGATCATAGCTTTTTCCTTTTCCTTTTCTTTTTCTTTTTTTTTTGTTATAGGGTGCATGTTCTCTCAAGAGAGAAAGAGAGAGAGAGAGAGAGAAATCACCCTCCGGGGAGATGGCCATGCTGCAATCCCTTCCCCTTCATTCTCCTCTTGGGATTCTGGCTACACACACATGCACTTAGCATGCTTTTCAAGTCTCAGGATCTCGGATTTGCATCATACAGTCAGCCATGTGGGATCCGGAGCCTTAACCACCCCACTGCCTGCTGGCCCTGATCATAGCTTAGAGCCAGATCCCAATAGCAAGTCCTGGGGCTGTGGACTTGCACTGGAAATCCAGCTGAGGACAGAGATGCTGCAGTGGCATCCAAACTCATGAGGCCTTCCATTCCTCCTTTTCTTCCCAACCAGGACAACCTGCACCTCCTCAGCTGTCCCCGGAGCACTCCAAACACCCGTCAGCTGAAAGGTCCTCACACTGTCGTTGACAACATCTTTAAGCCCAGTTGACCGAGGCCTAGGTCCTCTGGGTACTGCTGAGCTTTCACACTGGCTGTGCAGAAAGACCTCCGTGGTCTGAGCACACCGGTTCTCCAGCGTCCTCACCAAGGTTTGGCATGGCCTATCTCTCTGTAGTCCTGGAGGTGCTGAACCACTAACAGAGTTTTCCCAGGATCTCAGTCCTGTCTCTGCTTCCCACTCAGGGCTGTCCAACAAAAACAAGTCCTCGGCCAGGATCCAAGCTGCAGGGTCTGTCAGGGAAGGGGCACTGGGACACAGCCTCTGTCAAGATGTCATTACCCTGATGCTGAAACCAGATCCCCACAGCTCCCAGATGCCATTGGAATGCATTTAAGTCTCTTAAAAAAATATCAAAACAAAAAAAACCCCACAAACAAACAAAAACTGCATTGGGCTTGTTTGTTTTTGTTTTTGTTTTTAGGGCTGGAGAGATAAATGAGCAACTAGCCGCAGCCATGAGGAGGGGCTGAGTCACTAGGAAGACATTTTCCACAGGGCCTTTTCCACCACAGTAGCTCCTGCTGATGGTGTATCTGCCCAAGGACAAATGCAACTCAACCTCAGCATGAGGGTGTGTCACTAGCACCCAAACTGTCATGTAACAGACAGATCAAAGGGCCAGCCACAGGGGAGACAAGTGGGGCCTTCCCTCATCACACATGCTCTACCACAGAAAGGCAGACTCACATGAAATCAAGTTCCAGGGGCCCAGCACTCTACGATGTGCAGATGCAAACCTCTGGCTGTGATGTGGACTCAGAGAGGGTCCAAATGCTATTAACAGTGTGTTAAACCTGTATTTATTTCTTTAGAAAGAGAGAGACGGGCACCCCCGACAGGGTCTCCACTATGTGATCCTTCCCCAGCCCCAGCCCCTGGGTGGCCCCATGTGCACAAGGAAGCCTCCCGAATGCAAGCCTGGACATCCCATGCAGGTCTGGCATCACAGAGCATGCATTACTGCTGCACCACTGGCTGGCCTCTCCGAATAACTTTTTGAGGTCAAGGAGAATGATTTAATGCAAAACGAAGCACAATGGCAACACAATTTAAGATCTCTATAGAATTTCATGACCTCGAAGACTGTCAAATCTAAGTACGGGAAAGCATATGTGCAAACTCACGGCCTTCTAACCATGACCGCTGGCTGACAACACCACAGCCGCTGGGCTGAGCCACTGGCTAGCTGAGACTGACCTTTTACCCACACACTCCACGCCCCGACCTCGCAGTCAACCTCTTTCAGAAAGGCAGCTTTTCTGCACTTGCAGGGTGATTCGCATCTCTTGGGTTCCCCTGACACAACCACACTGACCTTTTTCAGGAGTGGCTATTGGTAAGGTGGCAAGTGTCAGCTCGTTCTCTCCCTACCCGTGAAGTGATAGATAAACAGATAGATGAATGGATGGAGGGAAAGACAGACAATCAGATATGAGAGGCCGGGAGAGGATGCAGGTTTGTTCCCATTATAGCCCGAGGAACTGACTACTGTGCTTCCTACTAAAGTCCTTCTGCAGTTCCCCAGGGACCTAAAGGTGATCCTGCCACTGGCTGTCCCCTGCTGACCCCCTCGCCCTTCCAGGCTTGTGCCTCCCAGCCCAAACTGGGCCATTCTATGTCCCTGCTTCTGTGCGTGTGTCTTTCTCTACCCAGACACCTTTTCCTCTCCTCCGGATAACTTCTCCTAATTCTTCCAGACTCAGCAGAGGCTCTTACTCCCTCAGGAGGCATTCTCTGACCCTCCCATTCCAGTCCACACTCAGCCAGGCATGTGCATGCAGGGAGGCGCAGTACCCTCGAGGTGAAAACGCCAGCAAATTGTTGGTAGATGATGGCTCCTCTCAGTTGGCCAGTGAGTATCAGCAGAATGCCCATGAAGCACCACATTGCAGCAGACCTTCCCAGCTGGACTGAAAACCTCTCCACCTGGTCTTCTCTACTGTGGAAGAATGGCTGGCAAAGGCCGAACACATACAAGGGGCCACAACCGATGCCTGCTAAACCGAACAGAGCACATGGCTCGAATGAGAGTCCATGTAGAAATCTGCCTCAAGTAAGTAGCCTCCCATTATCTGAGATTTTGCTGTCTGCAGTTTCAGTTACCTACAGTCAACTGAGACCCAAAAAAGGAAAATTCCAGAAGCGAACAATTCACAAGTTTTAAATTGCACACCATCCTGAGCAGCGTGATGAAACCTTGTGCCTTCCTGCTCTGGTCACCCAGAAGGGGACTCACCCCTCTGTCCTGCTATAAGCCCTCCAGCTGTCTTGGTTACAGAGCAACTGTCGTGGTATCCCTGAACTTTTGCCCAAGTAACCCTGATTTTACTGAATGATGCCCCCAATGCACTAGAGTAGTGGTCCTGTCATATTATTATAATTGCTCCATTTTATTATTAGCTATTGTTGTTATCTCTTACTGTGCCTAAATTGTAAGTTAAACTTTGTCACAGGTAAGTCTACACAGGACAAAACAGTATATACAGGGTTCAGAATTACCCATGGCTTCAGGCACCCCCTCGGAGTCTTGGAGAGCATCCCTCCTGGATAAGGGGGCTACTGTACTTGTTAACCTCCTGGCAAGAAAAGCCTGGCTGGTGGGATTATTCCTAACTCCTCGGCTTGGATGCTGGGGTTCCTGACTGTGCCCCCCTGCAAGGCTCTGCACTGACCAGGCCTGGCTCTCAGTGCCACTGCCAGCACCAGCTTCCCCTACATCTGAGCGACTGGCCTGTTGCTCTGCCAGACAGGAACGCCTTTCCACACCGTCCTCTCCTTCATCTACTCAAATCCCAAATCACTAAAAATCGAAGGAAAATTATTAGAAGGGTTACCTGTTCTACAAAACCCAGTTCTACATCCCCCCTAAAAATAGGCTCACACTGCCCTCTCCCAACTGCACTGCAAAGTGAAGTATTAATATACACACTGTCATCCTGTTTTCAGGTTTCAGCTGTCTTCACATGGTAGACTGGAAAGATCACCGGGTTTTCCTGGTTCCCACTAAATGATTCTAGACAAGTTGTTTCTTTGAGCCACTGTGGAAAGAGTAAACTATTGTCCTGCTCAACTCAGCTCGTTTTAAGACTTCAGCGAGACGTGCGAAGGAACTCAGATATTGGGAAGCCTCTTGCCAATGTAACAAAATGATACCGTGACCAGGTGTTCATGTGGGAAGTCATCTGAGGGCACTAAACAAGCCTCGACTCAGTTATCGTCCCACCCCACCGAACGGAGCGCGTGCCTGGGTGGGGCTATGTTCAGGGTTCGGGGACTCAGAACTTGAGTGTGCTCTGTTAATGTCATGGGTCTGCACTGTCTTCATCACAAGCTTCTTTCCATCGGGAACACATACTTTCCCTTTTGCACTCAAAAAGAGACCCAGTGGTCTTCTACGAAATGACAGCCTACTGTGAAAAAGCTCCTGGAGACCTTAAAAATCATGATCCTCGATGTGGCTGAAATAGCTCCTTTTTGGCCTCAATTCCACGAAGGCCAGCACTGTATGCATATCCCTGATCCTTCTCTCCAGTGTTGGCCTCCCATTTCATTCTTTTCCAGGGTCTTTGTATACACGTCCATATGAGGCCCCTAATTATAACCCAAATTTTACAAGACCTCTGCAAATAAGATCTTATTCTCTGAAAGCACAAATGTGATTGGTCTCCTATGTAACGAAGGAGCTTTTATATTTTTGGTTTTCTTCCCGTACAACAAACACTATTAATAACATCCTACTTTCTCCAGAGATGATATGGATTAGACCAAATGGAAAGTTACCATGGTTACTAGAGTGTTATTTTTGGCATGAGAAATTCATGCCAGGAGAAGCAGCATAAAGTGGTCAAGAATTGAAGCTTTATTTCCGCTTTGCTATCAGGCAATCAGTCCCAATTTAATTTTCAAACTCTAATTGCCATGGAAACTAATTATGAGTAACAAGACCTGAAACTCCTAATTAAAGTGGTAGTCAATAAAGCTATTTGGCATAATCATTGAGACAACATTGGCAGGATGAGGGATTAAGTACAAGCGAACTGCTCTCCCAGGTAACTAAGCAAAACAAAACAGGGAAATCCATCTTGAGGGTACAGCTGGGGAACCTTAGCTGGGACTGACGGCCCGAGTTTCTGCTGAGTGAGGGAGTCAGGTCCTCTCTGTGCAATGAAGAGTTCCCAAACTCAGAATGGTGTAGGAGCACGGATGCTTTTAAAAACAGTCAACCACCGAGAACGGCCATGGTGTGGAGGCCGAGAAGGGATTATCTGCAGAGCGGCTGGTTCGGACTAACCCATATATTATGTGGCTCTTTCTGCACAGGCCGTGGGGGCCGTAACTGCAGTCAAATGGAGGAGCCAAACAGAATCTCATCACGCAGACCCAGATATTTATGAGCAGATTCCTCGCATACCCAACGCTGAGCTGTACTTTTCTGAAGCAGCACAAGTTGGCTTATGGAAGGACCTCTATTGAGTGAGAACCTGCTGCCAATCCCTCAAGTGCACCACTCCCTTTGGGACCTTCTGGTCTATCTTTGACAGCTCTAAAATACCATTAATGGCATGACTTTATTGGCCCCACTCTAGGGTGATCCACATTAGGACAGAAGCTACATGGTCCTCGCATCACCCCACGGGACTCTAGGATAAAAAGGGACTCTTAAGTCAGAGAGGGAACACTTAGAACTGATGAGGAATTATTGACCCTCCTCCAATCTTCTTGACAGAGACAAAATTAACTATGCTGAGTGGTGGGAAAGCTACTCTTAATGCTTCCACCAGGCAGCAAAATCAGAGAAAGCTCACCCTCTTCCCATTCAGTGTGTGCTTTTATACGGAGGGGTCCTTCTCCCTCTTTTTTTTTTTTTTTTTTCCTTCAGATAGTGTCTCAGTATGCCACAGTCCTCCTGCCTCAGTTTCTCAAGTTGCTGAGACAGGCAGGTGCAGTAGCCTGTAGCTGTAAGGTGGGCTGCGATCGAATCTGGGCCTCCTACGTGGCCTCCGCCTGCTCAGTAGTGGAAGTGCTCACTCCCACTGCGGGGTCTTTTCTCCCTTTAACAGGTCATTTTCCTGAGTGGGTTTTTCTTCCTTCCTTTTTTTTTTTTTTTTTTTTTTTGCATTACTGAGAAGAAAGCAGCAGAACATCATAGCCCTGTTGTAGCCTTTCAAAGGCAACGAGTAAGTCAGTCCCTCAGGAGAGGGAGTGCTGCTTCAGGGTGGGAAGAATTCCTTGAGAGCTTTCCGACTCCTATTTCCCAGGAATAAATGAGGCCCACAGTCATGTTGGGGCTGCCAGGGTTTTTCCGAGGCAGACAAACCCCAAGATGAATGAAAGCCTAAATTAATCTTCATTCTCAGTGCATCACAGGCAGGCTACAAAGAACACAGGCCTTGTTTGGAATTAGCCAAATGCGGTTCTCTGAATATTTTGATCAAAATAGTATATCGACGTGTTACGAAAAGCCTTTGGCGCTGACATCTTGTAACAAAGGTTCAAATGTGAGCAATAAAGACACAGGCCGTTCTGACCCCTGAAGGTTTTGGAACCTGACTCAATTGGAAAAAGGAGATATTCTGTGGTTCTGTGTACCACCTGCATTATCGACATATAATGGACCAGCAGGTTAAGCAGAGAGGGGTGCTCAGCCACCTCACACTCACTGTGAACCACAACAGAGAGACAGAGACAGAGAGAAGAACATTCGCTTGATCTTATTGAACCACTTTGGTATCAAATTTCAGCTCGAGGAGACTGAGAGTGTCCTGAAGAACAGAGCACGATCCTGAACACGGACAAGGAGCCCTGTGTGTGCTGCCAGATTCTGCTTTTGGGGGAGTTACCTTGTTAAGGGCTCATCAGAACCATCTGTCAAAGAGAACACCTCTGTTTTTAGAGCCAGCAAGCTGCAAACTTTTTGTAGAGTCTCTTAGAAAACTCATGCTTTCTAAGCCCCCCAAAATAATCATAGATGCATCTTATCTACAGACCACACCTACCTTCGCTCCAATGAAAGACTTGCGGTGATAGAAGCAGCACAGAGCTGCCGAGAGGGCGTGGAAAGCATTGCACTCCTTAGGCATCTCCTGTCTTCGGCCCCTGGGACCACGCACTGTCCTTGGGTTAAAGGAAGGGGCTAGGGATGTTGGCACCCCAGTCCTGCCCCAGCAGCTGTGCCGCTTGCTCCTGCCCTTGGCAGTCGGAGGTGGTGGCCGGGAGAGTGAGCCGGCTCCTTCTCCCAGGCCAGTCTGGGACTTCTCCCCTCCACTGAAGCAAATGCGATCCACTCGCTCAATTCTGGCAGGCTGGTGTCCAGCCGGCCATGGACACGGTGCCAGAAACTCTCATGTGACCAGACTCGCTTTCTGATGAAATTCTAACCCCTCTTAGAAGGGGCTTTGGGCTTTAGCCTTCCGTCCCCTCAGTTTAGAGGCCCAGCACAAATCATTAACCCCCCCAGGCAGCCTTTCCTTCTCAGAGCTAAGCGGCGGGCAATCTGCTCCCAGTGGCTGTGCCTGTTTGCCTCTCACCCTGGCTCCTGGGGAGCGAAGGAAGCAGGGCAAGTTGTAGACACATCACACCACCTTGTTAGGAGACAGAGGCTCCTTTGAGCAAATGAGGTGGCCTAAAAGTGACCGGGGTGTGGCTTTCTCGAGAGCAATCCTAGAAGTTCTAAGAAACCTAGGCAGAATCCCTGTCCCCACCCTCCTCTCCCCACCTCCAGAACTGTTTATTTTTAATTAGGATGCTCCCGGCAGCCAGTCTACAGCTGATAACGTTGGCACGGCCACCACCATTGGCAAAGTGATATTGTCTTTTGGTGTTTAATTAGCAATTCTGTCAGCAAACACCCTGGGTGCCCTATGCCCTCCCCACCTGGCCATGCAAACTGTGGGGAAGGTGGGTACTGGGTACCCACTTCCGACCCAACTGTCCGCTCCCCTCCTTCACTTTAAATGTCTCTTTCATTACCCACCTGCACTGCAATTACTCACTCTGCCTACCCTAGTCCAGCACGCAGCCCTTGCATCCAGCATGGCCAGCCAGGTCCTCTTCGACTTCCTGTGGGAGGCCCTTACTGCTACCAAGAGCCTTCTAGCGCCTTTAGGGGAAAGTTAATGCTCTTCTTTCATTTCAGTTACAGTGGGTGCGCAACTATTCTGTTTTCTCTCTCTCTTTTTTTAATCGAATCCAGGTTTCTGCCTGTAGCTCTTCCTCTGTTACTGTTCCAAACATTAACTTTTTGTGGCTTTGGTCACTCAAAACTGGAATGTGTCCTAAAGCTTTCTAAAACCTCATACAGGCAGCAACTTGTGACGAGGACGAAATGGAACCTCTTCAGTGCAGAAAGGAATAACACCGGATGAGGGATGAGGGAAGTATGAGAACTATCCAGCGGGCTTAGTGTCAAATCCTCAGAAGCCCTGGCCTTTGGGCTAGGGTCAAGTTTGCCTTAACTGTAAAAATCAGGAATTGTTTGTTTAATGCCCAGTGAGGGGAGCCACAGGCCTCACAGAGGCTCAGCCTAACAAACCTGATGGTGGGGGGCGGCAGGGGGAAGAGCCCTTAGGGGTCTATCACAGCAACGAGGTGGGGTGCTGCCTCCCTTTATCTGAGAACCTAGAAGCAAGCACCAGGGGGGGTTAGGGGCTGGAAGTGCCCTTAGAGATGTCCAGAAGGGTGGGGGGCAGGATCCAGGTACTGGACCCACAAGGAAGCATCTTCTGGTTTGCTCTCATTTCTATTAGATGAAGTTCAAAGGCCAAGTCCACAGGAGCAGCCTGAGCTCAGGCCCCAGCACTTCTGTGCCCAGGACTCATCAGCCTGGCCATCAGCCACTAGCAAGGGAGCCCAGTTTTCACCTGTTTTCTACCTTGGCAGTAAGTAGCAAACTCCTTTGGGCTAAAAAACAACCCAAGAGGAACGCATCATCCCAGCCCCAGGAAAAGGGCATGAAGGCAGTTCCTCAAACCCTGCACAAATCAGTGGGATTCATCAGCCAAGACACTCCACTCCGGAGTCCAGATGCCCTTCCCCCAGAAAGTGTGAATGAAATTGCATTCTGGAAAGTAAATATGCAAATAGCTCAGACATGTAAATTACATAGAATTATGTAGTCAAGTGCTCCAGAGCCAGGAAAAAGGCAAAACAAAAGACACTCCAGGTCGCAGGAGAATTGCAGCTCTTGTCACCAGAGGCTTTCCTTGTTTATGCCAAGAAAAGTCTCTAAAATGCCCAAAGAATTTGTCTCACCAGGATTAAAGCATGGGCTAATCTTATTAGGTAACTGTTTCCTAAGTACCTTTTATTTTCGTTCTACACTAAAAATAATTTCTGAAACAGCACTCAAAGGTTTTAATCAATTTTCTCTTGAAACGGCCGAGGAGAGAGACTAAAATAACGTGTTGTTGCAACTAAAGATGGTAATTGCATGAATTCCAAAAGTGCCCTTCTCTGACTTGTTATGCTTTTAAATGTCTCCCATCTGCACTGATCAATTCCCCGCGTTCTCCCCACAATGATTTTTCTATTCTCGTTACAAAGAAAGGCAGGACCAGATCGGTGTGTCGCTCAGCAGAGAACAAAGAACAAGACTCCTGTCTCAGAGGGCAGGAGCAGGTATCTGATCACATGGAAACACAAATAAGGGATTTTTAAACATCTTATAATTAAACCTGTTACACATGCGACCCCTGAAAACGGTGTGACCTGGGGCAGTAGCTGGGTCACTCCCTCGTAATTTGGTACACGGAATTTAGGACTACTGGAATTTGGATTCAGGGTTTTCTAAACTCCATGCCTTCTTGGGGACAGGGAGGGTGTCTCTACTGGAATCCCAGGAACCTACGGAGGGAGAGAGGGAGAAGGAGGAAGGGCGAGGAGCTGGGTAGCACAGAGCTCTGGCCAAGTCCAGGGTGCTCTCCAGCACCTCCTTCTGGCCTCCCGAGAGGCCCGCGCCTCTGCATCAAAGGGAACACCAGTGAAAAGCCAGGACTGTGCAGCCAGGTGGACCCTTGGAAGGAATCCCACGACTTCAGGTCAAATGTTACCCCTGCACAAGGAGGAAGGCTAACGCAGCCAGGGGAGGCCCCTGCCCAGTACTGTCCTCAATGACAGTTTCTCCTTGAGCAGCCTTAAAACTAACCTGCCGTATATAGTAACCATGGAAACGGGAGCTGCCTGCCAGCCACATCCAACAGACACATGCCTCCGGTTGGCTGAGAGAAAGGGGCTCATGTGCGATCCTTTTCCCAATGTGCAAAGCACCCACTAGAAAAGCAAACTCGCACTGATGGTAGGCCGGTCTCCGACAGGGCATCAGGGAGAGATGGCAGGAGAAAGAGATGCCCACAGGTGTCTGCTTTTCACTGTTCCTGGACTGCTGGGGAAACCACTGCCTATAGCCTCCATCCCCTCAAAGCCACCCCAGAATCAGGGCATCCAGCTTTGCTCAGAGGCATGACCAGTCTCTGTCAAGCAACCCAATGGACAGTGACTCTCACTGAAGGGCACTGGCCCAAGGCTGCAAGGCCTGGCTCCTCCCTGCCCACAGTGAACGCCTTGGGACACGAGCTGGGGTGGACGTCGATCATCGCGAGCAAAACAGCCTTTCTGGCAGCTACTGAGGTTCTTCGCTGTCCTCCCCTTCCCCTGAAGATTTCTGGCTTTTTACTTCCACTAAACTCCAGCGATCTGGCTTTTGTTGCACAAACACAGTTTTAAGGAGCTATGGAGTAAGGCTGGAAAAACCGGCTTCACTTTCTAGTGTTCGAGGAAGTAGGGAAAGATGGCCCTGGGCTTGCCCAGCCTGGAATCAGGCATGGATGCATTCTGCAGACTGAGCTGCCTGAAGGGAAGCCCTGGACAGTTTATCAACAACCCTGCTTCCCAAGGCTTTCCCAGGCACCTGCCCTGTCCCTGCTTGGTCCTGAACAAATAAACCAGGAGGAGCTCACGTGTCTGCAAGACATAGCTGCACACAAAAAGCAACAGGGTTTGAAGGAGAAGAGCTAAGAAATATCGAGGACAGGCCTTGGGAGTAGAGGTCACCTCCTATTCAGGCCAAATTGGGAAGCTATAGAAGCTCCCAAAGATAGTTTAACATATTTTTGCCCCATGCAAATTCAATTTATTTCTTGCCCCCAAAGGGAGTGCAAATTTGACTCATTAGGAAAAGGGGGCAACGCTGGCCTGGCTCTCTGGGCTGCTTTGTGTTCTGCTATGGACAAGACATTCGCTTGCCCTGGTGAACAAAGAGGGTGCATTTAGTTCTGTTTATTGTACACATCGCTGTCTGACAGTTTCCCCAGATCCCTCCAGGGGATGAAAGAGTATGGCTGTTAAATGGTCTCTGTCCGGAAGCGGTATTGATCTGCCTAGCACATCAACAAGGAGACTAAGTACAGTTTTCATAAACAGATTTCTCTCTGCTGGGCTTTATGTCTTTCCCCACCCAACCCCCTCCTACGAATTTGTTTCTCTAACTAGCTATTAAAACTGTATGACTGAATATTGTGAAGCAAAATTGGACACTCAGCTGTAACTTTTCCTTCTTGCACCATCACATACAATTCCACCCTATATGCCCCTTTTACCACTACCATCTATTCCCTGGTATCTTCCCAGGAACCTTCTGTTATATAAGCTCAATGTTCTGTTTTTAGTATTCAGGTAAAATGAAAAGAACATTCACAGGATGTAATTCCAGCCTCTCAAACAATAGTCTCAGACTATCAGTTGGCCTTGGCTTTCTTTGAGATCCCATGAAAGTCACGGACCATCCTCCAGAGCAAAAGGCACACAATTGTAATGCTTTACATCAAGTTTCAGGGACTCCCTGGAAGCCCAGATACCCTTCAAGGGGATTCACCACCTGCTTCCTAAGCTTCCTTCCGTTCTGTGCTTGCTCTGCAGACATCACGCCCAGAGCAGCCATTTATTTCTCCTGTCATCTCAGCTCCTAGGTTTTCTTTGCTGTGTACTTCTCTTTCCCCTTCCTTCCACATTTGGTAAGTGTGAGCTGTCTAAGTAACTAGAGGCCCCTCCCACGCACAGTGCTGCAGAAATGGGCTGAGGGCCTTGCAGAGGGCCTCAGCCAGGCTCTCTCTCATCTCCACTCACTCTCCTGTCTCACGGCACTTCTGCAGAATGGCATCTTCCAACACTGAACTGTGAGACAGACATCTGCATGTCTCCAGAGTGGCTCTGGAACACACCCTGGAGGAAGGCAGAGGGAGAGCCAGGGCGGATTCTAATCTTCACTGTGCCACTAGCTAGCTGGGTGACCATGGGAAATGATCTAATCCCCCTGAGCCTCGGTTTTCTCCCCACGGTTCCAGGTTATCGTGAGCCTCAGGCGAGAAGACACATGAAGAGCCTGGCACCCTAGACACAGTAGACACTCAGCAAATGTGAGCTTTCTTTCCCCTTAAAGGAAAGGACAACAAACCCCGACTCCCTCATCGCTCCTGCGAGGCATGTGCCCATGCACAGGCTGGACCACAGAGGCCACGCTCCATAACCAGAGGGTGGACTAGGCTGTGAGCCACTGACCACTGACTGGCTCCCAGCTGGTCCTTGGGAGACTCTTGAATCTTGAGAACCACAAATAATGGGGAGATGTTTAAGATTTTTTTTTTTCGCCTTAGAATATATTTTAGCCTTTACATTTAAACGCTGTCTATTAAAATGACACATATGGTTTTAATCACACTTCCTCAGATGTCTCAAACCATTTTCGACTCCAGGGGCCTTGTCATTTTAGGAGCTGTTTGTTTTAACAGGTGGCATATATCTCCATAGCATCTGCTGCTTGGCTCTCACCCAGGGGGACTCCTGGATCCATTCACAACTACCCAGCTCCAGATGAACCACCCTGTCTGAGCCAATCTGCCTGGGAGCCCGAGGATCCCTACAGGGCCTGGGTGGCCCTCCTTTCCTACTGCCCTGGTACCCAGCTGGCGAAGGAACTGGACTTCACCTCTGTCCTGACTGGGTGCTTGCCAGATACTCATGCCTGCAGCTCCTTACCTCGCCCTCCAGGTTGGATGGGTTTTGCCCCAGGAAGAGATCTTCCACTTGTGTTTAGAGCCCCAGGAGACTACCTCCCATATGCCTGATTCCTGCATACTTTGCTGGCCTGGATTACTGGGCTGTTTGATACCAACATTTTTTTTTAAAAAGAATTATTTCTGTAATTTTATGTATTCATTTATTTATTTTAATTTAAATAGAGACAGAGACACAGAGAGAGGGAAAGTAGGAAATAAAGCCACCAGGCCCAGGACTCAAACCCTGGTTGGCCATGTGGGAGTGTCCAGCGCCTTAACCACCATGCCACCTGCTGGTCTGATACCAAAATTTCTAAAACTAGAAACATGCCTGGTACACCCCTAAGGTCTGTGTAGCCTCTGCCGGCTGCCCTCTCTGAATGAGCTGTCGGTGCCCCCTAGGTAACGCCTTCTGCTTGGACCTCAGGCTCTCACCGACAGGAATCCACCAGAGTGACAGTGCGTTCTTCCAAAGCCACCCCCTCGCTGTCGCTTCCTGGAAAGGCGGTCACACGTCTGAATGGATGAACCAGCTAGCAAGAAATGCCCAGGATGGCAGGAACCCTGGGGTTGAGGGCAGGTCAGTGCCAGGTGAGAGGTGAAGCCAGGGCTACCCCCACCTGCCCCACCCTGTCCGAAGTGGTCATCTTAATCCCTTCTTCTCTGTTGTCAGGCAAATACCAGTCCCCCTAAGCTAAATCTGTCAATGAGAAAAACATCCTTCTTTCAGGGTCGTAACTAATTATGGGCATTATTATCTGCGTGATAGGCGATAATTCTGCATCTGTTAAAATGCTGTGAGAATCAGTCCAGCCTAGGAGTTCTTAACCTGGGGATGGAGCTGGGCTTCCAGGAGCCCCTGCAAATTGTTAAACAAAACAAAACAAAACAAAACTATCTTGTGAGTATCTGGTCTTTCAGGAGAGGGATCACTGCTTTTACTCCACTCTCAAAGAGTTTTGTGACCTAAAAATCCCCACTGATCCGGAAAGGGTTTGAGTGGCCAGAGGGAGGGAAATGAGACAATGCCCTTGTGGTCAGGGACTCCCGCCCCCACCCCCATCCCCACCCTGGGGTGGATAAAGTACCCGCTGGTTACCATGGACACCGTCAGGCTCAGGCAGGGCTCTGGCTGGTCAGAAGAGGGGAGAGTGAGCCTTGTGGTGTCACAGTTCCTTACAGCTGTGACCACCCTTGAGAAGAGGAGACCCCCTGTGCTCAGCGGGTGGCAGGGCTGGTTGGCTACTGTACTTAGTAAGTGCAGAGTAGCTCAGCAGCGCCTCCTGGAGCGCAGGCATCAAGGATGCACTCTCAAAGCCTGTGGGAGCCACAGACATCTCCCCTCACCCCAAGCACAAGGTCCCCACGAGGCAGCATTTCTACGGAGAATGTTTACCAGTGTCCCATTTAATACTCACACTAGGAGACAGGTATTATTGTCTCCTTCCGCAGTGAACTTAGACAGTTGTTGGAGTTCCTAATTAAAACAACAAGGAATCAGAGTGCTGGCTCTCTCTGCTGTGATAAGGGAAGCGGATGACACCTGGTTGCTGGGAGTGCTTTATCTTGCAGAATCCAAGAGGCGGCAGACCTCCCTGCAAGCTACTGACAGATACTCTTGGTAATGCAGACAGCAGGTCTGATCTGCAGACAGCAGATATACCCCGTCTGGGATCCTAGGAAAGGGCAGGACGTGGAGCTACAGATGGACCCTGATGTTGGAATCAGAGGATACCGGGGCAGCACAGCCCTTTCACAGGGTGGTGCCTGGGGGCCAAGGCGCTGCCTTTGCTGTGATGAAGACACAAACCGTGTGCCTTCCTCTACAGGAGAGGCTGACTCAGAGGATTCTTTGCACGGAAAGGACTGTGTTTATCAACAGTCAATCTCTTCCTGAGGCAGTCAGATGCCAAGCACAGTGCTGCCTGCAGAAGTGACATCTCGAAAGTCAGCATCCACCTTTCCTGGAGCCCCAGGTGGGGACAGCGGGTTCTTTTTGCCGGTGGTTCGAAGAACAATGCAATCTCTGACCCTGCAGTATATACCCAAATGGGTGGGTGTGCTGGGTGGAGGGAGGAGTCACTAGAAGAGTAGGAACCCATGTGGATAATTCCCCAGGAGCACCAGGACTCCGGGTTAGGCCACCTGTGATAAGAGTGGAAATCTTTCCACAGCCAAACTTGAGGTTACAGGGCAATTCACACTCCTGTGGGTGCCCTACCTGTAACCTCTTTGTAATAGCAGTAAATTTGGTGAACTGGGAGGCAATGGGTATCTAGCACCTAAATAAGCTGGAAAGGACATAAACTAGAGAAAGATGGACATGGACTTGAAAAGATAAAAAAGAAAATATTTTTGGAAAGTCTAGCATTCATATGCCAACATTTTCTATATGTGCCCTGAGGAGACAGAGATAGTTAGAAATACAGCTGGATATACTTCTGATTCTGAGATTTTAGGAGGGAAATGGTGTAAATAGAGGTGATAATTCGATAGGAAAGCTTTATTAGGTAGCATGAATAGTCATCCTTAGAATGAATGTCCGAGCCAATCCGAATTCTGAACACTGAATGGTCCACAAGTGTACATGTGACCTTCAGGAGACCAATCAGTGTGCTGCCTTGGGATTTTTCAAACCAGAGCTGAGGGACAGATCCTCTCTTCCCTCAGTCCATAGCTTTAACACTATGAGCCTCGGGTAGCCTCTAGCCATGCATCCCTACTTCATACAGCTGATCTGAGAGCAGGTAGCCAAAGTTCTGAGGGAAGCAGATTGAAGAGGCTGAGAGTCCTAAAGATGTCTTCCTTCCCAGGAGTCACTGACCCAGGCCACTCTGCCCCTGTCCTTCCCAGTGGTAAGTTTTCTAGCTTGCATCATCAATTTGAGTCAACAAGCTCAAATGATCAATGTGAGATTAAAACTTGAGATCAAGGGCTCGGCCCTTGATCTCAAGGTGGTGGTTAAGGGTGCTGGACTCCCCACGGCCGACTTCAGTTTGAGTCCCAGACCTGGCGGCTTGCTTTCTTACTGTCTCTCTCTCTCTCTCACTCATTCTCGCTCTCACTCTTGCTGCGTCTCAATCTGGTCAAATGAAAATAAATAGATAGAGGCCAGCGGGTGGCAAGATGGTTAAGGCAGCTGGGCTCCCACATGGCTGATCGCGGTTTGAGTCCTACAGCTGGCAGTTTGCTTTCTCACTTTCCTGCTCTCTCTCTCTGTCTCTCTTTAGTCAACTTCAATAAAATAAAATAAAATGATGACAATGAATAAAATTAAATAAAATAATTCTTTAAAAAATACATAAATAAATAAAGTTAAATAAAATAATTCTAAAAAAAAATCCTTGCAATCAAGACATAACATGCGTAGAGCCCCACTGGAGTTTACATGTGTAAGCTGTATACTCTGTATCTGAGAAATGCTCAAAAAGAGCTAACAGAAACAGGTGCCACATGAAAACATGTATATCACGTGCCCATTAATGATAGGGTTGTGCATGCACGTGTCAGCACTCAGTAGAAATTCATGCTGCTTCATTGCCTACTCCAGGGACGTCCATGAAAGAACGGAGTTGTCTTGAGTTTTCAAGAATAAAGACAACATGAACTTGCCTTGAGGAAAAAAGAGAGGGAGTCATGGAGTTGGAATGTCTGTGCCACTGGGCGTAGGCATGCGTTCTGCTCCCACACCCAGCACCCCTCCCAGGCCAGGAGGGGAACCACTAGCTGACAGCACATACAGCCCTGTGTTTGCAGGTAACAGCACCACCTCGAGAGACTGGAGATGTTTCTACAAGGCTGTTCTCACGTGGAAAGCCACAGGACCTGATTCGGGGGTAGAGACATTCGCTCTTACCTGGGCCAGGTGAACTTCACTAGGTATGATCACCTTGGAAGGCAACTTTCCTGGCTTCTTTCTCGGAAATTTATATCATCCCCAAATTATATTCCAGCTTGCTCCTTGGACAGTCCTTAAGTGGATACGGTCTGGAAGAGGCTTAGGAGGCCTGGTTCTCAGGCACTGTGACCCTAACCCCATAGGGGTTTCCTTCCCCCTTTGCTCCATAGGCCCTAGCAAGGAGCCCTAGCATGGCCTCTGACTTCCACTGGCTGTTGAAGTTCTCATTAAAATGACCAGTGTCCCTGTTGTTGGCCTTGGAAATGTCATAGTCATAGTCACTGTCATCACTACAATGTCTGAATGATGGGGACCCAGTGAACATTTGAAGCTAGCACGAGGATTCTCAATCTGAGGTCTACCAACACCTGACAAATAAGATGCACATAAGCGTGCATACTTATTTCTAGAGACATGGTTCTTACTTGTCATTTCCAAAAAGGTAGGGGCCATTCTCACCTCCCCACAAAGAGCTGGGAAGTGCACAGGCACAAGGCACGGCATGCCACCCTGAGGGAATGCTCCTCAGTGGGTGAGCCTGCCTCGCCATCCTCAGGTGGATGAAGGCAGACTCCCATGTCACCGCAGGAGTCATCTCACGCCTTCCCTGTGAACTACCGATGCTCCCCGAACACAGGGATTTCCAGTTCACATCACCTATGTCTTGCTCGGGGAATTCTGAAACCAGGAGATAAAAGAGGAGTGGGTCCTGTTCTGCCTACATTTTTTTTTTTTTTTTGAGAGGTTTTCGCTATAGGGCGCGTGCGCTCGCCAGACAGACAGAGAGAGACATAGAGACAGAAAGCGAGAAATCACCTCCCAGGGGGGATGGTCATGCCGCAATCCCTTCTCCTCCATTCTCCTCTCGGGATCTTGGGCATGCACGCACACGCGCCCGGCGTGAGTTTTAAGCCACCGGGTCCGGGACGTGAACTGTGGTCGACTACGTGGGAGTTCAGCGACATAGCCATTACGCTAACTGCTGGTCCCCTACATTTTTTTTTTTTTTTTTTTTAAATGAAGACCATGAGCAGACAAAGGGAAGGAGACTGGGCCATAGTGGACTGCGCCGGACCACACAGACCCCTTCAAAAGCCGCCCACCTGGGCCTGGGAAAAAGAAAGATCTAACTGGAGACTGGTGGCCACAGGAAACAACCCGGCAGCCCAGTCCTCTCTTGGACACAAAAAGCTCTTTTGCAAGTGTGAATGGGGGCTTTATAGAGTCAGTTCTCATCCACAGGCTAATAAATATGTGAAATGGCCTCTCAGACCAGGTTCCTGTGGCCTGGACACTGAGGTCATTCAAGAAACAATTAGATGCCATCTGGAGAGAGCCGGGACTCAAAAGGAAATTGCCTCGAAGGGCCAAACAGCATGTTCTCATTCCCAGGGTCTGACACATCCTTATCTTCATTCACATAAAGGAGGATGGAGCTCGGCCAAGCTAATCCGCACTGGGAGCACGGAACGCGCAAATGCGGCGGCAATTAATACGAGCTTAAGGATCAGGAGGATGTTCATTTTCAGCTTGCTCCGATAAATTTATCCCTTCAACAAATTTATCCCTTGACTGCACTTTCACATCCAAGCAGAGCATCTCTGTCGTAAACGAGGCCTGGGTCGCACCAAGATTTGGGTTTTCACGGTTTTAATATAAAGCAATTAGAGCAGAACAACAACTGTTTCTGGCCAAGTTCTTTTCAGTATATAATGAGCAATGACTCAATTACGTTAAAGATTAGTATTTACTGAGGTTCACAATGGAAAGGAATAGGCCCACAATCTAGAACCCTTACTTCTAGGATAGATTCTCAATCTTTGCTTATTTTCCAAAGAAAATTCAATGTCTGTCCTATATTAGCAATCAGACTTTTTAAATATAACTGTGGATGAGCTGTATTTAAAAATTAAGGAAAATATGAATTTAAATAAACAGGAGGGTTTAGATGAACAGGAGGATTTTTTATTTTTAGGTAAACAGAAGGACTTTTTTTTTTTTTTTTTAAGTTTTTTGCCATAGGGCACATGTGCTCGTTGGAAAGATAAAAACAGATGGTGAGAAGGAAAGCGAGAAGTCACCCCCGGAGAGGATGGCCATGCTGGAATCCCTTCTCCATTCTCCTCTCTGGATTTCGGACACACACTCACATGGGTCTGGTGTGAGTTTCAAGCCGCCGGATCTAGGACTCTAACTACAGTTGGCCATGTGGGCCTTAACCACTATGCCACTTGCTGGCCCAGGAGGGGGTTATTTTAAATGTTTATGCAACTTTCTCTAGGCTCTGGGGTCACAGGAGCTCCTCCAGTATGGTGGTGCTCTAAGCATGGTCTGAGGTCCACGGGGGTCTTTCAGAGAACCCAAGAGGTCAAGACTATTTTCATAATGATACTGAGACTTTTTTTTTTTTTTTTTTGCCTGTTCAGTGGGGTTGGCATTTATACTGATGGTGCAAAAGCAGTGATGGACGAAACTCTGGTGCGAACTCGAGGCACCAAATCTACGGGCAGTCGTCGCACTCTTGACCACCACAGGACTGTGGTATTTAGGAAAATATCCAGTTCCACCTCAGACGTCCTGGATGAAGCAGCGAGGACTGTTCACTTTCTCAAAGCTCAGCCCTCAATGACACGTCTCTCTCATGTTCTGTGTGGTGCGACAGAAAACACGGAGAGGGCACTGCGGCTGTGACCCTGACACAGGTCATCTGAGGGAAGGGCAATTGTGCCTCTGGACCGTGAGCCTGAGTGGCTGCTTCCCCATGGAATGCCTGTTTAACTTTAAAGGATGTCTGACAAGCGATGGTTATTCAGACATGGGTATTTATTTGGTAGATATTTCCCGAAAAATGAACAAAGTGAGTTTGTCACTTCAAGGAAAACAACTGACAGTTTTTGTTGCCAATGATCAAATTCAAGCTTTCAAGCGAACATTAGAAATTTGGAAAACTTGTAGTTACATGAGTTTGGCAGTTTTCCAACAGTTTAATGACTTTTCTGATGAGATTGGTGTTGATGTTGAAGAATACAACTTTTTAAATATTGCATGGTAAAATATGTTAACATTTGGAAAATCTACCTCACTCAGTAAATCGATATGTTTCAAATGACCAATGTATGATGACAAAATCACATATGGTAAAAGATCTGTTCAAACTGCAAGGCAGATCAATTTATTTTAAGAGACTAGAGTAAAAAAGCTCATTGATCTGGGGCTGGCAGGTGGCATGGTGATTAACGGTGCTAGACTCCCACATGGCCAACCACAGTTCGGGTCCTGGACCTATTGGCTTGCTTCTCACTTTTCCTCTCTCTCTCATTCTTTCACTCTCTGGTCAAATTAAAATAAAGTTAAATAAAATAATTCTAAAAAAATAAAAGAAACTCATTGATCTGGTTTCAGATTCTATATTGTAATTAACCTTTAAGTAACTACAACTTGTTGAGTGCTAGCCTCGAGTCAAAGAAGAATATTAGTAATTATCTAAAAAGGCTATATTCTTCTTTTTTTGAACATATATACATGAGACCAGATTTTTTTTTTTAAGAGTGATTTTTGCTATAGGGTGTGTGACCTTGTTGGAGAGACAGACAGAAGGCAAGAAATCACCCTCCATGGGGTATGACCACGCCACAATCCCTTCTCCTCCAGTCTCCTCTCAGGATTTTGGGCACGCACGCACACACACCAGGCATGAGTTTTCAGCTTCTGGGTCTGGGACTCAAATTGTGGTTGATTATGTGGGAGTCTAGCGACGTAACCATTACGCCATCTGCTGGTCCCCAGATTTTTTTTTTTAGAGGTTTTTGCTATAGGGCATGTGCGCTCGCCAGACAGAGAGAGGACAGAGAGACAGAAAGCGAGAAATCACCCCCCAGGGGGGATGGCCATGCCGCAATCCCTTCTCCTCCATTCTCCTCTTGGGATTTTGGGAACACACGCACACACACCCTGCGTGAGTTTTAAGCTGCCGGGTCCAGGACGCGAACCGTGGTTGACTACGTGGGAGTCAAGCAACATGGCCATTACGCTAACTGCTGGTCCCCAGATTTTCTTTTTTTTTTAAAATCAGAGTTCAGCCAAAACAACATAACGCAATAGACTGAATGCTGAAGCAGACAGGAGAACCAATCTGTGTCCTATTAGTTCAGACACTAAAAAGATTTGCAAAAATGTAAAACAGTGCCATACCTGTCTATTTTTTTTTTATCTTGGAAAATAATTATCTTCCACAAAATATGTTATCTATCTATATCTATATCTGTATGTATATATCTATATCTCTATGTAAAATTGTTTTTTAATGAATAAGCATGCAATATTTATTAGATAAATTATATAAACATTAAAAAATCCTACATCTTTGGGGTCAGCGAGTGTGTGATAGTTAAGGTGCTGGCTTTCCATATGGCTGACTGTGGTTCAAGTCCTGGATCCAGTGGCTTGAAAATCACTACAGGTGCGTGTGTGCACATGACCAAAATCCTGAGAGAATGATGGAGAAGGGACTGTGGCATGGCAATTCCTCCTGTGGGGGTGATTTCTTCTGCTCTCTCAGTCTCTCTCTGCCTTTCTCCTATGAGCGCACATGCCCAATGGCAAAAACCTTTAAAAAAATTCTCCTTTTTTATTTCTAATATGATGAGTATATATAGCTACAAACCACATAACAAAATCTTTCTATGGGCTTCAACAATTTTTAAGACATAAGAGGTCATGAGATCAAAGAGATTAAGTACTTCTCTCCCTCTGTTTTTTTTTTTTTTTTTTTTTTTTTTTTTTTGGCTAGAGGGTGTGGGTGTCATCTAGCACATGCCAGAGAAAGACACAAAGTTAGGGAGAAGGAGAAGAGAAAGAACCCCCCCCCCCCCCGCCCTGCCCCAGGGGAATGGTCATCTTCAATCCCTTCTCCTTCACTTCTCACTCTTTTTAAGATTTTGGGCAAGCATGAGTGCCTGCAGTGTTCCTCAAGCTACCAGGTCTGGGAATTGAACTGCATGGTGGGCCATGTGGATCTGGCTGTCTTAACCACTTAGGCACAGAGCCGGCCCCTCGTTCTAATATATTTAAGCTACTTGTTTTACATCATTTTGACTGAGCCACAAAGTTTCAGCCTATCTGTGAAGTAGACTAATATATATATATATATATTTTTTTTTTTTTTTTTGAGAGGTTTTCGCTATAGGGCGCGTGCGCTCGTCAGACAGACAGAGAGAGATATAGAGACAGAAAGCAAGAAATCACCCCCCAGGGGGGATGGCCACGCCGCAATCCCTTCTCCTCCATTCTCCTCTCAGGATCTTGGGCACGCATGCACACGCACCCGGCGTAAGTTTTAAGCCACCGGGTCCGGGATGCGAACCGCGGTCGACTACGTGGGAGTCCAGCGACATAGCCATTACGCTAACTGCTGGTTCCCGTGAAGTAGACTAATATACAATACGGGAGTACTTCAGTAAGTAACTCTATCATAAGAACACTGTTAGAGGGGCCAGCAGGAAGTGTGATGGTTTAGGTGCTGAATCCCACATAACCTACTCTGTGGTTTGAGTCCTAGACCTGGCAACCTAAAAAAGTGCTGGGTATGTGTGCATGCATGCCCAAAATCCGGAGTGGAGAATAGAAGAGAAGGGACTGTGGCATGGCTATCCCCCCACGTGCTGATTTCTCACTTTCTTTCTCTTTCTCTCTATCTCTCTGGTGAGTGCACACACCCTACGGCAAGAAATATATTTTTTTTCTTTTTGCTTTTTTTTTTTGAGAGGTTTTTGCTATAGGGTGCATGTGCTCGCCAGAAAGACAGAGAGAGACAGAGAGACAGAAAGTGAGAAATCACCCCCCCAGGGGGGATGGCCACACTGCAATCCCTTCTCCTCCGTTCTCCTCTCAGGATCTTGGGCATGCACACACACGCGCCCGGCGTGAGTTTTAAGCCACCGGGTCCGGGACTCAAACTGCAGTCGGCTACATGGGAGTTCAGCAACATAGCCATTACGCTAACTGCTGGTCCCAGGCAAGAAATCTTAAAAAACAAAAAACAAAAAACAAACAAACAAAAAAACACTATTAGAGGAAGTTTGGAAATGGAAACAAATATAAATAACAAAAAAAAAAAAATTTTTTTTTTAAAATGAACCGTCTTAGTTTCCAGGAACTTTTATTTTTACCTATTATCTAATAATTATTCCATTCCTAGGTTTCCCTTATGGAAGTTTTTACACAAATGCACACCGAACCATCTCAGCTGACAGTAACACCACCCTTTCAGCCTTAGGCTTGACTTCTCTCCTCCCATGTCACATCCTACTCATCAGGAAATCCTGATGGCTCTACCATGCTACATATCTAGACTCCCCCCTTCCTGGTCACCACCCCTCTTACCACAGATCAAGCTACCTACCACCCTCTCTCATGTGGACAAGCACAGTAGCCTCCCAGCTGGTCTCCCTGCTCCTGCCCTTGTCCTCTGCTGTCTACTTGCAACACAGCCCCCAAAGTGAACTTGAGATGGCTCCTCATCTCCATTCGTAAAAATGAAAGTGCTGACTCTGGCACATGGGCCCCATGCCATCTGCCTCGTGCCCCTTCCTTACTCTGCACCAGCTTCTGCCACTCTAATGTCAGCTCAAGGTCACTCCCTCCAGCCTCTTTGTTGTTCCTCCATGGGAGAAGTGGGCTCTGTCCTTGTACTTCCTCTTCCCCTTAGATATCACGGTTGACCTGGCCCTCACCTTCTGGGTGAGGAACTCTCTGATTACCTATCTGAAATTTAACTCCCCCTCTACCCCAACGTTTCAGAGTTTTTTTCCCTAGCGAAACTTCGTTTGCTTAGTACTCACTACACTAGTATGATTGGTTGACTTGGTTGTCTCTCTGATTGCCTTCCCACTCTTTAACCCCCAGAATATGAACTCCGCAGGGCCGAGAACATTGTTTGGTTCACTGCTGTATCTTCAGCCTCTGCAGCAGTGACCAGCATATGGTAGATACTAAATAAGTATCTGTCAAATGGCTGTGGGACTGCAAAACTGTTTTTAACTCGAGGACATTAGAACAATTCAAATGTCAATGGGGAACTGGTTAAATAGAAATATACTCCAAACAATAGAATACTGAACAGCCATTCAAAAGAAGGAAGTAGACCTACATACGTAACATGGAATGATGTCTAATGGAAATAACCCGTTGCAAAGGAATATACACTAAGCAGGGACGCAGTATTTGTCTTTCATAGTCTAGGTTATTTTCTCTTTGCATTATATCTTCTAGTTTTTTTGCAATATATAAAGTATTCCCAAACTCAGCCTTCTTTTTTAAATCGTAATTTCTGGTTTACACATATTCAATGTATATCTTTGTGGGGTATAGTATGGGTTTTTTAATTATTTAATTTTATTTATTCATTTATTTTAATTTGACCAGAGAGAGACACAGAAAGAGAGAGAGAGAAAGAGTGGGAAAGCAAGCCACCAGGTCCGAGACTCGAACTGTGGTTGACTATGTAGACATGTCCAGCACCCTAACCACTATACCACCTTCTGGTCCCCACAGTATGGTTTTTGAAAGCATGCATATAGTGTATAATAAATGAAGCATATACACGTCTTCATCTTCTTCAACACTGAATGCTATGTTGTATGTATCTAATGAGAGTTCCATTAGTTTCTGAAATATGTATTAAAGTTGTCTGTCTTCTTACTTTGCTAGGGTACACCGTCTCATCATATTCCTCTCGTTTATGTGCATTCTTGTGTCCACTAGAAATTTCCTCCTAACTGCTCTGCCCTCCCCAAGCAGCTCCTGGTATCTGCCATTAGTGCCTCTAGGTCTATGCTTTGGAGTCCTTCGTTTCTGCCAGAGTGTGGACATTTGGTATGCGTTAAGCAGTATCTGTCTTTCATTGTCTGGCACATTTCACTTAGCATTGTATCTTCTAGGTTCCTATGTTTTGTGTCAAATGACAGGATACTGTTCTTTATGTCAGCCTTATTTTCTCAACAATTTGCCCATCTTCTAAGACTATCCGAATAGCACCTGACGCTTCCTCATTCTTTTCCCACCCAAGAAATAGGGATGCTTCTCCCACGATTCCTTCTGTTGCTCTCTGCTGCTCCAGACAGCCTAGGCACACACTGCCTGCGGGAATGTGGTCTTCCCTGTCAATCTCCAATGACCGATACTTATCTTCTGCCTCATCTCAGACCACCTTCTTTCCCACCAACCCGTTGGTTTTTTCAGCTGTCAAATCACCATTAAAATACATGTTCTTCTAAGGAAACTTCTTGGTTACCACAGGTAAAAATTTCAGGCCAAATGCCAAACCCTCATGTCAAAATCTACATATAGCATTTTGGTATTTAGAGTTCTTTATTCAAGAACATTAGACAATTATTAATTATAATGATGACATGTCTTGAAAGTTTTAATCTGCCTTATATGAAGCCAACAAGAACAAGTTTTGATATGTAGTAATCACAATCCCTCTTCTCAAAGTTGAAATATAATGTTATGGCACACTATTACACTTAATATTTAAAGCTCTCAGAATATTTAGAAACGGAATTGCAGCCAAATGCTGCACGTTTGTGACTTGTGACTACCACCAGGGGGCAGAGTTTAACAGCAAACGACTCCAACACTAAAAATCCTAGCCTCCCATTTGGGCGGGGGAGTTATGGGTCCCTACAGTTGGTAAGATCATCTATGGAGTAAACAGGTCTGAGTCACAGAAGTTGCTAGAAACTACAATATTCAAAACAGTATATATTTATGCCTAAACATGAGAGTGTGTAAGTGACAACAGTGACACCACAGTTTTTATCTGGTGCCAGGTTGGCCAGAGAAGCAGGCTGAGGTTAGGTATTAGAGCCACTTAGATAGATACCATGAAATAAAAACACTGAAGGGGACCAGCAGTTAGCGTAATGGCTATGTCGCTGGACTCCCAAGTAGTCGACCGCGGTTCGAGTCCCGGACCCGGCGGCTTAAACTCACGTCGGGTGCGTGTGCATGCGTGCCCAAGATCCCGACAATGTTACTTGCTTTGGGAATGAAATTTCTTGATTTAAATAGCCTTTGCATCTGGTTATATGTGATCAGTCATTAAATATTTTATTAAAAGGACAAAAAAAAAAAAAAAGGACCTTGACCTCAGAATTCTCATTTTAGAAATAAGTTATTGTCTAACGTAGACACATAAAATCTGGGGCCAGTGCTATGAGGATAATATACAGAGTAATGAGATAGTGACTGGGGATATGGTTTTCAGTAGGAAAACCAGGGAAGGTCTTTCTGAGGCAGTGAAATGTGCATCTAGATAAACCAGCTAATGGAGAGCCGGAATAACAGTAACTAAACTAGTAGTTGCTGACTGCTAACTTTATACCAGGCCCTGTGCTAAGAACTTTATATTAACTCATGTAATCCCAGATTTTTCTAATTACTATTGGGTTGGAAAAGCCACGATGTATTGGTTCTCTATGTGAAAATGCACCATGACTCTTCTGATAACTCAATATTAAGACAATTGAGCTTCAGAGGGTTTCAGTAACTCGCCCAAGGTCACACAACCATGAAGCGGCTGAGACAGGGCTTGGCAACGTATTAGTATCCTAGGACTGCTGTAACCAATGACCACAGACTCAATGACTTTAAATAGAAATGCGGTCACGATCTCTCACGGTCTGCAGGCTAGAAGTCTGAAACCAAGGGATCCGCAGGGCCATGCTCTCTGCAAAGACTCAGGGAGGAGCCTTCCTTGTCTCTTGGCTCCTGGTGTTCACTGTCAGTCTTGAATTCCTCGGCTTGTAGCTTCATCCCACCTATCTCTGCCTCTGTCAACATGCAGTGCTCTTCCTACTGCGTGTACATGTCTCTGTGTCCAAAGTCCCTTTGCTGGATTAGGGTCAACATTAATTCAGCGTGAACTCATCTTAATTTGATTATATCTTTGAAGATCCTATTTCCAAATAAGGTTATAGTCACAGGTACTGGGGGTTAGGACTTCAACATACCTTTTGGAGGAACTCACCTTAATTTGATTATACCCACAAAGACGCTATTTCCAAATGAGGTCACTTTGCAGGTTCTAGAAACTAAGACTTCAGCACTTAGGAGTTGGGGGAGGGTCATGATTCAACCCACTATAACATCCTAACACCCACTCCAAACCACTCAGCTGTTTTGTCTCAGAAGATCCTTCTAGGTCTAAGGAAGGGCAAAGATCTAGGGGCAGGAGAGAAGGCCAGGGTGGTAGAGTACCAGGACTCAGAGAGTGGCAGGAGATGAGGTTAGGGGTGGATAGGCCACATCAGATTTGAAGCTGATTATAGAGCTGAGTCTGAGTAGAAGCCATGGCTTCAATTCTTGCTTGCCTATTCATTTTCCCATCTCTTTACCACCTCTTAGATTGTCCAGAGGCTCAGAAGAATCTGCTTTTTTGAGTCGGGGAGGATGGTGCCTCAACTACGAGGATGAAGCCTACAGCACGAATCTGAATTCACAGAATGTGCCAGACCAGGCTTGTTTGGGCATCACCAGAGGACACGTTGACCTTGTCTCAAACCATCCAGTTCCGAAGGCACAGAGCGAATTCACTACTCTCCCACTCAGGAGATGAGAAAACCCACCCCTCGCTGCACTGGCAGAGCAGTGTCTGGCAGGGGATCCCAGACAAACCTCTGGCAGAATCAGGAGGGGTTCAAATCCCATGCTGTTCCCCAACACCCATTTATCCAACAGAGGCAACGAGGCCGGAACAGCCGAGCCCAGCAGAGGCATGCTGCTCAGAGCTGACAGGCCTAGCCCGCAAGGTGCATTTGGGACATTCCGATCCTGCAGTGTTGCAACAGCAGGGTCTCTGATTGTGCCAGATCACAAAACTTGCACAAGGACTCACTGCTGTGTCATCAGGCAAGATAAAGACGATGTTAGTGATATAAGATTGTATCAGAAGCACCATCATGAAAGGCCAGTGCTTTTTTAAATTAAAAAAAAATTCTTTACTGCCAAGGGCATGCGTCAGAGAGAGAAGAGAGGGAGGGAGAGAGAGTGCAAGAGAGAGTGAGAACCCCCCAGTGGGGCATGGCCACCAATGGGATTTGAACCATGGCTGACCATGTGGGATCCAGTTCCCCATGCCTGGCCTTTAACAGCTATGCTATAAGGCCAGCCTAAGACTGTACTTTTTTCTTGAAAGCCTGCTACACATTATCAGGGAGGCAAAACAGGAAGTGTAGGTGCAAACAGTCTAGTGCAGGGTCAGCAAACCCGTTCTGTAAAGGGTTCTGTTAGGCTTTATGGGCCAGACTCAGAACCACTCTGTCTTGCTCAATCCCCACTGTGCAAAATCACAGTTGGCAATATGTAAAAGAAACGGGCATGGCTGGGTTCCAGGATAACTTTATTTATGCACATCAAAATCTGATTTTTATATAATCTTGCCACTCTTCTTTTGCTTTAGTAAAACCATGTAAAAATAGAAATGGTTAGCTTGTATTTTTAGCTTGCAGGCCACACACACAAAAGGGCAGTGGGCCAGATTAGTTTGCTGCCCTCCTTGGTCTAAAGACATTCTCGAATGCTCCTGAATTATTTTAATGTGATTGTAGTAACAAGGTATCCAAATGGAAATCTCCTCTTCCCCCCAACAGTTACCCTCTTCTGGCAGAATGCCAGGCACTAGTGTGAACTCTGGAATCGCCCTGGCTTTCTCTCACTCATCTGCTACACTTCAGCCCTGCCAGGATCTGTTAGCTTACCTAATAAAATCGGTCTTAATTTCTTTTTGTGAAAGTTTATGTATTTATTCCATGAGTTAGAAAGACAGAAAGAAGGGAGAGACAGAGATACAGCACCCCTGACAGAGTCCTGATGCCAAGATCCACACCCAGCCTCCACCAATCTGGATCATAAGCACACATCTGCCAGGCACACAGAGGCCTCTGAACACAAAGCAGTCACCTTCCCACCCGGGTCTGCCTCACGGAGCTTCGAGTTTCAGCACTGTGCCACCACATGGCCTCAAAACGGACCTACAGGGCCTCCCGCACCTGGCCTGACTGCCCATCCCCACTGTCACTAACTCGGGCTAGACTTTCTGATAACTTTGCTCCGACCTAGTCTGACCTGACTGAACCATTAGGAACATGTGGGATATGCTCAGATATACTGCTGAAGAGTCAAACCAGTGAGGAAATCCACAAACTCGACACTCTCCATCGGGTGAAAGGTCTGGCATCAATGTAGTGGGCCATTTCAAAGCTGAACATTTTCCCTACTGAAGTGACAGCATTAAGGTTAAAGTAAGGTTTTAGCTTTCTTTTAAAAGTAAGTTTCATTGAGCAGAATTTGCCTTTAGTAAGAGTCACCCTGTTTAGTTCAACTTTGTGAGCTTTGACAAACCACCACTGGGTAACTACCACCGCAATCAAGTATTTCTAATTTTATCATCCCAAAAGTTCCCTGTGCAATCGACCGCTTCCCCTACCCCTTTTAACCACTGAGAAGCTTTCTGTCGAAGTTCTGTCTTTCTGGGAATGTCATGCAAATGTAATTATAGAGGACGTAGCTTCTGAAACTGTACTTTCACTCAGTCTAATGTAGGTAAGCTTCATCTGCGTTTTTGTGTAGTCTGTTCTTTTGTTACTTTAATTCCTGAGAGAGAATGTGCACATGTGCATGTGTGTGCCAGTGAGAAAGGGAAAGAGAAAGGGAAAGAGGTACCTTCGACAGGGCCTGGCCACACTGCAGTCCCCACCTCAGCCCTCCAGCCTGTCAGGATCTTGGGTGCACGAGGATGTGTGTGTGCACCAGCTTATTTCAGGTGGACTTGGGATCCACATCCACGGCCAGCCATGTGTTTTCCAGCGTTGCAGTTTGGCATGCCATGGCCTGCGCCACCCAGCTGGGCCTGGGCCGTCCCTTTCTATAGCTGAGTGGTGTGTCATTGTATGGGTGTTCGACAGTTTGTTCAGCAGCTGAAGGACATTTGCATTGTCACCAGTTTTTGTCAGGTACGACTAACGTCACCATCACATGCACATACGAACTTCTATACAGATGTATGTTTTCCTGATAATGTTTCACTGCTTATAAGCGGCCACGTTTTCACAGACCTGAAGGGCAAGATCCCAGTGGCTGAGGGACTGTCCTCTATTCCTATTCTGTCTTCTTACCCTACTTAAGCAATTTTTAAAAAATTGTAGTAACAGTAAACCTCCCAAGAATATTTGCAGAGAATGTCTTTGGGGCGGAGTGGGAGAAGTTGGACGGGAGCTCCCTTTCGTTCCCCTGGATGCCGGCCCCAGAGCGAGGCAGGGTGTTTCACATTCTGACTGGCAGTGTTTGATCTCTGGTCCCACAGGGGATGGCGCTGGGCTCTGTGGATGTGCACACTCAGGCAAAAACCTGCAGAGCCAGCCAATCGGGCCATTATTTGGTTCACATAACTTGTTAAAATCTCACGGAATGCACAGCCTGCCATTGTTCTTGTAGGTCCCTTTCAGGACTTTGTGAGCTGGCTAATTCAGAGCAGACTGGCCTGTTTTCCTACTGGAAGAAAAGACTTTCCTCACAGACAGCTATTTAACCGTGACCACGACTGTGGCCATCTTGAGCACAAAGAGGGAGCTGAAGTCACTCCGCCCCTTCTCCCACCGCCCCCTTCTCCCACCAAGGTCTCCCACAAGTTGGGCACTTATTCTTGGCACTGGAATTCGCATAATTATTCCTCTTTTAATCTGCGGAGTGACCTAATGTATCCCAGCCGATGGCAGGAAGCGGCCTTGCTGAGATCTGAGCTTTGGACGGCTGTAATGTCTATAGACTTAGAAGACCCTCTGAGAAGAAGCATTTTCGCAGCGTTAACCCCATGAAGGACAGTGTTCTAAGGCTCTCGGGGCTCAGCTTTGGTCTGGAGGGAGAAGTTGAAAGATCTGGTCTCCACTCGGGATAAGAGCCCCTGGCCTGCCTTTTCTCCTCCTAACCTGCAATGCCAGCTCAGAGGAGGCAAGCCATTTTATTCAAACTCATGAGTGGCCTAACAAGAACCACCAAGGAGAACTACATAAGAAAGAGGATGTCGGTTCACTAGGAACCCAGCCAGGAACAAAAGGCCGCGTTGCCTCCCCACACTTCCTTGCTGGTAGCCTGAAGAGCAGGCCTTTGTGCATGCTCACCGCGCTGTTTACAGCCTGGCCCTGCAAACACCTTGCCCTCTCCAGGCCTGCTTTGAGAGAGCAGGCATCACAATTTTCTTCTCCATTTCCCTCTTTTTGCAAATTTATCTTTTTTAAGGATAACTTGTTTTCAAAAGTCCTTAATAATTAATTTACGATAAACAGATTTTGAAATCTAAAAGAAAAGTCTCGCCCTTGTCAATCTTCCTCTCCTAAAAACAAAACAAAACAAAAAAAACCACACACTGTGAACTACCCCTACAAGAGACTCTTTACTAAAATAACTGTAGGCAAAAATTTGTGGGCAAAGAGGCCAAAAAGAATCAGTCTTCAGCCTAAAAAAAAAATAGGTATAAAGAGAAGATAGGGGATATGAAATAATATACATTTATAAAATTTTGTATAGGCTGGGGTGGGGATAACTCCTGAAGTTTGAAGTAGTTCCAGAACAACAACAACAACAAAATAGGAAAAAGGAAATATAAAAGAATGAAAAGTGGGACCAGCAGGTGGCCTGGTGGTTAAGGAGCTGAACACTCCCACGTGGCTGACCACAGTTCAAGTCCCGGACCTGGTGCCTTGCTTTCTCATTTCCCTCTCTCTCTTTCTCTCTCTCTCTCTGTATCTCCCTCTGGTCAAATTAAAATAAATGAATAAATAAAATAAAATAAAATAAAATAAAATAAAATAAACAATTAAAAAAAAGATGAAAAGGAAAGAGGATTCCATAGGTTCAAAGGGATACAAAAATAAAACATAATGAACAAAATGTAGGCATACTGAGGGTAGATCTCTAATTTTCTGAAGCAGCATGATTAAGTGGGTAACTGCTAACCTCCACTGTTCTTAGTCCCAGTGTCTGAGACACAGCATGATACTACCCTTGTTCCAATCAGCACAACAATTTTATGATCGGGAGTGAAAGTATAATTAGGAGTTCCTTGCCACTTACTAAATGTTCCCCTCACGTCTACCACTGGCATGGTTAGAAGCCCGACAACGTTCTCAGAAGGAACATCAGACCATCCCAAAGTGCTCTAGTTGGGGGGATGGTGGAACCCACAGAGAGAAGGTGGTGCATCCAAGGCCACACCGCTCTTCAGAACCAGAGTGCGGACCCAGCTCCCCTCCCCGAGGGAGTCTTAGCGAGGTGGGGAAGGGTGTGATTTAAGTCCCTGCTGGAAGAACACTATCTGGGACGGGTAACACACTGAGCTGGGACCACTTATGAACATTTTGCACAACTATTTTGACAACGATTTTCTAATCAACTACCCGACACAGGCCTAAGAAACTGGACACAGAGTAAATACGTTTTAATGGGGGAAAAAAACACGGCAAAGTAGGTAGAACAGCCCAGTGGATAAAAGTCTACTTCGTAAGTTTGCCTGGAGCTCTTGTCTCTAAAAGCTACTTCCTCCTATTAAAACCAAAAAAACAATGTTGCTTTTATCTAGGGTAAGGTATGCTAGGTACGCGGAGGAAAATTCCAGAGCTACACGCCACTGACCAAGAGTCACTAGCTGCACGGGAAACAGCAGGACGACGGTGCAGCCGAGGGTGTCTGCTTTTCCAATCTGGAAGAAATGGCTTCTTTCAGACACCGTGAGAGAGAATCAATTATATTTGATTATGGAATAAGACCTCATGATCCTTTAACTGTACGAACTAGTTAAAATCAGACCTTAAAGATGGTGCTGTTGTAAGCTACTAGGGAGGAAAAAAAAGAGAGAAAAAGGGCGAGGAAAAGAAGGAACAAGGTGAAGGAAAACCCAAACTCCTCTCTAAGGGCCAGAATTAAAGAGGTGGAAACAGGATGTGATTCCAAAATCCCTGGGTTACTCTGGATCTGCTATTAATTTTCCTATCACATCCGACCTCCAATGAGCCTTTAGGGTCTAGGTGCTATGGGGAGGCCCAGCAGGAGGTGAACTTTGCTGGACAAAGTGAAAGAGCCTCCAAGCAGTCCCGGGGCTGCCCAGCCGGGCACATTTCCCTCCATTCCACACGGCAAAGGGGGAGAACTGCTCGTAGCTAAGCAACCAATGAACTGGTCCCCTTTCAGGCCCTATTAATATGTGCAGCAGGACAAACCACGAGGCTAGGGCACAGAATACAAACTCGGTGGAATTGAGTTCGGGATCCTTTCTCTATCCCCGCTCTCTCCTGTTGTCCCATTGACTATGGGGCTCGGCTTGGTGCTTTATCTCCCCCAGATCCGGGGAGGGAAGAAGTCGTCCCAGATTGCTCTCTCCTATCTGGGCGTGGGAAACCAGGTGAAGATGGTTAGAAAGTCTCCTGGTGGGGAGGGGAGGAACACTTACAGACACAGAGCGAGACCTGGGGCCAGAGCTCCTCACAGTAGGACTGCTGTCTGTTGGCCATGCTGGGCACCGTCACTGCCCAGATGAGACTCAGGCAGGGATCAGTCACACCCGCTCTGGATCACAATGAATCCCTAAAATTCTGGCATCGTGATCTTGTTTATTTAGGCCAACAAACCTGACCCTCCCAGGGCTCTTCATGATGTAACACACCTCACATGGAACTTCTGCTTTTCTCCATGGCCAGGGGACCGCAGGGAAGGAACGCTTCAAAGTCAAGGGGGCCAAACGGCATCCCACTCTACCTACAACCCCCTCACCGCCCTTGCTGGCCTTCAGCCTCCCTCTGGTCACGAGGCACTGGCTGGCATTGATTTATGAGGCTTTCATGGCACTGGTGAGCCAGGCTCCAAAGGGCAGCTCGGTCTGAGAAACACCATGACAGCCCTGAGCTGGCCCAGGACCTGCATGAGGCTCCCCTTGGCTCTTCAGGTCACATGACGTTCCACGCACATGCTCACAGAGCTGCAGGGCCGTGGAGACAAGAAAAGTACCCAACATTGGCTGGACAGATTTCCAAGCCATCTCTCTAAACCAAGGGCAAAATGAGAAAGAAAAACCTCACGGTGCATTCAGGAGGGGCAAACACGTGCCATTATCAGGCTCTGGCCTTTGACCAGGTTCAGATCAGGTTAGGAGGAAAGAGTAACTGTGAGAACACTTCAACAAGGCCTTGAAAAGAGACCTCTCTGAGCTGCCACAGAGCAGTCCCATCATGTCCTACCGGCAGGAAGAGGCAGTGAACGCCCAGATAAATGGAAACCCCTGGCAGCCCTAATATCTCTTCTCAGTCGACAAAGTGCAGTCCACAACACTCGACACACATGACTGAAGTGCAACAGCGTACAAAATACAAAATTTAGGGATTAGCAATGGCTAAAAGTCGACCGCGGTTCGCGTCTCTTTAGCCTGAGAATTTGCGGCGTGATCACTGCTTTCTGTCTCTATTAGCGCACGCGCCCTATAGCGAAAAAAAAAAAATTTTTTTAAAATTCTCTCTTTAGCCTTTTTTTATCTTTTTTTTTTTTCTTTTTTAAAATTCTGCTGTAGGGCATGTGTTTGACAGAAACTGAGAGAGACAGAGAGAGAGAGGGAGGAAGGGAGATGAGGGAGGGAGGGAGAGAAGAAAGTGAGAAAGCATCCCCTCCAGGGGAAATGACCATGCCACGACTCCTTCTCCTCCATTTCTCCTTCCTGTCGGAATTTTAAGCATGCACATGCACCCGACATGTTTTTCAAGCCATGGGGTCCATGACTCAAACTGGGCAGTTGGCCATGTGGAATTCAGCCACCTGAACTGCCATGTCACCTGGCTGCCCCATCCCTGGATTGTCTTAAAAAGTATTTGGACTTTTGTAAAAGGAAAAACTTGTTGGAGTAAAGAAGCAGGGGATATAGCTGCTGAGCACAGCTTGACTGGGCCCGTGGCAGGAGACAGCAATTTTGGAATCATAGCCTGGAGCGGTCTTTAAAGGGCTGCTGTGATTTACACACTGCACGATTCCAGAGCACTTGTTTTATGTTACACTCAAGTCAAACCACAGTCCATGTGAATAACATCCCTGATGCTTTGCAATACACAACCTGCACAATGACCTATGCGATGCATCTGACAGGGCTGGGATATACTATTTATATAGCTCTGACCAGGTTCTGCTGGTTTGGAATACAGACTTACAGTTCACACAGGAATAAGAGAGGGAAAAGCCATGTCCACCTCTGTTCCAACCAAACTCATTAGAACGGCCCCACATGACCAAGTGGTACTGCTGGAACCAGCTATCCATCCTCTGGGTTAGAGAAGAAAAAATGCCTAAACTCTTGGGAAAGGCATGGGGACACAAGTGTCTTTTGTTCTGGAAGAATGATGAATTTTGGCTCCAAAGGATGTGAGCACCCAAAATCCTAACTCATGCCATGTTTTCTCCTAAAAATAATATTAATAATAATAATAATAATAATAATAATATGTGTTGCCATAAATTAAAAAAAAAAAAAAAAACTGACAGATCAGACATCTCTCTCCTACTGGAAATACCAGATTGTTTGCCAATATTGTGTTAGAAATGGGAAACCCATTACAAAGGGTCGTCATCACATGTTAAATAAATTCTGGTTTCCTACCTTCACATATTCCAGCGTTGGGTCCAGAAGGTGTGGATCCCTGAAAAGAGAAAATATAAACATGAGAGCAGTGGGGAAAGGCATTCTTACATTGAGTAAAATGTGTGCAACATTATTTGCCTGCATTGGGGTTGCTAAACTGGGCTCCACTTCCCAGACAATACTCACAACAGATAGATAAAGAAGTGAGAATGGAGGCAGATTACTTTCATGATGTGTGTGTTGGGGTGAGGGGGACTGCAACCATGAGCTCAATCTATAAGCACCTCATGGGTGCCTGTTGAATTCAGGCCCCGGAATGCTAGATGACTTATCTCTAGTGAATCTAGATTACTGAAGTATGAAACCTGAAGCAAAGTCTGAAGCAAAAAGCTCCAAGGAGGGCAGAACAGGGGCAAGCAGGACTGGATGTCAGGGCATGTGGCACTTCCGAGCACTGATACATTTAGGTTAGTCCCCCAGTGGTTCCCCACCAGGTAGCTGCGTGGTGCCCACTTTGACAAGAAGAAAATAGAATCTCAAAGGCCAAGGTTAAGGGAATCAGATCCCACGTGGCCAGTTTTGCAGGATAAATCCCACCCCAGTGGCTTGAAAAACACCCCAGGCACATGTGCGTGTCCTAAATCCCCACAGGATGGCTGAATGGAGGAAAAGGGCTTGCAGCCTGGTCATGCCCCCCTCGGGGGTGCTTTTTCCCTCTCCTTCCCTCTCTTCTCTCTCTGGTCAGTGCACACACCAACTGACAAAGAAGAAAAGAAGAGGGGGAAAAAAGGAAAAAAAAATGAAAAGAAAAGAGACTCAGTTGGGCAGATTAGCTGCCTAACACTGGGGTAAGGGAGGGAACAGAGCCTCGTTTTCCTTTTTAATTACGTCTTTCTCATTTTATCACTGGTCCTGCCACCCACCGCTCCTGATGCAAGTCTGAGCAGTCATCCTAATTTTCTTTGGCGTCCTTGCCCTTTCCCCCTCCATCTAATGCCTGCTCTTATGCATATCATAATATTGGGTTGTAGGGAAAGTCATGATGCATTTTTGCACAGAAAAACAGAAAAATATGTCATGACTTTCCTGATAACTTAATAATTCATTAGAATGAACTGCAGAAGTAAAGTCCATGGCAGCAGGCGGCATTAGGAGGGAGACTTACTGCGAAAAGCAAAAAGATCTGACTAAGGTGAAAGAAAAGAAAGGGGCAGACATGAGAGCTGATATTTGCAGCATTTACTGGTTATGGTGAGGCACCCCTCCCTAGCAGGTGGAAAGACAGATGCCTTCAAAGACTTAGCTGCAAAAACCAACACATCCCCACAGACACATGCCATCATTTAAAAAGGGTAGAATGGGGAACAGCAGGTGGTGTAGTGGTTAAGGTGCTAGACTCCCACGTGGCTGACCACGGTTCAGGTCCCAGTCCTGGTGACTTGAAACATGCCAGGTGCATGTGCATGCATGCCTGAAGTCCTGAGAAGAGAATGGAGGAGAAAGGATTGCGGTGTGGTCACCCCCATGGGGAGTGTTTTCTTGCTTTCTGTCTTTCAGTCCCCCTCTGTTTTACCGGAGTTCACCTGCACCCTATAGCAAAAATCTCTCTAAATAAATGAGTAAATACACAAATACATAAATATATAAATAAGGTACAATGACTTTGAAGGCTACAAGGCTAGTCTCTCCTCTAAAGGGAGGTCTTAGCATAGCTCCAGAAAGACCGTGTCCATAGAAGACAGAGGGTCTGCATTAACAAGCAGTTGCCTTGGGAAGGGTGGGCTTAATCCCCAAACCCACAAGCACAGATCTTCTCTAGCTGTAGAGAGAGCCCAGGAGATGGAGACTACAGCACTTCTTTCCAGAACAAGAGTGAGAGCCACAGTACAAGGGCACCAGGAGTCCTGAACTTACAGATCGGGGACACTACCATCTTGTGGTGGGAATGGCTCCAGCTCCCAGATACCACCCCCAGGATGGTCTGTCAATCTGAAGCTGTGCACAGCGCACATGCACAGAGGCAGACAGGTGTCCAAAAGCACCTTTGTGCACAAGAGGATTAGGTTCTGAAATGAGGCCCTCTGTGGGGCCAAAGGATTGGCCCTGGTGCATTCCCAACAAAGAGGGGTATAAACCAGTCTTTTGAAGTCTTCAAACCAGGCATATCCTGGTCTTAGAGCTGGTGTTCATTTCATCAGACATCTGGGTCTGTCTGCTGCAGGAGGTCACCCTCCTTTGGAGGTCTCTGCAGTGTGATGATCAGCTTGGGCTTTAGGTGCTGCGCACTCTGGACATCATGCCCATGGCATTAGGCGCTGGGTCTGTGCAGCCACCCACCCAGTGACTACAGCTTAGTCAGAAGCATCTGGCTGTACTTCTCCTTTAACTTATTGAATCCTGGACTTTTACGAAACTACCATTTTAGGGTCATAGGTATTGTCTGACCCTGAGAGTACAGAGAGATGTAAAAACCACAGAAATGTTTTTCATCTTCTTCCTTTTTCTATTTTTATTTATGTTTTAAAATGCACCCTATAGGGTCAGCAGGTGATGTGGTGGTTAAGGTGCTGGACTCCCACATGGCCGACTGCAGTCTGAGTCCTGCACCTGGCAGCTTGAAAATCAAGATGGGCGTGTGTGTGTGCGTGCCCCAAACCCCAAGGAGACTGGAGGAGGACAGATTACAGTGTGGCTGTCCCCCCAGGGGGTGATTTCTCACTTTTGCTGTCTCACTCCCTGTCTTTCTCTGGTGAGTACACGTACCCTATAGCAAACCTTAAAAACAAACAAACAAACAAAAAACAAATCAGTTCTTCAGGCTACTGGTTAAGGTGGTTGGATCCCACGTGGCTGACTATGTGGTTTAAGTCCTGGACCCAGTGGCCTGGAAAATACACCAGGCGTGTGTGTGTGTGTGTGTGTGTGTCTAAAAATCCCAAGAGGAGAATGGAAGAGAAGGGACTGCTGCATGGCTGGTCCCCTGGGGGATGATTTCTCACTTTCTTTCTCTCTCTGTCTCTATGCCAAGTGCATGTGCCCTATAGCGAAAAAAAAAAAAAAAAAAAGAAAAAGAAAACCAGCCCCTCTGTTGCACTGGGCACACTTCCAGTGCTCAATAGCCATGCAGGGTTAGCAGCTACCACACTGCACGGCCGGATTACCGAACATTTCCAGCACAGCAAGAAGTTCAATCAAACAGCGAGGTTCTAGGAAAAAACACTTCTTTTGAGGGTTTATTTGCTTCCAGATCCTTCCTCTGCTACTCTTTGTCACCTGTTAGTGACTAAAGTGCCAAAGAAGAATTGATGTGCTCTCACTTATAAGCTAGCCCCAAACGATGGCATCTGAAGCCAGAGATATAATCCAATTTTTCTGTATTATTTTCTTGAGCTTTATCTTTTTTTTTTTTTTTTTTTTTTTTGAGAGGGCGCATGCGCTCGCCAGACAGAGAGAGAGAGAGAGACAGAGAGACAGAAAGCGAGAAATCACCCCCCAGGGGGGATGGCCACGCCACAATCCCTTCTCGTCCATTCTCCTCTCGGGATCTTGGGCACGCACGCACACACGCCCGGCGTGAGTTTAAGCCACTGGGTCTGGGACTCGAACCGCGGTCGACTACATGGGAATCCAGCGACATAGCCATTATGCCAACTGCTGGTCCCTTGAGCTATATCTTTTCTTTCTTCCTTAATCTCTGAAATATTCAGGTGCTAGCGGAATATTTCTAGATGTGAAAAGTAACATGAGTCATTCAAGCATTAAGTAGCATTGAATGAATGATTCAAAGAAGTAAAATCATACAAAAAGCCACTCAAGGCCATTCCGTTGAATTAAAATCAAGCAATAAAATTTGCAATAAAAGCAAGCTTTTAAATTTGGGTGTTTAGTTCTGTTTTACTGAGAGACACAATTCACCACATGAACACAACCTTTCTATGCCTTGGCTTTGTCATCTGTAAAATGTGAATAAAACCTACACTGCAGGACAGTTGTGGAGTTGAATGAATGTAAAGTTAATTTATCAAAATATGTAAATTAGACAGGGCCAGCCCCAAGCACAGTGGTTAAGTGATCTGTGTGGAAGTTGTATGGCCAACTGCGGTTCCAATCCTGGCCCTAGTGACTTTAAAACATGCCAGGCGTGTGTGTGTGTGTGTGTGTGTGTGTGTGTGTGTCCCAAATCCTGACAGGATGGAGAAATGGAAGAAATAGGATCATATCGTGACCAGGCCCCACTGAAAAGTGCTTTTTCTCTTTCTCTCTCTGGTGAGCACACATGCCCTCTGGCCAAAAGAAATCCAAAACTGTGTGTCATGGAAAAACTATGCACAGATTTCAAAACTCTTGGCATCAAAATGAACTTGTAAAAAAAATACTTAATATAGTGCCCGGTACCTAGCAATACATGGGCATAAGATAAATGTTGAAAGTGTTACCCATGTGTTAAATATCATTAATTAATATCCCCCAGCCAAACCATTTACATGATGGGAAAAATCTAACTAGGTGAAATGAAGCGAAGATAAAATTTGGAACTTCTAACCTAAAACTTCCACTGGTACAGGTAGAAGTTGGGAAAGAAGTCGACTTAATTTCTAGGCGAATAGAAGATTAAAAACAAGAAGCAAAAGACACAAGAGCCAATTGTCAGAGCACATCTCAAATATTCACTTATGCTCTGAATGTGAATAAAACGGAAATCAAAACAACATTGCCTCACCAAGGCAGGCCCAGAAAGCCAGCAGCCAGATGGGGGAGGTGCTGGGAACCACATAACGAGGGGAAGAACTAAAAGGCAAAGGGGTAGCTAGCCCGGGAAGAGTAGACCTGGGGAGGAGGTGGACACAGATATCTGTCAATTAACAGCCCAGGGTTTCTGTGTGGAAGAAAGAACAAATATTCTGTTTAGGATGTGCTTTCTAACAATTGCTTCCACCAGACGGAGGTGAGGGCTGATGCGCAGCCATCAGCTGGGTGGCCCTCTGTCCAAACTGTATGACGTTATGGCGTGAGGATAGAGATTGTTATTTGCCTTTTTATTTTTTAAGAATTATTTTATTTAGCTTTATTTATTTATTTATTTATTTTTTAAAGTTTTGACTAGAGAGGGACAGAGTGAGAGAGAGAGGGAAAGTAAGAAAGCAAGACGCCAGGTCCAGGACTCGAACCGTGGTCAGCCATGTGGGAGTCCAGCACCCTTAACCACCACGCCACCTGCCAGCCCCTATTATCTGTCTTTTAAAAACAACCACAAAACATTTATTGAGCACATACCTGTGCTAAAGTGATTTACATAAACTGGAAGATTTAATCTTCACTATTCTTGAGGGAGGAGGTACTATGTCCAGTTTCCAGATGACAAAACAGAGAAGCCAGGGTTTGGCGCTGGCGTTCTGACTACCTACGTGATGCTCTGCGCACTAGCAAGTGCCAGCAAGTGCCCAGGCGCTCGGAACACTGGCTGTAGAACTCAGAAGCACAGCTCATCATTCAGTGGAGGTTATGGAAAAGGCAGAAAGTCTCCCACTCTGGCCTTACCCTACTCCCCAACCTCCACCCCCTTTAAAGGGGTGAAGCCAAGAGGAGACACAGAACATCGAGGAAACCAGAACAAAACCCCAAGCCCATGTCAGCGCTGCTCTCATTAGGCCCGACTGTGGGAGAAATCAGCGCTGGGTTCCCCATGTAGTCCGTGCAGACCACGTATGCGGGCAGACCACAGACACTCGCTGGAAGTAGGACTGAAGAAGAAATTCAGGCAAACCACTTGGAGAACCTGCCGAGGAGACATTTGGGACTTCCCACAGGAGTCTTCCACGTTTCTTCCCCTAGAAGGCCTTGAAAGCAGAAAAACAGTAAAACTGAAGCTCCAGGTGCCAGTCTGCGGCCTAGTGGTTAAGGGAGCCAGATCTCACATGGCCGACCACTTGGTTTGAATCCCAGCCCCATTGGCTTGAAAAGCACACCAGGTGTGTGTACGTGTATGCCCCAAATCCTCACGGGAGGGAGAAATGGAGAAGGGGCTGGGTGTGACCATGCCCCACTGAGGGGTGCTTTCTCCTTGTTCCTCTCTGGTGAGCAAGCACACATGCCCTCCAGCAAATCAAAAACAAAAACGAAGATAAACCCTGAAGTCTTCTCTTGTCTCTGCCCTCAGATAACTCTGCAAGACTACGAAAAGAGCCCCATTAATTCTGTTACGAAAGCAGAGTTCTCAAATTCTAGTTAGTCTCCAAGGGGTCCTCTAGTGTGTCCTCATATTCTCACTCTTTTTACAGAGGGAATGGAGGGGATATAAAGACAGTATCATAAAACCAAGACCGTGTGTCACCAATCCAAAAGCTCTAAAACCCGATGCCTTGAACCAAATTGAAATTGTATTTCAATGCAGAAGTGCGGTGTCTCCTCCTTTCTCAGCCAGCGACCAGGCCCAGCTAACCAGAAAGACAACCTCTGCACACACAGACCCCGTTCCCATGAGGTAGAAAACACACCACTTGCTCCAACGGCCCTGGCCTCTAAATTGAAATAGAATACCCAATTATTCTTACAAGACCATAAAACGCATAGTCTTTAAACCACAGATTTATATTCTCCAAAGTGATCACTAGAAAACAAACAGAGGAACTTGGCAATATAAATGAAAAGGTTTCTTTTTTAGTAATTTTTTTTCTTGGCTCAGGCTCATTCCGAACCCCACCCTTGTGAACCCAGGGTGTGGGCTTCTGTATTTACAGCTGGAGGGTATAGTGGCCCGGCCTCTCCTGCCAGGCAAGCTGTCTCCTGCAAATGGCCAGCAGAGGAAGCACCAGGGTGAATTGTACTCTGGTTATTTTGTGTTTAAGTTTATTTCGTTTTAAATAACATCACCGTGTCTACTCTAGTTAAATCATTTTTTCCAGTGTCCTACTTTTTAAAGTTTGAGTTTCAGGAACGTTCAGTTGCGAGTCACAGAAATGATATATGCCACTTTAATTTGTTTCTCATCAGTAACGGATTGATCATTTCCTCCCTCTTAAAAGGACACTTGATTGGTAAGTGTTTGCTATTTCGAGTTAAGAGGTTCTCTTCTTATGCAGAATTTAACTACTAAGGACTTTCTTTTCTGGGTGGTTGGAATACAGATGGGGGGAGGAAGTTCCCTAAGTCTGTCTTAAATTATAGAATGTTTTAAAGGAATGAATGTTTACGTCTTTAACTATTATTGGATAATGGGGAACAGTGTTGCCAAACAAATGTCCTTTTGTATATAACATAAAAAGGAATCATTTGTAATAAGATCATTACTTCATGCAATGGAGGAATGTGAGAAATTAGATCCAACTATTCCAGACTAAATAAGATAAAGGCGCTCCTTAAACGCCAGGCACACAGCAGTTAGCGGAGTTGGTGTGTATGGCATGGGTCTGTGTCCCCATTCGCTGTGATGTAAATTTACTTATATATGCGGTCTCTCCCGCACCAGGAGTGGTGACGTGTCTGTTTCATGTCCGGCATCTCCCATAGCTTTGGTATTCACCCTGCAAACATTTTCAAGCACCTCCAATATGCCATGCCCTAAGGTAGACAACAGGCACAGGAGCTGAAGACAAAGGCCCCATTTCCGAGAGGCTGTAGGCAAATGGGGACCCTACAGACCCAGCTCGGCTCAAGCTGGTGACAGGGTGTCAGTAGGTGAGAAACACTGTGGAGGGACCTTTCAAGCAAGGTCCAAGCTAAGTTGTGAGGGTAGAGTGGTGACTTGCTTCACTGAAAAGCCATCAGGTGGGTGGCGATGAGAAATGTTCTTGCCAACAAGAGAAGCCCATGCAAAGACATGGAGCACAGGACAAGGCTCATTTGGGACCAAGTGTCAGTCCAGGCCACCACCATTCTTCCTGAAGGCCTCCCCAATGCTGCGGTCTGCTCTCCACACAGCTAGACTCATGCTTCCTCAGACCACTGCTCCCTGCACAGGACTCGCTGGCTCTGCTCCCACCGCACCAGAACAAAACCCTCAACTCTTCACTGTGGCCCCCAGAGCCTGGCTGACATGATCTGGCCAGCTCTCCAACCTCACGGGGGTAGCCCCTCCACATTCCCGTCTTTTGGCTAGTCAATTAAACACCAAGGTAACTGTGGAGGGATTTTGCAGATAAAATTAAAGGCCCCAGTCAGTTGACATTAAAATATAGCAGTGATCTGGGTGGGCATGACGTGCAGTTCAATGTGAGGGACTAGAGGGCCTGTGAGAAGGCTCTTGGCTCAGAATTGCAAATGGTCTCGAGAAGGTGGAAGCCAGCCTGGGTGACAGCCAGGAACAGAGACCCCAGTCCTATGACCATCAGGGTCTGGAGCCTGCCAGCTATCACGATGAGCATGGACGCAGCCTTATCCCCAGGGCCTCGGCTGAGAAGGCAGCCCGCTATCCCGAGTATGACACCATGAACAAAGACCCCAGCAGAGCTATGCCAGACTTCTGACCTACAGAACCTATGAGGCAACACACGGCATGAAGTGGCCAAGTTTTGTTAGGCAGCAAAAGAAAACCAACCTATTCATTGTCTGTCTCACTCTTCCATCTCCACCATGCTGACTCTCGTTACTATTGCTCAAACATGCTAAGCCCGTCCCTGCCTCAGTGCCTTGGCGCTGACTCTTCTTTTGCCTGGAATAGTCTTCCTCTGAATACAAGTCAGCTTCCTCTTCATATCATTCAGTTCTCTGCTCCAGAGTCGCCGTTTCAGAGAGAGGCCTTCCTTACCATCCTGGTTAAATCAGCACTGCCACTACCCTGCATAGCCTTACCTGGCTTTATTTTTCTTCGATGCTACCTACTAAATTTCTTCTTGCTCATGATCTGTCTTTCTCCTGTACTTTCTCCTCCAAGGGTGAAGCGTTGTCTGCTTTATTCACCTTGGTGTCCGCAGTGCTTTGCACATGGCAGTTGCCCAGTATTAGCTGAGTTCATGAATGAGAACGACCAGCTGGAGCACAGGGTTGGGGAGGAAGCGGAGTGGTAAGGGGCTGGGAGATGAGGTTGAGGAAGAGTCAGGGCCAGACAAAAAGGGAGCTGGAGGCCACATGAACACATTTAGACTTTATCATAAAAGCAATGTGATTTATTAAAGGATCTTTTTTCTTTTCCTTTCTTTTAATTTGACCAGAGAGGGACACACACACACACACACACACACACACACACACAGAGAGAGAGAGAGAGAGAGAGAGAGAGAGAGAGAGGGAGAGAAAGTGAGAAATCAAGCCGTCTGGTCTAGGACTTGAACCGCAGTCAGCCATGTGTAAGTCCAGTGCCCTTAACCACCACGCCAACTGCTGGCCCAACTGAAGGATCTTAAGATGGAAAATAACCAGAGATTTATGTTTTTGTTTGTGTTTGTTTGTTTGTTTGTTTTTTAAAAATCCCCCTGCAGAGGCCAGCAGGTGATATGGTGGTCAAGGCACTGGAGTCACACATGGCTGACCACAGTTTGGGTTCCAGACCTGATGACTTGAGAAACATGCCAGGTGCATGTGCATGCATGCCCAAAATCTTGAAAAGAGAATGGAAGAGAAAGGAGTGTGGCATGGCCATTCCCCCCAGGGAGTAATTTCTCACTGCCCCCCCTTCTGTGTCTCTCTTATCTAGTGCATGCACCCTATAGCAAAAAAGTAAAAACAAACAAAACACTGGAAAAAAAAATTCCCCTGCAGCAATGTGGAAAACAGATGGAGGGGGTAACTAATGGAGTCAAACAGAACAAGGAGATGGTGTTGTCTGGGTGAGAGATGACAAGATTTATACTACTGGAGACCAGCAGAGGGTATAATGGTTATGTCGTTGGACTCTCACATGGTTGAACACAGTTCAAGTCCCAGACCCAGTGGCTTAAAACTCATGCCAGGCATGTGTGTGTGTGTATATACCCAAAATCCCCAGCAGAGAGTGGAGAAGGGACTGTAGCCATATCCCCCGGGGGGTGATTTCTCACTTTCTGTCTCTCTCTCTGTCTCTCTGATAAGTGCACGCGCCCTATAGCAAAAATTTCTAAAAAATAAAAGATTTATACTACAGTATTGGTGGCAGAAAGTGTACAGTTTTGGGGAATTTTTACAAGTGAAAATAGATAGCTCTTGGTCAATGGCTGGCCTTGGCAGGTGAAAAGGAAAAGTAAAGATCCTCACTGATTTTTTTCCAAGGGAACTAAGAAGACGGTGCCTGGCACATGGCAGGGACTTGATACATTTGCTAGAATGAATTAGAGACACCTTTGCTGCCAACACTGTGTTTTACTTTGAAGACCATTAGGGTATGACTCAATCAGGCTGTGCCTCATTGTCACCCGTTTGCCACAGCTGGCAGTGCACACATGGCGGCTGCCACTTAGCTCCTGAAGGTCTCAGGTAAGCTCTCCTTTCCCTCCCAGCCAGTAAGGACGATACTCTCAGGAGGGTCTTTCACATCCCTCAAACCTTGAGCACAAATTTTTCACAAGAAGTACAATGAAATCTAACAAACACAGAAGGCATCCCTTCATGTCAACAAAAAATGTTAATTCATGAAGGAAAAGCAGAAAAGGTATCTAGCACAGTAAGGTCGTTGTGCGGAGAACAGCCACGAGTCCCCAATTTCATAGTCACTTGCTCTTCTCCACGCCCCTCACCCCGTAGAGCTGTTGCTGCTTGTTGGTCCTGTCCACGGCCCGTGAGCTCCACAAGGGCGGGGCCGGCTCTGCATGTGTACAGTGTGTACTGAGCCCTGGGACGGTCCTTGTCAGAAAGTTAAATAGCAGGGGCAAGACAGGGCAGGTGAACATATAGGCTAATCTCACATGAATAGATAGAGAAAGTCTAAATAAAATACTAACACACTGATGTTAAGATATATTTAAAAATCATGATTAAATTAGGTTTATTCCAGAAATATAGAGTCAGTTTCACATGAGGAAATCTATTAATATAATTGACTACAGTTACAAGTTAAATGAGAAAAATAATTTGGGGCATTCTTAATTGATCATTTGAAAAACTGCTTTTCAAGATCCCGGAGGTAAAATGCTTAATAAATAGAACTTCCTCAATCTGACAAAGGGTATCTACCAGAAACCCTAGCAAGCATTCCTCATGATGAAGTATCAGAAGCATTACTAAACTCAATCGATCAATCAGAAATCAGACAAGCGTGTCCACTGTTACAGCTTCTGTTCACCATTGTCCTGGAGGGCTGAACCTCCAGGAGAGTAAATAAGCAAAAGAAGTTAAAGGTATTAAAAACTAGAAAAGAGAGAAGAAAACTGTCATGACTCACAAATGATGACTGTCTCCATGGAAGACCCAGAGAGTCTCATAGAGCTCACAAGGAGGTAAAGCGAGTTCCTGGACAGGAGAGTAATACGCACAAATCTTAGATTTAAAACTTACTGAGGGCAGGACTAGAAGGCTTATATGCCTGGGATGAAGGTCTCGCTTCATGGGTGTTTTTCCATCACAAATGAACTTATTCCTAGAACACTTAACTGAAACGTAACAGAACAAGACTTAAGATGAGTGTGACCGATAGGCTGTGTTTCTGTTTATCCCAAGTAGTGGGGCCAAGGAGGGACAAACACAACACCCTTGGGATCTACCAGTCTAGTTTTACTGGTCTCCCATTACTAGCCAACATGTGTACCACAGTCCCTCACACAGTCAGGAAGGAGAGCCCAACAACTGCGGAAAAGTCTGCTCTCTACAGGCAGCCTCTTGGCTTCAGCCCACTTATGGGATATGGCCTCAACAATTTAGAGTCTTTACTCCTCTTTCTAAAGCATGAAGCTCATCAAATATCTTAAAATCTTGGAGGGAAAAGTGGGGATAGAGGGATAGTGGAAGGAAGAGAGAGCAATAGGTTTCACATCTACTAAGATGTTACCTCTACTAGACAACATTCCTTCTCTTTATATAAAATATTATATTAACATTCTGTTAGATAAAATTAATAGATGGAACAGTCCAGCATTCTCATTTTATATTCTATTAGATGATATTTATGGTTCTAAGGATTTTCCTATTTCACCATTTCATTTCATTTCCCATTCATCTTCTCATCTTGCTCCTTATATTTCGAACAATCCAAATTATTTGGAATTCCCTGAATCAACAGGCCTAGAGTCCCTATCTTCTTCCCATTCATTCCTGTCCTCTCTGGCTACTCTCTCTCACCAACCCCATCCCCATCCCCACCCCCACAAACTCACAGAATTAATAACATCTCTTTAGAGTTTCTCTCCTACGATGATAAAACTCTGCGGTAACAATGATAATTCAATATACTATATGTATTCCCATTTATCCCCCTTACTGGACTACAAGTTCACTGAGAGCATGTAGCATCTATTATTCACCTTTTTATCCCAGGGCACAGTTGCTCCATAATGTTGGTTTGCATGAATGAATGGGTGTGCGCGTTTGAATGAATGCATGTGTGTGTTAGTGCGTCCTCCACTGTGCAGTCCTTTGATGGAGTCATAGACTCCAACCCTTCCTCTTACCACACTCCATGGGATCATCAGGGGATTGACAACATTGGGGAGGGGAGGGAGCAAGAGGGAAATGTTGCTCTTGGACTGACGGGTCTCCTTATTAGGGAGATCATCGAGCCACAGGCCTTCGACTGAACTGTGGTGGCCTCAGACAGAACTCCCTCACCAACGGAATGGCACTGCTACCAGGGCCCCACTGAGACCAGATGTCTTCAGAGTGACACCAAGAGGCTGGCAGCTTCTGCTAAAAATGAATCTCTTTGGACATGTTTTTGTTGCCAGGGAGGAAGAGCATCAGGCAGATAACCGAGAGGATGGAGTTTACCACAGAGTCATTTCTTTCTGCTTATCGGGAAAATGAGAAGGAACAGATACTTAAAACAGGTCTCATCTGGTGAATGGAAAAATGATGTTGGAAAAACATTGGGTAGCTTGTGTGAGAGTAACAGGTTATTTACTGATACTGGGAATCGCTCTAAAGTCCCAATGAAGAGTTACTTTCTCTCTGAAGGCAGGGGAATGTTGTGTGCACAGGTTTTGCTCATTTAAAAAGATGTAGCTTTAAACACAGAGAACTACAACTCTTCTAGATGTGCACTTATGAAAATAGTTTTGTTTCTTCACCTGGCAACACGAATGACAAGAGATTAACTCGTCTGTGTCTCACAACATTTTTATTGATCTTATTTGTGAAAGCATGCTCATGAGCAGTTGGTAGGAATAAGGCTAATGTTTATTATATATTCTCCTCGCAGGGTTAGCACATGACATGGAAGTTCCTTAATGATTAATCCAACACATTGTCATCAGAGCAGGGAGAGGTCTAGACAGAAGCTCGCTGCTCTGTTGTGGGGAAATTTATCTTCCATTTCTGATGTCTAGAGCTAAAAACAATTTACCAGATGTGATCTGGGCAGCCATGTGTGACCACCTCCTTGGGTCTGAATATTAAGCTTTAATTATTGCTCCTAAAATCACATTAGCTTCTTTGACAACCATAACATGCTGCTGACTCATTCTGAGGCAGCAGTTACCTGAATCCTGGATATTTTTCACGTGTGCCTGTTAAGCCAAACCCCATACTTTCACTTTGCAATGATTATTTTTGGGCTCTCGTGCAAGTCTTTGTCTCTCCCCATAAAGTTTTATCCCATTATATTTGATTGGTTATTTCAAAATACCAAGATGTTTTGGGATCTCATTCTTGTCATTCTACATATTAGTTATTTCCCTAAGTCATGTCATCTATCCACAGGATCTGTATGCCGATATTGTCTAAATGAGGTGTTTTTTTGTTTTGTTTTGTTTTGTTTTTTTTTTACAGTTGAGTAGAAGGGGGCTGAGGATACCGGTTTTCACATACATCATCTAGCCTGAATCTCTCACCCCAGGGCTGTCTCCAATGATTGACATATGCATACACATCTCAGCATTCCTCTGAGCTTCCAACCAAGTTACCCCGGGAAGGGAATTTAATCTGCTATGACTGACTTTTTAAGCAAACCCTGCTAGCTATTAGCAGTGGCTGTTTCCTATCTCAAGTTTCAAAGATCATTGTCCTACTAATTCGTTTTAGAGTGTTTCCAGAGATCAATGTCCAGGTGATCACTTTGTAGATTAATGTTAATCTCCTTATTTCCCTTTTTTAAAGAAATGAAAATATTTATCCACCTGCATCTTTTCTGTACTCTTTGTTACCCCAATATTCCTCCAGCGATACAGTGCTGGTCTGATGGTCTCAGCCTCGTGTTCCCTCAGCTTCTTGGGCTTTGGGGCCTCTTCACCGTATTTGGTGGCATCAGACCCTCTCGTCACGACCTCATCCACTCCAGGCCTGTGATCTCTCCTTCACATTTGTCCTACCCTTTCCAATCAGAGAAGTCATCTCCTTAACAGAAAAAATGCCAGGCGAACAGCAGCTCAGCAGTTTGATTTCCCTCGCAGTCCCCTCTCTTTGGTCTTATTGTTCCAAACATGACTTCTCAAAGCCCTTTCTGTTACCCTTTGCATTTTCCACAATCCTCTGCTCACTCTGCACGCTGTTTCTTTTCTTTTTTTGGAGTGGATTTTTTTAGCTATACGGCGCGTGCGCTCGCCAGACAGAGAGAGACAGAGAGACAGAAAGCAAGAAATCACCCCCCAGGGGGGATGGCCACACCGCAATCCCTTCTCCTCCATTCTCCTCTTGGGATCTTGGGCACGCACACACACGCGCCTGGCGTGAGTTCTAAGCCACCGGGTCCGGGACGCGAACCATGGTCGACTACGTGGGAGTCCAGCGACATAGCCATTACGCTAACTGCTGGTTCCTGCACGATGTTTCTGTTACAGCCAGAGCCACCCTCTGACATGGTCCTTGGATGCATGGCCTGACCTTTCCTGGGTCTGGGCCCAAGGTTAAGACAGCACAGAGGAAGTGGCAGCAGGAGCAGTCAGGACCTGAGGGAAGGGCTCTCTAGAAAGCACCACCTGTGACCACCCAGTCCAGGAGAAAAAATAACCTGATACCTGGAAAAATGCTAAGGTCAGAGGTCAAGAAAGCAGAGTGCATATCAAACCAGTGGAGTGATGCAAAAGGCCACACTGGATGTGAAGTTCGGTCAGGAGCAAAGGTGATGCAGAGAGCACGTGCTGGTAAGGTCAGGTGGTTCAAAAGAGCAACCCTTTCTCCTCAGGCTATGCGCTCCTACAGACAAAGACCTGGCTTCAGTCCGTGTCTCTGGCACACAGCAGAGGCTCAACATACCTGGGAACGAACACGTTAACGCGGCCCTGGCCCATCACACCACACCGGGGCCTCCTTTCAACAAGTATGTTCAGGCTAGAGACGGTCTCTCATAAACATCCTTAAGCAGAAGGACTATGTAGATAGTCTCACCTCCTTTTCCTTTGGAACTGGTCAGTGTGTTGTTTTTAATTGCTGCTTGTGGAGCCTGAGGCCATGGGATCTTATCGATCATCTTCCTCACCTTTGGGAACCTTTGGGAATACAGTCTAGAGTAGACCGTAGATGAGGACACATCTTCCTCCCTGGCTATCGGTTCTACGGCCAGTTACTCCTAACACTCCTGTGCCTTTCACTTTAACAGCCAATTCCAGCTCCTATGAGTCAGTTTCTATCTCATCTGAAAATACAGCAAGCCTGACTAATGTGTTTATGAACTATATGAAAAGAATGGCAATTAAACTGCCTTTCTAGGCAGTTTCCCTAATCATGTTTAAACAGCACCATTTAAATATCCTGCACGTTACACTACGGAGAGTCTTCACAGGAATCCAAGACTAATATAAAGAGGTACTGGTTGATAAAAACTTGACCCAGTCATGGGTTAACTTGTGCTCAGCAGAATCCTAGTGACAGCACTAAGCTAAAAGTCACTGTCGAAATCTTAACTTGGCAGCAGTAGAGTTGAGTGGGGTAAGAAAAAGAAAAAACCGTATCAAGGCCAGTATGTCTCTTGGCAGGCACAGAGGGTCTGGCACCAGTGAATCATCAGGCTTCAGGCCGTCTAAGCCCAAACACAGCACTTTTGATAAAAGCAGATGCTTTGTTTGGCTGATATCTTCTGCCCTTCCTCTGCTGCCACCAGTCCTATCCACCCCACCCCACAGCCCCCACCCCCTTCAAAAAGAGTGAGTTGTAAAGATGTCTTCTCCACTAATTCAAGGGCAGAATAAAAACGCTGTATTAGTGCATTGGGAAAGTCACGATGCATTTTTCTATTCAAAAATGCATCATGAGGGACCAGCAGATGGTGTAATGGTCACGTTGCTGGACTCCCACATAGTGGACTGTGGTTCAAGTCCTGGACCCAGCGGCTTAAAACTCATGCCAGGTGTGTGTGTATGCATGCCCAAAATCCCAAGAAGAGAATGGAGGAGAAGGGATTGTGGCATGGCCACCACCCCAGGGGATGATTTCTTGCTTTCTGTCTCTCTGGTGAGCACATGTGCCCTAGAGCAAAAATCTCTCTCTAAAAAACAAACAAACAAAAATCTCATGATTTTTTGAACAACCCAACAGTTTGAAATAATGTCCTCAGGCCTCTAGGCGGAAGGTCTAGCCAGCCATCTATAGGAACGTATGTCCTCAACCTGCCTTCCAGGGCACACGCTGGCCTTAAGGTGGCTGCCCACCTAAACCTTGGAAAAGCAGGAGACAGAGGGGTCAGCAGATTCATAGGACACATTTGGGAAGGAGCTGTGGCAATACAACCACCATGCTACTGACAGGCCCATGGGGAAGGTGGCCCTAGAGACAGGTCTGCTTCAGTCAAATTAAAAAATGTTTGAAATTTGCTAGAGGGTGTGTGCACTCACCAGAGAGAGACAGAGAGAGAGCAAGTGAGAAAGCATTATCCAGAGAGGATGGCCATGTCACAATCTCTTCTCTTTCATTCTCCTCTCAGGATTTTGGGGATGCATGTGCACGTTCATGGCGTGTCTTTCAAGCCACTAGGTCCAGGACTCAAACCACACGGTTGGTCATATGGGATCCAGCTGATTTCACCACCAGACCACTTGCTGGCCCGTAAATTTTTTTTTTTAAATCAAATAATGAAAAGAAAATGTGCTTTGTTTTATTGTAAGCATAAAAGAACAGATCGTTTTCTATTGAATTTTGTCTACCATCTTAAAATAAATAAATAAATAAATAAAACTTCCTTTGAACACCAACCCTATCCAGATCCTGCCTCATTTCCCTGTTCTTGGACACTCAGCCTCCTCTGCTGACTGACTTCCTGGAATGGGCTCTGCTGGGTCCCTCAGGGCTGGATCCTATGGTCCCTCCCGTTTACTCTTGAACCGGACCTCCACCTTCATGACAACATCTATTGCCACAGCTTTAATTTCATTTCTGTGCCAACGTCTAACTTCATACCTTTTGGACCTGTCCTCCCTCCAGAGCTCCATGCTCTTAATACTAACTGCCTGTCTGGCTAACACCTCTACGTAGACATGTGTGCAGCTCAAATGCAGCACACCAAAAAAAGAAGTCTTGATTCCTGGCAATCTACCATCGCCCCTACGAAAAAGAAAAAGCAACTGACCAAGCAAATGAAGTCTTCTCCTTTCCCGGTCTTCCCATCTTCCATGTGCCCATCTCAGCAAATGGACACACTCCATACGCCCAGCTGCCAGAATCATTGCCTGACGTATCTCTCCCTCTCCCCATGACAACCAACCCTCAGTGAACCTGGCAGATTCTACAGGCAAAACGTATCCTGTCCACCCACTTAATCTTCTCTATCCCTCAACGGCAGAGCCCCCACCACCCCTGTGCTTTTACCACCTCCTGCCCTTCTACCCACCCTCTTTCAAATCGGTCAGTTCTCCAGAGAGAGATGAAGCAATCTTTTAAAAATGGAATCTGACCATGTTATTTCCTTGCTCGAAACTCTTCAAAGCACCCAGCCTGGCAGCCCAGTTGGCAGGAAACTGAACTGCAGAGCTGGAAGCCACATGGCTATCTGTGGGTTTGGATCCCAAATCAGCTTGAAAACAGGCTGGACATACGTGCGTGTGCCCAGGATTGTAACAGCTGGAAAATGGGATCAAAGTAGGACAGGACCCTGTTGGAGATGGCCCCCTTCCTCTTGTGCACCACTCTCTACCATGAATAAATTAACAACAATAACAAACTTTCAAGGATTTCCTTTTGCTCTACAAAGAAAATCTAAATTCCATCCCAAGGTCTAGACTACTGCTGTCCAACAGAAATACCATATGAGCCATTGAAGTAATTTTTAATTTTTTAGTAGCAAATTAAAAAAAAAGAAGAAGATGAAATACGTAAAGTTAATTTTTTAAAAAAATTTTTCTAGAGGGCAGATGTGCTCATCAGAGAGAGAGAGACAGAGAGACAGAGAGACAGAGAGAGAAGGAGGAAGTAAAAAGCACCTCCTGTGTGGGAGATAGTCATGCTGCAAATCCCTTCTTCTCCATTTCTCCTCTCAAGATTTGGGCAGGCATGCACACATGCCTGGTGTGCTTCTCAGGTCACTAGGTCTGGGACTCAGACTGTCAAGATAGCCATGTAGGGTCCAGCCACCTTCACCACCTCACCACTGGCTTCCCCAGTAATGTTCATTTTAATAATATATTTTATTTAACCTACGATTTCCAAGATATTATCACTTCAACACATAGTCACATAAAAATAATTAATAAAATACCACATTTTCTTTTTATGCTACTAGATCTTTACATGTTTCCTCCCTTGGAGAGGCTTCCCTCCACTGAAGTAAGTAACTCAGGGCCTTCTAATACCATCTTCCTCACACCAACTCATTCTGTAGCGAGGTACTTATCGATGTGTTTGTCCAAATGTTCCCTAAACAGGGAGCCCCCTAAGGCCAGGGGCAAAATCTGTTTCACTCTCTACTGAGTACCTGATATCTAGCACAATACTGGCACAAAAGAAGCTTAATAAATATGCACTGAAGGACAAACAGCCAGTGACACTGACATTAAATAGAACCGTGTGGCAAGGGCTCGGGCCAGGCACTGAAGACAGGCTCTGTTTGTGTGTTAGTACAATGGTGTGCTGGTATTTTAGCACACTGTGGAGCTGCTGTACTTGTAAACTGTGAGTGCTGGCCAAGACGCACTGCTGTAGGGCAAACCCAGATAGAGGATCCCAGCCAGACTTCTTCAAACTTTCTCCCACAGAAACTGCAAGAGGGGACGTGATCTCAGGTTACTCAGGAGGATTAGCTCCAGTTGCCAGGAGGAAGGAAGGAAAGCCTTCAATCGGAGCCCCTCCTCTGTGTGAAGTTCTGTGGTAGGCATCCTCACATGTGACTGGAGTTGACCCCTAGAGCCACCCTTGGAGAATGTGGGCATTCAGAAAGGTGACACAGCTTATACAAGGTACAAAGCGGCCAGGTCTGGCTGCTGGAATCGGCGTCAAGGTCACTCGCTGCTTTTTTGATAGCCAAGTCGACATCAATGTCCTTCTGTGGCCTTCAGCGTCAGACATCCTAGCAGAGTTGAACAGAAGAATAAACTGCTGGTGACCAGGTGAGGGCTAAGAGCGGGCATGTGACCTACTTAGCACACACTCCTGGAAGGGTGTACCAGGCAAAAGTGTGAAAGAGCGCTGACATTCAGTGGGGCCTTCACGGTTAGGGACAAGTTAACCTTCACGGCACCCTTCAGCGGGGTTATTTACACCCTCATTTCACACTTTAGAACTTGTCCTAGTTCATACACCTAAGAAGTGGTAAAAACAGAGATCTGAACTGAGACCTCTGGAATGCCTGTCTCATGCTTTGTCTCCTCTACATAGCAGGGATAATTTTACCTTTGGTTAATTCAGTTGCAGGTGAAGCTGAACTGTAGGCAGCTTGGGCTATACAAAGGCTGAGAAGTTATGGAGGGTTTCTCAGACCTCTGTAACATGGAAATAACAGCACAATCCTTCAAACAGGACTGTATATGCTTATCTTTGGGGCTTCTAAGAGAAAGCTTGAAATTCTGTATCCAGTCCTGCAGCTACTGTCATGCAGACAGACTGGGGAGTGACCTCATCACAAAGCCACCAGCAGCCAGGTGAGTGTGACCTGAGAGTGTATCAGTCAGGAGGCTCAGACTGGTCTGAGATCTCTATCTAGGCCCCCTGAAGACATTCTTCCAACCAACAATAGTGAAATAGGATGTTCCCTGCTTGTGTTTTCTGACCAGGCTGGAAGGGCTCCCAAATCCACAAGTGATAAGAACACAAGTAATTTGCAACTGTTAGGGTCAACAGATGGCATAATGGTTACATCGCTGGACTCCCACATAGTCGATCACAGTTGAGTCCCAGACTCAGAGGCTTAAAACTAACGCATGTACATTTGTGCACAAAATCCCGAGAGGGGAACGGAGGAGAAGGGATTGCTGTATGGCCATCCCCTTGGGGTTGCGGTGGGGTGATTTCTTACTTTCTGTCTTTCTGTATCTCTCTGTCTCTCTGGCAAGAGCATGTACCTTATAGCAAGAACCTCTCTAAAAATAATAATTATAATAATAATAATAATTTGCAACTGCATAGTGCCTTCTGTTTACAATGTTCTTTAACATCTACTGAAGTGCATGACACACTCAGAAGACCTTCCTGGCCTGAAGAAATGTGATTTAAAGCAGGCCCATCTTGGTGGGGGGTGAAATGAAGGCTAGACCAGAGATGTTGAGCAGCTTTACTCAACAAGACTGCATTATGTAATTCCCTGATCATTTACTTGGTTTTAGTTTGCAATCAGTTAAAAACAAAACCAAACCAAACCCTTACTTTTCTGCAGAAAGACAGCTGAGAATGCACAGATCCCAGTTTTAGGTTCAAATCATCCTTGTCAGTAGAGGATTTAAGACTACCATCAGGCAGCTGGAGACCTGCAGGCATTTCCCATTCTCCGAGCTCCTCTACCCAAGAGCAGTACAAGATGCAGGGCTGAGCTCACCGCTGATGCAGCTGCTCTGGGACTCAGCACAGAGGGACCACCAGCTCCGGGACATGCACCCTTCCTCGGAATTCACTATCCCACCCACAACAGCTGCATTGGAACACCAAGGGGGATTTCAAAATGTTAGTACAACTCAACTTGAAATTTTAAAAATAAAAACTAGACCTAAGGAATATTACTTTCTAGAGACATTCTTGAACTTGGACCACTAAAAAGCCATCAACAACAAGAACATATTATCACTCTGCTGACTCAGTACGTCTTCTACCACACAGACTCTATTCATCTATTTTTAAAAATTTCTTTCTTTTTCCCATGAGTAAGAGAGAGCTGGAGCGACATGGAGATGGAGAGACAGCATTCCCAGCAGGGTCCTGACTCCACTATCTACCTCCAGCTTTAGCCAGCTGCAGACCATGAGACATGTTCATACCCAGGGTACTCAGAGAGGTCACCAGATGCGAACCCAGAACCTTCCTATACAGCAAAGGCTTTCAGAGCGGGACCAGCAGTTAGCATAATGGCTATGTCGCTGGACTCCCACATAGTCGACCGCAGTTCGCGTCCCGGACCCGGTGGCTTAAAACTCACGCTGGGCGCGTGTGCGTGCATGCCCAAGATCCCGAGAGGAGAATGGAGGAGAAGGGATTGTGGCGTGGCCATCCCCTCTGGGGGGCGATTTCTCGCTTTCTGTCTCTCTGTCTGTCTCTGTCTGTCTGGCGAGTGCACGCGCCCTATAGCAAAAACCTCTCCCAGAAAAAGAAAAAAAAAATAGGCTTTCAGAGCATCATGTTGTACTGCTGTGCCATCATCCAGCTCCCAAATCTATTAATTTATTAAATATGTTTTTTAAAACTCTAAATCTCAGGACCAACAGATGACATAGTATACATTGCTGGACTCCCACACGGCCAACTGCAGTTCGAGTTCTGGACCTGGTGGCTTGAAATTCATGCCGGGTGCATGTGCGTGCATGCTCAAGATCCTGGGAGGAGAATGGATGAGAAGGGGCTATAGCATGGCCATCCCCTCCTGGGGGGTGATTTCTCTCTTTTCCTCTCACTGTTTCTGTCTCTCCCCACCCCTCGTCCTCGCCCACACAAACACATGCATCCTAAGGCAAAAACCTTTACCAAATCCCCGCCCCAAACGCTAAATCCCATTTTTCCTGTGTGGGAAGCTTCCAGTTTATAGACATCAGACAGGTCGTGCACAAACACACTGCAAACGCCGGCCTGTGGACCGTTACACTGTATGTCTTCTTGATCAACTTTGAACTTCAGGCTGGTTTATTTGTAAGTCTAGGGGAACACCCTGCTTTGTTAAGGAGAAAACAGTAGTTACAGAATGTGGTAGTTTTGAAGAGGAACAAACCAAACCCACTTCTTAGATAAGGGCATTGACACAGCCCGGCCTTTGGTCTCTAAATCAGTATGTTAGAGAAATCTCCATGAATCCTTTGCCTCACGTCTTTGTCTCAGCTTTTCAGACCTGACACTGTAACATGGAGGGACCCGATTTTCACTGGGTTTGAGTCTGCAGACTTTCTGGTCACCGTCAGTTAAAACACTTGTGACGAGTCCGTCAGCTCCACTCAAGCAAACTAATGAAACACTACATTGTCCTGCCACATGCTCCGGCTGCACAAGAGGCAGAAGGAATTAGGCGCTCGCAGCTGTTCCCAGGAATGCGTGTCTCCACATACCCGTGGCAGAAAAAGGACCCAAAGAGCCTCCAAGCGCTGTACCTCAGCTCTCCCAGCCACACAGACATCCCAGCACCAGGAACTGGGCCCCTCTCAGCCCAAGGAAGGTCTCAGATTCAAATACAAATTCACCCTTGAAGATAACTGAATCAAAGGGACATCAGTCAAACAACGCTAATGTCAAGAGGAAATCCTGTCTGCAGCCCTCTCGGAGAAGCCTGGCTCCGCCTGTGGAACAAAGGCTCCTTCTGTGACACCAAGCAGCAGGTTTAAGAGCTCCCTGGCTGCTGGCTCTGGCCACCTTTCAAAACCACAAGTACAGCCAAGGGCAGCCAAGACATTGACAAAGCCAAGAGATATGGTCCCCAACAGAAAAGGCCAGCTCCCCCTTCCAGGCCTGCCTTCTGCCTGGCCCCTGGCAGCCAAGGCTCCATTCTCCCCAAAGAGGATGTCCAAGGCCCTGGATTCAGAAAGAAGATTCTTTGCAAGAAGATAACTCACAGCTGGCACTGACATTCTTTCTTTCTTTATTTTTTTTTCTTTTTTTTTTTTGGAGAGGTTTTTGCTATAGGGCGCGTGCGCTCGCCAGACAGACAGAGAGAGACAGAGAGATAGAAAGCAGGAAATCACCCCCCAGGGGGGATGGCCACGCCGCAATCCCTTCTCCTCCATTCTCCTCTCGGGATCTTGGGCACGCACGCACACGCGCCCGGCGTGAGTTTAAGCCGCCGGGTCCGGGACTCGAACCGCGGTCGACTACGTGGGAGTCCAGCGACATAGCCATTACGCTAACTGCTGGTCCCCGGCACTGACATTCTTGAGAGACTATGGAGCACAGTGTCTGGGGAAGGCCCCAGATTGTACCCTGGGTTCTAATCCCAGCTCAGTCATTTGCTGGGGTATGATCTGAGGTACTTCAACATCCCAGAATCTGTTTTCTCAACTATTAATGATGAGAATACAGATGTTCCTGATGAAATCCTCTGTGTTTCTCATACAAGGTCCAGACATTCAAACAAGATAATTGATGGACATGTCCTTTAAGATATTTTAAAACTATAAAATGTATGAGATACTAATATTTTAGAGGATATGACACATGTGGGTATAATAATGCAAATTTTTAGGTGAAAAGGGAGACTTCTGTTTTGCCTGGGGACTCCCACAGGGCAGATGTTCAATTCATATTCAACCACATACATGTGACTTTGCAATGATTAATAAGCTAAACATATCTGTTAGGAAAACAGCAAATTTGCTACTAATTAGCATACTTTATGAGACAAGGAGATGTCTGTCTTCAGGGTTTCTCCATGGGGGTAGTAGGGTGCACATGAAGAGAGAGTCTGCTCTCCAAGATGGCCCCACCATCGTCATGCCAACACCAAACCTGATGAAATGGAAGGTGTTCAGACTTGACATCTGAGCAAGTCACTGTCACCCAAAATTAACCCCTGAATTGATCTAAAAGGTAAAAAGTGGTTTGCGAGGTTGAATGGGTGGTTCGTGTTTTCACAGCTCCTTCAAACTTAAAAGCTGAATTACAGTGGCCAGGTAGTGGTACAATGATAGCACAACTGGACCTACATGGAAAAGGTCCTGGCTTCATGTCCTGCTGGGAACAGGCACACTTGCCCACAGTCCCGGCCAGCTGACTGGGGAGTGGGTCACAGTGTGCAGATCCGGCCTATGACACCTGTCTCTTTCTCCCCCTTCTGTCTCTCTTGTGGAAGGAATAATAAACGTTTTTAAAAGCTGAATTAGGAATAGTCATTCTATTTCTCTCTTATTGTACTTCTACTGTGGCATTTCTTCTTCAGAGCCTTGGGTTTTCATTCATGCTGCTTGTCCCTTCCTTTTCATGTACAAACGCTTCGCATATATCATGGTTTGTTCCAAAAAGTAATTGAGGCAGCTTGTAATCTTATTAGGAAGACTAATATATATATAATATGTATATATAAATATATATAATATGTATATATAAATATATAAAATATATTATATATATTACTTCAAATGTACTATATATATAGTACTTCATATGTGTGTGTGTATATATATGTGTATATGTATATGTATATGTATACATATATATGTGTGTGTGTGTATGTGTGTATATGTGTATGTATATATAGTACTTTAAACTCCTCAAAACCAAGAAAGCCTCAAGAGATTTGAAAAATATAAAGTATTGATGGGACCAACAGATGGTGTAATGATTACATCACTGGACTCCCACGTACTCAACTGTAGTTCGAGTCCCAGACCTGGTGGCTTAAACTCACACCAGGCACATATGTGTGCATGCCCAAGATCCTGAGAGGAGAATGGAGAAGAAGGGACTGCAGCATGGCCATCCCCTCTCGGGGGTGATTTCTCACTTTCTGTCTCTCTTTCTCTGTCTCTCTAGTGAAACACAAACACCCTATAGCAAAAATCTCTCTCTTAAAAAAAAAGTATTGGGAAGGTAAATATATTAATCATAAGACTAAGTAAGGTGTAGGACTTTATGATCCTTTGACAAACAACCTCATGCCATCTCACTCAGCATAATTTTTAAAGGACATGCATTAGTGGGACCAGCAGTTGGTGTAATGGCTATATTGCTGAACTCCCATGTGGCCAACCACAGTTCAAGTCCCAGATCCGGTGGCTTAAACTCACGCAGGGCACATGTGCATGTGTGCCCAAGATCCCGAGAGGAGAATGGAGGAGAAGGGATTGCGGAGTGGCCATTCCCCCTGGGGGGTGATTTCTTACTTTCTGTCTCTCTGTCTCTCTCTGTCTTTCTGGTAAGTGCACATGCCCTATAGCAAAAACCTCTCAAAAAAAAAAAAAAAAAGGATATGCATTTGTTACTTCCTGTATTTACCTCTAACAGTAAGATATTATAAGTAAGAATAAAGGATATGAATTTGGATAAATATAGCTTTGAATCATAAACAAACTATAAACCAGTTGTGCTCGCTAAGTCTTCCACAGCCTGGACTTCAAACTCAGGACCTTGCGCCCACCCTCCAATAAGATCTAGAGAGATCTTACCTCTGTCCAAGTCAGTTTTCAAATAGAAAAGCTTTGAACTCTTGGGCAGTTGACAGCTCGGACCTTTGGTGTTTATCCAGACTTTCTTCATGATAGGAAGGGTGACTTCATTACCACCTCCTCCCCACCCACCCACCTCCATGGAGTTTCCACTTGTAAGAGGTGGAAGTTCTGAGGCACCAGCCAGGACCTCAGAACTTCGGGGGGCAGGTTGTGAGCTGTGTCTGGTACACAGGAGACACCTAGCTCATGTGAGGTTAGGCAAATATATAGCAAGTGGTCCGTAGTGACCAGGTAGACAGTGACTCCACATGGCGCAGCCTCACACTTATGTTCACTTTTGGCTGGTCATAAGTTACTTGGTCTCACTGCTCAGCTCTGTATCCTTGCCAGTTAAGTGCCAATGATGTGTAATAACAACACTCCACACAGGTGTGCTCCTCTGTAGTTACCTATTTCATCTGCTGAGCTGGGAGCTCACCTACCTAGATTTTGTGGAACAGGTCCAGCACCTTCTACACCCCAGGATGGGGGAAATTTCTGACCTGGTGTCAGAAACATTTCAGAACTCCCCAAACTAACTCTGAACTCTTGTTTGCCATATTTTTCAAACATGCCACACTTTTCCCACCTCCAGGTCTTTGTACTCCATGTCCTTATGCCTCAAACAGCCTGGAAGGCCCATGGCTGTCTTTTCTCCCCATGCAAGTTTCAGCTTAAGTACCATCTCCTCAGAGACCCATCTACTCTGCCAGAAAAGAGACCATATGCACTAAATCTCCAGCGTATCACTCTATTTCCTCTATAGCATTTACTACAATCTGTGCTGGTCTTATTTACTTGTTTATTACCTGGGTCCCTCTCTAGAACAGAAGCTCTGGAAAGACATCGCTTCAAATGCTCCATGGCACCTGCCTTGCCGGTTCATGTATTTCCATCACCCTTTAAGAGGGCAAACGTAGATTACTGCAATAGTCTGGCTTCTCGAATGTCTTCAGAGTAGACCAGCCCTTCAGTTAAGATACTCGGAATGGGGGAACCAGCAGTTAGCGTAATGGCTATGTCGCTGGACTCCCACGTAGTCGAACGCGGTTCACGTCCCGGACCCGGTGGCTTAAAACTCACGCCGGGCGCGTGTGCATGTGTGCCCAAGATCCCGAGAGGAGAATGGAGGAGAAGGGATTGTGGCATGACCATCCCCCCTGGGGGGTGATTTCTTGCTTTCTGTCTCTATGTCTCTCTCTGTCTGTCTGGCGAGCGCACGTGCCCTATAGCAAAAATCTCTCTCTCAAAAAAAAAAGATACTTGGAATGGGTAGAGAGACCTTTTCTGGGGGAAGTCCTGGGGCTTATCAAAAACTATTGTACTCAAGTGAACACAGGCACACAATACATACTGGGTCATTGGAATAGTCATGACATATATTTACGTAGAAAAACATAGAAAACTATGTTATGACTTTTCTGAAGACTCAATAGATACTGAACAAATAAATGAGCTAAGATCAAATGGCTTTCTTTACTACAAAGATAGAAAAAGAGAGAAGCAACCGAAGAAATCACCCCATTCCTTGCCTGATAGCATGGGGTACTGATGATTGCTCATCTTCTCCAATAGGAAAAGGAGTGTAGTTTCTAAACTAGCTGCAACAAGCAGAAACCAATCACAGCCAGGCTGGCTTCAAACCCAGAGAAGAATTTACAACCCAAGGCTTATTTACCTAGATCCCTGGCACAGAGAGGGCGAGATCAGCTCCTGTCCTGAAGTATGCTGACGCTAACTTGATGCCTCCACACAAACCTTATTTGAACATGTTGACAACCAAATATAAAGAAACACAGGTCCTAATTTTTAGACAGCCTATAGAATTGAATAGATGTTGTTCAGAATCTGATACTTTGATTAAAAAGAAAAAGCTGTGCTTTATTTTAAGGGACTTAATGATTAGGAACTTGGATTTCAAAATACTCTGAAATATTAGATAATATTAAGAAATGTGGGCCAGCTGGTGTTCTGGTGGTTAAGGTGGCTGAATCCCCCCATGGCCAACTGTGTGGTTCAAGTTCCAGACCAGGCAGCTTGAAAAATGTGGTGGGCGTGTGTATGTGTGTACTCAAAATCCCAAGAAGAGAACAGAGAAGAAGGAACTGGGGTGCAACCATCCCCTCACCACGGGGTGATGATGGTGGCGGTGGTGCTTGTTCACTTTCCCTTACTCTGTCTCTCACAAGAGCATGCACCATATAGCAAGTTTAAAAAACAACAACAAAATAAATTTTTTTTAAGTATTACTTTTTCTTTATATTTTGGTTATATTTTTAAGAAAATAAGAGTCTTTGGGACTAGCAGATGTTGTGGTGGTTAAGGACACTGGACTCCCACATGGTCAACTGTGGTTCAAGTCCTGGACCTGGTGGCTTGCTTTTCCTCTCTCTCTCTCTCTCTCTCTCTCTCTCTCTCTCTGGCTCTCTCACTCTCATTCTGTGCCTCTCTGGTCAAAAAATTAAAATAAGTAAATAAAAATAAGATTAAGTAAAATAATTCTTTAAAAAAAAAAGAAAAAGAAAAAGAAAATAAGAGTCCTTATCTTGGAAAGACACATACTAAAATATATACAAATAAAATAAAATGAGATCCAAGCTTTGCTTCAAAATAATAGCAGAAGAGAGAAAATATGTGTGAGGATAGACCAAGCGGGACTGGCCAGGAGTCAATAACTGTTGAAGCTGGGCAATGGGTCCATGGGAGTTAAACTCTTCACTTAACATCAGATCTCTTTGACATTTTTCCTAATCAAAAGACTTTTAAAAGCCCTTCATACAAATCATTTTTCACCCCTGAAATTTCAGAATTACCTGAAGGTGAAGGTTTCACCTTTCCAGTCTTGCATTGGGTTCTCCTGGATGATGTCCTGGGTCAGAGGTGAGTTCTGCCGTGGGGATTTGGAGTGAGGGAGGGTGCCCATGTGACTGACGTTATCACAGGACCTTATGGGAGGAGGGCCTTTTTTCTTCCGTGGAAGGGTGCCATGTATAGACACGTCTTGATAGGCATCTGTGTGGTGCTCAGCGAGAGGGGACTTGCTGCTCAGAAGGTCCATGGATGAGGCCAGGGGGAACTGGTGATTCACTGGCATGTTTCTGGGAAGGCTTGCAAATTTTCCTGCGGCCATGATTCTCAAGTCTAAAGGGAGAAGAAAAGAGTGAAGGTATAAATCTAAGATAATCACAAGAACTGACTCCCTACTTACAAAAGGAAATAGAAATATGCCACATAGCAAAAGAAAATAGTCACAGTGTTAAAAGACAAATGGCATTTAATGGTACGATTAGTGGAGCTTACTAAGAATGGGAAGTGTATTCCTCTCCCTCCTTTTATGATCCTACAGAGGAATTTTCCTGGACTGGCAGCAAAACCGGAAGGGTAAACACACTGGAGCCGTTAGAAGCACATAAACCGTTTTATTATTTCAAATGACGAAAGCTGATGGAAAGGCACAACTAAGAAAAAAAGGTTATTAAGGAAGGACTCACGGTCTCTGTAATAAATGCACTAGAGAAAATGTTCTAAGTTTTGAGATAACTAAGCTCACGTATTGGCAACATCCTGTACATGGTAAGAACAGGCAGAGATTACTGGAATTTTCTAGCTGGTAGAATGTCTTCAGTACCAGACCAGCCCCTCAGTCGTGCTACCCAGAGCAACGGGGTGAATTTTTCTGGCAAAGACCTGGTGCTTATAAATACATCAATGTACTCTAATTAATGAAGACAGGCCAGGGTCAGGGGTCAGGAGGTGGGCCTTTCTTCCATACATCAGCGGGCTCAGCTGCAAAGGGAAGTCCCTGGGGTAGGGAGGGGCTCCATGTACATTGTTCCCCAGAGGGGTCGGGAACCTCCTTGCCATCGCAGGGTGAAACTATACCCATGGGTGCCTGCACAGCCGGGGAGGAATAGAACGGGAAGGGGAAGAAGAAAAAGAAAGTGTGTGTGTGTGTGTGTGTGTATGTGTGTGTGTGTGTATGTGTGTGTATGTGTGTGTATATGTGTGTATATGTGTGTATGTATGTGTATGTGTGTGTATGTGTGTGTGTGTGTGTATGTGTGTGTATGTGTGTGTGTGTGTGTGTATGTGTGTGTGTGTGTGTGTGTGTGTGTGTATGTGTGGGGGGGGACGGGGGGGCTGTTGAGGAAACATGGAAAGAGAAAGGAAAGTGGGCCATGAGGCTGGGAGGGAAGCTGCCCCAACCACTGTGCCCAGCTGTGAACACTAGTCAAAACGTTTCCCTTGAACAGAGGAAGTGCCCCTAAAAACTAAACTCTGGTTTTGACCTAAGCTAAGTTATATAAGATGATTTTTCAGGCCAACAGAAAGAGGAAAAGAAATAGGAGCCTGAATAAAAATTAGGCCTGGTCCTTGGAGACATCAGGCTCCAGAATCTGTTCTACACTAGTTACGATGTCAGACTCTGGTCTGGCCCACCCCGCAGGACAGCTAAGCCCCATACACAGCCCTTCCTGAAGGCTGGGAGAGTGGCCCTTTGCTCTTCAGCCGATTCTCAAGCCCACAGCCCCCATTTCCCATGGACCACCCCTTCCACTGCATTGATCAGGAAAGAGCTTTCAATGAAAGTCACCACTTCACAGCACCAACACAGTCAGTTCCACAAGGAAACTGGGGGCTCAGGAAGTGGTCTGAAGACCACCGAGAAGAGGCAGCCTCCCACAAGCTGAGAGCAGGGAATGGGGATAAAGACAGCAGAGGATGCAAAGGAAACACACTGAGCACCAGAACACATGTGACCCACTCCTTCCCTGTGCGAGAGGAGGAGGGCACAAGTGCTGAGGGCTGGATTGACAGAGACCTTTTGCTCAAGGCATATGATCCCAATTCTGTCCTCAGTTCTTTGCCGGACATGGTAACTCTAGGGTTTGCCTGCTCCACATCTGCGTGGGACCACACAGAAAGCCTGGCTCACAGCAGGCTCAGAACTGTGGCATTGTGAGTCCCATGGAGGCCCCTCCCAGTTCTGGCCAGTACCTGGCACACTGTCAGCACTTTCTCAATGTTAATCATGATTACTAAAAAAGAAACCAAACTCCCTAGTCCCTACTGCTTGACCACCAGTGACGTAAACCTCCACCCTACACACACACACACACACACACACACACGCACACAGCACACACCCCTCATTTATGAACTGTTCAAATGATCGCACCTTCTTTCTTCATAGACAGGTCTGAATTATTTCAAAGAAACTTGTGGGGGCCCAGCTCAGAGGGGCAGTGGTAATGCACTGCTCAAGTCAAGCAGAATCCAGATGGAAGGCTGCAGGTTCAGTTCTCTGGTCGACCAGTACCTGCCAGGCAGTCTGTGATCCTGGCTGGCTGGGAAGGGGGAGGGTTGTGGTGTGAGACCCTACTGGGAAAGCATCTTTCTCTCTTTTTCATGAAAGAAACAAAACAAAGAAAAAAAAAAAAAAAAAAAAAGAAAACCTGTGGGTGATCTGTAGCACCTTAACGAGCCTCTTCCATGTGCGCAGGACCGCAATGTTCATCACATCCATTTCCAAGACAGCAAAATGGGAAAAGTTACCCCAGATCTTCTCTGCTTCTCTGGTATCTATCTAGATTTCAGGGTTGAGCTTAAGTGTTATAAAATACCCTTCAGCGAATTATCCACACCTCCCTTCATTTTCTGATAACAAGAGGTGCTAACTGCCCCCTTCCTAGCTTTAATTCAACCAACATGTAAATGCCTACTCCAAATAGGACACTCAGAGAAACAGATGCCTAAGCCTCAGTCTCTGACTGTGAGATCTAACAGAGAAAAATACAACTCATAGAGACTCTTATGTTAAAAGGAACAGCATTATTACTATTTTTTTTAGCAGCTCAAGCAATACAGTAGTTGACCATAATGATGGACTTTGACAAAAGGACTCCAAGATTTCAGAGAGGGCAACAACGGAGACAAGCATCCTGGGAGGTTAACGTTTGCAGGGGAAAGCCTTCCAAAGGAAGTCATAACGGCAAATGCATAGAGGCACGGAAGTGCCCTGGTGCGCTCAGGACACTGCAAGTCATGTGGTGCAGCTCCAGTGAAGGCCAAGATGCATTTCCTGGAAGCAGCACAGCTTGGGACCAGACCATGGTTTTAAAGGTCCTGCCAAGGTATCTGGACTTCACCATATTTGCCAGGGAAGATCTGGAAGGGAGGGGCAGAATCCAGTCTATAGCCAGGTAGGTAATTCCAGAGGGGAGAGACAGAGATTGAGGGAGACAGGGAGGTCACTCGGGCTGATGGCTACAACCTTCAGGAGTGGTGAAGAACTCTGACCTGGGGCAGCAGCCAGGGGGAGGAAAGGAAAGACAGGGTGAAGAGACCTCTGCCTGGGCAGAACGAGGTCGCAGGAGGGTGGTGTGCTGCTATAACATACCAAGTATTACAGTTTCGGAAGGGAATCCCTCCAGAAGGGAGGATAACAAGCTCACTAATGGGGCTACTGCCTGTGAGGTGCCAGGGGCCAGTTCAGTCTAGGCGGTTAAATACCAGCGTGTGTAGTTAGGAGCAAGGGCAGATGTCAATTTCTAAGAGTCATCAACAGAAAGGGAATACTTAAATCAGGGAGTAGGTCCCTTAGCTTGTTATTATCAGATGTGAAAGTACCTCTTAAACTTTCAGGAATCATACAATACCCATGAATTATATCCCTGCTCTCTCTCTCACCATGACTGCTTTACATCTATAACAACCAAAGCAAGGAATGAGTTGTGAAAACATAAAGTGATGGTTCTGCATAAGAGCTCCCTGGGTGGCCTTCAATGTCCTGACTGATGCCCAAGGTGCAACCTGAGCAATGAAATCAGAAGCTCTGCAAGTAGGACCTGGACATCAGCCTTTGTAAAGCTCCCTGGTATCGACCAATACGGAGCCTGGGTTGAGAACCACTGAATTAGTGTGTCTCTTTGATATAGAAAAACTTATCAGAATTGTTTTCCTGGATAACAGAATCAAATGACAATGAGAAGATATCATTCAGTCAACAGACTCTTCATTCATTCCTCAATATACGCATTTATGGAGGGTCTCTTATGTGGCTGCCACAGTGCAAGGTGTTGGGAACAGGGTCAAACAAGACAGAAGTGGGCCCTGTCCCAGAGAGGCTAATACTCTATGAAGGAAGCAGATCATAAGTAGTGACCGTAAATGTTGGTAGTTCCCAGTTGGTAGTTTTCCAGATAAGGGACATAATCGTTCATTCATTCAGAAGTTTCCTCTGAGGGCTTACAGTACAGCAGGGCTGAGGACATATTAAGCCAGACAAGGTCCTGCTCTAATGGAGCCTACACTGTGGTAGGGGAGCCAATCAATACAAACAAGAAAATAACTAGGCAACATCCAAGTGGTAAGTGCTACAGAGTAGGAAATGGGATAAAACGATCAACGATATGGGTGGGGGTGGAGGGCTATTTTACATGAGTGTGGTCTGGGAAGGACTTTCTGAAAACGTCACGATGACATGAGACCTGAAAAAATGAGAAGAAATCAATCAAGAAACGATCCAAAGGGAGTTCCAGGGAGGCAGACACTAAGTCCTGGAGGTAGGAACAAATGTTTGAACAGGAGGGTGGAAACTAAACCCCAGTCCCCAGGCTTTGACGCCCATGTTTTCCACTTAGAATATGTTTCTGTTTTGATGTTTCTAGTATTTCTGATATACTGTTTGATTTTTTTAAAAAATTTACTTGTCTATTTCTTCCAAGAGAGTAAGAGACACAGAGACAGAGAGACAGGCATTCCTAATGGGACCCCCATGCCTCCACCTCCCTCCAGTCTTAGCCAGCTTGGATCATAGGTGTGCACATATGCCAGGCACAAACCCAGGGCCTTTTCCATGTGAGCCCAGCTGCATTACCACTGAACTACCACCTGGCCCCTTCTTACACACTATTTGAATTTTAAAATTCAAAATGGTATGAGGCCCAGATGGTGAAGCTCTGTGAGGCAATCCCAGATGGGAAGGTTACTGGTTCAAGTCTGGAGACCTCTGAGTATATTGACACACATTTGCCCATGACTGGGGGCTAGCTGAAGACTGGGGAGTGGATCATGGTATCAGAAGCCTGTTAGGCATTCCCTCCCACCAACTTGCTCACCGAAAATAAATAAATACACAAACTCTTTCCAAAAATCAAAACAGTATGACCCAGAACCTAGGCTTTGGAGTCAGATACTTACAGATTTGATTTCTTCTCTGTTACTAATTTACTAATTCCATGGCTTGGGACAAGTTACCTAACCTCTCTGATAGTTTCTCATGTGTAAAAATGAATTAATAGCACTTGTTTCACAGGATTGTTGTGAAAATTGATATATATATGAAACCCTTGATGCCTAGCAAACACTCAATACACATAATGGGTGTGGGTGTCTGAGCTGGCTGTCACCTGGTGATTAAGGCAGCCGGATCCCACATGCTATTCGAGTGACTTGAAAAATACTCCAGGTTGGGGACCAGCAGGTGGTGTGGTGGTTAATGCGCTGGACACTCCCACATGGCCAACCAGGGTTCAAGTCCTGAATCTGGTGGCTTGCTTTCTCACTCCCTCTCTCTCTCTCACTGTCACCCTGTCTCTCTCTGGTCAAACTAAAAAATGAATGAATGAATGAATGAATAAAATAAAATAAATAATTATTTAAAAAAAAGAAAAAGAAAAATACTCCAGGTGTATGTGTGCATGTCCCTCCCCAAAGGAGGGAGAAATGGAGAAGGGATTGCAGTGTGACCACTCCCTGTGGGAAGTGCTTTCTCGTCTCCCTCCGTCTGTCTCTGGAGAGCATGCACACTTCCAGCAAAAAAACCAATAATAATAGTAAGTCAATAGTAAGCTTCCTCTAAGAAGAACAGGGAACCATGTCTGTCTTGCTTGTTACTGGGTCTTTTGTAGTGTCTGAGTTCACAAATGAAGTCACTGCTCCTGGGAAAATTGCAGCTAGAAAGGGAGAGGAGGGAAATGTTTAAACTAGAAAAACAGAAGTAAACAAGCAGGACAGACACAGACACACATACAGCACACCGAGACCCTTTTCTTTAAAGAAAAGCCCAGGTGAGGGACCAGCAGTTAGCATAATGGCTATGTCACTGGACTCCCACGTAGTTGACCGTGGTTCGCGTCCCAGACCCGGTGGCTTAAAACTCATGCCAGGCGCGTGTGCGTGCGTGCCCAAGATCCTGAGAGGAGAAAGGGAGGAGAAGGGATTGTGGCGTGGCCATCTTCCCTGGGGGGTGATTTCTCGCTCTTTCTGTCTCTCTGTCTCTCTCCCTGGTGAGCGCATGCGCCCTATAGCAAAAACCTCAAAAAAAAAAAAAAAAAAAGCCCAGGTGAGACTTTGGCCATCTGACCTCACCTCTCTGCTGTGCTGGTAAACAGTCACAGTGTCCCAACTGGGCTAAGGCCAGCTCTTGAAATATATACAAAGGTCAAAGACTCTATATCACATAGGAGAGCCATGTGAACATCCGGGAAAGAGTAAGCCTCAGAGACTAATATACAATACATGCCGCCTCCCTGACCCTGTCAGCCACTACGCTTCGAAATGTTTGTGAACTGCAGCCCAAGCCACTTGCTTTACAAAGACGCCTTAAAGAAACTGGTGATCTTGCAATCTGAGGCAGAGATAAGCAGCCCACTCATTTGGAATTTTCTCTTTTATTTCTGAAATGAGATATTTTTAAGCGAAGCTCATAGTTATCTGATGTGGGTTTTAAGAACTTTCTGTCATATTTTATACACTAGAAATGTGACTACCTTGGCTGCCCTACTATGACTACGACAGAGAATTTACAATTTGGTTCTCCAGTTTTGTATCTTCTCTGCAGAGTTAGACAGGGAGAGGAGACAGAACAACCGCACAGATAAAATTGGTTTATCCACTGAGAATAAAGTTTTGTTTGGGTTTAGGAATTAAAAGTATCCCTTTATTCTTGAAGTAAACCTATGAAGTCGGGCCAAATGATTAAAGTATGAATAATTCTTCCATGGATTGTATTTCAAGCAGCGCAGCACAGGATTTATAAGATAAGGTTCTTCAGATGAGCATCCATTTGACAAGCAGTCCTTTCTAATGAATAGGAGTATGAGATCTTGGTTAGTCATCCTGGAAATACCAGGAGTTTAGAAGTTGAAGCGGGAGGGAACCCTTGTTGCGGTACATCCAGGACGCCCCCCCTGCAGAACCGCTTTGCCCGCGGCTTCCCCACCGTCTACTGGGCGGCCCCTCCCACTGGGGACCCGCGCTCGGCTGAGCCCCGCCCCTAGCGCGGAGGCCTCCCGCCTCGTCCAGGATCCGCTGGGTCCCTGGCAACCGAGGGGGAGATTACGAACTCCAAACTGACCTTCCCTCCGCCTATGTACTTTCCATGGAGAGGTCTGGGTAGCCTTGGGAGATAAGAGTGAAGGTTTAGAAGAAGCTCTGCATGCACGGCTCAACTTTCTATCCCAGTTAATGGCTTTACTTGAAGCGAAAGCAGGCAGGAGGCTAGACAAATGATTGTTCTCTTTGTGCACCTTGCTTCAAGCGAGTTAACAGCAAAACCAGAGTTCTCCACTCCTCCAGAATCCCAACCACGACCCACCGCCCCAAAGAACAGGGCTGCCTAGCCAACTGCTTCCTTCGGAGCCGCTCGGCCTCCTCCTAGACGAGTGTCTACACTCGCTCAAACTGTGTTGAAGTGGGTAGCAGCCTCAGCAGCCCAGGTGGGTGAGGAAAGATGGGCTGCGATCGATCGGGACCTCCTTCCAGCCTCGCCCACCGGCCCTCCCTTCCTTTGCCTTCCCCTCCCCTCCCGACCCCGGCGCAGAGGGAGCGACACAGCCAACTATTCATTCTTTCCCAACAAAGGGAGAGCGGGAGGGAGACGTGGTCAGCAGTTACGGGCAGGCTCCTTTGCTTTCTTTGCGAACTTCCCAAGAGATTAGCGCAGACTCTCCTCTAAGCCTTGGTTCCAGCGGAGGCCCCTGGGCCCTCGCTTCTCCCCGACCCGGGTCGGCCACAGGCGCGGCAGAGAGGAACCGGACCTGGAGGGGCGCGGGCCGGGGTGGGGGGCCGGCCGAGCAGCCAGGACCGGCGGGGCTGGGGGCAGTGGCGGGCAAGGCCAGCGCCCGGCCAGATGCCGCTCAAGGGCTAAGAGCGGAGATGCTCCCGGCAGACCGCGGAGCGCCGCCCGCCGCGGGCCATGTCCAGCGCGGTTGGAGAGCAGGGAGAGCGCGAGCCGGGTCCCCAGGCAGCCACCCTCCGCCTGCAATGCCAGCTCTGCCGGGAAGCACTCGCACGCCGGCTGGACGTGGCCCGGAGCCCAACTTTTCTCCACCAAACTTCCCAGCCCGCTCCTCCTGCGGCGAGTGGCCCAGGCACCCGGGGAAGAGCATTAGTCCGCGGCCCCGGGCGCACCGCGGAGACTCACCTCCCGGCTCAGGGTTCGGGTCTCCGGCCGGGGCTCAGAGGGGCAGCGCCGTCCGCCCCGCGCCGCTCGCGTTGAAGCTGCCGGGGGACCTGCAGCAGCTCATAGTCCGCGGGGCGCGCCCGCCGAGGACCCGACGCCTCCCGCCTCTCGCGGCGGCTCCGGCCGGTCCGCAGCCCGGCAGCGGCAGGCGCAGCACTGAGCGGGCGGCGCGCACTCCGGCCCTCAGCTGGTGATTTGCGGCTTCGCGGCCCCACCCCGGCGAGCCGATTCGTGCGGCCCCGCGGAACCCCCCGCGACATTTACATTCGGTGACCTCGCCTAGACTGCTCCGCCGGGATTTGAGAGTCCGGCTCTCCAAAATATTTCACCCCAGTAGCCAGTTTTCAAGTGTAGACCGACAGAGGTTCACTTCCTTACTGAACCTCTCTCCAGAGACGACCTCGCCTCCACTCCTCCCCCTTCCCCGCGTTATTTAATTACCCGGCAGATCTGCTTTGCTCGTGGGCAGACACCTGGCTGGCTTTAGTAAAAAGGGCTTTGATGAGACAAAGACCCAGGTAACCACAAGAGAACAAGCCATGGGAACGGGCAAATCAATCACACTCGCTTGGACTTACTGAAAGCGAAGGGGGAGGTGGCCACGGCGCTTCAGTACAGGTGGTTTGACAGAGAGAAAAACTGGCGCCCACTGGAGGATCCACTCTATCAGATGAGACCTGGACGAAGCCATAGAAATAGTACACAGGTAGATAAACTGGCCGATGGACTAGAGCCCCCAAACAGATCTATTATACAATATATGTATTAACTATATCAAAAGGCTGCTATGGGGAACCAGCAGTTAGCGTAATGGCTATGTCGCTGGACTCCCACGTAGTCGACTGCGGGTTGGCGTCCCGGACCCGGTGGCTTAAAACTCACGCCGGGCGCGTGTGCGTGCGTGCCCAAGATCCCGAGAGGAGAATGGAGGAGAAGGGATTGCGGGGTGACCATCCCCCCTGGGGGGTGATTTCTCGCTTTCTGTCTCTATGTCTCTCTCTGTCTGTCTGGTGAGCACACGCGCCCTACAGCGAAAAACTCTCAAAAAAAAAAAAAAAAAAAGGCTGCTATGGTACATTGGGGGACAGAACAGTCTGGTTTTCCAATAAATGATGCTGGAGCAACTGACTATCACATGACCAAAAGGAATCTTGACCCCCTACTTCACCCCCCAAGTCAATTCCAGATAGATTTTAGATCTAAATGTTCAAGGTAAAACAATAATACTGTTTTAGTTTGTTTTGCCACTATCTATAGGCCTATAACAAATACCACAGACTTCGTAATTTAAAAAGAATAAAGGTTTATTCAGTTCATGATTCTGGATAGCCAAGGGCGAGGGGCTGCATCGCTGAGGGCCTGCTTGCTGGTGGGGATGCTCTGAGAGGCCTGAGGTGTCTGTCACAGGGCATAAAGTGGATAGAGAGCAAGAATGTATGTCAGCTCTAGTCTTTTCCTTTTTCTATAAAACCACCAATATTCAACCATGGGGGCATCACCCTTATCTAATGCTAATTACCTCCCAAAGGGTCCACTTGTTAATACCATAGTTGAATGTCCTCACCCTCTTAATACCACTGCAATAGCAACCAAATTTCAACGCATGAGTTTTGAGGAGATGCTTTAAATCACAGCAAACACTAGCCAAAGAAAATACCAGAAAATATCTCTGTGACCTTCAAGTAGACAAAGACTTCTTGAACACTTACAGGACTACCAAGGGAGAAAACAGATCATTGGACAATATGAAGACAAGGGCACCTGTTCATAGAAAGACAGACGCCACTAGTAAAATGGCAAACCACAGAATAGGAAAATACACTGCAATACGAACATCCAAAAAAGGACTTGTATGGGGCCAGAAGATGGCATAGCAGTTACTTAGCTGGACTCACACATGGCCAATCGCAATTTGAGTTTAATCACTCAGACAAGTAGGTTGAAATTACAATGTGATCTCATGGCACATCTAACAGAATGGCTAAAATCTGACAATAATGCTAGCCAAAATTAACTTTAAATTTATTTTTTATTTTTTTTTTTTTTGCCATAGGGTGTATGTGCTTACTGACAGACAGAGAAGGAAAGTGAGAAGTCACTTCTCAGGAGGGATGGCCACATCACAATCCCTTCTCCTCCACTCTCCTCTAGGGATTTTTGGGTATGCATGCATATGTGCCTGACAAGTTTTGTTTTGTTTTGTTTTAGATTTGTGCCATAGAGTGCATGCACTTTCCAGAGAAAACAGAGAGAGACAGTGAGACAGAAAGTGAAGAATCACTCCAAGGAGGGGGGTGGCCATGCCACAATCCCTTCTGAATGAACCTATTGATACAGCTATATTCAACAAGATGAATGAATCTCACATACATGAAACTGAGTGAAAGAAGCTGGACACAAATGGACATGTACTACATAATTCCATTTATGTAAACTTTTTTAAATAGTCAAAACAAACCTACTGTGTTAAACGTGAAGATGGTGATGATCATAAGGGTAGGTAGTGATGGAAAGGGCGGGGGGGGGGGTGCGTCTGGATACTAGGCTCCCAGATACTGGTTTGATTTATGATATCCTGACTTTATGATGGGTTTAATCAAGCTGTAACCCCAGACTAGCCCTATAGTCTTAGTGGTTAAGAGAGCCAAATCCTACATGGCCAACAGTGGTTAGAATCTCAGCTCTGGTAGCTTGAAAAACGTGCAGGACGTGTGTGCACATGCCCCAAATCCCTGTAGGAGGAAAAACTGGAAGAAAGGGATTGTGGAATGGCCACCCACCATTGAGGGGGGCTTTCTCTCTCTCTCTCCCCATTTTTTTCTGGCAAGCACACATGCCCTCTGACAATTAAAAAAATGTAACCCCATCATAAGTCACGGAGCATCTGTATTCTGTTTGTTAATCTAAGTGCTAGTTATTTGAGTGTATCCCATTTTATAAAAATTAACTAAAATGAACTAATCTTAGAAAAATTGATTTGTGCATAACTTTGCAAACATGTTTTATTCTAATAAAACATTTTAAAATTGTGCCATATTGGTTATATATTTAATGTTATTACCATCCTAATCTTATGAACAAGTTCTTTCGATTCTAAGCACAGCACCCTTAACACAAATGTCTACATTTTCCTTATCAGTGTTGTTGTAGGTTCGTCTTTATCCTCCCAACATTATTATAAGCGCACATCTTTTATTTTCTCAGCATATTTAATGCAGTGAATGTCAAACAGACCAGCTGGTACATTTCTAAACTGAAGTATCAGAAATGCATTTACTGACCTTCTACTACCCCAAGCATTACTGGGAACAGTGGTAAAACTTACCTTGTTTTGTTTTGTTTTGCTTTGCTTTACTTATTTCTTCCATGAGTGCAAGGGAAGAGACAGAGTGAGAAAGACAGCATCTCCAATAGAGTCCTGATGCCACAGTCCACCCCTAGCAGCTCCAGGTCACAGCACATATGCCGGGCACGTTTAGGGAGATCTCTGGATGCAAACCCAGAACCTTCCCATGTGAGTCGGCCTTGTAGAGTGTCACATCTCACTGCTATGCTACTGCCCAGCACAGATTTTGGGTTTTCTTGATTTTCCAAGGTCCCTGAGCACCTGCCATATGCAAAATATCTACTTCACAGGGCATTACGGGAAGACATAGCAGTAAAGGTAGGAGAAGACAACTTGCACGCAGAGTAACTTGGGCAAGTCATTCTTCCACTCATTTCCTTATGAGTTCATAAGTGTTTACCTTATAGGGGTCCTACGAGGAGTTAAGGGAATAATGGATGTGAAAGTACTAGCACATAGTACGTGTGTAAACTATCTCTGGAATTGATGACGCATTCTATCACTCACCTTCACAATATCCCTGTGAGAGAGGAGGTATCTCAATCCTCATTTTATTTGAGAGGAAACAAATTCAGAAAGGTTACATAAATTCATTCACTAAGTACTTGTCGCATGCCTGCTAGGTGTCAAGATGCACAGGTAGTGAGAAGTGGGATCAGAATTTGAATGAGGTATTCTTTTTTCAAGTTCAGTGGGTTTTCCCACCGCAGCACAACCATATTCACATCTGTATTCCCTGTGCTTAGCACATAGGTGTTAACTGCTAATGAGAATAATTTTGAAATAAGATCTTGGTAGAACTTTTTGTTTGTTTATTTAAGATAGAGTGCGTGCACACACATGTGAGAGAGAGAGAGACAGAGAGAGAGAGACAGAGAGTGAGAGCACAGTACCCTCCATGGGTCTGGTCACATTGCAATCTTCTATCTCTAGTCCTCCAGCCAGTCAGATCTTGAGTACTTGTACATGTGCCTGGCATTTTTTTTTTTAAAAGAATTATTTGATTTAACTTTATTTATTTATTTATTTGACCAGAAAAGGGCAGTACAAGAGAAAGAGAGAGAGGGAGAATGAGAAAGCAAGCCGCCAGGTCCAGGACTCAAACTGCGGTCGGCCATGAGGGAGTCTGGTGCCCTTAGCCACCACACCACCTGTGGGCCCCACCTGCCTGGCGTGTTTCAAGCTGACTGGGCTGGGCATCTGAACCACAGTTTCCCTGTAGGATCCAGCTTCTCTTGAGCAGTGCATTACCACTGCAGTGTAGAACCAGCCCATGGGAGTAATGTTAATATAATTTTTTAAATTAGGTAATAATACATGTTTCATGAATTAAAACTATATATATGTAAAATGATACACAGTGAAAAGTTCCCTCTTACCACTGTGACCCATCTGCTCACTTCCCTGTCCCACTGCAGAGGAGCACTGCTATTAATATTGTGTGTGCCTAGTAGAATTTCTCTCTGTGCGTGTTCTTACTCCCTACCCTCCACAGTTACATAAATTGTTCATCATTCTACACTTTCCTTTTTTTAAAGAACAATTTAATTTAATTTAATAATTTATTTTTAATTTTGACCAGAGAGGGACAGAGACAGAGAGAGAAAGTGAGAAAGCAAGCTGCTAGGTCCGGGACTTGACCGTGGTTGGCCATGTGGGACCCCAGCTCTCTTAATCACCACGCCGCCTGCCAGCCTCTACACTTTGTTTTTTTAATTAACAACATATCTTTCTTTTTTTCTTTTTGGAGAGGTTTTTTGTTGTTGTTGTTTTGTGTTGTTTATTTTTTTTTGCTGTTTTTTGTTGTTGTTGTTGTTTGCTATAGGGTGCGTGCACTCGCCAGAAAGACAGAGAGACAGAGAGCGAGAAACCACACCCCCCCGAACTACATGGGAGTTAAGCGACATAGCCATTACGCTAACTGCTGGTCCCACCCATGCAGGCGACCGCAGTTCGAGTCCCAGACCCGGTGGCTTAAACTCATGCCGGGCGCGTGTGCGTACGTGCGTGCTCAAGATCCTGAGAGGAGAATGAAGGAGAAGGGATTGCGGCGTGGCCATCCCCCCTCAGGAGGGTGATTTCTCACTTTCTGTCTTTCTGTCTCTCTCTGCCTTTCTGGCCAGTGCACACACCCTATAGCAAAAAAAACTCTCAAAAAAAAAAAAAAAAAAAAAAAAAGAAAGAAAGAAAGAAAGAAAGAAAGAAAGAAAGAATGCCAATTATCTTGTATAGAGATTGTCCAAATTTTACTCCCCTACAATGTAAAATATGCCTATTACCCCACAGCTTAGTTAGAAAGTACTATGAACCTAGTAAAATTTTGTCAAGTTATTAAGTAAAGTATAAATTTTAGTGCTATTTTACTTTGCATTTCTCTTATAAGTGAGAGAAACTGCTTATCTTTGTGTTTAGTAGCCATTTGTTTTTCTGTTTTGAAGTTTATATTTCCATATTTCAATCCATTTGTAGGTCTTTTTCTTTAAAAATTATTTTATTTAATTTTACTTGTCATCATCATTATTATTTTGAAATCTGACCAGAGAAAGGCAGAGAGAGCAGGAAAAAGGGAAAGGGGGGGGGGGGGAAGAAAAAGTGAGAAAACAAGCCACCAGTTCTGGGACTTGAACCATGGTCGGCCAGGTGGAAGTCCAGCACTATAACCACCATGCCACCTTCTGGCTCCTGTAGGTCTTTTTCTTATCATTTTTTAGTCTCTTTCCACATTAGGAAGCTTAACTCCTTATTATATGAGCTGCAAAGATTTTTTTCAATGATAATATTAAAAAAAGGTGATTAGTGCAAAGCACTGTTATTTTAGGGGGCTAACTCTGGAAGCAAGGAGAATGAACTAGGGAAGTGAGAGTCAAGGCTGTGGCCTTAATCTTATTGTCACATGAAAAGGGCTTTCATTAGGCTGTTGGCAGTTGGAATGGAAGCAAACGACCAAAATCATTACCAAGAAATAATAAGCAAGAGTTAATAATTAGCGAAAACAATGACAATAGCAGTAGCTCCACTTGGATTAGGAGTTCCTACACGCCAAATACCGTGTTAAGTGTTTTACAAGCTTTAAGCCACAAGCTGGTACTATTATAGCCCCTCGTCTCGCAGATGAGAAAAGCGAGTTCCTCAGTGAAGTAACTCAAATTCTCACAAGATGTGGTGGCAGAGTCTAGGCTGATCAGAGGTCTGTCCAACCTCAGTTGCCTGGCAAGGTAAAGGGGATCAAAGGTCTTCGGTCTTGTGCCTGAGTAATGCCTGGCTGGATGACAGATGTAGAAGCCAGAGAGCTACTGGCCCTGGCTAGAACATGACATGCTTGCTTTTCGGTACACTGAGCACTTTTCCAAGCTTGTTCTTGTCCTCAATACTCTTCCTACAATGCCTCTGTGGATCGAAGGAATTAGCATTAGTCCCACTTCACTGATGAGAAGACTGAGCTCTGTAAATCAAATCATCCCAACTGGGATGTTCCACTGTGCGGGAAACCTTCCCTGACACCCGGTTATAGGCCCTAATCGCACGTTTTCCTTCCTGAAATGTGTCACAGTTGGTACTTACACACTTAGACCTGCTATTGCTGTTTACTATCTGTTGTTCTATTGACTCCAAGAGCTGTGCCTTGTTTTGTTCTTAGGTTGGGGCCTGATACATAATTGCACTCAGTACTTACTTAATGAATGACATCTAGATGCTAGACCCTTTGGCCTTTTGTCTTCATACTCTATCATAAAGTTCCCATAGGATATGTAATTATAATGGTATGGGTGTTGGTTGTGCTATAGATAATTTTCGAATTCAAATTTCTTCAAGTCTGCAACCAACCTTCACTTAATTTATTTATTTATTTTTCCAGAAGGTGCAGTGCTCATATCATAGGAAGAGACAGAGGGAAAGAGAGTGAGAGAAAGGGAGAGTGAGAAAGCATCTCCCATGGGGAAAGGTCACTTTGCAATCCCTTTCCCTCCATCTCATCCGCCCTTAGGGATTTGGGGCATGCAGCACATGCAGCTGATACGTTTCTCAAGCTGCTGGGTCTGGGACTCGAACAATGCAGTTGGCCATGTGGGATCCAGCCCCCTTACCCACAACACTATGAATTGGCCCCACTTAAAATTTTAAACAGCAAAAGACTAGGCCGCATCAGCCAGGGAGACAGATGGAAAGACAATGTAATTACGACTTGTGCGCAGCACAAAAGTCTTTGTCAGGGAACATTGAGTCTGGAGTTGATCTCTTCCTGTCACAAAGTAATGTTGAGTCCTATCCCATAATGTCACTAGTTTATAGGCAGCTGGGGTAGACATTGGGCAAAATGTACTTTAAAGAAGAATATTTCTAAAATGTTCTCTTTGCTGAGCCCTCGTAGTAACAAGGAACAGCTGTTCAAGCTATCGCCAATAAAGACCAAACAGAAAGTCTAAACGTGAGCAGTTGCAATGACTGAAGTTAATATATAAAACCACTGACACAGGGCTGCCAGCTCTTACGTGGGCCAGACCAGCAAAGTTTGCAGTAGTGTCAGAAGCCTTACCCTCTGGGTTCCTGTCCTGTGAAGAGTTAGCCATGTGCTTGGTATTATAGAACTCCCCAGCCTACTGGGCAGGGATGTCAGCTCAGCTTCCCAAAGGCCTGTGTGACAGCTGCATGCTCACTACATGAGAGAATTTACTGTTTGAGGGCCATGGCTCAATGGTCCTCAGTAAATACTGAATGAGCAGTGAGAAAGTGAAAACAAGATGAGGTTCTTTTTTTTTGAGTTTTCTTGCTATAGGGCACATGCACTTGCCGAAAGACAGAAAGAGACAGAGAGACAGAAAGCGAGAAATCACCCCCTAAAGGGGATGGCCATGCCGCAATCCTTTCTCCTCCATTCTCCTCTTGGGATCTTGGGCACGCACGCTCACGTGCCCAGTGTGTGTTTAAGCCACCGGGTCCAGGACTCAAACCGCAGTTGATTACATGGGAGTCCAGCAACATAGCCATTACACTAACTGCTGGTCCCAAGATGAGGTTCTTGACAACACGGGCTCATTTTCTGTTCAAGGTACACCTTAACTCGATTGTGTCCACAGTCATTCCTTGGTAGCAGGGGTGGGAAGGGATTGATTCCAGAAGCTCTTGCAGATACCAAAATCCACGATAGCTCAAGTTCCTTATATAAAATGATACAGTATTTGCACATAACCTACACACGTCCTCTCATGCTCTTTATTTTTTATTTTTTTAAAGTTACTTTTTAAATTTTTATTTTATTTATCATTGCTATCAGTTTTTAATTTGCTATAGGGCACATGCACTCACCAGAGAGAGAAAGAAAGAAAGAGAGAGAGAGAGAGAGAGAGAGAGAGAGAGAGAGAGAGAGAGAGAGTGAGGGAAGAAAAATGAGAAAGAAAGCCATCAGGTCCTGGACTTGAACTATGCTCAGTCATGTGGGAGTCCAGCACTTTAACCACAATGCCAAATGCTGGCCCCCTCCCCTGTTCTTTAAATATCTCTAGATTATTTATAACATAATATAATGATGTATTAGGTTGCTGGAAAAGTCACCATGTAATTTTCTTTTTTAAAAATAATCATTCATTCATTCATTCATTCATTTTCATTTGACTAGAGAGAGACACAGAGAGAGCGAGAGAGGGAAAGAAGGAAAGCAAGCTACTAGGTCCGGGACTCAAATCATGGTCGGCCATGTGGGAATGTCCAGTGCCTTAACCACCATGCCACCTGCTGGTCCCCATGATGTATTTTTCTATGCAAAAATGTATCATGACTGGGACCAGCAGATGGTAAAATGATTACATTGCTGGACTCCCATGTGGTTGACCATGGTTGAATCCTGGACCCGGTGACTCAAAATTCAAGCCAGGTGCATGTGCATGTGTGCTCAAGGTCCCGAAAGAATGAAGGAGAGGGGATTGTGGCATGGCTACCCCCACCCCCCACCCCCAGGGTGATTTCTCACTTTCTGTCTCGGTTTGGTAAGCACATAGACCATATAGCAAAAATTTCTTTAAAAAAAATGCATCATGGGACCAGCAGTTAGTGTAATGGCTATGTCGCTGGACTCCCACGTAGTCAACCACGGTTCGCGTCCTGGACCCGGTGGCTTAAAACTCACGCCGGGCGTGTGTGCATACGTGCCCAAGATCCCGAGAGGAGAATGGAGGAGAAGGGATTGTGGCGTGACCATCCCCCCTGGGGGGTGATTTCTCGCTTTCTGTCTCTCTGTCTCTCTCTGTCTGTCTGGCGAGCGCACGCGCCCTGTAGCGAAAACCTCTCAAAAAAAAAAAAAAAAAAGCATCATGACATTTCTGATGATATACTGTATTTTAAAATTTGTATTATTTCTATTTTAAAATGTTTTCCAAATATTTTTTCTTTTTTCTTTCTTTTTATTTTATTTTAATTAATTAATTAATTAATTTATTTATTTTGCAAGATTTTTGCTATAGGGAGCATGCATTCACCAGAGCGACAGAGAGACAGAAAGCAAGAAATCAGCCTCCAGGGGGGATGGCCACACCGCAATCCCTTCTTCTCCCATCTCCTCTCATGATTTTGAGCATGCATGCACACATGCCTGATGTGAGTTTGTAGCTGTTGGGTTCAGGACTTGAACCACAGTAGACCATGTGGGAGTCCAACAACATAACCATTATGCCATCTGCTGATCCTAGTTTTCCAAATATTTCTGATACATGGTTGATTAAATCTGCAGGTGCAGATGATGAATATTGAGGCCCAACTATATTTGAACTGACAGTTTTGAAACGTATTCTCATCACCAGACTCTAGACCCTATCCCATTTAATTCCTTTTTTTTTTAATGAGATTTTTGCTATAGGGTGCATGCACTTGCTGGAGAGACAGAGAGACAAAAAGCAAGAAATCACTCCTCCAGGGGCAGTGGCTATAGCACAATCCTTTCTCCTCCATTCTCCTCTCAGGATTTTGGGCATGCATGCACATGCCCCCAGCATGAGTTTTAAATCATTAGGTCCAGGACTTGAACTGTGGTGGACCACGCGGGAGTCCAGCAATGTAGTCATTATGCCATCTGCTGGTCCCCATTTAATTCCTTAATCTGATCACTAGCATTTCATTAATTAGCTTCTTAATTTATTCAACAACTGGAGGGAAATACAACAAAATGTTTCTGAATAATTATGGTAGCTAGATGATTTTTTAAAAGTTCCCTTTTTCCTTCTTTCCTTGCATGAGAGAGAGAGAAAGAGGGAGAGAGACAAACACCCTTAACAGAACCTCATACTGCAATCTGCACTTTCTCCTTCCCAGCCTTTCAGCCAACCGGGATCATGTGTACCCAGGATGCGCAGATCAACCCAGGAACCAAACCCTGATACTCCATATGTCTTCCAGCATTGCAGCCATACCCACTGCTGTACCACCACAGCTATGCCTTCTAGATAATGCTAATTTCTTTATTTACACAGCTTTACTTAAATTTTTTTTCTTACAGTAAGTATACGAATTATTTTTATAATTTAAAAGTTACTGAAAAAAACAAATTCAAGGGTCAGAGGTGACACGGTGGTTCAGGTGACTGAATCCCACATGGCTGACTGTACAGTTTGAGTCCTAGACCTGGCAGCCTGAAAATCACACCAGGCTTGATCTTGTGGGATTTGTTTTTGCATGCCCCAAATCCCAAGAGAAAGGATTTCTGGGTAGCTGTCCCCCTTGGAGGGTGCTTTTTCACTTTCTATTTCTCTCTCTTTTTGTCTCTCTCTGGTAAACGCATGTGCCTTAGAACAGACTAAAAGAACACAGAACAAATTCATTAAGCAGCTACCATGTAGACAGCATCGCTAGCCCTGTGAGACAGGAAGGTGAACGGATTACCAGGACCCGGCATCTTCCCGTGAACCAAAGAATGGATGTGGAGTGAGAGAAGGGCCCGTTGTAGCAGAGGTCCCTGTGCTGTGTGAACACAGAGAAGGGAAAGATCAAAAGTACTGGGCAGTGGGGCACCAGCAGTTAGCGTAATGGCTATGTCACTGGACTCCCATGTAGTCAACAACGGTTCGCGTCCCGGACCTGGCATCTTAAACTCACACCGGGTGCGTGTGCGTGTGTGCCCAAGATCCTGAGAGGAAAATGGAGGAGAAGGGATTGCAGCGTGGCCATCCCCCCGGGGGTGGGGGTGATTTCTCCCTTTCTGTCTCTGTCTCTCTCTGTCTTACTGGCGAACATACACGCCCTATAGCAAAAACCTCTCAAAAAAAAAAAAAAAAGTACTGGGCAGTGGGAAGAACACTTATTCTACTTTAGAGAATGACTCTAGAAATCACAAATAAAGCCAGTTAAGATCTTTAAGGCTCAGTGTGGTGATGCACACTGGAGAGTGCTGCTGTGTTGTGGTGGGGGCCAAAGAAAGGCCTGGGTTCTATTCCCAGCCCAATCTACACAGGCCTGGTGCAGTGGTGGGAGCCTGTGTTCCTAGTTAACTGAGGGCTGGGCAGGAGGACCCAGAAATGGAACCACTCCGCCCCATTTAAAAGTCTTCAAAGAAGTACTGGTACACAGACTATTGAAGCTGGTGAAAATAAAGGAGTTGGAGAATTTCTTTTTCTTTCTTTCTTTTTTTTTTTTTTTGAGAGGTTTTCGCTATAGGGTGCGTGCGCTCGCCAGACAGACAGAGAGAGACATAGAGACAGAAAGCGAGAAATCACCCCCCAGGGGGGATGGTCACGCCGCAATCCCTTCTCCTCCATTATCCTCTTGGGATCTTGGGCACACATGCACATGCGCCCAGCGTGAGTTTTAAGCCACCGGGTCCGGGACGCGAACCGTGGTCAACTATGTGGGAGTCCAGCGACATAGCCATTACACTAACTGCTGGTTCCCAACGGCACTGTTAATAAACCAAGGTTTCCAAATAGTAAGAATAATTTCCAAAGAGTAACTCAGTCAAGCACAGGTCATACACGGATTATCTAGGTGTCTGCAATGTGGGGCAGAGCACGAGGTTCTGTGGGAGGAAATACAGCCTTAATTTGAATAACAGCAGCCATGTTTGTCAGCACTGGGCTAAGAGCTTTATGTGCATTGGCTCAGCTAACCCTGTCAGCAACTTGGCGAGGTGCCGGTTACTAAACCCGCCTTATAGACAAGAAAATGGGGGGCCAGCAGGTGGTGTGGTGGTTAAGGCCCTGGACTCCCTCATGGTCTACTACAGTTTGAGTCCCAGACCTGGTGGCCTGAAACTTGTGCTGGGCACGTGTGTGTGCACGTGCGCCCACAGTCCTAGGAGAATGGAGGAAATGGGATTGTGGGGTGGTCATCCCCTTCTCACATTCTTTCTCTCTCTCTCCGGCAAGCACACACATCCTATGGCAAAACAAACAAACAAACAAACAAAAAAAAAAAAAAAAAAAAAAAAAGAAAAGAAAAGAAAGAAAAGAAAAGAAAAGAGAAAAGAAAAGAAAATGGAGGCATGAAGAAACAGTAACCAGCCAAGTTCACACAGGTGGGACGTGCGGGGCTCCCTGTCCCCACTGTCTATATCACCCCCAGGGTAACCCCTTGTTCCTCACTAAGCATTGAGATTTGGGCTCCAATTGCTTGAGTATGGTGTGAAACAGCAAAGTGCTTTAAAAGAAACCAGCAAACTAGGTAAGGGATAACCTGGCTTGATGCCTGGCATTTGGTAGGCACTCAATAGATACTTGTAAATTCAACTTTTGAATAGTGTTTCAGACACAGATGGGGGCGGGGGGGGGGGGGAGGTCTCTAGGAAGTCCAGAACCACGTCCTTTTGACTTTCTGCTGTGGCAGGAAATTGCAAAGCTGGTTCATAGGTGTGAACCTCAAAGCCCCAGCTTCCTGTCCTCAAGCTCTTCCTATCCCAAAAGTGGTCTGAGGAGCAGCCTCCTCACCATCATCTCAGCCCCACCCAGAGGGTCTGACTCAGAGCCCACCCTTGCACACACCTCCCCGGTGACTCGGTGATGGTGATTCGGTGACTATGAGCGGCACTGCCCTGGCTGGGCTTCCTCCAGAAGGGAAGGTGCCATTCGCCACCCCAGGCAGAACAGGGGACATTCCTTTTCCCTGTACAAGGCTTAGGGGTAACACCTCAGGGTGCAGAAACCTCCTGCCCCTCACAGGCCCCTTGGTGCAGGGGTGGGAGGCAGACTCCTCTGTTGTCAGTGTTTCCAGGAAGAGCAAGCCCCTGCGTGATCCCCATGTGACCTTGCTGACCTCAGGTTCATGAACACAGAGCAGTGAGGGCTGCCCTTCCTCACAGCATGACCAGGCAGTGACAAACGCGCCCCATGGAAGGAAACTGGTGAATAATCCTCGCGTTTTCTGCAGTGAGTCATGTTAGCCTTTCTTGTGGACTGTGCACTGACTGATTAAGTTTCTGATTTCTGTTTCTTCATTCACAGTATACTGCTGATAAACACTGCACAGTTCCTCTAAATGTCCGGTACTGGGGACAAGAGATCAGGTAGTTATTATTATTATTATTATTATTATTATTATTACTTTAAGAGAGATTTTTGTTACAGGGTGTGTGTACTTGCTGGAGAGACAGAAAGACAAATCCTCCCCTCCACCCCAGGGGGGATGACCATGCTGCAATCCTTTCTCCTCTATTCTCCTCTTGGGATTTTGGGCATGCACGTACACGAACCCAATGTGAGTTTCAAGCCGCCACGTCCAGGACTTGAACCATGGTCAGCCATGTGGGAGTCCAGTGATGTAACCATTACACCATCTGCTGGTGCCAGATGAGGTAGTTATTAACCTTGTAGTTCATAGAAAATAACATGGTAACAAAGATAAAGGCCAGACATCTCTGCCAGTGTGGACTGCTGTGATTTTGGTACCTGTGAGGGGACAGAAAGCCCACAGGAGCTCCGGGGACCCTCACCTCCAATGCCCCCTCCCACACTTGCTGTCCTCTCCCATCGACCTGGGAGCTCAGTGCAGTGGCACCGAGAGTTGCACACCTGCTATTTGCACTTTACGCGTTTGCCCATTTAGTCCTCACGACAGCTCTTCAAGGTAGGTATTATTGTCCCTACTCGCTAAATGAGAAGGCTAAGGATCCGAAAAGTTCAGGTGCCCAAGGTCACATGTCTGGAAATATGAAAGGATTGGAGTACAGGTCTGACAGGGATTCCAAAGCCCTCTTTCCCTCCACGCCTGAGTGCTTCAGTCCCACCTGGCTCTTGGTTGTTTCAGGTGAGGGACACATGCAGAGAGTGGAGCAGGTGTGGGTGGGGCTCTGTGTGCATGTAAATCACGTGGCGCCAGTGGCTGCAGCCCCACGTGTACGTCAGTCTGGTGCCAGCTCCAGGATCCTGCAATGTCCCGGGTGAGTCACCAAAGGGCAAAAGGAGGACTGAGGCCACAGTTTAGCTGGCCATTTGCTCCCGGCACTCACCAGGGTGAGTGCCAACCACGAGGACGTAGAAAGATGGGCAGGGCAGCCAGCCCAAGGAAAGAGAAGGAAAGGAGGTGACACAAGTTTCAGCCACTCTATCGTTTACTTACAGGTAAAACAACTCCTCATAGGAGAAAGGACTGAAACCCACACCCACACATAATTCAGCTCTTACTAGTTCGAGGGCACGTCATTCAGCCTGCCCCCCAGGACGCCACAAAGCTGAGTCTTCCGCAAGTCTTCCACAGCAGAGCTCTCCAGGCTGGCCACCCCAGCACTCCAGCCCAGGGTTCAATGACCGAGCCCATTCATGACCATCCTTGCTCCCCACCCAAATGTGAGCCCCATAGGCATGGATGCTCTCCTGCACACCTTCGCACCATGGCTTGCCTATTCCCTTCTTCTTTCTCCCAACTCCCTTCTCTTCCCGATAACGACGTTCTCCCAACATCCAATCACCCAGGGAACTTGAGCAAGCAGGTTCCCAGCCTCCTCTTCTAGAGGTCTGAATTGGAGATATCCAAGCAGAGACCTGGAGGTGCCAAAGCGAACAGGATCCCACGTGTTCTTATGATCAAACACGGCTAGAAAATACTTTACTATACTCCTCTTGTTGTCATGCACCGAACAGACACTGCTCCTAATTCACCCTGGAGATGGCTCCAGTCCTCAAAGCTGCCCAGGCCTGTCCTGTAACAACACCACAAATGCTCCAGCCTCAAAGTAAACTGACTGCCCAACTCCAGTGACCTGCACCTGGGCCGTCTTGCTTACCTACTCCCTTGGCTCCAACTGGACCATGTTGTGATCTGGAATTGCCCCTCCTCTGACATCACACTTGCCACTAGCCTCTGCCTATGTTCCCCTCACCTTTGCACTCTCACTCCTCACCCTGGCCCTGATCCCTGAGCATAGTCCTCCCACGCATCAATGTCTTTCTGGTCTCTCAGCCCTCCTCGTGAGCTTCCTTCTTTCTTCCCTGCCCATCTGGAACCCATGATCGATCACATGAGGTAGTTTGCGGCCAGTCTGAGGAGCAGGCGTCACTCCTGCTGTTCAGTATGAATTCATCCGGTCCGTGCTTGGTACCACCCGATTCCCTACCTCCCTCTATCACTCGCCCTTTCTCCCAGCTGGCTGTCCCTGCTCAGCCCATTAAGCTGTCCAGTTCCTCTCACCCTGTCTGCTTCCCATCAGTATCTCCTTCCTCACCAAAGGCTCTGTCGTTCTCTGCAGCTGCCTGTGTCAGCCCCTGCTCTGAAACTGTTCTCCCCGAGGCTGAGGATACCGTGCGCCACGTGTGATCAGCCAGCAGGATTCAGACGCGTGCGACTTGGCCTCTCTGCTACGTTTGGCACTTGTTGGCCTCTTCCTGCTCGGTGAATCTTTCTACTCTCATGACCTGTGAGACACCGTTTTGTCCTGACTCTCCTCCTATCTCCCCGACGATTTCCAGTGCATCTTCCTGGTGAGACCTCCTTCCCTAACCACGTTGAAAATGCTTGTATCGAGGTCCTGAACTCAGCCAGGTGCCCCGGTCATCACACACACTTCCGTGGTATTAATGCAACCTACCTCTTGAGCTCTAGCTTTCCTATCTGGACGGTCTGCAGAATGATGACTATGGCATGGGTGGCTCAAAATCAGCATGTCCCAAACCTAACTTGCCCAGAGAAAGCCCGCTCCTCCGTCTCCTGTATTCCCATCTATCAGGGTGGCACTTTCGTCCAGTTGGTGGTCATAACTGAAATTCTGGGAGCCTTTCCGGGTCTCAGCTTTCACCCTGACCCCCACATCAATACACACAGAGCCCACCATTCACCAAGGTCCGAGCACTTTATCCCTAAATAGTCTCAAATGTATCCGCTCCTCTCTGTCCCCCATATCGCTCCAGTCCAGTCCTCATCCTGTCTCACCTGGACTCCCCAGAGCCTCCCTCCCTGCATCCTGCCCCTCCTCATTGCACTTCCACTCGGCCACCTGAGTGATGTCTCTAAGATGCATACCTCATCCCATCTCCCCCCACTGACAGCCCTTCAAGAGTTCCCTCCACCCACGAGTCGAAGCCCACCCACCTTAGGATGCCCCCTAAGCCCACCGCTTTGCTCCATCCCTCTGCCCCTCAGTCTCTCCCATCCCCTCCTCCTCCCTCAGCCCAGGCATCATGCCCCTCACAACTTCGTTCCTGGCTCTGGCTGGCTGGGTTAGTGCTCCTCAAAAGAGTTCTTATGTCACCCAGCATTTGCCAGATTGTCCCCTGCAGAAAAGGGGACGTTTGAGGACCGCCTCGCATCCTCCCCAGCTCCGGGCGTCCCCGTTTGAGGACCGCCTCACATCCTGCCCAGCTCCGGGCGTGCCCGCAGTGCGAGCGCTGGCTCTTTCTTGCACCTATGAAGGTACCTGAGGCCAGCCCTCTCCTCCCTCAGCTTCTCACTGTGAAGCTCGAGGACCACCCAGGGATCAGCCCCCCTTTAGCTCTGCTCCTTATGGGGAGTGGCCTCTCCTGGCTATTGGCAAAGCTACCAGAAACTTGGCTTCAAACCAGCAGTGTCTAAACAGGTGGTCCAGACATTCTGGCTTAAAAGAGGAAGAGGTGAAATTACAAAATGCCATGTTTTTGGACCACCCTGGACCCTAAGGGCCAGGTCACTGGTGATAAAACTATTTCCTCATCAGGGGTGAAGGAGAGTGCTAATCCACTTACCTGCCCACCTCAGGAATCCCGAAGTGTCAGAGCAGGCTTCCAGAAGAGCTGTTTATAAGCCAACCTGCCGGCCTTCTGGGAGGAAAGGCAAAAAAAGGCTCTGGCGGGTGCTGGAGCTGGTAGGACTCTGAGGTGCACTGTCTTGAACACTGAAGGAGATGCCACCCTTCACCCTGGCAGCAGATGATAAGCAGGAGCTTCTCACCACTATAGAAGATGGGGGCACTTTGGCTTGGGCCTGGAGTGCTGAACAATGTCAGAGAGAACACTGCTGACCCGGACTCTGTGGAGGCCTTCCAAGATCCTCTGACCCAGCCCTGGGGCAGATCACAAATGCTTTCAAAGAGGGGCTGGAAAAACTGACAACACCAGGCTATCTTGCCACCCGCGAATGGGAAGGGCCTCACAGAGGCAGGAGCAGTGAGTTCTGAGGAGGCAGTGGCAGAAGCAACACGGCCAATCCAGGCCATGAAGGCAGAGAATGGAGAACAGGGCTGCCTTACCGTGATGTGTGCTGTTCACTGCACAAGCTGACTCAGCCGAGGGAGCATGGGGGTCAAAATGCCACCCACACGCCTTTTTGGCAGGCTGTGTGTCCTGGTGCAGGACTGCATTTGCTGGGCAGAGGGGATGCCTATTTCTATCCATAATCTGCAGAAAGCCACCATTGGCTCTGTCTCCTTGATGAAGAAGACATTGGCAGCAGCAATGAGAAAGCACAGGAGAACGTAAGAGGAGCCCAGGATCTGGCAGAAGGCGACAAGGGTTTTGGGAGCCCCGGAGACCCTATTGGTCAGGGGGCTCAGAATTTTAGCCCACTGGGGTGCTTGCTACCCAGACCCCTGGTTGTGCCCTCCTCCTCCCTTCACTCCCCACTCCCTCCCAGCCCATCCTGCCTTGTGGCCTCCATGGCCAGAGGAAGAGGTGCTGTATTTAGGCCTGTGGCCCTGATGACCCGTTCTTGACCCAATGGAGGACACCTGGTAAAGAGAGGCAGGATCCCAGCCTGCCCCGCGCCCACCCCTGCACCCACCCTCAGCCAAGACCTGGGCTGCAGAGCAGAGACACCAGCCTGGGACCACATACCAGGTGAGAAGGGGCTGCTGAGTTTTCTTTCTTGTTTCTTTCCTATTTATAACTTCACCTTAACAGCACCCACCACCAATGACAGCCACAGGTCTTAACCTGCTCAGGACGTCTAGAAAGATTATAGCCTTGCTCCGAAAGCTAGCAGCACATCACGCAGGGCAGTCTCGCCTCCTGCCTTTTTGGCTCGGTATAGAATATGGACAGGCGAGAGGAGGACCCTCTTAGGCACAGATGTGAAGGGAGGCCAGGCTAGCTTCTCTGTTTTGTGCTGAACATATATGGCCATATTTAATTCTCCAACAATCCTGCAAGATAAGTATTATTATCTCCATTTTACAGATGAAGAAACTGAACCTCGGAGGAAGAAATAACCCTGGCCAGCTTAGTAAGCTGCAGGGATCTGATCTGAAGCCCCCCTCTGTCTGGCTCTGACACATGGAGATTTTGTTTTAACCCACACGATGTCACACTGTGTCAGGTACCTGCAAGGTATCTCTCTTGGGGAGAGAGAAACTCAGGATAGCGAAAAGGAGCAGGAAAGGCTTGAGGAGTTCTGCTTTAGCAATTGAAGCCAGTTTCCCTAGAATCTTCTCTTCTCCTGTCCAGGACACTCTTAGGGAACCCAGACTCTTGAGGAAATCACACTCTTTGCCTCCCCCATCCCATTGCCAAAGATTTTTCTACAAATGAAATCACTGCATTAAAGCTGGACCTTGTGAGGGGGAGGAAGGGGAAGTAAAAAAAAATGTACGAAATGATTATATATAGGCCTCAGGGATTCCTCCCTTCCTGTTCGCCTCCCTCACTCTATTTCTGTCTCTTGTTTTTTGTTTGTTTGTTTAAATAGCCAAAGAGCACGTACACTCACCAGAGCGTCTGTGAGAGAGATGGAGAAAGCAATGCATTTGGGGTGTAGTCACACCACAATCCCTTCTCCTGCATTTCTGCATCCCGTTGGGATTCGGGGTGTGCACACACACGTGCCCGGTGTGTTTCTGTTGCTTTTTTAAGCTGCCAAGACCAGGATTCAAATTATGGTCAGCCATGTGGGATCCAGCTCCCTTAACAAGTAGGTCATGGGGCCAGCTCTGTCGCTTGTCTTTAAACAGCAAGGAAAAATCTTCTTTCTCTCTAGTCAGCCTCCCAACACATTGCTCAACCAAAGCAGTGTCCCTCAGAGGATGACTGCCAAACTCCATAGTTCAGTTGTAAAATGAACTACCTAGGGAGAAGCCTAAACAGTAGCCAGTTTCCTGACTGAATGTTTGTTACAAAATAGTCAAGCACTGCTCCAGAGACGTTGTCTATAGATCTCTCTCTTTTTATTTCTCTCTCTCTCTCTCTCTCACACACACACACACACACATGCACACACACAAACACAAACACAAACACAAACACACACAGTACAAAGTACAAATGAGAAAACAGAAACCCAGAAAGGTTGTATAGGTTTCTCAGGGTCTCAGCTCTTACAGAGGGGGCTTGGCTTCCCTGCCTCTAAAAACTGTCTCCTGGCTCTCCCTGCCAGGTAAGGAGGCCAGCCCAGGAAGGTGAGGGGCTTGCCCAGCTAGTCGGGGTCAGGTCTTCCATCTGAGACTCAGGTTCCTTTTCCACTCCAGGGCTCAACACACCCAAGACTCCAGGAGCGTGTCAACCACACTTGCTCAGCTCAGATTTCAGATCCCATCTCATGCCTTAAACTAGAAAAGTCTTAAGTGCCTGTTTATCGGGATGTGGCCTGGCAGACATTTGCACTGTCCTTGAGCACCCCTAACGGGCTCACAGAGGCTAAATATAGCCCCTTCCTACAGGTTAAGTACAGAGTCCCCCCCTCCTCTCCTTGGCAGAGGATACAAACAGAAGCGAGGGGGGCAGCTCGCACGTCCAGCAGGGGCTCTGGCAACAGCTCTGAAGGCTCCCTGCAAGGCCAGCAAATATTTTGATAATCTTTCCCCCACAGGATTCTCCTGTGGAGAACAAATGGACACAGTTGGGAGCTATCTTCCAGCAGAATTCCACAGGAAAAAACATTTCAGTGGAGGGGATTTTGACTCAGACCTGTAGAGGAGAGTAGCGGATGGCTTTTGTTGGATACCAAGGTGGTCAGGGCTGCTCACAGCCTAGGCTGTTCACGTCCAGATAAACAGGCACTTAAAATGTTCTAGTTTAAGGCAAGAGGTGGGATCTGAAACCCAGCACAGGGGAGGGCTGTGGGGAGTCCTCAGAGGACATTGTCCAGAGGGAGGCAGGTTGAACTTGGTTAAAAGCACAGCCTCTGAGGTCGGCCAAACCTGAGTTTTAAGGACTGGATCTTCTGCTTGAAGTTGTATGACCATGGGCAAGTTCCTTCACCCCTCCCTGCTCCTCAGTTTCCCCACTTATGATCCCCTCGTCTGGGTTGATAAGAGCATTCACCTCCTGGACTGGCCCTGGGGAATTGGTCACTGTGCTGTCAGGGAGGCACTGAGCATAGGGCCTGGCACATGCGGGTGCTGAATAACTGCAAATGCAGCTATCATCCTGAGCTTCTCCACTGTCCTTGAGAGGAGCCCCATGGGTGACCCAGCTGTCACAGGTCCTCTTACTGAGCTTCCCTTAGGGGGTCTGAGGCCCCTGTTAAAGAAGAGATTATTCAGGCCAGCAGATGGCATAGTGGTTACGTCACTGGACTCCCACATGGCTGACAGTGGTTCAAGTACTGGACCCAGTGGCTTCAAAATCATGCTGGGCACCTGCACGTGTGTGCCCAATATCCCAGGAGGAGAATGGAGGAGAAAGGATTGCGGTGTGGCCATCCCCTGTGCGGGGTGATTTCTCACTACCCCTTTCACTGTCTCCATCTCTTTCTCTCTGTTGAACACACATGTCCAAGGCAAAAACCTGTAAAAGAAGAAAGAGAAGGAGGAGAAGAAGGAAGAGGAGGAGGAAGAGAAGGAAGAGGAGGAGGAGGAGAAGGAAGAGGAGGAGGAGAAGAAAAGGAGAAGGAGAAGAAGCGATTATTCAATAATACTTGTTAGTGCAGAGTAAGGAAGACCTTACTCGGGACCATTGCTATGGATATAGGGTCATTCCTATGGATTCAGCTGCAGTACTGCATGGGCAAGTGGTAATTTACAGGGAAGGAATGGAGTGGGGATCCGTGTGTGGAAAATGACTAAAAGGAAACATTAGAGGTAAGGGGGGTTCTGGCTAAACCGACTGGACAGGGTTCTTGCTGAAGACAGTTCAGGGTGATCAGACTTTGCCCAGGGGAGGGTGAGGATGAGCAACCTGATCTGAAACTGAGGGTCATCAGATCTCAAGGATGTGGGATTCTGTCTAAACCGACTTAGCAGGGTTCTTGCTAGAACGGGACTTTTCAAGAAAGTGCACAGATGGGTTCAGGAGAAGACTTAGAGACCGACTAAGGTTTGGCCAAGCAAAGAATCTTTGTCACCCACCCCCCCCAGCCCAAAACGAGCCTTTAAAGAGGCAGAAGCCTGAGTGACTGGTCGCCCCACACCACAAGTCTCCTCCCCTAGAATAGCAGCTGGGGGCCCATCCCATTAGGTGAGAACACGCAGGATGGCTGCTTCCCCACCTGCACGTGGACCACAAACGAGTCTTAAAGACAAGCTCAGGGCAGTGGTCTCCTGTCGGTGCCTGCAGCTTATCAGGCCAGGCCTAGGTCAGGGAGGACCCTGGCCAGTCTGGTGCAGCAAGCTGAGCCTGGTCCCCAGACTCCTACCTGCCTTTAGTTTGCTGGGCAACAAGAAAAGCCCCAGAGAAACCTGGCAAGGGTATCTCGTCACAAAGGTGGAGATTATCTTAAAAAAGAAAAAGCTGCTGGGAAAACTCATTTTGTATCCTGTAAAGATGAACAGTGACTAAATGTAACAATCATATATGTGTGTGTGTGTGTGTGTGTGTGTGTGTGTATGTATATATATATATATATATAAATTAGCCAGCATTTATAACATGCATATCATGGTGGTTAGAGGCACCGGACTTGAACCACATGGCCGACCATGGTCAAGTCCTGGACCTGGCAGCTTACTTTCTCACTTTCCCTCTCCCTCTCTCTCTCTCTCTGTGTGTGTGTGTCTCCCTCTGATCAAATAAAAAAAATTATAACAATACTACTAATAATAACAAATGAAGTTAAATAAAAATAATTCTTGAAAATAAATAAATAAGTAAATTGCATAACAATACAAAGGCACTGGGACAGAAGATGTGCTGTATAGATCAGGCAGTGCATGGTGAGATGGGGCCGTGGAAGCCTGTCTTACGGGGTAATCTCTTCTCACCTCATGCTGACTTCCTGGCTTGCCCCAGAGCCTCTTTCTAAAGGCAATTTTGCCTCCATTTTTGGTGTCTACAGGCCTCTCAGAACCCAGATCTGCCCTGGGGGCGAACATTCTCCTGGTGACTCACCAGTTGGGCAATGGGTGGCTGAAGCCGAAGAGCCACTTCCTGTGCCCCAGTCATCCTCCTGACACCTGCCTTCTCCTTCTCTAAGAGCACTCGAGTCAGCTCAGGCTGGGCAGGGCAGACCTGGAGGCAGCAGGGGTCAGTGCAGAGAAGGCGGGGTGGGGCCATGTTGCCGAGTCCGGGTCATGTGCAAACCTGCGCTTCTGCTGGGTCAGGAGTGTGTGCACTGCCCCTGGTGCTTTATCCATGAAAGGACCTGCCCTCCTAAGGGCACTGACCTGTCTCGCCAGCGCCATAGGATGGACAGTCTTGGGCCAACACACGCATGCTTGCACACTTCCTGCTCCCCAGGTGAGCCAGCTACAGCAACAGAGCCCTGCCCAAAGCCATGCCCCTGCCAAGGAGCCCTTGAGGCCAAGAAGCCCTTTACTGGGTCTGAAAGTCCAGTCTGATATTACAAGGAAACAATGAGTCTGAGTATAGGGTATGTGTGTGTTGGTGGGGGAGGTGGATGAGGTAGGTACGTAGGGAAGGAGAATATTGACAAGAAATCCGAGCACACGATCCACAGAGGAGTCTTAAAAACAACCTCAGGCCAATTGTCTCCTGTCTGTGCCTCCAGCTTATCAGGCCAGGCTCCGGTCAGGGAGGACCCTGGCCAGCTTGGTGTAACAAGCTGAGCTTGGTTCCCAGCTTGCACCTGCCTTTAAGCAACGGAGCAGCTGCCCTGGCTGCAGTAATCCACAGTATTCCTGGGCTCAGCCCCAGATCCAGCATGGTGGGCACAGTCTTCCTGACAGGGACATCCCTGTCCTGCTTTGACTCTGCTGCTCCAGCCACAGAGCTGTGCCTCCAGCAGACGCCAAGCAATTCATTAAGACGGGAGGTCAGATAACAGTCCCAGCAGTCTTTGGAAACCACACACCGCCCAGTGGCATGGAACCGGCCAGGTCCCAACCCTCCCAGGAGCACCAGGCATTGTGTTTCAGGGCAACCCTGCTTCAGCTACTCCCACAGGAAGAAGACACCTTGCTCCCACCTTGTTTTTAATTTCCAGAGTACTGCAATCCCCTTAGGAATACTCATGTTTGGGTGATAGTCCAAGTGGAGGCTGCCTAAGCACTTTAGATGCTTCAGAGCTGATCTTGGTGAAGCCTGGGGCTGGCTGTGAACTCAGGCAGTGGACAAACAGGTCCGGGGGAGGTGGAGCAGCTTTCTGTGCTCCAGGGTTAGTGTTAATGCAATGGCTCACAGGTGTGCCCTGCCTTTCTTAGCTCAGAGACCGCTACTCAGGAGTTTCCTGGAAATGAAATTGGCCAGGCCAAGCCCTCCCTGAGTTTCCAGACGGGCGGGAGATTCTATACACCGTCTGTGTGGTGAGGGGTCTCATTTGGAGAAATGAAAAATAAATCTGCAAACAGAAAGACAGCATTTTTAAAGGACTGGCTTTCAATTATTAACTTTGTGTGTGTGTGTGTTAGAGATTTTTAAAAAATGAAACACATCTGTGGGCTTTCAAATGACACATAAGTACAAGGATGAAAGGTAAGGAGGTACAGTTGTATATTTTAGTTTATAAAGTACTTTTAAACACCCATTCAATTATTCCAATAAATCTTATTGAGCCCTTACAAAGACCCTAAACATGGGATGAGCAAGGCAAGTAAGATCCCCATTTCCACCGAGCTCACTCTCCAGCTGGGGGGCGACTGGGAAGGATGGGGGCAGACCACAGACCACAGACCAGGGAATGAGCAAGGTGAGTCCAGGGAACAGGAAGTGCTACGAAGACCTTCAAGTCAGGTACCAGCTAGAGCTGTGCCATCATGCATGGTTATCTAGATGCACGTCTAAACGAACTGACAGGAAATTAAGCATTTAGTTCTTCAGGTCACACTAGCCATGTTTCAAGTGCCGAGTAGCTAGCTACTGGTGGCTAATGGCAAGTGACATAGAGAGAGAACATTTCTATCATCACAGAAATTTCTACGGGAAATCAAAGGGCTCGAGAGAGACATGGGGCTAATTTATACTGGGTGATCAGGGAAGGCCTCTTGGAGGAGGTGCCTTGAGGTAAAATCTGAAAATGAGAAGAAACCAACAGCACATAGGCCTAGGTGGGCGTAGGGGGTGTAGGCAGACAGTTCCAGGCGTTCTAGGGCAAAGGTTCCACTGTAGTCACAAACTTGGTAAATTTGAGGAACAGGAAGAAGGTTGGCGTGACTACAGTGCAGTGAACTGAGAGTGCGGACAGTGGAAATGATGAGGTCAAAGGTAATATAAAAGCAGTTGATGGCTGCAGAGTGCTCACGACGTGCTAGGCATTGTGAGGCCGTTGTGCTGTGCTCTGGGCTCAGAGCGCCGAGACGCAGAGCAGTAGAGACGCTTGGTCAGCATGGACAGCGTGGATGAAAGAGCTCGCAGGTGCCCCTGGCCTTACCTAACTCGAGGACAGCTGCTCAGAAGTTACCTACAGGTGGAACCGGGGTTGGACCAGGTCCCCCTTGAGTTTCCAGAGGGAAGGTGGATTCTGTATGCATGCTGTGTGGTGTAGGGATTTCAGCGGCCTGGCCTGGCCTTGGAGCACACCCCTACTACCCTGAACGACACCTCCAAATAGTCAGGCCTGGTGTCATAAATGCCCTCTGAGGAGTTGGGGACCCATCTCGGAGTGACAGGAAGTCACTACAGGTTCTCGGACAGGAGAATGGCATGCTCTGTTGCATGTTGAAGTGATCGCTCTGTTTCTGTGGGGACCATGGGCTACAGAGGGTCCCGTGAGGGGACTACCTCAGTATTCGAGGCAATGACATCACTGTGGCTCTAAGGAGGATTGCAGCAATTCTTGTTTTTTATTTTTAAAGCCCATCAGACTACTGCACTCTTATTTTCATGATTATTTTCAAGAACTATGGTGAATAAAACAATGTATCTTCTCTTTTCTTTTTTTTTTGGAGAGGTTTTTGCTATAGGGCGCGTGCGCTCGCCAGAGACAGAGAGAGACAGAGAGATAGGAAGCAAGAAATCACCCCCCAGGGGGGATGGCCACGTCGCAATCCCTTCTCCTCCATTCTCCTCTCGGCATCTTGGGCACGCACGCACACGCGCCCGGCGTGAGTTTAAGCCGCCGGGTCCGGGACTCGAACTGCGGTCGACTACATGGGAGTCCAGCGACATAGCCTTTACGCTAACTGCTGGTCCCTCTTCTCTTTTCTTAAAAACAAAAATACATATACATACCCCTAAGAGTTAGTTGCTTCAAAATTCAATAGATACACCCCCACATTCACGTAGCTGGAGAAAGTCAGTTCTTGACAAGTCTTACCTAGTTCTGTTTAAACATCTTTTCTATATTCTTTAATTGGAGAGGTTTTTGCTATGGGACCCATGTGCTCACCAGAAAGACAGAGAGAGAAAGAGAGACGGAAAGCGAGAAATCACCCCCCAGGGGGGATGGCCCCGCCACAATCCCTTCTCCTCCCTTTTCCTCTCGGGATCTTGGGCATGCATGCACATACGCCTGGCATGAGTTTAAGCCACCGGGTCCAGGACTTGAACCACGGTAGACACATGGAAGTCCAGCGACAGGCATTACACCAACTGCTGGTCTCTCTCTATTTTTTAAATGCTTTCTGAATTAAGCCAATGATCTCCCTGGACTGGGAAGTCTGACTTGATATGGTTCCAGCTCCATCTGGGTTATTTTCACATCTATGAGAAGGGAGTGGGGAGTCTTGACTTAGGTGGGAACCTAGGGTGTGGGTTTCGGTGTGGAAGGGAATTTCATGGGCTGTGCCGTAGGTAAGACCCTTAATCCTGAGTACTTAGCTGGGCAGGTATTAGGACTGCAGTGATAATCATGGCTCCTTAGTTTTAAGCCATTGGGTCTGAGACTTGAACTGTGGTCAGCCATGTAAGAGTCCAGTGCCTTAACCACTATGTCATCTGCTGGCCTCCACAGGATAGATTTTGCCTGGTGACACCGACTTCAGATGCAATGTCTGTGTCCCAGGTTGCCTTGTAAAAGAAGGAGTGATGGTAACCGACAGATATCCCAGGGAGCGAGCAGGAATATTCTTTCAGATACATCTCCTCCCAGCCTGCAAACAATTGCCTAAGGTGCTTAAATAAGATCCAACTTCTCATCACCTCCAGCCCTAATACCTGACCTCATCAAATTCCAATTGTTTATTTCAACCTTCTCTTGCCAGTTGTGACAGGATAAGGGGAGAAAGACATTCAGCTCTTGTTCCCTTCCAGCCACAGCTGCTCTTTGTGGTGGCCTGTTAGGGGTACGGGTTCAAGTCAGAATGTTCCCATACCTCATGCCCTCCTCCCTGATTTCACCTCTCTGTGGCTGTCATTCTTCATCACCAAGATGAGGATAGTTACGGTTCGACATCATTGCACTGTTGTGGGGATTAAGTTAGAGCTGAACAGGTCAAGCAGAACAGTTATCATAGTTAGCCATGGTGTGACATTGTCCTTTGGAAGGGACAAGACATGAAAGGAGGTGGCCTAATCCAAAGCCCAGTCTCAGGCCTCCCATGAATAAGGATCCTAGAGTCTATGCGTTTAGTCAAAGGATTCTCTTAAGCTCCCAGCACTGCCCCAGACGGCACTCGGCACTCGGAAGGTTGGATCAATGCCACCCGCAGCCCTGGTCTGGGGCAGAGCAGCCGCGTGCCAGACCCCGTCCTACCTTGCTTCTCCCTCGCCTCCTTCCTGAGGTCGGCCTAGGTCAGATGCAGCGGTTCCAATGGCAGAACGCAAAAGGAAAGGCCTTCTTGGTTTGATGTGGGGAAGTAACAGTAGCTCAGAGAGGCTGGGGCCACTTGGGCTCTACCTCCCCCCCCCCCCCCCCCCGGGTGAGTAACCGGGCCTCAGGCCGGTTGGATCCAGAGTGCGTGGCCTTTTCCTGGCTTTGCCTTCTCTGACTGTGGCGCTAACACCACCCAGCTCGCCTAGACACTTCGCCTGTTGTCTCAACAGCTGACTGTTTAATTCAAAACACCAGTGACTCATAGGACAGCAGTTCCTTTACTACCCAGGAGAGTCTTTTATTTTTATTTTTATTTATTTATTTATTTATTTATTTATGTTTTATCATGTAGATATCAATGCAATCTGGGAGTAGGGTAAGCTATGTAGGGGACTCCATGGTGGTGACTTTTTTTTTTTTTTTTTTTGGAGAGATTTTTGCTATAGGGTACTTGCACTCACCAGAGAGATGGAGAGACAGAAAGCGAGAAATCACCTCTCAGGGGGGATGGCCACACTGCAATCCCTTCTCCTCCATTCTCCTCTCAGGATCCTGGGTACACACGCACACGCGCCTGGCATAAGTTTTAAGCCATTGGGTCTGAGACTTGAACTGTGGTCAGCCATGTAAGAGTCCAGTGCCTTAACCACTATGTCATCTGCTGGCCTCCACAGGATAGTTTTATGTAGATTAAGCCATTCTCCCAGGTAAAAGAAGATCTTTACTTTCAGCAGAAATAGGAAGCAAGCCAAATGTGGTTAAAGTACAGATGCAGAGCCAGAGCCGGCTCCCCCACTTACAAAATGACGTGCATTTGGTCAGGTGATTTAGTCCCTGTGTGGATCAGTTTCCTCATTTGCAAAATGAGGATAATAACAGTTCTTATCCCATAGGGTTATCATAAGGGTTAAGTTAGTTAATATCTCTACAGAGCTTATAACATGGCTGGCACACAGTAAGTGCTTATGTAAGTGTTTGATAAATAAATGTCCAATAATAGGAAATTGACTACATAAAATCAATATAATGCTATATGGCACAGTTATTAAAATTATTATAGTATCATAAGAATACTACTACTTTAATTATCTATTGCAAAGTAAAATAGTAGACTTTAAAACAAACTGTATCATATACTGTTATTATTGAAAAAACAAAATAAACTTATTTACATTGAAAATACTAAAAGTATATACACCAAAAGAGTAGATTCTGTGTTCCTGTTTCTGCAGTGTGTGCAGCACCTTGCTAATAACAATAAAAAAAAACAGCAAAAAGTATCCAGAAAGATATCAAATGTATTATATGTGCTCCATCCAGATTACATTTTTTGTTTATTTTTATTAACTTATTTTTTAGAGAGATTTCTGCTATATGCCTGTGTGCTTGCCGGAGAGGCAGAGAGACAGAAAGCGAGAAATCACCCCCATGGGGAGATAGCCATGCTGCAATCCCTTCTCCTCCATTCTCCACTTGGGATTTTGGGCATGCATCACATGCACCTGGCATGAGTTTTAAGCCACTGGGTCCAGAACTTGAACCATGGTCAGCTACATGGGAGTCCAGCAATGTAACCATTACACTATCTGCTGGTCCCTATTTTTATTTTTGAAAGAATTATTTATTTTTAATATTATTTATTATTATAATATTCTTCAATTTGACCAGAGAGACACAGAGATAAAGAGAGAGAGAGTGTGTGTAAGAAAGCAAGCCACCAGGTCCAGGACTTGAACCACAGTTGGCCACATGGGAGTTTAGTGGCTCAACTACCACACTACCTGCCAGCCCCTGTATATGATTATGTTTTCAAACAATAATAACAATAATAACTGCCTTGGTGGTCCCCATGCTTGGCATGTTCAGGGTGCCCCCTGGGCTGAGGCTACATGACCAGTACACATGCTTTAATGATTGGTCAAACGTGACCATCAAGAACAAAGCATCAACTGAAACACGTATATGACAATGTTATACTATCACCTTCCTGGACATAGTCAAAAGCTAACTGCACCAACACAGCCAGGCTTAAAGCTTACCTCACGACAGATGACCCATGACCACAAAATAAATTAGCAAATCACAGTGTGTAAGCAAAGTGGATGGAGCACGTTTTGCAAGGTGGTAGGAGAAGGGGGAGTGTGGAAGCTGTGAGCACAGACAAGATGAGGTGGGTGTGGTGTGGGGAGCATTCCTCCAGCCTTTGAGTCAGAGGTTTCAAGAAGGAAATGGAAATTTAGCAGCTACTAAAATAAAGGAAGGAGATAAACATCTCCTTTTAGGCTCACTTGTGTAGAATTTGAACGGCTGACTATTCTACTCTGTTACCAAGACACTTTTCACCTGCTCCTGTATCTTATAAAGCCATTAAAACCCCACGTACTATCTTTTATTCGGGCTCCAATGGATGTCATGAACTAGGGACATTTTATTATTATTATTATTTCTTTTTTGGAGAGGTTTTTGCTATAGGGCCTGTGCACTCGCCAGAAAGACAGAGACAAAGAGACAGAAAGGGAGAAATCAACCCCCAGGGGGGATGGCCACGTCGCAATCCCTTCTCTTCCATTCTCCTCTCGGGATCTTGGGCATGCATGCACATGTGGCCGGTGTGAGTTTGGGCCACTGGGTCCGGGACTCGAACCATGGTCGGCTATGTGGGAGTCCAGCAGCATAGACATTACGCCAACTGCTGGTCCCATGAACTAATGTCAAATCAAACCCCATGTGGATCAGAGAAAAGGGGTAGGATGAACCCAAACGCATCTTAACCTTGCTTTCAAGGTTCCTTGTTTGGCTTTTCCTGTTTTTCTCCCTTGAACACTCCTAACTTCACATAACCTTTCCCCTTGTTCCAACCAACAGTGGGTCTTTAGCAAGTTGTCATAATTTTTTTCATCTCCATATTTTTAGTTCATAATTTCTCTCCCTAGCATCCCATTAATCTCAGAAGATGTGAAGAGCTTTGGAAGAAAATCAAAATACTACTAGCGATTTCTGAAACTGTGCCCAAATGGAAATTTTGGCATACAGAAGTGGGTTTCAGTTCCCTCTTCAGTCTTTTCAAATGTCACTACCATGGAGTGCTCCCATAATGTAACCTACTCACAGACTGCACCAATAGTCACATGAAAAAGACCATCCTATTGCAATAATTTCTTGAACACCTCAATTGGCTGGAATTTTTTTTTTTTTCCAAAGAACACTGGGTCCTGGAGCTACCTTTGCCCCACCAGGGCTATGCCCAGGGTACAGGCAGGAGGAGGCTGGCAGGCCATTTTATTTCTCCGCCTTGCTGACGTGCATAGGACATACACAGGATCTCTGTCGATGCTGGTGGGCATTGGCTTCCATGCTTCAGGCTTGCACAAACGCGGTCACAGACTCTGCCTCAGGAGACCTGATTGCACACATGCAGAAGGCGGTGAAAAATAGCTAGAAGTGCCGTAGTAACCCGAATAGACTTCATTCTGTGCAGAGAAGGGAGGCCTGGGAGCTCTAGGGAAGTCAGAGCTTTCCCCTTTCTAAAAGCACCTGGTTCAAGGTTGCAGAAGAAAGGAACAAGTGGAGAACTAGGAGTTGCCGGAGCAGAGCGCTCGTAACTGCCCAGGCACAATGGAGATCGCCAGGCCTTCCTGGGTGGGTGCTCTGTTTGGCTCCAAGAGCTGCAGAGCGACACGGATTTACAGCTGCCTTTCTTTCCTTTCTCCCCATCCCTTCCAGCCTGCAGTCTTTCAAAGTACACTGAAGGAAAAGAGAGGCCAATAAATCCACCCAACAGGCAGTGGTTTTCAGCACGCACTGCCATTCTGACACATACTCTGTCCTAAAGTTGGCCCCTTGCGCTCCAGTGGAGCAGGACTGGGGTCTACACCAGGTTTAACAGTGGCCTCTTGAACACGGAGACTCCTCTGTCACCTTCGGGGACCCCGTATAGGGATATCCTAAACTACCGGCATGACGTTAGGGTTGGCTGACAAAGTTCTCCAAGCAGGCCTCCCCTCAGTTCTACCTTAGATCGGCAAGGAGGAGGGATGGGAACATTCTGGGCTAGAGATGGAAAAAAATGAAGGCTATTTAATGGGGAAAAAAAAAAAAGAGTATGTTTAAAAAAAGTATTTATGACTTATTGGATTATGGATTGGGAAAAAAAATCTGATTATTTCAACCCCTGTTAGGACTAAAGTTTTGCTCCTATAACATTATCATGTGGAATCTAGTTCCTTGATGGAACATCATGTAATTCTTTCACGTCTCTATATTTTTTAAAAAAAGAAAAATATATGAAAATTATTTTTCCATAATCAATATGCACAATGAATGAACCTATTTAAGCTGTGTTTTCTTCAAAGTTGTTTTGGGGGTTGCTCATACCTTTAGACTCTTTTTTAGTAGGAAAAAAACCCAGTTAGGTCAGTTTGACCAAATCATGACGGAATGAAAAAAAAGAGTCCAAGTGTCCCAGTAATTGTAAGACAGAATAAACTCATTCCTGGTGTGCCAGGGAGTGGAGAGGTGGGAGTGTAGGTATCAAAAAAGGCCTTTGTCACCGAAGTGACGCTCCTTCCTGCTGAGTGCCCCTTTTTTCTGTTTCTGACTTCGGGCCTGGCAGAGAGACCGGTCTCAGCAAGCCTGGCAAGCATCGTTAGGCTGTGCCTGGAGTGGCTGGAGTGGAGAAGCCTCACCCCTGTGGAAATGGACTGCCACCTTTCCCTTTGTCCCTTCCCTTGCAGACCTTGAAGGACATCTTTGAGTAGAAAGAACTGAAACTCCAAAGTTACTAATGTGGAGCATGGCAGGAAAAACTTTTATCCTAGCCTGGCTAATCTGAGAATTTGGTTCAGAGACTCGAAGAGCCCTCTGAGCTCTGCTTCCTGGACAAACGTCTCCAGCATCTCAACTGCCAGTCACACTACCATTTCCTAAGCGTGGACTTTAGGGTTGAGATGAATTTTCTGGAAGTTGTAACCTGTTCACAATCCACAGGCAGCGCCCACTGACCAGTTCGGGTCCTATGAGCTGTGACTACTTTCCAGCTCTGTGCTGGCTGCTCCCCTGATCCCAGTGACCTCCTTCTACCTCAACCTTTCTAGTCTCCACTGAAGTGACAGTGCTCTTTCTTTCTTTCTTTCTTTCTTTCTTTCTTTCTTTCTTTCTTTCTTTCTTTCTTTCTTTCTTTCTTTCTTTCTTTCTTTCTTTCTTTTTCTTCTTCTTCTTCTTCTTCTTCTTCTTCTTCTTCTTCTTCTTCTTCTTCTTCTTCTTCTTCTTCTTCCTTTATTTTTTCTTCTTTTGCTATAAGGCACATATGCTGGCCAGAGAGAGACAGGAGGAGAGAAAGAGGGAAAATTAGAAAACACTACTCGGGGCGGGGGGGGGGGGGGGGGGTCCGGGGGTGGCCACACCATAATCCTTTCTCCTCTGGGATTTTGGGCACACACACACACCAGGTGTGTTTTGTATTTTCAAGCCACCAGATTCAGGACTTGAACTGTGAAGTTGATCATGTGGGATCCAGTTGCCTTAACCACCATGCCCCTGGCTGGCCTTCTCTTTCTTGAATTCTCTTTTTTTTTTCCTTTTATTTGCCAGAGGGTGTGTGTGTTCATCAGAGATGGACAGAGAGACAGGGAGGGAGAAAGCACACCCCTTGGAGAATAGTCACACCACAATCTTTTCTTTCCAGCCCTCTTTCCTTTCAGGATTTTGGGCAAGCTTTTGCACATGTACACAGTGTGGTTTTTGAAGTTGCTAGAGCTGGAATTCAAATCACACGGTCGGCCATGTGGGTTCCAGCTGCCTTAACCACCAAGCCACAGGCCAGCCCCATCCCTTGAACCCTTAGCACATGCTGTTTCACCATTCAATTTCTCAGGCTTTCTCTCTATCTCCAACTCTTTTATGTAACCATTTCTGTCTTTCTAGGCCTCTCGGCAGGGTCTGCCCATCTTTCCTTCTCCATCTTTGTCTCTTCCTTACCTCCTGACACTGCTCTTACCTCCCTCTGGACAGCTCCTTTGTCCCTTTGCTAGTTCCTTCTCCTTTCTGCCTCTCACCATCCCCAGTCCTCTGTCTTCACCCCTTTCCTCCCTTTCCACACGTTTTCTCCCTGCTGCCCACTTATCACTGCGGTATCACAGACTTCCAGGTACCCAGATGGAGACATAAGGCGATGAAGACAGATGAGTCATCTTGCCCCTTCCAAGCTCACTGGCATGGCTGTTGATAGTTTTCAGTGCCTCTTGGACTGTTGGTGGAGATAGTTCATTGACACATGGCCTGTCCGTGGGCCGTCTGAGTATACTCAGGATGTAGACGCTGGCTTCTCCCAGAGTAAATGGTCAGAAAGAGAAAGAAGACCAAGACAGAAGTGCAGTCTTTTGTAACCTAATCTCAGAAGTGAAGCATCATCCATTCTGTCATATGCTACTGTCACACAGACCAGTCCTGGCAGAGTGTGGGAGGAGATTGTCCATGGGGTGAGTATCAGGGGGTGGGGGCACTTACTGGGAGTCAGCATGGAAGGCTGGCTTAATTATTACTTCCTTTTCCTTATGTTTGTAGTATTTTGTGATTTATTTTGTCTCCTCCATGAGATTTAAGATAATTGAGAACCATTATCTGTCTTACTCATGTATCAGTTAATGTCTACAGTGAAACAAACCAACTGCAAACTCAGTGCAAAATAGCATGCATGTATTACTTCTCATGTATCTGTGTGACAGCAGAAGTTTTCCTGACCTGGACCAGGCTGGCTGATTTGGCTGAGTTAGCTGAAGCTGACGGGTCAAAAGTGGCTTCACTCATATGTCTGGCAGGTGGCTGGCCATTGGCTGGGACAAGGAAGATGAAAGGCCCATGTACCTCTCACCATCCCAGCAACTAGCCTGGCTGTGTTCACGGGGCAGGTATAGAGTTCCAGAGTGAGGATGGAGAAGTACAAGGCCTCTCGTGGCCAATGTTTGGAAGAGGGATAGTGTCCACATTTTACTGGATAAGTTACAAGGCCAGCCCAGATTCCACAGGCAGATACACTCGCCCTTGTAATGGGAGGAACTGCAAGGTCCCACTGCAAATAGGTGTGGATAAAGGGAAGTGGGAAAATGAAAACATTTTTGCAAAAACAAAAGACTGTAGTATCCCCAGAGCCTACTACGGTTACTGCCACCTAGTAGAGACCACAGATTGAGTGCTTCTTGAATGGACGAGTTTGAACATTTTACTTTTAGTTGTCCTGCTGAGCAAGCACCTAAAGACAAGGATGCTGTCTGTGAGATGCATGTCTGTGACCTTATGGCACTGATAATGGATTAGCCTCCACTAGGCGATGAATAAATGTAACGACAACGCTTTCCTAACCCTCTGCGCAAATCGCTATGCCTTAGTCGAAGCTTAAAGGCTTCTATGGCAGATTTGTGTAGATTTTGCAGTACTGTAGACCAGGGCTAGATCCTAATCTGTCATTTACTGGCTATGTGACCTTCACTCTGTTGATTCCAGTTTCTTCCACAGACTGAGGGTGGCTGCTGGGAATGACGGTGAGGCTGACGGGCCATTAGACATGTGAAGCGCTGAGCACAGCGGCAGACACGGAGCAAACATCCCACTCTTTGCTTTCCCCTAATGCCCGGTATCACTTTGACTTTGATCTGGCTCTTGCTGTCCCAGGCTGTATTCACCTAGCCCATCCCAGGAAGGCCACATCTGTTTCACACCTCTCTCGGTCTCTTGAGTGCAATCATTGGTGTAACCATGGATGTTGCTAAACTGCAAGCAGTGGTACAGTTTCTGGTGCCACAGATGGCCAGGAAGACTGTGGATCGCATGTGACATTTGCCCTGTCTGGCTCAGCTTCTCTGGTCCTGGGGCCAAAGGATCCTCCCCTTATACTTCTCAGCATGCTGCAGGTCCAGCTACCTCAGTGGCTGTGGTCTCTGCTCTGCTCTCCACCATCATAAAAGTGTGCATTGCTCAGGTTCATTAGTAAGTGCTCGGACATTTCTACTGTGCAGGTCAGCTGTCTTATGTTTTTCTATGTTCTAGGCCGTCCTCTTTCCTCTTTATACCTCCCAGTCCTGCCATGTCTTACTGGTTTTGGCATTTCCCCATGTACCAGGCACCATGCTAAGCACTTTACAGTAATTGTCTCACTAATTCCTACATCAACTCTATGGCATAGGAACTATTACCACCATTTCCTTGCTGAAAAAAATTGAGGCTCAGAGAGTTCATATAACCCACTTGTGGCCGCACACGGAGTGGGTGGTACAACCAGGGTTAACTTAGGTCTGTTTTCAAAGCTTCTATGAACCCTCCATCCCCTTTCCTTTTGAGGCTTCATTGTGCATCCTGTGGCAACTTCCTTCTAGAATGTTCCTTTTTTCTGTATGGCTGATCTAGACATGATCGGCATTTTCTTCAAAATGATCACTTTCCTCTTCAGCTCTCGCTCTGAACAATACAGTTCAGCAGTTTTTCAGTAATGGCGGAAATGCTCTCTGCACTATCCACCATGGCTGCTGTAAGGTCTGGGGGGAGGGAAAAGAAACATGGCAGAAACATTCCCGCTGGCAGAACTTTCCTGTTTTCCACATCTGGCCCGTCATCACCAACGGACTTTCCCGCCTTTCAGCATTTGGCGCGCCCGCCAAAGTTGAACAGAAACAGCAAACCTCATTGGCCAGACAAGGACCCATGGCGAGCACCTATTGGACAATGGCCCTTTAAGAACAAGCAGCACTCACCCTGGGTGTGACTCCCTCGGCCTGCGCGGAGGGACCTCACCTGAGAGCTTTTGCAGAATAAATTATGTTGGTTTCATTAACCCCCAAGGCCTGACTGGAATTTTCATCCTTGCCACCTCTGACTCCTCCGCCACTCCCAAATCAAGCCTAACAGCTGCCACTAGACATATGTGGAATCTGACCACTTGATAGGTGGCTAGTTTGATGGAGAAGCTGCACTTTAAATGGTATTTCATTTTAATTCACTTGCATTTAAATAACCACACATAGCTTGTGACGACTGCGTTAGACAGTACAAATCTAGGGACTCATCTTAGCGTCATTTGTTTCTCAAGACAGGATGGGAGACTGGAGGTAGCAAAAGGGAGGTAGGGAGAGAGGAACTTGAGGAAGCCATGAGCTATTTATTCATGAGTATGGACCTAAAACTTAACTTTTTCAGAAGGACGAATCATTTTGTGTGTCCAGATTCCTTGTCCAAAATTCTTTCTTGGACCTCCGTCTTCCAATCTCCAAATTCCTGGTTAGGTCCTCAAGGATACCAGTCCGAGGAACTATGTTGAGGTTCTCCAGAGAGACAGCCTTATTGAGCAATGCAATGTGCTCACTCTGGTGTAGGCAGAGAGTGAGAAATCACAGAAATAGATTTCCCTTTTCAATGTATACTGCTGAAAAATCAATATTTAGTCAATACGACCTTTGGCCTGCAGTTTGCAATCATGTAGCACTTCCCACTTCAAGTTTTCTGGAAAGGTAGATTTAAAAACATACCATCTGCAATGCTTCCAGAAACTGAGATACATATACATATTTTTGTATTGAATCAAGACAGTCTCCAGGACATTTACACACAGAGATCTAAGAAATGGTAGATAAACTTGACTAGCGTGAGCTTTCGGAGATAAACAAATTTCTGTCAAAAAAATCTGCCTAGTTATAGAAGCAAAAAATTCATTTTTTTAACTTATTCATCTACAAACATTTTCTAAGTATATGGGAAGTTCTTAAATGCAGAGAGGGGGAGGGGCCAAGAAAAATTAAGAAAACAACTTTTATAGGTTCATCTTCTTTACCACTGCACCACCATTCAGCCCAAACTTCTTTACACTTTTAAAAATAAATAGGTAGGTCTTTCCTGCTGGTAAGCTCAAAAAAAAAGGACATTGAGTCCCTGCTCTTAGTACCTTCTACCAGAGTGTAAGAGATGTTTCTCCCCCAGAGGACACTAACTGGTCCATAGTAGGTATTTATTAAATATTCTCTGAAGGAACACAAAACCACAGAAATGTGGTACAAGGTTACAGCCATGGTCTCCACAGCCTGGCAGTCTCCAACCTGGGAGTCCTTTGGGACATAGGCTTCGCAATCCCTAAAGAATCTGAAGCAACTTGCTTTGAGATCAGCCTTCATGAATTCATCAAATCCCTCCCTGCTTGCTTGCTTCAGTACTTACATCTTCAGCCTCTGGAATCTGAAGGGATTAAAAATTCCTTAATTTTCAATTAAAAATTCCTTGGTAATAGGCAAGATGAAGGAAGTAAAGCATTGTTTTGAGGATTTTCATCTGCTCCTAGGCAACAGGCAGGGTATTTTAGAGGTAAGGAAAGGGAGGTTCTAAGTGGTTGATCTCTAAGAGTGGGCTGGGGTTCTCATTAGACATGCCTGGTTCCACAGCCACCAGAACGCCACCTCACCAGTCTGCTTCCTTGAATGCTAAGGCTGGTGGCTCACACTTCTGTGAATACCCCAGGGAGCTGAGCTCAGAGCTGGCCCATAACAGACACTCAAAACTATTTATGAACTCGACTTGATTTAAATATGTACAGACGGTGTGGCTGATCTGAGCCAACCTGACAGCCCTTCTTCCCTACATTATGGACAGATGGCAGGTCTTTGGGAGAAATGTAAAGACCTGGGGTGCTATGAATCATAATCTCTTCCTCTTCCCAGCTAACTGGGAAAAAGCTGCAGGCTTGGTCTTGACTATGCACTTTTTAGATTTCTGTCAGAACGAGCTGCAAATCTTAATGCATTTGGGTAGCACTCAGCCAACTTGCAATTATTTGTGGTGACAGGGAACAAGGATGGTATCTGCTCACTCTGCCAAGTTTCCTTTGAACTGAGAATGTCAGTGTCTTTTTCCAGCACAACTGCAACTGTTTCAGCCCCAGCAGCAGAGGCCTGTGGGCTGTGGGATGCTGGAAGAGGACTGGGACAGGCTTGTAGGAGTAAGGGGAGCAAGAAGCAACATTAGGAGTGGCCCCAGAAAAAGTCCAGCAGTAGTTCTATGTCATAAAATGCTCTGAGAACAGGCCCCGTTGCTGTGGTGTAGCAGGTAACACAGTGACCTGCAAGGCTGGAAGCCACATGGCTGACCACGGATTCAGATCCCCAGGAGGTCTGAAAACACGCTGGTACACATGTGGGTGCCCAGGATTCTGAGGAACTGAAGGGCTGGGGGAGGGGGCCATGGAATGATGAGACCCTCTCAAGAGTGCTTCTCTCTTTCTCTTGTATGTGTGTACTCTCTATCATAAAAACACATATACGCATGCACATACTGAAAACAATGGCTATTTAAATACTCCTTTGGTGGTGAAAATGAATATAAAAATAGACCTTTCACACTTTTCTAATTTTGCACTATGTGCATGTATTACCTATTAAAAATTTTTTTTAAAAAAAGATCTGCATACCGAAAGCCTGAGACAGCATAGGGTTGACCTAACAGTATTGACCTGAAGTCAGTAGAAATGGGTATCAGTTCCTACTTTGCCACTTCTTCTTTTTCTTTCTTTTTTAGGTTTTTGCCATAGGGCACATGCAGTTGCCAGAGAGAGAGAGAGAGACAGACAGAGACAGAGACAGAGAGAGCAGGAAAGTGAGAAATCACCCTCCAGGGGGTATGAGCACACTGCAATCCCTTTTTCTCCATTCTCCTCTTGGGATTTTGGGAATGCACACACACACACCTAGCATGATTTTCAAGCCATCAGGTCTGGAACTTGAACCGCATTTGGTCATGTGGGGAGTCCAGCACCTTAACCACCGCACCAACTCTGGCCCTTAATCTTGTTTCTAAAACCTAAATTTCTCCTGCTCAAAACCTTAAGAAATTTACCTACAGAATAAACCCAAGCTGATTAGCTTGGCCTATAAAATCAGGAGTGACCTATGCCTTGCCTATCTATCTTAGTATAGGTTTTCCCGAAAGTAGACCCTAAGATACAGATTTGAGTGCAAGTAGCGCAAGATTGCTTGAGGTGATCCCCAGAACATAAGCTTGTGGGGATGTGAGAGACAAGGGAGAGAAGAATGCTAATAAAGGGTGTCTTGTGAGCCGATGACCCTCAAGGGAAACTTGATTCAATCTCCCATGATCGTTCTGAGAGACTGTATACAATCTATCTTAAAATGATCTGATTAAGGGAGAATTTACCTATCGACTCCCTTTCTTATTGGTTGAAGGTCAACCTGAGGGCATTAATTCCTCTGCCCCTCTAGTCTGCCTTAGGCAAGGGCTAACTGTGCTCTCATGACCAGAGGATGCATTCAGCAAGGGAGATGCAAATACACGCACTGGGAAACTAAAGATGGGCTGGGCAGATTACTAAAACTGGCCGTAATATTTTGCATCCTTTTCCATCAAGAAGTAGGATCTACTCCTCTACCCCTTGGCCTTTTAATGAATAGAACACAAAGATTGCAAAGTTGTGAGAGTTCCTGACTAGGACTCAAGGAACCTCACAGCATTTGCTTCTGCACTCTTGGAACGGTGTGGCTATGATGTGAAAATGCCTGAGCTAGGCTGCTAAAGGATGAGAGACCATGTGGAGCAGGGATAAAGCATCCCAGTTGAGTAGATTAGCCAGCCCCCAGCCCACTTTTCAACCGACCACAGACATCTGAGTGAGAGTAGCCCAGACAACTCAGTTGAGCCCAGCTTCATTTGCTAAGTTCACATTAATAAACTAAATAAATTGTTACTGCTTTAAACTAAATTTTGGAGTGATTTGTTATGCAACAAAGACTAATTGATACGACATTTAAGGAAACTGTCCTCTGAAATGGCAAGTGAGCTCTGAAGTAGGCCAAGAGGGAACAATAGCATCTAGTACACGACCATTGATTATTGCTATGTAGTAAATTATCCTAAAATATAGTGGCTTAAAAACAACATTTATGGGGCCAGCAGATGGCATAATGGTTACATCGCTGGACACCCATGTAGTCAGCTGTGGTTCGAGTCCTGGATTGTGTGGCTTAAAACTCACACCAGGAATGTTGACGGGATCTTAAAATGGCTGCTGGGCGGCCGCTTTCTGACCGAAGGAAATATGTGGAGTGGGCTGCTACCTCCTGGCCTAAATGAAAGTGATGTTGAGTCAACTTCTGAAGATGAAGCAATGTCAGAGAACTCTGTACTTATTGTACAGGAAGATAAAGAGGATGGGACCTTTAGCAAAACAGAAGTCTCAGATCTCCCACCAGATGGATCAAAAACTGAAGCTGAGGCAAACGCAAATGCATATGAAGCGTGTCCTTCCGGAATTCCTTTAAATATGTGAAATAAATTTCAAGAATTGCATAAAAAACATTCTGAACAGAAAACCTCAATCTCAAGATTCAGAGAGAAAAAAAGAAAACGCTCCAGAAAAGATAAATTGAAGAATGGAAAAGAATCTCAGAGTGAAAAGTCCTCAAATGAAACCCACTGGAAGGAGCTTACACAGTATTTTGGAGTCAGTGATAGATTTGAACTCCCTGTTAAAAAGAAAAAAGTTGAAAAGTCAGGCCTTGAAAAGAGGACAGACCAATCTGTGGACGAATGGAATATTGAGAAGGCTGAGGAGCTCAGCAACCAGCTAGCTACTCGAGAGCTTGGTGTCAAAATTGCCAAAGCAGTTGCCTGCCACAACTTTGTAAAAGCCAAAAAGGAAGCTGAAAATTCACAGGCTGCTCGAAAAAAGAAGAAACTCGCATGGGGGTTTGAAGCGAAGAAGAGATGGGAAACCAAAAGCAACATGGGATACATGTAACTTACCGGTTCTTCAAGACAGTTGGAGACTCACATGCTCAGTTTACCAGAAAGCCATTCTTGCTTATGTTAAAAATGTCAGGAAAGTGATAGAGAAAAAATAAGCATAAAATTTGGGAGCTGATAATCAACTCTTTTCAATCTTTTTCTAAGTTCATCCTTTGAAGGGAATGAAATAAAGCATTCAGTTACTTTTGTAAGGAATCTATGCATTACGTACAGAAAAGAGGATGGTGTTTTATTTTATTTTCGTAGACCTGCAGTATAAATTCAGTTTTGCTTTTTCATCCCTTTGGCAACCATGAGCTCCTTGTCCTTCCTTATCTGTACACTGTGTGTCTGTGCTTATTCTGGAGTTGTGTTTTTAAGATTGGCATTCGTTTATAATGGATTAGTCATAAGTGTAAAAAAAGTCTCAGTTGATACCATCTCTTTACAAATGCTTTATTTGCTTGAATGTAATAAAAGTAATTATTGATTCTGTACTAGAAACAACAGTTGATATGTCATAGTCACATAGTAAAAGCAATTGATTAATGTTTGTGTACCTTCATATAAGTTATTACAATAAAAGAAGGAAAGAAAAAAAAAAAACTCACACCAGGCGCATGTGCGTGTGTGCCCAAAATCCCAAGAGGAGAAGGGATTTCGGCGTGGCCATCCACTCTGGGGGGTGATTTCTCACTTTCTGTCTCTCTGTCTCTCTGGCGAGCACACGTGCCCTATAGCAAAAATCTCTCTCTTAATAAAACAACAACAACAATAGCGTTTATTATTTCATATGGTTTCCAAAAGTCAGAATTTTAGAGGGGTATAGCTGGATGGTTCTGGCTCAGAGTCTCTTACAAGGTTTTAGTCCAAATGTTGGCTGACGGTCTGTCCTCTGTGGCGTAGCTAGTAGTGTATGGGAGAGTGGAGCTGGAAGCCACATGCTGACTGTGGTTTGAGTCTCTGGCCTGGTTAGCCTGGGAACCCAAACTGCATATGTGTGCCCAGGATTTTGGAATACTGGAGGACTGGAGGAAGGAGATTACTGTATGACCAGGCCCTAAAGGGTATCTGTTGTTTTACATCTCTCTCTCTCTCTCTCTTGCTCTCTTTCTCTCTCTTGTGTATGCACAAACACTGTATCATGAATTTAAAAAAATTAAAAAGATGTAGGCTGAGGCTGCTGTCATGTGAAGACCTGCATGGGCTAGGGGACCTGCTTCCATGTTCATGCATGTGGTTATTGGCAAGTCCTCAGTTCCTCACTGGCTGTTGACTGGAGGCCTCAGATATCTTCGACGTGACCCTCTCCACAGCACTGCTCCCAACATACCTGCATTCTATTGGCCAACACAGACTGACTGTGGGAGAATGTAGGCCAGGGCTACACAAGCAGTAAATAACAAGAGGAGGAAATAACTAGGAGTCTGTTGGGGCTGCCTACTTTGCTACCTTTTCTCCCACATTCACCACCACTCCATACAACTTCTGCCATACCCTCCATACTTTGAATGACTGTGCTCCTCCCTGCAGGAGGGCCTTTCTCTTACCTTATTTTTTGAGCAGAATTGACTAGGGCAAAGTGGGAAAGAAGTTCCATTTGGGAGAATTTTTAGGGCAATTCGGTCACATACTTTATTATTTGGTCTTACTTGCTGATTGGTGACTTATTACTTTATTTCTTTTTTTTAATTTAAAAATTTTATTTTCAGGCTTAATTCACTTTATTTTCACTGTATGCAAACCCTACATTATGGCCACAGCTAGAGCCTGGGTCCTCTGCACGGAGACTCTGGTGTGGGTCTTGACAAGATGGTCGGTGAATTCCTGATAGGGAGGCTTGGTGAACACGGTCTCTTTCCATAGATCAGGGGTCAGGTAGCTGTAGGTCTTGGAGATGGCATCAAATGTGGCCTTGGAGAAGTTGCCCAGGGTGGCAGTGCAGCCCCGGGCTGAGGTGTAGCAGTCATCGATGCCAGCCATCATCAGCAGCTTCTTGGGCACAGGGGCAGAGATGATGCCAGTGCCTCTAGGGGCAGGAATGAGGCGCACCAGCACAGAGCCACAGCGGCTGGTCACCTTGCAAGGGACAGTGCGGGGCTTGCCGATGTTGCTCCCCCCAGTAGCCTCTCCGCGCTGGGACAATGGAGAGTTTGGCCTAGATGATGACCCCTCAGATGGCAGTGGCCACCTCCTTGGAGCACTTCACGCCCAAACCAACATGGCCATTGTAGTCCCCGATGGCGACAACTGCCTTGAACCTGGTCTGCTGGCCAGCACAAGTCTGCTTCTACACAGGCATGATCTTCAGAACCTCATCTTTGAGAGATGCTCCCAGTAAAAAGTTGATAATCTCAGACTCCTTGATGGGCAGGGAGAAGAGATAGATCTCCTCCAGGGTTTTGATGTTTATGTCTTTGACCAGGCGGCCCAGCTTGGTGACTGGGATCCACTCTTTGTCCTCGGCCTTGCCTCCACGAGCTCTGTGGCCATGGCCTCGGCCCTGACCACTGCCCTGGCCCCAACCATGGGGGCTGCTGCTGAACCCTCCATGGAAGCTGCCACGGCCTCCTCTCCCAGGACTCCCGGGGCCTCTGGGCCCTGCTGCTGCACCAGCATCATATCCACTTGGTGTTTTCTTGGAGAATAAGGTTTTCTTTATTTCTCGAATATTTCCAACAACCTAAAGACTTTCACTTAAAATTGCCCACCTTCACAGCCCTTAAAACACAATCATAAATTTAATCATGTTCCTGTATACTTGTAGCATCTGCTTAATTCCAACTGGAGGATAAAGAGAAGTTTCATAAAAGACATGGCATTTGAGCCTGGTGAGGTAAACTAAATTTGGGCAGGTGAAAAAAGGAGGAAGATAGAAAGTTTTCTAGACTTTGCTACATGTGACTGGACACCCCTATAAGGAATGAAGCCACGAGGTACCAAAGACAGCAGTAGACCACATACAAATGCTGGCATGCTGTGTGGACGAAGGCCCAGTGTGAGCAGTGAGGATGGAAAGGTAGACAGCGGTGCAATAAAAAAAGGGTATGGACCCTGGGGTCAGGCTTGAATCCTGAGTGTGGACTTAGTCAAGCAACTTCGCATCTCTGAGCCTCCATTTCCTCACCTATAAAATGGAGATAATGATACTTATATCAAAACATTGTCATGAAACTCCCCATAGATGCCTGGACATAAAGTATGTGCTCAAAAGATGCTACTGCTCATCATTATATTAAAAAGTCTTCTCATTTGAGCAATTACCTGAAGAAATTCAAAGAGATATCAATAGAACATCAGGTATGTTGGTTTCTCTTTCTCTTTTTAAAGGGCAAAAGGGAAGCCTCTGACTAAACCATCCTCCTCCTCGCCAGGCTCTCATCAGCCCAGAGTTTTCACTACTCTGGAGGCCCAGCTGGGACCTCCCAGCCACCACGGGTTCAGTGCTCCACGTATACGAAGGTCCTTCCTATCACCTGCTCCACTGAAGAAATTACAAAGCAAGTCAGTCTTCACATTTCACCTTCGGGCTTGGAAGTGCAGGCTTAGAGGGAGCGTAACTAGCCAAGCACTGGTGATAGATGCAGTGGGGAGATCCTTGGGACCTTTACATGGAGACGCACCAAGTGCTGGATGATGTTCACAGGGATGGCTAGTCCTGAGAGACAGAGACACTCTGACACCTCTGAGAGGAGGTGCGGGTCCCTTGATGCATGAAAATTGGAAGTGTTTGATCATCATATGCTCAAAGTTGGATTTCCTAATGTCTTTGAGTGCCATTTATATAGGGCAATTTCTTGAGTCCTGATTATAAAGATTATAAAAATCCTCCATCAAGAAAGGATCTGTGGGACCAGCAGATGGCCTAGTAGACTCGTTAGACTCCCATGTAGTCGATTGTGGTTTGAGTCCCAGACACAGCGGCTTAAAACTCACGCTGAGTGCGTGTGCATGCTTGCCCAAAATCCTGAGAGGAGAATGGCGGAGAAGGGATTGAGGTGTGGCCAACTCCCCTGGTGGGTTATTTCTCACTTTCTGTCTCTCTCTGTCTCTCTGGCAAATGCATATCCCCTATGAGAATAAATCTCTCTTAAATAAATAAATAAATAAATAAATAAATAAATAAATAAATAAATAAAAGGGACTGTGATTTGTGAAGCTCTCAAATATACGAGATGGTGGCTGCCAGCTGCCCAAGCCTCCATCCCTTGGGAAGGTCTCTCCTTCTCCCACCTGATTCCCCCCTGAACTCCCACTGGCTTAGCTGCTCTGGGCCACCACAGCTCTATGGGTGTGCAACTTCCCTTCTGCATCTTGCCTCTGAATGCGGGCTCCCTTTGAAGACTTCAGAAAAAAGTGTTGGATATGGTGAAGGCAAGTTGAGGCTGTGAGATGCTGTGCAAAGAAAGAGCATGGACTCCTAGGTCATTGTCACCTCTCCCTCACTGGGAACAAGCCTAATTCCGGAGTCTGCTCCCCTTGCAGGGCTCTGTGGACACCCGCGGCCTCGGCAGCACTCAGTAGATGTGCCTGCCTCCAAGCCCTGCCTTCCCTGAGTGCCTCCACGTGGGGAGGTTACCTCTGTAGACCTCAGCGCCTGATGGAGAACCGAAGTCAGGGCAGGTGCGGAGGAGTTGCTCCTGGCTCCACCCACCCCACAGGCTGAGCGCGTAAAATTCCCACCTGCTTGTGTTTTCTATTTGTTTACTACTAAAAACCCCTCCGAATCATTTCTGTTAAAACACACGTACAACAAACAAAAGGTAGAAAAGAAGAGGCCCTTGTGAGGGGCAAAGGAACACACTCCCATCTGATACCCCCACGCTCCGTTCTAGGAGCTTGATCTTTCGGCTTTCCTGTAATCTAGTTCTCACTTAAGAGGAGAAAAATGAAGAAGCCTACTGGAACCCCAGGTCTCCCTGCCTTTCCCCGAGTTCCCACAGTGTCCATCTGCCCTGCCACTTGCCTGCTGGGGGCACCTGGGGGGTTGGTACAGGGGCTCAGGCTGCAGCAGGGTGTGGGGGGCTGGAATGGGCCTAAGCCAGCTCCATGCTGCTGAGGCGAGGCTGATGCAGTCGGCAGTGCTCACAGAGCTGCCCCTGGGAGTGGCTGAACTGGCAGCTCTGGGCACCTCAGAAGTTCAGGGATATCTCAGGCTGGAAAATCTTCATTGGCATTTAGGTGGGGCAGGAAGGAAGGGTAGGGGAGGCTCCTCTGAAGCCGGCATAGTGGGGTCAGCAGGGAGGGTGAAAGGGATGCTTACTCAGTTCCTGACAAGCCGTGCAGACCGGGGCCCAGGGTTCAGCCTCAGAATACTCAGGGCCACCATCTTGAGCCTGGTGGACGCAGCACTGACCTGCCTGTGTGGCTCCCTCTGCCTCGGAAGCCCACCGCCACTTTGTCAGCCTAGGAGAATTCTAGCATCCACTGAGACCTAACTCAAACGTCCCCTCCCTGAGGAGCTCTCCTTGACTGTACACAGGAAGCATTCCTCAATGACATCACGTTTGACCTTATTATTCTCCTGTTAATGTCATTGGAGTTTTCTTTATTTCCTTCCTTCCTGCCTTCCTTTTTTTAAAGTTTTGCCAGAGGGCATGTATACTCACAAGAGAGAGAGAGAGAGAGAGAGAGAGAGAGAGAGAAGAAAAATGAGAAAGCATCTTGCACGGAGGATGGTGATGCCGCAATCCTTTCTCCTCTGTTTCTCTCAGTGTTGGGATTTGGGACACGCATGCACATGTGCCAATGTGTTTCTCAAGGCACCAGTCTGGGATTCGAATCGTGCAGTTGGCCATATGGGATCCAGCTGCCTTAACCACCATGCCACCAGCTGGCCCCACTGGGCATTTCTTAGAGAACCAGGGCCTAGTGTCCCCAAGACCTTGACAACAGAGTGGGGCCCTCAGTCACTATTTGCTGATCTGAGTACAACAGGGAAAGCTGAAGGCAAGTCTTTAGTGCGTGCTCTGAGGAGACCCGCACTGCCCAGGCTCACTCGTCCTGTGCCTCCACCTGGAAGCTGAGCGCATGCATCTCACAGGGTTCAGTGCAAGCCGCTCTTCCTGAGCCTTAGAGTACAGCTACCCTGTCCCTCCTGAGGGGCCGCCAGGCAAACCAGGGAGGAGGCAGCCTCTGGGGCAGTGTTCCTTGGGTTCCAATTCTGTCTCCGCCACCTACTTGCCATATAGCTCTGTGCAGGTCAGGAGAAGTACCCACCTCAGCAGCTTGTGAGGGTCGAACGCATCACTATGTACAGGATCACTCAGATGGGTGTCTGTCATGGAATGAGCACCCTGTAAGTAACGTCCACTGTTACTATTTGCTCTGTCCTCCCCAAATCATAGAAGCAGAGCTCCAAACCATCTCAGGGATAGTCTGAACGCACCTGGGAGCCAACAGTGTACTAGGGATTGGCCTCCCTGTGGCGCCCCATAGGCCAGGCCAGGGTCAGGGAGTGGGGGGAGTTGTGGCCAGGGAAGGCCTGAAGAGGGTGTGGGGAGGGGAGTGACCCTGCCTGAAATGCCTCCTCCTCACGCCCATGTGAGAGCCTGCCTGGATCTCAGGCCCGCCTTTCTGTTTCTGGCTTCCTGGCCCTTGCTGCTGTCCTTGGGGACAGACTATTTTAAGTAGCAGTCAAAATAAAACTGAGATTAACCCAGAACTCTTGGCAGTCAAACAATACCATAATTATGTGCTTTTTAACGTCAGAAATCAGACAGCTGAAGCGGGCCCACTGGGGTCTGCAGGGTACTTTGAGGATAATAAGGCCCCCATTCTGCACTGTGTCACTGTCACAGACCGTTAGCCACAGGCAGCCGCTGGAGAACCGTAGCGCTCTTAGGGACGCTGTTTCTTCTCCGTGGATTCATACTGTCAGAACAACAATACAACCTGCTTTCCCAAGATGCTAGCAGGTTGGAAGGGGACTTATTACTGTCTACTGTCTGAGTCATAAATCCTCTCCAAGTCCTGGTACCAGAGGCTGGTGGGCCGTGAAGGAACAGAGGAGGCTAGTGTTCTGGGGCTGGGCGTTTGGGGCAGGAAATCACTCAGAGGAATATGCTTGTGCTTTGATGGCCGACAAGGGGCACAGACCCTCCGGTCCGGCACACAGGCCCCTTCGTCTTTGCTGGGAGCCGAGGGGGAGGGGAGGGAATTAGTCACACACAAGAGCAACAGGATTAGGCCCTGAGAGTAAAACCCTTCACTCCACCCCAAAAGGAGGAAGAAGAATGGGAGACTCAAATAGATGGGGGTTGAGACATGTCAGTAAAGGTCACTGCCTGAAGAACAAAGCAGCAGCCATGATTAGTGATTAGCGGCTGGGGCAGATCTCTAAGCTTTCCCTGCAAGACCTCGACATGGCTGGAAGAGAGAAAGGAACCAACAGACCCTAGTCCAGGGGCAGTCCCAAAGGCGTGGCTGGGAAAACAATCCCCCCCCCCCCCCCCCCGTCCCCCCATCCCCTACCCCCATCCCCCCGCCCCAGCACTGACTTGGCCCTGGGAACCAGGTGCTCTGGAAACATGATGCTCCTAGGAGTGTAGATCTTAGCCAGAAACATAACCTTGCAGGCAGATTTGAGATAGAAAACATCCATGGGCCTGCGGCCAAGCTGCTCTGTTGGCATGGGGGCAGACAGGCACCTTGGGTGGGGACAACCCTCAGCATTCCTTAAGGGAAAGGCCACCTAGGCATGGGCACCCTGTGCTCAAGGGAGCGAAGTGCCCTTGCCTCCCTCCCCACCAGGAATGCAAGCTGGTGGTTGAGGATCGGCTCCTTTGAAGCATTCGGAAGCCCTCCATTTGCTCCCTCCCCCAGGCTCTGTGGCCTAGTCACTTTTGCCAGCTCTCAGGGGAGGGTCTTCTGGGAAGGGTGCATATCTTTAAGGCTGGAGTTCCACTTCCTGCTTGGTTTTAGTTTGTTTCTCAAAAGCCTAAAATGTCTTTCTCTGCCACAGGAGTCACAGAATAAACCTGGGGAGGTTGCTCTCGGGATTGTATGATCCCAGAGACATGAGCCTCGTCTCAGAGACAGGACATCGAGTCTGGTCTAGAAGGTGAGCACAGGAAGACGTGGCTGTGATAACCACGGAAGGAGGCCAGAAGTTGCACACAGGTAGGACTGGAATGCAGGGTCTCAGATACTCTTCTTGGTCAACGCTGAGAGTTTTCATGCCATTCTCTGTGGACTTCAATTGGAAGGAGTGTTCACATTCCGCTGTAAAAGACAAGTCACTCAGCCACCTTAAATGGCACCATCTTCGATCCTACCGATGTGGAAGAAATGGACTGAGTCGTTTGTCCAGGGTAGAAAGAACAGGTTGGGCGGCTCAGAAAGTGACTAAGGAGGCCTGGTCAGTAATTCCATTGGGCAGTGACTGGGGCTTGGGGAGTTCAGTCATGCCGAAAATAGGGAAGCCCAGGGAGGGAGGGGAGCAGTGGCCTTTGAGTTATGATGCCAGCTGCTGGTGGCTGGGGACATTCAGGAAGAATGGCCCCGTTGGGAGTGGACTTCCTGAGAGCTGAGTCTATCACTGGCCTACAGCGCCTTCCAAGCTCCCTCGAGTGGCGCTATCTTCAGGCCAATCTACATGCCGGAGACATATTTGTTGGATTGTTTTGTGATTCCCAAGAGATAGATCTCCACCTAACTCATACGTAGAACCAACACCCACAGAGTTCTGAAAGCTGACTGAATTTTTTTGGTGTAAGGAGGTACATTAAACAATCAAATTTCAGAAAATGCCTGCTTCCCACTTCAGTGAGGCTGTATCTACAAGGGCACCTGATTATCCAGTCTGAACAACCCCGGCTCCCCTCCTGTCACCCCACCTGGGTGTCAGAAGACCCCCTCCTCTGAAAGGTCCTTTCTAGAGGGTCTCTGTAAGGTGAGTGCCTTCTCTGGGATGGGCTGCGGGGGAGAGGGATGATAAAGAGGATGGCAGGAGGATGTCTCTTGCACCCCAAGGTCCTCTCCTATGCTGACCTGTGGGAGGCTGCGCACCAGCGAGTCTGCTGAGGTTTCTCAGAGAGCAAACAATTGCCATGATTGGTTCTCTTCATAAAACCTGACCTTTGAAACCTTGCTCTGATTGGCCACTAGAATCCCTCAGATTTGCATATCCGGCACCTCATGATTGGTCCAAAAGCAACCAATCATAACCCACCGTTTACGACTAATCACAGCCCACCGTTTACAACCAATCACGGCCGGCCCACCGTTTACAACCAATCATAACCCACCTTTTACGATCCACCAACGTGTATATAACCACCATGCCTGGCTCACAATAGCCAGACGACCAGGAAGGCAATGAAGATGACGCAGAAGACCAGAAAGACGACAACCCTGGAGAACCTGAAGAGCTGAAACACCGCACAGTCTCCAGACGACCTTGAAGAACTTTGACACTACATCGTCTCCAGACGACCCTGAAGAGCTGTGACACCGCGTTGTCTCCATGCTGCTCACAACAGACGCGACCCTAAGGAGTTGTAACACTGCGTCGTATCCGTGCTGTACCGTGCTGCCCACAATAAACAGACGACACTGTGTCGTCTCCGTGCTGTGACACTGTGCCGCTTGTTCCGGCTCTCACTCCTTCCCTCGGGAAACCTGTTCAACTGTCCCCCCCGGGTCAGGACACTGACCTGAACAGGATGGGCCTGGGGGAGGCATCCTCAAGGGTTTTGCCCCACATCCACCCACCCATATCCCTGAGGAGTCAGCCCTCTACACCATTAGGAAGTGACCAAAAGGAGAGCCCGAGGGAACCACCGAGTGAGAGAGAAGCTGTGAGCCCAGTTTAGGTACCACCCCTCAGAGCCTTATTCCCTGCAAACTCCTCCTTACCCTGCTCTGCTGTGGCCTTTTCACCCCACAGCACTCACCGCCTTCTACACTCACGAGACAGCGCTCCCCCGTGTTGGCTGCCTGTCTTCCCCCTGAACTACACTCTGCAGTGCCAGGGGCTCGTGTTGCTATTGCTCATTGATAAATCCCAACCACACAAAACCTTCCCCAGCACGAACAGGCTCTCAGAAATGTGCACTGTGGCCAGCCCCATACCTCGTGGTTTAAGGCAGCCAGATCCCACATGGCTGCCTGCACTGTTTGAATCCCAACCCCAGTGGCCTGAAAAACATGGGGGTTGGTGTGCATGCATGCTCCAAATCCCGACTGGATGAAGATGTGAAGGAGAAGGGAGGGCAATGTGACCATTTCCCAAGACGGGATGCTTTCTCTCCTCTCTGTCACTCTGGTGAGTGCATGTGTTCACTAATAAATTTTTTAAAATGTCAATCTGGAAATGGTATCTTTAAAAAATAAAAGAAAGAAAGAAACCACTAAATTTATGTGTAGGTAGTGACTTAAAATACACTGATTTTTAAAAAAGAATTCATTTATTTAATTTATTTACCTAATCATTTAATATTTTGACTCTCTCCCTCTCTAGTCAAATTTAAAAGTAATACATAAAATAAAATAAATAATTCTTTTTAAAAATTACTATTATAGGGCACCAGCAAGTGGTGTAGTGGTTAAGATATTGGATTCCCGCATGGCTGACCATGGTTCAAGTCCCAGAACTGGTGGCTTGCTTTCTCATTTTCCTCTCTCTTTCTCTGTGTCTCTCTCTGGTCAAATTAAAATAAAGAAATAAAATTAGATAAAATCATTCTTTTCTTTTTCTTTCTTTTTTTTTGCGGGGGAGAGGTTTTTGTTATAGAGTGCGTGCGCTCGCCAGAGAGACAGAGACAGAGAGACAGAAAGCGAGAAATCACCCCCCAGGGAGGATGGCCACACCACAATCCCTTCTTTTCCATTCTCCTCTCAGGATCTTGGGCACACATGCACACGCGCCTGGCATGAGTTTAAGCCACTGGGTCCGGGACTTGAACTGTGGTCTACTACATGAGGGTCCAGCGACATAGCCATTATGCTAACTGCTGATCCCAATAAAATAATTCTTAAAAATTTGCTATTACAGAAGTAATATATGCTTTCTGTACACAATTTGTAATGAACAAAAAGTATAAAGAAAACATTCAGATCACCTCTAAATCCCACCCTCATTCTAGGAGATAATCACTTTAATGTTTTGATGTAGGTCGTGGGCTGAATAGACGCCTCCCTCAAAGATATGCCCACCTGGAACCTATAAATATGAACTCACCTGGAAAAAAGTTCTTTGCAGATGTAACTAAGTGAAAGATCTCAAGATGAGATCATCCTGGATTGGAGTGGTCCCTAAATCCAATAATGGTCCTTATAAGGGGCGGGAAGGGACAACAGAGAGGCAGGGGTAAAGTCATGTGAAGACCAGGCCAAGGCTGAATGAGCTGCCAAAAACCAAGGAATATTGAGCCACCAGGTGGTGGAAGAGGCAAGGCAGGACTTTCCCCTAGAGCCTTCAGCGGGCACACGGCCCTGCTGACACTTGGATTTAAAGTTTCTGGCCTCTAGAATTAGGACGGAATATCTTTTTTTTTTTTTTTTTTTTTTGAGGATTTTTGTTTTTTGTTTTATTTTGTTTTGCTATAGGGTGTGTGTACTCGCCAGAAAGACAGAGAGAGACAGAGAGACAGAAAGAGAGATATCACCCCCCAGGGAGGATGGCCACACCGCAGTCGCTTCTCCTCCATTCTCTTCTCAGGATCTTGGGCACGCACGCACACACACCTGGCCTGAGTTTAAGCCACCAGGTCCGGGACTTGAACAGTGGTCGACTACATGGGAGTCCAGTGACATAGCCAATACGTCATCTGCTGGTCCCCATTTCTATTGTTTTAAGCTACCCTGGTGGTGATAGCTTGTTATAGCACCCCTAGGAAACACACAGCATATATTTGCTATAGGGTAAATGTCCCAGAAACGGATTCTGAGACAGAAATGTTCATGCAGGGGTTCTGTCGGGATGCACTTTCAGAAACAACACCAGAACAGCTGCAAGAGAAGTGGTGGTGGGCAGAGGAGAATTTGAACTGTGATGCAGCTGTAATAAAGGCCTTAGCCCATCTGGGACCCTGAAGCTAGGATGTCCTTTCAGAGTGGTTTGAAATTGAAGTCAGGGACCAGCAGATGGCGTAATGGTTACGTTGCTGGACTCCAACATAGTTGACTGTAGTTCGAGTCCCAGACCCAGAGGCTTAAGACTCTCACCAGGTGCGTGCGCATGTGTGCCCAAAATCCCAAGAGGAGAGTGAAGGAGAAGAGATTGCAGCGTGGTCATCTCCCCTGGAAGGTGATTTGATGCTTTGTCTCTGCCTCTCCAGCAAGTGCACATACCCTATAGCAAAAAATCTCTCAAAAAATTAAAAAGAGAAAGAAAGAAAAAGAAAAGAAACTGTGGCAGGAGCTGGGCAGAGCTGGGTAGCTCCATCAGTCACTGGGAAGAGCTGTAATGTAGGTGGGGCACTTTCCTTTCCATGAGGACAATGCCTGGGCACATCTCAGCTCTGAGCCCTCAGCATGTGGGCACTCCAGCATCTGGGGGAAATGAGAGCCACCGTCTTAAAATGGGGAACTGAGGCCACATCAGTGTGCACTCAAATACCCTTCTAGTCATTTCTCCACTTTTCCATAATATACAAGTCCTGCTTTAGTGCTTAATTTCTGAAATGCTTGAACTTCATTGTGTTTATACACAAATTTAGCAGAATATTTAAAGTGTAAATCTGTTGTCAAAACATCACTAAATTTTAATGTGTTAAAGTCTGTAAAACAAGTTTATTTTAAGAAAGAACTATTCCATATGACTAAGTTATCATGTGATTTTTTTTTTAGGAAACAGTTTTCTTTCTAGATAAATCTTCCTCATTTCCTCCTGATGTCTCTTTCCACACTGGTTTGTTTTTAGCACATACTGCTCTTTCTTCCTGGCTAGCTTTTCACCCTGGAATCCGCACCACTGCTCCTCTGTACCTGGCTCACTCCTGCTCGACCTTCAGGCCCACAGAGAGGCTTTGCTTCACCTGAATGAGCTTCTGACAGCACTTTGAATGTTCCTCCTCATTGCTCATCACACTTGCAATTGCTGCCTCTCTGACTCTAGCACTGGGCTGACAGAGGATGTGCAGATAGTTGTTGAAGTGCATGTAACTGCACCCTGCCATGCTTGGGGTCCAGACTGAGTCTTCCTTGCCACTCTGCCTGCAGCACCCGGAGGTGTGCTAGGTACTTGTGGAAAGTTGCTAAACTTTTTTTTTTTTTTTTTTTTTTTTTTTGAGAGATTTTTGCTATAGGACGCATGCACTTGCCAGACAGAGAGAGGAAGTGAGAAATCACCCCCTAGGGGGATGGCCAGGCCTCAATCCCTTCTCCATTCTCCTCTCAGGATTTTGGGCATGCACACACACACGCACCCAGCCTGAGTTTGAAACCGCCAGATCTGGGATGTGAACCACAGTAGACTACGTGGGAGTCCAGCAACGTAACCAGTATGCCATCTGCTGGTCTCAGGTTGCTAAACATTTCTGAGTGACTTGGTAATTACACTTTTATATTTGTATCCTGCAACTCTGTATGTCCAAGCTGCGCCTGCTAATACCAGGGGCCTGAAAACTCCCTGGGTTTGGCTCTGTGAGATCCTCCACTTGGGGCTGAGGCACGAGCCCTGAAAAATCCACACATCTTGAGGCCAGCAGGTGGCAGGGTGGTTAAGGGCGCTGGACTCCCACATGGCCGACTGGTACGAATCCCAGACCTGGCAGCTTGCTTTCTCACTGTTCCTCTCTCTCTCTTGCTCTGTCCCTTTCTGGTCGTATTAAACTACCTACTTAAATAAATAAAATAATTCTTTTTTTAAAATCTACACATCTAGCACTACTGGTCTAGTACATGCTAGAAGGAATTTCTGAGTTGCTTTAGAAACATTTCTGGACGGAGGTCAACGATGGCATGGTGTTTAAGGAACCGAACTCCCACATGACTAACCACGGTTTGAGTCCCAGACATGGTGGCTTAAAAATCATGCTGGACACATTTGTGTGCATGCCCAAAATCCCAAGAGGAAAATGGAGAAGAAGGGATTGAGGCATGGGAGTGATTTCTTACTTTCCCTCTCTCTGTCTTCCTCTGGTGAGTGCATGTGCCCTATAGCAAAAACCTAAAAAACTAACAAAACAAAACAAAAAAATCTGGGTTCTGCCATACAGAATATTCCAAATAACACATGTAGATGGTCCTTTTTCTAGGAGGTGAAGTTTAGCCCCTTTCCCCCCACTTCCCTTGAGTTTCTTGCTTCTAGAGAGTACAGTATGGAGGCCAGCAGGTGGCGTAGTGTTAGCTCTGCTGGACTTCCACACGATCAGCTGAGGTTCAAGTCCTGGACTCAGCGGCTTGAAATCATGCCAGGCATGTGTACATGCACGCCTAAAATCCTGAGAGGAGAATGGAGAAGGGATTGTGGCATGGCCATACCCCGTGGGAAGTGATTTCTCACTTTCTCTGTCCCTGTCTCTCTGTGTCTCCAGAGACTGCACATGTCCTATAGCCAAAACCTCTCTTTAAAAAGAAAGAAAAAGTACAGTATGGAAAGAGGGGAAAGTAACCTGACAGTGGGGAACACTGGCCAGTGCTCCTCGGCAAGGGGACCCTGGTTAATGAACAGCAGGGGTAAGTCACGTGACCACCTGTGCCCCGGATATATTGTAGTAAGATGTTACTGCACCTCCGTGGTCTTCCTTCCCCAACTCGTAACCTCAGCCTGACCCCGAAGAAAGCAGCAGACAAAAGCACGCTGAGGAATGGCCCACACGACACCTGACCAGTGCTCCTGAAACTGCCGAAGCTATCAATACCAGGCACCTCAGAAAACACTCCAAAGGCAGCTAAGGTCGACTCGGAGCAACGTGGGATCCTGGAACAAAAAGGACTTTGGGGAGAAACTAGTGAAGTCTGAGTAAAAGGTGGTGTTTCTAATGTACCAGTGTGGGCTTCTTAGTTGACAAATGTCCCAGGAGAATATAAGATGTTAAAACAGCGGAACTGGGTGGGGAGGATACGGGAATTCTGTTCTCTCTGCGTGACTTTGCCGTTAACCTAAAGCTGGTCTGTCTGTAACACTCTAGAAAGAGCATAACCACATTTCCATGCCAGGGGAAGCCTCGGGCCGGCTCAGCCCTGCGATCGGCCGTTATCTCAGAGAAGTGAATGGGGAGGAGGCTGGGGAGGAAGGAGGTGCGAGGCCAGGGGCTCAGCTACAAAAACATGTTCTAAATAGGACAAAAACACCAGTCTTATCCAAATAAATAGTAGGTATTAAAGCAAATACAGTATTTCAGTTGTCATCTGAATCCAGACAACTCTCCCTTTGACACAGTACACGGCCAATAGATTCCAAAAGGAGGTTCAAAACCCCACACTCTACACCTGCTCTGGCGTGGGTCGGGTCTGGACAGCACTAGCATCCAGCAGCTCCCAGACAGTCCTTTGTGTGCTTTTTGTTTGTTTTTCCTTTTGCAGAGATTTTTGCTATAGGGTGCATGTGCTTGCCAGAGAGTCAGGGAGAATGAGAAATCACCATCTAGGGGGATAGCTATATTGCAATCTCTTCTCCTCCATTCTCTTCTACGGATTTTAGGCGTGCACAAGTACCCAGAGTAAGTTTCAAGCCGTCAGGTCTGGGACTCAAACTGCAGTCAGTCATTTGGGAGTCCAGTGCCTTAACTACTACGCCATCTGCTTCCCCCCGCACCCCCCTCGCCCCAAACAGTCCCAATCAGAATGAAGCAATACCCAAGGCTTCAGGGGAGGTGGGGAAAGGGCCCAGTCCTCTGAGGCATTGAGATCTCCTCTCCCACCCCTACTTTGGGCAAAGGGAAGGAAAGCAGTGAGGGCCCTGAACTAGATCCCACAGATGTGGAGGTCCCTCCTCAACCCCCAGCAAACCTGTGGAGCGGGACCAATTAAATAACTCTCCCAGGCAGGTGACTTCTGTCTAAGGTCTGGAGATCCAGGAGAGGCTACTCTACAGGGAAAATGAGAAAGAGAAAGAAGAAAGAAGGTATTAGCATATTTAGGAGGAAGAAAAGAGGTTCGAAGAGCCAGCTTCACAGCATGGAGCCAAAATTAGCAGGGTGGTGGCATAGGACGGGGCGGGGGTGTGGTGGTAAACGCCACTCCTAGACCACAGCTCAATGCTAGAGGATGCTTCGTAAGGCCACAAACTGCCAGGATGGAGAAAGTGCTAAGAGTGGACCAAGGCAGAGAATGAAAGAGGTTTGAAAAGGAAAAGCTCTAGGACCAGGAGTTAGCGTAATGGCTATGTTGCCGGACTCCCATGTAGTCAACCATGGTTCGAGTCCCGAACACGGTGGCTTAAACTCATGCCGGGCACGTGTGCATGCATGCCCAAAATCCTGAGAGGAGAATGAAGGAGAAGGAATTATGGCATGGTCATCCTCCCTGGGGGGTGATTTCTCGCTTTCTGTCTCTCTCTGTCTTTCTGGCGAGCACACACATCCTAGAGCAAAAACCTCTCCAAAAAAGAAAAGGAAAAGCTGATTTGAAAAATCTGAGCTTAAAAAAGATACTTCAGCCTCTGGGAGAGCACCCAGTGTTCTTCAGCAAGGACGCATGATCCAAAACCCAAACGCCCCAGAAAAATGGTCTCAGAGAAATGAAGAGGTCTTTTCTCCTCCTCTTCCTCCTCCTCCTCCTCTTACTTCTCCAGGCAGCACCTTCAGAAACCCTAGGACAGACTGGTCCTACAAAATAGTGTCCCTTCCCTCCCCTCCCTCACCTGCAGCAATGATCATTTCTGGACAAATGTCAGCTAAACACAAACAATAACTGCAGAGGAAGATGTGTTTGCATTGCATCCAAAACCCTCTATCAATAGAGTTAGTATCTGGGGCCAGCAGGTAGTGTGGTGGTTAAGGGCACTGGACTCCCACATGGTCAACTGTGGTTTGAGTCCTGGACCTGGTGGCTTGCTTTTCTCACTTACCCTCCCTCCCTCTCTCTCTCTGGTCAAATTAAAATAAATAAATAAATAAATAAATAGTTAAATAAAATAATTTAAAAAGATAGAGTTAAGTATCTGAGACACCCCCCTCTCCCCCCCGGAAAGCAGCAACATAGAATATAAAATTGAGATCAATGTGGCAATTTACCAGTTTTCTATAAAAAAATAAAAAAGAAAAAGAAAATTAAAAAAAAAAAATCTGGGCTGTAGGTCCTCTCTAGATTCTGGTTTTAAAAAAGTCCCTGGGGGCCCAGCTGCTGGCGCAGTTGGTGGCAAACTGAACTACGATGCTGGAAGCTATGTGGTCAAGAGTGTTTCAGATTCCTGGGTTGGCTCGAAAGTTCGCCGGGTACATGTACGCATGCCCAAGAGCCTGAGGAGCTGGAGGGCTGTGGCAAGGGGGTCGTGGTATGACGAGAGTTTGCTGGGGGTGTACCTCTCTCTCTCTTTCTCATGCCGAGCCTGAGAATGAGTTCTCTGAAGTGTGGACACAACACACCAGTACAGCCACAGTAAAGACCTCCAGGTATACTTAGCATTTTGGAGTTAGAAGGGAGCTTGGAGTTCTTGTATACCTCCTCTTCCCCCAACATACACACCACACAGACAGTAGGCAGGACAGTGGAGGGGGTTTAAAGACAAAACACCCAGATGGGGAAAGGGACAGTGGTAAGTATTTAGTAGGGTTGGTCTAGGGTAGAGCAGCGCTCAGAGGGGGTCACACTGAGTTTATTGGGACCTCCCCCAGATTCACTTGGGATAGCAGCCTCACAGTGGGATGCTGAGAATTAGTTAAGCCTGTCTTCCTGGCAAGGAGCTTTGAGTGCCCCACAAAAGGCACAGTGTAAACACAGGTGGGTACCCATTTCTCCATCCAGCTGGGTGGCATGTGTATGATGGTGTGTGCATAAACATGTGTATGTGTGTGTGTGGCTATGTATGCATATGTGTGCATGCACTCTCAGAACACGTTTCTACACACATATGCAGATACACATATGTTAACCCTTTTCCTGATCCTCTCATTTGCTCAGAGCCTTTGGCCCAGTTACTAGTATACTTTAAATATTATTCAAACATCTTTTTTCTTTAAGCATTAGGCTATATAGGTACAGTAGACAAGCAAGTTTGAAAAGAGCACCTAAAGCCAAACTCCAGTCTTTGAGGAGTACACACTGGTGGGTTTCTCCTGAAAATTGGACCTTATGTCATTTCTACAGGAAGAGTTGGAACTGGGTCTTTATTGAAGGAGAAAGTTCCAGGCTGCTGAAGCAAATGGACTGGCTGTCTCTCAGCTGGCAGACAGGATGAAGACGAGCAATAATAATACACCTTTGTAATTACACAGCATCTTCAGGTGGAGCATGTGTTACATACCTCATCTAATTGATATTTACAACACTCGGGAGGGATGAGAGAGGTGGGCGAGGTGTGCCCATTCCTGGGACTAGAAAGCCGAGGCTCAGCCAGGAGGGTGCTCTCTATATGCTAAGGCTGTATGTTTTAAAGAGAGGTCTGCAAACCCTCAGGGGTCCAAGAAAGTATTCCAATATAACCATGAATATTTTCGGGGAGAATGGCTCATTTTTTAAATCTATTCTGAGGCTAATCTAGGAGAATGAATATTTTTTTGCAACACGCTTCTGACCACCTTACAACTGAGGACTGACGTGAAGATCAAGGCACTCACTTGTGTCTGTGTTTACAGCCACGTCCACTAGAAGTGACTGCATTTAACTTTCAGGGTTGGGGTTTCTAAACTTTCTAAACTAGGGTGCATGGATATATTTTTAGCTTATAGGATTCCCTTGTTTGGGAAACACTGCTCCATGACTCACAGAATTCCCGTAGGATCTGCCACACGGTGTAGCCAAATCTGAGGCATGAGACAGATGGAGCTGGTAGGGCTGCAATGGGGTGGCTCCTGCAGTCACTGAAACCAGAGGAGGATGGGACACAGGGGTGATCTGCCCTGGACTGACCTCTGAGGAGGTCAGATAGGGTGGGATATGTGGCATTCTGTGGTGTGACGCTTCTAAACAGGTGGTGGCAGCATTATAGACTCACACAGACCACCCAGGGGCAAGCCATCAAGTGCAGAGAGAAGCTGTGACATCCAGGTGGGGTGGGGCCCCCACAAAGTAGGCAAAGCTCGCTGTAGCTCCAGCAGAACTCAGCACAAACCAGGAAACCAAGGCAGGGATTCAGAGTTAGAACAGAGCCAATCAGGCAGGGCCACACAATAGAGGGCACGCAGGGGCTGTCCAGTCCTGGCACTCCACACCAGGTTGAAGGTGGTCGAGAGCCTTTTAGCATGAAATGCTTTCTTCATGGCTAACCCTTACTCATCCCTCAACTATCCTATTAAATGCCAGCTCCTCTGAGAAGTCCTCCCTGACCTCCAGACTAGATTAACTTCTCTGCCAAACACCCACAGCACCCTGCCCTTCCCCGTGTGACCCTCCTTCCACTGGTATTAGCTGCTCATGGTTTTTCATGAGTGGACCGTAAGGGGAGGACAGGAGGGGATCCCAACCTGTTCACTGCCGCAGTCCCCAGCGCGAGCACAGTGCTAGGTACAGGATACAGCTCCGTAAATATTTGTTCCACGGTATTCTAGGCCCTTGTGGTTTGGTGCATCTGGGCCTCTAGTGCCTTCCGGCTTAGACAGAATTGGCCTGGACCTCAGTGTCCAAAGCTAAAAGCTGAGAAGCAGCTGTCTACAAAAATGCTCCTTTAAGTTTTCGCATGTGCTTGACTATGTGCTAGAAGCCTGTACTGTCGGGTCAGAGAGAGAGAAAACACCCTCCATTTTGCTGTGTCCTCGTGTGCTGTCCGGATAAGAATCCTCTTCCACCACTCCTTGCCGGGACTCCACTCAGAGCCACGAGCTCCATCACAACAGACAACATGGGGCCACTCTGAGAGTTTCCTAAAAATTAGGCACTTCTGATTGGAAGGCCACATCTCACATAGAAATCTCATCCACATGAAATATGGCATGCACAACCACTACGAGTTACGACTCTGTTGGCTAACTAAACTTATATTACATTTTGTAGACATATCATTTTGATTTTGCATTTATTTATCGATTTTGATCTTACAGTTTCCTTTCCTTATATTTCCTTATTCCTTTCCATTTCCTTATTTATTTTGAAAGACATAGTTTTCAAGATTCCTTATTTTGAAAAGCTAATTTTTCAAACTAGCATAGTTTTTCAAGTCTTGACATCTTTTAAAGGCTCATGAAAAACTTATTTATCCATTTATTATATAAAGTCTTCCTGGGATAATGTTCTCAGAGAAAAGATGGTTCTCTGGGCAAAGGCGGGTTCCATGGCCCGAACTACCACACAGGCTCCTGCAATCTGCTGGTAGGAGCCAGACTTCCTCATGAGGCTAGGTCATACCTATTCAAAGCTCAGCTTTGGGCAGATTTCCTATGCGGCCTACAGGCAGAACAGAAGAAGAACATCCTGCCACCAGAGCTAAGGGCTATGTCTATGAGTGGGTCACGAGCCCTAGTTTCTAAGTAAGACATCTGGAATGTAAAACGATTTGGCCAGGCTGCTCCCTGCACACTGACCACAGGGAGGAAATGGAGAATCCAGGAGAGAGAAAGAGAGGAAAGTGGTGGGAAGAGTAGGAAGAAAGCTCATTTACAGTTGGTATGTGTAGTAGTATCTGCAACTGGACTAATATGTGGATACTCATGCCCAGGAAAGCCCATTTCGTATGCTGTAAAGAGGTATAGTGATTCAATGTAAAAAATCAAAAAATAAAATTTCTAAAAAGAGAAGAAAAAAACCAGTACGATTATCAAATTAAATTGAGAAAATATTTGCCAAACTTGTGTGAAAATTATTTAAAAAGTCCTTGGTGACCTAGCTTCAAAAATCACTAACAAATCTTTTGTGTAATAAATTTTTGGCAAAAAGAAAATGAATGAAATTGAGAAAAAAACCCACAAAGTTCAATTTTAAAATAATAGGTTGAATATGCAATTTCATGGACTGAAGAGTGAGGATAAGAAATGTTTCTCGGGAACCGGCAGTTAGCGTAATGGCTATGTCGCTGGACTCCCACGTAGTCGACCGCGGTTCGCGTCTCGGACCCGGTGGCTTACAACTCACGCCGGGCGCGTGTGCGTGCGTGCCCAAGATCCCGAGAGGAGAATGGAGGAGAAGGGATTGCGGCGTGACCATCCCCCCTGGGGGGTGATTTCTCGCTTTCTGTCTCTCTGTCTCTCTCTGTCTGTCCGGCGAGCGCACGCGCCCTATAGCGAAAAACCTCTCAAAAAAAAAAAAAAAAAAAAAAAAAAAAAAGAAATGTTTCTCATGATAGGTGTAGGGTGCACAAGGGAGGCAACCAGAGAAAGAGAGAGAGAGAGAGAGAGAGGGGCAGCCTCCACAGAGCTCAGTCATGCTGTGACTCCCTTCCTCCCGTCCTCAAGCTGACCAGGATCTTGGGCACCTGCATATGTGCCCAAAGCGTGTTCAGGCTGACTCAGCCAGAGACTTGAACGACAGTTGGCATATGGCTTCCCGTTCCGCAGTCCGGTATGCCATTGATTGTGCCCCAGAGGCTGAGCTGACAGTGAGGAATTTAATTACAAAATATGCCAGGCATTATACTAAGCCCTACAGAAAGGTAAGTGCTCTTAAGCAGTTCATGTATATAGTTAAAAATACGAATGACTGGGACCAGCAGATGGTGTAACGGTTACATTGCTGACTCTCACATAGTTAACTGTGGTTCCAGTCCTAGACCCAGTGACTTAAAACTCATGCCAGATGTGGGACCAGCAGTTAGCGTAATGGCTATGTCACTGGACTCCCATGTAGTCGACCGCAGTTCAAGTCCCAGACCTGGTGGCTTAAAACTCATGCCGGGTGTGTGTGCGTGCGTGCCCAGGATCCCGAGAGGAGAATGGAGGAGAAGGGATTGCAGCATGGGCACTCCCCCTGGGGGGTGATTTCTCGCTTTCTGTCTCTTTGTCTCTCTCTGTCTGTCTGGTGAGCGCACACACACTGTGGCAAAAACCTCTCAAAAAAAAAGAAAGAAAAAGAAAAAGAAAACAAACAAACAAAAATACCCTCATGCCAGATGTGTGTGCTTGCATGCCCGAAATCCCAAGAGGAGAATGGCGGAGAAAGGATTGTGGCATGGCCATTTCCCCCTGGGCAGTGATATCTTGCTTTCTGTCTATCTGTCTCTCTCTGTCTCTCCGGCAAGCACATGTGCTCTATAGCAAAAATTTCTCTCCAAAAAAAAATTTTTTTTAAAGTTTGATTACCTTACATAATATGGTAATGTCAACAAAGATCACAAAACAATAATTATAGGGGAATAGATAAAAACACAATAATTAATGGGACCTGAGGGAGTCCATTGAGATGATGGTTTTTTCACTGGATCTTGAAGGATAAAGCGAAATTTTCCAAATGATAAAAGAAAGGAAGGAGGAAGAGAAACAAGGCTATAAAAATTAAAAGTAGAGGCCAGCCCCATAGCGTGGTGGTTAAGTACAGTGTATTGGTAACTGGAGTCCCCCATGGCTAGCTGCGATTTGAATCCCAGCCTGGCAACTTAAAAAACACACCGGGTGCAAGTGCATGTGTGCCCAGATCTTAATGGGATGGAGAAATGAAGGAAGAGGGATTGCGGCATGACCATGCCCTGTTGAGGCATGCCCTTTCTCTCTTCCTCCCTCTTGCCCCCATCTCTGGCAAGTGATGTACCCTCTGGGAATTAAAACAAAATTATAAGTAATTAAAAATAATGAAGGTTAATTTCCACTGAGTGCTTTCTATGTGCCAGGTTTTGTTCCAAGTCTTCACAGTTAGTAATTCTCCTCTTAAATCTTATTCCACTTTCTAGCTGAGGAGCCTGAGGCATGGGAAGGGTAAGTGTCCAGTCAGGCTACAGAGCCCCACTCCTTAACCACTTGACAGTGACCCATGCAGAAGAGGGAGGGAAGGGGAGAAGCGGGGATTGGAAAGGAGGGGCAGGGTTCCAGTTGGCTGATACAAATTTCTTAGCTGAGGGTGGAGAATTGGGTGATGAGACTGAAAGTAGAAATTGGACCAGATTGTGAAGACTCTCAAATATCATGTTAAGATATTGGATTTATTCTTTAGACGCTTCTCAGTTGTGGTTTATGGACTACCTGCATTAGAATCATCCAGAGCTTGTTAAAATGCAGACTCCTGGCTTTCATTCCAGACCAAATGAATCGGATGTTTTGGGATGGGGCCCTGTAATCTAAATTTTATAAAGATCTCTAAGTGATGATCTTTCTGCACCATCGATAGTGAGATCCACTACTATAGGCCATATGGACACAAGACTGCTTTTAAATTGGGGGGTACTGTGACCAGACTTACATTTCAGAAAGAACATTTTTGAGCCATGAATGAGTTGAGAAGGGGAAAGCCTCAAAGCAGAAGCTCTATCAAGAGGCTCCTGCTTTATACAGTGATGGTGAGAGTCTGGACTAGAGAAACAACTGCAGTAGTCCTGGGTTGAATAGTGAATAGTGTCTGCCAAGAACTCATGCCTACCCAGAACCTCAGAATGGGATCTTATTTGGAAATAAGACTTTGTAGCTATGATTAGTTAAAATGGAGTATACTGGGTTAGGGCAGGCCCAAAATCCAATAGCTGATGTCTTTATAAGACAGGTGAGAGAGCGTCTGATAGACACAGACAGACACATAGCCATGTAGTGATGGAGGCAGAGATTGGAGTGACAAAGCTGCAAGCCAAAGCATGCCAAGGACTGTCTACTGGAAGTCAGGTGACAGGGTTTTCCCTCGTGGCCTCCAGAAGGAACCAACCCTGCCACCATCTTGATTTGGGGCTTTTGGCCTCCTGAAGTGTGAGAATAGGGTTCTGGTGTCTTAAGCTACTCAGTCTATGGTGTTATAATTTGTTACAGCAGCCTTAGGAAATAAATAAATACAGTGGTATTCAAAGGAGTTTCAGTGAGAAGATTATAAAAATTTAGGATTGAGGGATCAGATCAGAGAGAAAGCAAGGTATGCACAATTAATTACTCAAAAGTGTCTGCTTAGGTGACCAGTGACAAAGCTGTGCAGTAACAGAGTATGGACTTGGGTTTAGAAGACCAAGTTTAATTCAAGCTTTAGCACCCACAGAAAGTAAGACAGTGGCATCTTGATTTTTTCATCTGCAAAGTAAGGACAATACACCCCACCTCACAGCATTGTTATGAGGGTTTAATGATATTCTATAAAGAATGTGCACATTCCTGACACTCAATACTTTTCCTGTTCTTTTCCAAAAAGGGAGATCCAAAATGAAACTAAACCAAGGAGAAGAGCTTGTCTAACAAGCATCCCCAAACCACAGTCACAACCGTCATCCAGCCTGAGCCCACCCACAGGCCGGTGGTAGAGCTAAGCCTGTGCTCAGCCCTCCCCCCGCTGCTGGTCTCAGTGCCAAGGGTGAGCTGAGCTGGGAAGGAATGTGCTGAGGCCCAGCAGAGCTGGCCGCAGGTCAGAGATGAGTCTCTGCCTGGCACCGGCATCTTCCACGGCGGTTAAGTTTCTCCAACAGCATGTCTGTGAAACCCATCACCAGAGGGCTGGGAAGGGCAGGGTGGATCAGTCCCAAGCCTAGGACAGCCTGCTGGAAGACATGGGTGGGGAAAGCGTGGGGCACGTGTACAGCGGTGGAGCAACCATCCTGAGTCAGGGGTGGGGTGGCACCAAGGTTAAGACTAGGGGTGCCAGATAAGATCAAGAACATCCTGTTAAGTTTGAATTTCAGATAAACATAGAATAGCATTTTGGTATAAACATGCCCCATGCAATACTTCTGCTAAAAAATAATTCCTTATATATCTGAAATTCAAATTTCATTGAGTATGCTGAATCTAGCAACCTTAGGACTCTTCCATTTGACAAGGTTAACCTTGGAGATAAGGCCAGAGAAGAGGAAGTTTGGGAGGAGCGCTGACCCCGTCCAGGTAGCTAGTGGGTCTGGACCTGGCACTGCCTCTGATCTTCTGGAATTCCAACCTTGACTTGCCTGACAAATACTAAGTGTCCTTCTTTCTCTGTATGTGTTAATCTCCGGGTTCTGGCCGCTGAGCTTCTAGCTGTACAACTGGGAAAGGAACTTCCTTTCCCCTGGGAACTGGTCCTCTCCATTCAGAGTGGTTATGCGACGGCTACCACAGCCTTATGTGACGGCTACCACAGCCTTATGTGACGGCTACCACAGCCTTATGTGACCCCTGTTCAGTTAGAAGAAGGCGCTTCAGAGTCACAGCAGAGCCTGTGGGATGGGAACCACTCAAAGATGGCAGAAAATTGGGGTTATGTTAAGCAGTGATTAGAAATAGCAAAGCGTGAATAAGTGAGGTGCCTAAATGTTCGTATTTCCTGAATTAAAGTCTACACTTATACAAATCCAGTAGAGACTGACTAAAATATTTGTTTTGAACTTTTAATACAGTATTCCAATATTCTGAAATTAAAAGTAACTAAAAACAGGGTCAGCCCCATAGCCCAATGGCTAACATGGCCAAGCACAGTTTGGGTCCCAGACCTGGCTGCTTGAAAAGCACAGGGTGCGTATGTGTGAGTCTGTGTGTGCCCATAATCCCAACAAGATGGAGAAATGGACAAGAAGGGATTGCAACATGACTACACCCTATTGGGGGTGCTTTCTCCTTTTCTGTCTCTCTGGTGTGTGCCTGTACCCTCTGGCAATAGAACAAAACAAAAAACTAAACTAAAAATGTAGACTATAATATAACTCAGTTAACCTCGCCGAGAGAAATTTAGCCTCTCAGAACCCAAGGCAGGACCATCTTCGCGGGCATGCAACTGGGGTAGGGCCCTGAGCTTAGCAGCTCCCATGCTTAATATAATGCTCTGCTGTTGCTGTCTTGTCATTCTTAGTAACTTGTGAACAAGTCGCCCTGCACTTTCACTGTGCACTGGGCCCTACAAATTATTGACTCAGCCCTGCCCTGAGGGGTTGGGATATATGACTAGAAAGTGAATATAACACAGGGTAGAAGATGAGAGCTTTTGAAATGCCAGCCTGGAAAACTGAATTTGTGACGCAGTGGCACAAAATCCCAACGGGCGGGTTTGCTCATTTAGGGGAATGTCAAGTCCAATTAGGTAGGTGCCTTGTCACCTGGAAGGCTGCTTATCTTGACAAACACTGACAACAGCTGGCAGGTGTGGCATGTCAGGCCAAGGACAGTCAGCACGTCCAAGAGACATTCTTTCCCACAGACACAGCCGACAGTACAAACCGAAGGGGCATGCTGTGGGGAGAGCCTCCCGGACTCAGCCACAAATGGAGGCATCCATTTTAATCCCACAGAGAGCAGGCTCTAACCCTCACCCAGCACTTCCCCGTCCCCACCTCCCATCAGCTTGTCAGGCTCTCGTCCAAAGACGCACTTGCTCAGTCACTTGGATGGGCCGGGATCTAAGCAAGGTGTGGGGACCACAAACAGGAAGGGGATCTTGGGCTGGTCTGCTCTGCTCACTCAGCATTCTTTTCCTTCTTTTGTCTTTCCGCTCAGTCCTCCCTCACCCCACACCCCTGCTCCTATCCCTTTCCAGCTCCCAAAACCCTGATGCATCTGGATTCCCACAGAATCAGTCACAGGCAGAGCAGAGGTCAGCGAGGGGATGGCCTTTCCCATCCTTTTTGTTCTAGTCCAGCAGCCTGGCCTAATATCTTTGCTATCTTAGGTGATAGGCATTAGGAACCAGCTGCCAAGCGAGAAGCCGAGTGGGAAATTCAGTGTAGGGAGGGTTTTTTGTTTATTTCTGATAGGAAGTTAGGAATTACCCAAGAGCACTGGCTGTGTTTCCAGCTGACGGCCTTGTGTTCAGCTCTGGGATGAAAGTGCCCCGCTAACTTCCACATCCTCTGCCACCGGCTTTATTGATGACAGCTGCAGATGACCAGGGTGAGCGCTGGCTTTCCGCCGGCTTGTCTCTGAGCTAGAGTCCTTGCTTGAATGAAATCAAGTGGCTGGCACCCAGGTCTGCTGAGTGACTTCAGAAGACATGCTCACTGGAGTCAGACATCATTCAAGACGCAGTCCTTGGAGGAAGTTCTACCTACCATCAATTCATGGGGCGTGGGGGTGAAGCTGGGCCCCAACATCCCAATGACAATGGCTGCAGGGCCAAGACTGAGACACCAACTTCCAACTTGGGAAGATCATGCCCCAGGACAAGAGCTCATATTACTATGAATGCCTGACACCGTCCTGGAGACCTTACAGTGCAGTATTAAGACTATGGGCGCAGGTCAGACTGCCTGGACTCGGAGCCTCACTCTGATACTTGTGAGCTTAACAAGTATCATGGGGGAAGTTACTTACCTCCTCGGTGCCTGGGTTGTCTCATGAGTACAACGAGGATAATCAAGGTGCCTACTTTATAAAGTTGTTGTGAGGATTAACTGAGTGAGGATTCATAAAGCACCGATAACAATGCCTACCATTTAGCAAGTGCTCAATTACTGGCAATTATTTTATTTTTTAATTTAATACTCATGAGGACACTGTAAGAAATGCATACTAACAGATTAAAAACTAGCTTTGAAGAGGTCAAATAACTTGTGCAAGTAATCCAGATGGTACATGACAGAGCTCTGATTTAATTTTTTTAAAGTTTGTTTATTCCATAAGTGGAAGGAAGATTGAGATACGAAGAAAATGCACTTGTTGAAACGCCACCTCTTTCATAATAGAATTAGAAAGAAAATGAGTATTCTGCTTAACTTCATAAACCTTTTCTCATCTACCCAGCTGGTCCCAACATGCAATCCACCCCAGCCTCAGCCAGACCTTATGCCTAGTATACCCAGGGAGGTCTTCAGATGTGACCTGGTAACCTTCCTGTGGGCCACCCTCGCAGAGCTTTGCTCTTTACTGATGGATGAAGGTCCGGCCCCTAGAGCCCTGTTTTAAATCAGGGCCCGTGTACCTGCCTCCTCACCAAGTTTCTTCCGTGCAGTAAAGAACAGAGTTGTCCAGGGCTGGCTACTCTAACCAGTATTTCCACCCCCTAGGATGTCCTTTTAACTTTACCCAGGGCACTAGAGAAGGAGAAGTGGGTGGTGCAGGGTGTCCGAGTGACGACATCTTTTCAGAAGAGCAATCTGCCAACCAGAAGATTTATAAGTGGGAAGATTTAATTAAGGTGAGAAATATTATGTTTGCTAGATTTGCCTCCTGCTATAATCCAATGAGCTCCTTGGAGGGAAACTTGAGCAGAGGTGTTCCTGTAACTACCAAAGCTTAGCCGTTCATAGCCTCGGCTTCTGTTACCCATCCCAGTAATCTCTTGGAAGCCCCTTTAGGAAGAAAGCATCTATACAGACGGTCCCCAACTACGAACGTTCAGCTTACAATATTTTGTGAAGTGATTGGCATTCAGTAGAAGCTACCCTTCAAGTACTCGTACAGTCATTCTGTTTTTCACTTTCAGTCCAGTATTCAATAAATTACATGAAATATTAAAGGTTTTATTATAAAATAGGTTTTGTTTTAGAAAATTTTGCCCAATTGTAGGCTAACATGAAATGTTCTGGACATGTTTAAGGTTGGCTAGGCTAAGCTGATAGGTTAGGTTTTTGTTTTTTTGTTTTTTCTTTTTTTCAAGGCTTTTGCTGTAGGGCATGAGCATTCTCCAGAGATAAAGTGAGAAATTGCCCCTGGGGCAATGGCCATGCCACAATGCCTTCTCCTCTATTCTCCTGGGATTTGGGGTGCACACGTGCGTGCGCACACACACACACTCCCTGCATACACTTGCCCAGCACAGTTTTCAAGCTGCCAGGTCTGGTATTTGAACTACAGTCAGCCACATGGGAATCCAGCACCATAACCACTATGCCACCTGCTGGCCCCTATAGGTTAGGTGTATTAAATGCATTTTCAACTCACAATAGGCTTATTGGGATGTGACCCCATCATGGGTAGACGAGCATCTCCAGTTTTAAGCTTAAAGCAGAAGTCTCTGGTTTGGTGTGGTTGACAAGGTGCTAATGGTTTCTAATAATCTCTCAAATCTCAGTCAAGTGTTCCTCACATGCGCTGTCATTAAAACCCTTACTCCCACAGGACTATGGTTATGTTCTCTTCATTTTGTCTCCATTTTCTCTAATTGTTTCAAGTACATAGGTCTACATCTCCTAGAAGCAGTTTTCTTTCTTTCTTTTTTAAAAATAATTATCTTATTTAACTTTATTTATTTATTTTGTTTTAATTTGATCAGAGAGGGACAGAGTGTGTGTGTGAGAGAGAGAGAGAGTGAGAGAGAGAGAGGGAAAGTGGGAAAGCAAGTCTCAAGGCCAGGACTTGAACCGTGGTCGGCCATGTGGGAGTCCAGCGCCCTTAACCAACATGCCACCTATAGGCCCTGCAGTTTTCTATCTATACAGATTCCATCCCTGTCATCTACTTTTGGTGGAAAAAAAAAACAAAAAACAAAAAACAAACTTCATGAAATCAAATTAGACTGGGACTAAATGCTCCAGTACTCAAAAATCTTGTGTATAAAAACACTGACAAGATCATTCTAGGTTTCTGCTTAAGTAGATTATTTTACCATTTGAACAGGGAGCTGTTTTTGCAAACCTACTATTTAGAAAACAAACAACAAAACCTACATGTAGCTATTTCAGAAATGCTACCACACAGAAAAGAAATCCTCTTGCCAAAATGCCACCATATAAAGAAGGCAATTGAAGAAAATGCACTTGCTGAAATGCCACCTCCTTCATAATAGAATTAGAAAGAAAATGAGTATTCTATTTAACTTCATAAACTTTTCAAGTCATTTATTTTTAAAAATGCAACCTATTTTATAGAATTATATGTACTAAATCATAGGCTGTCAAATTTCTTTATTTAATGATAATAAAATATTATTTGATTAGTGTTTGGTGTCAGAAAAAAACTGGGTATGTGCTAAATTGAAAACAGGCAAGAGATTACCAGGTTGGACAACAGAAACCCCTGTTCTTAACACCAGGGGCTATATTCATAATTTACTGCTGCATAACAATTACCACAACCTTTAATGGCTTTAAACAATAGCAATCATTTATTGTCTGTCACAATTTCCATGAGTCAGGAATGCAGTCCTGGCTTATGATGGTGTCGTCAGATGTCTGCCAGGACTACGTTCACCAGAGGCTTAACTGGGACTGTAGGATTTGCTCACAAGGTGGCCTGCTCATTTGGCTGGTAAGCTGGTGTTGGATGTTGGCAGGAAGCCATACATGCCTCTCCATGGGCTGCTTGACTATGCTCAAAGTATGGAGGCAGCCTTCCCCCAGAGCAATCCAAGACCGACAGAGGTGAAACCTACAGTACCATTTGTCATCTCTACTTCCCCTCTACCATACTGAATCGGTCACACAGGCCAACTATGACTCAGCATGGGAAGAAACTACACAAGGGCATAAATACCAAAAACAAGAATCACTGGGGGTCACCTTAGAAGAGGGTCATCACAGGTTGCTCTAACACTGATCTTTTCTAAGAAGTCTGCTATCTTTCAGTTTGTGTGGGGTATTCCTTTCTCATTACTACTACTCGACTTCAGTCATCACCCCATGAAGGGCTTTTGCTTTCAGTTAGAGATGCCCAGAAATTTAGGGGTAAAGAGCACTATAGCAATCACCTACCCCAATTCCAAATGCCTCTTGAGAGAGAGTTTGCTATGATGCCCTGTTCATGTGTTCCTGTCCTCACACAGTAAGCTCGACAAGAACAGGGAGCATGTCTTATTTCATGAGTTCCAGTGTGCATCAAGAAGCTGGTAAAGATGCCACAAATGCTGATTGTAGTGTTTCACTTACCTCAGACGAATCATTTTCATTTTCTGGATCTCGCCTTTCTTGTTTGTATCAGGTTGGATCATTTTTAAGCCACTTGCAAGTTTCTCACATACATAGCTCTTTTTTTCCCCCTAGTAGAACAGGGTAATGTGGCATGATGTCTCTTCACCACTTCCTGGGAGCATCTCCTTTAGGTCTGGGATACAAGGAGCCCTCTGGCACTTGTACTGTGGAAGCAAAGATAGCTTACAGTAGTACCTCACAAGGCCGTGATAGAACAAATTGTCATTCGTGGGTTTAGTTTTTGAGTTGAGAACAGTTCAAGAACATTTCCAAGCTGTGTTGTGGGAAGGAAAAAGAGGAATGACAATTAAAAACAGATACTACCTGACTCTATGAATTAATCCGATCGCTATTCCTGTTTAAAAATCCCTTTGGCTCCCTACCGCCAAAAGCACAAAACTCAACTTCATTGGTGTGTATCCAGGGCTTTGGCTTCAAACCACCTTCTCCTCATGGATCCCTTGCTCCAGGTAAACTGCACGAAGGCCGTACCCTGTCTAGGGCTCAGTTTTCTTTTATCTATGATCATTCTTTACCCTGACATGGCCTTGCCAAACAAAATCTAGACTAGGCTAGTACTCTCCAAAGATCTCTCAAACAGCATAAGTTCTTTCTCAAAGATCCTGCAAGTTGAGTGGAAGCTGTTTTGGAAGTCATACTCACAAGAGATCATTGAAATTAAAACTACCAACAAGAGGGCTGCTTCATGGTGCCGTGGGAATGTGCTGCTCAAAGGAAGCCAGATCCCACATGGCAAGTGTGGTTCAAGTCCCCTGCCCATAGCCTGAAACAGGTTGGGGAAGCTCACAAGTACCCAGAATCCAACAGCCTGGAGAACCAGAGGAAGGGGGTTGCAGTGTGACCAGACTGTGGAGGGTTCTTCTCCCTTTTTCTTGTGCATGCACATACACACTATCAACTCTATCATAAAACAACAGCAACAACAAACCGCCAAAACTATCAAGATGCCATATATTAGGCTACGTGTTTAAAAAAAAAAAAGAAAAAAAAGGTTGTATTGGGGCCGGCAGATGGCATAGCAGTTATGTTGCTGGACTCCCACGTGGTCGAGTCCCAGACTTGATGAATTAAAAATCACGCTGGGTACATGTGCGTGAGTGCCCAAGATCCCTGGAAAAGAGTCGGGTGGAGAAGGGATTGCAGAATGGCTATCCCCCTGGGGGTGGTGTGATTTCTCACTTTTCCTCTCTGTTTCCCCTCCCCCAAGTGCACATGCCCTAGTGCAAAATCCTCTAAACAAAAAAAAATGTATCCAATAAGGAATTATAGACTACCAACCAAATAATTGTGCCTTCTTGGAGTTTTATTTGATGTACCAAGTCAGATTAAAGAGGCAACTGAGCCTAAGAAAAGTAAAAAAAAAAAAAATCTGGAGGTGACCCTTACCAGATCAGTGGGCTAGAAATACACGCAGAGGTTAATGTCCTATAAACAGCCCCAACTGCTCCATAAATCTCCCACATTATAGCTCAGTATCCTCTGCTCTGGAGCATACAGCCTCTGCATTGGGACCTTCATAAATATAAATTCATTTTAACTCACCCAGTAAGCCCATGCTCACTGTTAAAACATGAGGAAAGTGCTGATATGGCTTTTCCGCGAGGCTCTTGTCTAATTTGGCCCCAAGCAGGTGTTGTTTTCTCAGGCTAATTCCTGTGTTTGGAAAATGCTGCAGGGACTTTGCTAAGAGCACTCAATGAGCCAGGAAGGACAGACAAGCCCATACTTTCCAACTTACTCCTAAGTACACTGACCTCATTATTTGCCTATAATGTGAATAGGTATTTATTTAATGTGTCTCTTTATATAAAGATTACAAATTGGTCTGTGTGCTTGTCATCTCTCTGTCTACATTACTATTGTCTGTTTCTTCAAAAGGAGGGTTAAAGCTTAATGGTGGCAACAGTACAATATCAGGTTAAAAGCTTCCGGGGTATGGAGTGGGAGGGAATAGAGAGTGCAAGACCCACAGGTCTAACCTAGCCAGGCAGATAAGCCCAGGGCCTGAGAGCAGCAGACAGGTGCAACAACAGCTCCCACCATCTACAGCGTAGACTGCGGTTACCAGTGGTTTACATCCTGATCTTGTTCACCCTAGCAATGGCCCCCAATAGGTAGGCACTATTATTTCTACTTTACTGATTAGAAAAACAAAGACTCAGAGCACAATGAGAGTCTTAGTCAAATTAGAACTTAGTGGCGAAATCATTTATTCCCGATGGAGCTTGAGAGTAGGGTCAGCCCTAGGTAAATGCGGTGACCTGTCCTGAACTGTCCCGACATAGTACAACTAATAAATATCTCTAAAACTAGCTGACCTCAGGGGTAGTCGTATGGAGAAGACCACAGTGCTTTTCCAATAGGAGAACTGTACACTAGCAACAGATGAGTGCAAGAGACAATCTGGGACCTTCCCTGCATCTGTCAAATTATAGCACACAGACCACCCACCTGAAATGCACACTGAGGGGGCTCCCACCACACGCACAGGAGCCAGAGCCCTGTGCCGAGCCAGAGCCCTGTGCCAAGCCAGAGGTAACTTGGGTTTCAAAGAGCCCCCAGGGGAAAGTTAGAAGCACCCGGGGCTTCCCTCTACTTTCTTTCTTGGGCATCTCTTGTGAAACCTTCGTTTTTCCCACTGTACTGTTGATCACAAAGGGGGTCGAGCCTGAAGCCAGCAGAAACCCCATCCTACGCCCCCACCCCCCCGCCCCCCCACCCCCCGGCTAAGCTGTCCCAGACCTCCCTCACTGACATGATTTATTGCCTTCATTAAACAGGATGCTCAGCCAAATGCAATGGGTTTTATGTCCTCCCCACAAGGAAATCCCCTTAGGAAGCAAGCTGCCATGGTGTCTGAGAGAAGAAAAAAACTACAAATGAAAGAGATTTGCCCAAACTGTACAGTATCTCTTTCCCCTTCCAGGCCTTCTCTAATTTTATTTTGAGCTGGGCCAAGACCCAGAGGCATTTCTTTTTAAAGCAATGATCTCCAGGGAACCATAGCTAGAAATCAGGCATGCACATGTCTGCTCTAACCAGCAGGTACACTCTTGTTGAATGGCTGGGGTCTCGGCGGGCCAGAGGTCTATGTGTGGCAGCAACTCTCTTTCGCACAAACAAAAAGACCCTTTTAGAAAGCCAGTGATAAAGTCTCCCAGATGGGGCCCATAATGAAGGGCCGAAGTAGACTCTAAGTAGCCTGCTGGTTGGCTCACGAGACGGTTAGTGGAGGAAAGAGGAGGCGATCCTGCCAGCCTGGCCATGCAGAGCGAGTTGACAGTCAGATCTAGCCTCTGTCTGCCTCTGAGGGGTTAGGTGCTTTGATGACAGATGATTTCACCCTTCAGCTAATTAACAAAGCCTCTGTCAGCAGTGTCAGTGAGGGCAGCAGGATGGCCCACTGCTCAGTCGCTTCCAGAATTGCTTTGTCATAGGCTCGTCTGGTTATTCAGAAAGCACCAAATGTTGGTTTCTCAGGCTGAAATATCTCATGCAAATTAAAGGTGGTTATCAAGATGCATTTATCTTCCTCCCACCTACTCACCATCTTTTTTCTCCTGAATTGACTCCCTCTATCCCCAGTACAATTGAATAAACATTCCAAAGTCTCTTGTTCCTTGAGAGGCAGAAGAAAGTGTCCTGGATTCTTACTCGTCTCTTCCAGGTGCTCATAACTATGTGGTAGGGGAGGTATCTTCTTGCCTTACCCACCTTTTCATTGGTTTCCCCGTCTGAAAAGTGAGAACTTTAACACATTTTACTCTTAGGCATGTTTCTGAGAGAGTATGATAATAGAGGTGAAAATGCTCAGAACTTTTAAGAAGATAGAGCATTTATTCATTTATTCATTTATTCATAGTATTTGTGTGAGTCTCAAGGTTAGCTAGATGTCTCTGGAGTGACAGAAGACTGCAAATTTGATGAATAATTCAACAGAGGTCTAGTGCTTCCTGCTTGTCCTAGGGAAAGGCAGCTGACTGGGTTAGCTCTCGGACTGGCAAGCATGTGGGACAGAAGGATTGTGAGAGCATCCAACTTGCTGATGGGAAGGGGAACAGAAAGGGGTGAGCAGCAGTGACCACTTCTAGGATGGGCACAGAAAGGGGTGGGCAGCAGCGGCCACCAGCCTGGGCCCAAAGGAGCCTGGGTGTCATGCCTGTCTGGGAGCCGAGATGCACCAGGCTAAGCTGCTACATGGCCGTGCTCAGTTCAGGTCCCTCACTCTAACCCACGCACTCCCTCCACCTTTCCAAGATGACTTTTGCAGCAAACATTTGCAAACACTAGATGTAAAGTTCCTAATCCCTACATGGGTTGTTTAGGTTCTTAAAAAGAACACTAATACCTTTTCCTGAATGGAGTGGTTTTTCTCAGAGCAGCAGAAAGGGAAAAGCCATTACTAAATCTGTTCTCTGCACAGCCCATGGGCATCCTCAGGGAACACAGGGTTGGCCTAGCACGTACACCCATAAACATACTCAACGTGCCTCAGGCTCCAAAACCCGAATCCGCACCCTCCCATTCTGCGCCACTCCTTAGTTTCGTCGTTCTCTTTCTTTGTTTCACTGTTAGCAGTCAAACTTCTTGAAAGAGTAATCTACACACATCATGAACACACTCCCGGGCTCCTGGAGTCACTTCCACTTGCCTCTAAAATGCTTCCCACAGGCCACTGGCCATCTCCTATTCACCAGATCGAATGGCTATTCAGTCCTGCTCGAAGTCTTCTCTTCCCAAGGCTTCTGCAACAGTCCACCCTTCTCCTCTGAGCCTCATTTTAGCTTCTGGTTCTTCCTTTTCAGTTTCCTTCACCGACTCTTTCTCTTCAGTTCCTTAAATATTGACTTTCTCTACAGTTCTGACATTGGTCTTGTTTTCCTCATTTATATGTTTAGTGGACATTTATCACTTTTCATGGCTGAACAGTCCCTCTGAACAGCCCTCTGTTGGAGAACTCTCCACCATAAGAGTTTAGGTTCCTAGCTTCTAGAGTACATGCTGGTGGTCTTGCTGCTGGCTATCAGTTACACCTGAAACCCACCTTGGACTGCAAAGCCAGGATCAAAAAGCCAATCACTGGTGGGCTCTATTCTTGTGAAGACAGATACTGCCAGGTCCTAGAAGTAGTGTCCAGTGTCAGCATGTTCACATCATCATGTTCACAATCCTGGGTGCCATCTTCACCCATGTGGTTGACCAAATCTCTTAAAGAGTTCTCAATTTTGTTTCCTCTTGTGTCGCAGTACTGCTATGTTACTTTAGGTTTTCATCAGCACTCCCCTGCACTATCAAAACACCCTCCTAATGAGTTTCCCTGCCTCCTGCCTCTTCCTTTCAATCTGCTCCACACCACCATCGGAGTAACCTTTCCCAGATGTAAGGTGGACCTCCTCATTCCCCCGTTTAAAGCCTTTCAGCAGGGGGCCAGTGATGCAGTGGGAGAATGCTATGCTCTGCAAGACTGACCCACAGGGTAAGATTCCAGGTTCATATCCAGAGACCTCCCTGAGTATGCTAGGCACGTGTGTGTGCCCATGATCTGGAGCTGGCTGAAACTGGGGACAACTTGCAGTGCCAAGACCTCGTGGGGGTGCTCTCTCTCTCTTAATCTCTCTCACTCATAAAAGTAATGTATAAATAAGCTTAAAAAAGAGCTAGCCCCATAGCCTAGTGATTAAGGGAGCCAGAATCCATATCGTCCGCCAGTTTGAATCATGGCCCCAGTGGCTTGAAAACATTCTGGGCATGTATGTATGCTTGCCTCAAATCCCAATGAGATGATAAATAGAGGAGAAGGGATTGCAGCATGACCACGGCCCCATTGGATGGGTGCTTCTCCTTCTCTCTCTCTCTCTCTCTCTCTCTCTCTCTCTCTCTCTCTCTCTCTCTCTCCCTCCCTCCCTCCCTCCCTCTCGCAAGTGCAGATCCTCTGGCAATGAAACAAACAAAAATCAAAAAGCAAAACCCTTTCAGCGCCTCTCCATTGCTTTCAAGATAAAGTCCAAACCCTGTAGACTATGGCCTTTAGGTTCCATCTCCTGCCCTAGTATGTCATGCTCCAAACATACCCAACCGCTTGTGTTTCCTGCACATGCCACACTGATTTGTACATCCAGGCCTTTCTCACAAGGATTCTGGAGATCCCTGCCTGCTCCAGCTTTATCCATCTGCCAGCAGTGATTATGCATCAAATGTCTCTGATCCTAACTGAGAACCAATCCTGGTGGTTCACCTTTTCTCTGAGCCTTGTATACAATGTCCCTAGAACAAACAAAACTCTGGGTATCTCCTTTCCTTCCTAAGTTATTCATGTGTTTATTCGATGCCTATTTATTGAATGCCCTCTCAGTACTAGGCACTGAGATAGGTGCTAGGGTTGAGCAGTAGACAGACGTCATTACCCGTCTTCATGGAGCTCAGAGCCAGGTGAATGCCCACTGTCTGGGGACTAGCTTGCTTGCCTAGGCTTCTGCACTGGCCTCTGAATTCTGTTCTAGTCCCAACTCCGCCTCTGCTGGCCAGCATCTATCTCTTTCTTTACTTTCCACTCTCAGAGGGTCACATCCTAATTGCCATATCTATTCCTCGACCTGACTTGATCTTCTTGATCTGCAACTCTGTCATCCTCCCATTCTTGAGAATTATTTCCACCTAGAAGCCCGTAGCACTGTGCTCGACGCCATCCCTTTGATCAGACACTGCTGTGGTTTCATAGTGGTTTATCCCCAAGCATTCATGTTGTAATTCGGTCCCTGATATATTGGTATTAGAAGGTGGTGAGGCCTTCAAGAGGAAGACCCATCTTCATTGTGGGCAGGCACCATCCAATCAGCTGGAAACGTGAGAGGGACAGACAGAACAAATGAAAAATCTGTCATCGCTCTTTCTCTGCCCGAGACTGTGGTCCCTCTCCGCTTCTGTCAGTTAGTTGTAACACAGCCCCAGATGTCGGCCTGATGCTGGCCCCACACCTTTGGACTTCCTAGCCACTAGAATCATGAGCCAAATATACCTCTATTATTTATAAATCGCCTAGTCTCAGGTATTTCTGTTTAGCAACACAATAACGGACTAATACAGATGTTTTCATTATTACTGCCACTCTAGCCTGGACTTGAGTCACCATATTCAATGATCTTGTGATTTCAATTTCCAGCTCTTCATTAGAGGGAAATAGCCCCTTTGGTCACCATTCCTCTCAATCTCCCGTCTATACACCATTGTTCACTTTTTCTCCCTCTTCACATGGGTCACTGCATGTGCTGCTATTTACAATGTTTTCCTCTTCCTCCATGACTTTCTATGCCTGGAAAATGTTTACTCTTCCTTCACACTGTGCAAAGGTCCCCTCCTCTGCGAACTTCATCCCATTCCCACTTTCACATACGTTCTCTTTGGGATATGCTCACATTTTTATTAGCGCTTATCCAATTCTACTATAACTGTCTCTTCTCCACTCATGAGCCTGGGTTTGTATCTCAAAGCATTATTAGCATTTTCTATGCCTGGCTTAGCATGTACTATGGAGTAGAATATTAATAAAAGTATAGTCAGTGAAAAAAGAAAATGCAGATTGTACACTGAACTTAACTAAAACCAGATCGCCTTTCCCACTTTCCCATTTTTATTAATAACACATAAATATTTATGCAAGAAAGGAGATGAACAAACAACAATCTATTTTTCCACTCCTAGAGTCTAAATTTAACCCATTTTCTATTCTTCTTTCTTTCACTCTATGCTAACAAATATTCCATAATTGGCTGTCTGAGAGGAAAGCCTGTTTCACAGTCTGCCTGTTTCCGTGGTGTAAGTACTCTCTCTACAGCTGATTTCAAGCTGCCAAAACTCCATTGAATGTGGAGCTGGGAAAAGATGGGCATGAGTGAATCTGTGAGCCAAGAGGAGCCAGGTTTAGCACACAATTGTCTTCACTCTTCTCATCCATTGGTTCTAATTCTCTTCGATATCCAGTTCTTCACTCCATGTCTGACCAGCTGTTCTTCCCTCTATACCGTGCCTTTCCTCCAGAGGAACCTTTCTTTCCAATGCTGCAGTTTTTCATTGTATTAATTTTCTGTGGCTGCTGTAACAGATTGTCATGAGCTTGGTGACTGAAAATGCCACATTCATTCTCTTACATTCTAGAGGACAGAAGTCTGAAGTCAGTTTATTTGGTCCAAAATCAAGGTTTTGGAGGCTCTCAGGGAGAATCTGTCTGCCTCTTGTAGCTTCTGGTGATTGCCAGCATTCCTTAGTTTGGCGATGCATCACTCAGGTCTGGCCCATGACTGCACTGCCTTCTCTTCTGTCTGGTCAAATCCCCCGCTGTCTTTCCTAAGGACACTTGTGATTGCATGTTGGGTTCCGCCCAGATAATCAAGGATAATCTCCCCATGTTATGATCCTTAGCTTAGTCACATCTACAAAGACCCTTTTTTACTCTAAGTTAACATGAACAGGTTCCAGAGATCTTTCTCTTTGGGAGCCATGATTTAGCCCACCACATTCGTTATCATAACAACGCCCAGGCTCTTCCCTTCAGTGTTGCCCATGAATGCCACCAAGCCAGAATGGGGGGCAAGTCTGATCTTACTCCCTCACCAATGTGCCTAGCGCCAGCCTGCTGCCTTCCTCCTTGGACTGGCCTTTCCAGTTGTTTGACTGACCACTGATGATCTCTCAGCTATTAATAATCCTAAATTCCTGATGACAGTCTTTTGACTCATAGTAAACAGCAGCTTTGTTCCCAAAGAACGTATTTTAATGGTAAAATAACCAACTTGGTATTAATTTTATTAACTGTGAAAGTTTGTTGTGCTCAAAACTGATGTGTGTGTGTGTGTGTGTGTGTGTGTGTGTGTAGTGGGGCAGGGGATGAAAGGCCCATCTATGTCCTTCACCAGAACAATTTATTTATTTGTTTGTTTGCCTTTGGAACTGCCAGAGGGCATGTGCACTCACGAAAGAGAGAGAGAGAGAGAGAGAGAGAGAGGTGAGAACAATTACTTAGGACATGGAGAACATAAAGATCCGCTGCAGTCCCAAGGGAATGTTGATCATTAGTGATAAACTGTCAGGAACCTATCTTCTTGGGAACTAACTATAATGATCTCATAGATTCATTCATAAATGTTCATGTATCTAGAAGCATATCCCTGCCTCAAAATGTGGGAAATGTAGAAAATAGAGGAATAAAAAGAATCTGACATAGTTTAACCTAAACTACTATTGGCATGTTGGTGTGATTGTTTTATAAAGCTTTGATGATCATCTTTGTGCAAATTATTTTTCCATATTTAGAGTTCTTTCTTCTTTCTTTCTTTCTTTCTTTCTTTCTTTCTTTCTTTCTTTCTTTCTTTCTTTCTTTCTTCCTTCCTTCCTTCCTTCCTTCCTTCCTTCCTTCCTTCCTTCCTTCCTTCCCTTCTTTCTTTAAATTTGCAAAGCACATTCACCAGGGAGAGAGAAAAAGAGAGAGGGCAAATGTCAAGTCACCTGCCATGGGGGATGGTCATGCCACAGTCTCTTCTCCTCCATTCCCCTCTCAGAGTTTTGGGCTCTCATGCACATGCATCCAAGTGTGATTTTCAAGGCACTGGATCTGGGACACAAACCACACAGTTGGCCATATGGGATCAAGCTTTCTTAACTACCATGCCACTAGTTGGCCCTAGTTATTTCTTTATATCTATGAATTCCCAGTATGACTCAGTCCAACCTAATATTTTAAAATATACTTCATGTTACTTCTGACTTCAGTAGCTTTGTATCATTTCTGACCCAGAGATCAAGACCTCTTGTGATGAGCCCACCTCAACCTGTGCGGCCTCCCTTCACGTTATTACCCCATTAGAACCAGCCACTCGAGCCATGCTGGTCTCTCACCATCTTCTGCATGCTCTGTGTTGGTCCTTCTGCTCTGGGCTAACTCCTCAGGTTCCTCGAATGCTTACTCTCCTCAGATTAACTATTTCTTGCCCCAGTTCAAGTCTCTTGGGAAAACCATCCCTTAAAAATGCTGCCACACTTGGTATCAGTGTCCTTCAGGGTAAAAGGCATTTGACTTGGAGTCTCTGGGTTCATGTCCCTGAGATGCTAAGATCAAAGTCACATATCCTTGTTAGGCCTCAATTTCTTCATTCATAAAGCAAGAGTTATGAGCCTAACTCAAGCTACCTGTAAGCTGTCTATTTCTAGCTGTCCTATTTCTCTGAGGAGTAAATACGATATATGTGAAATGATTTTAAAGTTTTATAAATTCAAGGCATTAATACTATTTCTCCCTGAATCAATTTCTCTTTTGTCCTTATTGTCTATGCTACACAAGTAGCAGCACTTGATACACTGACCTATAAATTCTGCAGTAGTGTCACACAGCCTGAAACTATACTCCTTCTTGATATAAAGTTGTCGTGTAATGAACCTGGCTTGTTCACTGTGGCCTGTGAGTATGTCTCAGCCCTCCAGCTCGTTTAGAGCGTAGGGAGATAGGAACTACGTCTTATGCTTCTTTTATCTCCCACAACAAAGGTCCCGAATCAACATCTGATGGGGTGCTTGGGTAACCTCACCACCACAGCATGCCGGTTTAATTTTATCCTTAGACAGACTGAATTATCATTAAATTCACAATTATAAGATAATATACATTAACTATAGGGCATTGCATATGTCTCAAAGATAATGTTACTATGTCCTTCAACAAAAGAAATGATGGTGTATGTGCGCGAGTGTGGTAATCTTATACTAATCTTCACCATGGTTTCCAGAGACACTAGAGAACATGCTTCAATTTCAGTTTTGACTGCTGTTCCTTCACAGTTCTCCTTCTTTTTATCCCTCTCCTACAGTATTTTCAAAAACATAAATCACCCATCCAGCCTCAGTGGCACAGACAGTAATGACTCTGAACTTCAGTGCTGAAAGTCACATAGCCGACCACACGGCTGACCACAGTACGAATCTCCTGACCAGATGACCTGAAACTCGCTGGGTACATGCATGCCTGCCCAGGACCTAACACGCTGGAGGGCAGGGGATAGGGATCATGGGGCGATGAGACGCTACTGAGGGCGCTTTTCTCTCTCTCCTCTGTATGTGTACACGCACGCTCCAACGTGAATGAAAATGAACAACAAACATGTAAATCATGAATCAGGTAGAAGAAAACAAACTCTGAATGCCATTTCAATAACTAGAAGGCCAGATGTTTCTAAAATCAGATTCTTAAAGTTACTAGGAAACGGGGATACAACTTGGACTTAATTTCAGAAAGCCTAATTTCTAGAAGCCCAAATTTACAGAATTGAAATAAGAAAGTAAATATTCATGAGTCTCTTACTAGGAGATTGCTCATTCTCACATCACCCCCAAGTCAATTTAAAACAGGTTTAATGTTGAAATGTTCAATTTTCACTCCCCAAATCTGGAACACAAGTGTTATATACAGCAAATTGCACCTGCACAGATTTAGTAATTCCATCCTCTTAAAAATCTTCATTCTTGGGACCTGCTTGCTCAGTGAGCACTTTGCTTAAAGGCGATCCTGACATTTTTGCTTTTCCTGCTTTGGTTGAAATGTTTCACCTTAAAGATATGTGATAAATGAGGGTTTTCTTATCTTAATAAGAGGCACCAGGATTGGTCTCAGTTGAAGGAATTTGTACTCCAATTGAACAAAGATTATTCTTTCAACTCTCCTTTGATATTTGGCACTGGACCAAGAAATCTAAAATTAGCTAACTGCCTTCAGAACCCAGGTGTGGGTTAAGTAGAAGCAATTTAGTTTGCCCCAGGAAGTCACAGAAGTCACTGCAACAGTAAATAGGGGTCTGGTCAAACTGCTCCCTTCATTAAAATCAACCTTTAAAGACTGTCTCCTGAGAGGAGCGAAAAACCACCACATTTCAGAGCTGAGAGAGACAGCAAGGGGATCGCCCATAAACTTTTCATCTTGCAGCTCAGGGGAATGAAGTGACTGGCCTTTCAGAGGCTATTTCCACATCAGTGAAATAAGGTCATCTTACCTGTCCTTCCCACTTATCAAAGGTATTGTGAGATTGAAGTGAATGGGCTTTTTCTGTAAGCATTCTGCAAGCAGAAAGCGCTACTATTTCCCATAGTTACTAGGGCAGTTTAAAAAGCGTATTTACAAATTCATCAACAACCCTCCCATCTAGAAACCCCCTTCTTTTGACTGCAGGCCTTTTTAGAGACTTAATTATAACCAATAAAATACAACAAATTTCGGAGGTCAGTGGGGCCGGTTCTACAGTGCAGTGGCAATCCAGATGCTCAAGAGAAACTGGATCCGACATAGCAACCACAGTTCAAGGCCCCAGCCTGTTCAGCTTGAAACATGCAGGGCCTAGCATGAGTGCCTGCCACCCAGTGAGCTAGGGACTGGAGGAGGGGTGGTATAACCTGATCCTGTGCAAAGTGCTGGTCTCTCTCTCTCTCACCTACAAGTGTTGTATCATGAATAAGAGGGAAACATTTTTTTCTAATAAAGATGATTCAACTTCTACCTGATTCTCCTGGGACACTGGCTCTGAGAGAAGCCAGGTACCATGTTAGAAGTCTAACTCCCTGGAGTTAGACTAAGTTGTGGGGAAACCATGTGGAGAGGCCCCTGGAGGCCCTCTGGTTGACGGTCCTTCCCAAAACAGGTTCATGTCTTTCCCAAGTCAGGCACCAGACATGTGAGTGAATGAGCCTTCAGATGATTACAGGCTCCCTGCTTCAAGATACCCTGGATTTCAAACCTTCCAGCCGATGTACCAGATGTCACGGAGCAGAGAAGACCATCCTTGCTATAATGTTTCTGAATTCCTGACACACAGAACATTTTGTTTCTTTCTTTTAAATTTAAGAAATAATTTTTAAAAATTGCTAATGGGTACATGCACTCAATGGAGAGAAACAAATAGAGAGAGAGACAGAGAGAGAGAATAAGAAAATAACCCCCCCCTCCCATGGGTAATAGCCATGCCACAATCCCTTCTTCTCCATTTCTCCTTCCTTTCAGGATTTGGGGATGCAAGCACATGCTCCTGTTTTCCAAGCTGCTGCAGTATTCTAACTGCAGAGTCAACCTGTGGGATGCAGACACCTTACACACTACGCCATGGGCTGGCCTCGGCAGGTTTTTCTTCTTCTTCATTATTATTATTATTATTATTATTATTATTATTTTTGCCACTAAGTTTGTGCTGTTTGTGATGTGGCATGGTAATCAGCACAGTCACACCAGGCAATGATGATCACAGAAACAATACCGCATGTTTGCTCTGTGCCAGGCACAGTGGCAGGCATTGTGCACACTTACCTCACTGCGTGCAGACCACAGTCAGGGAGGAGGTCACCACTGCCCTTCTCACAGTGAGGAAACTGAAGATCAGGGGGCTAATGACTTATCTGAGGTCCACACAGAGAGTAAGCAGCAGAGCCAGGACTGGAACCTGGGTCTGATCTAATTGCAAAGCCCAGCTCTAAGCTGCAGCTGACTCTTCCCTTGCAGCAGTGGCAGTGGGACAAATGGGACAATGGGACAGAGATATTTGTCAACATACATCTTCAGACTTCTGGTCCAGGGGCCTTTCTCTTAGGCCCTTGGTCTGTTTCCTCTGGTCCTTCTCTCTACAATTTCCTTCTAAGAGAAGGAAACGACCTCTTTGTTTTCTTTCATTTTCTTTTCTTTTTGTTTTGTTTTTGTTTTTGTTTGTTTGTTTTTAGTTTTTGTTAGAGGGCATGTGTGCTCACCAGAAAGAGAGAACGTGAGAAATCATCTCCCGGGGGGATGACCACTCCACAATCCCTTCCCCTCCAGTGTCTTCTCAGAATTTTGGGCACGCAAGCACATGTGTGCTTGTTTTTCAAGCCACCTGGACCGGGACTTGAACCGTGCAATTGGCCATGTGGAATCCAGCACCTTAAACTCCACACCACTGAGGGCCAGACCTCTGCATTTCTTGACCTGATCAACTTTATATCTGATACCAAGTGGGCCTGGTATCACCAGAAAGACTCAGGCAGCCATTCTGCCATCCCGAGGCTGAAGCCGCTGTACATCTTCACCTCAGAAGGCCTACTTTGTCTTATAATCCACAACCAAGCCCATCAGACCCATTCCGAGCTGTGAGAAGAAAATATCAAACAATTCACAAAGCAACTCATTCACACAGTCTCATCTACAAACATGAGTGACCCCTTCTTTCTCAGCCTCCAGACTCATTAGCACACCTGTGACAAATTAGAAGATTCCCCATGCTGGTGCTCTTGGCCCGCTCCTGGGGACTGCCAGCCTTCAGACTGCTCCTACACAAGGCTGTGGGGTGAGGCTGTTGCCCTGGCCAGCCTCGACTGGAAAACCCATTCCTGCCCTGGCCTCAATAGCCATGGACCCCCTGAACCTGCAGATCCCTCCACATAACCCAGATAAAAGCATGTATCTGGGAACAGCTTTAAGAACAGCCCTTGGAAAACACTCTGCTTCTTTGCTGTGCACTTAAGCTTCGCTTTGAGTTCACATTTCATCCCCGAGCAGTACCACCTGCACACGCGGCTCATCCAGCCCTCACCCAGCCCAAACCGCAGGCACTTCTTGCTGGCAAGAAGCCACTCTCTTCAAAGGCAGACACCAAAGAGGCCAGGCACTAACCCCTCCACTTAAAACTGTCACTACCACAGAGTGTGAAGGGAATCCCCCATAGAGCCCATTTCTCATCTCTGTCATGTGACTCTAACACTCTGAAAAGGGTTATGACTAGCTCACTGGCCCCTCTGGGTTCAGAATGGCTTCAGAGTCCCTCTGCGGGGAGCTAGAGGTCTCAGGCCACAGCCACCAATTCAGGTCAGCACTGAGCGTCTCACCACGTGCAGTGTGTTGGGAATACTGAGAGGCATGAGACATGTCCTTGCCCTTCCTTACAGATGGAGACATTTGCTCTTCTTTTAGAGAGAGATTTTTGCTATAGGGTGCATGTGCTCACCAGAGAGACAGAGAGAAACAGAATGCTAGAAATCACTCCCCAGGGGGATAGCCACACTGCAATCTCTTCTCCTCCATTCTCCTCTCTGGATTCTGGGCACGCATACACATGCACCCAGCGTGAGTTTTAAGCCACTGAGTCTTAGACTTGAACCATGGTTGACTATGTGGGAGTCCAGTGATGTAACCATCACACCATCAGCTGGTCCTGACACTCATTCTTAATCCTGAGTTTCGGGTACACTAGCACATGTCAGTAGATTGTGAGGTGAGTTATCAATAATAGTCAGCACCGACGATTTGAAGTAAGTGTGGATTGGAAATAAGAGTGAAAAGAGTGGATTCCTGCTTGTGCATAAAAAACATTGCTCTCATGTGTTCCAACACCCCTTCTTTGGGGAAGGAAAAAGGGCTGGGGAGGGTGATCTGAGCTCTGTGGATGGCACTCTTCTGGCATGGTCTTGAGCCTCATATGAGAAAGAGTAAGAACTGCTGTGAATCCCAGGAAGGCAGAACATCAGCCCGATACACCCAGAACTACACTTCCGTATCACTAACACAGAAGGAGCCTCCAGCTTTTTCTCAAGGAGAAGGCGCTAACCTTAAAAGTAGACTGCTTTTAGACAAAGCGGAAAGAGCAGAAGTGACTGTCTTTTGGCTCCAGCAAGATTTCATTCATTTGTTGTTTGTTTAAGAAAAGAACAAGAACCAGTAGATGGCATAATGGTTGCGTGACTGGACTCCCACGTAGTCAACTGTGGTTCAAGTCCCAGACCCGGTGGATTAAAATGTATGCCAGGTGTGTGCACGTGTGTGTGTGTGTGCATGCATGCCTAAAATCCCAAGAGGAGAATGGAGGAGAAGGGATTGCAGGGTGGCCATCCCCCCCTGGGGGATGGTTTCTCATTTTCTGTCTTTCTGTCTCTATCTCTCCAGTGAGTGCATGAGCCCTGTAGCAAAATTAAAAAACAAACAAACAAACAAAAAACACCTCTCTAAAGAAAGAAAGAAAGAAAGAAAGAAAGAAAGAAAGAAAGAAGAAAAGAAAAGAAAAGAAAAGAAAAGAAAAGAAAAGAAAGAAAAGAAAAGAAAGAAAAGAAAAGAAAAGAAAAGAAAAGAAAAGAAAAGAAAAGAAAAGAAAAGAAAAGAAAAGAAAAGAAAAGAAAAGAACAATGCATGAGTGGCAGCTCTGGGGATATTTTTATTGTTATGAACTTTACCTCTTTTTTTTTTTTTTTTGGAGATGTTTTTGCTATAGAGTGTGTGCACTCGCCAGCCAGCCAGAGAGAAACAGAAAGTGAGAAATCACCCCCCAGGGGGGATGGCCATGCGGCAATCACTTCTCCTCCATTCTCCTCTTGGGATCTTGGGTACGCACACACACGCGCGCCTGGTGTTGAGTTTTAAGCCACTGGGTCCAGGACATGAACTGCAGTTGACTACATGGGAGTCCAGTGACATAGCCATTATGCTAACTGCTGGTCCTAGCTTTACCTCTCTTCGACATCTCACAGATGACCTGTGATGAATATGTGACACGCTGTACTAAGCTAATATCTTCAATAGCAATTATGCTATTTATCTGAATGGTGCTTTATAGAATATTTTACATTCATTGACTGAGGTAGGTTCCATATTAAGACCCTTTGAAGTAGGTCTTATCTGCATCTATGGTAGGAATTAACCTTGGCGAGATCTCGCTCAGAGCCACAGCAGGTGAGTGATAGAGCTCAGCTCCAATGTGTTTGCTGTATTACACTGCGGCTGTACTGCACTGCGGCTGTATTACACTGTGGCTGTATTACATTGAGGTTGTACTGCACTGTGGCTGTATTACACTGTGGCTGTATTACATTGAGGTTGTACTGCACTGTGGCTGTATCACACTGCAGCTGTACCATACTGCGGCTATATTACACTGTGGCTGTATTGCACTGCGGCTGTATTGCACTGCAGCTGTATTACACTGCGGCTGTTTTACACTGTGGCTATGTTACACTGCAGCTGTACTGCACTGTGGCTGTATTACACTGCAGCTGTACTGCACTGTGGCTGTATTACACTGCAGCTGTATTACACTGTGGTTGTATTACACTGTGGCTGTACCGCACTGCGGCTGTATTATACTGCAGCTATATTACACTGCAGCTATATTACACTGCGGCTGTTTTACACTGTGGCTGTATTACACTGCAGCTATATTACACTGCGGCTGTACCTCACTACAGCTGTATTACACTGCAGCTGTATTACACTAAGGCTGTACCACACTGCACTGTATTACACTGTGGCTGTACCGCACTGTGGCTGTATTACACTGCAGCTGTACCACACTGTGGCTATATTACACTGCGGCTGTATTGCACTGCGGCTGTATTGCACTACGGCTGTATTACACTATGGCTGTACTACACTGAGGTTATACTGCACTGTGGCTGTATTACACTGTGGCTATATTATACTGCGGCTATATTACACTGTGGCTGTATCGCACTGCAGCTGTACCGCACTGCAGCTGTATTACACTGTGGTTGTATTACACACTGCTTCATGAGGAACAAAGATGTTGATACATCACTCACACTGACCACTGAGAGGAATGGAGCCAGTTTCACATTGTTGGATGGGATGTCACACCGGCTCATGGAAACCTATTTCTTGCTAGTGGAGATGCAGCAGCCTCTCTCTGTAGTCTATCTTCTTGACTTTTTCTAGTGAGGCAGCCCTCATACAGAATTTTGTCTTTTTTATGTATATAGACTCCCACCCCCAATCCCTGAACCTACCCAGGCCTCACACACCTAGGACTACTGTAGACTTAGCATGAGGGAACACTCCCACCTGGTGCTTTAATGAGCAGCCCAAACCAGTGACTGGATGAGAGCCCGCAGGTCTTACTCCCCGTTATTGGAAGCCAGAACACCTCCTAGCTGCCATGGCTGGTTACTGAGCTGGCACTTAGGTTCTTTTGCATGTACATTTCACGGTACTCTAGAGCGACTCAGACCATAGGAAATCTTTCGGAGAAGAGTGAGTAAAGGGGACCAGCAGATGGCGGGATGGTTACATCACTAAAATCCCACGTAGCTGATCGTGATTCAAGTCCTGGACCCAGCAGCTTCAAACTCATGCTGGGCGAGCATGCGTGTGTGCCCAAAATCCCAAGAGAAGAATGGAGAAGAAGAAATTGCGGTATGGCTATCCCCCTGGGAGATGATTTTTCGCTTTCTGTCTCTCTGTCCCTGTCTCTGTGGTGAGCGTACATGCCCTATAGCAAAAATTTCTCTAAAAAAAAAAAAAAAAAGAAAGAAAGAAAGAAAGAGAGAATTAAAAAAAACCATGCTCTCACATGGGCCAGCAGGTGGTGTGGTAGTTGGGGCACTGGACTCCCACGTGGTTGACTGTGGTTTAAGTCCTGGACCTAGTGGCTTGCTTTCTCAATTTCCCTTTCTTTCCTCTCTCTTTGGTCAAATTAAAATAATAATAATAATAAATAAAATTCAATAAATATTTTTTAAAAACTTCCCACAGCTTTGCTCCCTTCTCTTCATCTCTCTCCCTCTCCCTCTTTCTCTTGGAACTATGCACACCTAGATCAAGAACTGGCTCTGAGACTGACACACCACCAAGGATTCACTTTAGCAGGTGATGATATGGTGCCCAGACTGGGACACGGGCCACTGCATTGCTCACGATTTGACATTTAAGGCCAAGGACACTTCACTAAGTAAAACTATTTCTCAATCAAAGTGCTCATTGAACTTAAAACTGAATGGCCATTTAGTGGGTGTTTATAGCACTCCCACAGTCAAAGAAATGAACCTTTTGGCTTTGTTAATACTCATGGTTTGAAGGCTAGATGGAATTCTTCCCTGTGCTTTCAAACATTTAGAGAACTGTTCAGTCAACTTCCAAGGGGGAAAAACATGCCTCCATCCTACTGTATTCCCCCCAGTTCAACACAAGGATCCTTGCGAGTCTAACTCTAAATCTCAGGTCTCCTTGTTTTCCAAATACAAAGGGCAAGATACAGTGGCATGGTGGTTAAGGTGCTGGACTCCCATGTGGCCAACTGCAGTTTGGGTCCCAGACCAGGTGGCTTGCTTTCTCACTTTCTCACTTCCTCTCTCTCTCTCTCTCTCTCTCTCTCTCTCTCTCTCTCTCTCTGCCTTTCTATGGTGAGCATGTGTGCCCTACAGAAAATTAAATAATAAATAAATATTTAAAAAATAACAGAGTAAACAGATAAAAAAAAAAAAAAAAGGTGAAACGATGGTTATGAAGCTATGATGAGGATGCCTTCCATTTCTATAACATAATCTTTCTGGAGACCTTACCTGACATCATTTGGCCCACACCATACATCTCAGAGGTAAAAGTGTACAAACTCTTTATCACCATGAGCAGATGAAGAGTCAGAAATACATAAGCACATAGAAAGATAAAAGGTGAAACGTGTGTAAAAAGGAAAAGGCATTTAATCATTTAAAATTATGTAAGAAAACATCTGATGACAGGGGCTTTTCTATCATTTTAATTTTTTGTCTCATGTTTCATCTCAGTGTTATCTGGAGTCACAGTGACTCTAGGGCTCTAATCAAATAGAGTTGGAATCCCCATGGGCAGAAGCCAGCTGGCCACTGAAGATTACCTGCCCTTGACAATTAAGAGACAGGAGAATATATCTCCTGTTTCATGGGCTTCCTGGCTCCCTATCAGCCTCCCAGACTCCTAGACACTTTCTAAGTGCTGTGGGTCAGGTTTTCGGGAAACAGACTTTGAGTAGGAGCTTTATGTGCAAGTGGTTTATTGAGCCATGCTCAGGAAGACAACTGTAAGGGAGTGAGGGAAGACACAGGCTTTAGCAGTGCATGACTGTACTAGAGGCTTCAGCCAAGCCTACAGGGAGCTCTGATGCTGACTTAGGCCTTCAGAGATGGCCTGAATGGAGGCAAAGGATGAGACCTTGATACCTCTGCATTGTCCACCCCTAAGAACAGTTGGCCCAGGGAACTATAACCTAGGGCAAGACAGCTGCTTTTGGCAGAGGGCAATTCCCAGGGAGGAGTCCACCTGCATCCTATGAGCAGGCCTTGGTTCTGAAGGGAGATCGAGGCAGCACTCTCCAGCCCTCAATCCAGCTAGAGATCAGAGAGAAGAGGAAGCTGTGGCCTTCAGCCCTTGCTGCTCTCGGTCAATACCTTGGCCCGACTCCTCAGGAGACAGTGCTCGGGCAGGAGAGGAGAGTTCTAGGGAAACCCACCTGCGGCTGGAAAAGAACAAGCCTCAGATGGAAGCTTCAGGGCAGACCTGGCAAGAACTGGCTGCTGTCTGAGAGATGGAGTCCAGATGACCTGCCTTATCCCAAGCAGAGAGTCCAACACAGGCAAAAAATTTGTCTGGAAAACACGCCCAATGGGAGCCAGTTCTAGGCTGCTCTAACTCTCACACTTTCACTAATCCCCCGAGGTGACTGTAACCTTACTCTGCTTTGAGTTTCCTGATGTGTGTACTTTTTAAAGCATGGCAGATTTGTGGAGACTCCAGGAGGAGGAGATCTGAAAAATATTCATGAGAGCTGAGAAATTCTGACCAAAGTCAGGAGCGATGTGTCTATCAGAGTTCACCAAGTCACTTCAATGGGTCCAGTTTCGCTCACTGCTCAGAGGTACCAATCATTGCCACGTGTCTTTATTTTTCTATCTTGAGGGGTAAGGGAAAGTGGATGGTAGCTGAGGAGAGGCTACTTGAGAACAGAATGGGAGGAAAGTCTTGGTCTTTGTACTGCCAACCCTTCTCAGGCTAACTCAGGAGAGTTGCAGGCCACAAGCAGGTGCATTATGGAAGGTTCCCAGCCTGCATGCCCCAGCCAAGAGCATTCATCCTGTAACTCCTAGCACCTCATTACTCCTCCCCTCCACTTATGCAGAATTAGATCCAACCCCAGCCAGTCATTATCCCCCCAACTAAGCTCACAGAGCTCACATGGACTTACGCAACCCATAGCCTGCGGCGCAGCTAGCTGGCCCGGCACCAGTGTGGAAAATGTGGCCAAGGGTGAAAATGCTTTTGCCACCAACAAAGAACCGTTATGATAACAGGAAGGCGCCAAAGCTAAGCACTGTACAGACAGGAAGATCTCTCTCTACCTTTCATGAAAAAGAGGTTTAACCCTCTGGCGTTTGGCTACTTTCCAAGCAGTTGGCTGAAGGCCATTGTGGCCTACTCTCAGCTGGACACCCAGGAAGGGCAGGAGCAGTTCTTGCTGGAAGGCTGCCTGCTGCACCATGCCAGAGATGATGCCTGGGTGTGTCACAAGTGGTGTGTGTAGGTGATAGGGAAAGCAGCTTGTACGGCCTGGGGCACCATAGAAGCCTCTCAAGCAGCTTGGTTTTTAAGTTCAACTGCATTTTCTTCATTATTTCAGCTGCATAAGTCAAACATCTAAATAAACGAATTCCAAAAGTTTATTGAAAACCCACTAAGTGCAAGCACCACACTAAATGATTCGGGGAAGACAAGGAAGACACCTTCCCTTAAATTATTCGAAGGGAGAAGGTAAGTACACACAAGGAAGATAAAAAGACAAGATTGTCACAGTGCACCAGAAAGCAGCGCACAGTAGGTGCTATCAAGGCCCAAGTCTGGAATAGACCAGTGAGTGGGCCAGCAGGTTAGAGAAGGCGTCCTGGAGCAAGGCGATGTAAGCTAGGCATGGAAGCAGGGACAGGATCCAGGTAAGAAAGCAAAGTGTGTTCCACGTAGACAGACCTGCCTCAGCACTGGCACACAGTAGGTCATCAACAAGTATATATTCAATGAATAAACATGGGTCACAACAAAAAGAACATTTGGTTTTCTCGAGTGGCCAACCAGGGAAGTCTGAGAGGAGAGATTAACAAAAAAAGATTAGAATCAGAGCAATTCTTCTTGAATTAGGAACTAAAATATTTGACTTCGATCTTTTATGATTCTCAATGGACTCATCCTTCCTTTGGGCTCTATTAGAACATAAAAGCTGACAGGAAGGAGTAGAGGACAGGAGGGGCAGAGATCAAGAAAGGGGACAGAGTTGGGTAGAGCAGGCAGAGAGGAGGGCACCTGATCATGGATGAAGGGACCAGTTGGAGGCTCCGCAGTTTATAAGAAGATAAGGTCTGATGGGGCAGTGGCGATGAGAAATGGAAGCAGGTGGGTGTATTATACATATAAAACATAGTATCCACTCCAGAGGAAATGGAAAGGAAGGGACTGGTATGAGAGACACCAAGAGTGCCAAAATAAAGAGAAATTTGAAGGACAGAATTCGGATGCCATTGTAAATACTTTAGATTTATTGGGTTGCTGGACAAGTCATGACATTTTTTTTTCTATGCAAAAATGAGTCATGACTAGTCTGACGACCCAATAATTTCAAACAGTGAGATCTCATATCACATTAGCACAAGAGAAAATGAAATGTGTTAGCCATGTGGCTGGAACAGAGCTGGTGGCCAGAGACTGTTTCTACAGAGACACAGACCAAGGTGAGAGGGGTCACGGAGCCTCTACTCCCAAGATCACTCTATTACCACAGGGATTGTCACATATTTCTGCTAACCCCAATGTCCTGAGCCAACACAAACCCTTACAAAGGGACCCAGAGAGCACGCTCAGTTAGACCTGCTCAGAGAGGAAGCTGAGCACAACTCAGAGCTCCTGAGTCTGAATGCCTACCCAAAGCGCTGACCAAGCACTTTGCTCTGAGATTAGTACCTAATACCTTGGTGGGTGCCATTTTATGACCAAAGGCCCTTAGCTTAGGCAGGGTCCACCTGGGCTTGCTGAAACTACAGGCTAACCCTCGGCTGAAATCGATTCTATCTTCACCATGAAAACAAGCACATGTGGCAACCCAGGTGGGCTTGGTGACCAAGGCACTACGTCAAGGGGCCCAGTCTTGCAGTCACTGTGTGCCCTCAGCTACCCCAGCTGGGGTAGCCAAACAACCCCGCAAGCTCAGGCCAGTCAGACGAGCAGGGATGTGGTCTTCTAATGTCTCAGTTTCATGAGTGACCCAAATTTCCCTGGGCCACCTTCCAGTGTATCCAGCTAAATTGAAAGAGCTTTAGGAACACAAAGCCCAAGTCTTGTTCTACTGGTCGACACGCCCAATAACAAGCCCATTGGTTACGTCAAGAGTAGCCCCGTGTTATTCCTTCCCTCTTCTGATTTCCTCTTACTGACGTCCACCCAAGAAGTCATATGAGGGTATCATATGCTGTTCAGGCTACAGTAGGGACACCAGCATCTGGGTCTAGGGTGCTGGCTTCATGCAACAATTAGGACTGTGGTCTTCTCAGCTCCGTACCACATGCTGTCAACAGGGCCCCAGAGCAGCAGGAAATGTGCTCTAAGTCTCTCACAAAGTCCATCATAAGAAGCACTCTTGAAACTATTTCCTCCGATTTCTTTTTTCCATGGGAGCCAAAAACAGCACCTGGGCCAGGCTGAGGACACATACACGTCACTCTTCCATTGTCCTTCTCTCATTTTCTGATGTACAAGTTAACAAGCATAAAGATCTTTCTGCCCCTTTGCCAAAAAACAAAAGTCCCCATGCACATTGAGTCATGTTACCTGACCCTGGAAGGGTCACTGTCCCCATGCACTATCACACATGGTAAACACAACTGCCAACCAAGGCTCCCAACATGCTGGCCGTGAACTGGGGCAGCAATTCTGCGGCATCTTGCTGAGAACTCGCATGCCCCCAAAAGTAGCAGCTGTGGGCCAGACAAGTCAGCAGGGGCAACAGAACACGTGTGCTGAGTAGCTGCAACCCAGCAGGCCACGGATCCTGTGCTAAGGCCTGTGCTCCTCTATTGAAGTGATACCCATCACCCTGTGCCTCGTCACCGACAGGACCTGCCGGGTACCTCCCACCCAACGCCCCCTGCAAAACCCTCGTTCTTACCTCACACTGCTCTCCTCTGTGGAGGTGTCCCCCCTCATTGGCGAAGGCCCTCCTGATCGCCTCCCCCCACTGTAACCTCTTCTTGGTCTCTCCTCCCTGTCTCACAGTCAGCTAACCTCCTAGTCCTCTCTATCCCACCTCAAGATCCCTCAACTCTCTTCTCTTCTTTCGATCCTAGCACAAGCTCCCACCCTTTCTTATCTCATGGTTCTCCTCCCCTGCTCTTCCTGCCTCCGAGCTACTCTCACACTGCTGCGTTCTTTCCTGCGCTCGCATCACTGCCAGGAGCCCTGCTCCCTGCCACACTGGGCCCGCCACTCTCACTCCTCACTCCTCAGCGCTCAGTGCAAGCCGTGTCCTCGCCTTCCCCAGCTTTCACAGCTGCACTGAGTCCTTCAGTTTAAGAATCAGTCAGAGACCTCCCCACACCCCTTTGATTTTGGTTTTCAGCTCTCTTTTGGACTCTAAGCACACCCCTGATTCAGAGATTCAGAGTCTCCCCAGTCTAAGTGAGAGACAGCCCTTCAGTCTATGTCCAGAGGTAGCCCCAGCCCAGTTTCACCCCAGGTCTCATCTGCGGTCCTTGGAAAAGTGTCCGCCCACCTATAGCACACCTGTGTGTTTGCATCTCATGTTCGAGTAGACATTCATTCTTAAGCTAGGCAGACTTTGGGATTGAGCTGTATCCACTCAGGCTGGAGAATCTCCCTAACATTAGGCTTGAACTGGAAAGGACTCTCGGGGGCTACCCCTAGGGAAGCAGCTAAAGGTGGGACATAGCTCAGCAGTCAGGCCACTGTACCTCCTAACTCCTGGTTCAAGTTATCACTGCTTACTCAACGCAAGGACAGTAATCCCTGGCACGTACCCATGAGAGATCAGTCTCAGGAACTCTCCAGGATACCAAAATCCAAGCATACGAAAATCTATGGGAGCTCAAGTCCCTTATATAAAATGGTGAGGTGTTTGCATATAACCTACACACATCTTTCCCTGTACTTTAAATCGTCTTTTAGATCACTTATCACATCTAATACAATGTCATCTAATCCAGTGGGGTCTGTATACCCCACAGATACTCAAGATGGAATGTACTGTTTTCCCTTCCTGAGTCCCTGGCGTAACATGCAATAAACACTCCTGCTAGGTATGGCTTGGGAACGACATTTTCTTGTTAATTAAATATTTAATATAGTATTACTACATAAGTCATTTACACCACATAAAATGGCTCGTTGTCACAGGCTCACAGCTGAATGTCAATACTTCCTGAGACCACAGCAAATTCCCCTGGTCTTGGTCATTATGAATCTTGGGGTACCTGGAGGCTGTACCTATGATCACCAGTCAGTATCCATTTTTCTTTCCTTTCTTCCTTTTCCTTCCTTCCTCCCTTCCTTTCTTTCCTTTTTTCTTTCTTTAAGGTTTATCTATTTCTTCCATGAGCAAGAGAGAGAGCAGCCCTAACAGGCTCTTGGCATTGCGATCCACCCTAGCCTTTAGCTAGCCTGGATCAAGGGCAAGTGCATGCCTGGTATACTAAGGGAGGTCTCTAGACTTGAACCAAGAGCCTTTCAATGTGGCACTCTCTCACAGAGCATCACATTTTACCGCTGTATCACCATCTGGCCCCTGTCTTTAAATCATTCTAGTGAGAGATATTTGATAGGTAGAAAGCTATATGTATTTAATAAATACAGTTTGATGAGTTCAGAGCTAACACCCATGAAACTGTCCCTGCCATCCACCAATACCATAGATATACTTATTACTTCCCAAAGTTTCTTCTCACCCTTTTCATCATTATTATCATTCATTTCTTTGTGTGGTAAGAACATGTAACATAAGATTTTCCTTGGAAATATTAAGTATATAACACAGTGTTTTTTTTTTCTTTTTATTCTTTGGGACTTATTTTTAATTTCAATTTATTTATTTGCATTCATTCACTGTACATCCTTACAGCATACAAAATGAGATTTTCCATCCAGAGTACACTGTATATTGTCTCAATCCAGCACATCAACAAACATGTTATTGTCAGCAGATGATCTTCCATTTCTTGTTTTCTGTATGTTTAGTTTTTTTCCCCCCATCCTTGATTCCATATCTCTTACCCTCTGCCATCTCCCATTCTCCTCCCACATTGTCTCTGGTATCTATGTTTGCTTTCTATACTGTTTTCCCCCACATTTTTTTGAATCACCAAAGACCCTAATCAATCCAAATATCCTCAGAGCAAACACAGGTGACATCCACATTTCCATGAACACAAGTCTAACTTTATGCATCCTATAAAGTAGCACCTAGCTGGGGCTACATATCCTACTGCAGTCATTGAATAAATATATTTTTTTTTTCCTGAAACTTTACACACTGCATAGTGACTCAATCATGCACATTACAAAACATTTTCCATTTCTAGTTCCTAGAAATATTTCCACCCTCTTTCTGACCCTCTGTCCCTTCCCACCCTCCTCGCACACCACCTCCAGTGTCCACAATTGTCCTTCATTCCCTTCCCACCCACATTGCATTGATCACACAATTTCCTACATAATCTAACTACTTTCAATGGTGAGTTCACTCATTACTACTAAGAAAACCAGTTTTAACTTAAATCAAAGAAATGCCAAGGAATTTTGCTTAAAGCCAGGAAACAGGTTAGAATTCTGTTCAAATGGTAGGTGCATGAACCTATCAGTCTCATGTACTTTTATCTTCTGTTCTGGTTCAATTTTCCTGGTTAAATTCTGGTATATAATATTCAACTCCAGACTTGTCCCTATGATTAAGTTGGCCACTTTCTTAGTTTTTGGACTCTTATTTCCGTGTATCTGTGTTTAATTTTCCTGATACAGCACAGCCTTGAGAACTTCTTGGAGATCTGGTCTGGTGCTGGTAAATTCTTTCAGGTTTTGTTTATCTGAGAATATTCTTGTCTTTTCTTCCCACCTGAAAGATAATCTTGCCGGGTACAGTATTCTAGGCTCAAATTGCTTCTCTCGTAACACCTTGAATATATTTTCCATTCTCTCCTTGCTCACATTGTTTCCGATGAGAGATCTGCTGTTAGCCTGATGAGATGTCCTTTGTAGGTAACTTGATGTTTTTCTCTTGCCAATCTTAGTATCTTGTCTTTGTCTGAGGTTTTGGTCAACCTGGCTATAATGTGTCTTGGAGAAGATCTTCTTAGGTTGATTCTATTTGGAGTCCTTTGTATTTCCTGGGACTGGATCTTCGAATGCCTCTCTAGGTTTGGAAAGTTTTCTTGCAGGATTTCATGGAATAGATTATCAATGCCCTTATGGGGCTCTTCACCTTCTGGAATGCCAATTATCCGGATATTTGGACGTTTGATGGTATCCAGTACTTCTTCTAGCATATCATTCTCAAATTTTTGGGCCATTTTCTCAGTCTTCGTGGTGGATTTTTCTAGGCCAGCCATTTTCTCTTCTACATCTGAGATTCTGTTTTCTGAATGATCTAGTCTGCTTTTAATACTTTCAAGGGAGATTTTGACTTCTTGTATTATAGACTTCATCTCTAGAAGTTCCGTTTGAGTCTTTTGTAAAGTGTGTAATTCCTCTTTTAGATCTAGCAAGAATTTCCTCATCTCCTGGAACTCGTCAACTTCTTTCTCCTTTCTCTTTAGCAGTTCATTATCTCTCTTCTCTTCCATCTCTGTTAGCTTCAACATTATGAATGCTCTAAATTCCTTATCAGACATTTCCATGATTTTCACTGAACTGCTTGTGGATGAAGAAGAGTTACTCTTTTCCCTTGGAGGAGAGGTATTTTCTTGTTTTCCCATATTTCTTGTGATCTGGCGGTGATTTCTTGTCATCTGATGGATGATGTGTTTCTTTCAAATTCTTGAAGTTCAGTCTAAATGTTCAGGAGCAAGCAGAGGTGATCTAGAATCTCTTTGCCGTTCTGTTGTGATTGCTGGTGCAGCAGTTTCAGTAGATATTGGGTAATAATCTAACCCTAATAGTATTTGGATGTTTAGCTACAGTGCTCTTAGATCCGTCTAAGAACACATTGAATGGATACTGGACGGTGGAGAGACAAGAAAAAGAAAAATGAAAAAGGGAGAGAGAAACAACAACAAAAGGAGAAAAAAAGACAAAAAATAAAAAAAAAATTGTAATTACTGTTCTTTTTTTAAAAAAAAAAAAAAAATCACGAAATAGAAAACCGCGTGGTGTGCTTGTGCGCTGCGCGAAAAATCTACTTCGCTGGCGCCATGTGGAACCTTGTTCTGAAGGCCCGCTCAGCTTCTTCTGCCTGGTGGAAGGACCAGAGCAAAAATTAACAAGATAAGGGGTGGAGCCAAGAGCCAGAGAAAAACTGCCTTTTAAAAAAAGTGTAAAAAGGAAAAATTACAAAATAAAAGTGAAGGCAGAAGCAGGGAGAGACAGGAACTGAGACACAGAATGAGAGATAGGAGGCGGGGGTGCAGTGGGGGCTCCCTACCGCTAGCTCGTTTGTTGGAGGCTGAATTATCAGTAGAAAATCTTCATTCCCTGCAAAAATCTACTTCGCTGGCGCCATGTGGAACCTTGTTCTGAAGGCCCGCCCAGTTCTTCTCTATAACACAGTGTTGTTAGCTACAGGCACTATAATGTTCAGTGGCTCTCCAGAACATCTTCTTTTTCTTTTTTCTTTTTTTTTTTTTTTTTTTTTTTTTTGAGTGGTTTTTGCTATAGGGCATGTGCGCTCTCCAGAAAGACAGAGAGAGACAGAAAGCGAGAAATCATCCCCCAGTGGGGGATGGCCATGCCACAATCCCTTCTCCTCCATTCTCCTCTCAGGATCTTGGGCATGCACGCACACGGCCCGGCATGAGTTTAAGCCACCGGGTCCAGGACTCAAACCATGATGGACTCCATGGGAGTCCAGCAACATATCCATTACGCCAACTGCTGGTCCCTCCAGAACATCTTGCATAACTAAAACTTTTTTTTTTTAGAGATATTTTTGCTCTAGGGCATGTGTGCTTGCCAGAAAGACAGAGAGAGATAGAGAGACAGAAAGCAGGGGGCATGGCCACACCGCAACTCCTTCTCCTCCATTTTCCTCTCGGGATTTTGGGCATGCATGTACACACGCCCAGTGTGCATGTTTTAAGTCACTGGGTCTAGGAATTGAACCGTGGTTGATTACGTTGGAGTCCAGCAACATAACCATTACACCATTTGCTCGTCCTGAATAACTAAAACGTTATACTTTGTACCATCATGTCCGCTTCCCCACTCCTTGCAGGCCCTGGTAACCACCAGTCTACTCTCTGCTTCTCTGAGTTTCACTACTGAGCATCTCTAAACACAGTCTCAGCTTACTAGATGTGTGGGGCAGAAAGACAGTCAGTGAATAGAGAGTTCCTTGAGGAGGTTTTGTTTTCACTGCAAGCCATCAGACTGCACCGGTGGCTCCTCTAGACTCACCCAGAACTACATGAGCTAGTGAGTTAAGCATGTTCCAGTGACGACTTGGAGCAAATGTATTAGATGGCACTCGGGGGTCTAGGAAGCAGCTGTTCTCAGCAGCCTCAGAGATGGTGCCGATGGTGACCAGGCTGCCAGTACGTCCCTCCAGACTGAGGTGAGAGGCCCAGGAGTGGGCAGCAGGGACTATGAAGACTCATGGCCTAGGTGAATTTTCTCTCTGACTACAGGAATGTGAGGCTGTGCCGCCTGGCCCACTGACTGTCCAGAGGAGCTGGCTGCAGAGCACACCCTGCCTGAGCGTGTCTGCCTGCCTATACTCACTTTCCTTCTGGAGCCCTCTTCAAGTTATTCAGATAACCACAGGGCCTCCTCGATTTGATGCTATCAGCCTTAATCTTGTCATGATAAACCCACTCTGCTGGCTCTTTTAAAGTCTACCTGTTAGAGGTTTTCAGGGAATTTATCTGGTGCTTATCTTATTCTCTGGGGCCAATTCACTACATTCCCAAGTAATGGAATCCGCTTTAAGCTTCGAGACATTGAAACAAAGACACTTAGACAAAGATGGCCGAGATAAAAAGTCACAGTACAACAAAGGCTATGTTGTGGGGACTGTCAGGAAAAGTTTAGGACAGAATTTATATAGCCATGAGGGTGGGTAGGGGCAGGTTACTCAATCCTAAAGGCAAATGTGTGACAGAGTGAAAGAAGGCTTCCTTTTCTATTCAACTAGCCAGCCTGCCATTGTTTTTGAAGCAGTTGACTGATTCCGAATCTGATACAAGACTATCAAGATCTAGCTTAAACACAAGAAACTAAAAACAGTACCAGACAGGGTGGAAATGAGGCAGAAGGAAGAAAGGCTGGAAGAGTGTTTGCTGTATGAGTTTATATTTTGGGGATTTTTGAACTGTTTGAATGTATTAAACTGTTAAAAAATGAAAAAAACCCACATAAAGTTTTACTTACTCTATTTTGAAAAACAAATATAACCACCAATACAACAGTTCAATCAGGCAGACAACCAGAAATTACACAGAGCTTTTGAAAGTACATGAAAGGAGATGTCTAAAATTTTGTGGAGGGCTGGCTCTGTGATACGACAGTAATGTGCACTCCAGAGAAGCCAGATCTCACATGGCAACCATGGTTTGAATCCCCAGCCTCGTCAGCCTGAGACATGTTGGGCATATGTACAAGTACCCTGGATCCCAGAAGCTGGAGGACTGGATGAAGGGGAGTACAGTGTGACCAGACCCTTGGAGGGTGCTCATTTCTCTCTCTCTCTTTCTCTCACACTGTGTGTGTGTGTGTGTGTGTGTGTGTGTACATGTGCTCTATCGCAAATAAACATAAAGTAAAATAAAATAAAATAAAATAAAACATTGTGAAAAATGGAAGAAAGTATGAATTTAGGGCGAGCCCCATCAATTAGTGGTTAAGGGAGCTGGGTCCCATATTGGTGACTATTATTCAAATCCTGGTCCCAGTGACTTGAAAAATATGCCAGGTACATGCGCATGCGTGCCTAACATTCCAACAGGATGAAGAAATGGAGGGAAAGGGATTGTGATGTGACTATGCCCCATTGGGTGCTTTCTCCCATTTTCTGTCTATAGTGAATGTACAAACCCTCTGACAATTAAACAATAAAGCACGAGTTTATTTTGGTGCAAAAACTTTTGCATAATTTTTTCATAATATGCATTTTCCAAGAACTATTCAAAGACCCTTTATATTTCTAGGTGTGGAAAATATATTGAAAAGCTCTGAGCCTCTTGTTTGTGCTCTGCCTTAGTCTAGGTCTTGGAAGAAACAGGTACATTGAGGGGCTGGGTCCTTCAGGCTTTGCTGCAGTATACTCAGTGACAATTATAGTGACACGCTGGGACCAGGTGGTGAGCAAGTGGCTGTTTGCAGGTTTTTAGAGTCGATGGCTGGGGCAGTAATGAATGACCCCATCTGCAGAGAGAGACACCACTAGAAAAGCCAAATGCCAAGGAAGGAGGTTGACCAAGGCCCTACCCAAAAAACTGGGTAGTGTGTGTGTCTCGTACATGTACATGTCTGTATGTGAATAATAGCCAAAAAGCAGGTGTGAGATAGGAAGACTAAAAGTGCAGTCACGGGGCAAGCAGGTGGCATGGCGGTTAAGGTGCTAGACTGCCACGTGGCTGGCCACTGTCTGCCCAGTGACTTGAAAAACACGCCAGGTACATGTGTGGTGCGCTCAAAATCCCCTGAGGAGAATGCAGGAGAAAGGATTGCAGCACGGCCCTCCTCCTGGGGTGGGACTTCTCATTTTTCCCCTCTCTCTGGCAAGTGCATGCATCTTATAGCAAAACAAACAAAAATACAAACAAAAACAAATGCAATCATGCCAAAGGATAAGACAAGAAAAAAAAAATTGTACCCTAATGGATTTGAGCTGCAAGTGTGGTGTGGAAACCTACACAACCCAACTGGGGAGAACAGAGAGGCAGCGGCTGCTCAGACTGGGCTGGAACAATGTCTATGAAGAATGCCAGGAAAGCCACCGGCACCCAGCATTTAAAGATCAATGTGCTAAACCTTAGCAGAGCAGGGAAGTTAAAACCAGAGCAGCTAGTGTGATGTGGTGTCCCAGAGGGAAAATGTACAAACAAAATAAGAAGGAAATGTGTAGAGGGAAAAAGTTTAATTAAAAAGACATCAGCGATGGGAGATTTGATTTCAGCCATGCAGCCATCCCAGGGCCCCTGTGGGGAGGCAAGGAGAGGGCAGCCTGGCAGGAGGGAAGGCCGGAAGAGCTCCTCGGGGCCTCTCAATTCATGGGGATAAGGTATCTGGCAGCCTCCGGAATGAACCGAGCCCTGCATAGGAGAGACACAGGTACCCCTCCAGCCATAAACCCCCTCCCCTGGCTGGTCCCAGCAGACATTGATTCTGCAATAGGTGGCCCAAGGGAACTGAAGAGTCACAGAGAAAAAACAATCCCATTTAGCTCAAAGGCCATCTTTCCCACCCTGTTAAGGACACCAGGCTGCAAGACCTGAGATCCAAATGTTGCCACTGTCCCCAAGGGCCTTTGAGTCCTGGATGGAAAAGGTCCTAGAGCACAGGGAGTCTGTGGGGTAAGGTCAGCACACACTTCCAAGACAAGCAAAGAGAGCCGGCTCTATAATTTCCTAAGCCCCGGGGGAGGAGGCAGAATAAATCGCAGACCGTATAACTTCCCGAAAATCACAGCTGGCAAGCACACCCACACTGTTAAGCTGCAACTCCCTGAACTAATTAAAAGGCAGAACAGTGAGAATGTCTGGATTGCTGCATAAGCAGCTCCTGGGGAAAATATGTTCACGGTATTGCAAACCCAGGGGTCCCTCCTCATGTCCAAGAGCCAAGTAGGACACAGGTGATTAGAGTTCAGGACCAAATACGGGTATAGGGAAGTGTGAGTGTGTGTGAGTGACGGGGTAGGAAGAATGCAGACAGAGAGACCTGCTCTGTGAAGACACAGAGAAAGCTGGCTACACCACGACCTTCTCTCTGATCCCCCTCGAGGACAGAATAGGCGAAGGGCTCAAATTGCATCACCGGAGAATTAGTGCAGCCATTAGGAGAAAAACAAGGAACTGCCAGCCTGTAAGGGAGCATGTTAGCATTTCGATCTCTGGGCTGTATTTTCCTGTCTTTCTAAATTGAAACAATCATTGTTTCAGTTTATCCCAGAGCCAGAGGAATGGGCCAAGTCAACAGCCAAGAGTTCTTTTCTGCTTTGTGAGTCTATGAAAAGGCAAATTCTTTCTCATTGTTCTCTATAATAACATTCTGTCAGGTTTGGAGAAGTTCCCTGCTGGGGAAAGCCTGAAGCACTTTCATATCTCAGAAGGGGGGCCCCAGGGGGAGCCTAGTTGGAAGGCTGCCGTGGGTTCTGTCCACCTTATGGGCCACCAGCAGATTTCTTTGATGAGGGTGTTGGGGATGTGGCTGAGCTGCAGGATGTCAGATTAAACTCTGACACCAAGAAAGAGCACAAAGGGAGGGACCAGCAGATGGCGTAATGGCTATGTCACTGAACACACCCCCCCCCCCCCCCCCCCCCCCATGTAGTCGACTGTGGTTTGAGTCCTGGACCCAGTGGCTTAAACTCATGCCGGGTGTGTGTGCATGTATGCCCAAGATCCCAAGAGGAGAATAGAGGAGCAGGGATGCAGCGTGGCCATTCCCCCCCCCCTCCCCGGGAGGTGATTTCTCATTTTCTGTCTCTCTGTCTCTCTCTGTCTTTCTGGCAAGCGCACGTGCCCTATAGCAAAAACCTCTCCAAAAAAAAAAAAAAGAAGAAAAAGAAAAAGAGCACAAACAGGGTGTGCCCCCTCATTCCTGGGGAGGGCCCTGGTGGAAGCTGGACCTTATCCTGGGACAGTGATGGGTTGCACTTTCTAGGCTTATGAGAAAGGAGAAAGGTTTCTGAGCAAGATGCTGACTGGGGGAGGAAAGGGTGACTCAACTGTCCCTTGGCCCAGACTCCACTGGGAATTGATCCCATGTCCTTGGCCAAGAAGATAAAGCAACAAGTGCCCCTTTCAGGCTTCTAACAGAAGGGTATGTCCTTGGTAGGGGAGAGCGCTGGCCTGTCCTGGCCCTGAGGACCACCCCAAAAGAGATGCAGCGTCAGCAACAGCAGAGACAGTGATGCCTGCTGCGGGCCACCAGGACTCAGCCTACTGCAAGTGGCTCTGATCTTGGCTCAGGCATGCTCGAATGATTGTGAAAAACTAGCCAAGGTCTCTGGCACTCTGCAGGTAGAGGCTGGGCTGTGTCTTCAGTGGGCTTTGCATTCTAGTGACTGCCAGGATGGAGCTCAGAGGCAGAAATACTTTTAGTTGCCACTGTGTTGCTCCTTTCTGATTGTGTTTCTCAGGCAGGCGTACGTGGGCAGGGGATGGTGTTAAATACATAGGATGGCATTTAACCTGGCAGCATCCCTGGGAACACATCAGAGAGTAGGGAATACGTATCTTCAGAGGGAAAGAAACGAATGATTCAAAAGGTTACCAACAATCTATCCTAATTTCAGCTGGTGGAAGGACTAGCCATAAACTGGAAGTTATGGAGAAGGGGAAAAGACATGGGGCCTTGGGGTCCAATCCTAACCCCACCCCCATTTTCTAGACATTGAACTGTTGTAGGTCCTAATAACAAATTGTGTTTCAGGACCACAGACAGCAGCACAGGAGCACCATTTGGGTGAACCCTCCCCATTTTGTTTGGTGGCATCATCTCTCACCCCAACACCCTGTCCAGGCTCTCCAGTGGAAGCTCCAAGGAACTTCTGAGGATGCATAAAGAATGTTCCAAACACAGATGCACTGGACCTTTAACACTGGGATGAGGAATCAGTTATCTTTATTCCCAAGTTCTCACCCAGTGCTAATTACAATACCAGCTAATGTTTATTAGACACTATGTCCATATACTGTGTTTCCATTTTATTCTTACAACAACCTTATGAAGATAACTTTATTCCTTTTATTTAAGAGAGTTTGCTTGTTTGTTTGTTTGCTATAGGGTGAGACAGAGAGATAGAAAGCAAGAAATCATCCCCTGGGGACATAGCCACACTGCAGTCCCTCCTCCTTCATTCTCCTCTTGGGATGTTGGGCACGCACGCAAACATGTCTGGCATGAGTTTTAAGCTGCTGGGTCTGGCACGAACCACGGTTGACTATGTGGGAGCCCAGAAACACAACCATTATACCATTTGCTGGTCCCAATAATTCTATTCTTATATTCATTTTATTGACGAGGAAACTGAAATATGACGAAATGACAAGAAACTGAGGGAAAACAGATTAATTGACTTTTTCTGAGATCACACAGGCAGTCAAGTTCCAGAGCCTGTCCCCATAGCCACTCTGCCTTGGTTATGTTCTTGAACTTCCTATGTGGAATGAAGGTAAAATGGTAAGAAACATGAAACTTCCTGGAACAACATCAGGGACCTGGAAAAGTCATCTGCTTTCATGCTCAGGAACTGTGAATTCTGTTTCCTAATGAGATGCTGCCTGCAAAAGTAGGACAGGTTATATAATTTCTCCTTGTCCCTCTTTCCCTTCCCAGCGGAACAATGAAGTGGACCAGGCATCATGGGTAGATTTGGAATCAGTAAAATATCTGAAAGCTACTAAGGAAGCGAAGTCATAAAGTAGAATGTCCATTTAGTTTTCTAAATTGTGTGGTGTTGTGACCTAGATGAGAGAATCACATTTTTAGAGCTGTCAGGCTCGAAAATCTTAGAATCTAGACTCCGCAGGACTTCAGTCTTATAGCTAGGTGAATGCCTGACCCAACACAAGAATCCTCCCACTCATATTCCTGAGATGGTGCTGGGAACTTTTAAGATCAGGGAGCTCTTCAGGTTACCAAAAGCCATCCTTTCTCTGCATTGTACGCTTCCTCCACATGGACCTCATCACGGAGTTTTCTAGAGCTGCTTTGATATTGTGCCATGACCACCTTCCTCCCTCCTATTTCTGTCCTTTGGTGAGCCTAGAAGAAAGCATGGCCACTTCCTTGTGACAGCCCTTGATATGAAGGAGAATTATGTCTCATCCTTCTCTCTTTTCCAGGCCAAATTCTATCCTTCAGCTAATCATCACTCAACCTTATTTCCATAGCACTCACCACCCTTATTACTCTTCTCTAAATGTGCTTGGGTTTGTCCTATTCCCTTTTAAAAGCCTGACCTCCTATTGATTTTACAGGACTTTACTGTCTACCAGGAAGACAGGAGATATTAAGAATGCACAGAAAATTCCATAGTCTCGGCCATGAGGGCCCTGCTATCTTGGGATGGCAAGGTGGGGTCCTCTCAAGCAATGGCAATATGGTGTGGGAAGTGCTGGGGCAGGAGCAAATGCAGAAGCCTCCGAAAGCTCGTGCAATGGAGAAGCCAACAGGTGTAGGGATGTGTGCACATGTAGGAAAGTGCATTCCAGAGGAGACGGAGAGAAAGAAGGAACAGTTCTGGGAACTGCCTGTGGTCTGGAACTACTAGACTGAGGATTTGGGGTCAGCGGAGGACAAGAGATGGTCTGGAGAAGTCAGCAGGAGTCAGATCCGGAAAGACATTGTATGAGACTCCATGCTGAGGGCAATGGAGAGCCAGCAAAGGCTTTTAAGCAGTAGAGTTAGAAATTTGGATTTTAAAAAAAAATCACTTTAATTGAAAGTTGGAGAGAGAGCCAGATGTAGACATGAGACGAGAGGTAGGCGATTCCATGACTGGACCAGTCACAGAAAGCAGGACTCTAACCTTTCTTATTCCGGAAGCTGAGTTTCTATGGATGCTGTTGTGATGTTGTGCTATATTGGCAATCATAGCATAATATATTTGTCAGAGGGAGCATGTACTCCTCAGAGAGAGACAGAGAGAGGGGGAGAAAGCATCCCCAATGGGGTATGGTCACACTTGAATCTCTTTTCCATTTTCCCATTCTGTCAGGACTTTGGGCACACACACACATGCCCAATGTGTTTTTCAAGCTACTGGGGCTGAGATTCAAATTGTGGTCAGCCATGTGGGATCTAGCTCCCTTAACCACTGAGCGACAGGGCCAGCCCCACATCTCACTAGCGTCTTACCCAGCTCAGGGACAGCCAAAACTTTTCTATAGAAATAGGGATTTTACATTTTCCCTTTGCCTTGAAAAACTATTTTGCACCCCATAAAAATATATGATTAAATGTGAATACAAAATTATAAAATAAAAAAAAAAAATTATACCTAAAAAAGTAAAAGGTTGAATCTTGGGGAAGTGTAGCGGTCTTATGCATTCTAGAGAGAAGATGCAGGGTGAGCTGTTGGGAAGCAGAGCGCTATCCTCATTTATCCCTGTAATGAATTGTTTTAGACTTTTTCTGGTTTGAGCCCCTTCTGCTCCTTTTAGGCAATTGAAATCTCTGTGCATCTTGATCCAACCTCTTCACTTTACTTAAGAGGAAATATTGGAAGATTTGCTTATAGGGGCATGGCTAGTCATCGATGGTGGAAGCAATACTGAACTCATGTTTTCTGGTTTCTAGATCAGGTGCCCTGGTATTCTGCCTCTCTAGGAAATTGATCTGTTTAGAGGACTAGAACCAAGATTAGCTAGAAGATTGACATGACAATTGGAAGAATGAGTTTTAGCTTACAGATCCAAAAAGGCAGGGAGGAAGGACCCTATATCACTTTCTAGTATTTCCTCCTCTTGACTAAAAATATCTCTGAGTTTGAATCCCAGAAATGGCATTATCAGTCTGCAGGCAGCTGAAGGTCACAGTCATTCAAACCAAATCATTGTGGCACTTGACAATGTCAGAAGTCTAGAGAGAATTTTGTAGGTGAAAAAAAAAATTCTTACAAGCTAATGAATGCTTAACAAAAGCTTCTCTACGGAACTGAACTAGTTCAGAACATAAAGCTGTTCAGAGAGCCTGGATAAGGGATTGGACATGGATACCCTGCACCGGTGAGCGGGGAGGGGGCCAGCCAGAAAACTTCCCTGGATGAATTCCTAGAGAATCAGGTTCTTCTCTGTTGGGACATAATCCACTTTGTCTCTGGTCTAAATTTCTTTCCAAAGCCCCATGACGCCTGGGGGCTGGACAGTGCTCCCTGCAGTCTGGCCAGCTCTGCCCACAGTCCCACAAGTCAGCAGTGACCTGTAGTCAGAGTCCTGTCCCCAGAATGACCAGCACATCGTAGGTCGGGTCCTTCTCTCACCTTAGCACTTCATACCACCAAAGCTCTTTCCTCTTGTCTTATTTTTCCTCGGTGTTAACATTTGTTTGTTTTAACAGAATAGCTCTCTACTTCCCAACCAGCTCATCCTGCTTCTCCTCTCTTGAACTCATAAGACCTCGCTCCTCCCCCAAGATTCAACCCATTTCTTTCTTTTACTTTTTCTATTTTTGGAGAAGTTTTTGCTATTGGGCGCATGTGCTCTCCAGAAAGACACAGAGAGACAGAGAGACAGAAAGTGAGAAATCACCCCCCAGGGGGGATGGTCACGCCGCAATCCCTTCTCCTCCATTCTCCTCTCAGGATCTTGGGCACACACGCACACATGCCCAGCGTGAGTTTAAGCCTCTGGGTCCGGGATTTGAACTGTGGTCGACTGCATGGGAGTCCAGTGACATAGCCATTATGCCAACTGCTGGTCCCTTCTTTTTCTTTTTTATATTTAATTATTATTTTTATTTTATAATTCCTTATTCACATTTACTTGTACATTTTTGTACATGCAAAACAGTTTCTCAAAACAGAAGTATTGTGTGATAATAAAATTCAGGATATTACTATACTCATCATTTTGACAAAGAACATTACATTATTTGTGCACCTTCAATTTTTGTTCTATTTGGCAAATATGTACATATATAGGATTTTCAATACCCTTTATTTATTCTGTTGAGACTCAAACATTTTCTTGCAGCCTGCCACTTCATTTTTTACTTAAATCCTCACCTCAAAATCCACTAAGCCAATGCTTTTTTAGTAGCCTCTTTTCTTTTTGTTTTTAAGAATTATTTTATTTAATTTTACTTATCCACTTATTTATTTATTTTAATTTAACCAGAAAGAGAAAGAGTGAGAGAAAAAGAGAGTGAGAAAGCAAGCCACCAGGTCTGGGACTCGAACCACGGTCGGAGTCCAGCATCTTTAACCACCATGGCACCTGCCAGCCCCAGTAACCTCTTTTCTTGAACTAACTGCTGTTATTGAAGCATCAGAGTTCAGAGGAGCAAGAACTTTATTGATCTCTTCAAAGTAAGCCTATGCTGGGGCTGGCAGCTATGTGACGGTTGGGGAGCTGGACTTCCTCAGCTTGCTTTCTCATGTTCCCTTTCTCTTTCTCTTCTCTCTCTGGTCAAACTGAAAAATCATGAAAATGAATAAAATTAAATAAATAATTCTTTTTTTTTTTTTAAAGCATGTGCTTATCTTCTAGTAACTGATAATTGGCCAAATTTTACAAAGAGAGTAAGTAAGAAGTCATAAGGAACAACTCCAAAGTATACTCTTCAGGGAGACACTATATAAACCTTTACCTACTTTTCAAAAGACACATAAAAGAGAGGAGGAACAAACCAAATCCTGTGTGTGTCGTTCAAGCTGAGAAGGAAGCCCTGACGGCCTGCACTGAGACAGCTGGCCAGCTCCCCCTCTCTTTACCCAGAGTCTAGTAGACCTCTGCTCAGCAAAGCAAGAGCCTGAAGTTGCCCAGTTCAACACTGAATGACTAGAGCTGCACTAAAGCCGTCAACAGGAGAATACTTTTTTTTTTTTTTTTTGGAGAGGTTTTTTGCTATAGGGCGCGTGCGCTCGCCAGACAGACAGAGAGAGACAGAGAGACAGAAAGCGAGAAATCACCCCCCAGGGGGGATGGTCACGCCACAATCCCTTCTCCTCCATTCTCCTCTTAGGATCTTGGGCACGCATGCACATGCGCCCGGCATGAGTTTAAGCCGCCGGGTCCAGGACTCGAACCACGGTTGACTATGTGGGAGTCCAGCGACATAGCCATTACACTAACTGCTGGTCCCAGGAGAATACTTTTTTAAAGAGCACTTTCTAGAACTTTCTATCTGGTTTCTCACACATCTTGAGTGACACCTGAAAAGCTTTGTTGAAGTGAAATGTATTTGTGTCTGGTTTACTCAAATTGCCTCACTTCCATGTCAGGAAATCCCCAAATCTGGCAAGAGATGCCTCACTTAAAGTCTTGCATGGCAGGAAGGAAAAGCCTTGCTGACACAGAGGACTTTCAGAAGGATTAAAGGCAAAGCACATTAAAAAAAAAATTATTTTATTTTATTTTTTAAGAATAAATTAAAATAAAAGCTTACTCTGGTTACTCAGTGACCATGCCACACTGTTCAGAGACATCAGTCCACATTAGAATTTTAGTGTCTTAACTTTAAACACCCACAACGGAGAAAGTGTTGTGTACAGGTAATTCGAATGGAGTGTAACATCCTCAAACCCAGAATCTTTCAAAGCCAGAGCACTTACCTGACGACAGAGGGCGGGTGAATCTCTTGTGCTGATGTTTTACCTCTCCTGGGCTGGAGTGTCTGTCATTCAAGAGGGAAGCTAGGAGGGCTCAAGCAGCCCCCGCCTGGAGACAGCTGTCTGTTTCAGTCCCAGAGCCAACGGGCACTGGGTGGCCATGTGCCTCACTAGCCAGGCACACTCCTGAGAGCTCAGCCTCCACCTGCCCGGCAATTCCGGCAATTCTGGGGTGGCAGGTGACTCACAGCTGATGCAGTCAGGTAAGGAGGTTTGCTCTATGACGCTGAACCACAGGCACTTCCTGTCCCGAGCTGGAAGAATGAAGGAGGGGTTTTCTTTAGAAGATGAAGGTTAAAAAAAAAATCCTTTTCTATGTGTTCAAGAAAGAGGTGGGAGGTGTGCTGCAACATTAATTCTAAGAGGACATATTTAGAAAAAGATGCCTGCCAAGGCGGGGGGGAGGGGGGGGGGGGGGGATAGAGAGCTGTCCGTTAACGAATTATACATTTCTTTTTGGAGTGATAAAAATGTTCTGGAATTACATAGAGCGGATGATTGTAGAACATTTTGAATGTACTAAAAACCACTTTGCTGTACAATTTACAATGGTTAAATGGTAATTTTAATGTCGTGTGAATTTTATTTTGATAAAAAAAATATATGCACACAAAATGCCTGCTAATTGGGGGCTGCCTTAATATGCATATATAGTATTTCCATATAGTGGAATAGAAAAGAGGATCCAAATACACTGCTGTGAAAAGGTCTCTCAGATGTATTGCCGGGTGAAACAAAATAAAAACAACAAAAGAACAGCATGTACAGTGATGTCCAAATCACATTTCCCTTTATATATGCTTAGAAGGATGTCTGGCACAGCCCACGGGAAACTTGGAAAAGCAGAGACTCTTGAGAGTAGAACTGGGAAAGAGTAATCTTAATTTTTTTGTACTTTTTGAATTTTCTTTTTTTATTCTGTGTATGTACAAAGTACTTTTATAATAAAAGTTTTTAAAAATTCCTTTAATTTGTTGTCTACTAAAAAACATTCTTATCAGCTAACCAGATGCTTCCAACAACAACAAGAAAAGACATCCTTCAGCAGTCAAGTTGCTGTGGATGATTCTGACAACAGAAACTCAACTTCCTAGAAAAACTCCTTTTATTTGTGATATTAGCTGTCCCCTTGATAATTATCAGTTGATTTTTGTCACCCAAAAGATATGGTGAACTCCTAATCTCATGCACCTGGGAATGTTACCTTATGTGGGAATAGGGTTCTTTTCAGTCATAATCAGATTAAAAGGAGGTCATAATGGATAAGGGTAGGTTCTCATCCAGTGATTATAAAGAGAGAGAGTTTGAACACAGAATGACACAGAAAGATGATGGTCATGTGACCCAGAAGCAGAAACTGGATTCTATGAACCAAGGAATGTCAAGGAGTCGGCCAACACAAGAAGACTAGGAAAAGAAGGGCTCTGCCCTAGAGGAGGCTCTGGGGGAGCACAGCTCTGTCTGTACTTTGATCTCAGACTCCCCTCTAGGACTGTGAGACAGTAAATTAGGCTGTTTCTAGGCGCCTGTTGTTATGGAAGTCCTAGGAAGCAATACAATCACCACTGCCTAGAACGAGGAGTCTTTAAGGGCTTGCAAAATGGCAATATTTCTGCTGAATTACTGAGTGGAATACTCCTATGAAAAGAAACATCTTCTCTTCTATTTGGTTATCCTGAGGTTCCATTTATACAGCAAAGGTAGGTTCCTTCTCTTTATAATTTCCTGTCCTCAGAACAACGAGTTGGCTCCTCAGTATCATTCAGAGGTGAACAATGGTGTTCATTACTAATATTATTTGAGTATCTCTGTGAACTTGTCAATTTTCAGCAGGACTCATGTGATTCACGTCTTAGCAGTTTTTCTTATTCAATAGTCCTATTTGTGGCCACTGGGAGCCTTGGTAAGTTGACTTCTGAGTCCTGTTGCCATGACCTCAAGAGTTTCTGACTTGTGCCTGGCTCTCTGTCTCAGGCTCACGGTGTGCAATTCTTGCCCTACACCAGAACCATCTATTTCTGCAAGGAGCCCTGGCTCCATTTAGCGGGAAATAGAGTTTAGAGACTGCAAATTGGCACATGCATTTCATTTGATTGGTCATTGTTTCTAAGCCTTATTAGTAGACAGAGCTAGGAAATTAATTTTCTTCTTTTTTTTTTTTTTTTTTTTTTTTGTAAATTTTGCTGGAGGGTGAGTTCAATCACTGAAGACAGAGGGAAAGTGAGAAAACACTCCCTCATGGGAGGATGGTCACGTAACAATCCCTTCTCCTCCATTTCTCCTTTTGAGGTATTGGGCACACATGTACACACTTCCAGTGCATTTTTTTTTTTTTTGGAGAGATTTTCACTATAGGGCGCGTGTGCTCACCAGACAGAGAGAGACATAGAGACAGAAAGCGAGAAATCACCCCCCAGGGGGGATGGTCACGCCACAATTGCTTCTCCTCCATTCTCCTCTCGGGATCTTGGGCACGCACGCACACGCGCCCGGCGTGAGTTTTAAGCCTCCGGGTCTGGGACGTGAACCGCGGTCAACTACGTGGGAGTCCAGCAACATAGCCATTATGCTAACTGCTGGTTCCCTCCAGTACATTTTTCAAGTCACAAAATCTGGGACTTGAACCATTCTGTTGGCCATGTGGGATCCAGCTACCTTAACTACTAAGCCACTGGCTGGGCCATAAACATAAAGACAAAAAGAAAAAAAGCATTTGCTATAGGATGCATGGACTCGCCAGAGAGAGAAAGAAATCAGAAAGCACCCCATGAGGGGATGGGCACAGTTCAATCCCTTCTCCACTCTCCTCTCGGATTTCAGGCATGCACACACATGCTCCAGGTATGTTTTTCAAGCTGGCAGGAAGTACATTTTTTAAAAATAAGAAAATATATCATCAGTTCAAACTAATATTTTATTTACTTATGCTCTCCAGAGAAAGACAAAGAGACAGAGAGAGAAGAAGAAAAAAGCACCCCCTCAATGGGGTGTGGTCATGCCGCAATCCCTTCTCCTCTCTTTCTCCATCCTGTTGTGTTTTGCATCCACTGGAACCAGGATTTGAACTGCATGGTCAGCTCTGTGGGATCTGGCTCCCTTAACCAACAGGCCACAGCATCAGCTCTATACTGATATTTTCTATTCAAATTGAAAACTGTAGAATTTTTATGAATTTTTTATATTCGCATCTCTTTTATGTTGAAAATCTTGGTTTCCATTAACATTTTTGAGATGAGACAAACCTACTATCTTTATTCTATAATGTCAACAGTACTTTATTGAGTTACGTCTTACACAGAAGTGTACAACCTGGTGAATTTTGACAAAAATATACAGCCACAAAACCAGATGAAGATAAACAAAATTTCCATCACCTCAGAAAGTTAACTTTGTTTCCGCATCAAGAGGCAACGCTCAAATCCCAGAAATAGCTACTATTCTGATTTCTATCACCAGAGATTAGTTCTGTTCATTTTTAACTTTTACTTCAGTGGAATCGTACACAGTATATTCTTTTGTATCTGGTTCAATTAATATAATAAGTTTTAGATTTTCCATGCTATCATAACTACTAGTACACGATTATTGTTATATTATTTTAAAGCTTATCCATTTATTCAATGAATGAGAATGTTAGAGAGAAAGAGACAGAGAGAGAGAGACAGCACTCCTGACACGGTCCTGATGGTGCGACCCACGTCCAGCTTCCGCCAGCCTGGATCAAGGGCACAGGAATGCCCAGGTGCTCAAGGAGGTCTCCAGACAAGAGCAGCAACCTTCCTGCCCACCTCTGTCTTACAGAGCATCACATTTCACCCTCGAGTCACTGTCCAGCCCTCCAGTAGTTCTTACTTACATTGCTGAGTAGGAGTCCATCGAATGAACGTACCACAATTTGTTTCTCCTTTCAGCTATTGGTAGACTCCAGAATTATTTCTCTTTTTCATTTATTGTAAATAAAACTGCTATGAGCATTCTCATACAAGTCATCTTTCTGTGTATATATGTATTACTTCCTCTTTTGGCATGTGCTTAGGAGCAGGGCTGCTGGCAGTAGTATTCAGGCGCTGTTTTGTGCAGCTAGGGCCATTATGTACATCTCTTCCCTTCTCTACTTGGGTAACTTCACATTGGTAACTTGAAATCAGCCATGGTGGGACTATGTATGCAACGGGAATTGGCAGATGCCACACATCAGAACTTCCCTCTCCTTCACCCCATAGAGTCAACTGTTAAACACTATAGAACACTGCCAGTCATAAGGAAAATGTCTACTTAAATCTATTGACATGGTTATACCATTTTACATTTCTACTAGCAGTGGTGATAATTCCTGTGGCTCCTTATCTTTGTCAGCACTTGGTATTTGATGATCTTATTCATTTTAGTCATTGTGGTGGGTATATAATATCACCACATTGTGTTTTTTTCTTGCAAAAAGGCAACAAAATTGCATTTTTTAAATGGCTAATGATGTTGAGTACCTTTCATGCGCTTATTGGTACAAAACACCAAAATGTTTTTGTATACTGATTCTTTGTCTGTGACTTGACTACATTTCCTTACCAATTCTAGTAGCTTATTTATAGATTCTGATAGCTTTTCAATATACACAATCATGTCATATGCAAATAAATACAGTTTTATTTCTTCCTTTTCAATCTTTATATCTTTTTTCTTGCCTTATTGCATAAGCATTGCATATATTTTCTTAGATAAATTATAGCATTCTATACATGCTTTAATCCACCTTGCATTTGTTTCATTTAATAGTATATCTTGCAGCACTCTATACCAAGATATAAACAGAACATTGCTTTAAACAAAACTATTTTACTGATTCAAAAAGGCATGAAAACACTCTGAAGAACTTGCAAAAATTATTTGTCTTATGGAGATGAATCAATAGATCACAAAATATGTATTTCTTGGGCTTCCCTGTTACTGGCTGGTTGGTTTTCTTCTGGTATCATACTATTGAGAACTTGATAAGTTCTAGTTATGAGACATTTGGGATCCCCTGCCCTTTTGGCAGGGTCAGAAATTTACAAAGCCACCTAAGAAAATATTTCCTCTTCAGCAGTTATACTGTTCGACCCCATGTCACCAGGCTCTCTCAACAACCATTCCGTGCATCCAGTTACAATTCATTATTTCAGTATTTATGCTTCAATAAGATTCTTTCTCCAACTCCTAAAGCAATACAGAAAATAGATACTTCATCCAATTCTTGTACCCATTTCCCCAAAATGCATCTGTGAATACAATCTGGTCTGTGAAACTTCTTGTGCTTAGTATTCTTATAGCTTTCTTTTTTAACCTATTCAAGGAAGTAATTTTAAACCTGGGCTGTTGTAATACTGCTGAAAAACACAGACTATTAAAGTTGGGCTTTCTATCTAGATTGGTTACATATTGCTCAGAAAGGGCTCTGATCACCTTAGTTATTGAAAACCTCAGTTCTTATATGGAGTCATGGTAGGGGCTCAGTTTTGAGTCTCATCTTAGGTTCTGACATTTGGCCAGCATCAGAAAAAGCAGGTAAGGAGGAAAGGCGAGTGTGAAGGGGGAATGGTGAAGGTAAGCAGCTGAGTTTCCAGCAGTCAGTTTAATTGTATACAATCTTGAGAAATTAAGTGTTGAATTTTAGATAGTTCCCTCTTATACAGGAAGCATGGTAAAGTCAGCCAACCCAATTGGTGAGTTAACAGAATAGTCAGAATGGCAACAACTTCTGGGACCAGCAGTTAGCGTAATGGCTATGTCGCTGGACTCCCACGTAGTCGACCGAGGTGCGAGTCCCGGACCCGGTGGCTTAAACTCATGCCAGGCGCGTGTGCGTGCGTGCCTAAGATCCCGAGAGGAGAATGGAGGAGAAGGGATTGTGGCGTGGCCATCCCCCCTGGGGGGTGATTTCTCGCTTTCTATCTCTCTGTCTCTCTCTGTCTGTCTGGCGAGTGCACGCGCCCTATAGTGAAAACCTCTCCAAAAAAAAAAGAAAAGAATGGCAACAACTTCTAATGGAGAGATGAAATCCCAAGGACCATGTATATGGCCAGAAGGCAAGTCTGCTAACTAGTCCTCATCCATCCATTCACCCATTTATTTGCTCACAATTATTTTTTTTAAAGAATTGTTTATTTTGATTTGTTATTATTAGTTTTTTTTTTATTATTTTGACCAGACAGAGACAGACAGAGAGAGAGAGAAAGGGGGGGAGAGAGAGAGAGAGAGAGAGAGACTGAGAGAAAGTGAGAAAGCAAGCCACCAGGTCCAGGACTTGAATCACTATCAGCCATGTGGGAGTCCAGCACCCTTAACCACCACACCACCTGTGGGTCCCGCTTACAATTATTTTTTTGAGCTCATCTCTATGATAGACATTGTTGAAGGCATGGGAAATATGTTACAGAACAAAAAGAAGCCCATGACCTTATGGGGCTTACATTTTAGTGGAATGAGTTAAAAGCTAATAAATGTAGAATAAATCAGGTGAACACATGTGGAATGAAGAAAAATAACTCAGGGTAAGAGGATAGCAAATGACAAAGAGAGCTGTCTGGGCACAGGGGTTCGAAAAGGCCCATCTTCAAGTGAAACCTGGTTGAAGCCATGCAGACACCTAGAGGGAGGGTATTCCTGGGTAGCGTTAGTCGTGTTAACAGTAGGGCATTAGAACCCTGAGCCTCTGCCTCCAGAGCTTCTAAGTAACTGCTTAGCCTGTAAGTTGTTCAGGAAATGAGAACACACTTACCAATGCCTATACTACTGGATAGTGGGCATTTTGCTAAAACATTCTGGGTGACGGGGAATTGGGCAGCTGCAATACCCACCTCCAGCTCTCAAAGTGTCATCAGGTTTCTCATGCCCACCCCCACTCTCCCCTCCCCTGCCCCCAGGACAGGAATAATCTTACCATTGTGTATTAGGATTCTGGGACCAGCTAATCCTAAGTGACTCAGGTTCCTGTTGCCCTTGGTCTCCATCCACAATGTCTCCTCACTCCCAGTGCCAATGTCCTTCCCACTCACCCTGTGCCCTGATGCTCCTGGGATCCCCTCCCACCTTTCTGTGGTGTGTCCTCCGAGGTCCCTGTAAGAGAGACAACACCCCAGAGCTCATCCATGAGGGCTCCTCCTATGACCTTTCTTCGCCACCTTGTCCAGGGAAGACTGCTCATTTTCCCATATCCGGGGGACCCAGAGGGGACCATCATTGTCCTAGCTTCCTGACACTTTGCTTGTCTCCTCCTTTATAATACATGTCCTTCGATTCTCATCCCATCCACCTGTTTTCCCCTCTGCTTTTCCACACCATTGTCCCCTACCAAATCTCAGAACCCTCATGATCGTATTGAGGAAATGGCTCACAAGTTCCCTCTACTCCAACTCCAACCACCACCTTGAAGAATGTCAGCATCTAGCTGGTGGTTTTCTTAAAACCCTGGCCTCACAATTCTTTGGCTTCTTCAAACACAATGACTGTGCTGGCCCTGTAGCCTAATAGTTAAGGGAACTGGAACCCACATGGACAACCATGTGGTTCAAGTCCCAGATCCGGAGGTTTGAAAAGCACACCAGGCACACGTGCATGCTGCCCACAATCCCTAAAGGAGGAAGAAATGGAGAAGAGATCGCAGCATGACCATGACACATTGCAGGGCGTTTTCTCTCTCTCTCTGGGGAGCTCACATGCCATCTGGCAAAAAAAAAAAAAAAAAAAAAAAAAAATGAAAGAAAGAAAGAAAGAAAGAAAGAAAGAAAGAAAGAAAGAAAAACAGTAACAGCAATAAGGAAAAAAAACCCACAGTGACTTTCACCCACTCTCTACTCCAGCCACCCAAAGCACAAGAACAGAGACTGGAATAGATAACAGAGGTAGTGAACAGGAAACAAAGAAGAGGCATAGATAAGACAGGATTTTCTCTACAGATAGGGCAGGGAAATTCAAAACTCCATTTGGGGATGGGTTTGACAAGCTTTGTGGGTGGTTCCATTAGGTTTAAAATTGATTTGGTCTGGTCAGACATTAAAACACTATTGTTCATAAAATAACTTGTTTTTAAAAAGTGATATGTACTTAGTAATACAAATTACTAAGCATACAAAGAAGAATAAAATACATCCACACCTCACTGATTATCATTTAATTTGTCATTATCACTTATTTGCTGAACAATAACATCCTTTGCATTTGCAAAGTACATTTGCACATTTTATTTCATTGTAATCGCAAAAACAAACAAACAAAAAAAAAATCCTTGCCCTGTTTCTGCTTGTAAGTCTGCAGTGCCTCAGGCTCATTGTACAAAAATCTAGACATTAGAACACGGGGCCAGGTAAGACTGGCTTGACCAAAAGTTACTCTAGGACCCCAAGAGGGCCACTAGGAAGAGAAGGGTAGCCAGTATGCACAGAACTCTGCAGTGGAGGAGAAAGTCCACTTCACTACATCATTTGCCCCTAATCTGGGGTGGGGGTGCTATGCTAGGAATGAGCAAAGTTTCTTAAAGAGGCAGAAAATAAGATGGACATTTCAAAAGAAATTAACATGATAATGTTCCAGTAAAACTTTATATAGACACTGAAATTGGAAGTTCATATCATTTCCACACATCATGAAATATTACTTTTCCAATTATTTTCAACCATTTACAAATGTAAAAACCATTCTTAGCTCATGTGCTGCACAGCCAGCAAGCTGCATTTGACACCCCTGGGGTCTGGGCTAACACATCCGTAAAGAACCTGGCCACTGGCACTGAATTCATGCATTAACACCGAACACTTACTCTGTGCCAAATACCCTTTGCTAATGCATTGTTCACTTATTATCATTTCATCTTCATACAGTCATGCAAGTTATTATATCAGCCCCACTTTACATATGATGAGAGGAAGGTTCTGTGAAGATAACCGGCCTGTCCCACAGTTCGTAAGGTTTAGTAGATCTATACTCATCTACACTGCCTGTGCTCCTCATCATCACAGCACCCCCGGCTAGCTCTCCACTAGATGCACGCATTTCTGGGCCCCGAGTCCTTTTACTTTACCTACCCATCTTCCCACCTCTTGTCGTTTGGCTTTTTTTGACTCTCACGTCATTTCACCTTCTCTTTGTCCCTCACTTTAAGATTTATCTTCTCTCTGGCCTGACAATTGCTCAGGTGGGGCACCTGGAAATTTAGCTCTTCAATTTTATCTAAATCCCTGGGTTAGCCTCATGGGGACTTGATCCAGGAGAAGGTGCCTTTCTTGGAGCAAAGAGGAGCTGATGGAGCCAGAACATAAGTTTTGCCCAAAGCTCTCTCAAAGTGCTGTGTGTCAAGGTCAGGGAAACACAGATCAACGTGAAGTCTAAAGGTGAGAGGAAGATCCAGAGAGATAGGATAGCAAAAGTCAGGACATGGGCAGAGCTGGAAGAGAGGGGATGGGCAGCCAAGTTAAGTCTGATTGGTTTCTGGATGGACCAGAGAGCTCCTAGGCTGGCCTGTAGTTACCGTCAGCTCTGAGGGGTACTGGGCAGGTAGGCCTGGCTCGATGGTGCATAGTCAGAGTAGACAGGATCATCTCGGGTCTTCCCTCCTTGTAGCTGCAATGTTCCTGGGCACCATTTGGCATCTTTAGCTCCATCCCACTTTTAATCTCAGCCCTAGAGAAGAGTGTCCCAGAGGGGTGCAGGTGAAACAATCCAAGGAATGAAGAAAGCTGGGGCTCGATCCTGGCAAAGCTAATAGCTTTGGCAGTGCTGACACTAAGTGGAGTACTGTGTTTCCAGAGAAGTCCATTCGTCTTGAGGCCAGTCCCCAAGCTGTAGAGTTCAGTTCTATGTGAAGAGAGTTAACAAGGTCATAGCAGAGAAAATGAAGTACATTAGGAAACCAAGTAAGCACATACTCCCTCTTGCAGTAACACCCTGGCATCACAAACCATAAAGGATGATATAAAGATTGATAAACTTAAGTACATGAAACTTAAGAACATCTTATTATCAAAAGAACCATGAAGGGGCTTGCAGGTGGCGTGGTGGTTAAGGGTGCTGGAATCCCACGTGGCCAACCACGGTCCAGGTCCCAGACCCGATGGCTTGCTTTCTCACTTTCCTTCTCTCTCTCTCTCCCTCACTCTATGCCCTACTGATCAAATTAAAATAAATAAAGATAAATAAAATAATTTTTTAAAAAAAGAACTGTGAAGAAGTGAGAAGACAAGGCAAAAACTAGAAGATTCCTGCAACACACATAATTAACAAAGGATTAGCATCTGGAGCACATACAGAACCATAAATCAATTCTACAAAAATAGAAACTATAAAAAATGGGCAAAGTGCAGAAACATACATTCAGAAGGAGGGGAAAAAAACCCACACAAATTGGCAAAAAACTAAGAAGACTGACGATATCAAAAGGTGTGGGGCATCCCACTCTGACGGGGATATAAATTTAACCACATGGGAAAATTATTTAGGGTCATTTAGTAAAGTTGAAACTACAAGTACCCCATCGCTTATAAATTCCACAACTAGATACACACCCTAAGCTAGGGTTTTTCAATCTCAGCACTATTGATGTCTTGGACCAGATAATTCTTTGTCTTGAGCATCGTAGGTTGTTTAACCGTGTCTTTAACTTTTCCCCCACAAGATGCCAGTGGCAATGGCCCATACCCAAGTCCTAAAATCCAAAAATGTCTGTGACATTTGCTGAACATCTCTGACACTGGGAAAATTTCACCCTTGGTGGAGAGCAACGGCCCTAGGTTCATGTGCACGAGCAGAGAGCTCTGAGAACATTCATTGCAGTGCTGCAGGAAATAGCAAAAAGCTTAAACACACAAGGAAAATTTGAATCGTTGTAAATAACTGCAATGAAAATGCACATATCCTGTAGCAAACTCAAAACAAAAAAACAAAAATAAAGACCAGGTATATGAAGATAAAAAAAAAAAAAAAAAAAGACTGAAGAAAATCCCAAGTCCAAAGGAGAAGAGTCCTGATTAGACAGAGCTGCGCAGCCAGGCCCAAGCTGCCTGCTGACCTTCCAGCACAGGCTGGAGCGCTCTTGCACAGCTAGACCAAGCCTGCACTGCCGGCAAACGCTCTCCATGGGCAACGCTCTTTTTTCGGCTGTTTAATCAACACTTAACAGTTATCTGTTGACATTTTGGAAACAAAACCAAGAATCCTTGAGAGGACAGAGTGAGCATTGTGCCTCTGAGCCTTTAGGAATACGCAGACCTGGGTCTGCACAGTGGAGTGAACACTGGACGCTTATCTTCCAGAGAGAAGGCCTTTGTATGCAGACTCTGCTCTAGGCGAGACTGTGCTGGAAAACTCTGACAGTGGAATTCCCTGAGTGAGCTTCCCTTACTCCTGTCCATAGTCCCAAGTCATACAGGAGGATCCAGCACCGATCCGCAGTAAAGACGGCATCCTGGGGATTCTCACTAGGTCAGCCTGGGAGGAGTAGGGTTGGAACTAAGCAGACGGACTATCTGGGGAGGTGGGACATAACATTTATCTCTGTTCTTCCAATCGGCAGAGAGCTGAAGGTGCCCTTCAAACATGAAACAGCTACCTGATGGTCTCCTCCAAAGAGAGAACAGATTTAAAAAAGAAACTCCAAAGGTCGCTTTCTATAGCAAGTATTTAACTTTGGAAACATCAAATGAAAGGTCTTGCTGCTCTGTGTTATTTTTCCATGCTAACCTGGGCCTGTGTTTTCTAAAGCAGAAAACTTCAAAGTCAAATGCTGTGAGATGTAAAATGTAATGAGTGAAATGTTAACAGGGAGTGGTGGGGGTGGTAGCAAATAGAACAGGTCCTGACTACTCGGCTCCAGCGACAGCTGATGTGAAGAAAGCCTGGCCTAGATTCTCCCAATCTTCTCACTGTGAAGAGAAGCCAGAAATTCAGAGACTCATGTAAAACTTCACAGTTTCAAAAGCAATGTGCCCACTAAGCCATACACATACATGAGCCACAGTAGGGCGTGTGAAAAGTTACATAACTAGCTCACAGCATTGTAAAGAGGATGAAGTGAACTAGAATACAGTCAGCATAGTTAACTAGTGAATATACATCAGAAAAGCATATAAACATAACACAGAATAAGTCAGGGGCCGGTGACAGGTTGCATTTTCCAAAGACGGCTGTAATAATATCTCCTATCCCCGCCATGCTGCTTTTATAATGGAACCATGACACTCCTTCCGTCAAAGAGTGGGGCTACTTTCCCTCCCCTGAGACCCGAATGGGACTTGAGGAATCCCTAAAGCAACAGCATGGTGGAAATGACTGTGGCTCCTGAAGCCAGGACATGGCAATGCCATGCATCTCTGCCTTGTTGTCTGAGGACAGTCACACCTGTAATCCAGCCTCCTAACAGTGAGAGCCTAAGTGGCCTGTGGAGAGGAACCAAAGCTCCCAGCCACGATCCCAGCCATCGGCCAGCTCCAACTTGCCAGCTCTGTGAGTGAGCTGTCTTTTTTTGTTTTTTAAGAATTATTTATTTAACTTTATTTATTACCATTATTTTTTAATTGACCAAAGAGGGAGAGAGACAGAGACAGAGGGGGAAAGTGAGAAAGCAAGCTGCCTGTCCTGGACTCGAACCACGGTAGGCCATGTGGGAGTCCAGAGCCCCAACCACCATGCCACTTGCTGGCCCTGAGTGAGCTATCTTGAGGGTGGCCCCATTGCTCCCATTTGAGCAGCTCCAGCTGAAACCACGTGGAGCAGGGACAAGCCATCCCTGCTCAGGCAGGCCTAAATTGTAGATTCATAAGCAAAATAAATGAATGTTCTTATTAAGTCACTAAACTTTGAGATGGTTTTTCACACAACAATAACCAAAACAGTGTTAATTTATTTTTCCTTTTTTTTTTTTTAGCTAGACACACTCCTGGAAGGGAAAAGAAAGAAACCCAAGGTCAATATTGGACTTCTAGAGTAATAGGTGATAGGTCCATAGAAATCTAGAATCCTTCTAGATTTCTAAGGTTAAGACAAAACCCACTGAAACAAAGAATGGGGAGAAACAGACAATCTGAGGCCTCATTCAGCTTCAGAATCAGGTGAAAGCCTGAGACCACCCTTCTGTATTGATACTACTGTGGTTATCACTCCAAATCTTTTCACATTTAAAGACAGGGCAGAGTTCCTCATGGAAGGGATCTCACGTTCTCCCTGCATCTTTCTTAGAATGGGGTGTGGGGAGCAGTATTTTTCAGCCACTTTCAGATGATTCTTATTTGCTAGTTTAGAAATCCATACTTCACCCATCTCCCATGTAATGCTTTTGGATGTTTTCTTGGGTTTATTTCTTAGAGAAATGCACATGGTCTAACAGTTAGGGAGCCGTGGCTTTGCCAGTGCTTCATTCCTTCACCACGGATGCCCTGAATCCTCAGTGCCCGGATGTGGTGGGCCTGGTATAAGCCTGAGGAGGTGGAAGAAAGGGGCCATTCAAGACAGACAGTGGCTGAAAACGTAAAACTAGAATAGAGTCAGAGATGGCCGTGGGGCCCGGGGCCTTTTCCAGCTGACAGAGACCCTTTCTACCACCCCCTCAACAGCTCCATTAATTGGGCATCTACCATCTTTTATCCACATAAAGTCACTGCTATTTCCCCACTTCCACCCCGGGCCACACTGAGACCTGCCTTCTTCCTTTCAATAGAAGAAAGAATTTACATGTCAGAACTTAAGCTAACAGTTAGAGAACATATGTCTTTAATAAAAATAATAACTGGACATGTTGATAAAATATTTGCTTTAGAAGCAAGAGGAAATGCTTGCCAGCAAAGGAAGACGCTGAATCTACCCTGCAAAGCTCTGCTGTGTGCAGGGTGTTCTGCCTGGCACTCGCTATCGAGGAAAACAGTGGCCCTTGCATCAGCCGAAAGCTTAACATGTTGCATGCAAGCTGCAAGAGTCATTAATATCCATAAAAATTGTACATGTACCTGTCAGTGTATTTATTAGACAATTCTGGAAGAATTAAACACCAGACTGATCATTATGCTTGTACCTTGGGATGGGGTGGGAGAAGAAGGCACTGTGAGACCGTAAGATTTCACTTGCTAAAATAATCTTCTCTGAAAAGTCGTCTTTCTTGTTGCTCTTCTGGTGACGACAATGAATGAAGAAAAGGTAATAAGAAATATGGATAAGAGCTGGTGTGGTGGCCCACACCTGTAACCTCAGCAACTCAGGCTTGAGGCTAGCCCGTAACAAGATTCTGTCTGGAAGAGCTATGGTGCAGGCATTTGTGGGCCAGCTGGGAGCCTGGGCCAGAGGATGGCAACAGTGAGACTGTCTTAAAGAGAAAGAGAGATACTAAGTAAGAAAAGTAATAAGAACACAGACAAGGCTTACTTTAAAATACATGTATCTACTTTAAAAGTTAGAGAGAGGGGCCAGCATGTGGCATGGAGGTTATTAAGGTGCTGAATCCCACATGGCCAAGTCCTCAGTTGGAGTCCCAGAACTGGTGGCTTGAAAATCACACCAGATGTGTGTATGTGCATGCCCAAAATCCTGAGAGGAGAATGGTGATTTCTCACTTTCCCTCTCTCTATCGGTCTCTCTCTCATGAGTGCATGTCCTCTACAGCAAAACAAACAGAGAGATATAATTTGCATATAAAATGCACCTATTTTAAGTGTCTACTTTGGTGAGTTTCCATAAATATATACACCTCTACAAACACCACCCCAAACAGGGTAAAGAAAATGGACATTATGCCCAAAGTGTTTCTTGTCCCAAATAATCATTCCTGCCCAAATAATCTTAAAGTGCCTTCTGTCACTATAGACTATTTTTGCATATTCTAGGGTTCATGTAAGTTAGAATAATACATTGTTTCTTTTGTGTCTAGCTTCTTTCATTTAACACATTTCTGAGATTCATGCATGTTGTTAATGGTATCAATAGTTTATTCCTCTTATACTTAAGAATAGTAATCTACTGTGTGAGTATATAACTATTTACATTCAAGAGAAGCCAGATCCCACTTGGCCCAGCCCAGTCAGCCTGAAATATGCTGGGCACGTGCATGGTGCCAGGATCTGACAGCCGGAGAACTGGAGAGAGGGTGTAGCATTACCTAAACCCGTGAAGGGCTTCCCCGCCCGCTGCCCCCTGCCCCGTCTTTCTCACGTGCATATGCTCTATTGTATCAATTGATAGACATTTTTGGCTTGTTTTCAGGTTTGGGCCATCATACAGAGAATAAAATTGTTATGAGCATTTTTGTACAAGTCTGTATGGGAAATGTTGGGTAAATACCTGAGTGGAATTACTGAACCCTAAGATAAATGCACGTTTACTTTTATTTTTAAAAATTAGGTGCTTCCATTTTGATGTAGCAATTCTTCTCACAATTTATTCTAAATAGTCATGAATGTAGGTAATTATTTAGCGACCTGGGTGCTCATAGTAGCATTGTTTATGTAGTTACTACAATTTAACATACCACCAGGCTAGGACGACCACAAGACTATTTATGTATTTATTCTTTATTCAAGTTAGAGTGTATGCACATGAGATATACATTCATGAGGGAGACAGAGAGAGAAAAAAGCACCCGTCACAGGGTCTGATCATGCTCTGACCCCCTTCCTCCTCTGACCCCCTCCAGTTCTCCAGCCTCTCAGATCCGGGTACCATGCACAGGTCAGCGTGTTTCAGGCTGGCTGGTCCCGGGATTCACTCTGAGGGAGCCAGGTGGGAGCCAGCTGCTCTTGAGCAGTGCCTTGCCTCTGTGCCACAGAGCCAGCCTCACATGGCGAATTAAATGGCATCTCATACCTCTAGTTCAGGAATCAAAATGGCATAAACCCACAGTAAAAATAGGAAAGAGTCTGTCAGCAGATAGAGATTTTAACGAATTTCCTGGAAACAGAAAGGGTTGGAAGGATACTGATCAATACAGCAGGGGAAGTGGGCTGTAGCCAATGAGGGCTCAGGGTCTCTCCACAGAAGCTGAGAGATGCCTCAGCCTGGAAATGGAAAAAAGATCCCAGATAGTAGGAATAGAAAACAGAGCTGACACCCGTTGAAGTTTTATATATGCAGTAGCTAACTCCTCTGCTCGTACAGATTAGACAGGTGCCAATCACTCTCTGGGTAAAACACTGGAGGGCTTGTCTCTGAAGAAAATGTATAGATTGCCTGGCGAGATTTTAGGAAGCCAATATGTGCTCTGGAAGTCCAGAGTGCAGCCCTCTGCATTCCTGCTTTTAGGGACCCTCAACAAAAGACTGGTTTCCTGACAACTTTCCCGAAAGAAAACCGAGACAATGGACATGCTCTACCTCTGTGCGTCAATTTCCTATCAGCCTCCTTATAGTGTCAGTCTTAAATAGAAATGACAAGCCAAGAGAATACAGACAGAGGAAGAAAGTCTGCAGCAGGAAGGAGTAAGAAAAGATAGACAACAGGCGGACATCATTCTAAAGGTAATTCATGTAACAAAAAGGATGAGTTAATTAAATAAAAGCTTCTAAACACGGGGTGGGGGGCAGTAGGTGGCGTGGTAGTCGAGACCCTGGACTCATATGGTTGACCATGGTTCGAGTCTCAGACCTGGCAGCTTGCTTTCTCTCTCTCTTTCTCTCTTTGGTGAGCATATGTATCCTGTAGCAAATTTAAAAAAAATAATAATAAATTTAATCTTTGAAAGAAAAAAATGAAAACAACTTTTAAAAACCATAGAGGCAACTGGGGAAAATATTACAATAGCAAAACAAAATAAGAATGTTATGGGCAAACGGCAGTGTGGAGGTTAAGGCCGCTGGATCCCACATGACTGACTTTGCAGTTCAAGTACCAGTCCCAGCAGCTTGAAAATTATGCTGGCACATGTGTATGTGTACCCAAAATCCTAAGAAGAGAGTGGAAGAGAAGGGAAAGCAGTGTGGCCAACGTTGCTGGGGTGTGCTCTATTACTTCCCCTCTCCCTTTCTCTCTCTTTCTCTGGGGAAATCTATGCACCAAATAGCAAAAACAAAAACAAAAACAAAGCAAGTTATGAAAAAGAAACAAAGAATAAGAAAGAACTATTTGAAATTTAAAATATTTGCCAAGGTACCAGCAGGAGGCATGGTGTTTAAGGCGCTGGGCCATAGTTCCTGTCTGGACCTGGTGGCTTGAAACTCATGCCAGGCATGTATGTATGCATGTGCAAAATCCAGAGAGGAGAATGGAAGAGAAGGGATTGCAGCATGGCAATCCGCCTGGGGGGTTGACTTCTCACTCCCCTCAACCCTGTCTCTCTTAATGATTGCACAGCTTTATGGAAAAAGAAAGAAAGAAAGAAAAAAAAAAACTTGCCAAAATAATGAGAAGTTAAAGAACTCTGCAAAGTACAGATATTTTATTGTCGCTTTCTTTTTTTGGAGAGGTTTTTGCTATAGGGCACGTGCGCTTGCCAGACAGAGAGAGACAGAGAGACAGAAAGCAAGAAATCACCCCCCCCACCCAGGGGGGATGGCCATGCCGCAATCTCTTTTCCTCCATTCTCCTCTTGGGATCTTGGGCACACACACACACGCACCCAGTGTGAGTTTAAGCCACCGGGTCCGGGACTCGAACCGTGGTCGACTACGTGGGAGTCCAGCGACATAGCCATTACGTTAACTGCTGATCCCCAGATTTTTCTTTTAAGGTTTTTTTGTTTTGTTTTGTTTTGTTTTGTTTTGTTTTTGTTATAGGGCATGTGCACTTGCAGGAGAAACAGGGCAGGGGGTGGGAAGACATGGCTATGTCACAATCCCTTCTCCTTCATTCTCCTCTTGGGATTTTGGGCATGCATACACATGTGCCCGGTATGATTTTCTTTTCTTTTCTTTCCTCTCTCTCTCTCTGTTTTTTTTTTTTTTTTTTTTTTTTTTTTTTTTTTTTTTTCAGGTTTTGTCACAGGGCACATGTGCTTGCCAGAGAGAGATGGAGAGAGGGAAAGTGAGAAATTACCCTCTGGGGGGTAATGGCCATGCTGCAATCCCTTCTCCTCCAGTCTCCTCTTGAAATTCTGGGCAAGTATGCACACATGCACAGCATGATTTTCAAGCCACTGGTTCTGAGACTCGAACCATGGACTTGACTATGAGATTCACCTGCCTTAACTTCCATACCACCTGCTGGCCTCCAAGTACAGATTTTTAAAGAAAATGCAAAATATAACAGAAAAGACAAAAGATAAAAAAGAATGGCCGGTCGGTCCTCCTGCCCCGCTGAACGCGCCAGTGCACGCTGTTGTTTCATCTACTGCAAGTTAAAGCTTTCAGTTGGCTTAAATTCTCCGTCTTGAGTCTGCTCAATGGCTCCTGAGATCTAGACATGCTGGGAGAAATGAAGATGTCCCACTCCTAACTGGGCCTCCAGCATACAAAACCCACGTGAACAGCCCTTCTTCAAGAGACAGTCTGCTCAATGGCTCCTGAGATCTAGACATGCTGGGAGAAAGGAAGATGTCCCACTCCTAACTGGGCCTCCAGCATACAAAACCCACGTGGTAGGAAAACCCCTTTCATATCTCCTGTCTCTGAATCAATCTTTGTCTCTCTCTACCTCTCACTCTCTCTCTCTCTCTGTCTGTCTGTCTTTTTTTTTTTAATTTTTGCTTTTTAGAATTTTTTAAGGTGAGGCTTCTTACAGGGCCCTTTGGCCCCTCCCTCCTAGGCCTTTGTTTTGTTAATAATCCCCTCTGCTCCCAGAACAGCCCTTCTTCAAGAGAAAGCCTGCTCAATGGCGCCTGAGATCTAGACATTTTGCGCGGCGCATGCGCCGCGCGGTTTTCTAATTTTTGATTTTTATTGAAATTTTTTTAATATTAATTTTTCTTTTTTAGATGAATTCCAAAGCTTTTCTCTTCTTTTTCTCTGTTTCTTGTCTGTTTTTTTTGTTGTTGTTGGTATTGTTTCCCTCTCTCTGCTTCCTTTTCTGCACACTTCCCAACCTTCATATTAAACTTCAAAAGTTTGGGAAGAAACCGACCATCCACCAGATGACTAGAAATCGCTGCAGGACCACAAGAAATATGGAGAAGCAGGAAAATGCCCCTCCTCCAATTGAAATGGATAGCTCCTCTTCATCCACACACAGTTCAAGGGAATTCATGGAAATGTCTGATAAACAATTCAGATCATTCATAATGGCAAAGCTAACAGAGATCGAAGAGAAGAGAGACAAGGAACTGCTGAAGGGGAAGGAGAAAGGAGTTGAAGAGTTCTAGGAGGTGAGGAAATTCATGCAAGATCTAAAAGAGGAGTTTCACACTTTACAAAAGAATCAGATGGAGCTGTTAGAGATGAAGGATATAATAGAAGTCAAAATCTCCCTTGAAAGTATTAAAAGCAGACTAGATCATTCAGAAAATGGAATCTCTAATGTAGAAGAGAAAATGGCTGGCCTAGAAAGGTCCACCATAAAGACTGAGAAAATGGCCCAAAACTTTGAGAATAATATGCAAGAAGTACTAGATACAATTAAACGTCCAGGGGCGGCAGGCAGGGGCTCCGCTCCGCGGGCCGGCGCGTGGGGGTGGGGAGGCGGGCGCGGGGGCTCCAATCCACGTGCTGGGGTGCGGGGTCAGGGTGCGGGGGCTCCGCTCCACGTGCCCTGTCTGGAGGTCCGGCCCGACGGGCTCTGCCCCGCGTGCCGTGGCCAGGGCTCTGTCCTGTGTGCCGTGGCCGGGGTCTGCCCCGTGTGCCTTGGCCGGGGTCTGTCCCGCGTGCCGTGGCCGGGGCTCTGACCCCGCGTGCCTTGGCCAGGGTCTGTCCCGCGTGCCGAGGCCGGGGCTCTGTCCCGTGTGCCGTGGCCGGGGCTCTGACCCCGCGTGCCGTGGCCAGGGTCTGCCCCCACGTGCCGTGGCCGGGACTCTGCCCCGCGTGCCGTGGCCGGGGTCTGCCCCGCGTGCCGTGTCCGGGACTCAGCCCCGCGTGCCGTGGCCGGGGCCCTGTCCCGTGTGCCGTGGCCGGGGTCTGCCCCCGCGTGCCGTGGCCGGGGTCTGCCCCCGCGTGCCGTGGCCGGGTTCTGCCCCCGCGTGCCGTGGCCTGGGTTCAGCCCCACGTGCCGTGGCCGGGTTCTGCCCCCGCGTGCCGTGGCCAGGACTCTGCCCCGCGTGCCGTGGCCGGGACTCTGCCCCGCGTGCCGTGGCCGGGGCCCTGTCCCGCGTGCCGTGGCCTGGGTCTGCCCCTGCGTGCCTTGGCCGGGGTCTGTCCCGTGTGCCGTGGCCGGGGCTCTGCCCCGTGTGTCGTGGCCGGGGCTCTGACCCTGCGTGCCGTGGCCGGGGTCTGCCCCGCGTGCCGTGGCCGGGTTCTGCCCCGCGTGCCGTGGCCGGGTTCTGCCCCGCGTGCCGTGGCCGGGACTCTGACCCGCGTGCCGTGGCCAGGCTCTGACCCCCGCGTGCCATGGCCGGGGTCTGCCCTGCGTGCCGTGGCCGGGTTCTGCCCCCGCATGCCGTGGCCGGGACTCTGCCCCATGTGCCGTGGCCAGGGCCTGCCCTGCGTGCCGTGGCCGGGGCCCTGTCCCGCGTGCCGTGGCCGGGGGCCTGCCCCACGTGCCGTGGCCGGGGCCCTGTCCCGCGTGCCGTGGCCAGGGTCTGCCCCCGTGTGCCGTGGCCAGGGTCTGCCCCCGCGTGCCGTGGCCGGGACTCTGCCCCGCGTGCCGTGGCCGGGGCCTTGTCCCGCGTGCCGTGGCCGGGGTCTGCCCCCGCGTGCCGTGGCCGGGGTCTGCCCCCACGTGCCGTGGCCGGGACTCTGCCCCGTGTGCCGTGGCCGGGGTCTGCCCCGCGTGCCGTGGCCGGCGTCTTCCCCCGCGTGCCGTGGCAGGGTTCTGCCCCGCGTGCCGTGGCCGGGACTCTGCCCCGCGTGCCGTGGCCAGGTTCTGCCCCGCGTGTCGTGGCCGGGACTCTGCCCCGCGTGCCGTGGCCGGGGCCCTGTCCTGCGTGCCGTGGCCGGGGTCTTCGCCCGCGTGCCGTGGCCGACGTCTTCCCCCGCGTGCCGTGGCCGGGTTCTGCCCCGCGTGCCGTGGCCGGGACTCTGCCCCACGTGCCGTGGCCGGGACTCTGCCCCGCGTGCCGTGGCCGGGGCCTGCCCCGCGTGCCGTGGCCGGGGTCCTGTCCGGCGTGCCGTGGCCGGCGTCTTCCCCCGCGTGCCGTGCCAGGGTTCTGCCCCGCGTGCCGTGGCCGGGACTCTGCCCCGCGTGCCGTGGCCAGGTTCTGCCCCACGTGCCGTGGCCGGGACTCCGCCCCACGTGCCGTGGCCGGGACTCCGCCCCACGTGCCGTGGCCGGGGCCCTGTCCCGCGTGCCGTGGCCGGGGTCTTTGCCCGCGTGCCGTGGCCGACGTCTTCCCCCGCGTGCCATGGCCGGGTTCTGCCCCCGCGTGCCGTGGCCGGGACTCTGCCCCGCGTGCCGTGGCCGGGGCCTGCCCCGCGTGCTGTGGCCGGGGCCCTGTCCTGCGTGCCGTGGCCGGGGTCTGCCCCGCGTGCCGTGGCCGGGACTCTTCCCCGTGTGCCGTGGCCGGGGTCTGCCCCTGCGTGCCGTGGCCGGGGCCTGCCCCACGTGCTGTGGCCGGGGCCCTGTCCCATGTGCCGTGGCCGTGGTCTGCCCCCGCGTGCCGTGGCCGAGGTCTGCCCCCGCGTGCCGTGGCCGGGTTCTGCCCCGCGTGCCGTGGCCGGGACTCTGCCCCGCGTGCCGTGGCCGGGGCCCTGTCCCGCGTGCCGTGGCCGGGGTCTGCCCCCGCGTGCCTTGGCCGGGGTCTGTCCCGCGTGCCGTGGCCGGGGCTCTGCCCCGTGTGCCGTGGCCGGGTTCTGCCCCGCGTGCCGTGGCCGGGGCCCTGTCCCGCGTGCCGTGGCCGGGGTCTGCCCCGCGTGCCGTGGCCGGGGTCTGCCCCCGCGTGCCGTGACCGGGGCCTGCCCCGCGTGCCGTGGCCGGGGCCCTGTTCCGCGTGCCGTGGCCGGGGTCTGCCCCCGCGTGCCGTGGCCAGGGTCTGCCCCGCGTGCCGTGGCCGGGGACTCTGCCCCGCGTGCCGTGGCCGGGGCCCTGTCCCACGTGCTGTGGCCGGGGTCTGCCCTGCGTGCCGTGGCCGGGGTCTGCCCCCGTGTGCCGTGGCCGGGTTCTGCCCCGCGTGCCCCAACCGCTGATGGCCGTCTCTGCTTTCCTGAGCCGCGTTCCTGAAACTGTGTTCCATGGAGATTCACCTACATTTGCGGGGCTGCACGAGACCCACCCTTGGTCCAGCCCTGAGTGCAGTCTACGTTTCCTATTGTTGGGAACTTTATGATCTGATAAATGGAAAAAAAAATCATGTTTATCATAAAAAATAATTAGAATAATAATAATAATGATTGGGGGAAACATAGGAAAGATATTGAATGTTGAAGCGGGGAGATTAATGTCTCTGTACTGACTGACATGCATGGCATTCCCTTTTGAAAAAGCAATGTAATACACTGTAAAGTTATATGTAATTCAATGTAATAAAAAAAACAGATAATAAATAAATAAATAAATAAATTTAAAAAAAAAAAAAAAGAATGATCTAACATTTTGAGATCAAAATTATAGGAATTCCAAAAAGAGAAAAGAGTTAAAAGAAAAGGGAGGAATTTATGAAAGAAACACAGGAGACAATTTTCTAAAATGAAGGGCATGTATCACTGATTGACAGGCTTAACGAATGCCTGGTACAACAAATGAAAGATCATCACCTAGACGCGACACTGAAAACTTTCAAAACACCGAGATAAAAAAGTAGATGCTAACGGTTTCCAGAGATGAGAAGACAGATTCTATTTTGAGGGATATTATTATAGGTTGACCTAGAATTTTATACCCAGATGATTTACAAACCAAGTGAAAAATAGAATAAAGACATTTTCATATATAAAAATACTCTAAATTTTATCTCCTGTATAGCTTTTGGTAGGGAGTTACCTGAAGATATACTCCAGCAAAACGAGGGTGTAAATTAAGAAAGAGGAAGCAGGGCCAGCAGGTGGAGTAGTGGTTAAGGGTGCTGGACTCCCACATGGCTGACTACGGTTCAAATCCCGGCTTTCTCTCTCTCTTTCTCTCTCTTTCTCTCTTGCTCACTCACTCTCTCACTCTGTCCCTCTCTGGTCAAATTAAAATAAATAAATAAATAAATAAAGTTAAATAAAGTAATTATTTAAAAAAAAAAAAGAAATAAAGAAGAAGCAACTGGAAACTTGAAAGGAGTGACTAATCATTGAAAGCAGTGAAGGGAAATTGCAGATAGCAGCTATACTGCAGACCCAATGTAAACAAGAGCAGGGGAACGAAGAACTACAGTGAGCAACAGAGGGGTTTCTAGTTTTGTCTTGTTTCACTTTTGGAGGGGAGCTGAAAAAGAGAGAAGTAGAATCAATAGAAAAATAGTGTGATTAAAAGCTTGGAAAACATGAAGATAAAGGAAACTGGAGGAATGTAAAAAAGGAGACAATAACATAATTTGTTCTCGACATAGTCTCTATTGAGTAAGGACATTCACCCTTATGCAAGAAATATAATCTCTGGCCCATCCAAGGAGATGCAAGCAGTTAGGCCCCGCTACGTGATAACTGGAGCCATATGGAAGGCCCTGGGTTTGGATCCCTGGTTGGCCTATAGTCCTGGATGGCTGGAAAGGTAAGGAGGACTGCAGAGTGGTGAGACTCTATTAAGCTATCTCTCCCTCCCTCTCTCTCTCTCTCTCTCTCTCTCATGAAAGAAAGAAACTTAAGAAGGAAGGAAGGGAAGAAAGAATGAATCCTAGTTCACTACTATGACCTGCTATGAATATTTACATAATCAAAATAAAACAAACATTATTTTCTGGTCTTCAACTCTTAGAATCAATCTTAGGCAAACATATTCAACTCAATAATGATTGCAGAACAAAATATGAAACTATAGAATAGACTGACAGAGGCTAGGAGGTGGAAGAGAGAAGAGGTGGAGGGAAGGGAGGGAGTGCCAAGTCCTCATCTTACCAAGCGAGGAGTACAGAGATACCATAGTTAAAGAAACAGGAAATAGGAGTTTAATCGGATCCTTTGAAATTGAGGAGGAGACTTAAGAAAGAGCAGAAAAGGTGATTTCACTAACAGAAGAGTGGCGGAAGCCTGAAGTGGGACAGAAGTGAGCTGTCTCCTTTATCACAGCAGGAAATCAGTAGAAAGCATTTAAGTTACCAAATTAATATACAACATGTTATTTAGAAATATGAAAGTAATCACCAAAGAACTCAAACAAAAAAGCTTTAATTTGCATCAGGGGAGCAGGACAATGATAGGGAGGGGTGAGGAAAGTGACTTGTGTTCTTCATTATAAGGTCTTTGGTATTATTTGATCTTAAACATTTGCATACATTACTAATTAAAGTCTTTAATGAGGACCTCTCACAACTGAGATAAGCAGTTTATAAGACTGTGTAGAACATAATGGCATGCAAAACATTAGAGGAATATAAATCAAATTAGCATAAGAAGCCATTTCCAGGTCTTTGGATAACAAATCATTTCATTTTCTTTTTTTTTTAAATAATTGTAGGTTGAGCAATTCCTAATCAGGAAATTTGAAATGCCTTGAAACCGGATTTTTTTTTTTTTTTTCAGTTAGACAGAGTTTTGGCCTGTTGTAATTCTCCGGCCTCAGCTCCAGAGTGGCTAGAACTACAGGTGCAGGCCACTGAGCTTGCAAAATCTGAAACTTTTTGAGCACTATCATGACACCACAATCAGGAAATTCCACTCCTGACCTTATGTGATAGATGACAGTTAAAACACTGCCGTACAAAGATATTGCATGAAATCACTTCAGGCTATGAATGTAAGGTATACATGAAACACACATTGCATATTTAGACTTTGGGCGCATCCCCAAGGTATTTCATTATGTATATGCAACTATTTAAAAATTTGAAAAAATCTGAAACACTTCTGTTTCCAAGCATTTCATGTAAGAAACACCCGAATGGTATATACTGTAGATCTTTCACAATAACTTTTGAAGATTAGTCCCTTAAGTTTTTCCTGGGCACAGGGAAACTATCTCCTAGGGTGAACACTCAAGGTGGTTACACCTGACTTGAAATGACCACCCCTCCCCACGCCCATCCAACTCTCAAAGACTCAGACAAGCAACTGGCTCAGGTCAGCCCCCTCCGAGGTCAACCTCAGGGACTCTAGGACTTCTGCATGGTTTCAAAATATTTATAAAGGTCTAACTACCTATAGCATCAGCCTTCTCCATGCCAACATCGGCTGTCAAGGGGCTTCCATGATCTTCCACAAGTTCTGAGACTCTCTGCAACCACCAGGCTAGCTGAGGGTTAACCTGTGTCCTTAGCCAGGGAGTTAGTCAGGCTGTCCACACAGGAAAAACTCTGGTCATTCAAACCAACTGTTTATGACTCATGAAATAGAATGGGCATTTCACTATCATAAACTCTTTATTAGAGATGCATAGAACAGAGCAGTACATCAGAGATGGAATTCATTTACATTCGTTTAGTTGATTGGTTCATTTTATAGATGAGAAATAGAGACCCAGAGATGTGAGGTCACCTTCCCTGAGGTCAAAACCCAGATTCCCAGCTCAGTGTCTTTCATCTATACCAACATTTTAAAAGGAGGATCACTGGGCTTCTCAGGTTCTTTGGGTTATGGTTCTTTGGGAACCAGAATTTCAATTTGAAAGCAAAGAAAAAGACCATTAGAAAAATATACCAGGACCCAAGGGCAGGAAGTAGATTGTGAGAAGCCAAAGCAGGAGGGAGAGGGACCAGCAGTTGGTGTAATGGCTATGTCGCTGGACTCCCATGTAGTTGACCACAGTTCGAGTCCTGGACCCTTTGGCTTGAATTCATGCCAGGTGCGTGTGCGTGTGTGCCCCACATCCCGAGAGAAGAATGAAGGAGAAGGAATTGTGGCGTGGCCATCCCCCCTGGGGGTGATTTCTTGCTTTCTATCTCTCTGTCTCTGTCTTTCTGGCGAGCGCATGTGCCCCATAGCAAAAACCTCTCAAAAAAAAAAAAAAAAAAAAGCAGGAGGGAGAGAGCTGACAAGAGCAGGCAGCCCCTTCCCTTTGCTTCTCTTTCTGCAACTGAGAGGAGCAGGCAGGGCTCTCAGATCTTCCTGGGAGGCATGGGATAGTCCTCAGAAGTGGGAGGATTAAATGGGGGGAGGGGAAGGAATGGAAAACAACTGTAGATACCTGAGATATGTGGAAGGAGGGTGGGAAATGGCAGAGGGTGAGAAATAAGGAGAAAAAAATATTAGAAATGGAAAATTATTGATGATAACATGGATGAGTAAGCCACTATGCAGTATGTTCTGGATGGGAAATCACATTTTGTATGCTGTGACAATGCTCAGGGAATGAATGTAAATTAATTAATTAATTTAAAAAAATGTTTCAGAAGAAAATTCCAGTGCATTTGTAACTAGAGCCTAGCTTTGTCCATACTTTTAGTTTAAAGCATTTTGTGAATCATTAAAATGTGGGAAAAAAGTTTAGTATGGAAGGGAGAGAGGGGAAAGGGGAAGAAAAAAACAAGTAAAATATGCTTAATTAACAAAAAAAATGAGAAGCTATTTGCTGATAAGTTATAGAGTAATATCTTTGGCTTGACTGACATACGTAGTATTTGTGCTGGAAAAAGAAATGTTGTACAATGTGAAGATGTGATTAAATGTAAATAAATTAATTAATAATTTTAAAAAAGGAATGGGAGGATGGATCCTGCGAGATGCAGGGCCTGAACCTAAGGAGGGGTGGCAGGGGCGAGGGGTGGTTAATGCTGCAGCAGGGGAGAAAGCAGAGAAGGCATGCAGAGAAATTCCTACTTGTGGTGAATGCCTTCTGGGCTTTGCAACATGCCGGGGACATATTTAGTGATGTCCTCATTTTTAAAGGCAAGGGGCTGAGGCTTAGGACAGTTACGCATATTTCTGCTAGGTCGCAGAGACCGAGACACTTGCAAAGATCAGGTCTCCTTACTTCTAAGATTCTTTTATTTCCTTTATGCTTCTCTATTACATGGGACGATCCTCTTGACTTTGGAGCCCTGGAACAAATCCCACTGCCATTTGTTCCTCTTTGAGAAGAACTGCTGCTAAGTGATGTTCAGTGTGTGCTGCGCAAAGCCATCAGGCCGGCGGGCTTCTTCCACATGCAGTTCTGGCTCTTGGGTCCATGGACCAATGCTGACAAGGGACTTAACGGCTATTGAGCTCTAAACCTTTCCTGTCCTTGGTCTCCATTCGGGAGTGTGTCAGACCCAGCTCATACTGGCTCCCAGTTGTTACATTTGGGGGCTTTTGCAAGCTCACACACATCATATTGTTAGCTTGAAACCTGCCATCGCAGCAGCATTTTACAGCCTGGAAACGGACAAATATGACACGTCAGGGCCTTTCTCAACCCCCGGCCGACTGTTAAACATCGACCAGCACATCAGCATCGCCTTCTTCCCACCTCCTGCCTGGAAGACTCTTGAAGGTGTTCATGTGAAAGCTCACACTTAATTTTTTAGTACTAAATGTCCTTTAAATATACCTAATGGGTTAACATTTTTAAGGAATTATTTGATTTTATTTATTATCGTCATTACTATTTTTTTTTTTCATTTGCAATGTGGCACGTGTGCTCACCAGAGAGAGACAGAGAGAAAGAGAGAGGGAAAGTGGGAAAGCGAGCTGCCAGGTCCTGACCATGGTCAGCCACATGGGAGTCCAGTACCTAACCACCACACCACCTGCTGGCCCAGCAGGCTAATTTTTTCAAATGTCTTTGTAAACGTGAGTGCTTCATGTCAATTTCAGTGGTAACTGAAGGCCTAAGGACCAAGGGAACAATGAATCCTCTGTTTTTCTCACCTCGCTAAGATGCTGAAATTCCCTTAGTTTCTGTGCTCACGGCCACTGCCTCTCCTCAGGCCCTTATCTCACGCGGAGCCTTTTGCTGGGACCTGCTATCTGGTTCTGCACCTCCCCCAGCCCACCCTTCCTATCTCTACCAGGGCAATCTTTAGAAAGCCCTGCCTCTGGTCACATCCCATCAGAGGCTCTGCACGGCCTGCCAAATACAGTTCCAGCTCCTGACCTGGAGCCAGGGCTCCCGACTGCCTTTCCGTCCAACAGGTCCCCCCACTGCCCAAACGATGGACGGGGCCGGACTTCCTTCTGAGTCTTCGTGCCTCTCCCAAGAAGGCCCTCCTCCGCCCATCTCTGAAGCACCGTTTAGGTGGCATTTTATCCATGATGAAATCTCTAATCTCTATTGACCTGTCGAAGGGATCCTAGTCACCCTGGGACCTCTTAGAATACTTCACTCGTGGTTTTTATGTGTCTCTCACAACCTGGACCCTTCCTGAGTAGACTGGACACAATCGTCTGCTACATCATTGCCACTCAAAATGTGGCCCAGATGGCGGCACCACTGGGTTTGTTAGAATGTAAGCTAACCCCAACTCCTCTCCCAGTCAGAGTTCTCAGGTGGTGGGTGGAAGAGGCAGCCCTCTCGGTGAGTCTAACGCTACTGGTCCACTCTACGCCATTCCCACAGGCTCTTTCTACTCCTTGTCCTTGTTCACAGCTGTTCCTCACAGTAGCCGTTTTTACTGTTCCTATTTTTCCCTGCTCATTCAGTTACAGCAGCTTTATCTTCGGGAAGGACCGCCCCAGTAAAGCTGAGGTGGTGGTCTCACCCACCCTAAATCATGCTCCTTTTCTGTATTTCACAGGCCCTAGAATGTCCCCCGTGTCCCCAGCCCTCACAGCTCCATTCTGCCAGGTCCACTGTCCCGCCTTCATACACAGGTGTGCATTACATGCCCTCATTTCCAGGGAAAGCCATCTCCTAGGTCAGGTAATGCATTATCAGGTGAGCTTTGTGTGCAGCTGCTCTGGCCAGTGCGGGGCAAAGGTCAGGGCTCCACAGAGAGCTGGGCCACACTTCACTAAGGGGCCTCCACACCCCCAGCTCCATCGCTACGAAGGGAGCTCATTCTGCCTGGAATCAGGTGTGGCTTCTGTAAGGCTCAACCCCAAGAACTAGGGCAGCCTTTTCTCTTTTAGTTACTTCTTTTCATGATAGGAAATGTGTGCCAGAGAGAGAGGCAGGGAAGGCCTCCTTGACAGGGTTTCTCCAGGCTGTGATCCCATTTCCTCAGCCTTCCAGCTCCTCAGGATCCTGGGCACCCACCTGTGGGCCTGGCATGCTTTTTAGACTAAACCAGAATCTGAACCTTGACAGCCAGAGAGCCTCCTGCACGGTGCTAGTTACTGCTGCACCACAGCCATTGCGCCATCTTTAAAAACTTTTTTGGGGGTAACTTTTCATTTGAATTATACTTTCAAAATTACAGAAAAATTGCAAGTATGGTGTAAAGGAACTCCCATGTGCCCTTTACTGAGGTTGACTTACTACTTTCAGTTTGTTCCATTTCTTTTATAGCCTTATCCTTTTCTCTTTGTTTTTTAAAGAAAATTTTTTTAAAGCAAATTGGAACTAGCTCCATGGCCTGGTGGTTAAGGCAGCTGGATATTAAATAAATAAATAAAAAACTCACAGTCTGACTTAGATGTAGAAGCTTGAGAAACATGCCAAACGTGTGTATGTGTGTATGTGTGTGCCCAAATCTTAAGAAGAAGGAGAGATGGAGGAGGAAGGATTGCAGGGACCTTTCCCTCTGGAAAGAGGTGCTTTTTCCTCTCCCTCTCTCTCTGTCTCTCTATCTCCCTTTGGTGATCACATGCACCCTCAAGCAAAAATTTAATAGAATTTAATTTTTTAAGAGATATTTTTGCTATAGGGTGCATAGACTCACCAGAGAGACAGAGGACACAGAGAGACAGAAAGCAGGAAATCACCCCCTAGGGGGATGGCCATGCCACAGTGCTTTCTCCTCCATTCTCCTCTCAAGATTTTGGGAATGCACACATACATGCCCAGCATGAGTTTCAAGTGTCCAGGTTCGGGATTCAAACCGCAGTAGGCCATAGGGGAGTCCAGCAAAGGAACCATTATGCCATCTGCTGGTCCCTTATTTAGCCTTTAAAAAAGCAAATTGGAGGTGGGTGCAGCCATGCTGAGTTACAATGCTGAGCCCACGTGGGAAGGAAGATCCTAGGTTCACATACAGAGGTTTCACGTACACACAGCACACACGCACACCTGTGATACCCGCTGGCTGAGGCTAGGGGTGGCTGATGGATGAAGACCTTGTTGGGAGTGCCTGTTTCATCTCTCGGAGGCCCCCTTCCCTTCCCTCCTCCCTCTGGGAAAGAAATAAAATTTAAAAATAGATAAAAGCAAATTGGAGACATTGTACCCCTTTACTCCTAAACATTTCTGAGATCAAGGACATTCTCTTAAGTAAACACAGTACAATTATCAACAGGAAACTTAGCATCCATACACTATTATCATCTAAACCACAGACCAAATTCGAATTACATCTGTTGTCCTAATAACGTCCTTTACATCTAATGCTTTTTCCTCAACCCAAGAGCCAACTAAAGATCAGTCATTTACCGCATTTAGTTGGCATGTCCTTTTCCTCTCTGGAACTGTTCCTCAGACCTTCAGAAGCGTGCCAGCCAGCTGTTTCCTAGATTGTCCCTGAATTTGGGGTTTACCTGGTTGTCGGGGTTCGATTTAGGTAAGGCTTGTTTGTTTGTTTGTTTGGTAGGAAATCACAGAAGCGATGCTGTCTTTCTCAGCATCGCTTCCCAGGGAGCCAGGACGCCCTGCTGGCCCAGTGCTGGTGACTGACCGTCGCCTCCGCCAAGCCCTGAACGGCCTCTTTGTGTCGGCTGCCCTCTGCTGGCTGACTCCAGCATCACCGCTGTGTGCCTCTGCTGATGTCCTGAACCACGAACCCTGGCACTCTAGTGGTTCTGTGACCTCGGGAAAGCTCTCCAGCCCTAGTGAACCTCGCTGTCCTCGTCTGCAGAATGGGACGATGTTTCCGGCCCTGCTTCCCTCCCAGGATGGTTGAGGAAGAATCAGTTCTACAAAGATGACTTTGTGTTACACCAAGCGAACGTCTATGCGGGCTGCCACGCCTTCGCGTACCCAGCCAGGTTCCTAGAGTGCCAAAGCTGCTCTTAGGACTACACCCACTACCTGCAGGTCCTCTAGTGGGTCTGGGCTCTGCGGCCACCGTGGCAGAGCTGCCTCCTTACCTAGGCCTCCATGAACGACTGGTTCCCAGGAGTGGCCGTCGTGAAGGAACTCAGGCAGCCCCGGGGAAAAGAGGCCTGACCTTCAGTTTCTTCCTGTGGGTCCACCTCGGGTTGCCACTGGTGAGCATCCCATATCCGTAGGGTTAGGCTAAGGCCGCTCCCAGGCTGCTGATGCCAGCTGGGGCTGAGCGCAGGCGCATGCGCAAGCCTTGGGCCAAGCCGTCATTCGTGCTCGCTCAGATTCCGCTTTCAGAGCTGGAGGGCAAACTCGGTTCTTACCAGACCCTATCCTTCTGCCCACAGTTCCTTTGCGTCCTTCTCAGAAACTTTGCAGCCTACACATATTTCTCCCTTCCTGCCTGCCTCCTTGCCTCCTTTTAATAAATACTTCCTGCGCATCAAGGAAAGCCAGGCACGGCACCGTGGCGCCGTGGAGAGCAGGATGCACAACCTGCCCCAGGGAGCGTCTATTTTATTGAGTAATGGAAACGGGCCCAGCCGAGGGACGATTACGTTATACGACTTCCCTGTGCCTTCCGAGGAGGCATTTCCCCTTCCACGGTGCCTGATGCCTCTGAGCCGCGCTTACTGCCTCTCGGGTGCCCTGCGCCTTCTCGTGATCACTTTCTATTTACTTAGTGCTCCGGGACACCAGAGAGGCACTCTGCAGGCCCCAAGGAGAAGCTCAGAGGAAGACTACAAAGAAGTAGGTCAAGGGAGAGGGGACAGCAGGTGGCACGGTAGTTGAGGCACTGGGCTCCCACATGGCCCACTGTTGGCTCAAGTCTGGGACCTGGCGGCTTGCTTTCTCACTTTCCCTTTCTCTCTGTCTCTCTCCGGTGAGCACATGTGCCCTATAACAAACTTTACAAAGATAACAACAACAATAATAATAAATAAATGATTTTTAAAAAGAGAGAACCGTCTTTTAGCATGAACATAGTCAGTCCTTCCTTTTCTTTCTCAAATGCCCTCTTGGCACAGAGGTAACTGTAGTGGTGGCCTTGCATTCTCTGTGGGGGCTGCATGTTTCTAGGATCTGGAAGAGAATCGGTGGCTCAGCAAAGGGAATTACTGGCCTGTTCTGAGGAAGGCCCCTCACACACAGCGGGGAGCACCGCTGTGCAGAACTACAGTGGGAGGCTTTCTCTGCCCACAGCCCCCAGGCACACTGGGAGATTATGCTGCGGTTTCCACTGGTGCTGCAGATGAGACTGGAGGTGTCAAGCCCCACCACTGGGGAGCAGCCCTGGTCGGAGACCTGCTAAGGTCCGCCCTGAACTTCTCAGGACACTCCCACATGGCCGACCATGGTTCGAGTCCTGGACCTGGTGGCTTGCTTTCTCACTTTCCCTCTCTCTCGCTCTCTCTGTGTTTCTCCCTGGTCAAATTAAAATAAATAAATAAATGAATACAAAATTAAATAAATAATTCTTAAAAAAAAAAAAAAAAAGATACCACTGCCTAACTCTATCTTGCAGTCTTCTTCTGAGAGGAAAAGGAAAAACATATGGGAGAGAGCCATGCGCTATTGGTGTAAAGGTGTCCTACATATCAACAGATGTATGGAAGCCTGTCTCGGCCAAAAATTTGAATGAGAATTCACTTTCTCATGTAATTTAACAGTAGCTTATCAGGTAGCAGCCATACTTCTTTCCATCTGGTCAGGAGATGGTTAGAACAGAGTGCAGAATCAGCAGCCGTGACGGCAGGTGTGCTGGGTCCGACGTTCTCTGCCTTCTCATCCATGTGCGTACTCCCTGCACAAGGATGCTGGGGGAGATCGTGAACAGTGTTCATGAGTACTTCATTCCTTCTTAACGAGCAAGTCAGGTCTTCCCACGATGGCTGCTATTTGGAAAACTGTACTAGAAAATTCCAAGCGAGTAAGGACTCTGTTGTTGTATGCGCCACTCTATGCCCAGCGCCCAGTGCTATGTCTGGCACGCAGCGGGCACATCACATACATCAGCCGCAGTGGAAGCCCACTGTGACCTGGCTGGTTCCCACTGTAGCATGACTTTTGCTCAGGAATTGATAGGAGAGTAGAGTGTTATGTTTCCTCATGACCATATCCCCTGAGCAATACTTTGAAACGATGCTGCAATTTCTAGTAATTTCTACCATTACTTTCATTACTGAATAACTTATCCAATCTTCTAGAAATGAAAACCCTGTTTAAACAAGACATCGAAGGCATTCAAGCTATTGCCCACTGAATCTTAGACTGACGGTGTCAAAACAACCGTCAGAGTTAGGACCGAGATATTCAGGAATGCAGCGAAAATGAAGACAGAGCAATCAAAATCCCACAAACTATTTTAGCTCTGATTATAAAAATAAGTGACAACTCATCTTTTGCAGAAGTCCCGAAACTGCCTTCAGGGACAGGTGAGCGAATGGTACATCAAGGAACGAAAGAAATAGAGACAACGAGAGAGAGAAGCTGAAATAGAACCACCTTATCTGTCCTGAGCCTGGGAGGCCACACCTTCCTGGGCTGCTCTGGAACATTCTCTCCCCGGCCATCTGTTTCCCTGCGCCCCCCACCCCCACCACACACACATCCTGTCAAGCCAATTCTGTCCCAGTAACAGGAATCCTCGATGATGCTGCCGTTATCTTTGCAGCTTCCTGTCATGTTTCCGCAGGAGGGTGATGTCACCTTGTACGTGAAGGGGCACTTGCATGTATGAGAAGGAATGCATAGTAGGTAGACACCAGGGACTGAAACGGCAGCCCCAGAACAGAGGCAGGGGGGCGCCATGGTCTGGCATTGCTCTATGGTTCTTGGGGCTGAGAGCTTAGCATTTCTACTGGTCTCTTTGTGGTTTTGAAAACGACCATTTATTGGGACCAGCAGTTGGTATAACGGCTATGTCGCTGGACTCCCATGTAGTCAACCGCGGTTCGCGTCCTGGACCTGGTGGCTTAAAATGCATGCTGGGTGCGTGTGCATGCGTACCCAAGATCCTGAGAGGAGAATGGAGGAGGGATTGTGGCCATCCCCCCGCCCCGGGGTGATTTCTCACCTTCTGTCTCTCTGTCTCTCTCTGTCTTTCTGGCAAGTGCACGTGCCCTGTAGCAAAAACCTCTCCAAAAAAAAAAAAAAAAAAAGAAATGAAGTAAACATATCTGATGGTCAGAAAAGTCATCACGTATTTTTTTCATGTTTTTCTATGCAAATATGTATCATGACTTTTCTAACGACCCAATAGTATGTCAGAGTACTACAGGTGCTGTGGAGAAAGAAGAAAGTGGGTAGGTGAGGAATTGTGGTTTTAAAGAGTATGGTAAGGTGAAATTGGAATATAAACCTACAGTATTCTGTGATGATTAAATGAGCAAGAGTGAACTTACCGGGGCTGGCAGGTGGCGTGGTGGTTAAGGCGCTGGACTCCCACATGGCTGACCATGGTTCAAGTCCTGGATCTCGTGGCTTGCTTTCTCACTTTTGTCTCTCTCTCTGTCTCTGGTCAAATTAAAAAAAAAAAAAGTTAATAAGTATGATGAATAAAATTAAATAATTCTTAAAAAAGAAAACACAGAGTGAACATACTTAAAACAGAGCCTAGTTGGGACCAGCAGATGATGTGGTGGTTAAGGTGCTGGACTCCCACATGGCTGACCATGGTTCAAGTCCCAGACCTGGCAGCTTGCTTTCTCTCTCTCTCTCTTCAAATTAAAATAATAATAATAATTAATAGATAAAAAATAAATAAATAATTCTAAAAAAAATACCCACAGTGCTTAGTTTACAGTAAGTGCTGGGTAACTGTTAGATATTATCAGTGTATGTAAGATTTTTTTTGTAAGCAGAAAAGGAATTGCACCCAGTGTAATTTTCAAGTGCTGGGTCTGGGTCTCAAACTACAGCGTCAGCCATGTGGGATCTAGCACCCTGACCACCAGGTTCCTATCACCCCCATCTCCTAGGAAATTACAAAGGTTATAGAAGCTCTGTGCTAGGAACTGGAGCAGAGACCAAATATATATTTATTATGTCACAAGTACCTATGAGCCCAACTGAACCTCCAAATTGTCATTTGCCTCTTGGAGATTTTTCTCCAATGCTGAGGGGACAGGGGAAGGTAAATCTGTCATCCTCCTTTGAGATTCTCCCAGAAATCCTCCTATTGGAGATCAGAAATGGGGTTGGGGGATCCTACAGTACCCACGAGAAAGCCTCCTCTGACCTGCTCATTTAAGAGGTGACGGATAAAGAAAGGACCAGGAGAAAGCTCTGCGGAATTGAAGGCAGTACGTTTAATTTCCCTGTAGAGACAGACCTGCATGCACACAGAGCTCAGTGGGAAAGCTGAAACCGTCTGCAGTACACAGCAAGCAGTTGCCTAGACCAACGACCACAGCCCCAAAGATGACAGGGGCCTGTCTGGATATGCAGATACTGGGTGGTGACATGTCGGAAAGTGGTCAGATGTTCTGGAATCACATTCCAGGATCTACTGCTCCATTTGTGTGTGTCAACAGATGCCCCTTCATGAAGATGCTAATATTAACCACAACCAAATAAGAATTAGCATTTACTAAGCACTTTTGATATGTGCTAAGCACTTTACATATTTCATTGTCCTCACAACAACCCAATGATAAAGATACTTTTTTTAGAGATTTTTTTTTTTTTTTTTTTTTTTGCTATAGGGCATGTGTACTTGCCAGAGAGACAGAAAGTGAGAAATCACATCCCTGGGGTGTGGGGGGGGGGATGACCACACTGCAATACCCTCTCCTCCATTCTCCACTCAGGATCTTGGGCACGCACACACATGCACCTGTTGTAAGTTTTAAGCCGGGTCTGGGACACAAATCACAGCCGACTACATGGGAGTCCAGCTATGTAACCATTATGTCATCTGCTGGTCCCTAAATATACTATTTTTAAAAATTTGCCAGAGGGTGTGTGCACTCACCAGAGAAAGACAGAGAGACAGAGAAGGGGAGAAGGAGAATCTCCCCCCACCTCCACGATGGAGAATAGTCACACTGTAATTCCTTTTCCTCCATTTCTCTATCCTGCTGAGATTTTGGGCACGCACAAACATATGCCCAGCATAGTTTTCAAGCCACTGGGTGGGATTTCAAAATGTATACAGTTAACCATGTGGGATCTGACTCCACTAATCACCAGGTCATGGGGCTGGCCCCAAATAGGTACTATTAGGTTGTCTGGAAAGTCATGATGCATTTTTGCGTAGGAAAGCATAGAAAAATATGTCATGACTTTCCTGACGACCTAATATGATTAGATCCATTTTAACCATCATTATGCCTATTTTACAGAAAAAGAATCAGATTACATGGAAAGTTTAAGTATCTTATTTACAGTCACCAGCTAACAAACACTGCAGCTGGATTTGAACCAGGTGGTCTCCTTCCTGAACTGGTGTGTTTAACCACTGTACCGATCTGCCGTAACTGGACCACTTGCAAAGGAGCAATTTCTAATTCAACCTGGAGACAGAGGCCAAGGAAGGTTTGGAGATTTGTGGCATCCTTGAGGAGAGTGGTAGCACAGCAAGGGTTGTCTGGGAGAGCCAGCCAGCAAGGGCAGGAGCAGGAGGGAAAGGCGCTGAGACATTAGAGAACTGAGAGTTCTAGACAGCCGTCCTCCCTTATCCACAGTGTCACTTACCCCGTTTCAGTTACCCATTTTCAACCATGGTCTGGAAAATCATCTTGGCTCATCGTGGCCTGAAGGCCCAGAATCACCTCAGGCAGAGCATCCGCCTTCTGCCATGTCCTCAGGTCAAGAGGAGCCCAATGCCATGTCCCATGCCTGTGTCACTTACTCACTTCACCTCACCACACAGGCATCTTCTCACCTCGCTTCTGCAGAAGAAGGCTGAGTGCAAAGCATAAGGATGCTGTTATAGCTGTCCTATTTTATTATTAGTCGTGGTTGTTAATCTCTTACTGTGACTAATTTATAAATTAAACTTTATCATAGGTATGTATGTAAAGGAAAAAGCAGTACAGATGCTCCTTGACTTATAATGGAGTCAGGTACTTCCCAATTAACTCACCATACACTGAAAAGATCATAAGTTGAAAATACATCTAATATATTTAACCTGCCAAACATTATAGCTTAGCCTAGCCTGGCTTAAACATGCTCAGAAGACTTATATTAACCCACAACTGGGCAAAACCATCCAACACAAAGCCTATTTCATAATAAAATGTTGCATATCTCATGTAATTTATTTATTTTAGTTTTTGCTATAGGGCATGTGCACTCACTGGGGAAAGAGGGACGGGGGGAAAGAGAGCAAGAAAGTGAGAAAGTGAGAAAGTGAGAAACCACCTCGGGGGGGGGGGGGGGGGAGGGCGATGGCCACACTGAAATCCCTTTTCCTCCATTCTCCTCTTGGGGTTTTGGGCATACACACACACACACACACACACACACACACACACACCTGGCATATTTTTCAAGCCACCAGGTCTGGGACTCAAATCTCAAAATTGGCCATGTGGGATCCAGCTGCCTTAACCACTGTGCCCCCAGCTGGCCTGTCATGTAATTTACTGGGCACTGTACTAAAGTGAAAAACAGGGTGGTTGCATAGGCACGCGAAGTACACTTTGGTACTGAACACATATTGCTTTCACACTACCATGACGCTGAAAGGTCCTGTCATGGGGCTGCCTGTGTATGTAGGATTTGGTACCATCTGCAGTTTCAGGCATCTCCTCAGGGCCTTGGACGATGTTGCTTGTGGATGGGGGTGTGAGGGGGGGCTGCTGTAATTGCAGCACTTTAATATGGTTGGAGAAAAGCAGGTGGGTGTTGATAAAGGTAAGGCTGGAAGAGCAGGTAGGGACCTGATCATAAAGGCCTCTGATACTTTGCTATAGAGTTCGATTTTTTTTCTTGAGAGTAAGTTATCTATAACAGACCCCTGTGGTTGTTGACCCATTAACCAGTCACCACTGTCTCCTGACTCCTTGACTAATAAAACTCCTTTTTTTAAAATCAGAAAATCTATCCCCTGTGCTTCTCAGAACAATCACAGAAATCCTATTTTCTTACCAGCGATTTAGGAAAAGCCATCAGCTCAAGTGTTCTCACAAGTCATGAAAGCAGTTTGCTGAGGGACCTGGGAAAGGTCTTCCACCTATTGCAGACACAGAGGGAAAGAGAGTGTCTCTCCTGCTGAGTGTTGGAGTGTCTGGATGTAGCAGCCCTTGTGCAATTTTAAAAAGCCCAGCCTGGGAATGAAAGAGCCCAGACTGGAAGAACTTGGGCTCTTGTTCATCCAATCACTGAATTAGCTGGCGAGAAATCTTCGTTCCTGGGCTCCTGTTGAATGAGATAAATGTCTTCATGCTATGCCAGCTGAGTCAGGGCTTCCTATTTCTTGAGAATCAAGAGCATCTTAACCAATTTATCATCAAAACCTTTTCGGCAGGGAGGTCACGTGATGATATTAGCATGTTATAAAGATTCTTCCAGGAGTGCAGAAAGCTGAGTTAGGAGAACAAGCTGGCAGAAGAAATATAGTTAGGAGTCAGTTGTCCTTTTCTGGAGAGGTCCACTCTCTGAGACCTACCTTTCTTTTCTACCCCAAAGTGATTTTTGACTATTTTAGAAATAGTAAGAGAAAAAAATGCATGAAAGTATCATGCACAGTTAGTATTGACACACAAAAGTATTAGCTGTGTTTCTGCTCTGTACTGCTGCCATCAGAGGTGAGAAGACCTGCTGGTCCTGAGTGAGCAGCCTCTATCTGGTTGGGAAGTGAAGGCAAACAAACAAAGAAGGAGCTTATTTAACTTACATAAAAAGGTGTCTTATTAGGACCAGCAAATGGCATAAAGGTTATGTGGCTGGACTCCCACATGGCTGACTATGGTTCAACTACTGGACCCAGAGGCTTGAAACTCATGCCAGGCACATGTGTATGCATGCCCAAAATCCTGGGAAGAGAATGAAGGAGAAGGGATTGTAGTGTGGCCATCCCCTGTGTGGGGTGATTTCTCGCTTTCTGTCTCACTGGTGAGTGCACGTGCCCTATAGCAAAAATGTCTAAAATAAAATAAAATAAAATAAAATAAAATAAAATAAAATAAAATAAAATAAAAATGTCTTCTTGTTTATGTGTCTACCATCCTTTGCTAGACTATAACCTGTAATCCAAGAGATCAGGGAGTTTGTCTTGTTTATTCTTTTCCTAATTGACACTCAACAAATGTTTGTTGAATGAACAAATGAACCCTGGGCCATCACCAGAGGCCCTGCCTACATGGCCTGGCCAACTCCACCCCCTCCTTCCTCCATTTCTCCTGAAGTGCCCCTCAACCTAGCCTTGTGAACTGTTCCTGCGTTTATGTTAGGATTCCCAAAGAATAAAAGAATATGGAGGGACCAGCAGGTGGCATGGTGGTTAAGGCGCTGGACACTCCCACATGGCCGACCAGGGTTCGAGTCCTGAATCTGATGGCTTGCTTTCTCACTTTCTCTCTCACTCTCACCCTCTGTCTCTCTCTGATCAAACTAAAAAATAAATGAATGAATAAATAAAATAAATAATTATTAAAAAAAAAAAAAGAATATGGACAGAAATGACTTAGCTCCTCATTTCCCTCAGACTTCCCAGTGCAGTTGGCCTCTCTGAAGTGCTATTTGGCAGTTGTTCAGAGACCAAGAGAAGGTCACCCCGCTGGCTGGCAGGCAGAGGCCGACTCCTTTAGCTAGGGAGGACCATCATTTCTCTGAGCAGGGAAATCCATCTGAGAGAGCTGGGCCAGCCCTCCAACATGGGGGCTAAGGCATTACCGTGTTCAGGTCTCAGATGACAACTCTGTTGAGGAGAAACACTGGCCAGGATCTGGCAGCTCCTTTGGCCAGCCAGGGCCTCTCCGACTCCTCCACACGCTGAGCTGCACCTTCTGTCTCCCTTTGTTCTCCCACCTCCTTCTGGCAAAGGCCTCCTTTCTCCATGGCCCTCTTTTCCTCCTACTCTGCTTCCTGGCTTTATTCCTCCCAGGCTTTTTGTCACACTGACCTCTTTGTTTTCTCTCCTCATTCTTCAAATGACATTTTTTTCATGTCCTCTGTAAACTCAAAGCTGCCTGCCAGGGCCCTTGTTCCTCATTTCTTTGGTCTCATCAAAAAATGCACTTCATCCAGATTTAAGAAGATTCCTTCTGAGGTCTCTGCTGGAGAACGGAGCCATCCTGAGAAAGAGGCAGCTTCACTGGGCGTGGCTATGAGCTGCTCACCTGGGTGTTATCCTCAGCCATACCCTTCCTGGGCTCCCTAGCCACCCATCAACTCTCACGAGGACTTACTGAGAGCCCTCGGTGGGTTTAGGCAGCTCTGGGATGGGTTCTCTGGGTGACTTACAGGTATATGACACTGACTCCATTCCTGAGGTCAAGCTGGGGAGTTAGAATCACAAAATCCCCACTCTGTAATACAAGATAAAATATTTGAGCACTATACTGATGTCACTCACTCAACCTCAGGGGTCCAGTCTCATTTCTGGAGCTGTCACCTGTGTGTGCCCACCTTAGCCTGCAGGTCCCCAGCACAGATATCAGCCTGCAGTCCACCCACCATGGACAACCTGGCCTTGAGAACTCATCCCACCCCACCTGCTTTGCAGCATCTTTTGGCATATGCCCCCACCGACCTGTGGAAAGGTAACACACTTTGCAAGTTTAAGATCCTCCTTGACAGAGAAAAGCAAGCAAGGCACTTAACAGTTAAGGTCTCTTCAGAGAAGAAAGCAGAGGTCGCTCTGGCAAGAGACAGTAGTATTTCTACTGTGGAAAGCAAACAAGGTCACACTCACTGTCTCTCTGCGTTCTCTGTCTGCCCGTTGCCATGGGGATTCAAGATGCTCCTCTCCTCTTATCCTGAGCTCAGCCTCCTACCCTCCTTCCCAGGGCCAAGCCTTTGGAGTCAGCACCCACTGGCCAGGGAATTGCCCACCAGCCCCCAGGCAGTGGGAGCAGAGGCGAGGGCAGCATTTAAGGGGTGCATGACAGGAGAGAGGCCAGTTCTGCTTTTTGTTGCCACATTTCTGTTTTGGGTGGCTTGGCTAACCCAGCCCTCTAATCTGGGTCTGCACAGGGAATCTAACTAGAGGATGTTTCTGCCCGTTTACCCACATGCCAGCCCTCATCTTCCTACAGCCCAATGGAGCCGTTTCTGGTTTAGGTCTGAATTCATCTTCCAAAGTGGGGATTGATAAGAAAATTCTCTCCCCAATTCTTAGTGCATAGAAGGAGATCAGATAGGGGCCAGCAGATGGCATGGTGGTTAAGGCACTAGACTCCTACATGGTTGACTGCAGTTCAAGTCCTGGACCTGGGGGCTTGCTTTCTCACTCTCCTTCTCTCTCTCTCTCTCTCTCTCTGATCAAATTTAAAAAATAGTAATAATAATGATAAATAAAATTAAATAAATAATTCTTTTTTTAAAAAAAGGAAAGAAAGAAGGACCTCAGACAATGTGAGTTGCATTTGGCAAAGGATGAGAGAAGAGAAACAAGGAAGGTAGGAAGTGAGGGAGGAAAGAGAAGGAAGACTTCTGCTCTCTAGAATGTCCTCCAAAGCCAGAGTCCAGAAGCTCTTCAGCAAGGTGTCAGGGGCAGAGGAGGGAAGGGGACAGGCAGCACGAAAGGGAGTGCTGCCCCTGCTCAGCGAGAGCTCACGGCCCCTCCTGCCAGCCCTGGACGCTCCACATCCATCCACTCAACTGCCCCCGGCCCCGGAAACACCAGAGGCTCCTGCCTCTGTCCCAGTTCATGCTGTTTCTTCTGTCTGGGCTGGTCTTTCCCCTCCTATTCTCTTTGCCATTCTGACTCCTTCAAGAGTAGACCTACATTTTCCCTGAGAGGTTCTGCCACCAGCTCTTCTCTCTCTCAGGCCCTTCCTATTGGGCCGTCCACCAGCTTTTGCTCACATTCCTGGTATAGATCTTGACAGAGAATGTTTGTCTCTCTGTCTCTCCCTTCTACAGATGCATTCATTCATGAATTCATTCATTCTTCATTCATCGAGAGCCAGAAGTTGGCCCAGTGGTAATCAGGAGAGGCCCAGGTCCTCACCACTGCCAGGTAGTTTACAGTCAGAGGAGGGAGAAGACTTAAAAAGGAGTTACAACATGGTGACTACCCAGGGCCAGCTGGTAGCATGATGGCTAAAGTGACTGGATCCCACATGGCTGACTGCACAATTCGTCTGGGATCTGGAGGTTTGAAAAACACGCTGGGCCAGTTTGTGTATATGCACAAGATCCAAAAAGTAGGTGAAATGGAGGAGAAGGGATTGTAGTGAGACCATCCTCCATGGGGGATGCTTTCTCGCTTTCTCTCTCTCTCTTTCTTTCAGGTGAGTGCATGTGCTCTCTAGCAGATTTTTTTCAAAAGATAAGAAAAAAATAGGTGAATGTTCTGAGGAAGAAAGTCAGGGTGCTATGGGAGTATATGAGAGGGGGATATACTTTAGTCTGTGTTGGCGGTGGGGTAGCCAGGAAGTCTCACTAATTAAAAAACATTTAAGCTAAAACCTAAATAAGGAGAAAGCCATGGCCAGGGAAAGAGGTCGTGGTGTGCACGTTTGTGTAAATGTACGTGCGTGTATGCGTATGTGTGTGTGTGTGGGGGGGGGGGGCTGTGGACTGGTCCCTATTCAGGCTGAGTATGTGTGTGTGTGTGAAATTCCCAGGCAAAGGGACAGTATGTCAGACAGGATGAACTCAGGCGGAGGGACAATATGTCAGACGGGAGGATCTCCGGCAGAGCAGTGCAGCCGGTGGACAGAAGTAAGGCTAGAGAGGTAGGTAGGAAGACATTGCGTAATATCAGGAAGGCCATGGTCAGTGCCAACTCTGGAAAGGGAGGGGCTGTGACTGGTTTGTTTTCCTGTATTATTGGGCCATACAGAGTGCCAGGCCCATACAGCTGCCCAAGGAGCTTTTTTTTTTTTTTTTTTTTTTTTTTTAGGTTTTTGCTATAGGGCATGTGCACGCGCCAGAAAGACAAAGACAAACAGAAATCGAGAAATCACCCCCCGGGGGGATGGCCACGCCACAATCCCTTCTCCTCCATTCCCCTCTCAGGATCTTGGGGTATGCACTCACACGTACCTGGCGTGAGTTTAAGCCACCGGGTCTGGGACTCGAACTGCGGTCGACTACATGGGAGTTCAGCAACATAGCCATTATACTAACTGCTGGTCCCAAGAAGCATTTATTGAACAGATGGAAAAATGAAAACACTCTAACTAGAGAAACAGAATTTTACATGAACAGATGGAAAAAATGAAAACACTCTAACTAGAGAAACAGAATTCTACAGGATACGAGCTCTGAAGTGAACTGAAACCACCTCTCCAGATAAGCAATACCATCACGAGGGCCATTTCAACCTTTAGCTAGAGCCCGGGAAGCAGCACATCCGTCTGGCCGGCACAAGGACAGGCTCGTAATGAGGCACACACGGCATGATTTGAGTTGGTCAGATTTAGTGAGACAAGTGTGTCATTTATCTAAAGCAGGACTGTCTGAGTCAGCAGGGAGGATCTAAGTGACGTCTGCCAGGCTGACTTCACCCAGCAGGGCAGTCTGGCAGGCAGGGACCCAGCCAGGGCTGTCTTGATGCCGCTCATCAGAGAGGGCTCACTCTGCCCCCCACCCCGGCAGTCTTGTGGAGTCTGGATGAATGAAATACTTTACAGCGAGGACTCTAACCTGACCAGGATCACCAACCCCAGAGTTTCCAAATGAGGACACTGAGATCCAGAGAGGTTGAGTGACTTACCATACGTTAGTGACAAGAAGGCCAGGTTTCTAGATCTCCTGATTCTAGACAGGCTTCTTATCAACATGTGTTTCAGAAGGAAGAAAGAAGAAAGGGGGAGCATGGGAGACGGGAGGGGGGAGCAAAGAAAGAAGTAAAGGAAGACAGAGGAGAAAGTAAGAAGAAACAAAGAAGAAGAGAAGGACACCACCTTGGTGCTACTGCACGGGAAGTCAAGATAAGAGCAGGTCTCCACAGCCATGACTGGGAAACGCCGTGCTTTGGAACACGCTTAAACGCAGGCGAGGCCGCACGTGGAACGGCAACAGGCGAGACACAACGTTATTTGCTAAAGGCTCGGCCTCTCGTGGGAAAGTCCCCATCTCATAGATCCAAGGCCACGGCTGTGATTGGGATCACACACCCTCCTACTTAAGATCCTCTCGGCCTCACCGAGGACCTAACCTGGGATCTGAAACAAAACGGCTGGTTTGTCTGAGGCCTTACTCCTGCATTACTTCCATGTGTGATCTCAGTTCTTTCTATCGTAGAACTCCTGATTTTTGTCTGGGCGCATGACTGCCTGAAGGAACGATTCCATTGCCTGGCTCCTGTAACTCTAAGACCTCCAAGTTCTGTCGCCTTCTGGATTCCCAGTCAGGCTCTATCCACTCTCCTTCTAACTAGTCGTATCAAGTTGGGTTCTAGACATTTCTTAGTAGCCCAGTTTGCAATGTGGCATTACATTCTCACAGACTCAGGGCCGCCTGTAATGACTGGTACAGTGTGGATGCCAGCCCAGCAGGGTAGAGGCCTGATCAATGGAATGGGCCCTAGCCCTTACCCCATAAGGGCACTGCCAGCTGAGTCTCAGCCCTGCTCATATTGTACCCGCAGAGCGAATCCAGCCAGCCAGCCATCAACATTCACATGAGTTACGTTCAAGCCTCTAACATGGAGTCTGTTAGGACAATATCTGGAGGTCTTTCATTTATTTTGATTGTTTGCTATGGGCTTAAAAATGACAAAACTTTATCAAGTAGTGATTACCCAGAGAAACAGAGGGAAAGGGCTGGCCCTGTTCTTTCCCTCTTTATGCCTTCCCGTTGCTAGAGTCAGAGAACTGCACATCGACTAGCCCTTTCCTCTCTGGGCATTTGACGAGAATGCTAAGAAGAGTCATGGTGACCCCGCAACTCTACAAATGAATTCACAGTTATACATCACATTGTCAGGGATCCAGAAGTAAATAATTTGTATTCAAGGGCAGACATGCCAGAGCGAGGAGAGTAATTTCAGTGATGATCTGTTTGACATCTTAAAGATATAATAACATGCATAGATTGGGTCTTTTCAAGGAGAAAGTGGGCAAGGACCGCAGAATAGTAAAACAAGGGGCACCTCTGTGGGCCTCCATGTCCTTCAGTTAAAAATGGGATTGATTCTGAATCTAGTCCCTTTATTTTTATAAATTTATACACACACACACGCACTTCATGAACCAACCTTCAGTAGATCACAACAAGGGAAAAGCTCTGCTGTGTATGAAATCCTGATAGTCCCAGGACCAGCAGTTAGCATAATGGCTATGTTGCTGGACTCCCATGTAGTTGACTGCAATTCAAGTCCCGAACCCGGTGGCTTAAACTCACGCTGGGTGCATGTGCATGTGTGCCCAAGATCCCAAGAGAATGGAGGAGAAGGGATTGCGGTGTGGCCATCTCCCCTGGGGGAGTGATTTCTCACTTTCTGTCTCTCTGTCTCTCTCTGCCTTTCTGGCAAACGCACGTGCCCTATAGCAAAAAAAACCTCTCCAAAAAATAAATCCTGATAGTCCCAAATTTCTGAGTCATGGCTTGTAAGCCTCATATGAGAGTGGAAGCTTCCAGCTCAAAGTAGTCAACTGAGAGAAGAACAATGCTGAATCATGTTAACTGCCTTCCTTTTCAGAGTATTTACTGATTGGAGGGGTGCGTGGGGTGGACCATGAGTGCCATGGTAAGCGAGGGTAGAAACTAATGTTGTTAAAGCCATGGAAGAGCCAACAGTTGGCGTGGTGGTTAAGGTGGCTGGATCCCACACGGCCAACTGCATGGTTTGGGTCCTGGACCTGGGGGCCAGAAAATCGCACTAGGTTCATGTGTGTGCGCCCCAAATCCCAAGGTGAGAATGGAGAAGGGATTGCAGCATGGCCATCCCCACTGGGGAGTGATTTATCACTTTTCTTCTCTCTATCTCTGCACTCCAGTGAGTGCACGTGCCCTACAGCAAAAATAACTAAAAACAAAAACAAACCTATGGAAAAAAACCAAGACAGACCCTAATATCCCCACTTCCTGGTATTCACACCTGTGGATAGTGCCTTCCCTTCTGTATCATGGTTGGTTTGTGTGACCAATAGGATATGTTAGAAATGAAGGAAGATACGTGACTTCTGAGGCTAGGTCATAAAGCATGTTCTCCTCCTCCCCCTACTTTCCCATGATACTTGGACTCAGGTTTAATGCTGAGATTATATTATATAGGGTGGGAAGTGGATGAGGTCTTGAAAATCATCATTGTCAGGGCCAGCAGGTGGTGTGGTGGTTAAGGAACTGGAATCCCATATGGGCAACAGCAGTTTGAGTCCCAGACCTAGTGGTTTGCTTTCTCACTTTCCCTTTCTCTCTCTCTCTCTCTGGTCAAGTTAAAAATAATAATAAATAAAATAAAATAAATAATTCTTTAAAAAAAAAAAAAAAGAAAGAAAAGAAAAACCACCCTTGTCTTTCTGACCCTCTGGCCCCATTTTATTCAGCCTGCACATCACTCCTTATATCAGTCATTCTAAAGCACAGCCTTTCTTAGGCCAAAAGAAACTAGTAGCTCCCTGTTTTCTAGTTCATTGAATCCACACCCCACATCTGAACAGTCCCCTACTTCTTATGCCACATGTGGCTTCAATCCTGTCTCCCCATTCTTATCTCTGGACACTTCCTTCCCATACCCCATCCTCACACCCATAAGGACCCATCTGACTCTCTTTTTTGTCTTGAGGTCTAAATATTTTCATCCTGGTTAATGTTCTTTTCCTTCTCCTATACCCATCTTGCAAACTAGAGCAGTTTGTTTCTTGGCCTTGCTGAAAGGTATTAAGGTATTTTAGGATGAATAAGGTCATCATTTAAATGTAGTGAGCAGATTCTGCCTGGGGGAAAAAAAAAGTCTTCATAAGCCCTTTATGAATGGACTGCACACTTGTTTTGGGAAACCATTGGTTTGGCAAATCGAACAAAGATCTACCCAAGGTTCTTTTTGGGGGAGAGATTTTTGCTATAGGGCATATGTGCTCACTGAAAAGACAGAAAGTGAGAAATCACCCCACAGGGCAGATGGCCACATTGCAATCCCTTCTCCTCCATTCTCCTTTCAGGATTTTGGGCACACACATACACACACACACACACACACACACACACACAGTGTGTTTCAGGCCTCTGGGTCTGCCACGTGAGAGTCCAGTGATATAACCATTATGCCATCTGATGTCCCTTCACCTAAGGTTTTGTAAAAAAAAACAAAAAAACAAAAAACAAGACAAAACAAAACAAAAAACCTAGGGTGCTTTTTAAAAATGTTTTTATCTATTTGTTGTGACTTTTTTCAAACCGCCGGGTCCAGAACTCAAACCTAGATCAGCCGTGTGGGAATTCAGGATCTCAACCACCATTGCACCTTCTGGCTCCTGTCCAAGGTTCTTAAAGAGAGATCTGTGAGAAATATTTGAAGCTAAGAATAGATGTTTTCAGTCTGTTTCATTTGGTAAAAGATATGCTATATAAGGCTCAGTAGGAGTGCAGCAGGGAGGTAGAGAATGTTCAAGGGTTTGCAACAAATTTAGCTGATGCTGTATCTGAAGTTTGGTTTGTTCCTGCAGGATGGGGGGGGTGGGGTGGTTCTTTATTGAGAGTTGCTTCCTAATAATAATAACAAACAGCTGTTACACACTTACTATGTGCCAGGGCTGAGAGAAATCCTTGCATGGATCTACTCCTGTACAACTATGTAATTTTTCAGGCGAGGAAAAGGAGGCTCAGAGAAGTTAAGGATCATGTTCTGCAAGTAAGATACAGAGCTAAAATTAAATGCCAGGATTCTGACTCCACAATCTGTATTCTTAACCTCTACTAATAGTTCTTTTTTTTTTTTTTTTTTTAATTTCGTCCTTTTAAAATTATCTTTTGAGGAACGGTTTATGATTAGTGGAATAGTGCATGCTTATCATTTGGAAGTGCAAACTAAGAAACTTTTACTGGTTGAAATGCTCAATCACATTTGGCAACTTTTTCATTTACTATCTTGTATTATTTGCTTATTGCTTCATAGTCACATCCCCCTTCCCAACCCCCAAAATTCGGACTGCCCTTGAAGGTAGGAATTGTGTATTACATTTTCACTCTCCAAAAATGAGCTTAACTGTATTCTCCCTAAATGTTCTTTGAATGGAAACAAACTGATATTCCACTGACCTTGTCCCTCTGGAGTAAAGCAAAGCTAGTGAAAATATAGAGAAATACAATGGATTTCTAGAACTCCTGGGGAAGGTTCAAGCCACTTCTAAGCACTGCAAACAGAACATAGCGACTTAAAAATAATCCTCTGTACACACATGAAAAGTATTACTACTGCAGAACCCTAAAGGTATATAGTTGGATCCGAACTACCAAAATTAAAGTGTTTGATTTAGGGCTTTGTTATGCAGGTAATTCAAATTGCAGATGGATCACCAACCGCCTGGAAGGTGGTTATAAACTATGCTCTGGCGCCCTCTGTCTGTAGGAAGGAAAAGGGTACCTTTTTACTTGAAGGGATTCTTGGTTCAGGTTCTATAATGGCTTCTGTTTATTTCTGGACTGATAAATTTTAGCTCTGAGATTTAGAAAAGGGAACGACAAATCACACTGAATATTTCTCCCCAGATGTCAACTACATACACATTTCAATCCTTTACATGCTAACATTGCAGCCTTTAAAGTCAGACTCACTATAAACTGCTTTTTATTGTTAAAAAAACAAACAAGCCACACACCTGTTAATTGTTTTAGTGTGATTTCTCCAGTCTTCTAATTACAGAGGATTAAAAAAAATAAAACCTTGAATGTTCACAGGATGCTTCATATAAGCCTAGTTCCCCACATTCTGCTAATCCTGTATCTTGGTAATATTTTCCATGATACAGACAAGGGGTTTTAGTGTCAACTAGTGGGGGTTAAGTGGAAGAAATAGCTAAAATTCTTTTTGATTCATTAAGTAGAACTAAGCCCACATACATCTTTCCTTAGCACATAGTTGTTTTCCCAACTCCCTTTTCTCCCCAGAACTTTCACATGAGTCTGACTTGTTACTCAATCATGTCAAGGACTCCTCATCATTTCAGATACACTCCAACGCCCACAGGCAGAATTCCTTTGCGTGATTTTCCCACAAAGGCACTAGCATTTCTTTTCCCATTGGGTTTCGAGCAACTTCAAGGGCCAGTGGAAACTCTGTGATGTCTCCAGGTCTTCACACATTGAATAATTCAATAAATATTTAACTACAATGTAAAGCCATAGTCTATTTTAAGGGCTAATTTTGTCCGTGTGAGAATTCCTCTTGTATACAATGAGAAGACATTTGTTTTTGTTCACTAATTTGAAAAGGGCAGGTTTACACACAATATGCTTGCTGTCAAGGAACATTGCTTATATTAGGGTGGTATAAAATAGATGGGCCTGGCCTTGGTCAGGGCTCTGCTGCTTACTGTGTGTAGAGGAAATTGACCATTAGTGTCTGTACATTGTTGATGGGTGTGCCAGGAACCCAAGATCCTGATCACTCTTTACTTGGGTCATCTCTCAGGGCTGTGTCTGGCAACGAGCAATTCTGAGGGATGAGGTAATGTCTCCCTAAGGAAAAAGAGCAGGCTTGCTTACTATTCGTGTTGCATGGTGGGGTCCCCAAACTCAGCATTCTTCTCTGGTGGTGCGATCTGTTTGGGGTGCAAGCATGCATTTGGGGCCATATGCTTCATTCCTGTAAGAATTGGGGTTCACGGAACCAACGCGAGCATGCGAACTCTCCATTGCTTTTGCTGTAATAGCGTTTTGTTTCTGATTAGGAGACCGCTGTGTTGTCAGCGATCACGGAACTGTGACTACTAACGTGTCAGTCTGGAAGCAGCATAAAACCTCAGACTCTTCATAGTTCTCGATGTTCACTAGCTGGGTGTCCCCACGTGAGTTAGCTAATCTTTTTAGATGTAGTTTCCCTTCTTTCTAAGAGGGACGGAGTACCTGCAGCGTAGCGCTGCTGTGCGGTTAAGTTCAATGAGAATGAAGAGAGCCCCACCACATTGGACTCTTCCTGGGAGTTCCCTCTCCCTCTTTAGAACACTGCCTGAGACTACTCGGGTTTGATGTGCATTGATGCTGGGCGGGAAGAGCCGAGCGGCCCACCGGGCGGGCTGCGGCGGGACTCCCGTGCACACTTGAGCTGGGAGCCAGCGTGAAGAGCGCGCGCAGCAGCAGCTCGGCTATTTCTGTGTAGGCGGAACCCCGAAAGCTGCAAGCTAGTTGGAGCCGCTGCCGGGTTTTGTCCAGCTGCGGCAGTTGCATAGCAACCACCGGACTGTTATAGAGACTATTTCGAGTGCCTCGGGGTCGTGCCGACGGGAATTAATGGGGCACTAAAGATTCGCCTCCTAAGCCACCCCTCAGCTTCGTAGCGATGGCGCGCTCCCCCGAGCGGCAGCACCGAGACCCTGGGCGGGCTCCCGCCGCCCGCGGCCGCGCTAGGGCGCGCGCCCTCCGCCCGCACACGCATGCTCCCGGCGCTCCCACGCGCGTTGTCACCCGGAGGCTGCCGCCCACGCCGCTGCGGGCCGCGGGCTGAGGCTCCCGGCGGCTGCGCCGCGCGCGGAGGCTGCTCCGGGCGCTAGGACGACCTGTCGGAGGACGCTGCGGCGCGGGGCGCGTCGCCCCCCTCAGGCCACCAGAGCCCGGATACCTCCGAAATTCGGCTCTGGGTCTGTGGGGAGCGAAATGCAACCCAAACCCCACTTTTCCGAACCCCGCGCAAATAAACACGCACAAGCACGCACACAGACGTCGCCGCGGCCCGAGCTCGCAACGGCAGGTGCTGGCCCGCGGCGGAAAGATCCGGGCCCGAAGGGGGTCGCTGCCTCCGCCTCCAGCCCGCGGGGCGGCCGCTCGGCCTCGGCCGCTCGAAGGTGCTACGTAAGTGCCCGGCGTCCCGGCCCGGGTTAACGGCGCAACGGCCGGCCTGGGCCTGCACCTGCGGGGCCGGCACCTCCGGGGCCCAGGCCGGACGGGAGCAGCCCGGGAGAGACCTGGTAGGCGGGGGCTCTGGGGCAGGAAGGGAGCCGGGAGGGAAGAGCGGCAGTGATTTGTGCAGCGGGCCGGAGGCGGGCCGGAGTCGGGCGTGGCTGAGCGCGGAGCGGTTAAGCGGCACCGGCGGACCATGGCCACCCTTCGCTCGCGGGGCTCGCCGGCCTCGCGGGGCCGCCACTGGGGAAGGCCAGGCGCCCAGGACCCGCGTTTGAGGAGGCCGCTGTGCTCTGAGCCGGGCAAAGCGGCCCCGGCGACACAGACAACTGACGCGGCGGCGGAAGGGCGCGGGGCGGTCGCCTCTAGCTTAATATGGCAGATGCGCGGAAACTCCAACAGGTGGCTCCGTGGCGCAATGGATAGCGCATTGGACTTCTAGAGGCTGAAGGCATTCAAAGGTTCCGGGTTCGAGTCCCGGCGGAGTCGTGGCTCTTTTTTTCCCTCCTCCCTACAACATATTTTCCATTCTTATCTCTTTTTCCCTAAATGATTTAACTTCCCTCCTGTTCCCTACTACAGTAGTTCTCCCCACTCCATTGGGCTCCTGTGGCTCTTTCGCCTTCAGTTGTTCCTGGGGTCTCGTGCCAGCTCAGCTCCCCCAACCTCGGTGGTTTAGAGCCGTGCCCCGCCACTCCGAAGCCAATCTGGCTTCAGTAAAGAGCGGTGCCGGGGGCGGCGGCGGCTGGAAGGAAAAGGAGGCGACAGCTACGCAGTGCCTTCGTGGGTTCCGGTTAAAGGAGAGCGCAATGGAGGCCCGGATCTCAGGGACAGTTCCACTCCGGAGCGCGATCGTGGCTGTCGGGAGCGTGGTGGACAAGGAAATGGGGTCTACAACCTGAGCTCTGCTATGGGACAAACTGCCCCACCAGCCCAGGGGGCTCGAAAGCCAGCACGCACCGAAATCCCAATGTAGGTTTCTGAGCGTCACTCTGGGACCCTTAATTCGATCCATCTAGGATGGGGCCCAGGAATCTACCTTTCTGATAAGACTGCCAGTGATTCCATGCAAAGCGGTCGGAGGCCCACCCTGCCTACCGTCTCCTGGAGATGGCCCACTCTGCATTTTCCATCTCCTGCTACCTTCTAAGTCTTCTGACACTGAGCTTTCAAAGATGGGGGGGGGGGGGGGTCCACTTCACTCAATGCGAATGAACAGAATTTTAAAAATTCCTTTAAACAAACAGGCAATTCATGCAAAAGACACATAATCCACAATTGTGAAAAACGGGACAGAATAAGCTCAGCATCCTTGTTATTCCTGTATCCCTGCCTCGAAATTCACTCCACAAGCCATCCGCAATAATGGTTTCTTCTAAATGTTTTCAGATTCATTTTATGCCTCTGTCAGCATTTTATATATCTTGTCTTCTGTACTTGTTGATATATTTGGTAAGTATCCCTTTCAAAACACAAATGGCATTATCTTGTTTATTTCATGTAATACATGTAGAGCTGCCTTGTTCATTGTATGATTTAATTGTCCATAATAGACATTTAGGTGTCTATTTGCCTGTGACACAATGCTTCAGTGAACATCCTTGTTCTTAATTTATTGTACACAAGTGCATCTGTAGGATAGATTGCTACAAAATTGAATTGCTGCCCAAGGATGTGTTTGTGTACTCTTAATTTTTTTTTTTTTTTTTTTGGAGAGGTTTTTCGCTATAGGGCGCGTGGGCTCGCCAGACAGACAGAGAGAGACATAGAGACAGAAAGCGAGAAATCACCCCCCAGGGGGGATGGTCACGCCGCAATCCCTTCTCCTCCATTCTCCTCTCGGGATCTTGGGCACGCACGCACACGCGCCCGGCATGAGTTGTAAGCCACCGGGTCCGAGACGCGAACCGCGGTCGACTACGTGGGAGTCCAGCGACATAGCCATTGCGCTAAGTGCTGGTTCCCTTAATTTTTATATTTGATAGATAATGGCAAATTTCTCTGTACCCATTTTACTCTTACCAGTTATCTGTGAGGGTGCCTGTTCCCTCAGACCCACATGTTCTTAAACAGAAAATGGTTTCTAGTTGTAGTTTTAATTCTTTTATTGGAGCCAAATATCTTTTCATATGCAATAATTTGTACTATGTTTTCTGTGATTTATCTCTCCTTGAGTTGTATTCATTTTTCTATGTTCTTGGTCATTTTCGTATTAGTTTAGAGAACTTGTAGGATGAACAAAATTGTTATTTGTTTGTGGTATGTTACAATTATTCTTTCCCAGTCTGTTCCTCTTTTGATTTTATTTTGAATACTTTGATTTTTCTGTCTTACAGAGATTCAGATGCTGTATTTGGATTTATCAGCTTTAAAAAATTTTTTCTTTTTTCATAGCTTCTAGGTTTGGGGCCATACCACCTTCAGGTATTAAATTATTTCCTTTTAATGGTTTTATTTTATTTTTGGTAAAGGTTTTGCCTTAGGGCATGTGAACTTGCCAGAGAGACAAAGAAAAGGAAAGTGAGAAATCGCCCCTCAGGGAGGATGTCCATGCCACCTCCCAGGATCTTGGATACGCACGCCTGGTGTGAGTTTCAAGCCACCTGGATCCGGGACTCTTAACTGCGGTCAGCCAAATGAGAGTCCAGTGGCATAACTGCTATGCCATCTGCTGGCCTCAGTAGTGTTATCTTTCCTTTCCTTTATTTATTTATTTATTTATTTTTGATCATCTGGAATGTATTATTTGTTTTTGTTTTTTTTTTGTTTTTTTTTTTTTTGGAGAGGTTTTTTTCGCTATAGGGCGCGTGCGCTCGCCAGACAGACAGAGAGAGACATAGAGACAGAAAGCGAGAAATCACCCCCCAGGGGGGATGGTCACGCCGCAATCCCTTCTCCTCCATTCTCCTCTCGGGATCCTGGGCACGCACGCACACGCGCCTGGCGTGAGTTGTAAGCCACCGGGTCCGAGACGCGAACCGCGGTCGACTACGTGGGAGTCCAGCGACATAGCCATTACGCTAACTGCTGGTTCCCTGGAATGTATTATTTGTATAAGGAGTGAAATGGGAATTTTGTCTCAGAATCACTGATCATAAGTACTCATCCTTTTATCATTTTCTAAATTCCTATATGCATTTGGGTTTCTGGATTCTCTATTCTATTCCACTGATCTTTTTGGCTTAATTTTGATTCACCAGAACTGTACTTTAAAAAAAAATTGCTAAAGGCCATGTTCACTCATTGAGGAAGAGAGAAAGTGAGAAAGCAGCCCCCCCACACACCATGGGGTCTGCAATCACTTTTCCTCTTTCTCCTTTCATCATTTTGGGCATGCATATGTGCCCATCATGATTTCCAAGCCACCTGGTCTGGGACTTAAATCATGCAGTTGGCCATGTGGGATCCAACTGCCTTAACCTCCATACCACACGCTGGACTATTTCGATTATATATGTATTTTTTTAAGAGATTTTTTTGCTATAGGGCGCATGTACTCCCTGAAAACACAGAGAGACAGAGAGACAGAAAGCAAGAAATCACCCCCAGGAGAGATGGTCATACCACAATCCCTTCTCCTCCATTCTCTTCTTGGGATTTTGGGCACACACAGTCATGCACCCAGTATGAGTCTTAAGCCACCGGGTCTGGGACTCGAACAGCAGTTGATTATGGGAGTCCAGCGACATAATCATTTACACCATCTGCTGGCCCCTTGATTATATTTTTGAATGGTTACCACTTATTTATAAGAAAGCTTTTGATTTTTGAATAACTTTATATCATCATCTTATTGAATTATCTGTTTAAAATAGCTTCCTAGTCTGAGCCAGCAAGTAGCAGGTAGTTAAGGTGCTGGATCCCACTTGGCAGAATCCATGGTTCAAGTCCCAGACCACTCATGCTAGGCACTTGTGTGTATGTCTGTGCGTGCACGCGCACACGCGCATGCGTACGTGCCCAAGGTCCCAGGGGAAGAATGGAGAAGGGACTGTGGTGTGGCCAACCTCCCTGGAGGATAATTTCCCACTTTCCCACTCTTCTGTGTCTCTCTCTGGTATACACACATGCCCTATGGCAAAAAAATTTAAAAAAAAAAAATTTTTTTTAAGCTTTTCAGTTTGGGGCCAGCAAGTGGCATGGTGGCTAAGGCAGTGGACTCCCACATGGCTGACCATGGTTCAAGTCGGCTTGCTTTCTAACTTTGTCTGGTGCGTGCCCATCCCCTAGAGGAATTAAAATAATAATAGTAAAATAATTATTTAAAAAAATTTTTAGAAAAAGCTTTTGGTTTAACATCACAGTGAGGCACTCTTAAACACTCTTATAGCATGACTATAATAAAAAAAGATGCACAGGGTTGACAAGGATTAGAACCTTCAGAGGTTGCCAGTGGGAATGTAAAATAGTGCAGCCTCTTTGGCAAAAGGTTTGTCAGTCCCTGAAAAGGTTAAACATCACCAGGAATTTAACTCCTAGGTAATATACCCATTACAAACAATGCCTCATTTGCTATGCTTCTTTGATCTATTAGTATTGCACATTAACAAGTTTTTCAATATTCTTCTTTCATTCCTGAAATTAATCCCACTTAGTTGTGTATGTTTATTTTACTGTTTTAATATTTTGCAATGTTGGCATATTTACAAAGATTAACATTTAATTACCTATTATAAAATGAATAGCAAATGCATTAATTGTAATGGCCTCAAACTGGAAATAACCTAAATGTCTATCAGTAATGGTCTGTTTGAAATGTGGATTAAATACAATGCAGAACTTTAAAAAATGACTTATATTGCTGTGGGAAAATGTCCAAAATTACATGAAAAAAGCTGATATACAAATGAGTATTTTTTAATAAGATTCCATTTCTGTGTATTAATCCTGATAGTAGCAGTAGCAGTAATGTATGTTTATTGCTGTACTTGTGTGTGCACAGAGAATTTCTGGAAGGATATACAGTTAACAGAGCAGATCTAGGTTGGAAGAAGGTAGTGGCATGGAGGGGCCTTCCTTTGGACTGTTTGTAATGTTTTTGAAGTATCTTATCCTTATAAGGTGTTGTTTTAATCATCTCTCAGATTGCAGTGTGCACTACAGGATGAATAGTGCAAGACTGAGGGTTGGAAGACCATTTCAGGGACAGCTAGAGCCATCAAGGTAGGGAGGGTACGTGTGCTTATAAGAGACATATGGTTGAACAATTACCATACAACCCAGTAACTCGTGGGTACATATCCATTACAAACAATGCTGCATTTGCTGTTCTCCTTCACTTGCTATCCATAATCTATTGATAATGTGCAATATATTAACAAATTCTCCAATATTTAACTCTTCTTATACTCCTGAAATTAATCTCACTTAGCTGTGATATCTATTTATCTGAGCCCAGGAGGTACAGGTCAGTGGTCATTAACCCAGGCTACAGGTTATATTCCAATCTGTGAGGAAAGGAGGTAACATGAATGTGTGTGTCCTCAAAATTCTCCAAGAGGGAGAAATTAAGTGTGGAGTGACCATGCCCCATGGTGTGGTAGGGGAAGACTTCTCTTTCCATGTCTCTGGCAAGCACATGCACCCTCTGGCAAATTAAAAAAATTAAAATTAAAAATATCATTATTCATTATGTAATGTTAAAGTTGAGTGATCTGAGTGCTGATGTGAAGCCAGATGAAGTTTCTGAAAATTCTAGATAAGCTGATTGTGGAGAATTACTACTCTCCAGAGCAAATCTTCAATATGGATGAAATCTCCCTGTTCTGGAAATAGACGCTTGGAAGAATTTTCATCGATAAGGAGACCAAGTCAGTGCCACATTTCAAGGCTTTTAATGACACAACAGTAGTCTCTCTTGGGACACTGTTGCAGGCTACACACTGAAGCCCTTTGTGATCTGGCACAATGAGGGCCTTCAAACACGTCAGTGAGTACACACTGCTAGTGGAGTACAGGAGCAGTGAGGCAGGGATGGCCCAGCTCTTCCAAGATGCCCTCCTGAACTGCTGTAATTGCGAAATGGTGTAGTTTGGAGAGTATTAATCTTTCAGGATTTTGCTTATTGTTGTTAATGCTTCTGCATATCCTCTTTTTTAAAATCAATCTCCCTCCAAAAGATCAAAGTGGTATTTCTTCCTCCAAATTTGAGGATTTACACGAGTGGCCACCCAGGTTCTCAGACTTTTAGCACAGGATTATGAACTACATCATTTTTCCTATTGCTGAGGCCTTGGACTTATCCACACTACCAAAATCCTAGGACCTCCAACTCACGACAGCCTGGAGTGAGAATTCTCAGCAGCCACAATCGTGTAAGCCGAGTCCCCTAATAAATCCTTTCCTATCTACACAAACCTACTGGTTCTGTCTTCTTAGGGACCCCTGGCTAACACACCGGCTCTCCTAAATCTTCTACCTTTAACCCAAACTTACTAGGTAGTCAGTCATATCTTGTTAAGTCCTATAGTTTCACTTAGTTCTTTGATTTATGCTAACACTATTTGCCCTAAGAACACTTTTACTCTCTTTTCAACGGTGACTTTATTTTTTTTTGCTACAGGGTGCGTGTGCTCACTGGAGAGACAGAGCGTGAGAAATCACCCACTGGGGGGATGGCCATGCTGCAACCCCCCCTCTTCCATTGTCATCTTGGGATTTGGGGCATGCATGCACATGCTTCCAGCATAAGTTTTAAGCCACTGGGTCTAGGACTTGAACTGCAGTCAACTACATGGAAGTCCAGCAACAGAACTATCATGCGATCTGCTGGACCCTTGATGATGACTTTAATACCAGAAACAAGCAGATCTCTGTATCTCAACTTCTCCAACTTTCTGGATCTGAGTATGCATCTAACTATGGGGCACTGCTTGTCTACCCTCTCCCCCCTTCACATATATACAACTATATATTAATTATGATATTTATATACTTTGATAAACATTTTTTAAAGTTCTTATGAACAGGTTAGTAAACTTCCTAAATATCTTCTAAGTAAATTTCTTTAAATGACAGCAATGAAAACTTTACAGAATTGTTAATTCTCTTAAAACAGTTGCGGTTCTTCTTTTTCCCTTCAAAGAGTTGAAGCCAAGGCCACACATTTATTATTTTTTAGAGGTTTTTGTATAGGGCGTTCGTGCTTGCCAGAAAGACAGAGAGAGACAGAGACAGAAAGTGAGAAATCACCTCCCTCAGGAGGGATGGCCATGCTGCAATCCCTTCTCCTCCATTCTCCTCTCGGGATCTTGGGCACGCACGCACATGTGCCCAGCGTGAGTTTAAGCCACCGGATCCAGGACTCAAACCACAGTCGACTATGTGGGAGTCCAGTGACCTAGCCATTACGCCATCTGGTGGTCCCCACACATCTATTTTTATTCTAAAGGGCATGTAACTGATGCTCAAATCAACTTCTTCCAAACAGAAATCCTATAAAAACATGGCCAGTCTATATTAATTTTTGTGATGGTGTTAGTTTTTAAAATAATTTTAGTAACCAGGATATATAAAATATTATGGTTTGCTTGGTGAATCTTAATTGCGATACTTCTTCTTTTTTCGGAATTTTTTTCCTGCTGCGTTTGCTGCTTTTTCAGCCATGATCTCTGCATACTTCCTTCGGTTGTATCTGAAAGGAAAACCAAACCTTTAGGTTCTAAAATACAACCCATCAGACATAGAAGAGGGGGTTCTAATGTCAATTTTTTTGCACTTTTCTATCCATTAATTACGTATGTACTAAGTTGCCTTTATATGTCAGGAATCATACTAAGAGTTGGGGATAGAAGTAGACAAGACAGTCTCTGCCCTCAGAGAGTTTGGAATCTAGTGTGGAAAATGGAAACTATAGAAAGACGACTTAAAATTTTCAGCCACTAAAGACCCATGTACTATAAATATATCCACCTATCAGGTGATATCAAATGCTGTGAACATTTTTGCAGGATAAAAATGCACACACACACACACCAAAAAGAGTTTTAGTAAAAACCCAATGTTTACACTTACCTTTTAACACATAGTATGATATATATTTCTCATAATTTCAAAATATGTAAGTGAATGATTTTCAAAATGTGGATGAAACCCTTTTAAGGGGTCCATTAGTTAGGAATAATTTTCACCAGAATACTAAGGTATTAATTGCCGCCTTCACCCTCATTTTCTCATGAAGGTACAATGGAATTTTCCAGAGGCTACATGTATGGTATTTGCAGAAGTGATATAAGGCTCTTTCCTGTTATTTTTCAAAATTTTCTTGGGCCAGCAGGTGGCATGGTGGTTAAGGTGCTGGATTTCACGTGGCCAACTGCGTTCAAGTTCCAGACTCGGTGGCTTGTTTTTCTCACTTTCCCTCTCTTTCTCTCTGTCCCTCTCTGGTCAAATTAAAATAAAGTTAAAATAATTCTTTAAAAAAAATTAGAAAAAAAAAATCATGCCTGGCATGTATGCATGCACGCTCAAAATCCCAGGAGGAGAATGGAGAAGGGATTAGTGTGGCCATACCCTCTGTGAGGAGGAGGGAGACCCCCCCAAAGGGTCTGGTCATGTAGCCATTCCTTTCTTCCGGTCCTCCAGTCCACTGGACTTCAGATACTTTTGTGCATGAGGTGGGCATGTTTCAGGCTGACTGGGAATTTAAACTGTGGGCTCTAGCTTCTCTTTCCTTTTTTAAGTGTGTTTTTCTTTTTCTTTTTGCCATAGGGTGCAGGGGCTTGCTGGAGAGAGAGGGAAAATGAGAAATCACATCCTGGGTAGAGGGCCACACTGCAATCCTTTTTCTTGGGATTCTGAGAATGCATGCAAACCTGAATGGTGTGTTTTAAGCTGCCAGTCCTGAGACTTTTAAGCTGCCAGTCCTGAGACTCAAATTGTAGCAGGCCATGTGGGAGTCCAGCATCTTAACTGCCATGGCACCTACTGTTCCTGGATCTGGCATTTCTTGAGCAATGCATTATTTCTGTGCCATGGAGCCAACCCAAAGGCTGTGTTTAATTAAGCTAGACATTAAATTACTTTTGTTTTGATGTTTCGTGGAAATATATATTCATGATAATATGTAATGGGTTATAAATTTTTAAATAAATAAATATCTTTAAGTTATTTGAAATTTTACAAACTTTTTTTTTTAAAGAAAAGCAAAACATTATCAAATGAAATATAAATTCCTTTACCTTCTGAACTCGGAATCAGCCAGCAGTTCTTCCACAATAGTTCTTTTCCTTTGCTTCTTGGGAACTCGTGAATGGTAGAAGTCAGCCGGGTTATCAACAATGGTTCCAATCTATGAACAATTGATTGAACTAAGACATGAAATACCTGAATGCCAAATTGCTTTAATATTTCAGTGCACCCTTAACAAAGTATATTACAGAAAGGAATGGAAATCAGAAGCTTACGTTATGCCATATTAAAGATAGTTTTATAAATTTATAAGCAAAAGAAGTCACCTATTCAGTCAGTATGCCAATGGTACTAATGAAAGTTCATCAGAGTTTACAGTAGATGCAAAACTCCTAATTTAGTGCTAAAGAGTACTAAGCATGAAAAATACTGTAATGAAAGGAAAAAGTAGAATAAACTTTTTTTGTTTTAATTTTCCAATACAATGAAAACAGACACACAAATTCTACTATGTAACTATTTGATCTCTCATGTTATCATAAATGCTGCCAACTTAGAACCTACTTAGGGCACTCTGTGTTTGTCCATACATTCAAATTGGTTAACATTTACATTATGTCTACTCTGTGCCAGGACTATGCTAGATGTCAGGGAACAGACAAAAAACATCTGGCCCCTGCCAGTAAGGAGCCAGTCTTAAGAAAGAGCCACAGGTGGGTAAATAAAAAATTAAAAATATATAATTTGTAATGAACAAAACACTATGGATACTCTAAAGACCAAATGACCAATTCTATTTAATGGAGATAAATAAAGTTTGACAAAAAATGACATTTTGGCTTGGATTTGTATAGGCAAAATTTCACCAAGCAAATCCAAAGTCAAAGAATGCAAAGACTGGTTTCACGAGACTGAGTAGTTGAGTGTGGTGGAACTTAAGAGGGCCATATGACAAAAGAAGGGGTAGTGAACTGGTTTGGGTAGATTATGAAGGGACAAATTAAGGGGTATAGACTCTATAGGTCATAAAAAAATCACAGGAGGTTTCTGTGCAGAGGTGTAACAAGAACAGATTTTTTAAAAACAGAATACATAACTGGCTACAATACATGATGGACAAAGAGAGAGCAGACCTCAAGGCACAGAATATTATAGTCATCCAAATGAGTGCCAAAAAAGTAGTCAAGAACAACGATTAACTTAAAGATAAATAACTGGTCTTTCACCTGAAAAATTTGGAAATCAATACTTTTCAGAATTTGCCTGAGAATGCTCCTCTATCTTAAAGGAAGGGACTGGTATAAATGATCCCTTTCCCCGCCCTCCACCCTACATGGACTCTTGCTCTTAGACTACTATTCATATATTGAACCATACAGGTCCAGTAAGTTTTAGAGAACTGACCTGAACACCATCTCACTTCTTAGGAACCCAGCTGGCAGCTGTCTAAATTTGATTCTGGCTATTATTAGATGACTTAAGCAGATATACTCCTCATATTAAGGCACATACATTGTAAATATCCACCTATTTTAAGAGTAAACCTCACTATAGTGTTCCAAACTAAAATCCATAGAACATGATGTTTCACCACTATCTGTTTGCACCATACCTGGAAGTACTTGGGGAAGCCATCTCTATCATTTTTCTTATAAAATCTCTTTGGGTCCATGCTTGCTCTCATCTTCAGTGCTTTGAGATCGTTTTTCAGTTCGTCTGTCAATTCTGGAGCTTTCATACCAAACCAGCCATCACCAGCTGTTTTTTGTCGCTCCTTCTGAAATTCAGAAATTCAGATTTCAAAGATAAACACTGTAACTGTAATAAGGTCAGAGTACACATTATAACTATAATATAAAATATTATATATACAAAGTATTTGTGAATTAAAAATAAACCTTTTTTTTGGTAATCTTGCTATAGGGTATGTGTGCTTGCTAGAGAGAGAAAGAGAGACAGAGAGACAGAGAAAGTAAAAAAGCACTGCCCAGGTGAGACAGCAATCTCTTCTCCATTTTCCTTCCAGGGTTTTGAGCACGCATGCACATGTGGCCATGTGTTTCTGAGCTGCTGGATCCAGGTCTTGAACTGCTCTGTTGGCCAGGTGAGATCCAGTTGCCTGACTCCACATCATCAACGAGCCCACTGTTACTTTTGAGAAAGCATTTATCTCCAAGGACCAGCAGTTAGCATAATGGCTATGTCACTGGACTCCCATGTAGTCGACCACGGTTCGCGTCCCAGACCTGGTGGCTTAAAACTCATGCCAGGCGCGTGTGCACGCGTGCCCAAGATCCCGAGAGGAGAATGGAGGAGAAGGGATTGTGGCGTGGCCATCCCCACTGGGGGGTGATTTCTTGCTTTCTGTCTCTCTGCCTCTGTCTTTCTGGCGAGTGCACGCGCCCTATGGCAAAAACCTCTCCAAAAAAATAAAAAATAAAAAAAGAAGAAAGCATTTATCTCCAGAAATGGATTTGAATCAAATCACAAGAAGTTTCTCTGGTATATTAGGCACAGCATTAACAGTTTCACAAACTAGGACTCCTTAAAATCTATTTTACATCTCAGCAAGTATTGCTGACTATGCTGGGAAAAGAATACACGGCTTCAATTTTTATTGTGTAAATCAACCCATAGATAACATTTCCACTTCTGGAGTTATAAAACACTTTTATTCAGTCACCCTGGTATCTTGGAATTCCACTCACTCCAACAGTCCAGAAATCTGCATAATTTCTAAAATAAAAATTTTAAAAAATTTAAAGTTATTTTGCTGTTATTATCTTGTTATAAGGTAGGTATGCTCACCAGAGAGAGAGGGAGACAGAGCGGGACAGAGAGAGAGAGAGTGAGAAAGCAAGCTGCCAGGTCCAGGACTCAAACCATGCTTAGCTATATGGGAGTTCAGCGCCTTAACCACCATGCCACTGCCTTAACCACCATGCCACCTACTGGGCCCTAACACAAAAAGTTCTATTTTGAAAACTCCTAGGCAAGTTATATAATTTTGTTTAATTAATCCAAGAAATATTTATTGAGCTTACCATGTGCCAGGTACTCCACATTAGTGACATTACTGGAGTACCATTCTCAACTTTGCTCCAAGCTCTCTTGATAAGCTTTTTAGTTGAAATGGCAGATGGAAACAATCCTCATTATTTTACGAAAGTAGTTTCTAACCTCTCCCTGGACAGACTAACCAAACAGACCAAAATTTTTAGCTGACTACATTAAGTTCCCTAGAATAGTATGTAACCGAGCTCCTCAACTTTAGAAAAGACTACTTAGAAGCCAAGATACAGTGATCCTGTATACTGTCACTGTTTTTCATTTGTCTTAAAAAAAAAAATCTGCCAGAAGGTGCATGTGCTCGCACATAAGAGAGAGAAATTAAGAAAACATCCCCAATGGGGAATGGTCATGCCACAACCCTTTCTCCTTCATTCCTCCCTCCTTTTGGGATTTTGGGCACACACGACATATGCCCAGCATGTTTTGCAAGCCACCATGCCTGGGACTCAAAAGCATGTCCAGTTACCTTAACTGCCAGACTGTGGGCTGGTCCGCTGTCACTTTGTTTAAAAAATTTTTTTTTTTTTTTTACAAAACTATACTACATGCACTACAGTGGTTGCAAAGATGTGAAAAATCCATGCAAAACATGTTTATGTAACCATATTTTATAGCCCTTACATTGCTGTATTTTTTTTTAATTTTAGTTTACTATAGGTCATGTGAGCTTGCCAGAGACAGAGAGAGACAGAAAGAGAGAAAGAGAAAAAGGGAAAGTGAGAAATCACCCTGGCGGGGGGGGGGGGGGAGGATGGGGAATGGCCATGCCACATAGCTTTTTTCCTCCATTCTTCTCTCCGGATTTCGGGTGTGTACACACACACGTGCCTGGTATGTTTTTCCAGCTGTTGGGTCCAGGACTCGAACCACTCAGACGGCCATGTGGAATCCAAATGCCACCTGCTAGCCCAGTAATATTTTTCTTTGGTATTATACATATGATATAGATCAACAAGCAGAGGTATACGTGAAATTTAGTTGTACAACCATGTTGTAGAACCTAAACACAAATTCATTTTAAGTATTCTAAATAAGTTATTATACTTACTCTGCGTTTTTTCTGAAGTTGATGCTTTGATTCACTATATGGTGGGACACAGTAATTTTTTTCAAAATCAGGGGTAATGATGGCTTTCTGCAGAAGCTATAAAAATATAAAATTGGTTTTAAAATAATGTCAGAATGTTATATAATTTCTCCAGCATTTTAATCCTATATCAGTTTCTAAATTTTGGGTAGCTGTCTGTTAACCTTTCCCTAAATGACTTCTGCATATTTCGTTCCTTGCCTAGGACCATTAAATAGTCTCATAAAACTGTTTCTGTAATTAAAAGGAGCCTAATTATTATTACCCCCAGTGCAAGATCCAAGTAAGACTGCTCTTTAGCCCTCACAGTGGTTCACAGGACTATAGCTCAAGTACTGATCTGGCAATGACATTTGAAATTACCAGTTCAGAAAGTCACCCAATTAGAGTTCAAGCCTATCACTCAGAAAAGACAGCATGAAATATGTTAACTGATGATTAAGAGCTTGCTGTGTGCTAATTACTTTACTAGGCTCTAGGAGAGTGGTTTTCTACTGGAAGCAATTGGCAGTATCTGGAGACATTTTTGGTGGTGTAGGGAGAGGGAGAATGGTACTAGCATCTAGTGTGTAGGAAACAGGGATGCTGCTGGACATCCAAAAGTGCACCGGATATCCTCCCATAGCAAAGAATTATGCATCATCCCAAACAGCATTACTGCTGAGACCAAGAAATCCTGTTTTGAGAACATGAGGTTCTAATACAACAAATTAAGGTACACCACCATATGATCAATAATTCAGGTCTACACTGGATGTAGCATGGATGAGGTGGGGGGAAAGACTGCGGGTCAAAAAATGTTTCCATAAGGCAGCAATCTATGTTACACTGGCCTGGGAAAGAGCAGTCTATGTTGAGGAACTGCAGTTGTCTTTGGTGGCAAGAACACAGCAGGTGGAGTGTTGGGGCTAGCAGCACAGAAGGCTCCGAGTATCCACTAAAGAATATAAGCAGGACAATACCAAGTCAATTTGTATTTTTAGAAAGAAAAAAATCTAGCAGGAATATGGAGGATGGCTTAACGAACAAAGAAAATGGAGGCAAGGCTCATGAGGCTACATAGTAGTTTAGATGAAGAAAAAAAGGCCCACACTCGCCAGTGACAGTAGCTTAAGAGGAGGGAACAAAGAGGCATCATCCCCTAGGCTCAATGTCTGACTACAAAAGAGAGAGATTTTGGTGTTATTAACCAGGATAAAGGTGCAGCTGGTTCAAGCAGGGAACAAGAGAGGAATTATTAGTGAGGTCAAATGCCTTAGCACTTCTAAATGAATAAATAAGCACCTGAATTGAAAGATCTAAAGTTAAAGAGTCATGAAGGCTAGGAAATAGAGATTTGGAAAAAGCAATATAAGGTGTTGGCTAAAGGTTTGGGTATAGTTAACAATAATTCCTTCTGAAATACACGTAAAATTTTGTCTAATATGTACATGTGCATTTTTTTTTCCTGGTGGGAAAGGCAGGCACTCACATCTTTCAGATTCTCAACATAGTCCAGGCATTTAAGGACTGTAAGTATAGCAAAAGAGAAAACAAAACCCCTGGAATAATAATTGGTGGGTACAAAAATAGGTACATTAATCCTGTATTAATTTGCTTTAAAGTGTCATCTTTTACAGCCAGGCCTCTTTTTAAAAAAGACATGATCAACTGCATAGTTCAAGTCCTGGACCCAGGTTTGAAAAATAATGCCAGGTATGTGTACATGCTTGCCCAAATACCGAGAGAAGAATATAAAAGGGACTGTGATGTGACCAATGTCCCCTAAGGAGTGATTTCTCACTCTCCCTCTCTCTCTATCCAGCACATGTGCCCTATAGCAAACTTAAAAAAAAAAAAATATTAAAAATGTTTGTTCTAGAGAAAAAGAAAAAAAGGACATTAGACCAATGTGATTTCACTGCAAGAAAATTAAGTCTTTTACAAAAACTAGTCATTTTTAAAATTTGCTAGAGGGTGTGCACACATGGAGAAAGAGGGAGGGACAGAAAGAGGGAATGAGAGAAAGCACCCCATCCTCATGGGGGATGATCACAATATAATCCCTTCACCTGCATTTTTCCTTTAGGGATTTTAGGCACACACATGCACACACAAGCAGCTGGCATGTTTTCTGTCGCCAGGTCCAGGACTCAGACTGCACAGCTGGCCATGTGAGATTCAGCTGCCTTAACCACTGTGCCACCAGCTGGCCCAAACTAATCATTTCTAGAAGTGACTGGTTAGTTCTCTGAAAACCTAACAGCTCATTTCATGTAACTTACCGCATTTTTCCTTTTCTCCTTGATCTGTGTTAAGGTTCTCTTCTTAGACTGTAGTTTGTCTGCACTGAAATTAATATATAAACCACCCAACTGCTTGATACTCAGACCAGGGTCTATGCTGCTGCTTGTCAACTTCAGACTGAAAGAAAAGTCACCATTTACAAATCAGGTAATTATATCAAAATAGAACCAAATAAGACTGCATTTAAAATTATTCTACTTATTCTACTCTTCCTTTATACCATCAATAAGCCCCCCCAAGAATCTTATTATTCCAATGAAATTTCTAAAAATTTTTGAATAAATATAATTAAAAAATCTATAGTCATTTTAAAAATGATTTTTAGAGAGATATCCAAATTAATTCCCCAGGTTTTCTTTATGCCAATAGCTTTCATAAAGGCATTTTATAAACAGAAGAATTATAGAAAAGGGGAGGTGGAGATGCACCTTGTAATTCAGCCCACCTTGATATATAGGTAGTGATTTAATGAGTATGTATTCACATTTCTAAAACCAATGAAAAAGATTCTTCCATTCTGAACTTCTAAGTTATCAAACCTTAGAATGTTTTCCTGGGTGACAAAGGACATTTGGTAGTGTCTTTAAATCAGTAAGTATTAAAGACGGTTAGAACATTGAGCATATATCCCACAGAAAATAAATCATACCACAGATCTACCAAATCAGAATCTTCTACAGTTGTGCCTGGGCTCCTACGATACTATTAAATGAGAATTTCTACTACATATTTATACACATATAAATTACCAAGAGTTCCTTTCATAAGCAATACACTTGGACTTATAATGAATGACGTTCCTCCCTAATTAATCACATAAAATGAGTAGTTAGAGCATAATCAATCTCTATCAGAAAGTGAAACATGCTATTGTAGTGCTGTGACAGTGGTTCTCAATCTGAACGTATTCCTGCATTAATGTGGGAAGAAGCATGGCTTGTAAATAGTAAGCCTGTACCTAGCCTCAGAGACTGATTTAACTGGTTTACAGTGAAGACTGGGCATCTATTAATAAAAAATTCCTTACAAGGCTGCCTATATTGCCATGGACACAAGGGCCTATGCCTAGGAAATACAAGTTTAAAATGAAAAGAGAAACCAAAAGATAGCCTCAAACATGAACATTTTTCAGGGTGATATTTCTTTCTTTCTTTTTTCAATTTCTTTACAATTAACATATAGAAAAGAGATTATTTTTCGATTTTATATTGCTCTTAATAACTCAAGAAAAAAGATTTTTTTTTTTTTTTTTTTAAAGAGAGATTTTTGCTAATAGGGTGTGTGTGCTCGCTAGACAGACGGAAATTGAGAAACCACCCTCCGGAAGGATGGCCTCATTGCAATCCCTTCTCCTCCATGCTCCTTAGGATTTTGGGCATGCACACCTGGCATGAGTTTCAAGCCGCTGCGTTTGGGACTTGAACCATGGTTAACCATATAGGTATCCAGCGCCTTACCACTACACCTACTGGCCCATCATTTATTTTTATTATGTTTTTGCCACAGGGCATGCATGCTCACCTGAGAGAGACAGAGACATGAAGGGGAAAGTGAAAATTGCCTCCCAGGAGGCATGGCCATGCTGTATCCCCTTTTCCTCCATTTTCCTCTTGATATTTTGAGCATACGATCACATGCACCTGATGTGATTTTCAACCATCAGGTCTGGGACTTGAACAGCAGTTGGCCATGTGTAAGTCTAGCACCTTAACTATTATGCTACCTGCTGGCCCCAGAGACGATTTCTAATTTATCACCAAAAGGATCACTTTTTAGCTAACATCAGTGGGAAAAATGAGACTAACAAAAGGTACCTACAAAGATGAGGGCAGTGTTGAAGAGTCTTCCCATAAAGAACCCAAGGCAGTCATTTTCTCAATCCCCATGCTTTCTAATATTTCATACTCTTATGGTGAATTAACTTCTTGAGATACATATCAAAACTGTCCTTTATAAAAACACAGATAAGGGGAACCAGCAGTTAGCGTAATGGCTATGTTGCTGGACTCCCACGTAGTCAACCGTGGTTCGCGTCCTGGACCCGGTGGCTTAAAACTCACACCGGGTGCGTGTACATGTGTGCCCGAGATCCCGAGAGGAGAATGGAGAAGGGATTGTGGCGTGACCATCCCCCCGGGGGGGTGATTTCTCGCTTTCTGTCTCTATGTCTCTCTCTCTCTCTGTCTGGCGAGCGCAAGTGCCCTATAGCAAAAACCTCTCCAAAAAAAAAAAAAAACACACAGATAAAACTTACAGTTTAGACTTTGTGTTATTTAGTAAGTCATCTTCATCATCACTAATCTCATTTTTACTTCTATCAAGGTCTGATGGTTCTTCACTTTTTTCATCCTCTTCCTCCTCTTCATTAGTGGCACTCTCACTTGCCTTTTCTTCCTCTTCCAAGTAAAAATTTTTATCAGAACTCAATCCAGGAGTTGTGTCAATTACAAACAATGCATTGTCATGTGACATATTTCCCGAGTGTCCACTTAAAGACTCCCTTTGGCCACTATCTTCAACAAAACATAAAGTGTCCTCTTCATCCTCACTGTGTTCAGATTGCTGGCTTTCATCACTGCTGAGAACTAATAAAACAGAATCATCCTTATCCTGACATGTGTTGATCTCAGACTTGTATAGTGTGGTAGCACACTCATCATCTACATTCCCTTCGCTGTGGTCTTCGCTGAAACCGATAATTGTGGAGTCTTCATTATCATCATCATCACAATCACCAAACTTAGTCAAATCATTTTTTATAGTGCTCTTTCTCTCCTCATTCCATCTGTCCACTTCCACAACTGCAAATGTTTGAGCTAATGATTTCATTACAGCCTCACAGTTCAGATTTGAGGACTCTGATCCAGTTTCGTTCTTTTGGGGAGTTGAATACCTTTCAGAAGCTAACTGCTGGTTGCTAGTGCCCTGAAGCTCAGAAAGACACTTCAACTGAGAACTTTCCTCATTAATTTCTTTCTCCTCATCTGTTACTCCATTGGCGTCTTCATCCAAATTATGCTTTTTTATTTCTTTAAAAGATGACACCTTGGTCTGTTTTTCCTCTCTTACATTAAAACGTTGATGTTTTTGCATTGCTGGTATTTTTTCCAAATTTCTGTGGGAGGAATCACTATCGGTATCACAAATTTTATTATTATAAAAATCTGACTTATTTATCTGAGAAAGAGATTTTGCTTGTAAATCAGAAGTCTCTTTGGTGTTTGAATCCTCTGAACTTACAGTTGTATCCGTGATATGCCTTTGATTTCTTGGTAAAATATTATCATCTTTCTTTTTGGTGTGTGCTTGTGATTTCCTTTGCATACTCCTGGTTCTTCTCCTAGCTGCGATGGCAGAAAATGAACTGTCCGAGCATGAAGACTCAGCATCGGAAACAGCTTCTGTATATGATTCTTGGCTTGGTTCTGTTAGAGATTTAGCCTTACTCCTTCTGGTTATTGTTATTTCTGGGGAAGGCACAATTCTAGAAATACCTGAAACGTGAGATTCTGCTTCAGAGATAACTTCTTCAGTATGAGACTCATTTATTGGAGTTATTTTCAGTTTCTTCCTACTTTTGGACATTGGGGTACATGCAATTAAGATCTGCCTTCTCCTTGTTACTCTGAAAATGGGATCCTGGGGCTCAGACACAGAAGAACAATTTGACTCCGCTTCAGAGGTCTCTCCATTAGTACATGATTCAGTCATCTCTGACAATGAGCCTGTAGTTCTGTTCTTGTTTCTGCTCTTAGGAGCTCTAGGGATTGAACTTTGTTTCCCAGTTGTTTGTGGTTCAGCAACGGTTGGGTCATTAGACCCAGATTCCTTCTTGCTTTCTGGATGTGCTGGAATCCCTTTAGCAGTACTCTGCAAGTCAGAGAAAACACTGTAAACAGATCGAGCTGGGATAAGAGCAGAGTGAATGAGGCACTGCTCACCCCAGGAGCATAAAATTTAAGGCACTAAAAAATTGCATAAAATACATTTATTACAAAAAGACTCCAAACTAATGATTTAGGAAAAAAAATTAAAAATTTATATACTGGTTTCAATTCTGCATTTTCTTCTCTTGACTCACACTTGTCCTTGATCTGTCTTCAAAAGGCAGAACAAATAAGTGAAAACAGAATTTTATCCACTCTAACTCAAATATGCTAGGTGGACCTAGACTGCCACCCACAAATAGCAGAAAGAGGAAGGGGAACACTGAACAAAGATGTTTATGAACACATCAATAAAACAGACTGCTGCCCTTACTGTCCTTGCATTTACATACCAGAGAGAACTGCTGCTTTGTTCCCTTCACAGAATAAGAATGACACTGGGATCCACCAGGCGGCTACCACATCCCTTTCCACGTTATAAAGAGGTGGTCACTGGACCATCACCAGCTTTTTATGTGAAAACCTTGCAAAAGTAGGTCATATATGGTGGCCGAAATTAACCTCTCTGGTACAGTGTTAACAGTAAGGTAAAAGGCCTCGATCTGTCATCTGAATTCAGCAGCTAAATAACAAACTCATTACCTACTCTCTCCTCATTAATAAAATCCTTAAAGGCCAATGGCAAAGTGTTTTGTTTGTTATCGGTTTTTGCCACAGGACATGTGCGCTCGCTGGAGAGACCCAGATCGGAACGGCAGAGATCTCCACCACCACCTCTGCCAATCCCTCTCCATCCTCTGGAGAGTTGAGCTCACGGGGCGTGGTTTTCAAGCCACGCATCCAGGACTCGAACCGTGGTCCCCACTGTAGGTATCCAGCGTCTTAACCACCAAGCCGCGTCTGTGCCCCGCGAAGCCAGTTTTTAACAGTTCCCACGAGAAACTTGGCGCAGGGCTTGGTATATCGCAGCACGCGGCAAGCTCGAGCCCGCTCCGTCAGTCCTCACGCCGTGCCGGGCCCTGGCACCACGCCATCTGCCTAAGCGCCGTGTGTGAAGCGGCAAGGCCAAATGCTAGAGGCACGAGCCCTCCTACCTTCTCCTGGCAGCGTGGAGGCGACGTGGCATGCCTCGCAGCCTGAGAGCGGGCGGACCTGGTGACCACCATCCTCGCGGCTGACGGTCCAACTTCCCAATGCCCAGCAGGCACTGCGACTTCCGTCTGCTCTGGCGCTCTGGAAGTGCGTCAGAGAAGTGTCTCCGCGTTTTCCGAGCGGCTACCGCAACTCGCGGGAATCACGTACCTGTCTTCACCCCGCCTCCTCGGGCCCGGAAAGTAGGAGGTTAAGGTCCACAATCGCTGGGGTCATAGCTCTCATTACAGAGATGAAAAAAGACTATCCTTGGGGCCGGCAGGTGGCGTGATGGTAACGTCGCTGGACTCCGACCCAGTAGCCGTGGTTAAAACTCAGGCCGGGGAACCAGCAGTTAGCGTAATGGCTATGTCGCTGAACTCCCACGTAGTCGACGGCGGTTCACGTCCCGGACCCAGTGGCCTAAAACTCACGCCGGGTGCGTGTGCGTGCATGCCCAGATCCCGAGAGGAGAATGGAGGAGAAGGGATTGCGGCGTGACCATCCCCCCTGGGGGGTGATTTCTCGCTTTCTGTCTCTATGTCTGTCTCTGTCTATAGCGAAAACCTCTCAACAAAAACAAAAAAACTCAGGCCGGGCGCCGCTAGCCATCGCTCTGGCAAGCACACGCACCCTGTAACAAAAATCTCTCTTAAAAAAATAAAAAGGAAAAACACCAGTTATTTCGGGGAAGTAGATCCGCAGAAATAGAAGGCTTTCCTTTCTGTTTCACACAAACAAATTACAAAATCCTTATTAATGTAGGCTGTGGCTAAGAAAGATGTTAACATTATTTGTACTTTTCTGTTGTTAACGATAATGTTAACAACATTGTCGTGTATTATTTGAGAAGTTACATATAAAATTTAAAGATTTGGTTGGGATAAAGAGAAATGTGTTAAGTGCCTCCAAGAAACTCGGAGACTAATTAGGAAGGTATATAATCTAAATGTGAGATGGTGTTTAGAGATGGGGGGAGATGCACATATAAAGGACAGTAATATATATATTTTTTTCTTTAAGTGAAAGGAAGAGAATGACGAGAATCATAAGCTTTTTTTTTTTTTTTTCTATTAAGGGGAAGACAACAAGATGTTCAAGGAGCGATGGAAAGGGATAGAAGTAAATGGAAATTAATGTTGGAGGTAAGAAAGATTGAATACCTCACCAAAACTATTCACTTATACTTTATATAACAAAGTCAGTTTTTTTCCTTAGAGTCACAGATCAGCACTGACACATTGTCTTCCAACTAAATTACTCCTTTCTATAGCCATCTTTGAAGCCAGATCTGGCTAAGTGACAAAATTTTGGTCAATTACATATAAACTAAGTGCTGTGTATTTCTTTTGGACATCATCTTAAAAAGGAGAAGGTCTTCCCTGACTTCTTAAACTTTACCTCATGAAAACTTGTTTGCTAGACCACCTCAGTTTTCTCATGACATACTGACAAAATTTTAGCATTTTTTAATGATAGCACATGCATTGTGCACACAAGAAAGGAAAGGGGAGAGAGAGAGAGAGAAAGTACCTTGATAGGGTCTTGTGTGGCAGCAATTTTGTGCCATGAGGATGCAGACCCTACCTTATAGATTACATAGTAAGAAAGAAAAACATGAGTCCTTGACAACTTGTGGAGCTTCTATATTAGTCCTCAGCAGCCTCCTTTCACTTGAAAGAAACACCTTTTCTTAAGCCATTGTTATTTGGGGATTTTTCTGTATGTAGCTGGGACCATTTCCATATGAAGACTTGAAGAAAAAAGAGAGATGGATGGGTTAGCCATAGGAGAATGCACCTTCCTTTGAGACAGGAAGAGTTGATAGTTGAAGCAGAAAGGAGAATGTCTCGACAAAGAAATTCAAGTGGAAAGAAGAACGAGGAGGGAGGTTTTAATAGACCATCTTCGCTGTGAGTAGGTGATTCATTTTGGGAGAATGGAAACAGTTCAGATAGACTTGTGGGAAATGTGAACAAAAAGAAGGAACTTTAGTAGAGCCAAATCAGAAGTGATACTGAAAGATAAACAGAAAATAGGTGAACGGTATAGAAGAAGAAAAGTGAACCAAATTGAGGTGGGCTACGGAGATCAAAACAGCAGAGAACAACGGCATCGGCTTTAATAATGGGATTGAGCACTATCTGTTGTATATTATTTAAGTGGCGTACATGGATTCACTCATTTAATCTTTACAATTTTAATTCGAGAAAGTACATGAAAATAGAACTTAAGATGAAAATAGAACTTAAGATGACAGGGGTGTAGAAAATTGGGAGAATAATAGAAAATCACTCAGGTCTGTTGAACACTCAGTGTGATGATTTACCTGAAGCATAGCCCCCTTTCAGGTTAAAAAAAAAAGAAAAGAAAAAGGAGGGACCAGCAGTTAGTGTAATGGCTATGTTGCTGAACTCCCATGTAGATGACCGTGGTTTGAGCCCCAGACCTGGTGTCTTAAACTCATACCGGGCGCGTGTGCCTGCATGCCCAAGAACCAGAGAGGAGAATGGGGAAGAGGGGATTGTGGCATGGCCATTCCCCCTGGGGGGGGGGGGTGATTTCTCGTTTTCTGTCTCTCTGTCTCTGTTTTCCTGGTGAGCGCACGCGCCCTATAGCAGGAAAAAAAAAAAAAAGAAAGGAAAACCCCAAAGTTTATAACCTGAAGTCCAGAAACAAACTTAAGATACTAAAAATGGCCCAGCTTCAGTGGGCCAGCAGTAACACAGGTGCACTGCAAGACTGGGAGCCATGTGGCAACTGCAGATTTGGGTCCCCTGGAGGGCCTGAATACACATTGGATGCTTGTGCAGGTAGATCCTGAGGTGCTGGAGGGCTGGGGAAAAAGGATTGCAGCATGAGGAGACCCTATCAAGGTACTTTCTCTCCTTTCTTGTGTGCTCATGCATGTGCTATTGTTAAAAAATGCTAAACATGTCAGTATGCATTTTGTCAGTATAACATAATGAGAAAACTGAGGTGGTCTAGCAACAGGTTTGCTAACCATAGGCAAAAAAGTGTGCTGTTTTTGTTTTACATGATTTGCCAGTTTTGCCCTGCTCTTTGCTTACCTTCTCCTTTACCAAAAGCAGATGTTGGGCAAATACAGTATATCCAATTTTAGGTAAATTTCTATTACTCAAGCCCAAAGAGAAATTCTCCCTGGATGTATTTTATAATTAAACCCTTAAACTAAGGGTCACATCTCTTTCTGGAATTTGAGGCATTAACCAATACATAAGCCTTCTAAAAATATGTACTATTCATGGTAATTCTGCAATATTACATATAAAACATTACATTTAAATTAATTTGGCCTGTTAGATGGTCCCCAATAATCCCATCTCGTGGTCTTCAAACCCTTTTATGTGGGCTAGACCTAATGATTTATAATGAAAGAGGCAAAAAGTATTGATTTCACCTTCAAGATTAGGTTTTAAAAAGACTGGCTTCCGGGACCAGCAGTTAGCGTAATGGCTATGTCGCTGAACTCCCATGTAGCCGCCCGTGGTCCGAGTCCCAGACCTGGTGGCTTAAACTCATGCCGGGCACATGTGTTTGCGTGCCCAAGATCCCAAGAGGAGAATGGAGAAGGGATTGTGGCGTGGCCATGCCTCCTGGGGGGTGATTTCTTGCTTTCTCTCTCTCTGTCTCTCTCTGTCTTTCTTGAGTGCACGTGCCCTATAGCAAAAACCTCAAAAAAACAAACAAACAAACAAACAAACAAACAAAAAAAAACACTGGCTTCCATTTTGCCCTTACTGTCATTTACTCTGTGGGAAGCTAGCTACATACTGTGAGCTGTCCTATGGATCAGACATGTGGCAAGGAACCGAGGAAGGCCTCTGGCTTCCAGCCAGTGAGGAACTGAGTCCTGTCAACCATGAGATGCATGCACCTGGAAGCTGGCCAACCCTCCATTAAGCCTTCCAGTGAGACTTGTGGTCCTGTCTGACACTTAGCAATCTTTTGAGTAACCGAGGCATCCAGGTGCAAGATAACTAGTACAGTTGCTAGATGTCTGTTTTAAAATTTCACGTGTTTAACTTCTTTCACATAGCATGATGTTTCTGAGATTCTTCCATGCCATTGTGTATATGAGTAATTCATTCTTTGTTATTGCTGAGTCATATTCCATTTTGTGACTGAATCACAGATGGCTTATCTATTCAACTGCTCACACACACTTATTTCTAGTTTTCAGTTATGAGTAAAAGCTGCTATAAACATTCACATGTCTTTTTTGGACACATTTTTATGTCTCTTGAATAAATACGTAGGAATAGAATCACTGAGTTATATGTTAAGTGTATATTTAATTTTATAAGAAATGCAAGGTTATTTTTCATTTTAAATGGTTGTGCCACTTTACATTCCCATTAGCAATATATGAGAGTTGCTCTACATCCTGACAGTTGGTATTGTCAGTCTTCAATTTTTTAGTTTAGTGATACATCATTGTGGTTTTAGTTGACATTTCTCTAATGACAAATAATATTGAACAACTTTTAATGTTCTTATTGCCTATTTATATGTCTTCCTTAGTGAAATGAGTGAATACATGTCTTTTTTTTTTTTTTTTTAAGAGGCTTTTGCCATAGGGTGTGTGCGCCTGCCAGAGACAGACAGTGAGAGGAAAAGTGAGAAGTCACTGCCAGGGAGGATGGCCACCTTGCAATCCCTTCTCCTCCATTCTTCTGGGATCTTGGGAAGGCACACATATGCATCTGGTATGATTTTTAAGCCACCAGGTTCGGGACTAGAACTGTGGTAGGCCATTTGGGAGTCTAGAGATATAACCACTACACCATCTGCTGGCCCCATGTCTTCTTTGGAGATGTCTATCCAAATATTTTGCCTGTTTTTTTACTGGGTTGTTATTGACTTGTAAAAATTTTTTCACATATTCTAGACATGAAGATCTTTATTAGATATATGATTTGCAAAATTTCCCCCATTCTGTGTATGGTTGTTTCACTTTCTTCACTGTGTCCTTGGCATTACAATTCTTTTTAAAAAAGTGTTCTATTTGTTTTTCATCAGTAATTAATATTGCAAATATTTCCCACATCTACAACTTGCATTTTTTTCTTTCTTTTTTTTTTTTTTTTTTGAGAGGTTCTTGCTATAGGGCACATGTGCTCGCCAGAAAGAGACAGAGAAACAGAAAGCGAGAAATCATCTCCCCCCCCCCCCCCAGGGGGGATGGCCATGCCGCAATCCCTTTTCCTCCATTCTCTTCTCAGGATCTTAGGCAAGCATGCACATGTGCCTGGCATGAGTTTAAGCACTAGGTCCAGGACTTGAACAGCAGTCGACTACATCGGAGTCCAGCGACATAGCCATTACGCCAACTGCTGGTTCCGCATTTTCATTTTTTAAAATGTCTTTCAAAGAACAGAGTATTTTAAGTCTAGTTTATCAATGTTTGCTTTTAATTTTTGTATTAGCCAGTTTTTCCTTAATTCTATATACATCAAAATAAATTGAAAATTTTCAACTAAAAAAAAAGTGAACAGAGATAAAAGGACAGAGTACGAGAGAAGGAAATCTGGATCTTTATTAGCAAGAGCATATATGCTGGAAGTCAATGGAATGCTATCTTCAAGCTGTTGCAGCAAAGTATTTGGGAATTTAGAATTATATATTGCCAAATGATTAGAGTGCAAAATACAGGCATTTCAAATAGGACCTACAAAGTTTACTACTGTACCAAAAAGCTTTAGTGAAATTACTAAGGACAAACTTGAGCAATAAATAAATAACAGAATGCAAGAATCAACAGTGAGCAAAGAAAAAGGGAAAAGAGAACTGACTTCACATAAGTAATGCTTATTGTAAAATATAAACCTTATTGGGGCCAGCAGATGGTATAACGGTTATATCACTGGACTCCCACGTAGTCGACTATGGTCCAAGTCCCATACTGGTGACTTGAAACTCATGACAGGTGCATATATGTGCGTGCCCAAGATCCTAAGAGAATGGAGAAGGGATTGCTGCGTGGTCATCCCCTCGGGGGGTGATTTCTCACTTTCTGTCAGTGTCTCTCCAGCAAGCGCGCACACCCTATAGCAGAAATCTCTCCAGAAAAAAAAAAAGTACACACACACACACACACACACCCCTTATTAAAACAATGGACCAGTAAACACACCACACTCTTGTATGGCATCTTATACATTTCTCACTGCTTAGGAAACACATTAAAAGTTTTGTTTGGGGGCCAGTAGGTGGTATGGTGGTTAAGGATGCTGGATTGCTACATGGTCGACCATGGTCCAAGTCCCAGACCTGGCAGCTTGCTTTCTCACTTTACCTCTCTCTCACTTTGTCTGTCTCTGGTCAAGTTAAAATAAATAAGGTTGAATACAATCTTTAAAAAATGTTTTGTTTGACTTCTCTGGTAGTGGAACTACATATGGCCATATTCTGATGTATTTAGGGGAGTCAGGAAAGTTCTAATCTCATTTACAAAATGTGACTTTCTCAGACTTAACTACTCCTTACAGAAGCTATTGTCTTCTATCTAAGAAGTTTTTGAACAAGGTGTTCATTTAATTTCTAAAGTTTACATATAAACTACTTCATCATTCAATAAAAGCATATTTATCAACCAGGCAAACAAGGACCCATGCCCAGAATCACTGCATCTTTTCTTTTGACACTACTATAAAGCTAGTTTCTTCAGGGAGTCTTTAGTGTCCTTACCCTGCTAATCTGTCCCACTTCCTTCCACATGCCCCCAATCCTTTTTACTACTTCTTTCATTAACACAATGGATTATACAGCCTTTTACTGCTCTTATTCATGTACAGATCTCACTTTCCCCTGCAAATACAGCCATGCCATTGTATAAGTACATCTTGCTTAACAATGGACTACATATATAACAAAACCATCCCTTAGATTCTAATACCTTGTATATATATATATATATAGTGTAGGTACATAATAGGCTATCCCATCCAGGTTTGTGTAAGTACTCTCTATGATGTTCGCATGACAAAATCATCGAATGACACATGTCTCAGAATGTATCCATCTTAAGAGACTCATGACTATTATATGCTCCTTGAACATGGGGTATTTTTCATCTCTGTGTCCATCTATAGCACCTTGCACATTGTCTAGCTCATAGTAGTCATTCAATAAACCTCATTCAATGAAGAGCTTTATGACTTAGATATTTAAAAACCTGTAATTTATTTTCAAATCATACTCAGTTTGAATTCAAATATTTCAAAATCAATATAATGCTTCAGGCTGCTTCCAACTATTGAAACAACTCAAGTAAAAATATATACATTCACACTTTATTTTAGTTAAATTTGTAATATAGGTAAAATGAAAAACTATTGTAAATATTTAATAGTGTCTTATATTTTGCTTTTAACTTATAGTACACCATTATAGACACATAAGAAAAAGCAGAATTATCTAATTAAAACATTTTCCCTTCCTAAGGTGTGTTTGCAATTCTGAAAACTATAAAAATATTAATAAAAGTCATGTTACATATTTTAAAAAACAAAACCAATTTATCCCATCACCAACTTTACTGGAAAAAGACAGATACAAATTCTGGTACATTAGGAAGTTAATGATGAAAAAGAGGTTCAAAATTATAAGCTGGTATATTTGGGTATAAAAACAAAAAACTCAAATGCTTTAAATGTTCATGAAAAGTTTCATATTTCTCTAAATGTGGATTTGGCAGAAAGATGAACTGTCAGCCAATATAAAATGAGTTGTTTACACTCTCAAATACTGAAAATACTGGGTGAAAAATCTTGAGAAAAAATTTTATAGAAAGAGACGTAACTGAGCCTCAGGCCTTTTATAACTGAAAATTAAGATCTTAATTTTAGGGGCTAGCAGGTGGCACGGTGGTTAAAGGTGCTGAACTCCCACATGGCCGACTGCAGTTCGAGTCTTGGACCTGGCAGTTTGTATTCTCACTTTCTCTTAGTCACTCTAAAATAAGCAAATAAATAATATTAAATAAAAATAATTATTAAAAAATTAAATCTAACTTTAGCTATGATACTGTTCTGGTATGGAAAATCCTGAACTATTCATGGACCAAATAACTTATTTTCCATTTTCAATAGCTATACAAATTATTTTTTGAGAACTGAAAAATTTTAACTATTATTTTAACTCAAGTTCTAGCACTGGCCACCCCTACATGGATATGGTATTAATGTAGTAGTGCAATGTGGTCTTCAGACTTCATAGAATGTGAATATATTTCGTAAGACACCTTGTTTCTTCTGGTGCCCAGTTTCCTAGATGGGAAATCAAGATAGATTCATGAAGGAACAAATTCTGAGTTTATAGTTCATTGTGTTAAGTAATGTTCCAGTGTGTTTTGGAAATGCAGTGACAAGCTACATCATCTTTTTGTATTTACTGGAAAAGTAATTATAGGAACGCTTTCTACATTGGGGCCAGATTTGTACATTCTGAGAAAAAATATCTGTTATGTACACTATTGATAACTTAGCTTTCAGGTTTTTTTTTTTTAAAGCAATTATTTAGTAGTATTACCAGTCTTTATTTTATGGCTTTTTAAACATTAGGTCCTTAAAAGTCTGAAAAGTATTCAGTATGTTTTGATAGTTTATGGAAAAAAAAAAGTAAGATGTGGACATCAGCTTGAAAAATTAAGCCATTTTTTTAAAAAAATCAGTTTTTTAAAGGTTGTTCAATAACAAATTCAGGGTAGAAGTGAAACAAAAAAAATCATTAATAATCCCTTTCTCAAATCTATATTCCTGTTTTGTCAAGAGTGGAGGGAAGAAATTATGAAAAAGCTCCTGCCCAAAGGATATATTAATAATGTAATTTTTTTTCCATTTTCAAAATAACCTTCAAAAAATCCATTTTTATAAGCATAGGGTTTTAAAAAACAATAAATGTGATACCACAGTTCTCTCTTAAAGTACTATCTTGGCCAGATTTAAAATAAAATGATTGTTTAAGGACATATGTGATATGTCAAAATGTCTATTGCCAAATTAAAATTTTAACTATATCTAATAACATACACAATATAAAGGCCAGGTGACTTTAATAAGCTCAGAGTCAGGGACCAGCAGTTAGCGTAATGGCTATGTCACTGAACTCCCATGTAGTCGATCGCGGTTCGAGTCCCAGAACCGGTGGCTTAAACTCACACCAGGCGCATGTGCGTGCATGCCCAAGATCCTGAGAGGAGAATGGAGGAGAAGGAATTGCGGTGTGGCCATCCCCCCGGGGGTGATTTTTCTCTTTCTGTCTCTCTGTCTCTCTCTGTCTTTCTGGCGAATGCACGCACCCTATAGCAAAAAACCTCTCCAGGAAAAGAAAAAAAAAAAGCTCAGAGTCAGACAAGTTTTAGCAAATAAATCAACTGATTTCATGTTATAATTCTAATGATCAAATTATCCAATCAATAAACCACAAAATCTTACTTAGGAAAAGGGTATTTATTCTAAATATGAAACTATAGTCCTTTTCCCTAAGTTGAGAAGACTTGGGCAAATTAGATTTATATAAGCCTGTGTTTTTTAGAATACTGAGATACAAGTGATTCTTAAAGAATTTTAAAATCATTTGGGTTACAGATAAAAATTTATAGACTTAAGGAAACCTACAGTATATATATCAAAGGTCACAGCTTATTATTTGCAATTTTCTGGTTCTTAAACTATATAAGGATAGATATGAAATGATTAAAGATTTTTTTTCACCTCTTTTTGGCTTTTAGTCCCTCAGTTATAGTGGACAACAAGTATCATCTATATCACTCAAGGTTTTAACCCAGGGCTCTGTGCCCTCTCCTGTCTCCAGAGCCTACAATGCCCAGCATATGGTAAGTGCTTGAGACTTATTGAATGTTTTTGAATGAGCAGCAATATGCTAAGGATGGATCAAGAATAAAAATTAATCTGGAGGTGACAGCAATTGCTTTTATAAAACCCCCAAACAATAATTTCAAAGTTTCTAATCTTTTCAGATTTACTTTGGTTTGTCTTTATAAGTAATAGGAAGAGAAAATATGGCACAAGAATACATGGGAAATCATTACAACTAAACTACAAGCAAGGACACATTAAAAAATTTAAGCTTCCATTCATATATTGAAGAGTGAATTTTATTTACACACCTAGTAGATCCCAGCTACTCCAGTTACTCTGAAATGCAACTGCTTTTATCAGTGACAGGAAAAATATCTTCCAGTATTTCAGTTTTAACAATTGTAATTAAATTGCTTAGTTATACTATAGAGTAAGAAGCAATTAATGATTTTTTTGAAATAAAAAATATGTATATATTTCACCCTGATGCCTAGGCCAAAATATATCTAACAACAAATTTTCTTGATTTCTATTAGTCATAAAAATAAAGAAAAATATACTGCAAGTATTTTCTTTATAGGAAATTTCAATTAGAAAACAATAGTTTAATGGAAACAATACAGTGGCTCATATGAGTGGACTGATATGGAGGCAAGAGAAGTATTCGAAACTTGACAGACAACATACTGTCAAATATAACTAAAGAGTATCTGCCTCAATGGCACCATTTACAGGCAGTAACTAGATTTTTACACACCTCGATTTTATCTTAAATTCAAAGAAAATACAGGTCAGTAGGTTAGGAACCTAAGTTGTAGTTAGGAACCCCTTCTTTTAGCTTGTAAAATGTAGCCTTTTGACTTGATAATTCCTCTACTTTTCACAATGACAGAGTATCGCAGCAGCCACAGGGGCACCCACTCCTGTGCTTCAATGTCAGGGATGCTTTCCTGAAGGGCTTCTTGGAAACTTGCTTCAGAAAGAAGTTCTAAAACAAACAACAACAAACAAAACCCCCAAGGGTTAAATTAGAAACGGAAGCACTTTACTATGTAGGTAAGTATTTATCTACAACAAAAGTAACATCTCAAAACAGAATATTAAAAAATATGCTTATACAAAAGGTGTGTTACGAAGCTGAGTCAGAATATTGTTGAGGATTACAGATAATCTCTCTAAGGTATTCAGCATGATGCCTGGCCTCCACGAAACCTTAACTATTAGAACTCTTCTTCCTGGGGCAGGCAGGTGGCGTGGTGGTTAAGAGTATGGGACTGCCACATGGCTGACCACCGTTTGAGTCCTGGACCTGGCAGCTTGCTTTCTCACTTTCCCTCTCTCTGTCACTCACTCTGTCCCTCTCTGGTCAAATTAAATAAATAAATAAATAAATAAACTTAAATAATTAAAAAAAAATTAAAAGAACTCTTTTTCCTCCCACTCCTCTGATAAAACAGTAAAAAAATAAACAGGGACTACTACCAAAAATTAGTAGACTTTGGGACCAGCAGTTGGCATAATGGCTATGTCGTTAGACTCCCGTGTAGTTGATCATGGTTCGCGTCCTGAACCCAGTGGTTTGAACTCACACCAGACGTGTGTGTGCGTGCGTGCATGCCCAAGATCCCGAGAGGAGAACAGAAGAGAAGGGATTGTGGTGTGGCCAACCCCCTGGGGGAGTGATTTCTCGCTTTCTGTCTCTCTCTGTCTTTCTGGCGAGTGCAAGTACCCTATAGCAAAAACCTCTCAGAAATAAATTAATTAATTAAATAAATAAGTAAATAAATAGTAGACATTATTAGGTTATACATAAGCACTGTGAAAATAAATAAATTAACTGAACTAACACAGTGATACCATGTCATTGTTTTAGACAAGGAAATAAATATTGAATTTTTTTCCCCAAGAATTATCTGTAAAATATAACTTCCTCCAATATTTATAAAGCTAGAATCTCTATGAAAATGTCATAGAGATCTAAAACTTTCACAGGACATTTTTCACTCAAAATTAAAAATTTCTCTTATACCAAAGATACTTAGTAAATATATATGCTCTCTAAAACATATATCCTTACAAGTTATGTTAACATTCTCTCCCAGGACCAGCAGTTAGTGTAATGGCTATGTTGCTGGACTCCCATGTAGTCGACCGCGGTTCGAGTCCTGGACTTGGTGGCTTAAACTCACGCCATGTGCATGTGTGTGCGTGCCCAAGATCCCAAGAGGAGAATGGAAGAGAAGGGACTGTGGCGTGGCCATCCTCCCTGGGGGGTGATTTGTCGCTTTCTGTCTGTCTCTGTCTTTCTAGCGAGCGCATGTGCTCTATAGCAAAAACCTCTCCAAAAAAAAATTATCTTCCTTATCCTTCTACAAAAGGCAGACAAGTCATTGTCATTAGTCAATGTTCTTGACTGATACCAAGCATATGTCTTGATAGTAATGATTAATAAAATACCTAATCAATTACCTGTCCTAATATGCTTATTAAGTTTCATATTAAATTACATCTGCTCTTTTTTCCAGATATTTATCTTGTTTAATTAAGTAACTCTTATGTCCAATCTTTGCTGTACTAGACAGGATTTTATATATATTAATATTTATAATGCCTTAAAAGATCTTTTCTGTGTAATCAATATATGTAAACCTTAACAGATCAAATGTTTGTGAAATGATCTCACTTTTCCCCCATTAGTATAAAGATAAAAATAAAGCTTTCTGAAATACCATAAAGGTATATATATTTTGAACTAGCCATTATGAATAGTTCTAGATGGAACCAGCAGATGTGTAATGGTTATGTTGCAGGACTACCTCCTAGTTGACCATGGTTCAACTCCTGAATCTGGCGACTTAACACTTACTCTGGGAGGGACCAGCAGTTAATGTAATGGCTATGTCGCTGGACTCCCATGTAGTCAACCGCAGTTCAAGTCCCGGACCCAGTGGCTTAAACTCACACCGGGCGCGCGCGCGTGTGTGTGTGTGTGTGTGTGCCCAAGATCCTGAGAGGAGAATGGAGAAAGGATTGTGGCGTGGCCATCCCCCAGGGGAGTGATTTCTCACTTTCTGTCTCTGTCTTCCTGGCGAGCGCACGCGCCCTATAGCAAAAACCTCTCCAAAAAAAAAAAATCACTCTGGGAACGTGTGTGTGTGTGCACATGTGCGTGTGTGTGTGCCCAAAATCCCAAGGAGAATGGAGGAGAAGGGACTCTGGCATTGTCATCCTCGCTAGCCGGATAATTTCTTGCTTTCTCTCTGTCTCTGACTCTGTCTCTCCAGTGAGCACATGTGCCCCAGTAGCAAAAATCTCTCTCTCAAAAAAAAAAAATTTCTAGAAACAGCATTGTATACTTATTACTGCATACATTTAAAATGAAACTTCAACAAGCATCTTTGTAAGAAAGCTCATGATCAGTCTCTATAAATGAAAATAACAGTTTTACCTTTTGGATCATTATGAGTCAAGAGCTGTATGTCAAATTGTTTAGCAAATGCAGTCAAATCAGGTGGCATCACACAGCAGGAGGCCAGATTAACTTGGTTACTATTTGGTTTAACCTAGAAATAAAAATAAAATCATGGTATGTCTACTAAATTCAATAACATGAAAAGTCGAAAGCAGTAAAAGCTTAATTTTAGAATATATGAAAAATCACATTCTATAATGCTTCAAGTGTACAAAATAGTTTTACATGAATATCTTGATTAATATCTGCTTTTTAAACCACATTAGTGGCTATAGGGAAAAGGAAAAATAGATCTAGGAAGAGGAAAAAGCCGATAAAGTACTACACTATTAAAAAGGCTCCTGCTAGAACCACTTAACCATCTAACACATCTGCCTCAGAAACAAACATGACTCTGATGGTTTCAGCTACAGGAGGAATAGAAAGGCAGGGGTAGAATATGTCTTAAAGGCATTTGAGAGCATAAAATACAACGAAATACATCTAACTAAATATAAAATATGGCTATTAATCAGATACGTTTTGAAAGAGGAATTTATAACTTCCAATAGTTGCATTGGTTAATATGTATACATTCTGGAGCACTGGCTACACTTTGGCTATCACCAAGTCAATGGGAGAAGGGGTGACACTTTAGAGTTTTCCTCTCCGTAAGAAACTGAAGGCTCTGAAAATTAGGCTGAGGATTGGCCAGCGCTAGTGGTTAAGAAAGCTGGATCAAGCAGTTAGCATAATGGCTATGTCGCTGGACTCCCATGTAGTCAACCGCGGTTCAAGTCCTGGACGTGGTGGCTTAAACTCACGCTGGGCACGTGTGCATGCGTGCCCAAGATCTCAAGAGGAGAATGGAGAAGGGATTGCTGCGTGGCCATCCCCCCTAGGGGGTGATTTCTTGCTTTCTGTCTCTCTGTCTCTCTCTCTGTCTTTCTGGCAAGCGCACGCACCCTGTAGCAAAAACCTCTCCAAAAAAAAAAAAAAAAAAAAAAAAAGAGAAAGAAAGAAAGAAAAGCAAAGCAAGCAAGAAAGAAAGCAAAGCAAGCAAGCTGGATCCCACATGGCTGGCCAGGCTGTTTGAACCCTGGCCCTGGCAGCTTGAAAAACATGCCAGGTATGTGTGCTTAGGTCCCCAAATCCTGACTGTTGGACAAATATAGAAGAGATTGGGGAGTAGTGCTTTCTCCCTCTTCCAAGTTTCACTGTGGTAAGCACACCTGTCTTCCGACCAATTTAAAAAAATAATAGGGCCAGCTGGTAAAGTGGTGGTTAAGCTGGATTCCTATAGCTAGATCCCATATGCCGACTGTGTGGTTCAAGTTCTGGAACCAGCAGCTTGAAAAACATGCTGAGCGTGTATATGTGCATGAACAAAATCCCAAGAGAAGGGAGGAGAAGGGATTGTGGCATGGCCATCACCCTAGGGGGTAATTTCTTACTTTCTCTCTCCTTCTCCCTCTGCTCTTTCTCTGGCAAGTGCACATGCCCTATAGAACATTTTTTAAAAATTAAATTAAAAACAGAAAAAGGTTGAGGATGAAGTAAAAGGAATAATGGAAAATGGAGAAAGTAAAGGTAAAATGGTACTACAGTAGCTCTCCCTCCCTGTATCTGTGGTTTTAGTTACCTTTGGTCAATAATGGTCTTAAAATAGGTGAGTACAGTACAATAAGGTATTTTTAAAGATACAGAAATCACATTCACATAACTTTATTATTATACTATTATAATTACCCTATTCTGGGACCAGCAGATGGCATAATGGTTACATCGCTGGACTCCTACAAGGTTGACCACGGTTCAAACTGCAGACCCGGCAGGTTAGAACTCATGCTGAGTGCATGTGTGAGTGCCCAAAATCCCAAGAGGTAACTGAAGGAGAAGGGACTGCGGCATGGCCATCCCCCCCCCCCCCCCCCCGGGGGTGTGTGTGATCATTACTTGCTTTCTGTCTCTGTCTTTCTCTGGCAAGCACATGCACCCTTATGCAAAATCTCTCTCTCAAAAAAAAAAGAAAAAGAATTATCCTATTCCATTATTATTGTTATTTATCTTTTACTGTGCCTAATTTATAAATTAAACTTTATTGTAAACACATCATATACAGGAAAAAAACATAGTATGTATAGGTTTCCCGTATGCACAACGAGTCCTCAGATAAATCCTGTGGAAACTTCCCTAATAAATTTTGTAGATTATCAGACCAGAGAGTGCTGGTGATTAGTTTATGACATTGATTCCATATTAAGTTTTATGAACTAAGAGTCTTACATGTCTTTAAATATTTGTTATATATAATATTCCCTTAATTGAGAAACTACTAGTAACACTTAAGAAAATGTAAGGTTTTTATCACATAAGTAAAACTGAAGGGAATTATTCATTTGGCTAGGAATGCATCAAAACACATTTTCTTTTTTAAGGAATTACTTTATTTTACTTTATTTTATTCACTTATTTTAATTTGACCAGAGAGGGACAGAGTGAGACAGAGAGAGAAGGAAAGTGAGAAAGCAAGTCATCAGGTCCAGGACTCAAACTGCAGTTGGCCATGTAGGAGTCCAGCGCCCTTAACCACCAGGCCCCCTGCCGACCCCCAAAACACATTTTCTAAAATGTTTTAATCACTTATTTTAAATGGGATTAATATTTTGTTCAATTAGATATATATAAATACAGTTTTTGAAAAACCCCAAACCCCATGGCTTAATATAAAGCCTGCCTCAAAACTCCCACATCTGGAATAGGCACCTCAGTGAGTGTCCCCTAGGGCATGATGCTCAACAGTACAGTGCAGACAGAAAAGGCAGGTTCCCAGAGTGCTCATGATCTAGCCATGCTTTACCTGTGCCCACTGATACAGCTGTTCCAGCTGTGTTTTGTCCAGATCAGAGGTACCTATAGCAACAATCTTTTTGCTCTGAACTAAGTTTTCTAATTCCTCCCAGTAAGGCTGTAAGTGCTCCAAGGAGAGATTAACCCCGTCTTCAATGGGAGGTGACGCAATGATCACAGAGTCCAGCTGTGCAACTCCAAGGACTGAACAGGCTAATGGGAAGGAGAACACAGAGAGCATCAATGTTAATAAAAACATAATAAAAACAAATGCTGCAAGTGTCCTCAAAGTATCCCACTGAGTTCTGTCCATATCATTTACTAGTTTTCTATACAGAACACGTTATTTTATAATTTACCTTTCATTTAGAACATTTCCACATATTAAAAATATGTAGGTATTTATTCACCTCTGTGTGGCAAGCAAGGAGGTTCCTTTACCTGCCTTCTTCTTTGGAGCTTAGAGCTACAGCAGGTTCCTCTTTTAAGGGAATGGGCTTCCTGCTTATTTCCTAAGCCACAGGATTTTTTGGTAGCTCCTATTATCATCCTAAAATTTTCTCCTCCTGTTCTACTTGCTCACTGTATCTTAAATGGATGATCACAAGAACTCTGACCTAATGTTCTGTAATTGGTAGTCACGGCAAAGTTAAACCTGAGACTCTGAAAAACTAAATGTATAGTCTTAATCTGTATTTACACAAGTAGATAATTTCTTAATTTCCATGAAGATAACTTAAGAGCTTATCTGAAGCGATTATATTCCATCTACATTAGAGAGCCAGTTATTTAAGTTTCAAACATGTATAAATACTGGAAGAAGTTTTAAAAGTCCTGAATAACTGTAATACTATAATAACCTAACCAAATGCCAAAAATAGATATGAAATATAATGGTGGTGTTGTTTTGTTATTTCATTTATAATATTATAGGGCTGAGAATAAAACATTTGACCCTACCTACATCAGTATGATTCTATAGAAGCCTTAAGAAATTGGCTAGAACTTTAACATGGAAGTCGGCTCATTTTCTTTTTTACCTTAATCTGAATATAAGTTATAACTAATATACCTACACTAATTTAAAGTCTATTATTAAGGCCAAAAGTTAAATTTTTGCTTACCCATGTCAACTGCATTTCTAGTTGATGATGAAGAGTTTGATCCCACAATGAACAGTTTTGCTAGGTAAGAACATAAAACAAATTACTACATGTAGATACACATTTTACTACATTGCTAGAATACCAAGATGACAATCCTAAATGGTATTTTTTCCTTTCCTCCTCCTATAATTTTACAGAGACACAAATTTTCTTGTACAGCGTTTCTTATAGCTGTCCCCTCTTTTCTACTGCTGATAATCTTCCTAAAGCACTGCTTTCCTCACGTTACTCCCCCAGTGAAATTCCATCATAACTCCCTTGCCAAATGAGAGTTAATATTTACCATTTTGGTTCAACCTTAACTCCCACAATTACACTCTAGGAAAACCTTCCCCACCATTATTCCCATCCATGAATTTGCACTATCTGAAACTGCCTCCTCTCCCTCAAAGATAAGGCCATTTTAGATAGGTATAAATAAGAAAGTTGTGCATATGGAGAGAATTTTTACACCCATTAAAATGTCAAGCCCAGGGCTAGCAAGTGGTGTGGTGGTTAAGGCAGCTGGATTCCCATGTGGCCAACTGTGGTTTGAGTTCTGGACCTGGTGGTTTGAGAATCATGCCGGGCGCATGTGCATGCCTGCCCAGCATCCCAAGAAAAGAATGAAGGAGAAGGTATTGCGGCATGGCCATCCCCCTGAGGAGTGTTATTTCTGACTTCCCTCTTTCTGTCTCTGTCTCTCTTCTCCAGTGAGCACACGTGCCCTGAGGCAAAACCTAAAAAAAAAACAAAAAACAAACAAAAAAACTCGTCCTATGCAGTGAGGACAACTTGTAAGAGATCCAAGATGGATCTACATCATATGAATTACCATCAACCACGAAAGAACACTGCTTTTACTTCCTTTCCAACACAGTCATGTGAAATTAACAGGAAAAAGTGGGTTTGCAAGCACTTACGGCTGTGTGGCAACTTTCAAACTATTTAATGTCACTAGCGCAATGGGGATAACATGCCTACCTTGTAGGACTATTCTGGGAATTATAGAAGGAAATATAACCATAAAGCACCAAGTATAGTGCCTGACATGAAGCAAGATTTGATGAATAGTAATTTTTATTAACACAATCAAAAGACAAGGCCCTATCTCACCTTATGCTTCCACTTCAGTAACAATAATAAAATAGCAACAACCACGACAGTAACAATATAGTAGTAAATAATGGCTACCTAGCATTAACTTAAGACAGGCACTGTGCTAAGCTAAGTACTGCTTCTGTCAGTTCATCCTTTTTTTAAGGAAGACTGTGAAACAGATACATTCCCCATTTATATATGAGGAAGCTAAGGCTCAGCAATATTACATACTTTGTTAAAACAGGATTAAAACAGCTAATAATGTACACAGCTAAGAATTTCAATCGAGTCGAGCTCAAGTTTTTTCTTTTTTTATTTTTGGAGAGGTTTTTCGCTATAGGGTGCGTGCGCTCGCCAGACAGAGAGAGAGAGAGACAGAAAGACAGAAAGCGAGAAATCACCCCCTAGGGGGGGTGGTCACGCTGCAATCCCTTCTCTTCCATTTTCCTCTCGGGATCTTGGGCACGCACGCACACGCACCCGGCATGAGTTTTAAGCCACCGGGTCCAGGATGTGAACCGCGGTCGACTACGTGGGAGTCCAGCAACATAGCCATTATGTTAACTGCTGGTTCCCAAGTATTTTCTTTTTTAATGTTTATTAATTATTCCTTCTGTGAGAGGCAGCAACGGAAGGAGGGGAGAGAGAGAGAGAGAGAGAGAGAGAGAGTGAGAATGTGTGTGTGTGTGTGAGAGAGAGAGAGAGAGAGAGATGGACAGGCACAGGGCTTTGTGACATTCTCCACTATGTCTCAGCCAGCCCAGATCATGGGCACATCTGCATGCACCACCAGTGTGTGTACAGAGGCTTCTGTATGCAAACCTGGCACCTTCCTGTGTGGGTCAGTTGCATTACCGCTGCACCACCATCTGGGCCCAAGCACAAGCTTTTAATGGCTATGCTCTGCTCACTGAAAGCAGAGGGCAAGAGGAGCACATCTTCTCATTTTTGTTTCCGTTGAGCCTAGTGCAGTTTCTGGAATGTAGTAATCACTCACTACACTTACTGAACGAGTATAAAATGTCTTTTCTTTCTGTCCATGCAGCTTATAATCCAGACTTGTTTCTATACTCCCAGGCCACCTCAGTTATTGCTTCCCAGTATTCAACCAGAAAGGGAGGGCCTAGGCTAGCTTTGGGGTAGATGCCACTCTCTCAGCCTCCCTTCATCCTTCCTATTTCCTTCACCTCCATCTTTCTACTGCTCTGAAGTCTGACCCATAAATTACATGGCATGACACAAGAACACTATGAACAGCAGGTTCAAATTTTACTCTGACTTCACCGAAATAGCTAGCACTGACTTCCCTCTTAGAGTTGACATCAGAATTACATTTAAAAAGAATCTTTATTTTAGTGACTGAACCACTCATTACAAGAAGTAAAGAAAGGCTTATTCCTATGGCTGACAAAACCTCACTATTGCTTCCCCTGCAAGACAAAATGAATTGTAAAGGCTGGACTTTACCAGAAACTTTCATTTCTTCTCTTTCTTCAGGATTTATCTTTTCTACTGCATGAGATACAGTGCACTCTAAGACATCTGGAAACTCCTGTAACAAACACATATTTACCATAAATATAAAATTAATGTTTCTGATTAATTATAAATTTTCAATCCATAATGCCCTTTAGAAGCAGAGACTCATAAGACAACAGGGTTCTTTACCTGAGGTCTGCATGGGCTTCACGTGGGTTTTAAAGCCCAGAAATACAGTAAAATTCACTGTGTATGGATGCATGTTAGTGTACATAGCTGTTTTCTAGGGAAAAGTGTTTCACTTTGATCATGTATTCAGAGGGATTCATGATTAAAAATATTTAAAATTTAAAAATAAGCAGGGGGAGAGGTATTGAGAAGTTAGGACCAGTAGCACAGTAGATAATTTTACTTTTTTTTTTTGCCATAGGTCGTGTGCCATAGGTCTCTCCAGAGAGAGACGGGGGAAAGTGAGAAATCACCCTCCAGGGGGAAGAACACACCACAATCAGTTCTCCTCCATCCTCCTCCTGGGATTTTGGGCATGTGCATACACATGTCTGGTGTGATTTTCAAGACACTAGGTCCAGGACTCAAACTGCAGTCAGCCATGTGGTAGTCCAGCTTCCTTAACCATAGCTGGCCCCGATAATTTTACTTTTAAAATAAACCAACCAAAAATAACAATCTATTCAGACAGCACTCCCAACAGGTATGATCTACCCCTAGGCTCACCCAGTCTCAGATAGAGTACACGGGCATCTCCAGAGTACTCCAGGAGGTCTCTAGACTCAAGCCCAGAAACTTCCCACGTGGGTCAGCCTTGCAGATCATTGCATTTTAGTCACGTCTTACCACTGCACCAGCAATGGCCCCTTTCTCATGATTCTCGAGCACATTACAATGCCTAACACATACCAAGCGTTCCGTGTTTACAAGTCTTGCATAAACAGAATAAATGGCCATTTCAGAGAAATAGATTGATAAAAGGCATTATTAATGTATGCTGGCAATTATAAAGTTATAAAATTACAAAGGGAAGTTTCCCAGGGAATACAAGTATTTCTGGCACATGCACCTCCATAATTTTAATGCAGTCTATATAATTTGATAGGAGCCTTTGGCTGAATTCCATTTCAAAGGCTGGTTTGCAGATACTGTTTTGTATACTAACATGATGATAACCATATGTGACATTTAATGGAACATAGTTCCTTATGGTTTCATCAGAAATTGACATTTGAAAATTTATTTCTTGTGACATTACTGGGGCGATACACTGTCAAAGCAATCTACCAATCGCCCGATAATCATTCCTGTAGTAGGTCAAATATAAGAACATAGGTCAAACATAAAATATAAAAATAAAATATTGATGAGGATTAAGCAGAAGAATCCCGGTGTCTTGTCTTTTTGGAAAGTTGACCAGAGTCCAGATTTTCTGTTTTCTGCTTCAGCCTACTAAGTCAAACTGCTATCTTAGCACATCAGTCAGCAAGAGGTTTACAGCTAATTGCCTACTGACTTCCCTCAAAAACATTAAGGAAATTAACTGCCTGCTTACTTCACTTTCCCCTTGACCTGCATAATGCTCGTATTCACATTTCACTTACCCTGACCAAATCTGGGTTGATTTGGGAACTCCACTCATTCAAGGTCTTTTGAATACAATCTCGAAGCTGCAAAAGGAATGCATTTTGAAACTGTTAATCAAACTCTATACACTTTTTGTACTTTGACAGTAATATATAGTTTGATAGTTAAGCAGGAAAAAAGATCCCAATAGAAAATACCACAAACCCCCAATTTTAACTGTAGAAGGTCTTTGCTTCCTTTAACATAGTTAAATTTGACCTGTTTTTATCCTACTCTTAGTTCTCAGATGTTCTTGACCTAAAGCAGTCGTCTTAATTATTTTTAATGTGTTTTTGTACTAGTGAAAATTTACATAAACTTTTGAGAGCATAAAACATTCATAATAATTCTTAAAAAGAAAAAAAAAAAAAGAAAGTGTTTTTAAAGAATAAGGTCTAGAAACTGGCAGGTGGCATGATGGTTAGGGGTCTGGACTCCCGTATGGCTAACCATGGTTCGAGTCCCGGACCTGGTGCCTTGCTTTCTCGCTTTCTCTCTCTCTGTGTCTTGCCCTGGTCAAATTGAAAATAACAATAATGATAAATTTAAAAAAAAAAAGAATAAGGTCTATAAACAGAAGAACTTGGATTCAAGCCATGGACCATCTGACTGGAATCTATACTGACCATCATGCTACATTCCTCAAAGATAAATAAATGATACAGAGTAAGTGTGGCCAGAGAAACTTCTACATCAGATTCACTTGTGGCATTTATTAAAAATTCAGGGACTGGCCCCATCCATAGCACAGCAGTTAAGTGCTGTGCATGGAAAGCTGGCTCCCAAATGGCTGACCATGGTATGAATCCTGGCCTCAGTGGCTTGAAACACTGAGAAATGGAGGAAAAGGGATTGCAGTGTAATTGTGCCCTACTGGGGAGAAGCTTTCTCGCCCCCCCCCCCCCCCCCCCCCCCGGCCAGTGCATGTACCCACTAACAAATTTCAAACGAAAAAAATCAGGTTCCTGAGCCAGATCCTCGACCTGCTGAATCTCTCTCCAAGAGCAGCCAGACTTCCACTTTAACAAGCATCCCAGGGAATCACTGTGTATTCTAAAGTCTGAGATTCATCAAGACAGACATAGCTTTCAGAAGTCAACTTACTAACGACAGTCCACAAGTCATTCCCTAATACCCCAACCTGTCTTCAATACTGTTTTTGTTTGTTTGTTTGTTTTTTTAATAGTGTCACTGGGGAAAGACAAAGTGGTTTTTTTTTTTTTTTTTTTTTTTTTTTTTTTTTTTTTTTTTTTTGAGACGTTTTTGCTATAGGGCGCGTGCACTTGCCAGAGATACAGAGACAGAAAGTGAGACGTCACCCCCCCCGGGGGGGGGGGGGGATGGCCACGCCATAATCCTTTCTCCTCCATTCTCCTCTCAGGATCTTGGGCACACACGCACACACGCCCGGCATGAGTTTAAGCCACCAGTCTGGGACTCAAACCATAGTTGACTACATGGGAGTCCAGCAACATAGTCATTACGCTAACTGCTGGTCCCCAGAAGTTCTTTTTTTTTCTTTTTTAAGAATTATTTATTTAACTTTATCATTACTACTTTTAAAAAATTTTCTAACGCACCATCACCAGGGAGAGTCACAGAGAGAAAGTGAGAAAGCAACGTTCGGGACTTGAACTGCAATGAGCCATGTGGGAGTCTAGTGCCTTAACCATTACGCCACCTGCTGGCCCCTTCAATACTGTTTTAAATGAATGAACATTTTTACACAAATATTATAGTATGTTGTAAACTCATTAAGATGTTATTTATTGAGACCAGCAGATGGCATAATGGTTACATTGCTGGACTCTCATATGGCCGACTGCAGTTCAAGTCCTGGACCTGGAGGCTTGAAACTCACACTGGGCATGTGTGCATGCATGCCCAAAATCCTGAGAGGAGAATAGAGGAGAAGGGAATGTGGTGTGTGGCCATCTGCCCTGGGAAGTGATCTCTGGCTTTCTGTCTGTCTCTGTGTCTCTCTTTGGCAAGCGTACACACTCTATAGCAAAAATTTCTCCCTTAAATAAAAAAGGTTATTTGTATATCTCTTGTGTAAGTATATTTCTGAGTTATCTGATAGTGGTTCAAAGCAAGACAATCAATCACATGGTGAGTGAGAGCCTACGGACATATAATGGAACAAAGAATTCATGAAACGATACTTATGCTCACTACATGCCAGGCACTCTGATGGCTTCTATCAATGAGAAAAAAAAATGCACTGCTCCATGACTCGCTAAACTGATTTATGACCACAATGGACCAACATTAGCAGTTTGAAATCATTGCCTTATAGATAACCAAGGGCACAGTGTTCTGCGTTCTGTGGACAATCAATGAAAAAAAAGAAATGAGTAACTAGAAGCAAGGCCCTGAATTGCAAAAGCATTTTCCTAACAGCAACAACAGAGGCTAAACTTCTGAACTCATTATCTGAACTATGATGGCTTATGATAGAAATTGATAGAGGCACTTTACTGCTTTTATCTGAGTACAGATAATACAGCAGACAACTGGATAGAGCCATCCATGTTAAGATTTACAATCCACAACAATAATTTATGTTCTATCCACTGTAACCCACTTAAATTCTAGTTGCAAGGTCTATATCTTTATACAAAACATACTTTTTTAAAGAATTATTTAATTTTATTTATCTTTTTTTAAAATTTACTATAGGGCACATGTGCTTACAAGAGACAGAGAGTGAGTGAATGAGTGAGAAAGCAAGCCACCAGGTCTGGGACTCGAACCAAGGTCGGCCATGTGGGAGTCCAGTACTTTAATCACCTTGGTACCTGCTGGCCCCACAAAACATACTTATAATTAAAGTCTGTAAATTAAAATTAATTGATAATCTTTTTAGATAGAATTATAAGTCAACATTCTTTTAAAAATTAGAAAATTTAAGTTTCAGGACCAAGCAAGAAAACAATTCTATAAGTGCTTTGGCTCAAATCATGAGAGAATTCTAAGAAATTTCCCTCTGAAGGATGGCTCATTTGCAGTTAAGACTTTTTTAAAGAACTCTTCCATTCTGAGGGCCAGCAGGTAGCATGATGGTTGAGGTGCTGGTGGACTCCCACATGGCTGACCGCAGTCAGTCCTGAACCTGGCAGCTTGCTTTCTCACTTTCCCTCTCTCTCTCAGGTGAGCGCACATGCCCTGTAGCAAATTTATAAAAATAATAATAAATAAAATTAAAAATAAATTCTAAAAAAACATAGAATTCTTCTATTCTGGAAGATTAAGTATATTTTCAGAATATTCATTCCCTTCTTGAAATAATTTCTTTAATCTTGGATTCTGCAAAAGGTCAGGACACATCACAGAACAGTCTAATGTTAAAATTACATGAACAATTCACTGACTATCACAAACCTAATGATTTTGAATCTTATACATCACATGTTATCTATATTGACTGACCATTAACTTTGTACTTCTTTTGTTCTTTGCACTGGCCATTCTTATCATACACACACAGTATCGCTAAAGATAAGTGTCGCCATAATTTATTGTATCTTTATATATGGAGTTGTATAAGTTTTTTTAAAAATATCACATGGTTTAACTGTTTAAAGACCCTGAGGACAGAGAGCTGGGCAAAACAGTCCTATAATGGCCCATCTGAAAAATTTTGACTTCATAAAATTTCAGTGACTCAAAAAATCTGGCACAGGTCATAGAATCAAGAAAGGAACTAGAAAAGATCTTTTAAGAAATTCAATTGAACTCTCTGCCCAAGTTTAATCTCTACAGTGAGGTGCAACTGTGTGTCAAGTAACACACCCCAGTGTAGGCTCTGGATGTCAGAGTTCTTTACTTGCCTCTCCTAATAAGCTGTCATAGTTTACCAACAATATGTCATCCTTCAAGTTTTCCAATTTATTTAGTTTTTGTCCTTCAAGTTTTCCAATTTATTTAGTTTTTGTCCCAATCCTATGAACCACCCTAAATAATACGCTACAAATGAAAATTAGTCCTTTGAACAATGTTTATCAAACTAAGAGGCGTGAATAATTAACGCATTAAGAAATCACATTTTAAAAAATTGAAATAGGGTAGAAAAATCAGAATACATACTATATAATAAGGGTTATATAGTATAGATTTTGTGAAATTTTTGTTTTAGATATATGAACTGGACTTCAAGGTAAAATGCGCTTACAATGTTTGCATCACAACTCTGAAAGACACCACTCCGGAGTGTTACAGTAAGATAAGAAAGATCAAACTTCTCCCATTAATATCAACATACAAGATGCTGTATTAAACCATAACCATCAGGTGCTGGAAGAAATTAAGGGTCTATCTACCAAGTACCGAAAAATTTATCTTTAGAAGAAGCAGTGGAAGTGAGTGGTTTAAACAACACATACAAAGTGAGCTGGGACTTGACTCCAATGGAAGTTACAACAGAGTCCCCATACCCTATAAAGAACTCTCAACCCCAGCCCTGGGCACAGGCCCAGCATACTCAGAGGGATGCCATGAGCGCCCACCGCCAACATCTCATGAGAGAGAAAACCACCTATCTCTTTCCTCCTGACAGTTCAGAACCATGTGATAACCACACAGTTTAAAAGAAAAACCTTTTGTTCTAACCACGATTTTATTTTTTTTTCCTGATGAAATCAAATGATAGGGAAACATTCTTTTTCATAGAAGACTTCAAGAAGTTCGAGGAAAAAACAGAAGTAACACAGGACTTAATTTCGATGCAAAGAAACCTGAAATCCAGACATGGTGGATAAAATTTTTCCATAATGAGTATTTTGCATGATCTTTTTTAAAGACTGCTCATGGTATCATAACAGCCCAGTAAGGAAGGTATTATCACCCTATTTTAAAGCGACGTTAACAGACTCGGAGAGTAACCTTTCCAAAGCCGCGTAGTTTTGAATGTAATGGTTTGTTTTATTATTTTTTTAAATACTAAAATTGTCCCAAACCATCAGTAGGCCTTGACAATTGTATGTAGTCAGCAGCTGACCATCCGCTCAAGAATGGACAACAAATATGTAACAACTGTGTAATTCCAGGTTAATCTCCAATTAGTAACTAAACTTTGGGCAAATAAAATAGATTAATTTCCAGAAAACAAAATATGCCTTATTCCAAAGCCAACGATAGAGAACCTAGTGTCAACATCCTGTAAGTCGAGCGTGGAAAGACTACTCCTTCATATGAATCCACCAAAGGCAGTGTCTGAAATACTCCTTTACTTGCACGGGAAGGGCAGGGAGCGAGGGGCAGGGAGCCGGGTGCATTTGGAGTTTGGATACTGGCCGTAAGCACTGATGGAGGCGCCATTCAGTGTGCAGTTGCACCTGCTAAGTTTAGAGGAGGCTCTGTCCCCGGCAGCAGGTCTGGAGCGAGGTCGCACCGACATCGGCCCAGCAGCCTCCCGTGAGCGAGCCCAGGTGAGCGCCTCCCCGCGCCCGGAACCCAGTCACCCTCCCGGGACGCGGGCGCTTCCTACCTCCCGGAGCCGCCCAGCCTGGCCCGCGGCCTGCCCGGGAGTCCCGCGTCTCCGCTCGCCCGCGCTCACCTCCTCGCTGTGCGTGGACGGACACTTCTTTCGCAGGCGGCCCCAGTTGAGCAGGTTCCCGGTCTGCAGGTGCAGGGTGCGGGCCCGCGCCAGCAGCGCCCCGGCCGCGCGGCTGTCGGTACCCATGGCAGCGCCGCCCGAGGGGGTCGCACCGCGACCCGGCCGCGGGCAGGTGAACAGGCGGGGAAGGCAGCCGCTCCGCAGGACGCGGTGCCCGAGGTCGGATTGGCGAGCGCGAGGCTGCCGGCCCCGCGCGACTGGAGCCTGGCCTGCGCAAGGTCCTGGGAGCGGCGGCCCGGAGAGAGGCGGCGGCGGAGGCTCGGGCTGCTACGGCCGCCGCGGAAGAGTTGGCTCCAAAGTGAAAGAGCTGTTTCCTGGAAGACAATGACTAAGCAGAAACCGCGGCTGAGAAAGTGCTTCGTAACCGTTACTCGTCCCGCGGCAGGGCGGGGGCGGGGCGCGAATGGACTGCGGGACGCCGGCCGCGGGTGACTGGCGTCCGGCCGGCCTCGGGCGTGGCACTGGGCGGCGGGCGCGCGGGCCCGGGAGCGGGGCGGGGCGGCGCGGCCTGGCGCGGCCGCGAGCAAAGCGCGCGCCAGGGGTCCCCCTGCCGGCCAGAGGACCGCGCCGGCCTCCGTGGGCTCCGCACCGCACGGTCTGCGGGCGCGCGGCTTGCGTCTCAGCCAATGGCGGTCGAGCTGCTGACTTCCTCGCATACCTCTCTAAATAGCCAACCAGAATGGCCACTGAGGCTTTGACTCACGACCTGCTCTTCGTTCTTAGGAGCAGGTGTTAATGCACAAGCGGCAGAGGGCCGCTTTGCTTTGCTGCCTTCGAGGACCTTCTTCCACGCTGATCACTTTTCTTCCTGTCTATTGAAGGTCTATGGATCCATGATACTTGCTAGCAGCCTGTGAAGTCAGAGTAAGACTTAATCGTCACCCCCTGAGAAACGTCAAGTCGTTCCAGAGACAAGGCCTAAGCACAGGAAACACTAAATAATAAAAATATAACAGTGCCATCTGGCAGATAGTTTCCAGTGAGTTGGGATTTTAGCAAACCCTCTAGCAGGTGAGATCAGAAGTGGCTCTATCACCCCAGTCCCTTAGAGGTGGTTGTGATTCTTTATCCCTATTAAATTTCACATGTGGCAGATTAGACATTAACATCAAACTGAACATTTATCAAATTTTTCCTAGGAAACCTTCACTATTGTTGGGGAAATTATATATTAAAAGCCAAAATAAGAATTTTTTTTAAAAAAAGAATTCTTTATTTAATTTTATTTATCATTATTCTTCAATTTGCTACAGGAAAAGAGAGAGAAAGTTTTCAGATCCAGGACTCCAACTGCAGTTGGCCATGTGGGAGTCCAGCACCTCAACCACAACCAGGTCTGCTGTCCTCCAAAATGGGATTCTTATAATGGGGTACTAAAATTATTGGAAAGAGATGAATTCTAGTTTGTAAATTGGTAAAAATTAGAGCAAGGAAGGAAAAAAAGATCCTTCTAGGAGATTAGAAACTGAACCTGACGTTGAGTAAATATTTGCTGGCTGAAGCAATGATGGTACGAGTTCATTAAAGAGAAGGGTAATCTCAGAAACAAGAACGAACACAGGCTACTTTAATTCATGTAAACATTGTTTCAGAAACTGAATTTGCTGTGGCATCATTTCTTTGCTTTTTTTTTTTTTTTTTGAATGTTCTCTAATACCCTGAAAATTAATACTTGATTAAAGCTTCCTAAACTATTAGACTGTAGCCTCGCTGGGAATTTATGTAATATTGGGTCATTGGAAAAGTCGTGACGTATTTTTCTGTTTTTCTATACAAAAGTGCATAATGACTTTTCCGATAACCCTATATATTAGCGGAGAATGTTGGCCCTGACATCAGCTTCTGTGGCTTATAAACCTGACTCTGTCAGGTGCTGGCTATGTTTTCTTATGCAAGTCTGTTTCACCTTCTCCCAACCTGGAAGATGGTAGTTTGAATCATGTGATAATTGACTGTTTTTCATCTACAGAAATGGAAAGTCCCCCTGGTTTCGCCTAATATACTATTTACCACATTGAGTAGGTGTGAGGAGTTAATGCAACAAGGCACGGAAAGCCTATAGTACAGTGCTTCATTCATCCCAAATGCTCAGGAAGTAAGCATTCCCGTTACTAATGCCTCTACTCTCTCCCCTTTTTTATCCGGTGCTCACAACATTGGTAAATTCATACCATGAATTCATAGCAGGCACCTGGTTATGTTATTAAGATTTACACGTGGGGATCAGCAGATAGCATAACCCTTATGTTGCTGGACTCCCATGTGGTTGACTGCTTAAAAGTCAAGCTGGGCATGTGTGTGTGCTTGCGCACTTCAAATCCCGTGAGAACGGAGGAGAAGGGATTGCAGCATGGCCATCCCCGCTGGAGAGTGATTTCTCGCTTTCTGTCTCTCTGTCACTCACTGTCTCTCCAGTGAGCACACATGGCCTATAGCAAAACAAAACAAAACAAAACAAAACAAAAACAACAAGAACAAAAAAGATTTACATATGTAAACTCATTTGCTATTCAATGCAAGTCAGTTAAGAAACTTGTTGAAAATCTCTGCTTCTAATAAGAATTGGAACCCATTCAAAACCTAATTTCTGGGGCCAGCAGGAGGCATGGTGGTTAAGGCACTGGACTCTCACATGGCAGACCATAGTTTGAGTCCCAGACCTGGTGGCTTGCTTTCTCATTTTCCCTCTCTTTTTCTCTCTCTGATGCCCTATAACAAATAAAATCATAATAATAAGTAAAATAAGTAATTCTTTTTAAAAATCTACGTCCTTCAACTTTAAGCTCTTTATTCTTCTATCCTACAGGTAATTAAAATTCTTGAATGTGTTTGTGCAAGATTTATATGCTCTTAGTGCCTATATAGCTTTAATTTACCATACATTATCTTTAATGGTACCCTTGCCACAACACCACAGTTTTGGTGAAGGGAAATTTAATCTTCTACATTTATTTTGTTTTCCATCTTTGGGAATAGCATAAAATCTTTTGTTTTTAATTTCTAGAGAGCACATAACATTTGGCAGAGACATGGGGGTGGGAGGAGAAAGCACCTCCCAGTGGAGTGTGGTCATGCTCTAATTCCTTCTCCTCCATTTCGCCATCTTGTCTGGATTTTTGGCATGCACATACAAACACCCAACATGTTTTGCAAGCCACTGGGGCTGTAATACGAACTGCAGTCAGCCAGGTGTGATTTGGCTCACTTAATCAGTAGGCTACAGGGCATGTCCATACATTTTGTTTTTAGTTGCTTTAAAATTCTGCAAATATTGTGTAAATTCAGAGTCACCGACATTGGCTGCTTTTCTTTTCATTCTTCCTGACATTTATAGGATGATACTACTGTATACTGTCCTTTAAAAACCGCTCTCCTTGGGACCAGCAGTTGGCGTAATGGCTATGTAGCTGGACTCCTATGTAGTCGACCGCGGTTCAAGTCCTGGACCTGGTGTCTTAAACTCACACCGGGCGCGTGTGTGTGCATGCCCCAGATCCGGAGAGGAGAATAGAGGAGGGATTGGGGCGTGGCCATCCACCTTGAGGGGTGATTTCTCACTTTCTGTCTCTCTGTCCTTCTGACAAATGCACATGCCCTATAGCAAAAACCTCTAAAAAAAAAAAACAAAAGCAAAACACTCTCCTTTTGTGGCCTGTAATACACTGATCTGTTTCCCCAATGTATTTGTACCGTTGGAAGCCCAATAGAACTCCAAACTCTAAATGTTAAATATTTTCCTCTTTGAAAGAGAGAGAGAGACGAGCACCCTCTGGTTACACTGTGACCCTTTCCTCCAGTCCTCCAATGCGTCAGATCTTGGGCACTCATGCATGTACCTGGTGACAAGTTGTCTACCTCTCTATCTCTCTATCATCTCTCTCTCTTTCTATTGCTAGAGGGCATATGCACTTGAGAGAGAGAGAGGGAGAGGAATCATCCTGGGGAGGATGGCCACACCACAATCCCTTCTCTATTCTCCTGTCAGGATTTTGGGCACACACACATGCATACACACATGCCTGGTGTGATTTTCAAGCTGCCAGGTCCTGGACTCGAACGATGAAGTCAGCCATATGAGAGTCAGTGCCTTAACCGCCATACCACCTGCTGGCCCCTGTTTATTTATTTTTAATAGTTTTTTAGTTTGCAATAGCACACGTGGACTTACAGTGGGGTGAGGGGAAGAGTGGTAAAGTGAGTAAGCAACATCTCCTCAAAGGGAATGACGACCCCCAAAATCCTTTTTCCTCCATTCTCTTCTCAGGATCCTGGACACACATGCACATGCAGCCAGTGTGTTTTCTTTCTTTCTTTTTTTTTCTCTATAGGACTCATGCACTTGCCAGAAAGACAGAGACAGAGAGACAGAAAGCGAGAAATCACCCCTCAGGGAGGATGGCCACGCCGCAATCCCTCCTCCTCCATTCTCTTCTCGGGACCTTGGGCACTCACGCACACACGCCCAGCGTGAGTTTAAGCCACCGGGTCCAGGACTCGAACCGCGGTCAACTACATGGGAGTCCAGCGACATAGCCATTACTCTAATTGCTGGTCCCCTCACCAGTGTATTTTCTAAGTTACCAGGTCCAAGACTTGAACGACGCAGTCAGCCAGCCATGTGGAATCCAGCTGCCTTAACCACCAGGCCTCCAACTGTTTTGATCAAAGAGGACAGCAGAAAAGTCTCACAGATAGATTAATTGCTGCAGGAAGTGATCACATTTTCATTCATAGTCTTTCTGCTTTATATAAAACCAAGCAGATTTGAGAATTCAAATTCAAATTCATTTTATCTTATTAAAAGACCACCTGGTACATGTTACTCTGAATAAGGTAAAATGGATTTAAATGTTTGAATTACATGTAATTCCTAAAATTAGTGTAAATGCTATATTTATGTTACCATATTCAGGAGCCACTCTATGGGGTCTGGCCACCCTAAGAAGTGAGTGTTTTGCCAATCACTTTGCTAGGATGTTTTAGAAGCCCAAGTTCCTTGGAATTAATATAGCTGTAACAAGCTGTTTACCTTCTCAAGGATTTGGAGAAATAGACCTGTGGTTCTATGGGCAAATGGGCAAATGCGGAGGTTCGCAAGCAACTTCAGTTTGTTTGGAAGACGGGAAAGAGAGGCCCCTTTCTTGAGCAATGGTACCCCTAATGGGAAAGGGAATGGAAGTGTGGCTAATGGAGGCCATTAACAAGAGGAAGCTTTGGGTTTATCTGAGCCACACAGGGAGACCTCTTCAGCTTAAATAAAGCAGTCTTGACTCAAAGCAATTAACTGGCAAAACAAAACAAAAAATAAACTATATTTTAAAATTTATTACTATTTATTCATGGGTATTTCTCAGGTGATCAACACTTGTCAAATGCTGGTCTAGGTACCGCCTGGCACAGTAAGCAGACACTTTGTCCCTGTTCTCATGTAATTTACAGTCTGGTGGAGAAATCTTGGATATTGATTAATGGTAAGGAACCAATGGAAAGAATAGGAAATATGCTCCTGCATTTCATCGTTCCGTTTGTTTCCTCATTGGATGATAATAATTAGAGTTGCTATTAGTGTTGCCTCAAAGAGCATATAAAATAGAATTAGGTCTGTGGCAGTATATGTCATGATTAAGAGTATTTATAGAAAAACTAATACTGGGCCAGCTCGGCAGCGCAGCGGTAATGTGCTGCTCAAGAGAAGCTGGATCCCACTTGGTGAATGAGACTCAAACCCCCCACCTGGAGGTCCTGAAACACACACTAGTGCCCAGGTTCGGATGGGCCGGATGCCTGGTGGACGGGGATCCTGGGAGGGTACTCATCGCTCTTCCTGTCTTCCACCCTCGTGTGCACACACACATGCTCTCTCATGAATAGAGAAAAAACTCTAGAAAACACTAATATTGAGATATAGAGGTGTGTGTGTGTGTGTGTATCTAATTGTTTGGAGAGATGATGTTGATTTGCTATTATTAAGGAAAATAGTGAAGTTACAGTATTCAAGGGAAGCTGAGAGTAAGTTGGAAGGAAAAAATAATGAAACATTCAGTTATTTTTGCTAAATTGGTTTAAGAAAAATAAGCCGATCAAACTAATGAGTAGGTTATATATGTGTTAATTCAGACATAGACTTTTTAGAGAATTGTGTTACTGGTACACGTATAATTGGGTATAATAAGTTTTAGCATTGAAGGAGGTTTAAGTTTTGTACATGGTGCAGGCCATAGGTCTTATATGCTATTGATGGTAATACTAGGCTCATGGCCGCTTCACAGGCTACAAGTACTATCGGTTCGTTGGGAAAGTCATGATGCATTTTTGCATAGAAAAACATAGAAAAAATCCATCATTACTTTCTTGATGACCTTATAGTGAATGGTTGGTGTCATGGTGAATAAGATAAAGTAATTTAAAAGATATTTAAAATTACCAGGGTCCTTGGATAAATAATGGTAACACTTTGCCTCCTGAGTCTAGTAATGAAAATATTTATGTGACTGGTACTGTTGATAGTAGTCCTATCAAGGATGTACTATAGAGCCAGCCAGATCCCACAGGGCCAACTGTGATTCAGTTGGCCCTGGTGGATTAAAAAGCATGCTAATATGCCAACTTGCCAGTCATGTGTGCACATGTGCCTCCTACTCTAACAGGATGGGGAAATAGAGAAAATGTGATTGCGACGTGACTATGCTCCACTGTTTTCTCTCTGTGGCAAGCATACATGCCCTCTGGCAATAAAAAATACATATTTTAAATTAAGAGATGTAATATGAGTTAGAATAATGTTAATATAAGTTGACCGCATGTTGTAATTTATAAGATATCATTATTTAATGGGTTAAAATAATTTGTTTTAATTTAAGCTAATTATCATATTCAATTTATTCTAATCCTTTTTAGATCAATTCATAAAGCTAGGCTTAGAGCTAGCTAGGATAAAGATTAAAATTAGTGCTATCAGAGCCAGCAGGTAGTGTGGTGGTTAGGGATGCTGGTTTCCCACATGACCAACCACAGTTTGAGTCCTGGACCTGGTAGCTTCTTTTCTCACTTTCTCTTTCTCTCTTTCACTCTATCCCTCTCTGGTCAAGTTAAAATAAATAAGTAAGTAAATGGATACATACAGTTAAATAAAAATAATTCTAAAAAAAATTAATGTGGGGACCAGCAGGTGGTGCGGTGGTTAAGACGCTGAACACTCACATAGCCAACCACGATTCAAGTCCCAGACCTGGCGGCTTGCTTTCTCTCTTTCTCTCTCTCTTCCAATCTCTCTCTGTCTTTCTGTGTCTTGCTCTGGTCAAAATAAAATAAAATAAAATAAATGAATGAATAAATAAAATTAAATAATTTTTAAAAAATTAGTGCTGTCATGAGTATGAGTTTTAGGTTGTTTATCTGAGGTGCTCATGGTAATGGTAATAGAACAATCTCTAGGTCTCATCATAAGAATGTGATAGCTGCTAGGAAAAAATGTTATGCAGAATTGCAGGTGGGTGGATACTAGTGGGCTTAATGTGTTCTGTGTGGTAGGAAGTGGGTCAATGATGTTTTTGTCCTATAGTGAAAGCCTACTGCTAGTGGGATGTCTGTGCCAGGATTTAGTGACAATTGGTTGATAATAATTAACCATATTAACTGAAAATGTGGTTAGTATGAGTGAATGGAGTAATAACCCTAGTACTTTTTTTTTTTTTTTTTTTTTTGGAGAGTTTTTTGCTATAGGGCGTGTGCACTCGCCAGAAAGACAGAGAGAGACAGAGAGATAGAAAGCGAGAAATCACCCCCCAGGGGGGATGGCCACACCGCAATCCCTTCTCCTCCATTCTCCTCTTGGGATCTTGGGCACGCATGCACACGTGCCCGGCATCAGTTTGAGCCACCGGGTCCAGGACTTGAACATGGGAGTTCAGCGACATAGCCATTGCACTAAATGCTGTTACCAACCCTAGTAGATTTTTTGATAAATAAGATGACTGAAATTAATATTAGGGATCAAGTGTGTCCTTTATTTTTCAGGATTCAAGTACTGGGTAGGGTACTTGCTTGGGGCTTTGAAGAGTCTTGGTCCGTCTGACCTAAATTACTAAATACCTAAACTATGAATCCGATGTTTAGGACATTGGTGCAGCTGGGAGGGAAAAGGTTAAGCGTATCAGTGATGGTAGAATGCTTTCTATTCTCAAATATGCTGTTGTTGTTTGGGAATGCTGTTAACGAGGAAGAACAGATTAATTGTACAGGAAACACAAATCGAGTAGTGCTATGACGGCTATACGTGTTGGCACCTCTTCTCCATGAAACTGTCCTCATTGGCCTGGCTTAACTTGGTATTTCCCAAGTCTGAAATTCTGTGAAATTTAGTTATTATTGATGTTTGTCACATATTTACTTAGATACCCATTACTTTTGTATATTACTTATCTAGTTGGTTAATTATAAACTCCTGGAGCTGCTGTTTCTTAGACAACTTGTATTTCAGTATCTCTGAAGGTTTCGGGTGCTGTGCCTCAGTGCATAGCTTACTTGCTGAAGGTGTGTTGTTTGAATCCAGTTCTAAATAATCAAGAGTTCCCCCTGGCTTAGGCAACTGTGCGCTTGCCTTCTTCATATTTACTTTCCTTGTGTGCAAAATCGTGATCATGTCTTTCTATAAAAGAATGAAATGAAGCTAACTTGGACAGATGCTCTATACTTCTTCATGTTGTGTATTTTTATTGTGGCTTGAAATAAATTTGCTTCCTAACTCAGATGCACTAGAAGCAACCCGTTTCTCTGGGGTGTGGCTACATTCCCCCGCTAACTTGTGGTAAAAACTGATAGGGTTTGAATTCTACTGGACAGCTTAGGGGATGAGACAACCACCAACACACAATTTCAGAAAATTCAACTTAGTCTAAACCCTCCGAGCAGAGGCCCAAGATAAACTCTGTACACACAACAAGAGAAACAGGCTGTTCCCTTTCCTCTAGCATTGAAGACTGAGACCCAGCCGGCCCCACGCTGTCTGATTCCTACGCCTTCCCCTGGACATCTCCACCTGGGGCTCCTACTAACACCTTGGCCTCTTGACAGCTAAGATGAGGCTCCTTATTTTCCCTCTTGAATTCTTAAATTTTTTTTTTTTTTTTCATTGCCAGAGAGCATGCGTGCTTGCCAGAGAGACGCAGAGAGAGGGAGAAAGCACTCCCCCTCCCAATGAAGTATGGTTGTATCACAATCCCTTCTCCTCCCATTTCTCCATCCTGTCAGAATTTTGAGCACACATGCACATGCACCCCAGAATGTTTTTCAAGCTGCTGAGGCCAGGATTCGAACAACAGGCAGCCATTTGGGATAAGCTCCCTTAATCACCGGGCTACAGGCTGGCCCTTAAACTGTTCTTTATCTCTATTGGTGAGATCTCCTTCCAGCAGTTTCCTGGAGCCAGGGAAGCCCTCCTCTCTTGCTCTCCCACTCCATGCTGCTTTTCCTTCTGAAAACCACCATTTGCAGCCGTTGTCGAAGACTCCTCGTGTCACAAATTTCCAGCATCACGTTGGTCATCTCTTTAAACAGCAAGTGAACATCTTTTGCCGGTGTTCAAAACCTGTTTTTGTTCTCTCTGAACGAGATGTCTCTCCTTTCCTATCTGCCTGGCAACAAGCTCCCTCTGGCTCTGTTAAAAACTAGCTGAATTACCTTGGACAAGTTATGTATTTCTCCTTAGCTTCCGGTTTTTCATCTGTCAAAAGGGAAGGGGAAGTTGTTAGACTGAAATGAGTGGTTTTAGATGTGTTCAGGGTTAGGGGTCAACAGCTGGAATTGCACCCGGACCCTGCCTTCAATCAGAGCAGTTCTGTCTTGGTTCGTTTTGTTTGTTTAGACATCTTGGTGATACTTAGTTTGAACAAAGAGTTCTTTAGTCAGAAACCTGTTTGAAAATCCCTGGCTTAGAAGAATTACAAAATCCTTTTCCTCTTATTCTAAGGAACCACAGTTCCCCATTTGTTTATAAGATAAAAGCTTTGCTGGTCTTCTGAAAAGAATATTACCTGCTAGGAACATTTCTCTCCCTTCAGTTTTCTTAAAATCGAATTGGAATCGTAGGTCCAGCTGGCTCTCTGCACTAACTTGATGTGTGCAATCCTGCCTGGTCAGTATTTTTATTGCCTTTCCAATCTTTGCTCTTAGTTCATGATAACATTTGCTAGCTGATCATAAAACTCAGTTCTACAGGGTGCCATCTTGGAGATTAGCTGCCGCTCTTCAAGGTTAGAGGCAGGGCCAAGCTTGCTTCCTATGAGTTAAGTGGGAAGAGAAGTGCTGGGCATTGTCAGGATTCATCTGAACATTTAGCATTTAAAGAGTATTTGCGTAAAAAAATTAGGAAGCCAGCAGGTGGTATGGTAGACTCCCATGTGGCCAGCTGAGTCCCAGACCTGGCAGCTTGCTTTCTCACTTTCCCTTTCTCTCTCTCACTCTCTCTCTCTCTCTCTCTCTCTCTCCTCTGGTCAAATTAAATAACAACCACCACAACAACAAATATATAAATAAAATAAATAAATAATTATTTTTAAAAATTAGGGTGAAACTAAATTTCAGTGCATTTGAATTGAAAAGATTTTTAAAAAGATTTATTTGCTACTTGCCACATGCAATCTGCTATGATGGGAGTGACAACAGGGAGTGAAAAAAACAAAGACTGAGTCATCCAGTGGCATCCAGTTAAGGCGGCTGGATCCCACTTGGCCAACTATGCCATGTGATTCAAGTCCTAGACCCTGTGGCTTGGCACATACTAGGCACACATGCTAGACACATATGTGTGTGTGCCCAAAACCCTGAGAGGAAAATGGAAGAGAAGGGATTGCAGCATGGCCATCAACCTCTAGGAGAGAGGGGGGATGCCTTCTCATTTTCCCTCTGTGTCTGTCTCTGATGAGTATACTTGCTTTATAGCAAATTGAAAACAAAACAAAACAAAACAAAAAAGTAAAGACCTCACAGTGTCTTCTCTTAAGCAGTCTGTGGGTTAGCAATCTTGAAAGAAAAAAATTAACCTAAAATTTAGAGGTTTTCATAAATGATTACTATTGAGAGAAAACAAACAAACAAACAAACAAACAAACGAAAACCACTTATGAGCCATTTTGACCTTACTGGTATAATCTTCTAAGGTTTAGTTTAAACTTGCTCTTGGTGAGCTGAATCTGAATTCTTTGCTGTTTGTACATTAACAGTTCAATGGAGAGAAGATACATTATAAATTCTGTAATGACTGTTAGTGATTGATTTTCTGTTTGTTTTAGTTTTTTAAATGAAGCAAACTTGCTAAAGAAAGCATGGACTCTTGCCTCCTCTATGCCTTTGTAAATGCTGTTTCCTCGGCCTGAAACACTCTTCTCCCTACGGTGCTAGGTTTGAATGTCTCCACAAAAATCACACGTTGAGGGCTGGCTTGGTGGTGCAGCAGTAACTCACTGCTCGAGGGAAGCTGGACATCTAGAGGATCAGCGATTGGGTTCCCTGACCCCCCTATGCAGGCTGGGTGTGAATGTCACTATCTTGGCAGGCTACCGCAGGGGGACCGCAGCGCAGGGCTTTTTTGAGGGTGCTTGTCTCTCTGTCATGAGATAAACTAACCTTTAACAATTCTAAAAAACACTCTTATGTTGAGATTTAGGTGTGACAGGATTAAGAAAGTGAAAAAATTAATCCAACTATGGTGTTGAAATGCGCGGCCTCTGGAAGGAGATGAGGATTAAGGTCATTTGCATGGGCCCCCTCGGTTGAAGCCCGGTGGGTATAAGGAGAGGCAGGTGGATTGATGCACGTGATCTGCCTTCCACCACACTGTACTGCAGCCGGAAGTCACTCATCATGGGACAGCTGTACCTTGGTCCTCCCAACCATCAGCTGAATAAACCCTTATATGTATTTATTTATTTATTCTATTTTTCAGTTTTTGCTTTTGTTTGTTTCTATAGGGCACATACACTTGTCAGAGACAGAGAGAGAGAGAGACAGAGAGGAAAAGTGAAATCACCCCCCAGGTTGGGGATAGCCAAGCCACAGTCTCTTCTCCATTTTCCTTCCGGGATTTGGGGCATGCGTGTACACATGCCCAGCATGTTTTCAAACCACAAGGTCTGGGGCTTGAACTGTGTGGTCAGCCATGTGGGATCCAGCTGTCATAACCCTCACGTCATCTACTGTCCCTGTAAACCTTTATTTTTATAAATTACCTATACTTATCTATTTCTGTTATTAGCAACAGAATGGACTAGAACACATAGAAAACTGACTTTTTAAAAACCTTTGTTTATGTTATTTATTTTCTAATTGCCAGAGGGCATGTGTGATCACCAGAAAGAAATTGGGGAGGAACGGTAGAAAGTACCCCCAATGGGGTGGGTCACACCATAATTCCTTCTTCTCCATTTCTCCATCCTGTTAGGATTTGGGGCATGCATGCGTATGTGCCCTGGCATGATTGTCAAGCCTCTAGGGCTGGGATTTGAAGTGCAGTTGGCCATATGGGATCCGGCTCCCTTAACCTCTAGGTTTGGGGGCTGGCCCTGGTTAATTGATTTTTAAAGCCCCTGTTCAGGGGATGAGTTTTTTGGGAAATCTTTGTAGTTCTGTGTTGTATACTACTCTGCTATGTTCTCCTAAAACATCTCTACCTACCCTTGCTATAGAGTGCACTTCTACTTTATTGTATTGATCTGTTGTGTTATTGCGACGGTCTGTAATACTCATTTATTCGTACGGCTTACTGAGTACCAACCATGCACATACTTTATGAATACAAATCCATGTAATCATCTCATCACTATGAGGTAGGTACTGTTATCGTCACCTTTATAGGGGAAACCCAATACAGAGGACGTAAGTGACTTTCCTGAGGACACATAGCTAGCGAGCTAGGCCTGGTCCAGGTAGTTGAGTTGAGTTCCAGGGTCTGTAGTCTTAAAAAATCCTGTACTAGCAGCTATCTTGATATTCCCAGTACTGGCCAGTCTTGCTGACGTCGTATTCCTAGCCTCACAGTTTGCGTGGCACTTGGAAAGCATTGGCACATACTTGTTGGAAGAGTGCATGAAGTACAACCTTCACCTCCAAGACCTTTCTACATGGTAGTCTGGTCATGGAGAGCTAGAATACGAGGTCAGAGATAAATTTCAGGAGAAGTACAGACCCTGGGCTGAGGACCTGGGAGGAGGGAGAGACTCTTGCTATCTGAAGGTGGGAGCTGACCACTGCGGGCTCAACCTTCTCCAACAAGGAAGGAAAGAGGTGGGTCTAGTCTCCGCTCAACTGTGACTACCCTTTCAGGTTGAGTCAGGACAGCCTGGAATGTATTTTGTTTTGAACCTTGTACTTGTCACCCAGATGACCTCAATTTTAAGAGAAATATTATGCAATTGATTGGTAGAATGAGCATTTTTTAACAATTATTTTTCTCACAATGCCAAGGAGTAAAGAAATGAAACTTGCAGTGCCATCTGAACAGTGGGATTTCCAAAGCACGAAGAGAGAGAGAGCAAGCCCTCTTTAGAAAGAGGTTTGAGTCTGAAGAGCTTGTGCAGAGGATGCTATCACGGGCCACCCCAGTTCACGGTGCCCTAGGGATACAGAAGGAGTAGAATGGCAGCAGCAGTTGGCTGAGGAGGGCCACAGGGGTGGGCACCCTGCCTTTGTGTCTGCCTGCCCTGCCCCGTCCTGCCACTGTCTCATCCGAGTGCTGGGAACCAGGCATTTACAAGAAAGGCTAATATTCACACGTGTCTCTAACAGCTTTCATTTGTGCATGCCGAGATAGGCTTCAATTTATAGATACGTTACAGCAGGGCGTCAGGGAATTTTTGCTATGAGGAAGTCTGTGCTTGGTCTTGCCCTGCTTCTTCAACATGTCAGACTCTTGCCCTGTGCACAGATTCCTTGCCTCTTCCTCTTCCCCCAGGCCCTTCCAAATCCTCTCTTTTTGAGTCTTCCCAAGTAACTCTACAGCTCACTCACCTCATAATTTTTGGAAATGCTGCAACATTTGTCATTTGTACTCAGATGGTAAAGGCAGTTTGGTATGATTCCCTCTGCCACTGAGTTGCGGAAGGTAAGACCTTCTGCCCAGTTCCTGGCATTTGCCACTTAACCTCTCTGAGTCATTGGTTTTCCACTGGTAGGAGAGGACACACATAACAGTTCTGCAGTGTGGGGTTACTGTAAAGATTAACTGAGGAAATACATGGAAAGCGGTTAGCGTAGTGCCAGGCACAGACCATACACCATGCACCGATCTGTACAACAAGGCTCAGAACCTCTCTTTGCGTTTAGGTCTGGGTGGTATCCCCACTTTAGATTTGAAGGTGGCCTTGTCACCCACCACACAGAGCAGCCACAAATATAGCAAAGCTGGACAGAGACTGAAGTGTCTAATCTGATGTTTATGTCTCTCTGTAATGGGGAGGATCCCTTCTGGGCTACAGAATAGAATGTGCTAGAACAGCTTAATCACTGGCTTATTTATTAACCAAGTCAGGGAAAGTTTGGCTGAGGACCTTAACTTACATTTACAGTGTTAGTCTTTAGTCACTCTTTGTTGCCTGCCTCATCTTGATCCTTCGGTAATATAGTTTTTATTTTCTAAAGCAAAGGATATCTGAAACCAGCCCAAATGGAACAAAGAGGTACTCCTTTGTCTTTTTTAAGGAAGAGGTATTTCTGAGCCAATGACCCACTCCACCTGTCACCACGTGTCCACAAGTACTCCCAGTTTCCTGGCACTAACTCACCCCCAACGCAGGCAGCAGAAATTTTTTCATGAGGTTAAGAACTATTCCAAAGGTTCCACTATGAGTAAGCAAAATGCTCATGGAGGCAGAGGTGTCTCAGACTCTAAATGGGTAACTCGTATGTGGGCTGCCTGATCTCTGAGCCTGTGCTGCTAGGGCAGAAAGAAACAGCAGACCTGACCCATGGCCATTTTTGGGCTTCTCAGTCTCGTGGCCAGCGGCGCGTCAGATTTTGCATGGAGTTTTTATTTTTATAATTATTATTTTTAAGAATTATTTTATTTAACTTTATTTATTTATTTTAATTTGGCCAGAGAGGGACAGAGAGAGAGAGAGAGAGAGAGAGAGAGAGAGAGGGAAAATGAGAAAGCAAGCTGCCAGGTCTGGGATTTGAACTGCAGTCGGTCATGTGGGAGTTCAGTGTCCTTAACCACCACGCCACCTGCCGGCCCTTCTATTTTTATAATTCTGAGTGCTCAGTTGTATAATCAGAAACAGCTGGAAAACGGGTCCAAATGGTGGCATAGCAGTAATGCCATGCTCTGCATGGCTGACCCACATGGGAGGTTCTGGGTTTGGGTCTGGACACTTCCTGGACATGTCAGCGCCTGTGATCCAGGGCTGGCTAAAACCAAGGGTTGGTTATGGTATAAAGACCCTGTGGGGAGTGCGTGTCTCTGTCTTTTTCTGTCTCTGGATCACGGAAGAAAAAAGAAATAAGCATTTTTTTTTTTAAAAAAGTAGCTGAAACTATGGCTTATTAAATGGAGTGACATAAAAAGACCTGGATTCTGGGCTGTAGGATTGGGATTAGGTCTTTAAGCCCAGGAACATTGGTTCATAGGGGAATTCTCCTAAGAACCTAAGTCCTATTGCTCTGGTCCAGCATTCTAGGCTGCTAACACTGGCTATGCACTTATCTTGGGCCAGGCAGACCCTGTGTTGTGTGTTTGACAGACATTGCTTCATTTAGTCCTCATGACCACCTTCTAAGGAGGGCATTACATCCCCACTGCATATCTGAAACTGAGATGCAGGCAGGCTGATGACCAGCCTAATGTCAAATCACTAGAAACTGGCAGAGGTGGGACTTGAACCCAGGTCTAACCAATGCCAAAAGTTGTGCATTGAATAGAAGGAAAATATCAACAAACTGCACTTCCTCTAGCTTGTGAAGTCAGGGAATAAACACGCTCCCTTCTTCTCTGTAACACAGTCGGCAGCTTCTCCACTGCAGCGTTTTAGGAAGGGGACATGGATTTGCTTCCAGGTTAAAGGCTCAGGGAGGGAGGCTTGCGGCTGGTGGCACAGCTGAGCACCATGGAGCTGGTTACCAGGTCTCAGTGGAAATTCATCCAAGCAAGACCAGTCCTATGAGGAATGGGGTGTGGGGAAATAGGTGTCTTCCCATGAAAGGAAAGGACCTGCCTGGTCTCTATTTGTGATATTTGTTAAAAGCACCAATCTCAAGGGCTTTTGGCGAGACTGTTGCCCTGTGACCCAGAATGTCAGTGTCTGGTGCAAGGAGAATTTGTTTTCGGCAGGCGGATTTGGATTGGGCTGTAGCCAAGGCTGAGGCCAAGGTTAGGTGCAGCCCAGCCTATGTGCTTTTCAGATGGGCAGGCAGGATCTTAGCCAGCACCTAACCTAGCCCTTTACTTCTCAAGCTCTGGGGACGTTCAGGCCTGAGAGGTGACAGGATTCACCCAAAGTCACCATGGCTTGGGGTAATTCCCTGGTACACTGTCCTCTGCCCTGCAGCCTTCTAACTCCTATCTATTCCTGGTAAATCCACCCAGTGAGAACTTCGGGTGTAGGGTCTACATCCTCAGGGACCTGTGTGGGCACTCAACTCCCTTGTCGTGTTGAAGTTTCTCTTCCAGAAGGACATCTTAGTAATATGGCAATTGGTGGGAGTTTGACTACCATCTTTATCCCAAAGACTATAGAGACAACTGTGGTGAACACTACAGCACTTCCCAGCCAGTCCGGTTGGTAGGGGCGGGGACACATAATCAGGCCACCTTTCTACAGAGTGACAGTATTTCCAGAGATGACTCAGGGTGTTCCTGAAACAGAGCTGATGGCATCGAACCCTGGGGGTGCTCAGGGAGGACTCTGCAGGGAGTAATAACATGGATGGGAACTGAAGAACAAGCCAAGGGGTCAGCCAGAGGTTCCACATTAGAGAGCTGACAGTTTGGGGATCACACATAGCTTAGTGCCTGGAGCAAGAGCTGGAAGAGAGAAGACAGGAGGTTACAGAGGAAAGCAGGGGTCAGGGCATGTGAGTCTCAGTGAAGACTTTGGACATTTACATGAGAGCAGCAGGACGTGAGACCTCAGTTCTGGCTCTCGCTGGTAATCTACGCATGCGTGGAGAGACACTCTTGGAATCCCACGGTGACTGCCCATGAGAGGTGTTCTAAGCTCTGGAGACAGAGCTTTAGAAGCTCAGGGCCTCTAGATCAGAAATACCAGCTTTCAGCAGACAACATTGTGATTCAGTTGGAAGATCTTATTTGTGGTTCTAGAATCAGGCAACACTTCATCCTATAATATGGCATAAAGGCTCCGATGAGCTGAGTACGATAGGTTGGTTTCACATGCAGGGAAGGGTTAAAGAAAGCAGAAACAAGAACAAAAAGTGAACGGATCATTTCAAAGTTATTTGCCTCACAAGGTCAGGACTGGAAGACAGAACTGGTTAACATCTAGTTACTTTTTGTTGTAAGGGTTAAAGACAGAGAAAACTGTTATCATGCCCACGGAAACTGGCCTCTTCTCTCTCCTGATTTCGTAGAAGGTCAGGTAAGCAGCTTAGTTTCAGTTGGATGACTTGAAACTTTAGCATGGTTGAGTCCATTTTGATTTTCATTCTACTTGGTTGGTGCCTAGTGCACAAGCTTAGTCCAAAACGATATCCTCTTGTATTTTTATTTAACATAGCAAACCCTGGCATTCCACACTGACCACCAAACCAACTTTTGTGCATGGATGTGATTCGGTTTCAGAAGCTGAAGCTGGGGAAGTTCTCATGCATCTTGCTGCTCTGGACTTGATTCCTTTCTAAGGTCTCAACATGCACTGGATGACATCATCGTGGACTCCGTTGTTACCAACCAGAGAAAGGCTCAATCCTTGAAAACACTTATTAAAAAATTAAACATCCCAGGGACCAGCAGGTGGCATGGTGGTTAAGGCGCTGGACACTCCCACATGGCCGACCATGGTTCGAGTCCTGGATCTGGCAGCTTACTTTCTCACTTTCTCTCTCTCTGTGTCTCTCTCTGGTCAAATTAAAATAAATGAATAAATAAATAAAACAAATAATTATATTTTAAAAATTAAACATCCCAGAAATATAGTCAATAGAAACTATAATTTTCTGTCTCCTTTCATCATCTTCCCCCCACCAAATAAAAGCAATGCATATATATGTATTTCCAGACATTTCCTGTTGTAACACCTTTTTCCCTAGCAAAAACAGGCCCCTGGGCCCTCAAAATGTCCCCCAGTTTTTCTTTTCTTTTTTTTTTTTTTTCTGGAGAGGTTTTCGTTATAAGGTATGTGCGCTCACCAGACAGATAAAGACATAGAGACAGAAAGCAAGAAATCACACCCCAGAGGGGATGGTCATGCCTCAATCCCTTCTCCATTCTCCTCTCGGGATCTTGGGCACGCATGCACATGCACCCGGCGTGAGTTTTAAGCCACCAGGTCCGGGACGCAAACCGCGGTTGACTATGTGGGAGTCCAGCGACATAGCCATTACGCTAACTGCTGGTTCCCCCCCAGTTCTTTCTGAAAGTCCCCAGGAGAGTGCTACAAGTCTGTTGGTCATAGTTCCATATGGCAATTTCTCTGTTCTTCTTCTTCCGTGTTTTCTCCCACTTTTGTGTGTCCACTGCTCCCAGAATCTTGGAGAAGCTCATGGAAGCCAACCAAAGTCCATTTCACAGGTGCTCTCCAGAATTCTCTCCAGTCTCCAATCCTTGGTTGGTGGAGGATGCCGGTGGCCGGTCAGAGATGGGGAGAGGGCCATCTGCTCTCATGCTGTCAGTATCCTTTGGGTCCTCCAGGCTGCCTTGCTTAGATTCTGAGTCTCACAAAGTCTTTGCTGACTAGTCTGACCAGCTTTGATTGCTAATGCCTCTTGGAGGTGGCCTCAAAATCAGTCTGGCTAGTGAGTGGAAGGGGAGATGCCCTTCTTTTCCTCATTGTTCTTCTTCCTTTTCTTTGCCTGTCTATGCTCACAAATCAAAGTCTGTTCTGTCCTTTATCTTCAAAGTTCATTGTAAAAGCTCTTGATACATTATGATTATTAACCTTTTACTTATCTATGTTGAAAATATTTGTATTCGTTTCTATTTAACATTGTTAGTGTATTTTTCTTAAAAAGTTTCTAAATTTGGGATGAGCAGGTGGTGTGGTGGTTAAAGTGCTTGACACTCCCACATGGCTGACCACGGCTCAAGTCCCAGACCTGGTGGCTTGCTTTCTCATTTCCCCTCTTTCTCTCTCTCTCTCTGGTCAATTTTTTTTCTTTTTAAATGAATGAGTAAATAAAATTAAAGAAAATAATTCTTTTTTAAAAAAAGAAAAACCATTTCTAAATTTCAGTCAAAGCTGCTTAACTTTTTCTTTATGACTTCTATGTTTTGTATTCTACTTAGAAAGTCCTCTTCCAACCCAATATTACAATGATATTCTCTCTTAATATTGTAGGAGTTTATTTTTAGGTTAAACTGTTTCATCCATGTGGAATGTGTTTTGTGGATATTGTGTGGTAGGTGAACTTTTAAAGAAATACAAAGAGTCGAGGGTAGAGCGAACAGCCAGGGAAGAGCACTCAGCTGGCTGGCGGGTGCCCCAGCAGGGTGGAGGAGCTCATTTGCTGAAAACACAGTTGGTTGTGCTTTTGGCCAGCTCAGAGCCCATCTACCTCCTGCTGAGAGTGGCTCTCAAACCCTGTTTTTAGAGCCAGCCCTTTCCTTGCAATGTAGTCCAAATTTCGAGGTTTGGAAAAATGTGTTTAGAGCTACATTTTGCTGTATGTGGGGATAGGCTGAAGAATCACATTGGAGACTGAGGACTGAGTTTCAGAGAGGGCTTGGATTCTCCTGACCACAAGGCCCCAGCTTTGATTACTTATGTCTCTTGCAGGTGGCCTCAAAATTAGACTGGGGACTGAGTGGAAGGGGAGGTGCTTTTCTTTCCCTCTTTGTTCTTTTCCCTTTTCTTTGTCTCTGCTTTCACTTGTGGGCAAAAGTCATGGAGCTGTGAGCGGCCCTAAGATCCACAGCATCAAGTGATATCCTCCAGGCCTCCTGGCTACTACCTTCATCAATGATGGCACCGCTGTGCATGGCATTTGTTGGAACATCAAAATGCTTACTTGCTGCATTGCTAGACAAGTCATTAGGAAAGGGACCAGGTGGTGGCACAGTGGTAACACAAATGAACCCACATGGAAAGCTTCTGGGTTTGCATTCCAGGATCTCCCTGAACATGATGGGCGCACATCCGTTGTCTGACACCAGCTGAGACTAAAGGTGGATTATTGCATGAAGACCCTGCTAGGAGTGGCTATTTCTCTCTCTCTGAGAAAATACATAAATAAACTTAAAAAAAAAAAAACGTAAAAAGAAAAGAAAACCATTAGTGGGACCACCTTTGTAGCCTAGTACTAAGTGAACCGAATCCTCCATGGCTGACCATACTTCGAATCTCTTGAAAAACTCTCAGGATGTGGATGTGTGCATGGCTAAAATCCTGACAGGATGAAATATCGGCAGAGAAGGGACCACAGTGGGAACACACCCCACTGAGGGGTACTTTTTCCCTTTCACTCTTTCTCTATCTCACAGTCTCTCTCTGGCCAGCACATGTGCCCTCTGGCAATTAAAAAAATCATTAGGAAGAAAGTAGGGTGTCTTAAAAGATGATGAACAAAGCAAAAGAACTTCAATGCCAATCAGTGCAGGGTAGGTGACATCTATTTATTTACTCAGCAAATATTTGTTGAGTGTCCACTATGTGCCTCCATTTGTCCAACATGTACCCTCCATTTCTCTAGGAAGGTAAGTTTTTTTGGACAACAATCAATTCAGTTCTCTGACACCAACTAAGCGTCCTGCAATTCTATTCAATTCTGACTTTGAAACTGAGCAGAGATCCCTGTAAAAGGGCTAGGCCGTCAGTTTTCCTTTTTGTTGAAGAAAAAAAGTGAAAATTCCCCAAACTGAAAATAAGGGCTGAACTAAAAGTAAAATATCTTTCTTTGAGCAACTTGGAATGCAAGAATGTTTAAATTTTAATATCCCAAGGTAAGGGTTAAGACTTCAGACTTTGATTATGGTAATTAACTAACACTGGCCATGAATGAGAGACATAATATCTCTAACACTTCCACTTAAAGGAAAGATAAGGTTTTAATATAAATTCCCAAGATGTTTTGCACAATGAAAACTCACTGTCTGTGAGCACTTAACTCAGGCTAAATGACGCCAGAAACCTGATGACTGCCCAATAAAGAAAGCCCATGAGATGATCATGCCCTCTCAGGCCAGCCATTGAACTGATCATATGCCTGGAACTCCTACCCTTAATTTTGTCCTTCAAAATGCATGTGGGGAGACCAGGCTTTGTCAGTATGAGCTTTCCCGCTCTCCCTCCTTTGTGCTTGGGAATAAAGTTATACTTTCCTTCATCACATCTTGTGTCTATAGTTTGGTCTGTAGCACTTGGGCGGATGAACTCGGTTTGAATTCAGTAGCAACTTTAGCTACCAGGAGTTAGTGCAGACTTTGAAGGTTAAGAGCTCGGTTCTACAAGACTACCCTTCCCCACTTCAGATGCCAGCTACAATGGGGCCCTGGCTACTCACACTTCTGTCTGACTTAAAAAATAAGGGGCTCCCAAACCACACCCCCCTTCACCCCAGATTCAATAATTGGCTAGAACAGCTCAGAGAACTCAGGATATAAATAAACAACCAGATGAGGAGTTACACACAGTGAGGTCCTAAAGGGTCCAGAGGTGCAGGATCTCCTGTCTCATGATGCTGGGGTATATTTCCAGCATATGGATGTGTTAAAAAAAAAAAAAAAAGACAACCTGAAAACTCCCCAAGCCCCATTGTTTGGGGTTTTCCTGTGGAGTTTTATGACATAAACAGGGTCAATTAAATCATTAGTCATTGGTGACTGAACTCAATTTACAGCTCTTCTCCCTCACCGAGGTTAGGGATGGTGCTGAAAACTTGGTAGGTTCCTTTGGAATCGGGCTCTCAACTACCTAGGGGCTCGCCATAAATCACCTTATTCGCATAAACTCAGATACTATCAATGAAGTTTGCTAGGAGTAACTAGAGAGGCTTCTATTCCTCAGGAAATTCTAAGGGTTTAGGAGCTCTGAGCCAAAAAACAGGGACAAGTACCACACACACACACAAACACACACACACACACACACACACACACACATATATAATTGTATCACAGTAAGATATCCACACTATGGGGCTTATAGACTAGTAGTACAAAACACCCAATTAAACTCGACATAATAATTTATGTGATACATATCCTGGAAGGTGACATGAGCTGTGGGGAAAACCAGCTCCGTAAGGGCTAAGTATGGGGATACTGCTGGCAGAGGTGCTGCAATTTGAAATATGTTTCAGGTGAGGGTTAGTTTCATTTTAGAACTCAAGTAGTATGCTCAGTACACATTAGATATTTTAAAAGAAGGACGGTGGAGAGCAGGATAAGAAATGAACATATGACCAAAACAAATTGTCTGGATTCATGATTTCTCTTCTAACGAGTTGAGTGCTATTTTGGTTGCTAGCATCAGGAGAATACCAGCACTAACTCTGAGTCAGGTTCAGAGTTAATTTGAGACAGGATTAAAATAAAAAGTTAACCAAAAATTGGTGTGGTAAGACAACATTGTCATTATCTGTTAGATGAGCTGAGGACAAAAAGCACATTAGATAGGTATCTTAGTCTGGCTGCTATTGCAGGCTTTAATAGACTGGCAGCTTACAAACAATGGACATGTATTTCTCACAGTTCTAGAGGCTAGGAAGTTCAAGATCAAGGCACTGGCAGATTCAGCGGCTGATGAGGGCCACTTCCTGGTTCACAGGCAGTCATCTTCCTGCTGAGTCATCACAGGGTAGAAGGGATGAAAGAACTCTCCAGAGTCTCTTTTGTAAGGCGTTAGTCCCAGCTTAGCCCTGATGACTTAAACATCCACGAAAGGCCCCACCTCCTAATACCATCACATTAGGGACAGGATTTCAACATAAAAATTTTGGGGGGACACAATCATTTAGTCTATAGCAATACGGAAGAAATGCCATTAGAAATGGGGTCTGGAAACTGAGAATGACCACATGAATCTTTTCCCCCCCCTTTCCAGAACTGGCTGTTGACATTCTTGAGACACCACACTCATTTGTTTCTGTAGGAAAAAGCTTTAAACAAACCCTGGAGCTCATCAAAACATGTGCATTCCTCAGATAGCTGTGTTGAGGTCTTCTTTTTCTATCTCTCTCTCTTTTTTTATTTTGCCAGAGGGTACGTATGCTTGTAGGAGAGAGACAGAGAGAGGAAAGTGAGAAAATACACCCTAGGGGGATGGCTATGCTGCAATCCCTTCTCCTCCACCTTTTCCTCCTTTTAGCATTTGGTGCATGCATGCACATGCATCCAGTGTATTTTCAAGCCACAGGGTTTGAACTGAACAGTCAGCCGTGTGGGGTCCATACCATCAGCTGACCCAAAGTCTTCTTGAGGTAAATGTTACAATTAACATTTTTAGAAATAATTGTTTATTTTTATTTATTCATTCATTTATTTTCATTTGACCAGAGAGAGACACAGAGAGAGAAAGAGAATGTGAGAAAGCAAGCCATCAGGTCCAGGACTCGAACCATGGTCGACCATGTAGGAGTGTCCAGTGTCTTAACCATCACGCCACCTGCTGGTCCCCACAATTAACATTTAGAAAGCCTTAGAAACAAGGGTGAATTTAGAAAGCATTTGGTTATTTATTTCAACTCCTCACTTTATAGATAAAGGAACAGCCCGAAGCCAGGCAGAAGAGTCATGAGAATCAGGTCTCCTGATTTCTTAAACATGGGCTTAACCACTATATTGTATTGTCCATATTATAATCTTATGCTTAGAGTTTGGAGTTTGTGGGACTAGCAGATGGCATAATGGCTATGTCGCTGGACTCCCATGTAGTCGATTGCGATTCGAATCTTGGACCTGTCAGTTTGAAACTCATGCCAGGAGCTTGTGCATGTGTGTGTGTGTGCCCAAAATCCCGAGAATAGAATGGAGGAGAACAGAGTGCGGGGTGGCCATCCCCCCTGGGGGGTGATGTCCCACTTTCTGTCTCTCTGTCTCTCTCTGTCTCTCTGGCAAGCACACATGCTCTATAGCAAAAATCTCTCCAAAACAATTTTTTTTAGAGTTTGTTTTTGCTAATGGGTATTTAGGAATGCCTAACCATTTTCCTTTGCTGAGAACTCTGTCCCGCCTAGGGGTGAGTCCTGGTAGTAGCTCTGTTCCCACAGTGACTGAGGAGCTCAGTTGGACCCTGTAGAGTCTCAGTCTGAGATTCTGAACTGAGTTTAGGAGTTGGGAACTGAGTCATGTTACTCCCTAAGCTTTAGAAGGAAGCTTTTCAAATTCTCTGTGGTCATACAAACTGTCTTGTCTCATTTCTTGTATTGAAGCTTTTCAATAAAACTCATATTTTATTGATGCTAACTCAGATTAATTATTTGTAAAAGCCTTACCAAAAAAAAAAAAAAAAAAAAAAAAAAAAAAACCCTCTGTGGGGCCAACCCAGTGGTATTGTGGTTAAGATGGCTGGATCCCCCATGGCTGACTGTGCAGTTCGAGTCCTAGACCTGGCAGTGTGTGTGCATGTGTGCCCAAAATCTCGAGAGGAGATTGGAGGAGAAAGGATTTTGGCAAGGTCATCCCTCCAGAAGGTGCTTTCTCACTTTCTCTTTCTCCCGCTCTGTCTCCATTGAGTGCACATGCCCAAAAGCAAACTAAACTAAACAAACAAACAAAACAAAACCCCAAGTTTTTATCTGGGAATGTCTTCATTTCTCCCCCATTTTTGAAAGATAGTTTTTTTTTGGTTGACCCCCATCACTTTGAATAGATCTGGCCTCCAGTTGCTGATGAGAAATCTGCTGATAATCTTATTGTGTGTAAAGTCCCTTATATGTAAGACAGAGTTTCTCTCACTGCTTTTAAGAGTCTCTTTGTCTTTGGATGCTGACAGTTTTATTATAATGTGTTTTGGTGTGGATCTCTTTGAGTTCATCCTACTTAGAAATTTTTGAACTTCTTAGATGTTTATTTTTATGTCTTTTATCAAATTTGGAAGGTTTTTGGCTTCTTTTTCTTTTCTTTTTTTTTTTTTTTTTTTTTTTTTTTTTTTTTTTGAGAGAGATTTTTGCTATAGAGCACATCTGGTCACCAGAGAGACAGACAGACAGAAAGTGAGAAATCACTCCCCAGGGGGATGGCCATACCACAATCCCTTCTTATCCATCCTTCTCTTGGGATTTTGGGCATGTACATACGCATGCCCAGCGTGAGTTTTAAGCTGCCAGGTCTGGGATTTGAACTGTAATCGACTACATGGGAGTCCAGCAACATAACCATTATGTCATGTGCTGGCCCTCTTATTTTCCCCTTTTTTATCATGCATAATTTTTCTTCCCCTTTCTCTCTTGCTTCTCCTTCTGGAACTCCCCAAATGTCTATGTTGGTTTGCTTAATGGTGTCCCATAGGTCCCTCATTTTCTATAACTTTTTCTCAGTCATTTTTCTTTCTGGTTCTCAGACTCAATAATTTCATTGTTGTATATTAAATTCACTGATTCTTCTGCCTACTCAAATCTGCTTTTGAATCCATCTAGTGAATTTTTTTGTTTTAGTCATCTACTTTTTAGCTCCACAATTTCTTTTGGATTTCTTTTCAGGGTTTCTGTGTCTTTAGTGATACTTCCATTCTATTCATACATTGTTTTCTTGACGTCCTCTATGTCTTCTCTTAGTTCTTTGGGCATCCTTAAGCATGGTGTAAGGTCACTGTCCAGTAATCCCACCATTTGGTCTTTTTCAGGGATGGTTTCTGTTTTCCCTTTGAATGGGTCATACTTGCCTGTTCCTTTGTATGCTTTGTGATTCTGTTGTTAAAAACTGAACTTTAAATCTAATTACGTAGTAACTCTGAAAATCAGATTCTAACCCATCCCCATGGCTTGCTGATTTTCATTTTTGTTTTTTGATTGTGTCAGGCTGGCTGTATGACAAGGATGAGCCTGAGGTATAAACTTAAGTTGTTATCTGCTCTTTTTAAAGCCTGGTCTTTTTCCTGGGGATACACAATTATTTTCTAAATCCTTCTGTTTGTATGAATGTTTTTGAATGTAGTAGACTTTAAATATTTGGCTCTAGAAAGGGAAAGAAAAGGAAAATGAAGTGGGAGGGCGAGAAAAAAGGGCACTGGTGCTTTAAATCTTCCAGGAGTGGCTTTCGCTGGAAGGAGAGGGGCTTGCAACCCTGGAGAATGGCGAGGATGGCTGCCTTTCTGGGTCTGTACCTCCACAGTCAGAGGCAACAGTTTGCTAACCAACAGACAAATCACCAATAAAGAGTCCTTGTTGCCCATCTTGGCTCCTACAAGCTGCTCCAGGGGTCCTTGCACAGCTGCCTTCCCTGGACCTGGGGGTTAAGTAGCTGATATCAACTGAAGTTGACTGAGATGAGATACAATTTATCACCCAAGCCTCCCCCTGGAATTGCCAGACTTTGAGTAGACTCTAGAGCTCCAGAATAGTTACACCAGACAGCGTCTTCCAGTGCAAGTGTTGTATAGGTGGGAAGACAGTTTCCTGGTGCTTCCTACTCTGCCGTATTTTCAGAATCCGCTCTGCAGATCTGAGTTTTATTTCAGACCTTGACTTAAAAGTCATGCGTCTTTTGAGGTGATTATTGTACCATTAGCACATAGGTAATGGTTATATCATTAAAACATGAGGGCTATGTGAAAACTTGGTCTACCTGGAACTATGGATAGAATGAGCACTATGAATGGCTTGTCTTCAGGGAGCTTATGTTCTGTTGTGTTCTGTTAGGAGTTTTGATAACAGTTATATGAGACAGTGTGAAAAATGTTTCAGTTGATTGTCCCAGAGGGCAAATGCTTTTTAGAAGAACTTCTTCCTCTTCTTCTTTTTTGCTTATAATGGGAATAATAATGCCTTCATTGTAATGTAGGAAAGAGAAAATTCTATGAAATGAAATAAAATAAAATACCATATGCATGTTAAGGGAGACAAATCGGGGCTGTCACAGTGGTGCAGTGGTAATGCAAATCTCTGAGGTGTGGAGGCCATGAGGAGTTCCTAGGTTTGTGTGCTGAGGGCTTCCTATGCATACAACATGCTGAGTACACATACATGTGCTGCTTGTGATGCTGGCTAGGTGAGGCTAGGGGAGGATCGTGAAAATCCTGTTGTGTCTCCTCTCTCTCCTTCTCCCCCATCACTCTCTCATGGAAGCAATAAATAATAAATAACTTAAAAGAATAAAGAGAGAGTAAGATGAACCTGGGTTTAGATTGCAGCTCTGTCTCCTGTTGAATGAGCTTGACAGATCACTAACCTTCCCAGAGCTTCAATGGCCTCATCTAAAATGTGAGGGTAAGAATAATCGCTTCATAGTATTATTGTGAAAGTTCCTGGCTTGTAATAGGGATCTGACATATGCTAGTGATCTTCCCATTCCCATTAGGTCTTTTATGCCTTCTCTGTTTGCTCTGAGTAGGTTACAGATCACACCCTTTTCAACATAGTTATTACAACTTGAAGCAGTCAGGCTTTACAAACTGAGATGACAACTTGAGAATAGGAAGGATTCACCTGACCCAGTACAGTATCTGGGAGGAACCAGCCAGGGTACCCAAGCCCTTTGCATGGTTGTTAAGCGGAAAAGCAGACCAGCTGTGTGTGTGTGTGTGTGTGTGTGTGTGTGTGCGCGAACTATTGATTCTGAAACTCACCTTTGCCATTTGGTGCCTGAAAATTCATTCTACAGTTGCAAGTGCAATCCCAAAGCTGAAGGCACTTGGGAAGGGTGGATGTGTCAATGAGGCCCTGACCTTGGTTCTGGCCTTGATGGTGTTGGTGCAAATATGCTAGAGAACATCCTGGCCCAGGAGATGGCACGTGACCAATAAGCAGAATTTTGTTGTGATTTTGGTTCATACTAGGTGGAAAGTCTTTACCACATGACTGAGAGAGAGCCATGTGGACAAAGCAGCAAACCCGGGCATTATAGATAGGTGCGGTGGAAAGATTCTGCGGCTGGAGGCACACAGATCTGGGTGAATCCAACTCCACCTCTTACCAGTTATGTGATCTTTAATATCTCTGGGTCCCCATTTAGTCCTCTTAATGAAAGCTGGGATAATGATAGCTAGTGCTAATGAACAGAAAATAAGTTTCAAGTATGTGAACATGCCTGACATAGACATTCTCATTTTTGACAAAATCATAAACACAAGATTTTGACAAAATCACTAAACAAACACAACATCACTAAACAAACAAAACAAGCACAAACACAACATTTTGAAGACTACTTAAAGGCTCATTTTAATTAAAGCTAATTCTTAAAGGTCTTTTAAAATTTCAGATATCTGTCTTAGATCCAAATGAATGATGATAGTATCCACCAGGTGGGCCAATTTCAGATTCCTGCCCCTAAGTGTCATGGGAGCACAATTGTTATTGAATTGTCCTGACCCATCAGCTTCTTGGCCTCTAACCCAGACATGTAGGTATGCTTGACTGGGTCTTACCAAGATCAACTACTCACTTCCTTATGTTCAGAAACTGTAATCATTTCATTACTTTAGCTTTTTAGAGTAGAATAGGATTCTTGTTACTTATCTCTTGATATCATACTTTGATTGTGGTATTGAAAGTTGATTTCAAATGATCAACTCTCTTGAAACTCCTTGGTAATTATAAATTTTTTTTTTGAGAGGTTTTTGCCATAGGGTGCGTGTGCTCACCAGACAGACAGAGAGAAACAGAGAGACAGAAAGCGAGAAATCACCCCCCAGGGGGGATGACCACGCCACAATCCCTTCTCCTCCATTCTCCTCTTGGGATCGTGGGCACACACGCCCACGTGCCCGGCGTGAGTTTTAAGCCACCGGGTCTGGGACGCGAACTGTGGTCGACTACGTGGGAGTCCAGCAACAACCATTACGCTAACTGCTGGTCCCCATTATAAATATTTTTGATAGCTATGTTGAAATGTATCCTTCAGTTATTGATATCAAGTTGATATTTAAAAATAATTTTAGGTATCAACTACATATTCCCAAATGCCATTAGACCACACAAACACACAGATACACAAATATGATGTTTAAATGTATATGGCCAAGAACCTGACAATTTGACATAGAGAAGCTATACGTTTGATGTGGGTTCCTGTAGCAAGTTTTTTTTTTTTTTTTTTTTTTTTTTTTTTTTTTTTTTTTTTTTTGAGAGAGGATTTTGCTATTGGGCACGTGCGCTCACCGGAAAGACAGAGAGAGACAGAGAGTCAGAAAGTGAGAAATCACCCCCTGGGGCGGGGGCCATGGCCACACCACAATCCCTTCTCCTCCTTTCTCCTCTCGGGATCTTGGACATGCACGCAAACACACCCGGCGTGAGTTTAAGCCACCAGGTCCTGGATTTGAATTGCAGTTGACTACATGGGAGTCCAGCGACATAGCCATTACGCCAACTGCTGGACCCACCTATAGCTAGTTTTTAATTAAGTTTATTTATTTCTTCAGAGAGAGAGAATGAGTGAGTGAAAGAGAACCGCCCCAATCCCAAACAGGGTCAAGTTGCCGTCTACTCTGGTTAGCTGACGTGGATCACTGGCACGTGTATGTGCACCTGGTATGCTCAGGAAGGTCCCAGGACGCAACACGGAACCTTTCCCATGTGAGCCCAGTTGCATTACTGCTGTGCCAGGCCCTGGCCCCTGGTAGCTGATTTAAATAAAGTCCTCTCCTATGGTTGTTTAAAGCACCTGAATATGATTCTTTTTTCATTTTCTTCTCCTTAATGGTTGATTACACTTCACATAGTCAGTAAGGTGTAATTCCAGAAAGCACTAGTCAGGATCTAGCTGGTGAAGGGACAATCCTGTTTAGCATAAATTTAAAAAATGATCTAGGAAGTCTTCAGGAAACAGTCATAGAACGGAGAGTGGCAGGTGACCAGCTGCTGTGGGGTTGAGTTGTTAGCATGTTGGCTGTGGGGCTGAGGGAGTCCCAGCCTATCTGCATAGAGGCCTTTGCTCATTTTAGATTTGCATATGTGAGTAACTGCTTGGTCAGAGAGCCTGAGAAAAGAGGCTTGGGACATGGTCTCTGCTTTCTGAGACCATGAGACGTGGAACACAATGTTACTTTCTGTAGCACTGTCTGACTTTGGGAGGACGAGACTTGCTATCTATGGAAGAGGTATGAGAAGATGGGACAGGTGGGCAGAGGTGGTTAAGCTTCAAGGTAGGAAGAAATCCCCTTGTGTTCTGTGCCGTCGCCAGCATTAGTTGGCCTGGCTTTCTCAACCATTCTCAGAATCACCAGATTATAAGAAGGCGATTCTGCACAAATCCAGCTCAATGTATTAGGCAGTTCCATGCAATGAACAGACAAGCTCTTGGTCGGAATGTTGTTGTAGCCACCACAAAATATTTATCAATGTACACTTCACCATGGGCTGCAGGAAACTAAACTACATTAGTCAGGGTGGATCAGCTTGCCAAGATAGAATTGGCATTTCAGGGTGAGCAGCTGCCCAGGCCTGCGCCCCAGTTCCCCTGAGCCTTTCTTAACCAAATGAGCACAGGTTCTGTCCTGTCAGGAGCTCCAGCAGCCCTGACTAGGTCAGACGGAGATCTGTTCCATGATCCAGCCCCCTGCAGAGCCCGTGTCTTTCCAGAATGCAGAAGTCCTTCAGTGGACCTGGAACTTCAAGGCTTTCACACTTTCACAACCAGCACTGCTCATTGCCTTGGGCTTGAGGCTACACAAAATTCAAAGCAGAGCAATTCAAAACCACTAAGGTATAGCCTCCCCAGTGGCCTCTCTTCTCCGGAGACTGTCCCTTTCAGAGCTACCTCTGAGCTTTGCAGCCCCTGGGCCACAGAGGGTTACTAGAGGATCATCACAGGATTAGGGGCCTTGCTGAGTGAGCATGTACAGGGTGCTTTCTGCCAGACTGATTTTTCTGAAACAGATCTGATCATGCCACCCGTCTGTGGCTCCGTGTCTCCTGCAGCTGTGTTTGGAAAGGTGCTCCCTACCCCCACCCCCTCTGCATCCTACTCTTCCCAGGAAGGGAGGGGTTATTAAGATACAGATTCCTAGGTCTATTCCCTGACCTATTGAATCTGCGTTTCTGCATGCAGGGTTCAGGAACAGACAGTTAAAACAAACACCCCCAGTGATAGTGATGTTCACGGAAGTTTAAGAATCAAAGTACACCACAGTTTAAAGTCCAAGCTGCTTGGCACAGAGAACATGGCCCACCAGGATGTGGCACTACCTGCCCTGATCTTGTCATCTTCCCCGGAGGCACCTACCTAACTTGCAGCTCCCTGAGTTTAGACAAACTGATGTGCCTCACAGAACCTGTCAGGCTCTTTGTCAATCTCCCACGTCGTCCCATCGCTCAGGACACCCTCTCTACCCTTCCCCTTTCGCCCTCTCTCCCCCTTGTTACTCTTTATTTTTAACAATTAGCTCAGCCATTGTCTCCTCTGGATTAGGCACACTCCCCTCTGTGCCCCTTTTAGTGGTCCTGACACTAAACCAGATAACCACTTGGGTATCTGTCTTTCTCTCCACTGGACTAAGAACTCCACCGAATGGGAGCATGTCTCATTCTTGGTTTCCTGGTGTGTACTATGCTTCTTGGCCCTAAGTTGGGCAAGACTAAAGATCTTAAGTTGGAGACGCCAGAGCTTTAGTCTACTTGGGTGGAATATGTCTTCTTAACAAACCTGAATCATTGTGGTTTTAAACTCTGGTCTCTAAAGGAGAGGAAGGAATTAAGAAACAAGAAAGAAACCCAGAATATGAGATTAACCTTGAACATTTTACTAGAGAGCAAGACAGACATAATACATGGGTGCCATTACAAATAGAGGTATAGTCACGGAGTGGCCCTGTCCTAACTCTGCAAAACCACACTCATGGGCCTGGGGTGGATTGGTGGTGACGGTGTATGGGTGACTAAAATGGAGAATAGGGCAGTCCAGGGACTCAAACTAAGATGGTTGTACTACCCAGGGCCCCCGGGTCTGAGTCAGCACTGGTAGGTGTAGCAACAGTTGGCACTTCTCCTAAGATGGAAGAAGCACACCAGATCCTAGAGGCAGCAGTTGGAGTAAGGGCCGTAAACAACAGCCTCACCAAGGTCAGGGGCCAGAGAAAAACCAGGCCAAGAATGGTGACGAGTTTGGAAAAGGCAGGCCTGGCATGGTTCTCCAGGAACCCTTGGGACAGCTTGGCGGGTCCCCATAATGAGGTTTCATAGGAAAGGCCTTTTTAGGCTGTCAGCTGAAGGGTAGTAGTAGCTACCCTCACCCCGGTAAGCGTTCACCTGACACACCTGTGACATGGTGTCTAGGCATGGTGGTCCGGAACTCGTGGTAAAATTCTGACCAGCCTTCTCTCTCTGACTCCTTATTGCCCAAGGCTGAAATAAAGGCCCCCAGCCCGATTTTGCTCCAGCCAGCCATAAATGGTCCCTTCTTCCTCTTTTACTTTCCCCGAATGAAGTCAGATCATGAAACAGTGGGCCCGCGAGTTAGCATGTGTGGAACTTTATTAAACATCCCCAACGCTGTGAGCCTTTGTCCTTGTTGCAGGTGCCTCTGCAGAAGATGCAGTTTCCCTAAATGCCCACCGCCTGCTTTACCTTCCCAGGCCTTTCAGCCTTAGCTTGCCAAGAGGCTTGGACCCAGCCTCCCCATGTTAACTGCGTCTGTTCCCAGAGTCCCAGGGAGTGCTGGCCCAGAATGCTTGCTCCAAATGGCTCACCACTCATGTTTCTTTAGCTTTCATAAATCCTCTTGGCTTATTATTTCCAGATTGGCCTCCATCTGCTATTCTTTTCACCTCACTGAAGGGCTGAGTGAAGCAATGTTGATTCATTGGATTTCTCGTGGAACCGTACTACTGGGGTACCGTGAAGGCAAGGTGTACTGTCTCCCCAGCCTCTGTCCTGGGCCTTGGTGCTCCCTGCTCTGCTGTGTGTGTGCAGGGCCACCACTCAGTGGTGCATGGCCACCCCCAACCTCTGCACACAACTTCAGCTTCGCTTCAATCCCCGCCCACCTCCTACCCTGCTGTTCCACTCCCCAGGTTTGTTTCTCCCTGGAGTTCTAAGCGCTGACACATATCCCATTTCCTCCTTCCAGCTCTGTGGTTATCATTGTAGAAACACTGTTTTTCAAGAGAATCTGTCAAGTATATGCATGCAGTTTTGGCCTTTGCTCCATACCTGTCTGCTGCTCTGCTATTCTCTGTAATTAACAGAGAGAGAGAGAGGTGTGAATGTGGGCTGAAGACAAGCCTGGGGCCGTCAGGACTTGAGCCTTGTCTTGGCTCTGGCATTGAGTTTCCCTCTGGCCTTGGACAGGTTCCTTAACCTTCCTTTTGTTAACTGGCTCTTGTGAGCAGCCCAGGTTCTTTCTCGTGAACATGTCAATTACTGTTGAAAGTATCTTCGCAGCTATTTTCTCGGCCACCCAGCGGTATCCTTTGGCAAATTCCAAATTCCTTTATGTCCCTCTCTGGTTTTGCATGGTCCAGGGTCAGGTATCCTGATTTCTTTCTGCCTGAACACTTTTAGGTAGTCGGCCTTTCTATTTTATTTTATTTTATTTCTTAAAATGGAAATAGAAATGTCAGGCATGAGCATTCATTAATCGTAGCTGTTTAAAAAATCCCCATGTAAATCCAAGTAGAATATGGTTATGAAAGCCAAGGCCCGTTGCCAAAGAAACGTGTGTGTGTGTGTGTGTGTGTGTGCATGTGTGTGTGTGTGTGTGCGTTCCTGCTGTGGGCTGTGTGCTATGTAACATAACATCCACTCCTTGAATCCTGGATGTTATCCAGCGAACAGCTGGTTGAATTTGGAGCCTAAAATGCCCGAGAAGCTGTTGGAAGCCTCGGTGAACTTTCAGTCCTGCTTTATAAATGGTCTTATTCCCGAGTCCAGTGGACACTGTCCAGCTAATTTTCAGGCCTGTGATTTTGTTTCCTTTGTTCTCCAGAGAAAGAGTTCTAAGAGTTCAGTGAGGAGCCCCTGCCAGTCTGGCACCAGGGTTCTGTCCCAGGTACCCTTGAGGACATTGGTACTGCCCGAGCTGTGAAATATTTTCAGTGCAGGGGGTTCCAGGCTTGCCTTGTTGGGGGGTTACTCTAAGCAGCTGCTTGAGTTTCTTTGGAGGGAGCCCTGACCGAGTCCCATCTAGCACTGTTCTCTTTCCATCTAAGCCATGCTCCTTCTTCAAGGCTAGCCAGGTCCCATTGCTGCCAGGGCACAGGAACCTACGGGCCTGCTCCAGCACTGCCTTCACTTGGATTGTCTTATACTTGGCTGTTGGGTGAATCAAAAATGATATTTCAATGATGTCACTTACGTCAAGCAAACTAAGCTGCTGTAACGAGGGACCTCACTCACGTGGGCCACCTCTTGGTCTAAGGGCAGAATACTGCGTTGCGGGGCAGCTCTGCTCCACACACACGCAGGGACCCAGAGGCTCTGCATCTTGTGACTCTGGCATCTCAAGTCCTCGAAGTTGTTTCCATGGTTGAAGCTGAGTTACTCTAAGTCCAAATTCTAGATGGCAGAGTGGTGGAAAGAGCATGGAGGGACACTCCTCCTCCGAGGGCACACAACCTTTCTACTCTAACTGCTGGGGAGCACTTCATGACGAGGCCACGCCTTGTTACAAGCTGGAGAAATGCAGTCCTTACCTGGGCAACTACACACCAAGCCACTGCTCTATGATTGAGGAAGAAGAGGAGGATGGGTTTGCATAGGTAGCGACTTCCCATAGCGGCTTCTTTTTTTAAAAAGAGGCTTTTGCCTTAACGATGTGTGTGCTTATCTGGGAGAGAGACAGAGATAGTGAGAGGGAAAGTGAGAAATCCCCCCTCCCCCCAGGACGGATGGCCACACTGCAATCCCGTCTTCTCCATTCTCCTTCCAGGATCTTGGGCGTGCATGCACGTGCACCTGGTGTGGTTTTCAAGCCACCGGGTCCAGGACTGAACTGTGTTTAGCCATGTGGGAGTCCAGAAACATAAGTACTACTTCATGTGCTGGCCCACAGCCTTCCATGTTTTATCCTTTGAAATCATTCAAATACTTTGAGTTGTGTGTTCAAAGCCTGTCATCTTGGGTGTGGCCTGTGAAGTTGCATAGGAGCCTTACTCAGAAGAGCCCTGTGTTTGATTTAATGCTCTACTGCTGTTGTCTTGAAATTCTAAATACCACTGTAGCAAGGCACCCCCATTTTCATTTTGCCCTGGGCCCTACAAGTTTTGTAGCCAGTTGTTTTCTGTTTCCCAAATTAACATTTTTATTTCATCCAATCCACTATTTATTGAAAATCTATTTTGTAATAAGAGGCCATAAAAGATCACAAGGGACACAAAAATGGGTGAGATTCAATATTAGGGATCTTGTACTCCAACAGGAGGATGAGAAAAGTGGAGTAAGTTGGTTGTCATCCAAAAGAGATGTGCGAGCCAGCCAGATGGCATGGTGGTTAAGGTGCTGGATCCCGCATGGCTGACTGTACTGTTTGAGTCCCAGACTCACACGTGAGGCAAGTATGGGTTCATGCCCAAAATCCTGAGATAAGAGTGGAGGAGAAGGGATTGGGGCATTGCCATCCCCCTTGGGGAGTGACCTCTCTCTCTCTCTCTCTCTGCTCTCTGGTGAACACAAATGCCCTATGACCAAAAAAAAAAAAAAAAAAAAAAAAAAAAAAAAAAAAAAAAAGATGTGTACACACTGCTGTACTCACAGGAATGAAGCTGCCTCTGATTGGTGGTGGTGATGGCAGGGTGTAGTGATTGGTCAGTTGATATCAGCTTTGGATAGGACACAGCAGCTGTGCTGGAGTTAACGTGCCGGAGTCCTCTGACCTCTGTCTGCAGCACAGTGCTCTTCATGCCGAGGTAAACATTTTACCGCCTTGTGCTCTCGCTCCCTTGTCCCCGTCTCAGTAGCAGTTCCTGGGCCTCAGCCTCTTTCTCTTCCCCTTCTCTCCTCCCTCAGCCCCTGACTTTGGAGAACACCTGAGTGTAATGCAGTTAAGTAGTGCTGCTCTAGAAACTGCTGTGAAGCCCAGCTGGAGGCCATGGAGGCAAGACCACTTGGCTAAGAACTCCATTTGCTCTTCTTATCCATGGTCTTTTGAAATGGCTTGTTTTAAAATTATTTTCTTTCTCTCTCTCTCTTTCTCATGAATTACTGGGAGGCAAATGTACTTGCCAGAGAGAATGTCTATAGAGAAAGGGAGGAAGCAAGAGAAAGCGCTTCTTCGTAAGGGCGTGGTCACACCACAATCCTTTCTCCTCCATTTCTCCATTCTGTCAGGAGCTGCGTCAGGCATGTGCCCAAAGCCAGTTTGATTTTCAAGCTGCCAGAGCCAGGACTTGTCCCACAGCTGACCATATCGGATCCAGCTCCCTATGTATTGTGCTTAATATGAGCTATGGAGCCAGCCCGAGACTCTCATTTTCTGCTTCTCGATGGGCAACTAGATGCCCTGTGAGCCATTCCCTTCTAACGCCACACCTCAGCACTCTGGAAGTGACACAGCATTTTACGAATGAGGTCTTGGCTTCTTCGCATGGTGATAAAGACATGTTGGGTCTCAAATCCACTCTCACCTGCCCAAGCCTCTTTGTCTCCTGTGCTAACTGGACCTATGAGGGAAGCGGGCAAACATGAAGCATAGATTCAGCTAACACCCAGCTGACAGTGGATAATGTTTCGATGCACTGCCAGGTGTGTGTTTGCTTCGACCCTGTGAAGACTCGACATGGGACATTCAGACTAGTCCATTTGCTTCTGCTCCAGTGTTGTGGAATCTTGTCACGACTAGCATTCCTGTGGCAGTAACTCTCAGAGAAGCTGACGGCGAGGACAGGGAGCTGTCCACACTCATAAAGCATGTCGCAAACTGTGGTGCACACCTGGGCAATCAGCGGATAAGGATAGTTGTGATGAGTGTATTTGCATTTTATTTCTCTTTCAAAATCTCTTTCACACACAGGCACACATACACACACACACGGAAAAGCAGATACGCTTGAAATCAGAGTGATACAAGGCCAATGCTGCTAGCGGGATGGACTGGGATTTCTACTCCTATGGTCTAGAGGAGGAGGGTTTGCATCTGTTTGGCTGAGGGTTCATTTCACTGCGCCGTTTTCACCGCCAGGTATTCCAGGAGTGAGCTGGTTTTGATTTCCTTCTGAAAGCGTCTCGTTTTGAGTTTGCTGTGTGATCCTCACATTTATCTGCTGCAGTGGGACACGGACGCTGGACGGTTGGTTCGGAAGACTTTGTAGGCAAAGGCTCCTGCACCTCCAGCTATCCAGAGTTCCTTTCCTCTGTCGGAAACCGGCAGTGTGGATGGTTCAGACCTGTGGAAGGAGACCAGATGGGCTCTCATCATCTTGTTTCTCTGAAGAGATGGTGTGACTGCCTTCAGATTTAAGAAGTTAAACTGTTATCAAGGAAGTTCAGGCAAGGACCCTGGGATTCTGTCTTGATTCTGTCTTATTATCGAGGTTATGGGCCATGTTTGTTTTCTTACCTATAAAATGGTAAGACAGATAATCTATCAGTCCCTCTGGTTCTAAGATCTGGACATTGTTACTAAAACTTACAGCCCTGTGTCCATGCTTCTACCCCTCTCCCTCTCTCTTTTAATGCCAGAGGACATGTGGATACGTGTGCACACATGCATGAGAGAGAGAGAGAAAGAGAGAGAGAGAGAGAGAGAGAGAACCCTCCCCCCAACAAAGCCTGGTCGTGCGGCAATCTTGTTTCATCTGATTTCCTTCACATCAGGATCCTGGGCATGCACATGCTCACTGGGCGGAAACTTGACCCCTGGTCAGCCATGTGAGATCTGACTTCATCTGCACAGCACTTCACCACAGCGCTGTAAGACTGGTTCCTCGCTTACATCTTAGATGGAAGCTATACCCTTGTGCTATTTCCAAAAGCTCTTATAATCTTTTGGTTTGTGTTTGCATGACCCAAGAAAATCACCATGCCCTCACTATCTTCAAAGCCAAGAAGTCATCATTTAGACCGTCCTCGATGTGCAGAATTCCCTTTGGCCACTCCTACAGAGCTGGCTCCTGGGAAGCACAACTATCTGACAGGAGATAGGAGAAGAGAGAGATGCAGAGAGCAGGCTCCAGATGAAAGCCCAGGCCCTAACTCCAAGCTCTTGGAGAAGTGGACTCCAAGGTGACCTTCCTTACTGGAGAGACACATCTCTGGCTATAGGGTACAGGTGGAATTCTTGCACCAATCCCCAGTTGTGTGGGTGGAAGAGTATGGGCAAGGAGGGGATTGGACAGAGGCCTGTCTGGTCCAGACATGTGGTTTACCCAATTATCTGCTTTAAAACCACACATTCTCTTAGGAACATGATTAATATATTGTAGTGATTAGGACTAAGAACATACTTTGAAGTGGTATAAGGAACCCAATCAAGGAAAAAGGGACTTCTGTAACTAATGAAAAGGATAAAAAGTACATATGGAACCTCTTTAGCAATATATAAGTATTAGACATCGATCTGCATTTTTCCTGATGTTAAAAAGCACATGTGATGGCCACTTAATTATTAACCAGTTAGGATGTTCCTAAATTGACCCGTCTGTTGCCTATTCATTTATCAATGCCTTGACCCAAAACTGTTTTAATATAATGGATTGTGAGATTCCATAAAACCTCATACCAAAAGATATTTTCCAGGACTAAGTCCTTTAAGAATTTAATAATCTTTGATAATCAGACACACTCATCTCTAAATAATGTATATCCGTGTGGTTCTTATGTACAGCCTGGGGCTGGAAAACTGTCAGTCTGCCGAACTTACTTTTTTTTTAAGAGAGATTTTTGCTATAGGGCGTATGTGCTCACCAGAAAGACAGAGAGACAGAAAGCAAGAAATCACTCCCTGGAGGGATGGTCACGCCGCAATCCCTTCTTCTCCATTCTCCTCTCAGAATCTCAGGAATGCATGCACATACACCTGGCGTGAGTTTCAAGTGGCCGAGTCTGGGATTTGAACCATGGTCAACTACATGGTAGTCCAGCGACGTAACCATTTTGCCATCTGCTGGTCCTAAACCTGCTGAACTTTCTGAAGTTCCACTTACATATTTGTTCAGGAGCAAGTTGTGAATATGCCATAGAATTTCTTGAGAGAAATAACCTCTTATTTGTAGGACATTTTAAGGAAAATATTTTAAAGTGGTACAAGGTAATGAATAATGTAGTTACTATTTGTTTTATGATATGCTTATTTAAATACAATGTTACTGGACATTGTTTTTTTAATTTTACAACCCTTTGTAAAGACAGTGTGTTATAAAGTCAGTTAGGTTATAAATTACACGTTTATTAACTTACATATAAAATATACCAATTTAATAAATGTGTGGTAGTTTTCTAATATTTGTATACTAAAATGTGGCAAGCAAATAGGGAAAAAAGGTCACGTCCAGTAAGGGGTTGAAAGTCTGGGATTAAGTGCTGCAGATCACAGAAGAGTCTTGCCCTTGGCCTGGCCCAGAGTGATCGGGTATTAGCCTTTTGGGGGGAATGTGCAGGTGGCTGTGGGGAGACGTTCGGTAGCTCTAGCAACACTTTCTACTCAATTATGTGTTCTGATTTATAAAAGGAATCAGCACCCAGTAGGTAATTGTAATGCCTCCATGTGGCTTTAAAGGAAGAATTTTTAACTGACGTCAACAGCAACTACAAGATCTCTAAAGGAGAAACAGTGGCTGGAAAGTCCCAGCCGTGCTAACCTTTCCTGGACAGGTGCCTCTACTTAGGCTTTTCTGGTCCCTCTGGGAGTTGGAGTGAGGAGACAAAAAGCCATTAGGTCTCTACTGGTCAAGAGAAAGGGGAGGGACCAGCAGATGGCGTATTGGGAGTCTATCCCTGGACTCCCACGTTTGACCGTGATTCGAGTCCTAGACCCAGTGGGTTGAAACTCATGCCGGGAGCATGTGCGTGTGTGCCCAAAATCCTGAGAGGAGAATGGAGGAGAAGGGATTGCGGCGTGGCCATCCTCACTGGGAGGTGATTTCTCACTTTCTGTCTCTCTGTCTCTGTCTTCCTGGCGAGCACTCACACCCTACAGCAAAAATTTCTCTAAAAAAAAAAAAAGAGAAAGGGGAAAGTTTTATCACAAGCACTGCCTTGGAGAGGGGTGTTTCAGGCATATCTGTATTTGTTCTTTCTTGCAATCAGGAAACTGATTGGGAGGGAGAGACCTTTAAGGAAAATAAGGTTCTGCATCCATTTGTTTATTGGAAAAATGCTCTAATTTGACTTATTCTTCAGGTACATCAGGAGATAGTGGCTGAGTTAATTCAGCCCTTTAAGATCCCAGTCCCCTTGATGCTGGTGCCTCCTCTAATACTTTCTCTAGTTTACTCTTTCTTTCCAAAAAACTGGGATGAGATGGGTCCTCTTCTGGGCACTGTGCCTGGAAGCGCGTATGCTGAGAGATGTCACAGGCCAGGATATATGCTCTATTGCTTGCCTCCAATATCTAGATATATTTTTTTTTTTTGAGAGGTTTTTGCTATAGGGCACGTGCGCTCGCCAGAAAGAGAGACAGAGACAGAGAGACAGAAAGTGAGAAATCACCCCTCATGGGGGATGACCACGCCGCAATCCTTTCTCCTCCATTCTCCTCTCGGGATCTTGGGCACGTACGAACACATGCCTGGTGTGACTTTAAGACACTGGGTCCAGGACTCAAACTGCAGTTGAATACATGGGAGTCCAGCGACATAACCATTACCCCAACTGCTGGCCCCATCAATATCTAGATATTTTGAAAAGAACAAAGTTCTACAGCAGACAAGAACCCTCGATCTGACCAATCTGTCCAGCACTGAAACCACATGCCAGTGACTTCTCATCCTTTGAAATACAAATATGATCAGACAGAGATGTCAAGATCCCCAAAACCAAACATCCTATCCTACCTTCCTGCTTACTTCTAAAACCCAAGTTATTTATTTGTTTGTTTTCTGCTGTAAGAAAAAATATGGGAAAGTGCTTTTCAAAAACACTCTTCCACACCATCCAGTTGGGGTCCTCGATATAACAGGAAGTCACACAGCTGCTGACCGGAAAGCCCTCCAGCACAGAACCACTGGGAGCAGCCGAGAGATGGCGAAGCTGGGGCAAGGCCCTGGCAAGGGCATGGTGGAGATGTGGTGGAGAGTGCTATGGGTAGGGCTCTCTGCAAGAGGCATATCTGAGGCCTTGGTACCCCAGGCCCAGTGGGCCAGCGGGGCCCTGGGCTTTGGATCTGTCTCAAGCAGTGGACTGTGAAAGAGTAGCCTTGGTACCTTGGCCTATCTGTTGGCTCCGGCAGCTCGAGGGTGCAAGGGGATGTTGTGAGATTCAGTCTGCTGTTTGGCGAAGTTCACAAATACCTGCGGGAAAGGCAAGAACAAGAGTAAGGAGTTTCCGGAGAGATGGCAGCCTGCACCCGCCAGCCCACGTTGCTCTGCTTCCCACGGTACGCATACAGCCCTGCTGGTGTGGTTCTGTTCTGCCCAGGGGCGCTGGCACATCCACAGAAGCCTGGCCACCAGTGCCCTGGACAGCCTCCTGAACTAAGCCAAGGGAGTCTCCGCTGAAAAACTCAAAGGACTGAGTCACCGAAAGTTGGGGTAACCAAGGCTAGGCAGATTCTCAGCTAGGGGTGTTCTAGTCCTCTAAAGAAGAAACTTTTTTTTTTTTTTAATAAAGGTACTTGATCTCTTTTGTGTTCTTCATGCAGTGTGTGATGTGGACAGTACCCCTGCTTAAGGGGTTCCAGGTGGTCTCACCAGCTTACGGCTCAAAAGAAGGTACAGGGGAGCCAGTTCTTCCAGGGGAAAATGGAGATTTCTTATTTCTACTTCTTTATGAAACTGTCTTTAAGGGTACTTATTAAGATAAAAGAAAAATAAATAAACAAAATGAAAGAGAAATAACCCCAGTGTCCACTGATGAATGAATGGATGGGTAAGGAAAACGGAGCGCATACATACATACAATAGAGTATTACTCAGCCTTTCAAAGGAAGCAAATTCTGACACACCAACCCCACGGACAAACCTCGCCGCTATGCTAAGTGCAATAATACAGTCACAAAGGACAAACGCTGTATGATTCCAGTGATATGGGGTGCTCAGTTAGAAAGTGTGATGGCTGCCCGGCTGGCCAGGAAGCGGGAGGGCGAGTTAGTGTGGAGTGGACAGTTTCAGTGAAGCAGGAAGACAAGCAGGACAGTGTTGATGGTTGTGCAACAATGTGAATGTACCCAAGGTCCCTCACTGGCACACTTAGAAGTGATGGAAACCGTACATTTTATGTTATGTGTATTTTACCATGACGAAATGATTACATTAAAAAACCCACACATGGAGCACACTTTTATCAAAAGTTACCACACTGTACACTGGAAATACACTGTTCCGTGGAACAAAAATAACACATCAATAAGCCTGATTTTAAATGGGAAAAATTGTCACCACCATAAACTAGCAAGAACCAACATGTCATAACACAGTGGGGAAGGATGATGTTAAAAAAAAAGAACAATGCTTGTGAAAGACTAAAATCTTGTTAGAAAACAATTTCTGAGATACCAATGTTTGCCCTCATGGCAGAGGGACAAGGTGTTAAAAACTGTGAACGTCCTGCCTCCTGCTGGTGTCACTTTTGGCCCACACTGGCTATTCCCGCCCAGGCCCTGCCCTTCCCTGCCCTGCCCTGCACGTGGTGCCCTGGGGCTGCCTTGCCTGGTCCAGCGTGGTCTGCGTGACCGAGTACTCCTCGATGAGTAGGCTGTCCTTGTGGGAGATGAGCAGCTGGAAGATCCGGGCCAGGGAGGAGGACGAGACCTGGAACTGAAGCATGTTGTAGTGCCTCTCCCGCTGCACACTGCCCGGGAAGTTCCCCTGGAAGAACTGCTCCACAGGATTCAGGTCCAGAAGCAGTTCGCCTTTTGGGGCTTTGATTTTCATTGTGACAATGTAGCCATCTCCAAACCTAGAGGATGCACACGGTGTGGTATAGGCCTTTGTTAGCGGTGGGGTCCCAGCAACCCCAAATAAGGAGCAGACACATTAGAAATATGGGGGACTAAGAGCCCACACCACTGACCATGTGTGCATATTTAAAACTAGGAGAATGAAACATGATAGTCCTTGATGAAATCATTCAGTACTAGTTTTTAGCGGTCTAAGTGTCTGTGTGATAAAGGGGGACTGATGTACTTGCGGAAGTCAAAGCTGGCTTTAGCCTTCGTGGTGGCAAAGGTGGACTGGCCCTTCCCGAGACTGGCCAGGTGGGAGCAAAAGTCTGGGAAGGCAGCACCTCCCTGAGGAAGTTTCCAGAAACAAATGAAGTCACTGGGGCCAGCAATGCTTCCCTCTTCTCCCCAGGCTTGCTGGTCACCTGATATGGATGAAGGATGGTCCACCAGACAGTGAGTACATGGCCGGGGGTGTCTGCACATAGCTACATCAGGGGTACCATGTTGGACAGAACTCATTCAAAGCTCCCTCCATGGTCCAGAGTTGTTCCCTCTACAGTGAGAAGCCTTTCACCTTTCAGCTTCAGAAAAATCAGCTTTCCATATTCACAGGGAACGCTGCCCTCCCAGCCTCCTCTATCAGGGGGATGTTGAGGAGTGAGAGAGAGGAGTATGAAAACACCCATTTCTCCAGCAGTTGGACACAGGAAGTTGCTGACAGAGGTCTGGTGACCTCACACGCGGTGTCCCTGTTGATGTCTGCACAATGTCTAAGCTGTAGCCGGGTAAGAAATCCCAGGTCAGATACCCATCTGCCAAATGCTGCGAGCCCACTACTCTTCCTCTCAGTCATGTATCTGCCTGCATCACAGGAAGGATGCTGTCTCCTGGGCCACACACCCACACGCTCCCACGGGTTCCTCAAGATAAGGTGGGTTACGCCCTGTCCTCTCTCCAGCTAGCTCGGTGCCTTTTATACTCTGGGCTCCATTACATGTTTGTTAGATAGACGAGTAGTGACTACAAACCCGCTCTTTCCTGAGCATCCTGGGGTGTAGCTGAGCATGGTAATAGTATGATATTCGTATTTGCCACACAAACTGCTGCTAATAAAGGGTGGCATTCAACCGTTTATAATTTATGAGCACAGGATAATTCCTCAGAAGAGTACTGACATGGTTGGTTTGCCATACGACGTACGGTCATTTCTCAAACTCAAAAGCATGCGGTAAGCTAGAAAGAACACTGGTCTGAAGCTGCTGTTCTCCCTGTTAAGTCACACGTTGGCTGTGGAGTCTTCTTAAATAGGTCACAGGTCCTGGATCTGTCGGAGTAATTGGTGGGACACTGAAAGGGTGACAGTGGCCCTCCTTTGTCCCAGCCAGGCTCTGAATCAGGACCCACCTCTCCAGAGGCCACAGGCAATTAGCCCAAGGTAGAGGAACTTCTCATGAGCACAAGGGCTTCCTCCACCCCCTGCTAGATCGAACGTGGCCCAGACACCTCCTGCCTCTGCTGTGGGATGAGAGGGCAGCAGGACCCTCCTTGGAAACTGAACACAGGGCCCAGTGGGAGCCCACGGAAGGCAGCCAAGGTTACCCCTCCCCAGTCTTACTTGTACTTGAGGTGCTGAATGGTGCCCAGACACTGAAAGGTGCCCTTCACCATGATGGCAAGACGGGTGCAGAGGGCCTCACACTCTTCCATGCTGTGGGGCAGGAGAGGAGGTGAGGGGAGGACTCCAACTCCCACCCCCGCCCTGCCCCCCAGTCCCGGGATCTCTTGCCTGTGAGACGTGAGGACCACGGCTCTGCCTTGGCGGATGATGCCTACGATGGTGTTCCACAGCATGCGGCGCGCCTGGGGGTCCATCCCTGTGGTGGGCTCATCCTGGGGGTGGGGAGGTGGGGAGACACCCCAGGAACGCAGCTGAGGCTGTGCTCAGAAGGGGCTCAGAATGGCAGCGTGAGCCAGGCAAAGTCAGCCTGCTGCCTTTCCTACACCTGCCTACCCAGGACACGTTTCCCCACCAAAGAGCTGCAGAGCTTGGTGGAAGCTCTTGGGGCCCCTGTCCCTGCAGGTCCCCAAGTCCTCACCAGTAGCACCAGTGGTGGGCCGCCAAGGAGGGCGATGGCTGTGGAGAGTTTCCGCTTGTTGCCCCCGCTGTACGTGCCGGCCAGGCGGTCTGCGTATTGAGACAGGCCCAGACTCTGAATGCTCCGGTTTGCAACCTAGGGGGCAAAGGAATGCCACTGGGGGAGACCCACAAGCACCCCTTCCCTTCACTGAGTCAGATTTCACACTTCCAGGATGACAGGCCCAGCACAGCTGAAACAGGGCCACCTGCTGGCTTGGGTTCTATAGTGTGTATTTCAGGGGCCAGGCCAGTCTCCTCACTATCTGAGCCTTGAATCCCAGTGTAGCTTGGTCAACTCAGCACCCACCAGGTGCAGCCCCTGGGAAATGGCCTTCAGCCTTAACAAGGCCTTAACTTCTCTCACCCAGTGTTGGTGACCATGGCTAGGAGTGGAAGAGGAAGAGTTCTAGGGTCTGTGAGAGAAGATCGGTTTCCAGACTTGATTCTACCCCTGCATAGGGTCACACTAGCAGTCCTGTGCATCTAACACGTATGTACAGAGCTCCTGCTACGAGCCAGGCTCTGAGCTGCGCATTGTAGAACAATGGCGAGCATTGCCCCTATACTTACAGAATGGGGCTGGGTGGGGGAGGCAGACAATTGAAATGAGAACAAAGACAGATCTATCAGTGCTTTGAGGGAACTATGAAAGTGCGTGTGTCTGCATGCATGCACGTGAGTGTCTATGCACGTGTGCATGTCAGAGGAAGAGTAGGGAGGACCCTGGAGACATGCCTGGACATGTTCTTCCCCGGATGTCCAGATGGCTTGCTCACTCTTACTTCCTTTCGGTCTTCACTCAGGAGTCGCCTCTGTGAGGCTTTCCCTGGGCCACCCTACATGAGAGTGCAATCCCCAGCCCAATGATTCTGTTAACTCTGCAGTGTATTTTACTTATTTACCTGTTTACTGTCTGTCCTTCCCACTAGAATGTAAAGCTCCATTTTTACCTTTATTTTTGGAAATAGTTTCAAACTTATAAAAACATATAAGGATAAAAATAGTACAAAGAACATCATAATCTCTTCTCTCTCTGTGACAGAACTAATCAGAATACTATGTAAGTCAAGTTGTGTCTTTTTTCTTTCTTTCTTTCTTTTTTTAAGAGAGATTTTTGCTACAGGGTGCATGTGCTAGCTAGAGAGACAGAGACAGAGAGACAGAAAGTGAGAAATTATCCCCCTGGGGGTATGGCCACACCGCAATCCCTTCTCTTCCATTCTCCTCTTGGGATATTGGGTACGCATGCACACGAGCCCAGTGTGAGTTTTTAAGTCGCTGGAAATTTGTCATTTATTTGAGGAGTCACTTTTCCTTTTAGCAGGGAAGGCTGTTAGTACCCAAACCTGGGCGCTGAGTGTGCTTTTGCTAGTGGGGTGTTTTTGCTTCTTAGTCTTTTTAAAGAACAGATATGCACATGCACACAAACATGTACATACAATGACTTTTCCAAAAGTTCGTGGAAAATGCATATTATGAAAAATGATGCATGGATTTCAAAATTTTTTGCACCAAAAGAAGCTCAGTTTAACTCCACTTTTTGAATGAACTTTTTTTAAAGTTCCTTGTACCTATATATGTATGTATAGTCATGTTCTTCCATGAATGTGTCTATGTATACGCACACACATATATAAATGTTTTATGAATTCATGCTCATACTGTGTTGGTTCTCTCTCTCTCTCTCTCTCTATATATATATATGTATATACACACACACACACAGAATACTCTATATATATATTCTGTGTATGTATATAGAATATATATAGAGAGAGTATATATAATTTTAATATAATTTTATATCTATGTATGGATATATAATTTTTATATACAATTTTATATATAGATTTTATAGTTATATATAGAATATATATCATTTCTTTTTAACAGGTGTGAGTGCACATGTGAGAGAGAAACAGAGAGCGAGGGAAAGAGAGAGAGAGAGAGCCAGCCAGTGGTGTGCTGGTTAAGGTGACTAGATCCCACATGGCTGACTGTGTGGTTCAAGTCCTAGACCTGGAGGCTTAGAACATATGCCAGGCACATGTGCATGGGTGCCCAAAAATCCCAAGAGGAGATGGAGAAGGGATTATAGTTTGACCATGCCCCTTGGGGAAAGCTTTCTCACTTTCTCTCTCTGATGACCACATGTTCCCTATAGCAAGTTTAAAAAGTGAAAGAGAGAAAGAGAGAAAATCTGGTCACATTGCAATCCTTTCCCTCCAGTACTCCATCCTGTTAGGATCCTAGGCACAAGCACATGCCTGGCCCTAACACAAGGACTGGCCCTTGGCCATGTGGAATCCAGTGTTCTCTGTGAAGCATCTAATAATCACTGTGGTATGAGGCCAGCCCCACTTTTCATATTTGTGTCTTCTTCCACAGTGAGAACTCTGGCTCCCAATTACACCAGCACATTTATTCATTTACTTAGACCTGCTTAACATTTAAAATTGTGTCAGAACTGCTTTGCCCATAGTACTATTAAAAAAAAAAGGAAAAGAAAACTAAAAAGAGCTCAGAAATTGTTTGTAGTTCTTTCTTTCTATCCCACCCTGCCCAAGACTCTCTCTCTCTTCTTCTTCTTTTTTTTTGGTTGCTATATGGCACGTATCATCAGAGAGAGAGGGAAAGTAAGAAATCACCCCCCCTCCTGGGGTAGATGGCCACACCGCAATTCCTTCTCCTCCATTCTCTTTCTGGGATTTTGGGCATGCACACACTTGTGCCTGGTGCAATTTTCAAGTTGCAGGATCCAGGACTCAAACCATGAAGTTGGCCACGTGAAATTCAGCTGTCTTCACCACCACACTACCTGCTGGTCCATTTTTCCACTCTTCTGTCTGATTATGATATCGAAATAAAATTAGTTCATTTTTTTAGTCTGCTTTTAGTGTTAGGTTTCCTTTTAGTTTTCATTTTTGGCTCCTTTCCATTCTTATTTTGTTTTTATTTTTCAAACACGTAGAACATTAACACACTTCTGAAAGCATGTCGTTTCCTCCCCTTTTCCGTTCACCCCAAATCCTTTTTGTTGATCACCAAAGGCATCGTTTTCTGGTTTATCCTTCCTCTGCTCTAGTTGTAAAGATAAACAGACATACAATCATTTTCCTCTTTTTCCAACTTTCTTATGCAAAAGTAACATTCTACATATTCTTTTTTGCACTTTGCTTTTTTCACTTAACAATACCTATGGAAATAACTCCCTATTACTTCACTGAGGCCTTCTTTCTTCTTCTTCTTCTTTTATAAATATATAGCTGCATAAGGCACTATTGTGTGTATGTACCATAAATTATTCAATCGATCTGCTACGTCTAAATGTTTAGTCATTTCCAGTTTACTAAACTCCTATCTGGCCACAACAAACCATTTTTTACCCTCTCGATTTCCTCTGCTGGTACACCTCGAAGCCGGGCATAAAGGTAAAGATGTTCTCGCCCTGTGAGCAGGTCATCGATTGCGTCAAACTGAGGACAGTAACCCATACTTTGATGTACTTCAGAAATGTTGGTTAAAATGCTGGAAGGAAAAAGAAAAATCAATGAGTCTCCTCCACAATGAGTGTGACCACAGAGCTGAGGTTGGAGACGCTGCTGCCGGCAGGATAAAGAAGCTGCCTCTTCTCTTCTGGCACTCTGCTTCAGAAATGTGCACATCCGGGAATCAAAGCACGGCGCCTTTTGTTAGAAAAGGAGGAACTTCAGGAGTTCTATGCTTCGAATCCAGATCCTTCCCAGTTTTCATATGTAGGTAAACTAATTCCTGTTAACCAGAAGTCAGCTTTGGTTTCATATTGAATCACCTCATAGGAGAGCTTAAAAACAAAGAGAAGATCAGGTTTAAGAAAATGAGCAGTGATTTTTAATCCCTTTCAGATATTTGGAAAATAGAGAGAAGAGAAGCCGCCCAGTGGGAGTAAACTCCTCCACTTGCACCTGTTGGCAGAGATGCAGTCAGTGAAAGGGGAACCATTCAGACAAACACCCAGAGCTGGCAGGGAGCAGGGATAAAGCGAATCGGGTTCTGTCAGCCCCCTCTGAATAATATATTCTGCCCCACAAAGAATACATTGCCTCAGTGAAAAAATAAACTGTATGTAGACTATTTGGTCTAATCTTGTCCTCCTCTCTTTATAGTTTGAGTGGGAGATAAAGGATGGAAGGAAAGGAGGCCATGCAGTTCCCCATTATGACAAAAGCCACCAAAGGTAGGGTTGGGCAAATTACCCCCAGCCAGGGAAGCAAGGAGGGTACTTTGCCAAATTCATTAGGGCTATCCCCAGAAAAACCCCGTCCTGTACCTGGAGTTTCTTTCTGACTTCCAGCTCCGCTTTACCTTCTGGACATCAGACTGTGAACCTTGATGTCATGGTGAATTTCCACTACGTCCTTCCCCTGGCCCCCTCTCCCCGTGAAGTCACCATCATGAAGTCACCTGCCTGGTTGCAAGCTAAGGGGGATTTGCATATGAGGTAGACTCTGTCATGACCTGGCTCCACCCCTGCAGTCCCTTTGCAGTAGACCCAACAGAGATGGCCATGAAAAGCCAGGGAACCATATTCAATCTGTCTGAGCCAGTGAAGCTTGCTCAGGACTCGCCCTGCCCATTGGTCATCAGGCCTTATTGAGGATGGCCTAAGGAAGGAGGCCGCAGTCAAGCAAATGCTGGGCAGATTTCAATAGGGCCCATTTGTAAATCAGGGCAGAGGATTCCTCCAGGCACACCTGCTGTGTGGAAGCTTTGCTGTTCAAAGGGCAGACAGTCCAGAGGCAAACAAGTGTGAGCTCAACCTCTCTGCCCCATCCCATCGAGGACAGTCTGCTTAAACATACTGTATTACAGAGAGCAGCAGTCACCTTCCAGAGTCCAAGGACACATGCCAGTGTTTCCTTCTGCTCCTTGGTCTGGCAAAGCCAACCATCAGTACACAGATAACCCATGCAGATTACGCCCCTCTCACCTGGGCCCTTAAGCCAACCCTTATTTAGAAAAGATGCTTCATCGTAGGGGTTAACTCGGGATCCAGGGGCTCCTTCAGGATCATAAATGTGCTCTGGGGCTCAGTAAATTCCCTGAAAGTTTTCACAATGATTTGTGGAGGGAAGTAGTGGGAAGCAATGGTATATCTTTATAAGAAGAGGGTGCAAGTGTTAATCAGATGCACAAAGGATTCCATGACCCCACAGAGGTTAAACACCACTGATTGACTGCTTTCCAGAACTTTCTAAGCATCCATGCTAACAGAGGAATCTCCTAATAGTCATAGTTCAGTTCAATTTTCCAGTGGATCTATATGTTAGATTTTTGGGATCATCTTCTCTGAAAAGCCCCCTTTTCTGCACAGATCTTTCAGGGTTCCAAAGTCTCCCTGATACAGGTCTGATGATCACTCTCATTATGAGACAGAGACATGGCCTGGACCTGTGGGAGACATCCTGAGACAGGAAGGGAGTACTCACCTCTTGCCCGCTACAATGGCATCACCTGACGTCACCGTGGTGTCCCCAGTGAGCATCTTGAATGTGGTTGTTTTGCCAGCACCATTTACTCCCAGGAGGCCAAAGCACTAGGAGAAAACACAGAACTGGACTTACCTATAGACCAAGAGGGTCTGGAATGTCAAGGCCACAGGGCAAATGTGTGGTCTAGGGGAGGTATTTCAGACCTAGGCTGCCACTACTGAAGGCACCAGCCATGTGTGGCTACTGAGACCTTGAAACGCACCTAGTCTCAATTAATGTGAGCCCTAAGTGTAAAACACACACCGCAGTTTGAAGACTTAGAGCAACAACAGCAACAACAACAAAATAATGTAACTTGTCTTATTAATAAAATTTCAAATCAATTACATGTTAACATGATAACATTTGGACTAGGTTGAATAAGATAAAATATTACTAAAATTAATTTCACCTGTTTTCTTTTGACTCTTTTTTTTTTTTTTTTTTTTTCCCAAGTGGCTACTGGAAATTTTCAAGTTACATATGTGGCTTACATTATGTTCACATTGGAGAGCTCTGTGTTACAGGGGAGAAGAGCCATGCACAAGGGCTGACTTTCTGAAGCCCTTTTACACGTGGTCTGCAGAATACCCACCTCTCCAGGGCGGACTCCGACACACAGCCTGTCCACTGCCGGGCTGGAGGTGCCTGAATAAACCTGCAAGATCCAGAGAAACTGGACTGAGGACTGAGGCAGGGCTAGAACAGAGAGGGGAAGAGGGAGCGAAGAGAAAGGATGGTTTGGGAGAAAACTACCGACACGAGGAGGTTACATGTTGACATGGGCATTCAGCCAGTTGTAGTGAGCATGGAGAATTCTCAAAACTGACCCGCGCTGTGCAGAAACAGAACAAAGATTAGTGACGCTTAGTTGGAGGAGCTCTCGCTGAGGCCCTATGTCGGTACCCAAGATAAACAGCAGAGAAAACGCCATTGGAATTAGACGCTCCTGGGAGATGAATTATAATTCAGAGATGATGACCTCACACAAAATTCCGAGAACGAACTGCTTGCATAGACATATCACTTGTTTTATAGAAGGAAAATGGCAACATGTGCTTTCCATAGGTTCAACCAGCACCTCCAAACCACCTGTACCTGTTCTCATACCTTGGTTAATTCATTTAGCCTTAAGATATCATTGCTACTTCCTCCACTAATAATTCTTTGTCTTTCTTCAGCCACATCATCATCTTCATCAACAATGGGTTCCTTAGGGGGTTCAGGATTCCTAGAGGAAGAAAACAGGACAGGATTGGGCTGGGTATATGGCATGCTTGGCACTGTCTTTTCATTTGATTTTCTTCCCATTCCCTTGCTTCTGCTCCCTCCTGGGCTTTCATCCCCTAAAAGTTTAAATTCTAAAAGGGGCTCCCAGCAGGAGAGGCATCAGGCAGAGTTCAGGTGCCTTCTCCCAGAATCAGCCCTCATGTGTGACCTTGGGCACATCATTAGGACCTACCCGAGCTTTCTTCCCTCAGCTACGTGGTGGGCAGGGAGATCGTTTCCATTTCACAGGGCTATGGTGAAGACAAACTCACTACCTGCCTAGGATAAAGACTTGGGACCTGGGAGCCGTTATTACTGAAACTCCTCTATGACGAGTACTCAGTAAAGGCGAGTTACTATCAATCGGGCCTTCCTGTTCTCCAGTCCATCCTGTCAACTTGACCTCTGTTGTGATATGTATTTTGCTGTGTTTTAATTCTTCCCAAATCTAATTCAGCTAGAAATTTACTGTGTCATAATTGCTATAACTGAGCAAAATGAGCTGATAGCCGTTACGTCAACATGCAAATGAGCTGGTGTGCTCAGGGACTTCACAAGTGACATAGGGAAGCTGAGACATCACATCTTTGGGGAGCTATACAAATAAGGGCCTCTACACTCCCATCTGAGATATGAATCCTGTTGGGACTCCACTCTTCATGAGAATCCACATGATGAGAGAGATGCAGCCGGAGACTGTCGGATGGGAAAAGCCTTTGCCCTTTGTTGCTGTTGACACATTGTGTTCCATTCCAGTGTCACTCTGAAGGACTTATCTCTAGGGTCAAGTGGAAAATTCCTCTCATGGATGCATGACATTGGTTAGTGATTAGCAAAAGTGTGTTTATATGCCCGCTTTTCTTCCTTTTACTTACTTATCTTTTACTCGTGTGACTGGATTCGCCTATTTTCTGCTTCGATGTGCGTGTGCGGCAATAAACCCATTCATTTGAAAACACTTTTTTCTCTGTTTGGCTTGTCATTTGAATCAGGCATAAAAGAACCTGTCCAGGGGCCAGCAGGTGGCATGTGGTTAAGGCACTGGATTTCCACATGGCCGACTACGGTTCAAGTCCTGGATCTAGTGGCTTGCTTTCTTTCTCTCTCTCTAGTGAGCGCATGTGCCCTATAGCAAAAATTTTTTAAAATAATTCATTAATTAAATTTAAAATACTTAAAAAACATAACAAAGCCTGCCTCTCTCAGAGAAGTTAAAACTGTGGGCAGGTAATAGTAAAACTGGGTCACCTTTCTTAGTCCATAGAGGCTTCTCTTCAAAACAGTGCTGTCTTCAGATCACTCAGGCCTCAAACCTGCCATGTTCTTCATCTATAGGCGAAAGCCCTCACACATCAGATAGAGTCCCCGGAGCCCTGTCATCAGGCCCCACCTACCCTTCCTACTCAGCTCACTCACTATCTTCTCCACCAACCTTAGGCATTTGGGGGGGAATGTGATCACTGCCCATTCACCCTGATACAGGGCTCCTGGCAGCACTCACCTGGCACAAGGTCTCCGAATATTCTCCTCCTCTGTCCTGGTCCCACTCTCAAATCTCTAGCAAGGGGCCTGCTTTGTTTTCTCACGTATACATAACTCTATTTCCTAATTCCTTGGATATCCCACAACCATTGTCATTTGCAATGCTATCACCTAATTTTTTAAATGTATTTGGTCATTAAAGGAGAATTAAATGGCAGAAGCTGAAACTAACACTGTATCTCAAATATTTTCAAGTTGAGACTCTCATGAATTCTATCATGCCCATTTTAACTCATCTCTGCTTGTGTCATTCAGAACAAGTCAAGCCTCGGGAACGTAAGCAACTGGCATGGGTAGGGACTCCTGAGGAAAGAGATGCCCTTGATGTGTAGCTCAGCTCTGGGTGCGCTGAGCTGCCTGTTGGTCAGGGCATGGACATACCACCGGGAGAGGGTGCAGCGGTGCTGGATGAGGAGGGTCAGGAGGAAGTACACCACCCCTTCTGCTGCCATGGCAACCAGGTTCTTCCCAATCAGGTCCCACTGGAATGGATTCGAAGCATGCTCCTCACCTGGAGATGGAGGCCAAGAGAAATCAATAGGAATTGGGTCTACTTCAGCTGCCACAGCTGCCCCTACAGACCTATCTGTAACCCTTGGCCCAGCTAGACTAGCCCTGTGCAAGAGATTAAGCAAGAGCCAAATACCAGCCTCATCTTGGCTTCCCAGTCAAAGTAAGAGCCTGCCCTACCCCTCCTTTGGCTCCTCAGCCATGGAAACAGAGGCCTTGAGCCCTTTAGGTGGCAGGACACTCAGACCAACACCCTGAGCCCAGCCCAGCTGCAGGTCTGATGGATAAGCTCCGCTACAGCCCTCTCAGCCTCAATGGATCCAGGATCCACGCTTCCAAGTCTCAACCAACACCCACCAAAGCGGGCATAGACGTCGGTCACAGCCTGGCTCAGCGCCAGGTCAATGAGGCCCCGGCCCAGGCAGAAGTGGGGGAAGACGATGAGCAGCTTCCTCAGCACGGCATTGAGCCTGATCAGCATCTGAAACAGAGAGGCAGAACGGAATGACCTGGGCCCTGAGGCCATCACGGGCAGGACCAGGCATGGTCTGCAGACCAAGGCATCCTCATAGCCAGACGGGCCGCAGGAGGAATTCTTCAAGTAGAAGCCTGGGGGCTTGGTATGAAAGTCCTGAAGTACTTGCAATTCTCCTGCCTCTCGCCTGTGCTGTTGTGGTTTCTGTCATCTATCACCCTTAGCAGGACAGAATGCTCTTTTCCCTTCTGCTCTCAGATTCCTACTCTTCTTCACAGAAGCTTTCCTGAATAGCCCTTTCTTTCATCAGCCTTCGGTAAAACATTAGTTCCTATCTTACAACACTTACCATATTCCCATGATTATTATTTTTTTAGATTTACTTTTTTATGATTTCTCATTTATATTCGATATTCATTATATATTTACTGTGTACTTGTAAAGCACATTTAAAAAATTGAACCTTGCTTAAGATAATTTAATAATTTAAGTGCAATCAATAAAATATTATAAACACGGGGATAGCTTTAAATCATTGTGTTAACTTTATTTTTCTTCTGCTAACCAACAATTTATATACAAGTTAGCTTATTTTAAGCAAGCGCACCAGAGTTATGAATATAAATTTTTTTCTAACAAGGTGCACTGACAATTGGTTAAAGAAAGGGGTTTTTTTTGTTTGTTTGTTTAAGTTACCGGGGAGGACATATCACAAAGTAATATACAAAGATCTTTTAAAAATGGATATAATACTATTTCAGCTAATACTGGCTTAAAATTTGTGCTTTTCTGATACCATAATTCCAGTTCACTTTTAAAAGCACAATTTTACAGGAAATGTAACATTAAGTCAAAACTCTTACAATGGCAGAGGATATTATGTAATATAATGCTTGTTATAACATGTTTTTTTTTTTTTTTTAAATACACAAGCAGTGGAACCAGCAGATGGCAGAATGGTTACATGGCTGGACCCCCACGTAGTTGACTGCAGTTTGAGTCCCAGACCGGTCATTTAAAACTCACGCGGGCGCATGTGTGTGTATGTGTGTCCAAAATCCTGAGAGGAGAATGGAGAAGGGATTGTGGCGTGGCCATCTCCCCCCCACCGCCCCCGCAGGCGGGCAAGATTTCTTTGCTTTCTGTCTGTCAGGCGAGCGCGCGCACCCTATAGCAAACAAATTTGGTTTTTGTTTAAAATACAAACAAAACACATGGAGTATATGACAATCAAATCAATTGTATTGCCATATAAAACATTTGAACAGAGAATGTTACATTCTTGTGTCTGTTAAGTGTTTATTTCTTCACCTTCTCGTCCACCCTCTCCTATTCACTCTCCCTCATATGTTTCTGGTAGCTATACACATCCCCACTGTCATATCTTTGGATCTTTTCACTTCTGCCATAGAGTCAAGACATTGTTTTTTTCAATATTTTTTTAAGAGGTTTTTGCTATAGGGCGCGTGTGCTTGCCAGACAGACAGACAGAGAGAGAGACAGAGAGACAGAAAGCAAGAAATCACCCCCCAGGGGGGATGGTCACGCCGCAATCCCTTCTCCTCCATTCTCCTCTCGGGATCTTGGGCACGCACGCACATGCACCTGGCGTGAGTTTTAAGCCACCAAGTCCAGGACTCTAACCGCGGTTGACTACGTGGGAGTCCAGTGACATAGCCATTACGCTAACTGCTGGTTCCAAGACATTGTTTTATACTGAATGGGGATATAAAAAGTTTGTCATTCACAGTCTGGCTTACTTCACTTCTACATTTGCCCACTTTAAAAAAAAAATAATTAATTAATTTATTTTTCCTGTTATAAATACACTGTATATTGGTCCAGTCAAAGTTAGTACTGCATATATTATCACATTCCCATGATTAATTACTTTTTTAAAGAATTATTTAATTGTCTTTGTTGTTATTATTTTTTAATTTTACCAATGAGAGACAGAGAGAAAGAGAAAGGGAAAGTGAGAAAGCAAGTTGCGGGGTCTGGGACTTGAACTGCAGTTAGCCATGTGAGAGACCAGTGCCTTACCCACCATGCCATCTGCCAACCTATATTAATTTCAACCTGCCTTCTTGCTCTATTAGTCAGTGGTTTCCTGGAGGTCAGGGACAGGCTCCTGATTAATTTACTGTCCCTCTTAAATATGTTGTATAATAACTGGATCACAGGAGGTGCCAGGACCAGCTCTGCTGAACTCATTTTTCTGAGTGGGGGCGCTGTGGATTAGAAACAACAAACACACAAAGACATACGAGTGTAGAAAAGTGAGGATCCGGTGGGCCTGACTTCTCTGATGGAGAAAGCCATGACCTCGAACCAGCCTCAGGTTTATTCTTTTTTTTTTTTTTGGAGAGATTTTTGCTATAGGGTGCGTGCGCTCGCCAGACAGACAGAGAGAGACATAGAGACAGAAAGCAAGAAATCACCCCCCGGGGGGGTGGTCACGCCGCAATCCCTTCTCCTCCATTCTCCTCTAGGGACCTTGGGCACGCACCCAGCGTGAGTTTTAAGTCACCAGGTTCGGGATGCGAACCACGGTCGACTACGTGGGAGTCCAACGACATAGCCATTACGCTAACTGCTGGTTCCCAGGTTTATTCTTTTAAAGGGCAGAAAATGGGGGAAGAGGAAATGGAATACAAAGCCAGTTGCTTTTGGATGTAAATCATCTGAAGATGGAAAACGAGTGGCGCCCTGTAATTTTTCTGATCTTTTTGGGGCAAAATCTGATAAACACATGTGGCTTCCTTTAGCCTGACAGTGCTTTGTGGTATCTATATCGACCACAGCAGGCAGATAGCCTTTTTGTATGCAAATGGTCAGATTGGCCCCCTCCACATATCCCCCACTTTGGGCACTACTTGCTGGGGCCTGCTCGGCTAAACACGTTTTTCTGTGAATTAGAAATAAACATAACAATAGCACACGAAGACATACAAGTATAAAAAAAGAGGATTGGGTGGGCCCAATTTCTGTCATGGGAAAAGCTGCAACCTCAAACCGGCCTCAGGTTTATTCTTTTAAAAGACAGAAAATGGGAAAAGAAAACATAAAATGTAAAGCCAGTTGCTTTAATCATCTAAAAATGTAAAAACAGTTGACGCCATGTAATTTTTCTAATATTTTTAGGGCAAAATCTGATAAACACATGTTGCATCCTTTAGCCTGATACTGCTTTGCGATATCAGTATCAATACTGACCATAACAGATAGCATTTCTGTATACAAATGCTTTCATAGCCATACAAATAAAACTCACAAAAGCGCGTTTTTACATGCATCTAAGAGTCACCGTGTTTACTCAAACTGGTCACTCTCCACAAGTAAGCATTTATTAGGTGGATTAATAAAGTCCTGTATATTCCAGGCTCAGTTTAAATTAAATTTTCTCCACCAAGATTCCCCTAACTACAGCCTAGCTCCTCTGGCCCACTCTGATGGTAGCTTCTTACCCACCTCACTCCTTTGCTGTTCTACCATTCTCTTAAGGGAGGTCATGTGTGGAGGCTGCTGTCAGTCACTGTGTAGTTCCTCTCCAGACTGTAATGGGAGTTTCCGAGGGCAGGATGAGTGAGCACATCCCTTACATGGTGGTCACTTACAAACACCTGCTGACACCACAGCACGTTGGGGTGTCTGGTACAAACCTAGGAATTTCTGCTTGTCTGTCTGTCTGATTATTTACATGAAAGTAACCAGCTTCCATGGGAGTGGGGGAGTGCTCAGTAAATGCTGACTAAGTGTGCAGCAGGGAGGATGTTCTGAGTGAAGCTTCTGTTCAATTATTCTGACATAATACACTCTCTTAAGGCTCAGTGGGCTGTGAGCCTAAGTAGATCAGCGATTTCAGGTCCTTGGAATGCTCAGGTTGTCAGCTGACTTTGTTTATCCCTCCCCTTTCCAAAAACTGCCATACTTCTTATTATTTATGGGGCATGGGTTTCATTTCTTGCTTAGCAGCCACAGAAAGCCTGACAAGGTCTGGAAAGAATCACTCTTGGGAGGCCACAGGACCTCTGCACAACAGGACCTAGGGGAGGGACGGAGGTGGGGGTCGCAGGACCGCAGTGAAGATACCCTACCTGCACCACTTCTGAAATGTGGATACCAAATGAGGAAAGGAAAGGCTACTGAGGTGCCTGGGGACAGAGGCACTGGGGTAAGCCTGAATCTTCCCAGGATGGTATGGGCCAGGAAGGCTGGGGACACAGAAGGCTGGGGCAGGGGTGAAGTATGTAGTAAAGACAGCCCTATAGCAGCTATTGATTTTTAAAAATTTTATTTTAGGATTTTGCCATAGGGCATGTACACTCACCAGAGAGAGACAGAGAGAAAGAGAGAGAGGAAAAGTGAGAAACCACGCTCCAGGGGGAATGGCCCTGCCACAATCCTTTCTCCTCTATTCTCTTCTTGTGATTTTGGGCATGCATGCCCAAACACCTGGCATGAGTTTCAAGGCACCAGGTCTGGGACTTGAGCCATGGTCAATCATATAGAATTCTAGCATCTTAACCACTATGCTACCTATTATCCTCCCTACCCCTCCTTATTTTAAAAAAAAAAAAAAAAAAAAAAAGTGATTCAATCTGGTCATCTCCTTCTGGACAGGGATAAGTCAGAGGGTATGAATAGTAAAACTGGAATTCATAGCTCATTAAAGGGAGTTATTCAGTACCATAAATTCCTGTCCTCAGGGATTAACTTGCATGTAGAGTAATATGTTAGTGTATTACAATTTGCTTAAGAATGTGGGAGGAAAAATATATATGTATTTACTAACATGTCTCCGAAACATGTAAAAAACTCAGTGAGAGGATGCCTCTGGAGAAGGGGACTGGATAAATGGGAAACAGTAAGGAGAGCTTTCATTGTATGTCTGTTTGTTCCTTATAACTTTTGCAATCACCTGAGTTTATTACCTACTAGAGTAGGAGTGTGTGTGTGTGGGTGGGTGGGTGTGTGTGTGTAAACCCAACATCCAAAGTCCCTGGGGAAACTTTCTTGAAGGACTAAGCAAACCTATCCTGAGAGGTCGTTTATAACCTACAGAACAAACTTGGAAAACCTTGACACTAAGAGCAAGCAAATCAGCAAGGAGCTGAAAGAGAGGAGGGATGGAGGAGGGAAAGCAGAAAGGAAGAAATGGAGTAATAAAAGAAGGAAGGAGGGGAAAAAGAAGAAGATAAGGAGGGAAAGAGGAAGAGAGGGAAGGGGAGGCAGGAAGGAACCCTCGCCTGTGCACGGAGCTTCTACCTACATGTACCCGTGATTCTGCCTGGCCAATGCCTACTCTCCATTATGCCCCCAAACCAGCCAAGGAAGGCATGCTCACCTGGTTATTCTCAAATAATTCCAAGACAAAGGTGATGGCACTGCTGTTGATGCCGATGAACAGATTAGCACAAGACAAAGCCACATAGGCTGTGCTGGGGACATCAAACAGGAAGGAGGCTGGGTACATCATGGGAATGACTGCCCATCTGTGAGAAATGACACCACTCAGTGAAATGCAGTTCCAAGTTCCATTCCCTCTGCTGTACCTCTAGAGAGAATGGATTCCCCTCACACACGAGGTGGTATATTTGAACTGGCCAGAAACTCAGGGGGACCCAAAGAGATACTCCATCCTTTGGTCTCTGTGTTTCACTTTTAAATAGAGATAATAGTGCCTGTCCTGACCACCTCATGGGGTTAGTGAGGAGCAAATGGGACGGTAGCTGGATATGCACATTGCACTTTTTAAAGCTTTATACATCACATCAGAGATTTCTTTACACTGCAGTGTTTTCCACTCTAGTCTGGATCATCAAAGCAGAGCTGACGGTTCTGACAAGCTCACCTTCACAGTTCACTGGAGAGTTTCATAGTTACGTTGGTTCTGAATTCTGCCTAGAGATGGAGACCACAGCTCTGGCAAGACTACTGGCCTATACGGGAAGGGTCAGCCATCATTATTTTCATTTTTCAGGGGGAGAAAATGAGGTCCAGATGGGCAAATTGCTTGTCCATGTTTACACATGTAGTATGAGGTAGGCCTGGGACAGAAAGTTGCATGCTTTTCTTTGTAATTCTCCTGGACTGATTTCCTGTGCAACCTTCCATTCCTGGCTCAGGAGAAGTTGTTGAGCAGGAGTCTTCTACCGTGTACAAATAACTCTTGGCCAGTACAGATAGAGACACTGAGATGGACAGATTGGCCACAGATAAATCAAAATCCAAGCCGGGTGAGAACTGGGAAATCAGTGGAATGGGTTGAGTGAAAGAAGATTCAGACCATGTGGAGCTCCTCTCATTGTCTCTGAATGGACCAGGCCTCAAATACCTGCACTGGGAGTCAGAAGCAGGAGCTAGAGAGATTTCTGGTTAGCAGCACAGACCTTGCTCCGAGCAGAAGCTAAACTTGTACATGCTACTGCCCCTAGAAAGCCCAGGTTTTGTCAGAGGAAAATGCCCCCTCCTCTGGCTTCCCTTTGGTGGCATTAGCTACCACGATACAACGACAACTCACCCATACAGCATGAGTAGTGCAACAAGGGCAGGAAGATTGTTGGGAGAAGTGTAGGCTTTCTTTTGAAACCCAATGAAGATGCCCACCACCAGCCCAGCACTCACGGCGTAATTCACCTTGAAGAGAGAGGGGAGAGCAAGTCACAAAACTTCCTGGACTCCTGTTTCCTTTCCTGTAAGATGAAAGGAAATGGGTTCCTCCAACTCTGAGGGCCTGGGATTCTGCTTCCATTTGTCTAACTAGCTCTTGGTTAGTAAGTTAGGCTGACCCTAGTCTTCCTACCCTACCCCATGTTCCGCTTCCTGGCTCAGGGAACCTTCAGTCTATATCTTTCAAAAGTCAATGATGAAATTCCACCTGAGCTCTCATTCTCTAAATTGGTCATGAGGTATCTAAGTGTGTCTCCAGAATTCAGAAAATCTTACAGTACTTGGTTCCGTGAAGCTCAAATAAATGATGACACCCTTTCTAAACAGTTCAGTCCTAAGGCCATTAGGTAGGGGACAGAAAAGTGGGCAGCTACTGTAGAGTGAGAGGAAGAGCCACAGTAGTCTCAAGCAGGACAAAACCCCAAATAGGGTGAGAAGACCATCCAGGAGAGGGCAGCCAGGTGTGGGGGTGTTGGTGTCCCAGTGGAAAGAGGAAGGCATCAGAGGTAGGGCAGAATGAGAAGGACCTCCATGCAACGGGGGCAACCGGGGCAGGGAGAGGAGGAGTCCCCACAGGAGGGGATGGTGCAGAGATGGGCACTTAGTATGTACAGATACAGGCATACTGCTCAGGCAGGATAGTGAGTTGGGAATTATAGAAGACAGTTTCTCACTCTGGGAGAAGGGTGTTACAGGGAAGGATGGAAAACTAGAATGAGCCCTGTGGTGTTGGATTGGAGCTACAGGTTTTGGGGAGCTCACTGTGTTCAATGCATAGAGAAACACAGATGTAAATGTGTGTATTTCTATAACATATTTCCCCCTCCACCTACTGAGAAGGCCTGGGACCGATGATTTTCCAGTGGCAATGAGCATCTCTAGTACCCAGATCTTGATATGTGAGGGTCATTTTCTGCTGTGAGAAATCAGGACTCCTGAGATGGTTGATTCCAGGGAAGGGGTGGGGGAATGGGCGGGTTGAGCCTGGAACACCTTGCCATGTCAGAGAGCATGGAGCTGCTCAGGAAGGATGGGGACGCCAATCAAGAAGATACAGAAGCCACCTTGAAGAGGCTCCACTGGCCACACTGGGGATAATCTAAATATCAAGATAAGTAATGATGGTATTAGATTGTCACCTGTTTCTTAATACAGGAACCATGAATGCAAATACATATAAATAGACAAATGAATAAGTGGAAAATTGATAATAATATGATATTTACATATATTGTAAGCACTTCTCCCCCAAATTCTGATTAATTATAAAGGGGGAAGAGTAGCTTTATAGTAGAGAGGCTTAGCAGACACCTTCTTAAATGACCAAAGTGGGGAACCAGCAGTTAGCGTAATGGCTATGTCGCTGGACTCCCACGTTGTCGACCGCGGTTCGCGTCCCGGACCCAGTGGCTTAAAACTCACGCCGGGCGCGTGTGCGTGCGTGCCCAAGATCCCAAGAGGAGAATGGAGGAGAAGGGACTGCAGCGTAGCCATCCCCCCTGGGGGGGTGATTTCTCGCTTTCTGTCTCTATGTTTCTCTCTGTCGGTCTGGCGAGCGCACGCACCCTATAGCGAAAAAATCTCTCCAAAAAAAAAAAATAATGACCAAAGTGAACATCATCAGAATCAAGACAAATTGCAACCCAAATCCACCTGCTAGGATGCAGTAAAAACAAAGTAAAGACATGGCTGCCAAATGCGTATAAGCTCAATCTGGTCCTCAGGCAGCCTGAGGACGTTCTGTAGGATATTCTGCAAAATAACTGGCCTGTAATCTTCACAAGTGTGAAGGCCAAGAATGTTAAGGAAAGACCGAAGACACGGTCTTTGGGCTTTTTGCTCTGTGTCTATATTTTTTCTTTTCATTTTTAAAAGTTTTTATTTATTTATTTCTTACGTGAGTGAAAGAGACAGAGAGACAGTATCTCCAACACAGTCTTGATACTGTGAATTCACCCCAGCCTCAGCAAACCCCAGGTCATGGGCATGTGCATGCCTTGAGTTTTCAGGAAGGTTCCGCACATAATCAGAACCTTCCTGTGTGGTCCAGCATCATGGATTGTTGTATTTTACTGCTATGCCACCATCTGCCCCTAGTTCTGTACCTTTCTAAGAAGACGTCAAGGGACAGCACTTGGACAAGGCCTCCACCCAGCACCTGCCAACAGCTGTGACAGTACAAGAAACCCTCCCACCATGCGCACACTTAAGAGCCACCATGAGCCCATGGAAGCCATGAAGCCCGACACTCACAATGTCCCAGAGGAAGTTGGTCAGCCAGTAGGTGATGGGGCCCACTCCACTGACAAACTGCAGGTGCTTGGCTTTGTTCACTCTCTCATGTATCAAATAAAGGACGAAGCTGGCTGGGACGAAAGACATGGCGAAAATCACACAAATGGCCACCACGGCATCCACTGAAGTAGTCAACCTGTATCAGGATCAGAGACATGAGGAGACAGAGATGGAGGAGGAAGAGCAGAGTAGGAGATAAGAAGTCAGGTTTGGGGAAACTCCCTGCCTGGGTTATGGTCCTTCCGCTCAGTCATCCCTATCTATCTGGATCAAGCTCGAGTGGGTATCTGTGGGTGGCCTTTCTTTTTCCTGTGAATATTTCTAGACAACCTTCCTTTTTATTACATTTTCTAAGTGTTCATTGTGGTGTATAGAAACAGATACACATGTCTTCTAGAATTCCTGTGTCTGCACTTTATGGTGGAAGCTAAAGAGCTTGAAAACATAGACAGTAACAATAGATATCAGGCACTTCTTGGGGAGGGTAGCTGGGGGGGCTCATGAGAAAATCTGTAAAAAATGTGAAAGTGTAGGTAAATAAGGAGAAGAGGCTATCACATTGGAGCATAAAATTGTGGACAACTTAATACATATCAAAAAAAAAACTAGGGGAATTATTAACAAATGTACACAACATAATGTAATGTTCAATGCTGAAGAAGACAAATATGTGTAATCTTTGATTTGATTATAACACACTGTATGTATGCCTTACAAAATCACCCTGTAGCCCACAAAGATATACATTGAGTATATGTAAACCAGGAATCATAACTGAAAAAAAAAATAAAGAAATAGATGTTTATATTAATCTCTTGTACTGTAATGCTCTTCTTAGCATTAATAATGTGTGTATAGATTCTTAAATTTTCTTTCTTTAAGAATTATTTATTTATTTAATTCCATTTGTTATTATTATTTTTTAATTTGACCAGAGAGAGAGAGAGAGAAAAAGGGAAAGCTAGAAAGCAAGCTACCAGGTCCAGCACTTGAACCGCGGTCACCTACGTGGGAATCCAGCACCTTTATCCACCATGCCACTTGCTGGCCTGATTCTTGAATTTTCTATGTAGATGATCATGTGTTCTGTGAAGTTTTTATCTTTTCTTAGAAAAACTAAATATCATGATAAACAACATTTCCAGAATCATATAATAAAAAGAGCAATGTTCATTATGTAAATTTAAGTGAAAAGAACAAGTAAGCTTATACAGGAGGAATTTGGCTATATTCACCTTTTTGTTATTATTTTGGTTTGGTTTGGTTTTGAATTTAATATATTTTATTTTATTTTAATTTCTTTTATATATCCAATCACTATACATCACTTAGCTTATAAAGTGAATTTTCCAACATGAATACATTTCTCACCAGTCCAGTTGGGATACTATACATGTTTTTATCAACAGATAATAATCCATTTCTGTGTCCCATAACTGTCTTGCCTCTCTATTTTCTCCTTAATGTCTTTCCTCAGACTCTCCTCCTTCTCTCACCCTCTTCCCATACTATATCCAGTATCTATAACCAGTTTCCATATTTCTATATCCTCTAATCTTTCAGTTTCAGCCATAGAGTGCAGACAGTCAGTATATATTAGGTGGAGACATACAATGTCTCTCCTTCATAGTCTGGCTTACTTCCCTCAGCAATAAATCTTCCATATTCACTCTTAACCATCTGGCTAAGGGGTAAATAGGAGCTACAATTCAGCCTGGAGCCAGCAGGTGGCATGGTGGTAAGGTGCTGGGTTCCCACATGGCCAACTGCAGTTCAAGTCCTAAACCCAACAGTTTGAAAATCATTAAAAAAAAAAAAAAAAGATTTAAAAAAAAAATTCAGCCTGAACTTTGTGTACAGCTCACGCCAGAGGTTCTTTCTATAAGGCTCCGCTTATAGAAAGGAACACTTTTATTAATCCTCACAAAGGCAGTAGTCCCTGCCCTGATAAAACTACAGAGGGTATCACCCTCGAACAAAGTAAACACAGCACCAATGAATGGGGGGAAACACATACAAATGTTTAAAGGAAACACTCTAACCTAGGTAGAGTTATAGATAAGTTCTTAAGGCTCTCTACTATGTAAATTTAACAAACATACACTATTTATAATCATAGAAACACTCCTATTTTCATATTAATAAAATATTCACTCCTATTTTATATTCAGAGGTGTTGGACAAAAAGTACAGAAACTTGGTCAGAGTGGGAATTAACATAGAACAGTCTAGAGTCCTGGAGGGTGTCCAGAGGAAGGCACCCCAAGTTTAGCAGATAACTCTGCTGTGTTCAGTAGCTCTCAGAGTATACTGGGATGGTGAGGTCAGGACTCCACAACTTTCCAGAAGTTTGCACTAACGAAGGCACTCCTACCAACCTTTCCTCTACATAGGCCTCAAAGAGACCCAACACGTCATTACAAAATGCACAATATTGATGTTCTGACTGCCTGAAGGTGTGCTGTAAGAACCTAAGCCTGAGGAAGGCAAAGATCTGTCTGCATTTCCAAAGCATGACCATCTGAGGGAAAGGACCAGAATCTAAGATAATTACTATAAGGGAGATGAACGATTTATTGAACTTGTCCAGTTCCCAGCAGTCATTTTGCAAACTGGCAAGGGGAATATCTGCAAACTCCACGAGCAACTCATTACTAAGAGCCAAAAGGAAATAGAACCAAAATATGAACTTACTTTCTAAATGAATATGAGGAGAAAGAATGACCAAGCATTTGAAAGTCTTTCTCTCCTATGTGCCTGATTAAACAATGTGGCCATCCAGCCCAGTGCTTCATGGGAGCAAAAATCCCTTGGGGTTTCCAAAGAGTGTAGAAGGTGGCAAGGGAGCTGTGAGTCTGGGGACTGGGCGGCTTACACTGTGATCTCCGAGAGCTGCTCCTTGGTCAGGTTCAAAGGCTGACTGATGACGGTGATTCCATACTCCTCAGGGTCCCTTGTCTCATGCAGGTTGGCCCTTAAGATGGCATTGTGGGCCACGTTGAGAAAGCTGACCATAGCGTGCCAACCTTTGTTGTTAAACCACACCTAGAAGGCGGAGACGGAGCTTTGTTAGACTGGGCTAGATAGGACACCCAAGACACTGCACTAACAGCTATTAAAGAAAAAAAGCTAGCGACAGGAACAAGACTGTGAGAAGGACGGAGGATTTGGCTGCTGGAAGACATGCCTTCTCAATTTCGGCAAGAGAAGGGATGGAATTTAGTTAGCTGGGGAAATAAAAATAAAATAATCAGCTCTTGTGTACTTTTAGCTCTAGGGCAACTTACACAAGTTGTCTTGTACCTTAAGATTGTCTTCAGTTTCTAGATATTTAAGGAAATCGGGCATTTCTTTAGAAGCTTCTCTGGTGATAGGACCCTAAAAAACCATAGAAACCAACAAGAGGATTTTTTTTCCCCTGTGGCATTCATGATCATTTCTATTGTATGATAATTAAGCAAGTCAAAAAATCCTTCTCAAATCTCCAGTCTATTTTACATACCCCGCTCACATTCATCATCTGGCCAAGAGCACTTAAAAAACCAACAAGTGTGTCCGCAGTAAAAGGGGGAACTGGTAGCTTTCCTCCAATGGAAATTCCCCCATACCTGCAAAGCAACAAGAAATTCTCACATGGGTGTCATGAACTTCACGCCACCAGTAGTTCTCTTTGTTTCTATGGGGGAAATGTGTATAAAAGCCCCCATTATATGGGTTTTGCTTCCCATGGTCCCAGTTACCCATAGTCTGAAAATGGGTGACTATAGTACAACAAGATAATACACTAAGAGAGAAAGAGAAAAGTTCCTTCATGTAACTTTATTATGGTACCCTGAATTGTCCTATTTTATCACTAGTTACTATTGTTAATCTCTTGCTGTGCCTAATTTATAGATTAAACTTGATCATAGGCATGTATGTATGGGAGAAAACATGGTATGTGTGGGGTTTGGTACTATCCGTGGTTTGGGACATTCGTTGTGAGGGGATTTGTCTAGACCAGCAAGCAACATTGCTTCATGTTGCAAACCAACTTTTAGCTCTCTCCATTGCTGCCTCCAGGATGATGTCTTGGTGCACGAGATACTTCTGAGTCTGGTCTCTGCCCTTCCCAACTCTCTGCCTTCCCTCTCTCATACCTTCCTCTGAGTGGCACAGTGTGGCTGTGCAGAATCATTTCTGGAGCTCCAGAAGGTCTCAGTTGCCTTTGTGGGCTGCTAGCTTCCCAGGGTGGGGGAGGGGGTGTTGGGGTGGGCTTTCCCTTTCTTGAGCATGTGGCCAACTCCAACTCATCTTCCGTTGTCATCTTCTCTTTGAAGTCTCTGCTAACTCCCCTCCCACCTCAGCCAACGATTTCTGTGCTGGTAGCACCAGAAGCACCTTCATCTAATCAGGACCAGGTCCTGCTGTCCCTCTCTCTCAGTATCTGTCAGCCCACCCTGGCTTGGGCAGGCCCCACCATCTCCTTCCTGGATTCTTGCTCTAGCTTCTTTAATAGGGGCCTAACCTGGGGTTCCATCTTCTGTACTATGCTGGAAGCCTGAAGGGATTGGGCTAAAACACCAATCCGAGCATGCCATGCTATGACTTAAAACTCTTCTATGGCAGGACAAAACTAAATCCTGTAACTTAACAAATTTAACTTGCCACTTAAATAAAACAAAGGAGATCTTTATTTCTCAGGGCCTCAAAATGCCCTCTCACTTCCACTTTCTGATTCAGCTGAAGCCCCACCACTTCCTTATGAGAAAAACTAGATTTTACTTTTATAGTCTAGATCTGCCCAGGAAAGCAAGTCAACATCAGCCCTGCACCCATTCCAGTGGCCTAGTTCCTTAAAGATTCTTCAAATCTCTGCAACCACTGGAGTCCCCAGGATGCTTCAGGAATGGGGTGAGTCTGGGCCTGAACTTGACTCCTGAAGCTTAAAAGGAAATAGGTCTGAGTCCCACTCATTGGAGTATTCTAAACTGTTACGTACTTGGAGAATTTAGAGCCCCCTTTGGGTGAGAATGCTGTGGAACTTCTTGTCAGGGAATGCCATCTGCCATTTACGCCTCCCGAGGAGATACACTGCTAAGCATCTTCTAAGTCTGGGGGGTCCTTCAGCTGTTGGCCTCCCATGTCTTGTGAATTCCTGAGCACATACAGAGTAGCCCCCCCCCCCCCCCGCAGGGCTTTGAAGTGTGTTTTTCTATGTGCAAGTATTTTACATGGATCAATCTGAGATTTTAATTTCTCATAAAAATAGTTTCTTACCTCTGTTCATTGACCCAGAATTTGCTCTTTAAGCTGAAAGCCAAAATAAAATGCAATGAATACTACAAGTATAGCAACAACTTGAGGTCCTCAAATTATATACAAAAGAAAACATTCTGCTTCCTGGATCATTGATAAATCACAAGAGTAAATTATCGTCTATCCCTACTCAATATTTTCCACAAGGAGCCAGGATCACAAGTATAAAAGGGTCTCTTCTTACCTGCTTCTTATAAGAGCAGGATACGTTTTTACCAAGAAGTCAGAGATGTTCCTGTTTGTGAGGTCTTGAAGAATTTCAGTGCTGCGCTGTGTTCTCTGAGGCAATGAGACACTCACATTAGTTACTTTGGGATTTGAGTGTGCGAAACAAACAAGCTGTACAGCTTGTGAAACTGCTTATTCTTCTTTAAAAATCATTATAGACTCAGCTTCTGGGAAAACAGTAAATGAAGCACAGGCCTCTCCCTAGTTCCCGCATCAACCATGTGGAAGTTGTCTTTGATCTCTGTTTTTCTCCGATCCACTGACAAGGTACAATAAACTCCAACACCAATCTCCAGTGTACCGACATCTCTCCACCACCATACCACCACCTGGCCCAAGCTAACACCGAGGCTTCCAGAATGGTCTCCCTGATCCCACCCTTGACTTTCCACATTCCATTCTCCACCCAGGAGCCACATACAGCTTTAAAAATAAAATCTGGTAAGAACAGCTACTACACTTGATCTTAGACGAAGGATGGATAAACTGTACGTTAAAGCTGTAATTTTTAACAAAAAGATGGCACAGTGTAAAAATAAAAATCATATTAAAAAAGCAAAAAAATTAAAAATTAAAAATGTAAATCTGAATACTTTAGTTGCCTTGCTTACCCCTCTCCAATAAACCCCAGGATCAAGTGCAAACCCATTACCAAGGCTGGTGTATCCCTAAGCAATCTGGCTCCCTCTTTGAGCTCACCTGTTGCCACTTACCCCCTCGTCCCTTGCCCATTCTTTCTGTTTGTCAATGGTACCTCGATTCCTGATGAATCTTTGCACTCAGAGGGTCATGCTGCCTGGAAGCCTACCTGTGCCACTTCACATGGCTCAGTCTCTCTGTCATAACACACAGCTGTGCTAATTCCCTGATGGAGCTGGTGGCTTGTTTTTATCTGATAGCTTCTCGAATGACATAATTTCTGTGTGAGCGGGGACATTCCCAAACTATTGGCTATTGTGTCCCAGTACCCAGACAAGTACCTGAGAGGTAGTTGGCACATCATTTGTGATGTGAATAAAATAATTTGAATAGTGCCTTTCAACTTATAAATCACTTTAAAAATCCATCTAGGGCTGGACGCTAGGTAAGAAACGATTTCGGAGAATTCAAGAGCACATGAGTCTGGCCACCAGGTGGCAATATTATCTTACATTTAGAAACTGTTCCGTTTCTCAGCTCATTTCACAGGTCAGTCATGAACCTTGGGTGAAAGCATTTGCTGTGTTCAAAGTGCCACGGAAAAGTAGCCAAGGGGATTTGGGGAGGCATTAAACCATCATTAACATGTACCATTCTTTTAATTTTTATAAACCTTCCCATGTGACTTTCCCTCTTCGGTGTATTTTTTCCTACCTTGTCCCTCTCTTTGCTAGAGGAGAACGAGCATCCACTGAATGCTTACCATGTGACAGGCCCTGTGTTTCATGCACGACCTACACGATCTCACTGAACCGTAAAATCCTCATAAGAGAAGACTTCTTCGTTTAATTACAGATAGGGAAACTAAGGTTCAGACAAGCAGTTTTGTGGTTGGGATTCATTTAGGAAGTCAGTCACCATGTACGTAGGCTTGTCCTCCCCTCACAGCCAAGAACTCACCGTGCATGATCAAAGCCTCATGAGGGGGAACCAGCAGTTAGCGTAATGGCTATGTCGCTGGACTCCCACGTAGTCGACCGCGGTTCGCGTCTCGGACCCGGTGGCTTACAACTCACGCCGGGCGCGTGTGCGTGCGTGCCCAAGATCCCGAGAGGAGAATGGAGGAGAAGGGATTGCGGCGTGACCATCCCCCCTGGGGGGTGATTTCTCGCTTTCTGTCTCTCTGTCTCTCTCTGTCTGTCTGGCGAGCGCACGCGCCCTATAGCAAAAAACCTCTCAAAAAAAAAAAAAAAAAAAAAAAAAAAAGCCTCATGAGGTCCTGACATACCCATAGATAGGTACGTAGATATACCATATATCTAAACGGAAGCACCCACAGAGACCCGGGCACTTGACTGCGAACCAGAGCTAAGCAGAGCTTCCTGCTGGGGCACAGAGAACTGAGACAAGCCCCTGAGTCCTGATGTAAGGATGCCTATGAGCTGCAGAGACTGAATTGTGACTCGAGGAGAATGTACTTATACTGCTTGAAAACTACACAGGTATATGCTTTAGAATAGGAAAAAGAGAAAGATCGGATGTTCTTTAACACAGACTCACTCACAAGCCAGTAACTGACAGGTGCTATGGCAAAGTGGAGCTGTCGTCCATTATCTGCTCTTCCTTTTGCCATGGTAATGACCAGTTTTGTTGGGTAGAAGGCCACCTAGAATAAAGCTGATAGCCCCCAATGTCCCTTAATGCTATGTTCTGTAATAATAAATGCTATGTGGACACTTCGGGAAATGCCCCACATTTGCACACTTTGCCCTCATTTTTAAATTTCTTCATTCATCTTCCATTCTGCTGCTGGGAACGTTGATTCTGCTATCATGGCTGATGAGGTCAAGGCCTGTTTAGCACAGACTAACAACAGAATAGAACATCATGCCCCCCATACACACCACAGAATAGTGACAGAATACAACATCGTGGACCCCACACACACCACAGACTAGCAACAGGATAGAACATCGTGGACCCCACACACACCACAGACTAGCAACAGAATAGAACATCATGGCTCCCCCCCACACCACAGACTAGCAACAGGATAGAACATCATGCCCCCCATACACACCACAAACTAGTGACAGAATACAACATCGTGGACCCCACACACACCACAGACTAGCAACAGGATAGAACGTGGACCCCACACACACCACAGACTAGCGACAGAATAGAACATCGTGGACCCCACACACACCACAGACTAGCAACAGAATAGAACATCGTGGACCCCACACACACCACAGACTAGCGACAGAATAGAACATCGTGGACCCCACACACACCACAGACTGGCAACAGAATAGAACATCGTGGACCCCACACACATCACAGACTAGCGACAGAATAGAACATCGTGGACCCCACACACACCACAGACTAGTAACAGGATAGAACATCGTGGACCCCACGCACACCACAGACTAGTAACAGGATAGAACGTGGACCCCACACACACAGACACAGACTAGTAACAGAATAGAACATCATGACTCCCCTCCACACCCCAGACTAGCAACAGGATAGAACATCATGGCTCCCCCCCACACCACAGACTAGCAACAGGATAGAACATCGTGGACCCCACGCACACCACAGACTAGTAACAGGATAGAACATCGTGGACCCCACGCACACCACAGACTAGCAACAGGATAGAACATAGACCCCACACACACCACAGACTAGTAACAGAATAGAACATCATGACTCCCCTCCACACCCCAGACTAGCAACAGGATAGAACATCATGGCTCCCCCCCACACCACAGACTAGCAACAGAATAGAACATCGTGGACCCCACGCACACCACAGACTAGTAACAGGATAGAACATCATGGACCCCACGCACACCACAGACTAGCAACAGGATAGAACATAGTGGACCCCACACACACCACAGACTAGCAACAGAATAGAACATCATGACTCCCCTCACACACCACAGACTAGCAACAGGATAGAACATCATGGCTCCCCCCCACACCACAGACTAGCAACAGAATAGAACATCGTGGACCCCACACACACCACAGACTAGCAACAGGATAGAACATCGTGGACCCCACACACACCACAGACTAGCAACAGGATAGAACGTGGACCCCACACACACCACAGACTAGCAACAGGATAGAACGTGGACCCCACACACATCACAGACTACCACACACATCACACAGACTAGCAACAGGATCGTGGACCCCACACACACCACAGACTAGTAACAGGATAGAACATCGTGGACCCCACACACACCACAGACTAGCAACAGGATAGAACATAGACCCCACACACACCACAGACTAGCAACAGAATAGAACATCATGGCTCCCCCACACACTACAGACTAGCAACAGAATAGAACATCGTGGACCCCACACACACCACAGACTAGTAACAGGATAGAACGTGGACCCCACACACACCACAGACTAGCAACAGGATAGAACGTGGACCCCACACACATCACAGACTACCACACACATCACAGACTAGCAACGGGATAGAACATGGACCCCACACACACCACAGACTAGCAACAGGATAGAACATTGTGAACCACCCCCCCCCCCCCCCCCACATCACAGACTAGCAACAGGATAAAACATGGACCCCACACACACCACAGACTAGCAACAGGATAGAACATCATGGGCCCCCACACATACACCACAGACTAGAAACAGGGTAGAACATCATGGACCCCACACACACCTACAGGAGGGAGAGACAAGTTATATCCTGTTCATCCACTGTTAGTTTGGAGTTGTCATCCCTTGAGCTGAATCTACTCCTGAATTACACTTTTCTCACATTATTTCATTCAGTCCTCATAATGATGCTATAAATATGTACCATTATCCCCTATTTATAGGCGAGGGAATTAAGGCTCAGGGAGCCCAAGAGACTAACCCCTGCCTTTCTGCCTCCTCTGCCTGTTCTCTTCCACTACCCCACACTGCCTCTTTGGGAATTGTGAGTTCTCTGGCAGATCCTGAGAGAAGGCTGTCTGAGGCTCTGCTCTGTGCACGTCAGCTGGGAGGCCCATTCTCAAACCAAGACAAGTGAGACTGCCAGCCTCTTTCACTGTCTCTGAAATCTCTAGGAAAGGCTCGCTGTGAGCTCTTACAAAGCTTAGAGCTACTGAGAGAGGGTGCTTGCTGCTCAGAGCCAAGATCACTGACATCCCTGCAAAAGATTAACTGCTGCCCGTGTGTGTGAGCATGCACACAGCACATGCCAAACTTTTTAATTAAAACTGTTAATAAGACTGTTAACATGTTTGCATTTCAATGTACATGTATTTAGTAATGACCCAAGTGCCTCCAAATAGGAGATTTGTTACATAATTTAAAGTAAATTCGATCAGTGGAATTGGACACAGGTATTCAAATGATGTTGATAGATATTTATCGGCATGGATGTATATTCATGGTATGTCATTAAGTGAAATAAAAAAAAGAAAGCAGGTTTTGGGCTGACTCCATGGCCTGGTGATTAGAGTGCCTAGATCTTACACGGCTGACCATGTGGTTTGAGTTTCAGCCCCAGTGGCTTGAGAAACTTGCTGGGTGCACGTGAGTGTGCTGGAATCAGAAAGGAGGGAGAGACGGAGAAGGCGTGACCATTCTCCATTGGGGGGTGTATGGAAGAGTTCTCCTCTCTCTACTGAGTGCATGCACCCTCTAGCAAAAAAGAAAAAAAAGAAAGAAAGAAGAAGCAGGTTTCAAAACAATATTTTGAAGATAATCCTGCTTGGCAAAAAATAAATATTGGCGGTTATCGCCAGATGATGTTTCTTTTACTTTGACTTGTGTTTTCTAATTTTTCTATAATGAGCATGTATGACTCGCATGATTTTTTAAGTGTTTAACACATTTTCTTACTAGCTAGAACAGGAAGTGTTTGGTAGAAAACTAAGCTCTCGGTCAGTGTCTCGGTCAGCTTCCTCCAGCTGACAGTGACAGGGCTCTCCCACAAGCCCCTCTGACAGGACCTAGGTTGTCGTTCAGTCCCTCACTCAGCTGTCAGTCTGAAATGTTAATTGGCTAGAGACTCAGGAGGGACTATATGTTTCCCTAGTCCCTGTGGTTGCAGGCCAGTTCAGGGCCCCCTGGTTACCTGAGGGGGTGGGAGCCCCCCAGCACCTTCAGGACACTCAGGCAGCATGGTGAGTTTCTCCCTGGTGCTGCACCTGCAGGCCGGTGAGGGGTGCTCTGGCAGCCACTCCTGCTTCTGGAACAGGTGGGTGATGTTCGGGGACACTGCAGGAGTCTTCCAGAGGGTGGAATTGCCACAGGGGTACTCCCTTATAGAACACAAGAAAATATTCCACAGTCAGTTCTAAAATTGATTTGTAAAAAGTCCCTAGAAATGAGAAACAGTGCCCAACCCTGTTCTTCTCGGCCTCTCCTCATCAGACCCATGCACTGTCCTCTTAGACTCTTGAGGTTAGTTTCTGCTCAAGAAATACCAAGACTATGAGTAGGTGTGGGCTCAGGGAATAGTTATCTGGTTTGTGAACTGTCTTATCTCCCTTTTTCTCCTAGCAGCTCTAGCTGTTGAGAGATAAAACCAATGAAAAAGGAAATGGAAATTAGTCTGCTTGGTTCTTACTGGTAACTTTGAAAAAGACTGGATGAGAGAAGAAGTTAAAACTATACTGAACTTTTAGGATTCCTGGTGGATTTTAACTGTCTCCTATAATTCCCTTCACTATACATTCAACAATCATTGAGAGCTGGGCATATAAGTGATTGATGCCACCCGAAGTCCAAGTACACGGTGGTGGATCCCTACTCTCCCTCCCTCCTCTGTCCATAGGCCTTTCCAGTAAGTTATAGGGAATCCTACGTCAACGCGATATAGACGTGCAGGAGGGAGTAGATGCCCTGCGCACACCCGGGACAGCTGGGTGGGTGGGGTCAGAGATACGGAAGTGACCCATGTAATACAGAGTAGGGGCTACGTGTCACCCTGCCATCCCAGACCCTTTCCCCACTCCCAGGCTCCCAGGCAACCGCTGGTGTTAGGGCTGCACGGGGACTTACGGAAGCCACTCTTCCTTCAGGCAGCGGTTGCCAAAGCCTGGCTTGTTCAGGAGGACATCCGCGAGCAGTTCGAGATGCTCACTGTTCGAGTCATCCATGCTAGATGGAGTGAGAGGGTCTTACCAGGTGGACACTTGACTGGGACAGAATGGACAAAACAGCCGACATGCAATTCAAAGTGTTTATGGAGTGGTTACGGTTGTGCTGGGCATGCACGCGGGGCACTGAAAGCTGCCCTAGGAGGTGGGAGGCCTGTTTGGAGTTGGGTAGGCTGCCTGAACACACCCAGTGGTCTGAGGGCATGATGTCTATGCCTCAGAAAGAGGGTGCTCCAACCACCCTCCCTGGCTTTACATTCTTTCCTTGCTTCCCTTCCCAAACAGTCCAAGTAGTCCACTTGATCACCTTCCGGGCGTGGCAGGTACCCTGACTTCCCTTCTGAGGCCAGTCCCAGGACCCCTCTATGCTGGTAAAGGTCTCGGGGAATGGGACAATCAGAGCCCTCCCAACCGGTGGCCAGGAGCCGCACACCCATGCAGGTGAAGGGTGGCCTCTGGGTTTGAGTCTGCGCACCTGTAGAAGGTATACTGCTGCCCATACATCCAAGGGTGAAGGGTCAAGGCAGGATATTCACCAAAAGGAGGGACAACGATGGAAAGCATGAGAGCCAAAAACACAAAGGAAGCCGGGAGCACAATCTGTGGGAGAATCAATATGGAAAAGTGGCTATGCTGTGTGGGGTGTTAAACATGCACAAATGAATGCATGTGCATGTATGTGCACATGCCCACACGCACGCAGGCACTCACATTCGATCTTTCAAATGTTTACCATGCAATCTTATAACCAGGCAAAGGTCAGGCTTCCCAGGGAGCGTTATAGGCGGGGTGTGCAAAGACAAGATGAGCAGAGCACAAAGTTCTGGTAGCCCCCGGGGCATCTAAAGATGGGCCAGTGTTTAGCCGCAGGTTAAAGGGTGGTTCAAAGAGCAAAGAGCAAGTCACATTCCTCACTGCTCTTCGAATCAGTGTTTCTTCTTCTGAATAAAAACATTACCAGAGAAGAGGGCAATAACCTTGATACATAGGGCCATTGCAAAAATGGTGAAAACATGACTTTAACCTTCACTGTAGAAATAAAGCCAATATTAACATAATCACTGTTATTCTATTTTCTCTGCTAACTGAGGGCCAATACTTCCAAAGAAGTCCTGTGTTACCCAGAATTAAAATAAGGTTTGGCAAGGAGGAAACAAAGCTGACAGAACTCAGATGCGCAGAATGGTCTAGAGAGGACGGACAGGCCAGGAGAGGCACAAGAGGCCGTGGGAGGAGCGACAGAGCGCCACCGAAGACTGGCCTGGTACCTGGGCCAGGAAGTCCTTGCGACTGCGGAGGGTGTGGTGGAACCGCTTGACCAACAGCGCCTGCACGTGCTGCAGTAAGAGTTGTGTTCCCGTGTTGAGCTGGGTGCGGGGGTCCTCTGGCTCTGTGGGAGGCTGACCCTCCGGGGGAGCAGCTGGTGCGGCAGAACAGACGTTGGAGTCCTGCGAAGTCTGTTTGGCCTCCTCACTGGGACTCAAGCAAGGCTGTCGGAGGCTGAGGTTTTCTTTTTTCTGCTGAGTGCCACCTGGTTTGTGAGATTGAATTAATAAGAAATTCTGCAAATAAAACTCCATAAGGTCTGGAGCTCGTTTACCATTTTTCTTAATTAGCAACAAAATGCCAGGCCAAGTTGGTTAATAATCAGAAAATGTATTTTCCAGTGTAAACTGTGTTTAGAATCACCTGAAATTGCTTAAAATTTCTCTGTTAACATTAAAGAGAATAAAATAGCTCTACATGCATTGACGTAGCGAGGGGTCCAGGTGATATAACTCAGTAAAACATGAAACCAAACCAAAAATGAGGGCCATAGCAACATGTGCACTAAGATCACGTTCATGTTAGAAAGGTCACATATCACATACAAAGAAAAATGAGAGCCTATGTACACACACAAGAAACTGCCAAGTAGGGGCCAGCAGGTGGTGTGGTGGTTACGGGCGCTGAACTCCCACATGGCCAACCGCAGTTTGAGTCCCAGACCTGGCGACTTGCTTTCTTACTTTCCCTCTCTTGCTCTCACTCTGTCCCCATCTGGTCAAAATAAAATAAATAAATAAATAAATAAATAAATAAATAAATAAAGTTAAATAAAATAATTCTCAAAAAAGAAAGAAAGAAAGAAACTCCAAAGCACTAGAAGAATGCCCCCCCCCCCAGCTGTCCACAGAGACCCCCACTGGGGAGGGGGAGTCGGACAGGAGTAGTGGTGAAATAGGAAGGGAGATTTAAGACTTTGTGTATTATGTGACCTTTTAAACAACAAAATACATTTACTTATTACCCACGTGCTTAAAAAAATTAAAAATCAGAGTCAATTTGGTACTTTCTGAATTCTTTTTTTTTTTTAATTCTGCCAGAGGGCACGTGCATTCAATGGAGAGAGACAGAGAGGTAGAGAGAGCAAGAGAGAGAACATGAGAGGGCGCCCCCAGTGGGAATGGTCATGCTGCAATCTATTCTCTCCCATTTCCCCTTCTTTTTAGGATCTTGGGCACACATGTACATGTGCCTGGCATGTTTCTCAAGCTGCCAGGCAGGTCTGGGACTTGACCCGAGTAGTTGGCCATGTGGGATACAGCTGCCTTAACCACCATGCTACAGGCTTTCCCTCTTTCTGAATTCTTCAAGGTCATGAAAAGTGCTAAAAAGACTCATGCACTAGGAGTCAGGAGACCCGGGCTTGAATCCTGTCTCTTACAGGATGCATACAGTTAGGCAAGTGATCAACCTGCCTGAATCAGTTTTCTCATCTGTGAAATGAACGAACACATTGCAGGATTGTTTTGACAATTAAATAAAATAACACGTGGAGAAGCTTTGTAAATTCTTGCAAGCATTTGAAACAGGGAAGTCACAGTTTGCTGTTAGTGGTTAAAGCTCATTTGCAGACTATCTATGGCTGGACACCAGAGAAAGCCTAAAGGATGCTAGTTGATCCCCAGTTCCTTTCTTAACCCTCCTCAAGGCCCTCGGGACAAAGGCAGCTAGCTGTAAGGGAGCTGGGTCAGCTTAGTCATCCTTTTATCTGACATTCATGGAAACCTACAATGCTCTAGCCTGGGGATGTACAGGTCCTGGTGACGGGTAGCACCGACCCCAGCCCTGGCTCTCAGAATAGGGTAGAAGTTCCGCAGGCCAGCTGGCTGCCCTGTCAGAGGCCCTGCTCTCCAGCCTTCTCTTCCTGTTCTGGGCTCAGCTTGGATGTCTGTTGTGGTAGGATCCCTGCTGCCTCTCCCCTTTGCTGGTTTGACCTCACCTCTTTCCTCTGAGCTTTACTCTCTCCCTGATGGCCCCATCCAGGTGGAAGTCCACTATCTGGGCCAGAGCCAAGGACTACTCCACAAAGCTGGGTTGTCCCTGCCTTTCTGCAAATCTGTAGTCATCCCTGGTTGTTAGTCACCACCTAAGAAGTGGCACCTATCTGTGCCATGCAACATGTGGCCCCAGTGGACAGCTACAGGTTCCTTCAGACTTTGGAGACAAGATCAGAGTATGTCATTCTCTAAAATTGAGTTCATTCAAAACAAATGCACTTCACCATCTGAAAAACAGGACACAGGGAGAGTGTGGAATTGAGGATTCTAGATTTGAGAGTTAAAACCAGACAGTAAGACCCGGAATCCTGTGAGACTTTAGTCAAGTCATGTAACCTCTATGAGCTCAGTTTCCCCCAGAGGGGCAGTTCCCTGCCCTCCCTGCCTCCTGACATGGTCAGGAGAGATGGGGTGAGAAGTCTGGGGATGAAGCTGCCAGCCTGGTCTCCATGAGAACTCTGATTCATCCAGAGTGTCCCTACTCGAACCTAGATCAGTCTGTCATTCCTTTGTCCCTCAAAGGCACCAAGAATCAAAATGACTATTATCTGGGAGTCAGATACTGTGGAGGAATATTTGCCTACTTGGCTGTTTCATAACCTTTTCCTTAGACTTTCAAGATAAAGCTGGGAGTAGGGGTATAGGAAGGAGTTACATGATCCAGCGCCATACCAGCTAATAGGGGTCCAGAATCGGAATCCTCTGTGACCTTCAGAAAGATCTGCCAAGAAGGAGAAAAGAAAGAATGTGGTTTAGCATTTCCCCATCAGAAAAATCTAACCTGAGCTCCATTTAGATGGGCATTGCTTCATAATGGGAAGAAAATATGTTATGACTCTTTAAGAACATAGTCTTCTGTAAATACAAAAATGTAAGCACATGGCGACCACAACTATGTAAAGTATGTATGCATATGGACAAAGGCAGGTGGAAGTAAGCCAAAAATGAAGAGAGCTGCTATGCTTGGGTGGAGGAATTATGGCTTTTGGCTTTTACAAAACTTTACTGTGGTGTTAGATTTTTGCGAAGAACTGCCTCTTCTGGCACCTGACAGAACCCAGCTGGAATCTGCTTTACCTCTTCCAGGGGAGTGTCAGAAATCCCGAAACTGCTGAGCCCCAGGTCAGGCAGCGTGTCCTCCAGCTCTCTGAAGAGGCTGGCATATGATCTCTGCTTGAAATTCTTATTTGGAAGAAGGAAGATAAGTTCTTGACCAATGCATTCCACCAGCTTTGCCTCTGGCACATGGTGACGAACCACGTCTGTGAGCTCGTTCACATCCCCTAGGACAAGAAAAAAGACTGAGGCCCACTCATCCTTTCCAGAACCTGGAAGACTGTTGGGTGGCCTCGGTTTCCAACTTCCGTCTACCTTCCATGGGAGGAAAGGGCGTTTGTCACTCAACAGTGACTTTTTGAAAGAGCAACACTCATCGAGTCTGTTTTTAGCTGAATTTGTCCCATGATGGCCACTGAGAGGGAGGAGGAGATGGAAGCAAAAGTGCTCCCTGCTGGCGAGCGGTGCCACCTAGAGGAGGTCATGTGACTCCCCTGCAGTTTCCTCTTTCATCCAATCCAATATGGGCAGGAGGTACCTAAGTTCCTCTCTGTGAGAAGGGAGAAATAACAGTACCTACTCTGCTGTTGCTTGCGAGGCCTGAGCGAGTTAATACACACAGAGCCCTGGTAAGTGCGGGCACATGGGTGAGTATGCGTCACAACCACTATCGTGACCATCATCTCCTGTAGAAAGGGTTTTGTCATGATTGCTGCTCATTCTCACTCACCACAGGTGTGAGGGAAGGCGAAGTAGCATCATTCTCTGGTCTGGTCCAAGCTATAGGGGATTCGCCCAAGATGCTTACTTGAAACTGGTGACTGAGCTGAGTGGGCGGTCCCCTTCCTCAATCACACACCCACGTCTGACCTAACGGTGTGGAAAACCATGGCACTTTACCTGGGATTGCACCAGTTTCCTCAAACAAAACTCAACACCCTGTTCCCAGGAAGTGGCGAAGGGCATTGAAGAGCCATAGAGGCCAGTGGCTTGGGGGTGCGGTGAGCAGCGTGGAGTATGAGCCAGAGACAGGTATCAAGTATTTACCTGACACCCTTGTCCAGTCAGAACTGAATTTTATGTGCAAATGTGTTACTTTAACATTTAAAACCTTACTTTACAAACGTCAAAGCGTGGATGCGAAGAGACACTTCCGGGCACATGATTGCAAGAGGCAGGTCAAAGGGAAAGGGGTTCTGGGAACGCACAGCCCCTTGGAAAGCAGTTCTCTTAGAGAGAGTCAGGCTTCCCCAGTGAGTTCTTTTCTTTCTTTGTTTTAAAAATGACCCATGCGGAGGGATTTCGTGGCTCGCAGCCAACGTCCTTTCGCTTAGCTGGACTGGAAGGCTTGTTCTATGACAACCCTGCACATAGACGGGGTTGTCTGTCATTATGGGATGACTTCATGCAGGGGCTGGCGAGTTCTTTACTTGAGGATGTAGCTCTGCCCTCATAGTTCTCTAGGGGTCACGGCCATTGTTCTAGTAGGAAGGAAATTGAACCGAAGCTGCTGGATTCCCAGGAATTGTGTCTTAGATGTGTGTCAGCCTTTCCCGAAGTAGCTCTGTAGGTTGGCAGGCTCTCAGCGTCTGGCAGGGAGGCCTGCCGGTATGTGTGGGGTAGGTGGGTGTGTGAGTGAGTGAAAATCCTCGGCGTGGTTAACTGGAGCTTAGCATGATCTTCTGTTCCTTATTCGGGGCATAACTATTTACTGCACTTCCCACCATGCCCAGGGTCTCTATGCTACACAAAGAAAATCTTTATTTAGAAATGAAATCATATTTAAAAAAAATATATAATCCCAGCCAAGTGGCCTTGTTTCCAACTTGATTTTGGTGGAGCTAACTAAACATATTAGTATTGATTTTTTTTAAGTCTAAATTTTTTGGCCAAGATTCTTTCTAGTGTAAGAGGAGTCTTTAGAAAGCCAGGAGTGACCCACGGCAAGGCAGGCTAGCCAAAAGACACAGAGATCTCACCCTAAAAAGGTATCTCTGGCCACCCCCAGGTCTGTTAGTGTAGAGAGGCTGGGAGAGTGAAAACTGATGCTCTAACTCTGGGCACTTTCCCTCGAGTTTTAACCAGAGAATGTAACTTTTGTCTAGTTGTCTCGTTTTACCAGGACTCAGTAAATTTTTCAGATTTAGAAAAAAAAAAAAAGAAGTGTGCTAAATAGGAAACTCTTCTTCTTTGATAAGCAGGTGTGTCTGTCCTGCACTCATCTGGCTTGTACCTAGGTGTAGCTTTGCTCTGACTTAGGACTTACAGCACGTGTGGGGTCCACCTGCAGACACCTCCACTGGCGATATGGGTGGTGTTCATGGAGGGTGGGAAGAAGTGCTGGCACGAACCCTGGATCCCTGAGCTCCGATCCTACCGGGTGAATGATTGTTTCTATAGTGATAGCTTCTCTACTGCATCTCCCTGGAGGTAGGGATGCCCTTGAGAGGTCAGTGCACTGAACAATTGGACAGCTGAGGGAAGAGTTAGCAGATAACAGGAGCGTGTGCCATTACACCACTTGCAGTCCCCACATACAACCTCTGACTCTCAGTTTTCCCTAAGAGCTGTGTGTGCAGACAAGGTTCCACCAGAGGTGCCATGTGCACTTTCAGAAGCATCTCTGTCTAGACACTAATGTCACCTGGAGCCTGTGCAGGAGGACCCTGGGAATAAATGGAAGCTGAATATGTTTAAAGGCACAGAGTGGACAAAGACCAGATTCTCATTAAAGGGAGAGGGTGCTTAGATACATGACTTTTTTTTTTCTTTCTTTTTTTTTTTTTTTTTTTAAGAAAAAGAAGTTTTTGCTATAAGACATGTGTACTTGCTCATTTTCCTCCATTCTCTTCTCAGGATCTTGGGCATGCATGCACACATACCCGGCGTGAATTTAAGCCGCGGGGTCGGGGACTTGAATTGCAATTGACTACATGGGTGTCCAACAACGTAATCATTACGCCATCTGCTGGCCCCTAGGTGCAAGACTTTTAAAATCCCTTTGGGAAGGACCAGCAGATGGTGTAATGGTTGTGTCGCTGGACTCCCATGTAGTTGATTGCAGTTCAAGTCCTGAACCTGGAGACTTAAAACTCATGCCGGTCATGCTTTTGTGTGTGCGTGCGTGCCCAAGATCCCAAGAGGAGAATGGAGGAGAAGGATTTGAGCCATGGCCATCCTTTCTAGGGGGGTGATTTCTTGCTTTCTGTCTCTCTGACGAGTGCATGCTCCCTATAGCAAAAATTTCTCTCTCTCTCTCTCTCTCTCTCTCTCTCTCTCTCTTTTTAAATCCCTTTGGGAATAGAAGAAAAAGGAAGAGGAAAGAGAAGCTCAAGAATAAAGATGAGCAGTTGCAGGACCTTGAGCCTGAGAAGTACAGAGTGCTCTCTTCGCTCCCCTTAACATACATCACAATAGGACGTGCCCAACAGTAGTTTCATTTATCACTAAAATTCAGGACTCATTAGGGAATATGAATGTTGGTACAGAAAAAGAAAGCCCAACTATTACTGGGAGATGGTCACCACACAGGAACCAAGGAGTGGCCTGCCCCAGTCCTTACCGTCCAAGACTTGCTCTGGAGTTATCTCATCGACACAGGCTGGACACCTGCTGGAGAAGCCCTTCGACGCACAGCTGCAAGTTCCCTACGAGATGCATGGGAAAGGCTGACAAGAGACACGCCATGCCAGTGATGGCATCTCCCTGAGGCTGACTCCTGCTTTGTTTCTCGCCGCCAAGTTGGTCAACACAGTCACTGTTTAATCTGTTCATTCATCTGAGCACTTAGAGGGTGTGGCCGGTTGGTACTATCCTGGAGAATGTGTGTCAGGTGCACAGAGAAGCAGACCCTCAAAGGACCCCTCGGGCTTGTCATTCATCAGGTGACGACGGTGGATTCTGCGTGTGCGAGAAGTGCCACTCCTCCTTCCCTGTGCACACACCAGGCCACGGACAGGAAAGCCCAATAGCCGCCGGACACTTAAACCAGAGGCACAAGTAAGGCTACATCATAACCATGATGATTTGAATGTGAGCAGTGCCTGTTCTCAGGGAGCCCAGAGCACATTCATTGTGTATATATATATATATATATATATATATTTCTTTTTAAAATTTTTTTATTATTTTTTTTTTGGAGAGGTTTTTTGCTATAGGGCATGTGTGCTCACCTGAAAGACAGAGAGAGATAAAGAGACAGAAAGCAAGAAATCACCCCCCAGGGGGATGACCCCACCACAATCCCTTCTCCTCCATTCTCCTCTTGGGATCTTGGGCACGCATGCACACGTGCCCAGCATGAGTTTTAGTCACCGAGTCCAGGACTCAAACCGTGAACGACTACATAGGAGTCCAGTGACATAGCCATTATGCTAACTGCTGGTCCTAAACATTCATAATATTTTATCTCATTTATCTTCACGTCCCTAAGAAGCAGAAGAAGAGATCATTAGTTTCCTTTTCTATGTGGGGAGAAAAACAAGGAGTTAAGTAATGTGCCTGGGAGGACATGGCTCATCCACTTTGCAGCTCGGACCTGAACCTGGGTCTCCTGACATGCTGAGGTGGTCTCCTGAGATTTTTTTGGCTTTAAATATGCTTAGATTATGGTTTGCAAGGAGGCTTTTTCTTAGCTTTCATTTATCAGTAAAATTCTAGTCTAATTAGAGAATATGAATGTTGACATAAAAAAAAAGAAAGAAAGCTTTAACAACTACTCTTAAAATATTCTGACTTTGGGCCAGCCCTGTAGCCAGACCCTACATGGCCAACCACAATTCAAATGCCAGCCCGCGTGGCTTGAAAAACACACTGGTGTGTGTGTGTGTGTGTGTGTGTATCCCAAATCCCAAAAGATGGAGAAATGGAGGAGGAGAAATTGCAGTGTGACCATGCCCCATTGGGAGGTGATTTCTCCCTGGCTGTCTCTGGCCAGTAGATGCGCCCTCTAGCAGAACAAACAAACAAAACAAAATCTAACCTTACAGAATAAGATTATAATTACTACGTTACACCAAACCACGTGTGTAGTTTGGGATACTGGCATGTAATCACTCAGATCATTTCAAACTAGTAGTTTTGTTTTGGGTAAAACATCTGTTAGGAGGTCTGAATGTGCTCATCATGTGGTGGTTAAGGGCACTCGACTCCCATACGATCAGCAGCAGTTCGAGTCTCGGGCTTGGTGGCTTGCTTTCTCACTCCCCCCCCCCCCCCCCCCCGCCAACCCCATTCTGTCCCTCTCTGGTCAAATTTAAATAAATAAATAAACAAATAAAGTTAAATAAAATAATTCCTTTTAAAAAAAAAGAAATTTCCTACAGAAGGTCCTAGCAACAAGGAAGTGTATTCTGGCACCTAGAACTTGACTGGGGAGGAAAGTCCAGAGAGGCAGCCCCACGCTTGCTCCTTCTCCCCAGGACGGCTCCCTCTCTGCGCAGACACATACCTCACAGCCGTCTCTTTGGCTCTGGAAGTTTTTCATCTTGCGCACCAAAGTTAAGTAGAAGCCTGTGCCAAAGCAATTCTTCAGGAACAGTGGGGTGCCCGAGCAGTAGAGCTTCCCCTGGGAAATGATGGCGATGCGGTCTCCCAGGATGTCAGCCTCATCCATGTGGTGTGTGGACATGATGATGGTCCTGCCTGCACGGGCGGGTCAGGGGTCAGCAGGCAGGTCCTGGGCGTGGTTAGTGGAGGATGGATAGCAACCTCCTGGTTATAGGATCCCAACAACTGGGAGTTAATAAACACAAACACACACACACACACACACACACACTCACACAGGCGCACGTGCGTGCACACACATACACACACACGGGGCTAACCCTGTAGCAAATTGTAGGATATTAGGATAACACTGACAACTGATATTTCGGAGCATCCCACATACCGAGAGGACTGCCACACACAGACCTATTGGTCAGGCTTGGGTCTGACGAGTAAGTCACCATCCACAGGGCACATTTGTCCTCATCAGGCAGCATCTACTAGGCTCCATACTCACCATCTCTGGCCTGTTACACTTTGTGTTTGCAGTCTTTGTAAAGAATATGCACACATGCCCCCCCCCACACACACACACACATGGACTGGAGATATTGTTAGCAGAACAAAACAAACCAAAACATCAGCACTAGTGAGGATTCCAGAATGCCAAACCGTCAGAGAAAGGCTTGAGGAAATACCGGGTGACTAGGGGGAGCTGGATCTGAGCTGACAGGTGTCGTGACAGAGAGCAAGACATTTGCCCCTGCAGCAGTCCTCTGTGGCCCTGAGCACCTAGCTCATACCCTTACAGCTGGCCCTGAGTGGTCATCAACAGCTAAGGTGCTTCCTGGGATGTTTATAGGTGACGTGGGTTTCCTTAGTCAAGGGGAAATTTCACCTGAAGCTGCACCCATTAGTCCTGACAGAAGGGCTGCAGGTTGAGAGAACTTTCTAGAATAGCTTGGAAAGTGGGGGGCTCCATCAGTGATTCCCTGGTTGTACTTGTGTAAAATCCTCAGGAAGTTTTAACAGGAACTTAGATTCACGTTAAGCCACCTGAGTATAATTATAGCTGTTATTATATTATTCCGTTGTCAAACACCAGATGTCAGAGAGAGGGCCACAGGGAAGGCCTCAGTAAGGGCACCGGGCACTGGGGGCGGCCATTACCTGAGCGGTACTTCAGCAGGAGATCCCAGATCGAGCGCCTTGAGTATGGGTCCACCCCGGAGGTGGGCTCAAAAGGGCACTGGGCACTGGGGGTGGCCATTACCTGAGCGGTACTTCAGCAGGAGGTCCCAGATCGAGCGCCTTGAGTATGGGTCCACCCCGGAGGTGGGCTCATCCAGAACAACCACCTTGGCATCTCCCACAAAGGCGATGGCAACAGACAACTTCCTCTGCATGCCACCTAGAGGCACGGGGGTGGGGGTGGCGGTCACAGGAGGGACCGATGAGGAAAGAGAAAGGCCCGGGGCTGGCAGCATGAAGGGAGCCCTTGAATCTGGCAGCGGTTTGAAACTGCTTCCTTAGATCTTCATACAACACTCAAAACCCTGGTCACGTACAGGCCCTTTAACAAAGAACAGGTAACCCCTGCCTCCTAGGAGCCAGTCATTTGAAGACTGTCCTCACTCTTAGTTCAAACACATGAACAGTGGAATGAATAAAGCCCGGGTTGCTGCGATGCTGCGTTCCATGTGGAGAATGGCCCAGAGGCGGGCTGCTTTCAGATTCTCAGAACATCTCCACAGCAGTTCCAGCTCTTGGGGGCTCTCCTATTATATAGCGCCCCCACCCCGCTCCCATTTCCCAGATTTGCCATCTGGAGCCCCGTCTATTTTCCAACACCAAGCACCTGATAGATCCTGAGCCTCTTCGTTCCTCTTGTGGTGGAGGCCTGTGTCCTCTAACATGGTCTCCATCTCCAGCTGGGCCTCGCCCCAGGACTTCCCCTTCAGCTGGGCATAGAACAGGATGTGTTCAGCCACCGTGAGGCTATGGGGACAGGACAACGAGACAGGCAATGGGGGATCGGCAAGCCCCTTCCTGGCAGTTTATCTTACGGCGAGAATTAAAGGTAAACACAAAAATTTATCAATCCAGGCGTTCCTCATGGTGTTGTTTGAGATTCAAAAACAAAACAAACAGACCCCACCTACATATCTAACAAGAAAGGATGGCTTAAATAGTTTATTCATTCAGGGACCAACAGATGATGTAATGGTTACGTTGCTGGACTCCTACGTGGTTGATCACAGTTCGAGTCCCAGACCCAGTGGCTTAAAACTCACACCAGGCACATGTGCGTGCGTGCCCAAGATCCCAAGAGGAGAATGGAGAAGGGATTGCGGCATGGTCATCCTCCCTGGGGAGTGATTTCTTGCTTTCTGTCTCTCTGTTTCTCCAGTGAGCGTCTGTAACCTATAGCAAAAATTTCTCCTAAAAAAAATTCATTCATTTTCTCTCTCTCTCTCTCTCTCTCTCTCTCTCTCTCTCTCTCCTCTCTCCCTCTCTCCCTCTCTCTCATGCACACACACTCTCTGGCATTAAAAAGAAAGTAAAAAAGAAAAAAAAAAAATTCATTCATTCAATGGAATAGTATGGTAATATTAACATTATTTTATAGAAGAAGATATAATGCCATGAAAAGATGTTCATGATACCTTCAGTTAGAAAAAGCCATCACATTAAAATAAAATGGCAGGTTGGAATAATGTATGCATAGATTCATTCTCCTTTGTATAGTCTCTATGAACACCTATACAAGCATAGGAGAAAACCGAAAAACTAAATACAAGGTGTGGTTTTCTCTGGGGAGAAAAATTACAGGTGACTTATTTTCTTCTTTCTGTTTATGCTTCCTTCCTTCCTTCCTCCCACCCTCCCTTCCTTCCTTTTCTTCTGCCTTCCTTCTTTGCTCAATGACCACATTTAGCATCTTAAATAATAAATAGAAGATACTTTAACTGGAAAAAAAAAAGGCAACTGAAAAGTACCCTGAAAATTTGGTCTTTAGTGTCATGGTTTAAAAGGAAAAGAGGAGCAGGCGAGGCATAGCAGTGATGCAACCAGCCCCACACAGGGAAGGCTCTCACGCCAGGACCTCCCTGAGCACAGGGCACACACACGTGCCCGTGATTCGGGCTGCCTGACACTGGGGCGGATCACGGCTTGAGCACCTCATCGTGGGTGCCTGTTTGTCTGCCTCTCTCTGAAAAAATAAACCTAAAAGACAATTTCATAAGTGATAAACATACGGCAATATTGTTGTTTTTTAAAACAGACACAGCAGCCCTCCTCTCTTTGGTCCTTAAGAAGAATGTTTCAGGGCGAGCAAGGGGCGCATGGTTGGTCACTCTGTCAGAGAAGAGGTGGTGTCACTTTTCTGAGGGGGGAGACCTCAGCTCAGAGCACCAGAGGCACAGTCCTGTATCCCAAGGGACCATTTCCTCCTTGCAAGTGGGACAAGAGACCTCAAACACAGGGAAATTAAACAAGAGTATTGCCACCTGTGCCCAGACCTGGCATCCTTGAGCTGGGCTCTAGAGAACATGTGTGTTGGGAAAAAAAAAAAAAAAAAAAAAAAAAAAAAAAGAAAAACACACAGAGAAAACCTAGTAAGGGATCGCAGACGGCATAATGGCTATGTTGCTGGACTCCCATTGAGTCAACCACAGTTTGAGTCCCAGACCCAGTGGCTTAAACTCATGCCGGGTGCGTGTGCGTGCGTGCCCAAGATCCCAAGAGGAGGATGGAGAAGGGATTGCAGTGTGGCCATCCCCCCTGGGGGTGGTTTCTTGCTTTCTATCTCTCTGTTTCTCTCTGTCTTTCTAGCGAGCACACTTGCCCTATAGCAAAAACCTCTCAACAAAAAAAGAAAGAGAGAACATGTGTGTTGGGAGGCAGAGGTGAGGCCAGGGCATGTGGGTGGGGGTGGTGTTTCCATTCCTGTTTTACTTACTGGTGGAACAGGATGTTGTACTGTGGACACATGCCGAGGCTCTGCCGGATTGCGTCCAGGCTGGTTTCAATGTCCTTTCCCCCAATGAGCACAGTCCCCGATGTTGGTGGCAACAGCCCTGTCAGGATGGACCTGCAACCACAGGAGAGGAGGCCTTTGAGAAGGACCTTGAGAGGCAGCACCCACACCAGGATCAGCGAGGACTCTCCCTGTGGTTACTGCCGGGGCCCTGGATCGAACTCGAATCATTATTAGCTGTGGCACCAATAGTCCCCCGTAGAGTGTTTAGTACCAGGCCCTCACACAGAGGATCACATCTGCTTTTTTTCTTTGTTTCTACTTATTTCTTAGTGTCCCCAGGGCTGCAGCAATGGGCTTCTGGGATTCTCGGGCAAGAGCACTCACTTGGAGACACGGGTATCCCAACCAGCCCTCACAGTGCCTGGTGCCAGAGGGGCTCTCTTAAAGGTGTTCAGGGGGCCAGCAGGTGGCGCGGTGGCTCAGGTGCTGGACTCTCACGTGGCCGACTGCAGTTTGAGTCCCGAACCTGGCAGCTTGAAGATCACACTGGGCTTGTGAGTGTGCATGCGCGTGTGTGCATGAGTGCCCAAATCCCAGGCAGAGAATGGAGGAGAAGGGATTGCAGTGTGGCCATCCCCCTTGAGGGAAGCAGTGATTTCTCACTTTACCTCTCATTGTCTTTCTCTGTCTCTCTGTCTCTCTGGCAAACACACATACCCTATGGTGAAAAACTAAAAACAAAGAAACAAAAAGGTGTTCAGGGTGGGGCTCCATGCTTTGCCTGCTGGGAGAGCAGCAGATATTAAAAATCTGGGTGTTGCCATTACCAAGTCCATCGTAAGGTCCTGATGGGAGAAGCCCAGGCGCTTATAGGTAACCAAAGTTCAGCTAGTTCAGGTGAGGGGATTACCACCAACAATATCATCTTTGGATCCAAAACATTAAAAGCCCAAAAGCAGTATTTTTTGTTTGTTTGTTTTGTTTTTAATTTGTGTGTGTGTGTGTGTTTGTGTGTGTGTTAAACAGAAAATAATGACTCCCACCCCTTTGGGTTGTTGCGAGGATTAAGTGAGTTAATACATGTAATGCCCTTAGAATAGCGCCAGCATAAAATAAAACTAAATGTTAATGCTATTAAACATCGTGCTATAACCCCACTCCCTGCTCCCTGCCCCCGAAGCTGCCTTTCGCCAATCGCTGAAGTCACGTGTTTGCCTCTGAAGAGCCCTGGGACCATGCGTGGAGCTCTCTGACCTTATTAGTGAACAAGGAGAGAAAGCAAATAGATGTAGACATCACACCGGCTCTGTCCCTGCCTTCTGACATAATCTTGGGCTCTCTGAACTTGGATTTAGGAGCTGAAATCTTCTAATCTTCCCTCTGATCAACCACTAGAGGGAAACAGAACCAAACCTAATGGCACCGGCCCCACATTCCATTCACACTGAACCACCCTAGAGAACATTCCAGGGCAGGGTGTACACACTGCTGTTCCTTCCTGGGGCTCTGCAAGGAGCCAAGAGAGTAAGAGACTGGATCACATGAGTTCACTGTCCCCTGTGAGATCTGCATCTGCTACTCCTTGAGTTCTTCTCTCAGCAGATGGCGCTCAGGCCCCGCGGAGAAGTGAGGGAGGCTCCTGAGGCGAAAGGTCCACACAGAGCCTTTGGTTGTCCCTGAACTTGGCGTTCAGTCACGAGGCTGTCAGCCCACGGGCCCTTCTTGAGACTGCATCCTTTTTCACGTTCTCCAAGGTCCCTTGTTGACGTTGAAGTCTGCCTAATTATTGATAGGAACAGGAATGCTCCTGAATATAAGTAGTACTCTACCGACCCTGTGCATGTGAGGATGAGGGTCATGACTTTATCACCATGGACAACGGTGATGTCGGAGAGGTTGAAGGGGGGATAAAGACCTCAGTGTGTTAGAAACAAGAGGCAGTTGTGGTGTGGTGGGAGGACCTGGTTCTTGCACTGCTAACCCACTACAACTTGGCCTCAGGAAAGTCACTTCAACTCTCTTTCTTTTTTGAGAGGTTTTTGTTATAGGGTGCATGAGCTCCCTGGAGAGACAGACAGAAAGCAAGAAATCACTCTCCAGGGGGCATGGGCACACCGCGGTCCCTTCTCCTTCATTCTCCTCTTGGGATTTTTGGGCACATACACATGTGTGCCTAGTGTGAGTTTCTTTTTGGGGGGTGGGGGGAGAGGTTTTTGGTAGAGGGTGCATGCGCTCACCAGAAAGACAGAGAGAGACAGAGAGATAGAAAGCGAGAAATCACACCCCAGGGGGGATGGCCATGCCGCAATCCCTTCTCCTCCATTCTCCTCTCAGAATCTTGGGCACGCACGCACACACACCCTGCATGAGTTTAAGCCACTGGGTCTGGGACTCGAACCAGGGTCGACTACATGGGACTTCAGCATAGCCATTACACTAACTGCTGGTTCCCCTTGTGTGAGTTTCAAGCCTCCAGGTTGGGGACTCAAACAGCAGTCATCTATTTGGGAGTCCAGCACCTTAACCACTGCACCACCTGATGGCCCCACACTTCAACTCTTTTAATGTCCACTTCTCTGGCACACAAATGGGTCAATAAACTTATGCCACCTCTCTCTTGAGTTTCTTTGGAGAGTCCCATAAAGCAATATATGTAAGCGAGCTTTGAGTACTGCAACATACTTCATAAATTCTTGCATACCACAAATATAGAGTACAATTTTGCCACTGAAGTTGATGGGAAAAAGGAGATAGCCACAAGTGGGGAAAGAATAATGGCAGGGAATGCCGGGACAGTGTAGCAATCCAGCCTCTTTGCCAGAAAACTCACAAGGTAGTGGTTTTCCCTGCTCCATTGTGACCAAGGAATGCGGTGATCTGGTTCTCATAGAAGGTAATGTTAAGATGGTCCACAGCTGGCCGACCATAAGGCTCAAAACTCTTTACCAGATTCTTCACACATACTCCGGGAACCAATCCTGGAAGCTCACGTTCAAAGAAGGATTCTTGGAGGAAAAAAAATAACATGACGTAAATACAATGCCTTCCAGTACACTTTCTCAAGGCTCTTTCTTCAGGCCTTTGTCTTCTGCCTATAAAGTCACCTACCACATGACTTCAGCTATGACCATTGTAAGGAAGACTGCAGAATAATAATGGTGATAACAGTATCAAAGATTTTTAGTTAGCACTTAGTATATGCCAGGCACTGTTTCAAGTGCTTTATTTATTTATTGTATCCTTTGGATGGCCCCATGGATAGATGTGCCCATTTTTTATATTTCTATAGGTGAGGAGTGGAGAAATCCAGTGTCTATCAAAGTCCCATAGCTCATGAATGGCAGAGTTAAGATTCAAACCCAGGACTACGCTCACCATAGTGCATCACTGTCTACACAGAGATACTAAGCACAGTCAGCCCCAGGCCCTTGATTTCAATAGCTTACTGATCATTTCCTCACGGATTTCTGACAGCAGCTTAGGCTCCTCATCTTCTACCCCAAACCACACTTTCCTTTAGACTCTCCCATGTCTACTCCTTGGACCCACCTCCTAGTCATCTCAGCTCAAATCTGGTTGAGCATTGACCAAAGCTGACCTCTTGCTCCTTAGACAGCCAGAGTTTTCCAGTTACCTGGGTAGGACGGTTGACGCTTCCTCGTCACTGTCTCTCATACCCTGCCCCTCCCTGCACTCTCACACCGCTGCAGGGCAGGTCTGGAGGTTACATGGTCAACACTTCTCCCTGACCCCCAGCCTCTCTCTGCTTCAGTTCACCCTCTGTGAGACAACTTTATCATTGTGTGGTACTGCAACAATAATGACAACAAAAATCTCATTGCCTTTTCTCTTTGCACCTCCTGGCCTTGCCTATAGCTGAGGTGGAACTAGTCCCCCGCTCCTTGGTTTCAGCTCTGTCATTCCACTCTGGGAGGAGGGTCTTCCAGCAACGCTGCTAATTGCAAGCCAGCTCTGTGGGGGACTGAGGGACTCTGACTTTGGCTTTGTGAAATGGCACCTGGAGTGGGCCAGAGGCACAGAGGCCTGATGCTCTGTCTCTCTAAACCAGAGTATGGTGGAATGAGCACTGTAGCACCCACAGAGAAAGGCATATGCTTAGGGAATGAGAAACCTTGGGAGGGATACAGAAATGTTTCAGGGGCAAAAGCCAGGGATACGGCACTTCCACGCCCGGTCCACCAGTTCAGGAAGCCTCAGGTGACTTCCACGGTCAGGAAAGGCTTTGATGGCTTGGATGAATGGGCTTCCAGATTTGCAAACCACAAGTGAAGTGCGGTGAGCTCTACTAGGCTCTCTTTCCCCCAGTGCACAGAAGCATTTATTTTTGTCTTTCCTTATAGCTCATATCCGCTTGAAGTCCCAGTGACCCAAGTTATTGTTCTAGCTAAATCCTCGGAAGTCAGCACATTTGTGTAAGTCACTTGGGGTTTGCCTAACAAGGGCACAAACACACTACATACTTGGGGTTTGCTTTCTCCAGGAAAAATGTGTTAATGTCTGGCTGGACCATTCATTCCGCGCACATGCAGCAGGACCCTTGAGAAAGGATCAGGGTTAACGCTTGTCAGTAGAGCCAGTCTCCATTTCACCAGTCATGAGGCGTTTTGCTCTGGCCTTTCAGTGTTCAGAGCCCTTTCCTCGCCTCTGCTTTGCATTCTTTACTGGGGTTTTACCATGCATTCCTCCTGGGCGTTCGGGATCCTCCATTTCCTCGGTTACAGGCTCAGTCTTTTCCAGGGCCCTTTCCTCTCTGGTTGAACACCCTGCAGCAACCAAAGCTAGTGTTAGTCTCCAGTGAGAGGTGAGAACCAGCAAGGCAAGAAAGGAAGGGAGAGGCCAGGGAGCCAAGTGAGTCTCCTACCAGTGGGGAGACAGGGCTCCCTCAGCAGGCCAAGTCAGCGTCCCCTGAGGGGCCTGGCCCAGCCCAGCCCGTGCACGGGGCCCCCATCCTGTGACCTATGGCTGGTCTGTGAAGTATCCAAGCACGATTGTGCATCACTGCCAAGCCCAGAGGGAGTTTTGTAGCCAGAACTTCAGACCTGGAGAGTTTCACCTCATCCTCTTACGTGCCAGGCGGGGCCCTCCATGGCAGAGACCGTGATGCACAAAAACAGAGTAACGAAACCAAGACTGGATTTGCAATGGGTGTGTTTTAGTCCATCACTGGTGCTTTTCACCCCAATCCAGACATGTCAAAGTCCATTCAAGGTGGTCTGATGGCAACCAGCTTATCAATAACATACAGCCTGAGAAATGGCTTCCCTGAGAAATCCACCTATGCGGGCATTCAGGTATCTGCAATTAACACCAGGGTGCAGCCTAGTGGAGGTACCAGCCTAGACCAACTGCGAAGTAAAATCACGCCGTCCCCAACACACACACAGACACTTTTTATTTTTATTTTTTTTGTAAATTTGGCATTTGGTTTAAAAGGATATTAAGACATCCTGGAAGGGGAAAAGAAGCTGGACCAGCCAGACAGACAGGAAAGCAGGGCCAGGAGGGAACCACCGTTGCCAAGCAGCTAAGGGCTCTTGGCCTCAAGTGCACATCCGTGAACAGGGCGGGTATTAGAGCAGCAGCCAGCCGGGGCCTTCCGTCCATGCCGCCCCCTATAGGTTTGCAGGAGTACTTGCAACAGCAGGTGATGGGCCTGGTGACCAGCGGTGTGCCACCTCCACTACTTCTTTTTCTGCTCCCTAAAGGATGTTTGCATGGATCCCCCACAATTCCTTTGATCGCTTTATTAGCTATCATACTGCACTAATGTGTAATAAAATAGCAAGGGAAATATCCCTCTGAAGAGTTGAGCCATTGGAGTGAGCTCCTTGCCAGGAAATCTGTGTCTGAGTTCCAGATGTTGTCCCAAGTGACCAGGGGAAACTTGGACAAGGTATTGGATGTCTCTTGGGTCCATTTATTTCATCAGTGAAAGGAAGGGGTTAGGAGAAGAGACTCAGTCTTCTCTGACTTTAGAGAATTTTAGGAATCTCTTTCAGTCTAGCCCATGAGAAAGGTGAAAAAAATGTGGCTCTGTTAGCAAAATATATGTGATTCACTTTTGAAGGGACACATTTGTCTTTTTTTTTTTTTTTTTTTTTTTCTCAAGAGGCAGAATGTCTGTTGGGATTGTAAACAGAGAAAAAAGCCTACAAGTCTGATATGCAAGTATCTGCTTTGACATTAAAAGCATCTCAGGAACACACTCCTGGGTTGAAATTTTCCATTTATGATGGGATTACAATTTCATTATAGTAGAAGTTTTAAAGTTACAGAGACACAAGATGGACAAACCGATATAATGAAAAAAATATGTAGCTGTTGAAGTGCTATTTGTTTCAACCATTAAAAACAAAAGCAAAGAAACCCGGCCCAAGTCTTTTAAGATCTCTAGACTAAACTTCTAGAGAAAGAAAAATCTGTCTTAGTGCTCAAAGGGTAAATCCTGGTGCAGGACCAATAATATTAAGCAAAGAGGGGGTAGGCAAACAACAGCTTGGAAAGTTAATTTCTGTTGCTTCTAGAACCTCTGAGCTCTAGGGGAGTCCCTAGCTCTTAGCTCCAGAATTTGACTCCCTCAGACCTCAAAAAAAGTCTGTGCTTATCCTCATTTCTCAAACGTCAGGTTTCCTCTTTTTTTCAGTAGGAAAGGTAAATTTTACCTAAGTGCATGGTGGGCAAATGCCCTTGTAGCCTTCTTCAATCACAAGAAAGATCAGTACCAGAAGAGTTGAGAGTATCTGCCTTGATGATCAATAGCTCTTTCTCAGTCTCTGGATGAGAACTCATCTTGGGAGAATGAATTAATTTTTATTTTGAAAAATTGGAGAGGACTCAAAAGACAAGAAGAGACAGCAGGAGACAGATGCAAAGACAGATCATTCTCGATTCCCTGGATCTCTGCTAAATGAAAAACTTGCAAAAGTAATTTGAACCCTGAAGTGGTCTGGCCTTCTTTTAGTAGGGTGACATAATCCATCGGGACGAGCTATGCAGGACACAAGGATTTATCCATTCTCAGCTACTCCCTCTGGTCCTTAAAACAAGGGGGTTCCTGGAGTCTGTGATGCTGCATTGCAGGGGCAGAGCCTCCAGGGGGCAGCTGCCTTATCAGCAATCACACTTGATGTGAAAGGTCACCTCTCAACCCACACACCTCCTGTGCATGGCCCAGGGAGCTAGTTTCTAGCATTAAGTTTTTAAAAATTCAATACTTAATAACTCACCTTCACCTCCAAGCCAATAAGACTCTTGTAGAAAGAAGAACCAAGGAAGTGGGGTTCCATAGTCCCCTAAAAATAGGCAAATAAAGAGACAAAGCCTAAGTAGTTTCCCTGTGTCTCCTTGCCATGATTCTATAAGATCTAGCTCTTATCTAGCTGAACCCCAAAGAGTAACTACAGATATTTATAGTTCAGAAACCATTAAACAGCTATCCATAAAGACTACTTCTTTCAATATGTTTTAACCCGAAAGGTCATATTTTTGTGTTATCAGCACTCCTGAGGTCGAATATCTTGGTTGACATTAGGTTGCCAAGAAAACATTTCAGTCAATAATTAAAATAATGTCCATTTTCACTAATTGCCAGATAATAGTAACGATGATAAACACTAATATTTGTTGGATACTCTTTCTGTGGTGGGCATTGCTGTAAGCACTTTCCATGTGTTAATTAATTTAATACTCAAAATAACTCCAGGAGATAGGTAGTGATATTTTTCTTGTGGATAAAAAGCGGGAGGCATCCAGAGTTTGAACCATCTGCCCTAGATTACAACTAATTAATCATAGAAATATGGAATTCCAACACAATTATTCTGGTTCTAATATCACTATTTTTTTTTTTTTTTTTAATATGGCCATAGGGCACATGTGCTCGCTGGAGAAACAGAAAGAAAGAAAAAGAGAGACAGAAAGCGAGAAATCACTCCCTGGGAGGATGGACACGCTGCAATCCCTTCTCTTCCATTTTCCCCTCAGGATTTCAGGCACACATGCATATGCGGCCTGCGTGAGTTTCAAGCTGCCAGATCTAGGACTCAAACCACGGTCTGCCATGTGGGAGTCCAGCGACATAACCACTATGCCATCTGCTGGTCCCATAGTATCACTATTCTTAATAGTCCACCCTCTCCCCTTGACCGTTCTAACCCATTTTACTGGATCCATCTGGGCTACAAGAAAGACTCCAACATTTCTAGTCTAGTTCTCTTAGCAAATTTTGTTCCCTGCAGTCTTGATTTTGGCAAACACTATCTGCTTTTTTAATGGCTGTCACATATTTCATGACACCTCTTGGATAGGGTAGTGGGAAAGATAGATTCAGCCCTGCCCTGAGGAAGCTGGCATGAAACCACTAGACTGTCCTCGAGTGAGGGCAGGCCTGGGCCCATCACTTTCACCACTCTATCCCAGAACCTGGACCTACTGAGCCTCACACAGGTGCTGCTCAGCAAATAATTGATGTACAAATGAAAGCTTTTGCTTGGCTGAAATAAAGCTCTAGGATTATGCTCAATTTCAATTTTAATACAACTAATTTTACTTATTATATCTCTTTTCAATGGCTTGGTGAGATAGAAAAAATTCAAGCAAGTTCAAGTGTCCTGCTCCCACCCATGACGCTGGGTTGAATTATGTTCCCTCTAAAAGACATGTGTTTGGGTCTGTGTTATAACACAAAATATGCCTGGTCTTTTGATATAACATAAAATATGCTTGATCTTTATTCCCAGTTCTTGTACAGGGCACAGATCTCTCACAATACTTGCAATTTCCTGAGCGATAGGAGCTTTTATTTTATTTTATTTTATTTTTTTAAGAGAGTTTTTTGTTTTGTTTTGTTTTGCTTTGCTTTGCTGGTCATGTGCTCTTGCCAGAAAGACAGAGAGACAGAGAGACAGAAAGCAAGAAATCACTCCCTGGGTGGATGGCCACACCACAATCCCTTCTCCTCTATTCCCCTCTCAGGATCTTGGGTATGCACGCACATGTGCCTGGTGTGTATTTAAGCTACTGGGTCCTGGACTTGAACTGTGATTGATTACATGGGAATCCAGCAATGTAACCATTATGCCATCTGCTGGTCCCTGGAGCATTTTTTATTACTTATAATGGGCCCCTTTCACCACCATGCCTAAATTTATGTTAATAAGGCACATGGGGCAGGACACTATTAGGGCCCCCTCTGAGGACTGGTTACCAGAAAGACCAAACATGCAAAGAGAAGAATCTTTTTCCTCAACCTCCAACCTGCAGGGAGTGGGGGGGTAGGCACGGCTGGAGATTGGGTTATACCAACTCTTGAACAATAAGAAGCAGAGCCCTTCCAGGTTAGTAAACACATCAAAGTGCTGGGGGAAGGGAGCAACCAGAGGGGGAATGGAAACACCCTAGGTATCTCTTGCCTTTGGCTCTTTTCGATTTGTGTCCTTTTCTATAAAACTGTGATCGTAAGTAGAGTACTTTTTTAAGTTCAGTCAGTCATCCTAGCTAATGATTGAACTGATGGGAGGGATGTGGAGCTCCCAAATTTGTAGATGACTGGGCAGAAGTATGGGGAGGCTGGACACCGCCATTTGAAGTGGGAGTGTCTAATGGGACTGAGCCTGGAGGCTGGAATAATTCTCGATAGTGTCAAAACTGAACCGACACCCTGTTGATGTCATAGAATTAATTGGCGTCAGAAGAAAACACATCTAGCATCAGAAGTAGTGTAAGGGACTAGACTCATGGCATAGTGGTTAAGGAGAAAAAAATCCATGAGGATCCTAACCCAGAAGGTGGCCTTGTTTGGAAAAAGGGTCATTGCACATATGATTGGTTAAGATGAGATGAAGTAGGGTGGGCCCCTAACCCAATACAACTGGTGTTCTTATAAGAAGACAACCAGGTAAAGAAGATACACAGTGGGACCAGCATATGGCATAATGGCTCTGTCGTTGGACTCCCATATGGTCGACCTTGGTTCTAGTCCTGGATCTGGTGGCTTAAACTCACGCCAGGCACATGTGTGTGTGTGCCCAAGATCCCGAGAGGAGAATGGAGGAGAAGGGATTGCGGCACGGCCATCCCCCCCAGGGGGTGATTTCTCGCTTTCTCTCCATTTTCTGGTGGGCGCATGCAAAAACCTCTAAAAAAAGAGACAGTTACACACTCAGAGAATGCCATGTGTCCATGAGGATTGGAGCGATGCATCTATGCAACACAAGCCAAGGAATGCCAGACCGCCACAAAACTACTGGACGCTGGAATGAAGCAAGGTTGGATCCTTTTTCTAAAGGTTTCAGAGGGAGTATGGCTCTGTCAAAACCTTGGACTTAGGCTTTAACCATCATAACTGTGAGATATAAACTTCCACTGTTTCAAGTCACTTGGTTGTGATTAGTCCTAGGAAATGAATACACTCATGCAGTTAGGATTCAAACACGGGCATCCTGGCTCAGTCTAGTGATCTTTCTTCTATCTGAGGTTGCTGCCTACTTATTTCTGCCAACCAGGACTGCCCTGAGATGATCTGAGAGCCATGAGTGTGTCCCTCTCAGGGATCCGGTCCAGCCTCCTTCTCCTCTGCCTGTTCTTGGCCACAGCATCAAGGACCAGGCCCGTCCATCATAGCATAGGGAGACTACCAGGTGGCTCAGAGGCCATTTGAATGGAGACGGAACTTATCTAATTAACAGGGAATGCTAATTTGAAGGAAAACATTGTTTTCTACAAAAGTAAACACAAAACTGTACGAATGGCCAATTTTGATTCAAGAACTGATTTCTGTACTACAGATTAGTTAGATATATAGCCAATGTCCACCTAATGTCAGGCACTATTCTGGGCACTGGGACTATCACAGTAACAAAATAGGCCATGTGCCTACTCTTAGGGGCTCACGTTACCAAAGGTGCTGAGTCAATAAATGAAGATACCTCATGTCAGATGGTGATAGATGTTTCCAAAAATAAAGCAGGGTAAGGGGACAGGAGGTGTTTTTATATAGTGATAGGTACCTGCAATCTTCAGCCTGGAAAGATCCCAGCAATAAGGAGATATTCGAACAAAGGGAGGAAGTAAGCCTGAAGCCTGGGTGGGATGGAACAGAAACATACTCCTGCAGCAAGAACAGCAGGCGCCAAGGCCCTGAAGAAAGATGTACTTGGGAAGTACGAGGCCATGCGGCTAGAGCAGGGACTTGTGTGGAGAAGAAAAGACATGAGCTGAAGATGGCTGGAAGCCAGATAATGAAGCATCTTGTAGGCCAGGGTTGGAACGCTGGGTTTTACTCTGGATGGGAGGAAATGCCGTTGGAGGCATTGGAACAGGAGGACTGACACCATTTGACATAGATTCTGGAAGGCTCTGCACACAGTGTGGAGAACAGGCCAGTAGGGGTAATGGCGAAGGGGGTTGAGACAGGGAAGGGAGTAGAGGTGGTGAGGAGGTCAGATTTGGGATCAATTTTTAGAGCCAGCAGGATATTTTGGATAGCTTTTGACTTCTAGATTTAAATTTCAAATGCTGGTTCTGAGAGTACAAACTAAAAGATAAATGGGAAAGAACTGGGGATCTAAAGAACCCTGTACCCCATGGAGGGAGGCACTTACCTGGAAACACCTGGTCAAGGTACCAAGCAAGCAAGCCGTACAAAGCAGCATCGAAGAGCATCATCTTCATGGACATCAGGAAACTGAAGTCGTCACCTTCCATGGGACTGCTCCCGATGTTGGTCCACTGCAGCCCCAGGCCTTGCTCCTCAAAGCGAACCAGGTACTCAGTGCCAAACCCAAATGCCACAGGCGACAGCAGGCTCTGCAGGGGGCAAGGAGGACACAGAGGATAAGCAGAGGGTCTTTTCTCTGACCAAATAGTACCCAGAGGCCCACAGGGTAGGGAGGAGGCCACCTCAGAGAAGGGTTCAGGCAGCCTTTCCACAACAAGAGAATTCTGGGAATGCCTCTCAGTCCTCGGGACCCCTGCCCAATACTCACTGAAAGTGTCTCATCTGTTCAGTAGAACATCGTTGAATTGCAATGTAATGGGGATGACAAACACCACGTAGTATAACACACCAAAAGACAAAAGGTTCTTATGTTTTCCTTCCTACCTCTTCCTTTCTTCCTACCTCTTTATTTATTTATTTTTTTAAAGTTTGTTTTCTTCCTTTTGTGTAAGAGAGCACTAGAGAGTGACAGACACCTTTGACAGGGTCTCCTCAGACTGAGAACTCCTTCCGGCCCTCCAGCCAATCAGGATCTTGGGCATATGTGCACCTGGTATGCTTCAGGGTGACTTGGGCTCTGAAACTGCAGTTGGCCACATGTCTTCCAGCACTGTAGATCAGTATGCTACTGCCTGTACCACCATGCTGGGCCCCTACCTCTTTCTTAAGATAACTCAGTTCTGAGTAGAACAAAGAAGCTAACTTGAGCTGCTTTGTGAGAGACTTCCAGTTGAAGGGACTACCACATTGTCAGTTTCCTAGGGCAGGTTTGGGGGGTTAGGTAGGAGATGCTCTCATAACCTCTCAATGACCACTAGGTTAAAAAAAAAAAGTCTCAGATTGGATCTGTCCCATAGCTTAGTGGTTAAGGAAGCTGGATACCATGACCACAGTTCAAATCCTGGCCCCAGTCTAGGCCTGGTCCACAAAACTGCCAGACTTACAAAGTTCCTTGGTGGTTCCACATACCCAGCAAGTTAGCTGTGTCCTCAAAGAACCATCCGTCTACCCAGTGATTACTAAAATAGCCCAGCTCTGCCCACAGGCTGAGTCATAAGGATTTCTTACCACTACCTATTGTGATCCTTTTAGAAAACTGGGTGCTTTAAATGGCAGCAATTAATTTCTTATTTAACATGAGAAATAAAATGCATATGCCCTGGCAGCTTTGGAGCCAAGTTTGAGTCGTGAGAACGAGTCAGGTCTTTCCCCAATGAGAGGAAGGTGGTAGTCCATTCTTGACTTTATAACATAGGGACAGGGCGATTCTGGAGGACAAGGAAAACTACACCCTCCAGGACCTGAGGCTGATGAGTCTGGGTTAATGAGAGGGTGGAAATGGCCCATTTGAAAACAATTAGCTAAAAGACAGCGCTATTAGTTTGGGAATCTGGCACTAAGAGATCTCTCACGCAATCAAAAGTAAATTTCTGGAGTCCCTTTGTGGCCAGAGAGCCTGACTGGGCAAACTCATTTCTGCAACCTTTCTGCGTGCACTGGTAGAGCATGTAAAAGACACTTACAGGACTTCTCTGACTCAAGCTCTTTAGAAGTGAAACAAAAGCTTTTAATTAATGGAAACATTTTGACAGTCAGTCATGGGTCAAGCTCCTCCTTTCTGACTCTTCAAATAGTAGGAAAAGGAAACTGAGCACAAGTCGCCTGCTTCTTCTCTTGTGGATAAACAAAAAAGATCCATGAGTTGAGCTGGTTTTTCAATGACTTCTCAGGGCAGATTAATCAAGCAGGTGGGTGAGGAGTAACTGTTGGATCCTTAGGATGAAGACCACTCCCCCTTGCCACTGTGCCTTTTAACCTAATGTTAACCTTTTAACCATATGACCCTTTGAACCAAAAGGCAGAGTGGACTTCCTCAGAGGGCAGGCAGACCCTTCAGAGGAAACCTATCATGGACCAATGGTGAGCCCCAGGCCCTCACCACGGCCTGCTTCAGCTCAGCCGTCATCCGGTCCTGCCAGGCAAAGCACAGGATATGCGGCAGGTAGAGTGTGAAGTAGATAACACCGCTGCAGGCTGCTGCTAGGCTGGCCTTGGAGAAGAAGGTGCTGAGCAGGAAGCACTGCATGATTGTAGCAGTGGAGAAAACCATCAGGAACAGGAAGAGGATGAATGGATTACTGTAGTGTAGGATTCGTCCATGCTGAAATCAAAGAGACCACGTGTCAGTAGTTCCCACCCACATCCAGGGGCACCATCCTACGCACAGAAGTCTTTTCCACCTGCTTCTTGTTAGTGCCTAAATGTCCACGATGTACACTCAATGCTTTGAATGCCTTCAATCCTACAAATTCCTTTCTGTTTGTTTTTAAAATTAGTATTAGAGGGCATGTCTGCTCACCCTAAAGAGAGAGACAGAGAAAGTGAGAAAGAACCCCCAGTGGGATGTCACACTGCAGTCTCTTCTCTTCTACTCCCCTGTTAGGATTTTGGGCACACATGCACTCACACCCAATGTGATTCTCAAGTCAACAGGTCTCAGGTCTCAGTACCTTTCACCATGTGAGATCCAGCCACTGTAACCACCATGCCAATAGGGGGCCCCACTTGCCATTTTCTTCTGGGAGAGGTAACACACTGGGTTGTCTATCAGTCCTTAGTAATGTTAAAAGAATTAATTGGGAGACCATCAGGCTGAGACACCTCTGGCATTCTAGATTCCTAAGAAAGCAAACCAAAACCCAATTTAGATTAGCTTAGCTGATCGGAAACCTCCAACTAACCTCTAATTGGGGACTTTCCATTTTATCCAACCAAGTATTTGTCTTTCTTTGGCACCCTCCCAGTGGAGCCGTGAACCACTTATGTGTGATCTGAAGTTGCCCAATTTGCGAGCCTCTAATTGCTCAAATAAACTTTTTAGATTTTAATGTGCCTAATTTTACCTATCAACAGTGATGATTATGGGTTAAGTAAATCAGTCCTTGACAGAAAGAGAGTAGAGTGGAGAAGTTATGCCTATAGCCGGGAGTAAGACCTGGGTAGCAGGTCTAGGAGTGTCAAAGGACCTTGAATATACACATGATCTTCAACTTAATAGGGGATTATGTCCTGAAAACCCACTGAAAGCTGAAAATGTTAAGTCAAAAATGCATTAGTACACCTAACCTACTGAACATCATAGGTTAGGCTAGCCTGCAGTTTAGCAAAATCATCTAACACAAAAGCTATTTTATAATAAAGCATTGAATATAGGTCATGCAATCAATTAAATACTGTACTAAAAAATGAAAAACAGGATGGTTTAATGGGTACTCAAAGTACAGTTTCTACTGAACGTGATGTCACTTTTACACCATCATAAAATCAAAACATCGTCAGTCTAACCATCATAAATCGGGGGTAGAAGAACCATCTGCACCGAGTACATAGAACAAGGAGGGGGGCGGGGAATTCACTTCAGAGAACCATTACTACTCGTCCTGGGTCCTGGCCTGCTTACTTGTCCATGTATACTTTTATTCTGAGATTTGCCACTCACATAGATGAAAATATAAGTAATTAATCCAAATTACTTAGAAAGGCCTTGATCCTTTCTATTGATTAATACTATATAAATACATTTCATAGAATCTGTGGAAAATACTCAGTACCTTTCACATTAACTCATGAATTAATCATTGTGGCGATGCAGAAAATCAGACAAAACTAGCAACTTTCGCTACACGAGTTGCTGTCAATTACACTGTAAGATACTATGGGGTAAACTGTGACGTCCAGGGACCAGCAGTTAGCGTAATGGCTATGTCGCTGGACTCCCATGTAGTCGAATGCAGTTTGAGTGCTGGACCCGGTGGCTTAAACTCAGGCCAGGTGCGTGTGTGCGTGCCCAAGATCCCGAGAGGAGAATGGAGGAGAAAGGATTGTGGCGTGGACATCCTCCCCCCAGGGGGTGATTTCTGTTTCTCTGTCTTTCTGGCAAGCACACGTGCCCTATAGCAAAAACCCCTCAAAAACAAACAAACTGTGATGTCCAAATGTATTTGATATTCTTGGTTCTCCTTTACTATAGGCATCCTGCGATCACTTCTACCTTTTGAACATATCTCTAAATGAGAGGGTGGAAACGGCCCATTTGAAAACAATTAACTAAAAGACAGTGAAACATAGAAACCATTCCACGCTTTTTCAGAAAAACATTAAAACTGCAAATAGGTTCATATCTTGAAAGGGTTCTGATCAATTGGTCATGGTTCCCTGAAGCACTGGGTTCCTCTCCGTACTAGCAGTCTCTGTCAAGGGCATGTGAGAGCTGAGTGGTACAGATGTGCCATCGATCTGTGTGGCCACCATTTCTCCTGCTTGCTCTTGTGCCTGCTGGGCACTGATAGATAAGATTGAAAACTAGGGAAGAAAACATAATCAAAGCAGTGTGGAAGAGTGATAAGCTTACTTAGAACGCAAGCCCAAGAAACTCTAAATAAAAGCCAAAATTAGGATTCAGAGGGCCAGCCTATGGCATGATGATTAAGGTGGCTAGATTCTACAGGGCTGGCAGACTGTGCCCTTTGAGACCCGGGCCCAGTGGCATATAAAACACACTGGATGTGCACCCACGATAAAATCTCCAAGGGAAAGAGAAATGAAGAAGGGATTGCAGCATGGCCATGCCTTATTGGGAATGCTTTCTCACTTTCCCCCTCTCTCTCTGGCTCTCTTTGGTAAGCACACACACTCTGTAATAAAATTAATTTAAAAGAAAATTAGAGAGCTTCTGATCACCCTGGAAAGCCCCACACTTTTTCCTCCATCTCAGGCAACTCCATAAAAGCAAGTCTATAGCTGAATATGTGGTCTTTCGGTTGGAAGAACCTTGTGAGAGTTGTTACTCTTCTTAAGAATAAAATAAACTTAGCTCAAAGTAAAGTCCTACAAACTTTTTGGATTGTGTAATTCTGCACTGACTTGTGCTAGAAATGTAAGCTGACCCCCAGGCCCCACGGTTTCACTGGCCTTGGTTTCCCCTAATGATCACTTTTCTTTTTTGTCCCTAAGAGCTTAGACAACAATGGAAGCTTCAAGCGTCTCTCCTGCATAGTTGAGGTGGGGAGGAAGGGACAAGGGAAAGGTAGGAGAGTCATTGAAAGGAAAATCCTGTTCTGGGGTGGGAAGTTCTGTTTTCATCATCACTGAAACAATGTTCTGGTTCCCACAAGGTGACACCCCTCCATGTAACAAACTCTTGGTGACATTCTTTAGTCCATGCCTTAAAACCTTTGAAGTCTTAGTGGTCCATTCTTGGAACTACAAACCTCAATGACACTTATCAGCAACAAGTTGGGCAAAGTCTCCAGGCCATGGCAAGTCAGATGTTTACACATTTTAATTCCTTTAAGTCTGAGGACACAAAGTATCTTGAACAGATAGGAACAAAGGAAGGACAGTAAATTCCCTTCAAATAAACTTTACTATTTTTCCTGGGTCCTGGCCTGCCGACTCGATCATTTGTATTTTCATTCTGAGATTTGCCACTTATATAGGTGAAAATATCAGTAATTAATCCAAATGACTCGGAAAAGAGCAGACTGAAGGATGGGAAGGAAAAAGAGATTCCCAGAGGAAGACAAGAGGCTCGGCTTCTCCCTTCATCTCTGTAGAGCTCTGGTATTCTGAAAATGTAAAACCACATCTGGGTGGGGTCAAGTTGTTTGAATAGAAGGGCCTCTACTCAGGTTGTTCCGATGGAACTCTAGCACCGGTTGGGTGGAGGCCGCAGCTCCCTGATACTACGGAGTGAGTCCCAGACCTGGAGGCTTGCTTTCTTGCTTTCCCTGTCTCTCTCTTTCTTTGTCTGGTCAAATTAAAACACTCAAAACACCCTCCATATCTGGTAAATTCACTGCAAAGAGAAGAAGCAGGATTTGGTTTAACTGGATTTGTGTTGGTTGAACAGGATATGTGATGGAACATTCTTGAATCGGGTAAGAACGTGATCGAGTATGACCCATGACGGGATAGGAGGCGCTCACTGTCTGTGGGCCACAACATATATTGCCTTGTACAGAGGCGCACTTAATATAATGATGGCAAAGAGGTAGAACAAATTAGATAAAGCTACATCAGGAGCTTGCAAAGCTTGAAGTCCAAAAATTACATCAGGGCCAGCCCTGAAGCACAGTGGTTAAGTGCTATGCATAGGGATCTGGATCCCACATGGCCAACACAGTTCAAATCTTAGCCCTGGTGGCTAGAAAAAAATCACATATCCCCAAGTCTTGATGGGATGGAGGAATGCAGCAACAAGATTGTGGCATGACAATTCCCCACTGGGGAGTGCTTTCTCTCTGGCAAGTGCACCTACCATTGGCAATAAAAGAAAAGATGATACCAAATTACATCCAATAAAATATCAAAAACTATCTAAACTTAGGTCTTTATCAGTCAATAAGTACAAAAGATCATCTTCGGGGCTGGCAGGTGGCATGGTGGTTAAAGGTGCTGGATTCCCACGTGGCTGACTACGGAGTGAGTCCCAGACCTGGAGGCTTGCTTTCTTGCTTTCCCTGTCTCTCTCTTTCTCTGTCTGGTCAAATTAAAAAATAATAATAATAACAAATGGAATTAAATAAATAAATAAATTTTTAGAAAAAGATCATCTTCTGTGGAGAACCCAAAAGTGAAAGAGCAGTGTATTGTGAAATAAGGTCTAATTTCCAAGTCTAGCTTGCAAGTTTGCAGAGGATGGATCAATTCATGCTGTCTGCAACTATAATACTCCTTATCACTGAGAGAGGAGTGACTCCAAATTCCATCCTGGAAAACACATAGGTTTTGGAGACTTTGAAGGCAACAGCATTTTTGTGGGGGAAGCCATGGATGGGTGCAACCTGATGTTATTAATATATAGTCCAGGTCTCTGCTCCTAATGCCACTGAAAAGGTTCTTCACATTCCACTTCCAGCCAGTTGTTGGAAATGGTAGCCCCAGGAAAATACTACCTGATCTCCCTTCTGTGAGGATCCCTTTAAACACACAATCACTTTGTGCTGGGCTCTGCTACTGCAGCTTCTCCTGATAGTCATGGAGTGGGGCTGGGGAATCTGCAGACTGTGGCTTCCTGGGCAGGAAGTGGGAGAAGGCGAGGATGCTACTGTATGGTGGCAGACTTGGGGAAGACTTGGTCTCACTGAATGCCTTCCACCTTAGCTGATAGGGCTGAGAAGCTAATATCATGCTCCTGTTGGTGGCCAGATGACCAATCCAGACACAACTTCATTAATAGGAGGAAAGGTGGGAGAAACCAAACTACTTGAGATTTTTCTGGGCTGTCTCCATCCAGTTTACCGTGATAAATAGAGTCAGGAGTAAGATGCTCATTAACATGATAGAGAAGCTGTCCAGGAACCAGGTACACCAAATCACTGCATTGGAGACACCTTGATTTTTCAAAGTCTCCTTTAGTCTTAATTCCTTCTCCAAAACGATGCTCTTTACAGTCATGGAGACAGAGTAGATCCACGCCAACACCATGAAGATAGGGAAACAACGGTTCAGGATGATCATAAAACTAAAGAAAGAGGAGAAAAACAGAACAGTAGAGTACCCTGTAGCTGGAGGACAGTAAATGTTTATTGAAGGAATTTGTGGAGAACGAAGCACAGATGGAGGGAACGAAATACAGAAAAATCTCCATGGGGGATTCAGTTAGTAGGAATCTAAGACATTTCACCTTTTCCCAGGAGCAAGATGGTGGCTTTCTGGTTAGTTCACATGAATGCTCTGTAACTAAAATATGTAAGCAAAATCTTATCTATGTCCGTCACATTGTATAGGCCTTCCCTGTCAGGCCCTATGGGAAAAGACTGTAGGCTTGATAATGTGGGATGTGACTGGAATAGATAGATGCATGCTAACTGACACTGAAGCCCAAGAAGGTAGAGAGTACAAACAAAGGGAACTGGTGTGATGAGATCAGAAATTGGGTTCACCAAAGGGGTCAAGCCAACTCAGCACTATCTGTTCTGGACGGTCAAACCCTAGTTATGCAGGAAGTGGCACAAAATAATTAATCAGTGTGGCACATTCAGCAGGCTAACAATCCCACAAAAAATCAGTGAGCCAACAGCACTGACTCCACCAACCATCGCAGGCAGAATAGGCCCCTATACATCCACTCCAGCAAGCAGGGTCGATCTGATACTAAATTAGAACTTTTCACATTTTCCCTCTACTTGATGTGGTAGTAAAGCCCTTAGGATTATTATCTTTCGAAAACCACTGGGTATTGTTATAGGAAAGGCCTAATTCCAGCGAGGGAGGGTTTCACTCGAGATGGCCCTAGCGGGAGAACCATAGGTTCACAAAGCACATACTTTTGAGACTGGCCACCAGAGGATCCTTGATCACCAAATGACCCTAGACACGGATGCCTCCCCACACCTCCCCACTTCCTTGCCAACCACTCCCATTCGGAATCTGAAAATACATATGGGTTTTTGCTCTGGTTCTATTTCCCATCTCTGCCTGTTGCCCAAACCCAAACTAACTGGAGAACAGCCACTGCGATCTCTTCAGTCTTCTGTAGAGCCAAGACCAGAGAACGTGACAAATGTGTAGAGAAGGGGTTTCCTGTGTCTGTCCTGGGCTTTAGTCTACTGTCTCTCCAGCTGGCAATGTGACTCTTCTTTTCTCCAGATGTGCGTGTTTCTCTCCTCCCAGAACCCCACAGACACACACTTACACTACAGTGAACTTCTCGGTCTTGTTTTTTGCTTTGTTAGGAGTCAAATTCCTAAGCCAACGATAGGCTCCTACTGCTCTCCTAGGAGTGTTTCTTATCCCATCTATGACGGCAAATGAACCTCTCAGCCCCTCCTCCCCTTTACACTCCCCGAATCCATGTTTAGCAAAACAGTGGGCTCATTGCCTAGCCTATGGCTAACTGATGTACAGGCCTGGGGATAGCAATGACTGGGGAGGGAGAGCCTGAGCTCATCCAACAAATTCTTGCACCTTTTCATGAAGCATACATCATGGGAATGTTAATTAGGGAGGGAGCTGCATTACTCGGAGGCTAAGAACCAGACTTACTTGCGATGCAGAGTCCAAATGTGCTGATTGGGCAATCGTTGGGCAAGCACTTTGACCAGAACCCTCCCGCATACCAAACATACTGCGTAGTGGGAACTCTAAGTAGCTCTCGTCCCCTGCCCCCACCTCACTTCTTGTGCTTCAATTTCCACCTTTCCTTTTTGACCTACAACACAAATTCTTTTCTCTCCCCCACCACTGCCCCTGCCTGGAGTGTGGGAGAAGCACTCTCCTTGGTCAGAGTATGAGAGAAGCGTCTTCCTTGTCTCTACTCTGGCCCCAGCCCCCAGGGTTCTCTCCAAAGACGTTTAAGCCTTGTGGGCACTCCCACCCTACCCCAGCATCTTAATCAATTAGTTTGTCAGGGAGGAAGATCAGGAGCCTCAGACTCACGAGTCGTCCACGAAGCAGGGGTAAGGCATCTGCTGGAGATAAATTCCAACTGGAGATCCAACCTGGGCCTGACTCTTAGTGATGCCCTGTTCAACCATGTCCTGTAGATAGGCAAACCCTCCCCAGATGTATCGGAAATCTTCTATAGGATCAGCTCTGGGGCCAGAATCCCAGTACCTAAGAAGACACGAAGGAGGGACCAAGGATATGAGTGGGAATGGACTTCTACTTCACACACATGAGGTAACTCAGAACTGACTCTCTTGAAACCTCGCTCCTGAAGGTTCCCAACCTATTCGCTTCCATTTTCTAGTTCACAGTTTAAATCTGTTATGAATACTAGCTGCAATGTGACTCTGTAATTGCTCACATTCAAGGACAATACTTTGAGTTCTGCAAAATACCTTATTTCTTCTTATTTAACTCAGTTTTATTGATTTTGATGCTGAGTACAGTCCCAATCAATACCCCTACATCAAAGATAATTTCCCATTGACTTTGGAGGAACCAATGAGCTCTGCCTAAAACATCACCTGTCTTTGATCTTATTGGTTTTCTCCACTACATCTATGTCCATCCGGATCTTATACTTCACGTGAGGTGGCAGGGAGCTGGTCCAGGAATACATGTCAGGGAATACCACCCCAGCCCAGAACTTGTTTTCTTCCAGCAGAGACAGGGCTCTTTGGGTGAGCTGAATTTCATCGTCGTAGCTTTCAAACTTATCCAGGATCAAGCACTGCAAATAATCACAAAGGTTGAGCATCTGACCAACCCTAAAGATTCAACTGCGCACACGCATGCACACACACACACACACACACACACACATGCACACACACACACACATACACATACACACACACGTGCACACACACACACACACACAGGCATCAGATAAGGGCTGCTGCCCCAAGGGATGGGTTAAATGCAGGGAGACCTATGAACGTCATGTTTGTGTAACTCAGAGTGTGGTGTTAATTTTTCAATCTGCCTAGATGCGGGCCCACAGGGGCTTGTGAATGCTGACCTGCCCTCATCCCTACGGAGTTAGTGAGGACTGTACTTTTCAGCTGTCCGAGGCTGCCCAAATATGCAAGTCCTCAAAATGACAAAGATATTCACGGCTCTCACTCCCCAGCATGGAGAGGTGAGGGAGTGGGGTCACACTGGATACAGGCTGCTTTGAAGATCTGAAAGCCTGGTGATAAAAGCGTTTTAGGGGGAGAGAGACATTCCTGGAGTAGAGCCTTCCTGGCTCTCTCTGAACACACAGGATGGCCAGCTGAGGGAAGGAGGAGGAGAGGGGGAGGAAGACAGAAAGGAACAGACAGCCAAAATGATTTAGTCAAGAAACCATTTCCAGTTACAGTTCTATGACAAGTAATGTTGATAGAGGAGGAATTTCTCTAATACATCTCTTTTCTCCTCCTGGAAGAGAAAGAAAACATTATTTGCCAAAGAGTAAAACTAAGAATTTCTCATTCGAATGTGAGGGGGTTGTCCACTTGTTTAGGTTTATGAAAGCATTTATGTTGTACTTGAATCTGTTTTCCCCTCAACCTCTTGTAATGCACTACAGGTGTCGATACTTCTTTCCTAGAATGTAACTCACGAGAGGTAGGACGGCCTGGTCTTGATTACTTTGTTCACCAAATACTTATTGAGATTCTATTGCACCACAGCCTGCTCAACTCCAGGGATCCAAGAAGGAAAGATAAGATCTCTTTCTGAAGAAAACTTGACACATAATGAGGGAAAGGGTTGGAGTCAACCAGCAACCATAAGGTGGAATGCCCAGGTTTTGTTGTACGTAAACCCAGCTTATTCCAGGAGCTCAGAGAAGGGAACAACCAAGTAAGCCTTCCTGGAGGGGTCAGGGAAACCTGCCTGGAGGAAGAGACTCTTGAGTAGGAGGAGGATGAGCAAGAATTAACAGAAGCAAAGAAAGTGGGGGAAAGGTAAGAACAGGGCCAGGGAAAAGTGCAGGGATGTCTGGGGACCTGCAAACATAGATCCATGGTTCCCACCAGTGGCTGTGCTTTAACATTACTGGAAAGCTTAAGAGAGACACTTGTGCCAGATCCCACCCCAAACAATGGAATCAGAATCTTGGGAGGCAGGGCCAGGGCACCAACATTTTGTAAAAATCTCTCCAGGGGTCATAAGGCACAGAGCAGAGCACAGGTTGACAGAGGTGAATGGGGAGGGCTGAGCACTGCACAGGAGGGTGGGGACCAGACTGTCAGTCCTGCTAGACTTGCAGTGTGACCCATTATCTAAGAGGTCTCCCAGGAAACAGGGCTTTCAGCGCTAAAGCCAGGAGCATTCTGGGCAAATCCTAAAATGACATCAGGAGCTACTGGAGGGTTTTAGGCAGAGGTTTGACACATAGGATCAGATAAGGTTTCCAGAAGGGGCACCAGGGAAAGCAGGAAGCCTGGGTTGCTGATGTAACACAGAAAGCTAGGAACAAATGAATTCCCACAAAGGGCCTGTGAGTTACCTGGAATTCTTACTGTACTGAGGAGGTAGCTGAACTAGGCCTGCCTGAGGTCACACAGAAAGCTGCAGAGCGGGTTGCCCTCCCACTTTGCAATGCCAGACCCAGAGTTCTGCCTGCCATATCAGCAGCCACAGGAATAGCTGGTTCCAGAGGCCCGGCTGTGTGGGGCTCGCAGAGACTTCCACGTGGTCATAACTTCTCATAAAGTCGGCAGAGCAGAGATTATTACTGTTTTCACTTTTCTTTGAGACCAGAAAATTTAGGCTCAAAGAGGCTGAGGAGCATCCCCAAGGTGGTAGAGCAGGTATCAAATCTCAGCTCATTTCCTCCTCCAACTATTACCTTGAGAATAATGAAGTGAGAAAGGTGGGAAGATTGTAAGGACCCGACGGAGAAGAACCAAGCTCCACTGCACTGGTCAAAAGCAAGCAAACCCAACTGATGCATGGTAAACCCTTCGCTGCTGAATCCCATCCGGAGCTTCATAGTGTCCAGGGGCTGTAGTTAAACAATGGGGTGTTGCAAACCCACTGCCCTTGGGCCTTCTGAACTAGACACCCCTCCTAAGGCTCTACGCCCTGGGAGCAGGTCTCATGGAATATTCTTATTTTTCTCCATAGAAAGAAAGAAAACAAAGGAAACTGTTAGGTTTCTAGCTGATGTTGGCAAAAAGAACTCAGGTTCATGAGAAAAACTATAGGGCCAAGGCTTAAGTGACCATACTAAGATGATAATTATTTTAAAAGGAAATGGGATTGGTAACTCTTCAAGAAATGCCAGTAAGTGTGGTCATACATCATAGTTAGGGGAGATAAAAGATTTTCTTTAGTCAGCTATTCTCTTGCCAATAGGCATTGCCTAGCTCAACACTGGTCAGTCCTTAAGTAAGGGAAAGGACTTAAGTACCAAAGAATCTCAATAAATGTTCATTTCTTCTGGAAAATAATGTAAGGTTTGCTATTGAGTCGTCGGAAAAGTCATTCATGTTTTTCTATGCAAAAATGCGTCATGACTTATCTGATGATCCAATGTTTTATACTTTTTGCTTGTTTGTTTGTTTGTTTTGGTGGAATCTAACATGTAGACTCATCACCTATTTGAGAATAAGGGCCTGGTATTTGGTGTTTGTCGATACTACCATGTAGACAGAATTTAATTTGCTGCTTGGGCAAGGAGACTTCAGAACTAATTTGCTATGGTGCACCTTGTTTTTCTCTTTTGAAGAATTATTTTTATTTAATTATTATTATTATTATTTTAATTTGTCCAGAGAGAGATAGAGGGAAAGTGAGAAAGCAAGCCTCCAGGTCGGGAACTCAAATTGTGGTTTGCCACATGGGAGTTCAGCGCCTCAGATGCCATGCCACCCCCACTATGGTACATTTTTAGAAATATATATTTCAGTTTGCTTTCAGGTGACCTCAATGTTCTACAAAGAAAAGTAATAGAATAATCTTGCTTTATCAGTTTGTTAAGTTCAGAACTACATGTATAGAATTTTAGTACTGACAACAAGAGTGAATCTGAAATTAAATTTCTAAAATAAAAACCAAAATTATATGGGGAGATCAAAGTCCTTGTTTGCATTTCATGTTGTGACACATGCATACACAGACTGTTTTACCAAGGCACTCAGCAGCATGGGGCATTTGGACAGACAGAGTCTTGGAAGTCTTGACTGGTGTTCTTACTTTACAGTGAAGAAATTGAGGTTAGAGGAGTAAAGGGCCTTGTCCAAGGTCAGCGTAGGTCACTAGCAGTTCTGCACCCATTATCTTCCTCTGAGAGTAAGCCCCATTCCAGCCACAAAGTCAAGGCATGGCATTCTTCAGCAAGAAGTGCTCTTGCCCTAGTGCAGCACTGTCCAGCAGAACTTTCTGGAATGATGGATTATTCTCTGTCTGCCTTGTCCAACATGACAGCTCGTAACTCCATACGGCTATTGAGCATTTGAAACGTAGTGATATATGACTTGACTTTTGTCATGACTTTTCCGATGACCCAATAGAACACAGAGTTCTAAATTTTAATTCATTCCAATAGCCACACTGTGTTGGTCGGCTCAGATCTACAGCCCAGGAAGTTCCCTGAGGTTAGAGTCACGTCTTGCTCATTGCGGTCTCTGAAATAGTGTTTTCTCACAATAGAAACGCAACAAGTATTTACTGAGTTGAATTCATTTAAATTTAGAAGTCTTGGATGCTGCAAGGAGAACAGATTTACTACTATGTATTTTGAACATAGTCCTATGTGTCCCAGAGTCACAGGATAAACTTGGAGAAATTGGTGAAAAGTGAATTTTTCTGCCATAATACTAACAAGAGTGTAACTCTTAAAACAAGACAAAAAAGAAACTAATGAAAACAAATACATCTTAATAAGATAACTTTCAGAACTTTCTAGCCTATTCTCTTTGAACTGTCCTTTCATGTCTTACAGGAAAATCTGCATTGGAAAAAGCCGCTGTTTTCAATGGCATTGTTGACTCCTGCAATGACGTGGGTTCCATCCTGGCTGTCAAGCAGCTGATTCATACTCATGTTTCCTGATGTGTCCCCCACCCCCACCCCAGATTGATACCCTGATACTCTCTGGAAAAAACAAAACTGAAAGGTGCTCAAACCTTTCTACCCTGAAACAGCTGCCCCATTTTCAAAGCTGCTTTGTCTTCCCCAGCGCAGACTGGTGTAGTGGAGTTGAGGAGTCCATCAGTCCTGAACGCCACCTGTGCCTGCCTCTCCTAACGCTGTGGCTTCTGCTTCTCTAGCTGTTGCACGGGGATACACCCCCCCCCCCCCCATAGTTTGTTTAGAGCATCACATGAGGAGGGTTCAACAAATGCTTCACTGTAAGAACACAAGCTAATGCTTACCGACGGCTTACCAAATGCCCGAAACAGGTCCCAGGGCGTTACCTGTATTGACCCATTTCATCCTCCCAACAAGCTGTTAGTGAGAGCACTCTGAGTCCGTGTATGAGCCATGAGATCAAGCGAACTGCCTCAGAGTCTGTGTTTTCAAGCATTGTAATGTACTAAACTGTCGCATAAATAACGAGTGCTCAATAAATATCATCTTTCTTACTGTTTTAACAAAATATCTTTAAAATCAATAGTAAAGTGACTTTTAAGCCCCAACCAAGTTACCTTGCATTCATGACAGCTGCGTATCAGGGGAGGAAGGCAGCTGTTTGTTTTCCATTCTCTGTGGGGGAACACAGCCCTCCTGAGCTGATCCACAGCATCTCACCTGGTTAGAACAATGCTATGGACAGAAGCCAACACCCTAGTCCCACCAGAGAACTAGGGGTGGTAGGAGAAATGGGGCCTAACCCACTGGGGCTCCATACTGCTCCCAGGCCATTAAGTCAAGGTTGGACAACTCTGCCGAGAGGAGAGTTTATAAAGCTAATACGGAATGTCACCCTCACTAAATCTCCCAGAGGTCCAAGCAGAGCATGTGGAAACTGCTTTGGGCATGAGTCAGCAGTTCTTGGGTCATCCTCTGAGGTATGACTCATGACACAGAGGAGGCCACCCGCCTTAACAGCAAGTGACCTCATTCCCTCTTGGAACTTACCCTACTCCCTGATATCTTGGCTGGTGGATGTGTGTACCGGCACAAGTATGTGCATGAGTGTGTTTGGGAGGCAGAGATGAGTTAAACCCTCATTAGAATTCCTACATTTTGATATATTCGGTCTAGTCTGCTTAGCCTGTAAATGCTAACAGTTCTAAGGAGGCTAAGGCCATGGAATCTACATAAAAACTGTCTGGTTCTACAAAGTGAGCAACTGTGAAATCACGGATGTTAGGGAAGAATGTGGTAGGTACAGAGCGGCCGGTATAAAGAGCTCAACACAAACCTAGCACCTCTATCAGGAAAAGAATTCAAAGGGTGTCTTTGGTGAATAGAAACTCAGTGTCATATGGTCTCAGAGGCAGATTCTGGGCAAATGTTGCAGCCAGAGTTCAAAAACTCAGTGAGGGGGCAGGCAGGTGACATGGTAGTTAAAGGTGCTAGATTCCCACATGGCCAACGGTGGTTCAAGTTCCAGATATGGCATCTTGCTTTCCCACTTTCCTTTCTCTGTTCCTCTCTCCGGTCAAATAAAAATAAACAAGTAAAGTTAAATAAATTAATTCTTTAAAAATAAAAAAAAACACCGGAACCAGCAGTTAGCGTAATGGCTATGTCACTGGACTCCCACGTAGTTGACCGCAGTTCTCGTCCCAGAACCGGTGGCTTAGAACTCACGCCGGGCGCATGTGCGTGCATGCCCAAAATCCTGAGAGGAGAATGGAGGAGAAGGGATTGTGGCGTGACCATCCCCCCTGGGGGGTGATTTCTTGCTTTCTGTCTCTCTGTCTCTCTCTGTCTGTCTGGCGAGCGCACGCACCCTATAGCAAAAACTTCTCAAAAAAAAGGAAAAAAGAAAGAAAAAAAAAAAACACTCATGAGAACCCATATAATGATGAAGTCTATGATGGCCAAGGGCAGTAAAGTCAGAAAGGAGGTTCCCCTGGCCCCCTTTAGTCCACAGCGGCTGTAGCACACCCCAGGTGGCAGCACAATCACCATCTGAAGTCCAGCAAGTCCTACAGGTCCTTGTTGGTTGTTTTGCTGGCACTCACCAGGAAACAGAGTTCACCCTGGCGGAAGCAGCTCTCTGCAGCACAAGCAGCTGTGTTCACGACCTCTGGAGAAGGCCGTCATTTGTTTACGCAGCTAAATCAAACACCACGTTGGGAAGAGAAGCTGCACTAGCAGCAGGCTTTCTTCTTCAACTGTGACCTCTGTCTCTACTCAAACACACTAAGTAATAGATACATTATCTATAGGGTGGGGAACAACATTCAAAGAATGAAAAAAAGAAAGAAAGAGAATCTCTCTTTCTCTTTGAACTTGATAATCTAAGTGGGTGTCACCCTTTACTGACGGCATGGCATGGCAGTCATATTTTGACTAATACACCCAGCACATGCTGGGGTGAGGTCTTTGGGGAAAGGGAGGCACTGTACCCTTAGAGATGCGGGGTCTGTAGTCCTGCCTCTCATGTCTTTCACTTCCAAGTTCAGGCCAAGAACAAAGCAGCTGATGCATGCCAGTGGGCGCCTTGTGTGGTCCTGTGGTTGTTAATGTAGATACATCGGGTTCCTTTTGAAAAATGCCAGTGGGTGTGGGCCAACATGCCAGGATAAATTTCCTGGCAGATCTCAACTGCCACATTCAAGATTTATTTCCCACTACATGGAAAAAGCCACTGGATACAATCGCTTTGGGCTGTTGGGGTTGGTTGAGATGGTGAGTTAGAGGCCAAAGGCACCGCAGTAAATTTGACTGCATGTTGGGCACTGTGACCACACATCTGAAATGTTCACCCACAGAGGGAGGAAGTGCATCACAATCAGAAAACAAAGGACAGGAAATGCATAGCTGTTAAAAAAATGTCTGTTTCTAAAATAAATAAATTAAATACAATAATGACACAAATAAAAAGGTCAAGTTGGAACACTAAGATTCAGCAAAGCCACCAGGTAATCTTGCTGCCTAATTAGGTCCCCAAAAAGACAGAATCAACTGGTCAAAAACTATGGAGCATGTTAGCTCTCCAAGTTTCTCGTTTAATCATTCTAACAGCTCTGTGAGGTGGGTATTACCATATTTAAAAAATTAGATAATCAGCAGGGCCAGGTACTGACCAACCAGACCTCATCCCGGTCCCAACACCCAGTTGGGCCACACCAGTGACCACAACCTGAACTGGAGCTCGGTTGTCATCCTGATGTTCCAGGCAGTGGAACAATGAAGAGAGCCTATCTTAGGTACTAAGATGTATCCTGTTGCCCCAGGATGCAGCTTTCACAGCCATCCAACTCTGGACATGGCTGCTTCTCCCCCGAGGCTATGCCACACCTCCACCCAGCCCACCTGCTTCTCTTGATCTTGTCTTGCTGGTTCACATCTAGGCATTTTGCATATGCTCTTCCTTCTGTCTAACATTCTCTTTCTGCCTGGCTTAGCCAACAGATTTGATCTTTAAGGCCCCACATAGACATTATTGTGATTTTAATTTGGCATTTATGGGTATCTATTTTATGTCACTGTAGCCCCATCTGGGTCAGTAGGAAAGTCGAAAAGATAAATTGGACAGTTTCAGCCCTTGAGGGGTTCAGGTCCATGGTGGTGGGGGGGTGCATATGAAGAAATTACAGTCAAGGACTAAGCTGGAGGGAATTCAGTGCATAGAAGAAGGCCTGAGATGAAAGATCTGAGTCCTGAAGTGTGGATGTGGGTGTTGACCAGGCAGTCCAGGTGGGCGAGGAGGGAGTCTTAGCCTATGTGAGGTAGGAGGTCTGGGGCAGCATGCCGTCCTCTATAGTGTGGGACAGTCATGATGGGGCTAGACTGGGAAGAACTTTGCCTTTACGACACAGGTCACTGAGGAGCTGTAGGCGATGTGTCGTGGTGAGCGTGGGGTGTTTGAAAGATCTTGATGAAAAGCACTGCTTAGACACTGAGGCCTGGTGACCAGCTAGGAGAGAGAGGACAGGGCTCTGTAAATAGAGGCCATTCGTGGGAAGGAGGAAGAAAGAAAGGTTTCAGAGAGAATTTGGAGGAAGAATTGACAGTATTCAGAGAATTTGTGGCTTTCTGTATGAGATCTATACAACCTGTGTCTTCTTAAAAATTTTTTGCTTGGCAGAGAGAAAAAGAGATGGGTTGGGGGATGTTGGGAAAAAAACATCCCCATGGGGAATGGTCATACCACATCCCTTCTCTTCCATTTTTCCATTCTGTTGGGATTTGGAGCACACACGTGCATGCATTTGGAGTTGCTTCTCAAGCTGCTGGGACCAGGACTAGAACCATGGTGTTAACCATGTGGGATCTGGCTGCCTTAACAGCAAAGCCCTGGAGCTGGCCCCGCAACCTGTGTCTGCTCCATCAGACTGAATTATTGTTTTAGCAGTCCCTTGAGATACCACTTACCCCATGCTTACCTCTCCCAGGAGACTATGAGCTTCTAGGGAGTCAAAGATTAACACTATTTATTGAAATGTCAGTAGATCAATACACGTAAATGTATGAATGACAGCATGAACTCATATCTTTTGGGTTTTCTATTCTAATATACTTATTCTTAAGCAGAAAAGACCCAATTGGAATATCGCCTATTATTCTGAACATTACAAAATGATTGTCACCTTTATTGAACTCAGTATAAAATTTATCTAAACAATACATATTGACCCCCATTAATATACCCTACATATTACAAGCGAAGGAGAGTTCTCTTCAGAGCCAGACAGGTCTAGATCAGAATTCTGAATTCCCCAGTTACCTGCTGTGGACTGTTAGGCAGTCAGCCTCTCTGAGATTTTGTTTTTAATTCTATAAAATAACAACGATTATGCCTACCAGGGGGCATTAGGGATGTTGCATGAGATGATGGTTAAAAGTGCCCAACCCAGTGGCTGGCTCACAGCAGGTTCGATGCAAGTCTCTTTCTACCACCATGACTCCAGCCCAATTCCTGCCTGAATTTTCCGTCCTCAGCCCAGTTGAGACACTAAAGAGGCATAAAATAAGGTCATTGCCTATGAGCAACTTCTAGTTCATGGCCTTTGAAATAATTATTGTTGTCATAGTGTGGACTGCTGTGCTGTTTCTAACTCTCCCTCTGAGGCTCCCAGTACATATCTGGAGTCAATAAATGAGCAGAAGAAAGCAATAGGATGGATAATTTGCCAATATCCACACTCCTGACTCTAAAAGTACTTTATATGACTAGTCGCTTTATCTTCCTAATCCTGTTTTTCCTTAGTCTAGTCTGAAAACACACTCTCTGAGCACATTCTGGTTGGGTGGTGGTGGTGCGAGGGCAGGAGCGAGCAAGGCACAGAGATGTAGTCCATGAAGTCCTGCTGCTGGTAATTCATCAACAGGACAATCACCACGAAGCTACTAAAGATTATACACGTATCTTGACCGTGTTGACAGCAGAGGAAAAAGTAGTCAGTGAACACATGTTTTCTCAAGACTTAGAGAAAGGTAGCTGTGGTGAAAGATACGAGTGTTAAAGTACGATTTTATGCCTTGATCAGAGGTATTTGCGCATTAAAGTTTGGCTGAATTTAGCTTCCTGATGTGAAACTCAAGATCTGAAATTCAAATATACTGTGAAATTAAAATACACTGTGAACTCTAAATAGTATTTCCTTTGTGCAAGGCCTAACCTAAACAAAGAAATTAAAGGGAGTGGGGGAACATCTATGTTTGTTTTAAGTAAAGGGCAATAGGAGGAATAATTTATTAATTTTTCTAATTGTGCAAAATACATGTGACTAAAGACATACATAAGTTGGGGCCAGCAGATGACATAATAGTTATGTTGCTGGACTCCCATGCAGTCGACTGTTGTTCAAGTCCCTGACCTAGCAGCTTAAACGCATGCCGGGTGTGTGTATGCGTGTGTCCAAAATCCCAAGAGGAGAATGAAGGAGAATTGATTACGGCATGGGTATCCACCTGGGAAGTGATTTCTCATTTTCTGTCTCTCTGGCAAGTGCATGCACCCTATAGCAAATCTCTCTCTCTCAAAAACAAATGAACAGACTCCCCGCTGGCCGCAGACTGACACGCTGCACGGCCCCCCCAGTCTCCCGCAGCTGCCTCCCCCAGGCATGGCACAGGGCCTCGCCTCATTATGGCAGCAGCACAGCACAGCACGCTCGACTTCATGCTCGGCGCCAAAGTCGATGGCGAGACCATTCTAAAAGGACTCCAGTCCATTTTCCAGGAGCAGGGGATGGCAGAGTCGGTACACACCTGGCAGGACCATGGCTACTTAGCAACCTACACCAACAAGAACGGCAGCTTCACCAACTTGAGAATTTACCCACATGGATTGGTGTTGCTGGACCTTCAGAGTTACGACAGTGATGTGCAGGGCAAAGAAGAAATCGACAGCCTTTTGAACAAAGTAAAAGAAAGAATGAAAGAATTGAATCAGGACAATACTGGGCGGGTAAAAAGATTACCACCCATCGTTCGAGGAGGGGCCATCGACAGATACTGGCCCACCGCCGATGGGCGCCTGGTCGAGTATGACATAGACGAAGTGGTGTATGATGAAGATTTACCCTATCAGAACATTAAAATTTTACACTCAAAGCAATTTGGAAATATTCTCATTCTGAGTGGGGATGTTAATTTGGCAGAGAGCGATTTGGCATATACCGGGGCCATCATGGGCAGCGGCAAAGAAGATTACACTGGCAAGGATGTACTGATTCTGGGAGGTGGAGATGGTGGCATATTATGTGAAATAGTCAAACTGAAACCAAAGATGGTCACTATGGTAGAGATTGACCAAATGGTGATTGATGGATGTAAGAAATACATGCGAAAAACATGTGGTGACGTCTTAGACAATCTTAAGGGAGACTGCTATCAGGTTCTTATCGAAGACTGTATTCCAGTACTGAAGAGGTACGCCAAAGAAGGGAGAGAGTTTGATTATGTGATTAATGATTTGACGGCTGTTCCAATCTCCACCTCTCCAGAAGAAGATTCCACATGGGAGTTTCTCAGACTGATTCTTGACCTCTCAATGAAAGTATTGAAACAGGATGGGAAATATTTCACACAGGGGAACTGTGTCAACTTGACGGAAGCCCTGTCGCTCTATGAAGAACAGCTCGGGCACCTGTATTGTCCTGTGGAATTCTCGAAGGAGATCATCTGTGTCCCTTCATACTTGGAATTGTGGGTATTTTACACTGTTTGGAAGAAAGCTAAGCCTTGAAGATGAAATTCCCCCATCACGTGTGCTGCCCTTCCTGACCTCTGTACGCTGTACACCACATCCACATGAGTCAGGCAATTGACTGTGAATTCCTTACAGTTTACCTTTTTTAATTATTATTTCTAATTTACAAAATGCAAATGGAAAATGTATATTTTGATGAGCTAGGGTGTTATTTTTTTGAAAGTCAGCTGAAGGACGATTAGACAGCACAGCAAAGACTGCTAAATGCACGGACCCCCTAGAATGTGATTTTGGTTACTTTTTATTTCTCTCTGGGCTTGTTCTGTTTTGATTTTGGTAGGCCTTCAATTTGGATATTTGGAGGAATGAACATCATTGTTTTGTTCTGGAGGGAAGTTCTTGATGGTGTTTCTTTCCCCAAAATTGACTTAGATGTTAAAATTTGGTGCTTATAAGAAAGAGTTAAAAAAAATGAATAGCAATGCTTCAATTAAAATTACAAAAGTCAAAAAACAAACAAACAAAAAAATGAACAAAACATACATAAATTATGAGTATATATATATATATATATATATGTGAATATGCCAGTTGAAGAGATTTACCTTTATGAGGACTGATTTTCCCTGTCTCATTAAGATGTGGACCAGAGGGTAATCAGAAAGCCTGTGGCGCGGGACCAGCAGTTAGCGTAATGGCTATGTTGCTGGACTCCCACGTAGTCGACCGCGGTTCGAGTCCCGGACCCGGTGGCTTAAACTCACGCCGGGCACGTGTGCGTGCGTGCCCAAGATCCCAAGAGGAGAATGGAGGAGAAGGGATTGCGGCGTGGCCATCCCCCCTGGGGGGTGATTTCCTGCTTTCTATCTCTCTGTCTCTCTCTGTCTGTCTGGCGAGCGCACGCGCCCTATAGCAAAAACCTCTCCAAAAAAAAAGAAAAAAAAAAAAAAAGAAAGAAAGAAAGCCTGTGGCGGGACCAGCAGTTAGTGGAATGGCTATGTCGCTGGACTCCCACGTAGTCGACTGCAGTTCGTGTCCCGGACCCGGTGGCTTAAAACTCACGCCGGGCGCGTGTGCATGAGTGCCCAAGATCCCAAGAGGAGAATGGAGGAGAAGGGATTGCGGCGTGGCCATCCCCCCTGGGGGGTGATTTCTCGCTTTCTGTCTCTCTGTTTCTGTCTGTCTGTCTGGCAAGCACACATGCCCTATAGCGAAAACCTCTCAAAAAAAAAAAAAAAAAAAAAAAAAAAAAGAAAGAAAGCCTGTGGAAATCAGTACCTCCACATGTAAGAAATGCGAGGTTCCCACAAACCACCGTCACCTCTTTCTCCAGTTTTCTGTACACCTTCTAACCAGGAGATCTGACTTTCATTTTCTTTCTTATTCCCTGCTAAGGGCAGGGGACCAGAGGAAAGAGAACCTACTTACAGGATGAATGAGACTGTAGAAGGCCTTTGTTAAGGAGGGGCTCTGAGGTCAAGAATAGTTCTGCAGCCCCAGAAGTGCCGGAATGATGCCCAGGGCCATTCTCCCAAGGCCTTTAGGATGGTACTAACCTGATTCTAAGTCAAGTCATTAGGGATAACATGAAAGCAGACTTTCCGTCCCTGGTAATGTTTACCCAAGCTTTTTGAATCTATAAAAACTGTACATTCTGCACTTGGTTTGTGGTTCGAGGGTAGACATCCACGCGGTTCACAGCAACAGCTGCCAGGTATGGCGTGTCTACAGTACTCTCTCATGTCATCCTCACAGCCGCCCAGAAAGGAGGGCATGCCCTCCCCCTGCCCAAGTAGCGGACAAGGAACCCACGGGCAGAGGAGTTCCACACGTGCCTCGTTGATAACTGGTGTGTATGTGCTAAGTGCTCTGCACACTTCTCTCCACTGCATTATGACAGATAGAGACAGGGCTGTGGGGATAAAGCACCCCCGATGGCATTCACCAGAGAGACAGAGACAGGAGAGACAGAAAGCACCCCCCCTATGGGGCATGGTCACACCACAATCCCTCCTCCATTTCTCCATCTCGTTGTGATTTGGGGCACACATGCACTCGCACCCAGTGTGTTTTCCAAGTCACCAGGGCTAGGATTCAAACTGTGAGTGGCCACATGGGATCGGTTTCTTTAACAACTAGATGTCGAGGTCAGTCCTATTACTTGGACTTTCATGAATAAGGAAATGGAGACACTGAAGGGAAAAGTGACTTTCCCAGAGTAACACAGCTAATAAGAAGCAGAGGTCTGGGTCCAGCCGTCCTCACAGGAGGGGTGAGAAGGTTAAGTGGAGCCCAACTTGCATACAAACAACTCAGCAAGGCCGATTTAGGGAACAAGGACAGTCTCCCAATTACTCGGTGCAATGTCCAGTTAAGTAGGGTTTCACCCTAGGCAGGAATGAAGGGGTCCTTCTATCAACTGAAGAGAAAAACTATTGAGTCACTTCAATTTCCTATAGTGACAAAGGGCTTAAAGGTTTGCTCTGGTTCAACATTACATCCAAGTGCCACACTGACCTATGCAGACATAATTTTCCTTTCAGAGTGATTTTGCTTAATTCTTCTTAAATGACTTTTTCTTTCCTTTTTTGGGGGGATAGGCAGAGAAGCAGGTTTGGAGATTGGTCAAGGAGGATGTTTCAAATCTCTTTAGCACAATCCTAGCATTGAGAAAGAGCCCCAGGCTGGCCTTCAATAACCCCATGAAGCAATGTGCTTTTCTTCTGTCCTGGAGAGACCTTTAGAGCCATCAGGAAGGACTTTCATGGCATGTCTGCTACTGAGTGATCCTCGGGGTAGATGGTGGGAGATTGTAGGTCTCCTCCCCAAACACAAGAACCGAACAGGAAACTTCCAGGACATCTCCCAGCACGTGCTCCCTCCTTACTGCACACTTCTTTCTTCTCTCTGCCCCTTTCAGTTCATGACACCCCCTCTTTCCTTCTCCCCACCCCCAAGGACAGGAAGATCAGAAGCCACATCATCAAAGCTGCTGGACTTTTGCCAACACCAAAATTACTCTTAGGAACCCCATAGAAAGCCACTGACCTGGGGCCACAGAGGTTATGGTTCACGAGTGCTTAGCTTGGCTAATGGGATTGCAAGGTCCCCGGAAGTATGAGGTGGGTTGCAATGTGCAGTTTTACGACCTCTGGAGGAGCACCAGGAAAGTGGCTGGGAGCTTGGGCCTGACTTAGGCAGGCACTAATGCCACTATCCTCCTCCTAAGCAGCAAGTTTTTGTTTATATTAGGTCGTCGGGAAAGTCATGACGTAATTTTCTATGCAAAAATGCATCATGACTTTTCTAACAACGCAATGTTGTATCACAAAAAAATCATATTTATTAAGTGCTTACTCTACGCCAGGCACCGTTTTCAAGTGCTTCACATGAGTTAGCTCATTTAATTCTCATAACAAGTCTTTCAGGTAAGTACTACTAATATCCCCATTATTTAGATGTGGAAATGGCCACCAGTAGGATGTGAACCCAGGTAGTCTGGCTCCAGAGGCTGCATTCTTAATCATTTAAGCAGTTACTATATCTTACTGTTGGGCATCTTGTGCTGCATTTAAGCAATGCATGCACACACACGTGCACACACACACACACACACACACACACACACAAATTCCTTCAAGAAAATAAGGCCTTTATAACATGGTACACAAATCGAGTCAAACAGAAGGCATGAAGTATTCTTTATAGTGCCTCAAAAAACACTGGGAGAATACTGAGCTCCATTCTGCTAGAATAAAGGAATAGCACTTCTCTTCTCTGGCCATTCACATTCCCTGCAAAGATCCTGCCTGTGTTATAAGGACAGTGAGTAAGTGGTGGTTCGAGGGTAGACATCCGTGCAGTTCACAGCAACAGCTGCCAGGTATGGCGGGATGCGGGCTAGCAGGTAGAGGCACCATGGGATGAGGGTGATGTCAGTTCTGTAACTGTACAAGGGAACTCCCAGCCTCCATAAACCTAGTAAGTCTATAAATATACAGGTTATCAGGCCTCTACCCTGGAAAACTGAGTCAGTTGATCTGCGCTGGTGCCCAGGAATGTGTTTTATAAGAAGCACTTCCTGTAATTTGGATGCCCCACCAAAACTTATACTGAAACTTACTTGCCAATGTACCTGTTTTAGGAGGTGAGGGCTTTGAAAAGAGATTTGGTCAAGAGATCTCTGCCTTCAGGAATGGTTTGATGCTGTTATGAAAGTGGGTGAGTTACTTCAAGAGTGGGCCTGTTAGGAAAGCAGTCCTCTTTGTTTTGTCTGTCATGTGTGCTTCTGCCTTCTACCTTTTGCAATGGGATAGACCCTCACTAGATGCCAGGAACCTGCTCTTGGACACTCCAGCCTCCAGCACTATGAGCCAAATAAACTTCGACTGTTTAAAATTACCCAGTCGGTGGTGTTCGGTTATGGCATCAGAAATGGACTAAGGCAGCACCCCAGGTCATTCTCGGCTGCAGACAAGTTGAGAATGACTCAGCAATCCCCTGGACTTTGGTGCTACTGCTTCTGCCATGCCTGGCCCCATTTTGGAAGGAGGGAGAGGCAGCAGAGAAGGCAGAAGGCAGGCTCTGAGTGGGGAACACTCAGATTGGGATGCTGTTTGCTACTCCTAATGGCTTTGGGACAGGATCTTCTTTAACCTCTTTAAATCTTGGCTTTTGCGTCGGTTAGCTGGCAGCGATAGTGCACACTTCATAGAGTCGTGATGATCGAATGATGCTAGCCTATATAAAAGCACTTAGCACTGTGTCTAGCATGAAGTGACACTTGATAAATGATAACTGTTGGGCTAATTCTGTGGCCTGTTGGTTAAGTCAGTCAGATCCCACATGGCTGTCTACATGGTTCGAGTCCTGGACCAGATGACTTGAGAAATTTGCCTTGTGCATGTGCATGCATACCCAAAATCCCAAAAGAAAGAAGAGATGGAGGCAAATGGGTTGCAGAGCGACCATTCCCCATGAAGGGTGCTTTCTCCTCTCTTTCTCTAGTGAACACATGTGCCCTCCGGTGGGGGGGGGGGGGGGGGGAAGACAAGAAAATTAAGGATGATTCTAAAATCCCGTTAGAGAATTTGAACAAATGTTGATAACATTAATCTGGATAGGAAATTCAAGACTAGGATAAGTGTTATGGGGAGGGGAAACATAAATTTGTTTCTTGGACTGCTGAATAGAACCTGGGGTAGTAGTCCAGCAAGCAGTGGACCTCGGAACTCAAGGTTTGGTGGACATTGGCAAACAGAAAGTCAATGAAGTAATGGCAAACAGGATTGCTGAGGACAGACATAGATGCTTTAAGGGTGACTGGGGAGAAAGAGCAGGCCAAGTGGCCAGCCAAGAGGAGTACCAGTAGGAGGGAAGAACCGTTTTAAGGTGGGTAAGCTGTGAGATAATGGGATGGGAATTTCTTATTTCTTCAGTGGGAAAAATGGAAGTTTAAACACAAGACCACTTGACTTGCTAAGGGGTCTTAGGCTCTACCCGTGGGGCTGTCTTCAAGGGATCTTCTGTTGCCCTCAGGTGGCTTATTGCCCTTACCTCCAGGTATTGGTTAGCCAGGCGTAGGGTGCGATCCGTGATATTAAATATGTCCCTCCAGTCGAAGTCGGCCATGTTGTCAGAACGGCTCTCTCGGGGACCATTAGAGAGGAAGCTGAGGATGGCTGCAGTAGTAATACCTTCTTCACCAAGCTGCCTATCCAAGAAGCCTTTTACTGTTGGGTTCTCTAGGGTGTCCTTGTGAAGAAAAAAATATGGCAACAACTTAGAAATCTCACAGGCTCTTTAGTCTTGTCCCTAGGCCATTTCTAATTCTTAATGATTGTAGGTAGAGACTCTAAGGCTCTCTAAAATGATAGTGGGCTTTCTTACATTACAAGGCACACCTATAACTTCTGATTTCCCCTAATATATGGATCTTTGTAATATAGTAAATGGGGTGAGGGAGGGGGTAGAGAACAGAAAATGGTACATAAGAAGCTTTCTTAGGGGCCAGCAGATGGCACAGCAGTTAAATCTCTGGACTCCCATGTGGCGGACCATGGTTCAAGTTCCAGACCTGGTGGCTTGAAACTCATGCTGGGTGCATGTGTATGAGTGCCCAAGATCCCAGGAAGAGAATGAAGGAGAAAGGATTACAGCATGGCCATCTTCCTGAGAATGATTTCTCAGTTTCCCTTTTACTGTCTCTGTCTCTCTCCAGCGAGTGCATGCACCTTACCCTACCTCAGGGCGCATGTACTTGCTGGAATAGGGAAGAGTAAGAGGAAAAGTGAGAAATCCTTTCCGCACCCCCACAAGAGAGGATGGCCATGCTGCAATCCCTTTTCCTCCAGCCTCCTCTCGGGATTTTTAGGCATAACGCACGTGTGCCTGGGGCAATTCTCAAAGCCCCTGAATCTGAGACTCAAAGCAAGCAGTTGGCCATGTGGGATCCGTTCCTTAACCTCCATACCACATGCTGGCCCCAGGATCAGACAGACATAGCCCTCTTTATAGTTACAGAGCTGGCCCCTTGAAGAGATAACCTTTTGAATCTGAGGCCCTCAGATGAATTCATAAAAGCAAGAAACCGGCTCGCCAAGGAGTGTGGTGGTTAAGGTGGCTGAATCTCACATGAATGAAAGTGTGGTTTGAGTCCTGCACCTAGCAACTTTAAAAACGCGCTGGGTGCATGTGCATGCGTACCCAAAAGTCCCAAGAGGAGAATGGAGGAGAAAAGATTAGTGGCATGGTCATCCCCCTCCCCCCCCCCAGGGGGTGCTTTCTCACTTTCTCTCTCTCTTTTTGGTAAGCTCATGTGCCCTATAGCAAATTATTAATAAAAAAATAAAATTTATCTCTTAAAAAACAAAAAGCAAGCAACTACAAGAAACCATCAGTTTATGGCAGCTTTTAGATTTCTCTCAGAATTCAAGTAACTTATCTTCTGCCTGAAGTCATTACTCCAGTTGGTGACAGCTTCCCAAACTAATGCTTTTTGACCTTGCTTATTACATTTTGATCTAACTCCAATGGTGATGAATTCTTTCCTGGAAAAAATAAAATAATTGGAACTTTCCTGGCTCTTCTCTTCCCCATCCCTCCTCCTCCTCTTAACACCATCCTTACTCTGATCATGGTCATCTGTGTGCTTTTGTCAAAGAAGTACCAGATCTGGGGCCCTACTTCTTCCCAGGCCTTGACCAACTTCCTAAGACGATCCAGTTCTTCAAAAGTTGAGTTGGCCTAAAACCAGACAGAGATAGAAACAGAGACAAAAACAGAGATTAAAAGGTAAGAGAGAACCTTTGGCTCTCTCTCTCCTGCCCATCATAAACCCTTGTTTGGGAAAGGCTTTTCGAGGAAGTGTTTTTATTTTCTCATTCTATTGCTGTTTCCCAGAACCATCTACCAGTTCCCTGCCTCTTAGATTGACAGACTCTAATTTCTTAGTATTTCAGAGGAACATGGAATATTGATGATGTTATTGTCTCAGAACCTCATTAAGGCTAGATTTGGACTCCCTGAAAGCAAATGCTCTTCCTCCCATTCTCCCTAGCCTTGTCTGTTTCGGTAGCCAGGGTTCAGAGAACTGTGAACCCTTCCATTAGGGATATCCCGTACTTTAAGCAGTGGGAAAGAACACCTCATCAGGCAGGCTGTAAGTCAGGAGGGGAGCGCCCAGGCAGAGGCACTGGAGCAAAGCGTTCCGAAGACGAAGATGGCTGTGAATGGGGAGGAATCCCAAAGGTCCATTTAGCAAAAAGCAAAACACGAGACTTGCTGTAAGCAGGGTACATTAAAGTAAAGTATACACACACACACACACACACACACACACACACACATCTCTCTCTCATTCCTGGGAGATCCAAGGGATAAGCGATTAAGACTGTCTAGGATCTTACATTCTTCACTATCCTTCTTGTTGCAGGAGAATTGGGAGTGAAGAGGATTTTTCCCATCAGCAAAGGCTTTGCTGCCCTCCAGGCTATTTTGGTTAAAGGATTTGACTCCAGGCTCTGGATCAGTGCGTTACAAAAGGACGCTGCCAGAAGAGAAGAGACAGATTTTATAGAAACTCCCCATTGCCATGACGAAATATAGTCATTAGTGTATCCAAATCACATGTTTCATTCAACGCCCGCTGCTGGAGGATTTGACAAATAACCTAAATTAATAGGCTGTACCCCACCAGTAACGAGCTGGTCATTAGTAACAAAACGCCACAGTGCCTCTTGATAATGGCCTCATCAGAGAAACAAAGGATGGGGCTTGCCCTGTGGTTTATTCTGCTTTAGAGGAAGGAGGCTGAGAAGCCTGCTTCTGATTATTCCAAGGAACAGAGGTTACTTACAGACGAAAGAGACCAAGAGGCCAAACAAGGCCTCCCCTTGGAATCTCAGTTGTAGCCACAATAATTTCCCTTCAATTAGCTGTTTAACCTCTTTGCTGTGTGTAGCTAATTTATGGCCGAGTTGAGCTACTTCTTGTGTGTCCCTTACCACCTCCTTTTAATTTTTAAATAGAGGGTAGCTCAATTACATTTCTTCCCCACCCCACCTTCTTAAATCCGACAGGAGCAAAAGAAAGAAAGAAAGAGAGAAAGTGAAAGGTGGGGAAGATTACTCACCAGGGACTTGCCATTGGCAATGTAAATCAGTAATACACTTAGATTTTTCAATGTACTGTTTGTAAAATCATCCCACAGCCATGTTTACTTGCCAGAGCCCTTCTGACCTGAGCTTTACTTGAGACTCGGTTGCCTTCTCATTTACTGTTCTTCTCTTCCTCTAGAACTTAACCCTAGTTCAATTACATCATTGGGAAATGTCTCCTCTGTTCCCCTTCCAAGTGGGCCTCAACTTTTTCCATGGTTGACATCCAGAATTCTTTACGAGCTCCTCCCCTTTTCTACAAGAGGAAATGAACTTTCTGGGAGAAATCTCTTTGCCCAAGATCCCTCTATAAGACCAAGGTAGAGTCAACCCCAGAGCCAGTTTCATCTGGAAGTGTGAAAACAATGGCTTAACCAACATTGCAGGCTGCTTTATTGATTCATGTGGGACACAGAAAACTTACTTGTTGTTTTGTCATAAGAATAGACCGGATCTTTTCGAGTGGAGTCAATCCCTAGGAAGGCCTTATAGTTGTTGTCTTCATACCAGTTGAAGGAGAACACACGAGAGCCTCCTCCCTCTGGGTAGCCACACAGGAGGTCAGACAGGATGCTAAGCAGTTGTGTAGAGGTCTGTGGGCCACCATTCTGCATGAGGGGTCTGGTCACCAACAGCAAGTCTTGAACACTTGGCCGATGAATAAACTAGGGCAAGGCAAGGGCTTCAGGTTATTTTAAAGCAGACAGACTCAATCTCTTGTGAAGCCAAACTCCATAGTTTGGGGAGACTTCCACATGTACATTTTACTTTCATGTTTAAAAAGAAAAACAAATTCAAGGGTTAGCAAATGGCATAGTGGTTATGTTACTGGATTCCCACATGACCAACCATGGGTCAAGTCCCGGACCCAGTGACTTGAAACTCATGTCACCTATATGTGCATGCCTAAGGTCCCAGGAGGAGAGTGGAGGAGAAGGAATCAAGACATGGCCATCCCTCCTGGGGGGGGGGGGTGATTTCTTGCTTTCCCTCTCACTGACTCTCTCTCTCTGGCAAGCACATGTGTCCTAAGGCAAAAACCTCTAAAAATAAATAAATAAAATATTATGGCTCAGCCAGTGGGAGGTGGTTAATGTGGCTGGATCCCACATAGTCAGCTGCATGGTTTGAGTCTTGGATCCAAAAGCTTGGAAAACATGCTGGGCATGCGTGCATGTGTGCCCAGGGTGCTAAGAGGAGAATGGAGGAGAAGGGATTTCAGTGTGGCCATCTGCCTTGGGGGTGCTTTCTCAATTTCTATCTCTTTTTCTCTTTTCTCTGGCAAGCAAATGCGCCCTATAGCAAACTAAAAAAAAAAAAAAAAAAAAAAAAAAAGAATACATTTATATTCTCAACAACCTAGTTATGAAGAACAAAAAAGAAAACCTAAAACCTACTACCATCTTCTCAGGAGAAAACTAGAATGAACCTGAAAGAAAATCAAAGAGTGACTCTGAAAGCATTTTACTATCACCTCTCTTCTTTCAGTCCCCTTTATTCGAATTCCTTGGGAGTGTGTCCTTGGGAAATGCAGAGACTATTTTACTGCAAGCAAGTCCTTGAGTCTGGTATCCTACCAAGATGCGGCTATTGGGAAAAAATTAGGAAATAAAATGATGGGGAATAGCTCTGTTTTAGAAAGGCAAAGTCAGAGAAAACTTTCTTGGCCAAACAGTTTCAAATTTAGTTTTTTATATTTGAAAAATTATCTTATCAGCTTCATTTTGGCAAATGTAAGCTCTTCCACTGTCCTCAAGTGTGTGGTTTGTAGTTTCAGTGTGTGTGTGTGTGTGTGTGTGTGTGTGTCTGTCTGTCTGTCTGTCTGTGTGTATTTTAAGACCCTAGCAAATACAGAACAGGTGAAGCCTCCGGTTTTGTAAAAACACCTTTTAAATTTCGTGCCAACTAAGAAGCTGGTGATCTTCTCCTCTCCATAGGGGTGGCAGAGCACTCACTGGCTTTGTCCTTAGAAGGCATTTCTGTATTACTCAGGACTAAGTTGAGGGCTGCCAGAGTTGCCAGTGTCTAGGCTCCATGATGCCATTGGCTCTGCTTTATGGGAAAATACAAAATAAAAACAATGCTGCATTTATTCCCCGCTACACCTTATTACTCACTCTCAGAGGCACTCGAGAATGTATAAAGCCATTAGGATTCAATCAAGTGAGACCGAAAACAGCTCTCCTGCTGCAGTAAATGCTGTCTGCTTGCCATCCCTCTTGTCCACATGCCAACACTCGCCCTCTGAAACTGATGAGGACCAGGTAGAATCTACTCAGTGAGTCACGCCTGTAATCACAGTCCACGCTTCCACGGGAAAGTTAGGATCTCAAATTGCTTCAACAACAGCGAGTCTTGTGACAGACTTGCAAGGGGTCATTACCATTATTACGTTGCCCATTTAATCAAAGCACTTGGAGATGAAGGAACTGTTCTAGGGTCAAGTCTAATATTGATTAATATAAACTGGGCCACCTGCTTTAGCCTAGTTCACAAAGTGCTTTGACTTGCTAGCTGGATAAACAAGGAAACTTCTGGAACTCCCAAGCAGAATTATGAGTGTTGATGTGTTTTGAGGACTTGTTTACATTCTCTATCAACTTTAACCCCATTATACTGGTAGGAATTTTTAAATGCTATGAAGACAAGAATGTTAAACAGAGACTCCCACTGCCACAGGTGGCCGTCGGTCCAGTGGGCCCTTCTCTGGCTTTCCCTGCACAGTGCTCATGCTATGCTCATGCCAGGCTGAGCTCAGTTGTATGAAGACAGATTGCAGCCACGCAGTTTTCCAAGCTGGCTGAGCCTCAGTCAGCTGGGAATGTTGAAGGGGGAAAAAGTTTGGGGAAGATTATGTTTCACCTTTGCCTCTTTTTCATAATACTCATACTTGGAGGGACTTGTTTATTTCACATATCTCTTCCCTGTTGGACTGTGGATGTTGTTAGGGCAGTGCCGTCTGTCATCAGCACACGTCCCCAGCACCTCTTCACTGATGGAAGAATCACTTTCCATATAGAAGACTTGTGCAATAGATGTTAGTTAAAATGTGCACATCTTTTGGGACCAGCAGTTAGCGTAATGGCTATGTCACTGAACTCCCATGTAGTTGACCATAGTTTGAGTCCCAGACCCGGTGGCTTAAACTCACACCGGGCGCGTGTGCATGTGTGCCCAAGATCCTGAGAGGAGAATGGAGCAGAAGGGATTGTGGTGTGGCCATTCCCCCTGGGGGGTGATTTCTCGCTTTCTGTTTCTCTGTCTCTCTCTGTCTTCTTGGCGAGTGCATGTGCCCTATAGCAAAAACCTCTCAAAAAAAAAAAAAAAAGTGCACATCTTTTATAAAACAACACAAGGGGTTAATAATTGTGGGGGGATGAAATGAGTTGATGTAGGGAAAGCACTTAGAATCATGCCTATAAGCACTGTCTATAGATGTGCTATTATCATTGGTGGCATGTATTTATGTGAATTTTAAGACCATAATGAAATGATCAATCTCCTCAATACTAGAAAGTCTCAGATTCAGTTGTTAAGTCCTCTGGTGCTTTGGGCCACACCAGGCAAGCCGCTTATTTTCTGTGGTATTTCTCTGTGTGAAATCAGAAGGATGGTTCCTTTCTTTTTGCCTCGTATCTAGCAGTGTAGATAATTTAGGATATGAACATGTGCTTTGAAATTACTCATTCAGGACCAGCAGTTAGAGCAATGGTTATGTTGCTGTACTGCCATGAAGTCGATGTGGTTCCAGTCCTGGACCCGGCAACTTAAACTCACATCGGGCGCATGTGCATACGTGCCCAAGATCCTGAGAGGAGAATGGAGGAGAAGGGATTGTGGCGTGGCCATCCTCCCTGGGGAGTGATTTCTCGCTTTCTCTCTCTCTGTCTCTTTCTGTCTTTCTGGCGAGCGCATGCGCCCTATAGCAAAAACCTCTTAAAAAAAAAAACACACACAGAAATTACTCAATCAATGGAAAGATAAAATGTACTTCTCCTTGAACAGTTGTAGAGTCCAATTGAATTATTTGACATATTAAGTGTAATAAAATGGCAGAAAGACATAATGAAATTATAATTACTATCATCAGGCTACTTACCTCTTGAATTCTTGGTGACATGTCAGATAATATTCCTCCCCAGGATCTCAGATTGATACCTTGAGAACCACTATCTAGGAGTGTGGGAAGCTATAATTGATAGGAAAAAAAAAGTTAAAAATATATACACACACATATAATGTATTTTTATATACATACAAAGTGTTATATGATCTCTGTTTTGCTCTCTCTTTTTAAAAATCAGATACAGGACACGTGCACTCACCAGAGAAAGAGATTGGGAGATGAGAGAGAAAGGGAGGATGCACCCACCTGGGGAATGGCCACTCCACAATCCCTTCTCCATTTTCTTCCCAGGACTTTGGGTGTGCATGCACACAGGCCCAGCCCATTTTATAGGCCGCTGGGTCTGGGACTTGAACTGTGCAGCCAGCCATGTGAGAATCCAGCCACCTTAACCCCCATGCCAAGGCTGGCTGGCGCTATATGATCTCCTGAAAAACATTCCCTCCCTTCTTTCTGATCACAGGACCTTTACTGCAAGATTGTTTTCAGAAACCAAATTCAAATTCTTTTATGTAATTGAGAAAATCAAAGGCCCTTATTCCAAATCACCCTGCTGAGCTAGTCAATCACGAATAGTTTCATGGTGACATTAAGTACGTCAAAGTGGTTCTGATTGCTGGTTTAGTGACACCAAACAAGACTCCTGGAGGAAGGCAAACAGCGTGCGTGCAGCTGCAGGGGTGTAAGGCAAGCTGCTGCGGAGGGTGGCCACCTGCTCACCCCGGGGCTGTGCAGACACTGCTGGGCTTTCTCTCATTGCTCACGTCCTTCTGCCTTTATGTCCTTTTCAGGGAGGCCTCTTTCTCTATTCAGCACGACTCCCTGGGAGATTCAGCAGTTACATCACCTTTCCTTTATCACCGCTGTTTTAAGTCAGAGAAATTTTCTTGCATGTTCTCCAACTGACAGCAGAGTAGCCCCAGATCATGCAGCAACTCAAAACTGCATTTTGTACCAGCACAGGTTTGCTGCCTCCAAGCCTCAGAAACTGATATGAAATCTTGTTTCTGGAAACCAAATTCAAGTCCTGATTGATCTTGCTCATCATAGAAGCTAACTGAATCACTAAACATATAAGAATCTTTTAGAACTGAATTCTAAGTTGTTTTAGAGAGAGATTTTTGCTATAGGGTGCATGTGCTCACTGGAGACAAGAGACAGAGAGACAGAAAGTGAGAAATCACCCCCGAGAGGATGGTCATGCTGCAATCCGTTCTCCTGCATTCTCTTTTCAGGATTTTGGGCATGTACACATGTGCCCAGTGTGTTTCAAGCCACTGGGTCCAGGACTCGAACCACCGTTGATTACATGGGAGTTCAGCCCCTTAACCACTATGCCACCTGCTGGTCCCAAATTCTAAGTTTTAAGACAGTGGCTTTTGAGTTCAAGTGTACATGTTGAGTAAGTCTATAATACATTATTTAAAAAATTAAACAAGGGTGGGAACCAGCAGTTAGCGTAATGGCTATGTCGCTGGACTCCCACGTAGTCGACTGCAGTTCACGTCCCAGACCCGGTGGCTTAAAACTCACACCAGGCGCGTGTGCGTGCGTGCCCAAGATCCGAGGGGAGAATGGAGGAGAAGGGATTGCAGCGTGACCATCCCCCCGGGGGGTGATTTCTCGCTTTCTGTCTCTATGTCTCTCTCTGTCTGTCTGGCGAGCGCACGCGCCCTATAGTGAAAACCTCTCCAAAAAAAAAAAAAAAAAAAAAAAAAAAAATTAAACAAGGGTTTCTTACATGCAAAATTATTAAATTGTTGGATGAAGGAATACTAAGTAAATGCTTTCCATATCTTTATCTCCTTTCATTAGGACTGCCTTCGTTAGCTTCTCTGCTAGAATATTGCATCAGAATAGGCTTCTTGCTGGTCCCTCCGCCTCCGGTCTCTTCCCTCCACACTGTGGCCTGAGTTACCCAACAGGCCAATCCAATTATGTCACTTGCTCTGCTCAAAAATCTTCCATGGCTCCCTACTGTCTCCAGGAGAGAAGGTCAACGCTTGTGCTGGAAACATGACCTTTCATGAGCTGCTGCCTGGCCCTGTCTCCAGTCGTTTCTCCTGCTGCTTCTCCACCACACTGGAGTTCTTTCTACATCCCACCCCCACCGGTAACATGCCAATCTCTCTCAAGCCCCTGGCTCAGCATGCCATTCCCTTCATCCTTCTTGCTTGGCTAGTTTCTCGTTCTTCAAATCTCATCCCTAATGCAAGTACCTGTGCGAAAGCACTGTCCTCTGGTGGTTTTAGATGCTGCTTTGCCTATGTCTCTGTTCACCCTTGTCCTGTCATTCTCTCTCTTTCTCTTTTATTATAGGGCACAGGTGCTCGCCAGAGAGACAGAGAGAAAGAGAGAGAAAGAGATCGAGAAATTACTTCCCAGGGAGGTTGGCCATGCTGCAATCCCTTCTCCTCCATTCTCTTCTCAGGATTTTCTTTCTTTCTTTCTTTCTTTCTTTCTTTCTTTCTTTCTTTCTTTCTTTCTTTCTTTCTCTCTCTCTCTCTCTCTCTTACTTTCTTTCTTTCTCTTTCTTTTTTTTTCTTTCTTTCTCTCTCTTTCTTTCTTTCTTTCTTTCTTTCTTTCTTTCTTTCTTTCTTTCTTTCTTTCTTTCTTTCTTTCCTCCCTTCCTTCCTTCCTTCCTTCCTTCCTTACTTCCTTCCTTCCTTCCTTCCTTCCTTCTTTCTTTCTTTTTCTTTTTCATTTTCCTTCTTTTCTTTTCTTTTCTTTTTTTTCTTTTCTTTTAGAGGTTTTTGCTATAGGGCGCGTGTGCTCGCCAGAAAGACAGAGAGAGACAGAGAGACAGAAAGCGAGAAATCACCCCCCCAGGGGGATGGCCACGCCGCAATCCCTTCTCCTCCATTCTCCTCTCAGGATCTTGGGCATACACGCACATGCGCCCAATGTGAGTTTAAGCCATCGGGTCCAGAACTTGAACTGCAGTCAACTACATGCGAGTCCAATAACATAGCCATTACATCAACTGCTGGTCCCATTTCTCTTTTTTAAAAAAGAATTATTTATTTAATTTTATTCACTATCATTATTATTTTTTAAAATTTGACCAGAGAGAGAAAGAGAGAGGGAAAGTGGGAAAGCATACCACTGGGTCTGGGACTATAACCATCGTCAGTCATGTGGGAGTCCGGCCCCTCAACCACCACGCCACCTCCCGGCCCCACACACACAATTTTCAAGCCATCAGGTCTGGGACTTGAACCATGGAGTTGTCCATGTGGGATCTAGCATCTTAACTTTCACACCACCTGCTGGCCCCTGTCATGGTCTCTTAAGGTGTCCTATGTATTTCCTTCCTTGCACTCTTCGCCTAGTCTGCGGTAGCCGGTGGTGCCTCATATCATGACAGGTAAGCATGGTGTGAGTTCCGTGGGCTTGGTCCTACCCATGGAGTTTAGGTTCCTTCCTATGCTCACCACCACCTTTTCTCCACTTCCAACACTGGCCCAACCATAATAAACACCAGTGGATACACCACCTGGAGGATGAGCTACTACACATTCAGGAAAGTTAGCAAGGGGATAGCATACTCAGGGACCTCTTCAGACAGAACCCAGAACGTCCGCATGTGGCTCGGCTTTGCGGAGCATGGTGTTTTAGTGCTGCACCACCACTTGGCCCCTGAATTTCATTTTATGAATACTAAACTTAATAAAGTTTAATAAGACGACCTCCCTTAAACATTCAATTTGCTATCTAGTAATTTTTTAAAAATAATTATTTTCTTTAATCTTAGTTAATTAATTAATTAATTAATTTTTCATTTTTACCAGAGAGGGACAGAGTGAGAGAGAGAGAGAGAGAGGAAAGTGAGAAAGCAAGCCGCCAGGTCCGGGATTTGAGCCATAGTCAACCATGTGGAAGTCTAGTGCCCCTAACCACCACGCTACCTGCCAGCCCCAATATCTATTAATTTTAATTCTACGGGTCAGAAGGTGGCGTAGTGGTTAAGGGCACTGGACTCCCACATGGCCAACTGCAGTTCTAGTCCCCGGCCTGGCAGCTTGCTTTCTCACTCTTCCTCTCTCTCTTTCTCTCTCACTCTGTCATTCTCTGGTCAAATTAAAATAAATAAATAAAGTTAAGTAAGATAATTTTTTTTTTTAATTCTAAGGCATTTTTTTTTAGTTTGGAACTAAAGATTTTTTGGTTTTTTGAAAGATTTTTGCTATAGAGCATGTGCACTCACCAGAGAGACAGAAAGTGAGAAGTCACTCCCATCCCCCGGGGGATGACCATGCCACAGTACGTTCTTCTCCATTCTCCTGTCAGGATTTTGGGCATGTTTGCCCAGTGCGAGTTTCAAGCCGCAGGGTCCAGGACTCAAACCACAGTCAGCCACATGGGAGTCTAGCACCTTAACCATTATGCCACCTGCTGACCCCTGAACCAAAGTTTTTTAACTCCAAGTCTCAGACATTTTTGCAGGTTTCTGCAAAGCTCATGGCTCACTATGCTGATCACTTTAGGGACTAATGGATAAAACGGCTGACCCAGTCCATCCCGCTTCATCCTTACCCTACTCGTACTGGTCAGAGTTGGCTTGTCTGAAACCATCTCACTTCTCCAGGAAGCCTTCTTTCCCCCAAACCATGCCTTCCCTGTCGTCCTTCACCGTGGGTTAGACGTCCCTCCTAGCTCCTCCTACAAGTCTCGATGTATTTACTTCTCATTTTTACATTGTTTGCTCTTACGTTTTCATGTATCTGCCTCTCCACCAGACTGTTAGCTCATTGAGCATAGGGATAGGCATTATTTTGGTTCTGGAATCTTTTTAAAATTTAAAGAGTTTTTTTGTTCATGACACAGTGTGTGCATGTGAGTGTGTGTGTGCGTGTGTGTGTGTGTGTGAGAGAGAGAGAGAGAGAGAAGCAGAGCACGAAGGAGAGCAAAAGAGAGAGAAGTACCGTCCACAGGGCACCCCCCACAGGGTGTGGTCACACCGCGATGCCCTCCTTCCAGTCCTCCCACCCATTGGATGGTGGGCACTTGCATGTGTGCCCAGTATATTTTAGGTTGACAAGACCAGATATTTTATAAAAAAAAACTTTTTTAAGTTTTTTTTTTTTTTTCCATAGGGTTCATGCACTTGCTGGAAAGAGACAGAGACAGAGAAAGGGAAAGTGAGAAATCACCCCCAGGGGCAATGGCCTCATAGAAATTTCTTCTCCATTCTCTTCTCAGGATTTTGGGCATGTGTATACACACACTTGGCTTGATTTTCAAGTTCTTGGATCTGGGACTTGAACCGGGGTCAACCATGGGGGAATACAAAGCCTTAACCACCACACTACCTGCTTGCTGGCCCCTTTATTTTACTTTTTTTTTGGAGAGGTTTTGCTATAGGACGCCTGCACTCACCAGAAAGACAAAGAGAGACAGAGAGAGAGAAAGCGAGAAATCATCCCCCAGGGGGGATGGCCACGCCGCAATCCCTTCTCCTCCATTCTCCTCTCAGGATCTTGGGCACGCACGCACACGCACCCGGTGTGAGTTTAAGTCACCAGGTCCAGAACTTGAACCGCGGTCGACTACGTGGGAGTCCAGCTATAGCCATTACGCTAACTGCTGGTCCCTTATTTTACTTTTTAATTGCCAGAGGGTGCTTGTGCTTGCCAGAAGAAAGAAAGAGACCGGGGTGGGGGCGGGGGCAGAGGATAAAGCATCCCCAGGTGGGACATGGTTGTACTGCATCCCTTCTCCTCCGTTTCTCCATCCTGTTGGGATTCAAGGCACACGTGCACACATGCCTTGGTGGTTTTTTTCAGGCTGCTTGTCAGGGACTGAAACAGGGGTCTGCCATGTGTGATCTAGCCCTGTTAACCACTAGGCTATGGGGCCAGCCCAGGCCGGTGATGTAAATCACGGTCAGCAGACGAGATCCTGCTTCTCTTCAGCAGCGCCTTACCACTGTGCCGTGGACTCAGCCCTGTTTCGTTTTTATATCTTCAGGGCATGATATACACAGGATGCTCAGTAAATGAGTTCTATATTAGTGGGTAAATAAACTATAATCTAGCAGAAAAGAGACAGAGTCTATTGATGCCTTAGTTTCCACGAGCGACATCTCCTCCAGACATGACGCTGATCTCTGGGGAGGGAGTCATCAGTTCCACCTGGGGATGGAGAAGGTGACACCGAAGCTGAGGTTCGTAAGGAGATAAGTCGATGACTGCAAGGGTGAGGGCAGTGTCTGTGGATAGAAAGGGAGGGCCAGGAATTCCTGGTGGAGAGAGGAACGTGAGAGAAGGCAGCAAGAGAGTGTGGCTGGGAGATAGCTAGATAAGAACAAGACCAGGCGTTCAGAGAAGGATGCCTTCATGGGTCTGGTTAATACTTTCTTTTCCTGTCTTGCTAAGAATTTAAAACTACTCATTAACCCAGCACTTGCTAAGCTCCGGCTCTGTGCCTAGCATTGTAGCTGCAATTCCCTTCCTAGCTCTTTTCAGGAGATGGTGAATAAGAAGGGTCTTGGACTCATGCCTTTGTCTTAGATCCCACTTCCATCTCTGAACAGAGCCTGGCCCCTAGCGAGCCCTCCATACGGCAGGCTTGTCCACTAGCAGTGCGCTGAGGTTGCTATAAATAATAACATAATTTGCCCTTTTCCTTTGGTTCCCTGCCCCATTATTCAAATTTGCATGACTTATTCTTGCCAAAAGAACCTGGAGTGACTATAAGTTTATTTTAATGAATATGGGAAAACGTTTCTGGAAAAAAGGTCACAAACTAAAACAGCAGTGCTATCACGTATACACTCAGGCACACACACAGGCACACGCGTGCACACACACACACACCCACACACTCAGACCACTCACTGCTTCCTATGCCAAACAAGTTTTCTCAATTTCCAAAATACAAAATAACCCTTTCATGGCATAACTGGACTCAGTCATGATTGGGGCTCTCAAGGCAGACCGGATATACAAATAGGGCAGTAGAAGGGATCCGTGTCTCTCTCCACTGTGGCTGGTCTGAGGGGTTCCTGTACCTTGATCCTGTGCATAAGAAATTGATAGGAGGTCATTGACCAAGAAGATTCTGACCCCAAGAGACCTTTAGTTGGGTCCTTAGGGGACAGAAAAACATGTGTCTCCTTTGAGACTGTGCAACTTTGCTTTTGTCTTAAGGGAGAATAAAGCATATCTTGTCCCAAAGGACCTTGTTTGAGCAGTCTCTGCTGATGCTCTCAGTGGGTTAATGAAACAGCAGTCACTGTACCAGCACGTGAAAGAGTCGAATGTTTTGTTTTACATTCTGTGAGTCAAAGGAGAAAGCTGGGAGAGTATTCATTTCTAAATGGATGGGTAGCCTCAGGTTACAAATGTCTCTGCAGGGGATGACACCGTCTTTGGGGGCTTTGGAAGTTCTAGAGCAAGGTCTGGACTGCTGCCTTGAAAGCATCTAGACCAAAGAGAGAACACAGATGAGCAAAACCCCCGGACAGACAGAATGGGGCAGTCCTGGGCTGCTGCTACAGGAAGCCCAGATCCATCCGGGAGGGAAGTTGTTACTAGGCAACCGGGAGACTGTGGATTTGAAGCGTGTTTGTTGCAACCTGACAGTTGTTAAGCATCAGATGAAAAGAGAGGAAGCCGGCTTCAGTGGTGAGGGGCCACCAGGAGGGGACACCCTGAGTGCTAGGAAATGCGTCATGAGTGGAGAATTCAGACTCAACCACTTGGGGGGAGAGGGAGGACGTGCCAAAATTCTCTACTGGGAGAGGCCACAGAGACATGCTGTCTCCAGCACCGGAGCATGCAGCGCGTCTGAACCCGGGGGTGGGCTCTGGGTATGTGAACAGACAAGTTATGGCACTCTCTTTGGCTCAACAGAAACTAGGCCTTTTTCTCTGCAGTGACTTCCCTCCCGGTATCTGTGGTTGATGAAAGCAAAACTGAGCTTGGAATCTAGGGGCAGACGAAAGGTCACTCCCTGAGACAGACCTCCTCCTAGTCCCAGGGGTCTGAGGAAGGAGAAGATGGGGGAGGAGAGGGAGCCTCTGCAAAGCAATTGTGTTCTTGCTTTCGTAAGAGCAACGTACTTTCTTTCAAACTGCTTTTCCATCTCTAATGTGAATTTCACTACAATCCTGTAAGATATGTAGCCAGGTCTTAGGGATTTTACAGATGGGGAGGCTGAGATTCCCTTTAAATAGCAGCAACTCTGGGGCCGCTCCAGAGCTGGGAGCCAGTCTTCCAACCATCAGGAGATGCGTGAGGGCCCGGGGGCTGCTGGGCCTCCAATTCTCTAACCACTGGGTCCCTTGCTGGTAGGTAAAAGGTGCTGCTTCCCTCATGGAGAGTTAAGGAAGAAGCTGCAGCTGTACTGAGACCTTGCAGGAAAGGGCAAGTGGTAGCGGTAGGCAGGAAAGTTTCAACCCGGGGTCTGGCTTCCGGGATCCATGAGCCCCCATCCCCAGTGGGTCTATGAGAATTTGCGTTTCTCTAGGGAAAAGATTTAGAGCCATTGCTGGATTCTTAGAGGCCATCTTGACCCATAAAAAGCAACTATTCTGTAGAAATGAAAAATATTGGAAGTCAAAATCCTTCTTAGGAGCAATTTAATTGTGGCCCCAACCACAGTGGCACAGGTGTGACACGGGAGCCACAGTGGAAGTCCCGAGGTTCACATTCCTGGCCACCCTGATGCTGACTGGCAGAAAAGCTGGGAGGCCGGGGGAGGATCGCAGTGTGGGGAGACCCTGTCAGGGGTGCCTTTCTGTCTGTCTTTTTCCCATAAAGGAAATAAATAAATAAACGGAAAAACCAAAACTCCAAAACCAGTTAGGTAGGCCCAGTAACCTAATGGTTAAGGGAGCCAGATCCCACGTGGCTGACTACAGTTTGAGTAACCAACCCAGGGGGCTTGAAAAACATGCCAGGGCAAGCGTGTGCCCCAAATCCTAACAGGAGGAGAAAAGGGAAAAAGGATTGTGGCATGACCACACCTCACAGGAGGTGCGTTTCCCCTCTCCCTTTCTTTCTGTCTTTTTCTGGGTTCCTTTTCTGGCACCCTCTTTTCTGTTTCTTTTTAAACAAAATCTATCGCCTAGGAAAAGTTTGATCATAACAGGCACAGATTTGTGTAGCTGTGGGCAGAATGAATACTAATACTGTAAGTCAAATCTACTTGCTTAAAAGTTTTCAAAAAACCTCCTTCCTGACTTAGTTTTGCTTCCACCCAACAGCCCTGTGCTATCTCCCCCAGCCCTGTGCTGGCACTCAGAGTCCATCTTTTCTCTTCTCCCCTCAAACCTTCATGCAATAGTGGGAGAAAGTTAATAGCCCCATCTAGAAATAGGGAGAGACGAAATCACAAAGTTAAGTCACTAAAGGGGCGGCACTGGGACCAGCAGTTGGCATAATGGCTATGTCGCTGGACTCCCATGTAGTCATCCTCAGTTTGAGGACTGGACCCGGCGGCTTAAACTCACGCCGGGCGAGTATGCGTGCATGCCCAAGATCCCGAGAGGAGAAAGGAGGAGAAGGGATTGCGGTGTGGCCATCCCCCCTGGGGGGGTGATTTTTCGCTTTCTGTCTCTCTGTCTCTCTCTGTCTTTCTGGCGAGTGCATACACCCTGTAGCAAAAACCTCTCAAAAAAAAGGGGGGGGGAGTGTCACTGAAAAATCCTGGCAACGTGGGGGCTTTTCGAGAGGCCTTGCCGCACCTATCCAAAAATGGAAACGCATCGCAGAAATGGAACAAACTGCCCCCATGGCTGGCTCTCACTGGGCAGCGGGCAGTCCACCCTGTTTATTCCCAACAACTCAGGAATTCGGGAGCAGAGGCGAGAACTTCAGCGGGACATTCACAGGAGCCTGCAGTCAGATCCCCAGCACTGGGTCTTTCTTCGCTGGAACCGGCGCTCTGAGAGGCACAGCTTATCCGAAGTCAGAAACTGCAGACCCACAGCCGCGTAGCAGTAGAAGGAAAGGAAAGAGAGCTGAATCATGCCTCGCTGGAAGCATTTGCGAAGGGGAAAACCATGAGCCAAAATGCCGAGGAGGCCAAATTTCCTCCATCAACATCCATTGAGAAGGGGGAGGGAGGGAAACTCAGATTTCCCAGCAGTATGGCAGGTCTTGGCACCCGCCTCGGTTCCCCTGCCGAACTTCCACAAATAAACATTCAAAGCAGAAGGGACAGATTTGCTTCTCAGCAAGATTTCAAAGCTGTGCACCAGAGCTGGAGAGAAAACAGGAAGGATGGCGTAGGGGGCCGAGGAGGGGGGCATGCACGCCTCGGGCCAGATCAGATGGGAAACCTCCCAACCCCTCACCCGAAACTGACACACCATTTTTTACGAGGTGCGAAACATTTCAGGTAGTGTTGGCACTAATGATACCCTGGGCCCAGGGCTGAGCTACTGGGTTTCAAGCTGGGGGCGTTAAGCTGGAAAAGGCCACAGGTGAAGACGAGCTCTTTCAAGCTATGTCAACCAAGGTGAATCCCAAAGGGACTAAATCTTACGTGTGCACGCTGCGAGTGTGTGTAATAGTGTGTGAGTGTGTGTGCATGAGTGTTCACCCAGGGCTGGGCAGGGTGGAGTAAAGCCGTGGATATTGCATTTGGATTATTTGAGGATGACAACACTCACTTCTGATCTCCAAGAGACAGAGGAAAAACACAGCTGGTCCCAGTTGGTGCAACCCCAAACCTCCCTCTCTGGTTCTCTAAGCTCTACAGGTTCCCGGGTCTTATAGGTTGCACCCCTCACCCCACCCACAACCCCAGCTCTTTACACAACAGGGGCAGGTGCCGTCACACTGGTTTACAGAGATTTTGCCTCTTTCTTTGTTAACGAGAACTGACTTGGCATTTAATAAAACCTTATTTATGCACTGGCCTACGTGCGTCTGAGAACCAGCCCCGGAGAACAGAAGGCACGGCGCTGGGCTGGAGCTGAGCGTGGCTGCCGGCCAACCAGCTGCAATAACAGCCTCGTCCCAGCGAGGCCCCTCCCTGGCCTGAGCAGCCCCTGCCTGGCTCGCTGTCCTCTCAGAGGCTGGGGGTCTGCCCTGAGCCTTTCTATGCTGGCCCCAGGGATCAGTTCTCTAAAAACACCCATAGCCTGGGCACACGAGCAGTCGGGGCAAAGCTCATCTTAATGCTGGCAATTCTTTCAGGTTTCTTTACTAATTTATTTATTAATTATTATTATTATTTTAATATTTAGGCACTCTATCCACTTTTCAAATGGAAAAGCACATTTCAAGGGTACCAGAAGACTAGGCAGGGTGTTTGTCCTCTTTGCCCGGGGCCCGTGGGTCCTTCCGGGTCAGGTCTTTCCCCCACAGAGATAAAAGCAGAAGAGGACAGTGCGTGCAGGGGAGTCCTCAGAGACCAGCCAAGGCCCATATCCACAGGGGTTTCTCCTCCAGGTAGTCTCTAGGTCCACTCCAGGCTTGCGGAGGCACCAGTGTCGTTAAGAGAAGGGAGAAGACTGTATCCCCACAACACCCTGGCCTTATGGGTGATCAAAGAAAGTGCTTTGAAGCCTCCGAAGCATTTGGGCTACTATTGTTACGGTGCTTGGCCTACAGACATGGAGACTGTAAATAAAACTCCCATGTTCTAGGTCAGTGATTCTCAACTCGGGCTAGACACTGACGTTCTCTGGGAAGCTTTTTAAAAAACATTGAAGGGAACCAGCAGTTAGCGTAATGGCTATGTCGCTGGACTCCCACGTAGTCGACCGCGGTTCGCGTCTCGGACCCGGTGGCTTACAACTCACGCCGGGCGCGTGTCCGTGCGTGCCCAAGATCCCGAGAGGAGAATGGAGGAGAAGGGATTGCGGCATGACCATCCCCCTTGGGGGGTGATTTCTCGCGTTCTGTCTCTATGTCTCTCTCTGTCTGTCTGGCGAGCGCACGCGCCCTATAGTGAAAAAAAAAAAAAAAAAAAAACCTCTCCAAAAAACATTGAAGTCCAGGCTACACCCTACACGAACTGACTCAAAATCTCTGGGGTAGGGGTTGGCTATGCAGAGAATTTTTATTAAGTTTTACTTATTATTATTCATGATAGAGAGCATGTGCACGTGTACTAAGGATCAAGAGGGAAAGGGGTTCTCATCACACCATGACCCCCTCCCTGTAGCCCTCGGCTCCTCAGGATCTTGGGCACCTGGTGTGTCTTTAGGCAGTCCAGGGATCCAAACCCATGACTGACCATGTGGCTTCCAGCACTGCAGTTTAGTTTGCTTCCAACTGTCCCACCAGGCTAGGCTCATTTGTAGTTTTTTTATTTTTTCCTCCTACATTTTATTTTATTTTATTTGCCAGAGGATATATGTACTTCCCAGTGAGAGGGAAACAGAATGAGAGGAAGAGGAAAAGGAAAAGGAGAAATCATTTCTTGATCGGCTATAGTCATACAGTAATCCCTTCTCCTCCATTTCTCCATTCTGTTGGGATTTGGGGCACATATGCCTATGAGCCCAGTGTGGTTTTCAAGCTGCTGGGGCCAGAACTCCAATGGCAACCATGTGGGACCTGGCTCATTTAAACACTAGGCCATGGGGCTGCCACCCCACACATTTTTTTTTTTTTTTTAAATTTGCTAGAAGACACGTACGCTTGCCAGGGAGCGAGGAAGAGAGGGAGATAGAAAGTGAGAATCATCCCCCAGGGGGTTGGCAACTCCACAATCCCTTCTCCATTCTTTAGGAATTCTGGGCACGCATGTACACACCTGACAGGTTTTTAAGCCACTAAGTCTGGGGCTCTAACCGTGCAGTCATGTGGGCTCCGGCTGTCTTAACTACCTCATCACTGGCTGGCTCTCTACTTGCTTGTGATCTTTAGAGCCCTCCAGGAGAGGACTAGATTGTCCACTGGCAACCACGCCTGAGAACCACTGCTCTAGTGGGCAAATATCACTGGTGTTGCTGTTTTCTTTTTAAAGATCTTGTTTAAGATTATTTATTTCTTTCTTCCATGAGTGAGAGAAAGAGAGAGGGAAAGCACCCTCAACAGGGTCTTTTTTTCTTTTTTTTTTTTTGGAGAGGTTTTTGCTATAGGGCGCGTGCGCTCGCCAGAGAGACAGAAAAAGACAGGGAGACAGAAAGCGAAAAATAACCCCCCAGGGGGGATGGCCATGCCACAATCCCTTTTCCTCCATTCTCCTCTTGGGATCTTGGGCATACATGCACACATGCCCGGCATGAGTTTAAGCTGCCGGGTCCGGGACTCGAACCGTGGTCGACTACGTGGGAGTCCAGTGACATAGCCATTACGCTAACTGCTGGTCCCCCTCAACAGGGTCTTGACACCACAACTCACCTGCAGCCTTGGCCAGCCACATGGGCAAGGGGTGTGCCTGGCATACTCAGGGAGGTCTTTGGACTTGAACTGAGAACTTCCCCATGTGGGCTTGACTTGCAGAGCATTGCATTTTACCTCCACACCATTGCTTAGCCCCAGTGTTGGTCTTTTTGAAGCCTGTTCGGTTGCCTCAGGTCTAACTCTAAGATCTATGAGAGTGGGGGGCTCGCGGCCAGAGCCTTGGCTTCAGCATAGTGCCTGGCCCAGGCAGAGACCTGCTGCGGCACAACACTCATACAGGAAGGCAAGGTGCCCAACGCAGGGCCGGCTGTGGGGACCCACCCCGAGGGGTGGTGAGTGAGCACACAGGACCCACTTTGAGGTCAGCGAGGGCAGCCGGCCTGGTTAGCCCTTGGTTTCTGAACTTTGGCACATGGCAGAGTAGCATGTGAGAGCTAAAGGAAAAACCTCTGGTCTTTCCTTTGTGATGGATAAAAATTCTAAAGCCAGTGGCCCGAGTTTTAGGTCTAGTCCCTAATGGAAAGTTTTGCCCAGGAGTCTGTTTATCATGCTACACCCGGGACTGTCACCTGGAACTGATGGCTGTGCCCTAGGAGGTAACTTTGCTCATACCAGTGGCTAAAGTGCTTCAAGAAGAGGCATGACCCGCTCCCTTCGCAGTGACAGGAGGCCAGGCACGCTGACTCCTGAGCCCAGGGACACCGCACGCCAGGCAGGCAGCCCTCGTGGCTCTGCAGACACGGGCACTCTCCTGGCTGCGCCGCGGCGGCTGCTCAGAACAGCACGTCTGCGTCGCCTGACTCTTCTATCTGATTCTGAAAACAAACCAAGATGTGTGTCTAAATCCGGTTCCTTTCCAATCTTTGGAAAGAGACATGTGGACCACACAGCTTTATTCTCCCCGCAGCGTGGGGAGCTGAGAGACCCTTCTCAGCGTCCGGGGCTCTCCGTGCTGGTGGCATTCCTAGGTCCTGACCTTTCTAACCCACTTTGGAGGCCCATCCTGATGAGCTGGGAAAACTGTAGAGTAACTTTCCAAGGGAAAGTCATACTTTGAAAGAGATTAAGCGTGAACTCAGCCAGACACTGTAGGGTCTTGTTTTATTTTGTTTCATTTATTAAAAGCCTCCAGCTTGCTTTTAAAGACAAGCTGAGAGTGGGATTTCTGGGACATGAGAGAACAAACAAAAAGGCAAACTTCAAATTCTCAGTGACTGACACTCCCCACAGTGCAGTTCCAGGAATTAAAATGTAGGCAAAAGAAAAAAAACGTAATCCAACGCCAGAAATATTACATATGTCGTCTTCTGTGAAGGATTCTGATGTTGAGTGTTTCGGAAGTGTGGCCTGTAATGACCTCTACCAGTCTCACCTAAGGTAACGGGGCACGGTCTGGGCCCAGCTCAGTTCTCCTGAATCAGAGACTCCAAGGGAGTGGGAGATTTCGAACTCGCTTCTTTTACCAGCTTCCCCGATGACCGTAACACACTTGCAGTTTGAGAACCTCTGCTCCCCACCCCCTTTACGTAATCTCCTCTCATTCTTCTACCAAAGGAGGTGGCATTATCAGGCCCCCAGCTGTCTTTCCGAGATGCAGGTCAAGAACAGAGGGTAGAGTACATCAGGGCTGTCCAGAGTTTTGAGACTATAACATTTTCTCTGTTACTCTTTTTTGTCAAGAAACAGCGAGCTCTGAGGTCTATAAAGTATTACAAGGGGTCTTCAAAAAGTTCAGGCAACATGAGGATTATGAAAACACATTGCATGAACTTCAAAAATTTTGTACCAAAAGAAACTCATACTATAATTCCATTTTTTTATCCACTTTTTAAAGTCCCCTCAGATATTTGAGTAATGAGACCAGAAAGGTTAAGTATCTTGCCCCGATCACCAAGGAGGAAATGGTAGGACAGGGAGTCAAACCAGACCTTCTTCCTTCACCTTGCCGCTAGAGAAGGTGCAGAGTGCTTACCCCATTTGGAGCAGACACAAAGCTGCCAGAACCACACTTAATGATGAACCTAATACTGACTCCCGAGTTCCTCAGTCTGTTCTAGAAATAGCAGTCAAGATTTCTCGGGCCTTAGGAACCTGGAGCTTCCTCAAGGATTGTCCTGAATACCAGGCTCATGTCCTAACGATGTCACTTCATGGGTCCCACACACCCCCATGGCCTACCACCAGGCCTGGCTGCCCCAGGAATCAACCCCCTCCCAAGGGCTGAGTGGCTAAACCCTTCTTACCACATGGAAGAGCTTGAAGAAGTCCACGTTGGCATACAGCGTGTCCTCGATCCACTGCAGCGTGCCCTGGGACAGGGAGCATAAAGCGTCGTGCACAGTCTGTGCCCCCCATCGCTGGTCGAAGATGATGAAGCGCTCCAGGAGGGCCTCACTGCAGGCAATGTCCTTCAGCACCAGGTCTGGGACCCCGTAAGCAAACTGCAGGGAAGAGAGACAGCACTGGAAACCTCCCCAAAGTCTACATTTCCTTCCCCCCAAATGTCTGCCTGCTGCCCCAGAACCTGTGAATACACTGCATTATACAGCGAAAGGGATTAAGGGTACAGATGGGGGTCAGCAGGTATCGTAGTGGCTACATCACTGAACTCCTTGGCTGGTCGCTGCGATTCTTGTCTTGGATTCGGTGGCTTCAAACTTGTGTCAGGCATGTGTGCGTGAGTGCCCAAGATCCCAGGAGGAAAATGGAGAAGAAGGAATTGTGGCATGGTCATCCCCCCCCCCCCCGGGGGGTGATTTCCCACTTTCCCTCTAACTCTCTCTCTCTCTCTTAGGCACACATCCCCTATGGAAAAAAAAAAAAAAAAAAAAAAAAAAAAAAAAAAAAAAAAAAAACCTCTAAGAAAAACATAAATAAATAAAAAAGAGTACAGATAGAATTAAGGTTCTAATTAACTGATTTCAAGATACAATTTTTTTTAAAATTATCTATGTGGACCCAATGTAATCATGAGGATCTTTAATGTGGAAGAGGGAGCAGAAGAAACAATGTCAGGAATAACGTAATGTGGGAAAGATGTGGGCCGCTGCCAGGCTTGGAGGTAGAAGGGAACCACCAGCCAAGGAACGCGGACAGCTCTAGAAGCTAGAAAAGGCAAGAAAATGGATTTTCCCAGGAAGGAACACAGCTGTCAGTACCTTGACTTTCAGACTACTGACCTTTAGAACTGTAAAATAACAAATCTGTGTTGTTTTGAGCTAGTCAGTTTGTGGTGATTATATAGTAGCAATGGGAAGTGAATACAGTGTCCAGCCTCACTTTACCAGAGAGCCATTTAATTCTAAGTGATCCCTTTATAGCTCATGAAGTCTAGTTCCCATCGAGACCTTCTAGAGGTTGAGGAAGAGGCAAGGCCAAAACATATCCACAGAGATGAATGACCAACCCCTTCTGTCCTTTCTCAAAAGATTTAGCAAATAAAAATGCCAGCTGCCCCATTACATTTGAATTTCAAATACATAATGAATAACTTTCAGTAGAAGCATATCTCAAATATGGTGGAAATGGGCCTAATTGCTCTAAAATATGCATGTGTATGTGTGGTGTGTTTTTAGAATGTGTCTCACTGTCAGGATCCTCCTGCCTCTGCCTCCCGAGTAGCTGGACAGTGAGTGTGCACCAGTGCATCCTTGGCTTTTTAGAGTGGGCCAAGAACTGAACTCTGGCCTCCCATGTGGCCTTGGCCTGCTGAGCAGCAGTGTCTTCAGAACACTATGGCAGCTGGACTTATGCTAAAAATGTTTTCATGGTTTATCTGGAAATCAAACTTAGCTAGGCACCTTGTATTTTATCTGACAACTCTAAGCCCTGGATAGCCCACATTCTGCAGGTCCCAGTGAGCTCTTAAAGCACCCTTCCTACAATGACCTCTAGAGGCTAAGGTGGCAAGGACTGTGGCTTCCGGGCATAGTAACTGGCTCCCGGGGTCCTGGTGTCCCACCAGTGAACAGGTCTTGAGTACTGTGAACAGATGCATGAGAGTCCCCGGGCACCACAGTCTCTCCAAGGTTTCCAGTGGCACAGTTCTCTGGGCTGAGACAGAGCAGGGCAGGCTCTGCTACCTCCCACCATGGGGACTGTCGAGACCACACGTGGACCCATGAGGTAAGATGGGTTGGTGTGGACTCCTTCAACCTCGGGCCCCTGTAACTGGGCCCTCTCCTTTTGCCCACACCTTGTTTCTTATCCCCAGACAAAACCCCATTGTTCTCTCTAATCTCAGAGTCTAAAACATGCAGAGATGGAGAGACTCAGGAAGCTCATTTTGTCCAAGCCCCTTATCTTCCAGAAGAGAAAAGTGATGGAAGATGAGCCTGGGGATTGGGAAAGCTGGAACCCCGTCAAGGTCTCCAGCTCTTTCCCTCACTCAGCCACTCATTCATTCAAGGCCCACTCACTCACTTTCTATCGTACAGGTACAAAAGTAGTAACTGTGGACACAGAGGTGAATAAGACAACATTTTTTCTGCCCTCCAAGGAGAAATGCAGCTTCTGCGAGCTAGAAATGCAGGCTTTGAAACAGGAGCAGGTGCTAGATGGAACACAGTGAAACCAGAACACAGATGAGGGAATGCTGTGACTAGCTAGTAAAAGTAGCTAGCGCTTACTGAGTGTCTAAGCAATTCACATACATTCATTTAGAAACTCCCTACAACCACTATAGTAGGCAAGTAAGGTAACAACCACCAAGATGGCAGGTGTGTGCAGGAGTTTACGGGGCTGAGGGTGTGGTGGGGGATGAGCCAGAGAACTATACCACGCTCATCATTTAATAATCCCCTTGATGGAGAAAGAGGAGGTGGCAGCACCCCCTTATGAGCTGTGCTCAGACACCAGGCAGAAAGGACCAGGCGGGGTATCTAGTCCTGACGGTAAAGAATGAAGATTCTATGTCTAATGAGATGATCGATTACACAGCCACAGGCCGCCATGTGGATGGCGTAGAGAGGACATCCCTGTCATGACTGAAAGCTCCAGGGGACAGCACTGATGGGGAATCGCAGAGCTGGGGAGAAGGCAAGAGGAAGACCAGGAGTAAGAAGAGGGGCAAAGAGGCTGAGAAGCAAGGGAGGCATGGGAGGGGCAGCGAGCGCTTGGTCAACACGGAGGGGCTTCTGCAAAGTGCAGGACGCGCTGGGGCTTGCTGGTCAGGGGAGCAGCAGCTATCAGAGCCAGGGACCGTAAACCAGGCACGACTGCTGACCCTGGTCCCTTGTTCTCTCTCCCACATTCAGGCCTCAGCCCTGACACCGAACACGCAGCAACGAGAGATCTAAACGCCACGTCAGTAAGGAACTGAGAAGAAATTTCCCCTAAATTCCTGCCCTTATCTCCATCTCCCTTTTATTACCAACTGGAAGTCATCACAGGCATTGCCAGCACTTGAGTTTTATGAGCTGAAGAGAAAGCAAAGGGGGAGCATGCTGCTGACACCCCGTGGAGGGCGTGGGAGAGGAGGTCGGGCAACCAGGCCCACCTCCAAGGGCCTTCCCAGGAGCTATGGGGCAGATCGGCTCACGTCCACACTGCCTCAGGGCTGACCCTCAGGTCCCCTTGTCTATGTCGATGAAAACCTCAGGTCTGAGGAGCCGGAAAAGCAGGTATGGGCTCCTTCTCTGTTGTGCAGGGACCAATGTGAAAATCCCTGCGTGAGCAGGTTCTGACCAGGGGGTGGGGTCTCCCTCCCTCCTCCGGGCTCAGACCTGTATCTCAGACTGACACAGGCCCGGATATCATGTCTATGTCTCTATTCCCCTGCAGTCTGAGGAGGTGCAGACCTGGCCAGGACGGTGTCTGGGAGGGTCTGTCTTGCATTCTCACTGTATTTATCACACTAAGAACCCAGGACACTGGGCTGGGACCCCAGGAAACTACAAATGGCAGTAGTGGTTCTCATCCTTGAGCCTATCAGAACCACTTGGAGGGCTTGCTCAAACAGATTCCTGGGCCCTTTCTCCAGAGTTTTCGACTCAGTGGGTTGGGGCAGGGCCCAAGAATGCGGATTCCTAACAACTCCCAGGCACGGCTGATGCTGCTGGCCTCTGGACTTTGAGATCCACCGTGCATGGATTAGGAATGAGAAGACTCGGAATTTGCTCTGGCTCTGACAACTCCTGGCTCTGGAGCTGTCACAGATTCCTCTCTCATCCGACAGCTGCCTCCCCAGCTGTTCTAGCCAGCTCAAAATTATCATGAGGAACAAAGGTGCTGACAGATGTGAAGGCTGTCTGTTAGTGGTAAAACTGCTCTATATAAATATGAGATTATTAAATTAGACAAGACAGATTTGGGAGTAGGGCTACCAGATTCCCAACCCTAAACTCCTCTCCCAGTCATCTCTATGTCTCCCTTCTCTCTAGTCAGGTCTGCTCAAATATCTCCTCCTCAGGAAAGCCCTCTCTGACCATCTGCCATGGTTTAAAGATGACCCCCAAAATTCATGTGTTAAAATCTGGTGAGCCATTGTGAAGCCATGAAAATGGCAAGACCTTATGGGAGTAAGAGGTGAGGCCTTTGATAGCTGATTGGAATGGATAATGTTATCAGCAAAGGGAACCCACCTGAACACTGGCAGGTTTATAGGAGAGGAAATGGGGCCCGAGGGAGACACAGACACGTGTGTTCCTGCCCTCTCTCATGCATGATGCAGCAAGAAGACCCTCACCAGCTCATGCTCTGAACCATGAGCAAAACAGACCTCTATTCTCTTAAGTTTTGCAGACTCAGGTATTCCTATTACTAGCAACACAACAGGCTAGAACGCCATCTCGTTTAAAACTGTCCCCATCCCGCACCCCTCCTGTCCTTCTCTAACTCCAGACCCTGCTAGATTGTCCTCCCAGCATTGATCACAACTGGGAAGCTCATGACCGATTCTCTACTTACATGAAAATTGCCGACCCCTACCCTGGGATGCAGGAGCCTGGTCATGCTGGATCCTCATCCCTGAAACTGTCCTTACAGGTTCATCAGTAAATGAATAGACCTCGCCCCTCTCCACTGTAAGGAGGAGGCAGAGCCACATGTTTGCACTGCCAGGACGTGAGCCTCAGAGTCCTGTGACAGAATGCTTAGCATCTCAATGACCCCCGTATTTTTCTAAGTATGGGGCTTAAGCTATGGATTCTGAATATGAAAGTAAGGAAAAAGAAAAGAGCCAAGATCTCCCTTGCTTTTCTCAGGCACTGGGCTTACCCTTCCTCTCTAGGAGCCACTGACTAGTGACACCAACCTACCTGCTCCGGGCGGACTTGGGAGTTGACCAGAAGGTTTACAACCGAATCAGACAGGCCAATGTGTCTTGTCAGAAATAGTGTCAGTGTTTCTTCATCTTTTAGAATATCCCTTATTCGTATTCCTCTTCCTGTATATGAATGAGAGAAAGAACAGGGTATTGAAGGGCAAGGGGTCAAAACAGGGAAACAGAACAGATTGGAAACACTCCTGACTCCCAGAAGGCTCTGCTTTGGGCTGCCTGGAAGCACCTGGAGGTCAGGCATTGCCGTAGGTTGTCGACCACAGCCGCTGGAGTGTTCACTGCTGGAGCAATTGGCACGGTTTAGAGAGAAGGTACAGAAAGAGGAAAAGGCGAGCCTGGGGTGGGTGTGAGTGTCAGGGGCTGGTCTGGGACAGTGGCTCTCAGCAGGTGGTGGGGAGGAGCTGGAGCAGGACAGTTTTGTCTTGCTGGGAGTATATGGTACTCTCCAGTGACATTTTCGGTTGTCACGACTGGGGAGATGCTAGTGAATAGAGGCCAGGGGTGTTGCCAAACATCCCACGATGCACAGGGCAGCCCTTACTCCCCTGAAGGACCCCCTTGCCCCAGAATGCCTGCAGTGCTGACATCGAGGAGACCTGGTCTGGGCTTGGAGGAGATGTGTGCCCTGTCCACACACAGAGGCCCCTTCTTGGTGTTTCTGTCATCTCAGCTCAGACTCTAAGCTCAGGGCATTGGTGTGGACTAAGAAAGATGGGCCGTGAAGGGCAAGAAAAGCTTTAAGTGGAAACAGGGGAGCCAGGACTATTGCCTGGGCTTGCCCCACCAGCCCCTGCCACATTCTCTCCAGCTCCACTCGAAATCTACTGGAAGGTGGAATTTCTTTCAAAGGAAGCGTAAAGGACTCCTAAGAGTTAAGTGACCTTGGGACAAGTAGATGCGGTCTTCCTGCGTCTGCCCTTTTCCCCATCGCCCTCACAGGCTCCTTGTGACCAGGGATAAAGACTGTGACGAGCTTAGCTCCCAGCGCTGAGAACAGCGAGCGTGCAGTCAATGCCTGTTCTGATTCGGAGACTCTTACCTCTGCCGGTGGACTCACACCAGCATGGCTTCCTCGGCTGCCTCCAGGGCTAGTGCTCAGCTTCAAGCCAGCCACAGCTCAGCTCAGGAGTCACTCACCAGAGAAGGGCATTCTGGGCCCTAATCTCGGAGGCCATTTCAACACTAAGGGGAAAGCCCTGAGTTGCACGAAAACGCCTGCCTGCGTACCCCAAGGTGTCCAGGAGCCTGCCTACTACTTACCTCTCAGTTCTCTAATCCGATGCCCTGCTCCTTCCTGGTCCCAACTCCACAGCAGCCCATCCTCTCCCGTCTCAGATTTTCCTTTCCCCAGGCAGCCCCACTGCCCCCATCCTAACCCGAGTGCTTGACAGCCGCCCTGCCTGTTTCCGAGCTGTGAGTTTCCCTGGGGAGCGTCTTGTCCAGATGGATGTGCTGACGTGTTCTCCTAGAGGGTCCCGGGTCAGCCCCACAGGCCTCCTGCACAGAGAGGGGCACGGCGGGGCCTGTGGTCCTGTCACACGGCGGCCACTCTTGGCCCCATGAGCTGTGCCAGCAGGGAGGCAGTGTCACCCTCCTTTGCATGGGAGAAGTCCAAGGGCTTTGGGGGAAGTGGGACATAGGACTGGGCCCCCTGGAGGATGCAAGCTCTGAGCAGGGCTGCTCGCCTGCCTTCCCTCCTTTTCAACAATTGAATCCTGTCATTCTCCAAATCCAGCTCCCCTGAGTCTCCTCCTTCCCCTTGGCTGCCAGCTCAAGTGCTCTTCTTCCGATTGTTATAGACGGCCTTATTCTTACTGCGGCAACACCACCCTCAACACATACGTGCGCGTGGGCGTGTACGTGTGCACACGCCCAGCCCCTTGCGGGCCACGGATACTGCTTCTATTACACTCCTATCACGCCTAGCAAAGCTGGGTACACACTGGCAAGCCCTTAGGGTCACCTCTCTCTAACACACAGCATTAAAGCCCTACACCGAATCGGGGCCTCAGTAAATATCTGCTGAATGGCAAGAGGGACTCAATAAATACCCATTGTCATGACCTGAGAGTTAGGACCCCATTTGACTGTTTATCTCTGAGTTATTCTTTAACTCACTCACCTGACCTTACATCCAAATACCTTGCTGGGGATTAGGGGCAAAGCAGGGGGAACTGGGAGCAATTCTGCACAGTTTACCACCCAGGTGGCTGGGCTGTCGTGGCCCTAGGGAGAAGGGGCAGGAGCGTGCAGGTTCACCACGCACCTGAGGAGGGGGCGGGGCCGCCCCGTAGGGAGAGTGTGGGGCCCCCTGAGTGCAAGAGGTGCTGATCCCAGACAGAAGCTCCGTTAGACTCCCCGGGGAGAAATGTGAACTGGGGGCCCAAGGACAGAAAAATACATTTAGTTCAAAATGTGGTTCTTCTTGTTCTCTTCCCTGGGAAGATTAGAGGCTGGGTGTGGGGGGCTGCTGAGACCCAAGCTGAGGGGAGCTGAGGGTGGGGTGGGAGGGGAGTCAGAGAATGCAGAAGGCTCACCGGAAGGAGGCATTTAAAGATGATTGAGAGACCTGGGAGCTTGCTTGGGGGCGAGAGGGGAGGGGGCTCCCGTCTGGTCCATTAATCCTCCCCTGCTGAGAATGCAGCACTACAGGTTTGCTGTGAAAGGAAAATGCTGCCTGGGTCAGCCGTCGCATACTTTCCCAGGTGACTAGGAACTGACTGGCAAAAGCACACACAAGCCACAGCCGCCCTCCCGCCTTCAAAGGCTTAACGTCCCTGCGGCTTTGGGCTTGGGAGCAACGACCCTGCGACGGTTGGGCTGACGGGAGAGTCTGCAGGGCAGGCAGTGCCTGTCACTCTCGGGCCTAAAATTATTTCAGAGACTGTCCCTTACTCGGGGATGGACCTGTCCCCTCTCAGGGCCAGTCAGGGCAGGATTCTGCAGGCGCTCTGTTCTCAGGCTTCAGGGAGCTCTGGCCGGCCTCCCCGGCCCCGACCCCTGGTCCCAGACCTGCTTTCCTTTAGGGAATTCTCGCCACAGACTGAAGGCCTGCTCGAGGAACGACCTGCATGCCCGTCTAAAATCAGTCCTGCGTTGAGGCTGAGAAGTAGTGATTTTGGCTCTCATAAACACGTGGTAAAAGCCACAAAAACTGTGGTTTGAAATGACTTCCTCTGCATTCCGTCCAGCCAGACTCAGTTTGATGATCAGACACACGAATGGAAGTCTGCCTCATCAGCGCTGCCACTGGTCGGATCGGGTACACATTCACTCCAGGCGTTGGACAGACAGCCCGTGTCTTCATCTGCTTATTTAACCTCAGCAAAAAACAAAAGCAAAAAACATAAAACGACACTTTCTGGGCCCAGCCTCGGTGGTGCCTGCAGCTAAGATGCTGTGTTCCGGGGCTCGGGCCACATGGGAGGACCGTGTTCGATTCCTAGAGGCTGATGCGATGGCCGGTGCCTATAATCCGGACCACACAGGGAGGCTGAGGCAGGACGAGCTTGAGCCCAAAACTGGTCTGGTCAGTCCTGAGGCAGGACTGTGACAGGGAAAGGCTGTCTCAAAAGGCAGCAACAAAACACTCTCTGGTTGCTTTGGTCCTTTTATTCTTACAATTAAAATGCTAATAGTGGGAGCCAGCAGGTGGTGTGGGGGTTGAGGCGCTAGACTCTCACACCCCATCCATGGTTAGGGTCCGGACCCACCGGAGGCCTGCTTTCTTTCCCTCACTCTCTCTTTTTCTCTCTCTGGTATATGTGTCCTATAGCAAATTTAAAATAATAATAACAAATACAATTAAATAATTCTTTTTAAAAATGCTCATAGTGCCCATACCTTATAAGGTTCTTCAAATCTGAGATAAACTCTTCTACCCAGAGCAGCAGGGAATGTACTGTTTGTAATCTGGTCCGTAGCCGGTAACTATATAAAGTATACACTTTGCTACTTTTCAAACAATTAGAATGTAACTAAGCAATCTTAATTTACCAATCTAAATAATGAGAAAGGAGGATCAGATTTGGGGAGAAATTTTCCCCCCTGACTTCCCTGTGCTCCTGAAAGTCTCTGTTTCCTTCACTGGGTACCCTATGCGTGCCAGGGCAGACCCTCGGTCTGACTCATTCCCCCATCCCCACAGACCAGTCCAGGCATAGGGTGCCAGGGGTAATGGTGGTGGTGATGGGGAATCTGGTATAGACCATTCTTGAGCCTGTCTCGTTGGGAACCAAGAGCAGAAGCCTTGGTCCAAGCCCCTCCTATCCCCTTGGTTGACCCCTTCCTCATTCTTGTCATTGTCTAAGGTCATCCTTAGAGTCACTCTGCCCCAATCTCGGGGTCATACATCTCCCAGAAGCTCCATGTTGTAGCCTCTGAGCCCCATCACCTTGGACAATCTCCCCCAACTAGCAGCCCACCTACAAGATGCAGTAACCCCTGGGTCCCTGGGTCCTTGGGGGGCTTTACTTCCTCACCAGCACTCATGACCCTTTCAGGGAATGGACTCTAGCTGCCACATCCAGCCACATCCAGCATCTGTAGGGGAGCCTACTACAGACCTGACAATCAACACCTACGTGGTTAACTGCAGTTCGAGTCCCGGACCTGGTGGCTTGAAACATACTGGGTGTGTATGTGTGTGTGCTCAAAATCCCAAGAGGAGAATGGAGGAGAAGGGATTTGTGGCATGGCCACCCCCCAGGGGGTGGTTATTTCTCACTTTTTGTCTCTCTGTCTCTCCCTATCTCCCTATCTCTGTCTCTCCCTATCTCTGTCTCTCCAGCAAGCACACACACCCTATAGCAAAAATCTCTTTAAAAAATAAAAAAAGGAGACACCGGTGTGATTACTGCTGTTGGGTTTTATTTGTTTCTTGTTCCCCCCCTGTGGAAGTGAGATGATGAGAGGGAGCACCTCCATTCCTACTCCTCCCTGTTCTTGACCCCAAGTGTCTCTCCTACCTGGTATCCAGCCCCTGCCACCTTCCTACATAACCTCGGTGTCCATGTGGTGGTCAACAGCCTGGCTTCTCGTTTCCTTCACCTTGCCCTTATCATGCTCCTTCACCTTGGCGCTGTGTACTTCACCGTGGCCACACTTGGGGGTTTGTTCTCAGCCATCCTGACGTCCTTTGAAACCCTAATTCACACACTCTGCTTTCTGACCACAGCCACTGAGCCGTCCGTCTTGCTCATTTTCCCAGTGTTTAAACAGGAGCCCACTGAGATCTTGCCTCTCCATTTCCCCTCGCTCATCTCAGTACTCCTGGCTTCTTGTTCCTCCTGGCCCCCTTGCAATCTGGTCCAATCACCACTCTGGTCCAATCACCACCTTCAACTCCCCTGACCTTCTGTGGTGCCTCCCTCCAAGTCTCTGGCCCTGAGTCACCCCCCTCCACCTGCTCTGCCGATGGCCTGGGTGTTAAATATTACTAGAAGAAACCGTATGGCATGATAGACATGTGGTTTCTGACCTTCTGGGTAGCTCGCTCTCTAAGACCCTATGAAAGCTGTTCCACACCTTTGCCAGACCTTACAAACCCCTCTCTCCTGCTTCTAGCCCTTGACCTAGTCTCAGACTTCCCAGATGCCATTGCTCTTAGCATTCTTCTTTCTCTTGACCTTTCCTGCTCCCCTTCCAACTTCCTATCTTCTAGGATGTCAAGGAGGAGGAGGCACCTTCACCAAGGTGATCTTCATGCTCTCTCTAGAGAACACCCCTTCTTGCTTCCTCTGTTATCTTTTTCCGCCAGATTTCCCCATTCTTTCCTATATCTCCAGTGAGAGGTAAATGATGGTTGAGAACACTGAAGCCCAGCTCACCTGCAATTCTCTCTGGGTGGTTCCGGAGGGTGTCCATAAGTTGGGACAAGGTGCGGATCTCTGTCCAAACATGGCTAAGGTGCTGGCTCTCTGGTGCATAGAGGAGGAGTTCTTGAAAATCTCGATACACCCTTGCCAAGCTGAAAGGACAAAGCTTTGTCAATATACAGTTGTCATAATAATAATACTTCGTGCTTTTTTTTTTTTTCTGGAGAAGTTTTTTTTTGTTTGTTTGTTTTTGTTTTTGTTTTTTTTTTTTGCTACAGGGCGCGTGTGCTGGCCAGAAAGAAAGAGAGAGATAGAAAGCGAGAAATCACCCCCCCAGGAGGGATGACCACACTGCAATCCCTTCTCCTCCATTCTCCATTTGGGATCTTGGGTATGCACGCACATGTGCCCGGCGTGAGTTTTAAGCCACCAGGTCCAGGATGCAAACCATAGTCGACTACATGGGAGTCCAGCAACATAACCATTACGCTAACTGCTGGTCCCATTTTTTTTAAATTTATTTATTTATTCATTCATTTTTATTTTAATTTGTCCAGAGAAAGACACACAGAGAGAGAAAGTAAGCCACCTGGTCTGGGACTCGAACTGTGGTTGGCCATGTGGGAGTATCCAGTGCCTTAACCACCACGCCACCTGTGCTTTTTTAAGATACCATGTGCTTGACTTAGTTACAACATTATGGATCCTTACAATACTGCCAAGACAAAAGAAGAAAGATAGTTTCACTTCCTTGTACATGAAGGATAACAGATGGGGTGGTGAAAGATTTGTTCAGTCTTCCAATTTGGGCACGGTTCATGCATCTCTCAATCCAATGCTCTGTATGTTTTTGCCTGGAGAAGGCTTAAACAGGATGATCTTGGCAGATTTTATTGGGGGTTCTCCCCAGCCTTGCCCACTTCTCTGAGACCTGCTTTTCTACGCATATACAGGGCTAAGTTTTGACAGCCATGCTTCATCCACAAGGTCCTCCCCATGCACATATGTACACACACCTCTGCCAAGGCTGATTGGACAGAGAGCATAATACTGGGCCAATCAGATTTGATCCTAGGAATCTGGATAGTATTCAGAGATGCTCTTCTGACCGCCCATGCTGAGATGCTGTGAACTGGGAGACCAGCAGCAGCCTGGACAATGAGGGGAAGCCATTGAGGGGAGTGGATCATGGGGAAAGACATGGAGAGGCAGGGACTGGACCTTGCAGGGTCAGACAAGAGAGAGTTGAGGGGGCAGCTCCTGATGGCCCTCTAGTTCCTGTCCCTTTCTTCCCAAGACCTGCCTTTCTGCCCTTGGCTTTGTGAAGGTCTAGTATCTAGATCAGATATAGTTTGCCCTCGGTATCCATGGGTTCTGCATCTACAGATTTAACCAGCTGAAGACTGAAAATGGTTGGGGGAAAAAAGCACAAATTTAAAAGAACACAGCATGGCAACTATTTACACAACATCTACATTGCATTAGGTACCATGAGTAATCTAGGGATAATGTAAGTCGCCTGGGAGGATATATGTCCTATATGGAACTACTATGCCATTTTACATAAGGGATTGGAGCACCTGTGGGTTTGGGTATCTGTGAGGGTCCTGCATCCAAACCCGCATGCATACTGAGGGACGATGGTATTTCCTTCTGGGGCTTAAGCATGTTTGAATGAGCTTTTGTGTCTTTCAAGCAAAAGAACCTTGAGTAAGCAAATATTTCACCCATAACATACATGTGATGTGAAACCCAGCTTTCCTGGTTCAAATGCTGAGTCTGGCTAAAGTCTGGAGCCCCTTTCCTCAAACCCCACTCCTCAGCCTTCCCCAGTCACAGCTGTAAACACTGCCAGCGCCAGTCCCATGGAAGCTGACTGTGGTCTCTCCAAGGCTCCCTCAATCCCACCATGTGACCCCATGGGAACTCTCTGGGTGGGTAGTTGTTTCTTCTCAGGAACCTCAAAAAGTCTCAAGGTCAACGTGTAGAATGCAAACCAGAGCTGCCACGTGAACCCAGCTAAAAGTCACCTTCCCGACTGCCCTGTGAAGACAGGTGCTCCCTCTTTTATCTTCCTGTAATCCAGGAATATTTACCAGCAAGTAGATAAGCACTCTAGGCTTGCAGACTGCAGGCCGTGCAGTGTCTATCACAACTACTCAGTCTGCCACCAGACGGCAAAAGCAGCCAGTTTGTTTCTAGGGGAGAAGGCCACCTTGGAGCATCAGGCTGACCTACTAAATATTCTTTTTGAAATATAAATGTAGGTTTGTTCTGGGGAAATTATACTGACCTTCTCTCTTTTTGGGGGGAGAGGTTTTTTGTTTGTTTGTTTGTTTTTTGCTATAGGGCACGTGCGCTCTCCAGACAGACAGAGAGAGACAGAGAGACAGAAAGCGAGAAGTCACCCCCCAGGGGGGATGGCCATGCTACAATCCCTTCTCCTCCATCCTCCTCTCGGGATCTTGGGCACGCACGCACACGCGCCCAGCGTGAGTTTTAAGCCACCGGGTCTGGGGCGTGAACTGCAATCAACTACACGGGAGTCCAGCGACATAGCCATTACGCTAACTGCTGGTCCCTATACTCACCTTCTCTAAGAGAGAGGGAAAAAAAATGCTGAAGGAGCCAAACATCTCAGTTTCCACCAGAACCAGTATTTATACAGGTAGTGTAAAGCCCGTTCCAACTAGCCCTTGGTGGTGGCCCACTCACACCCACAGGTGTGAGTGCCACACGGTGTGGCTCAAGGTCAGCACAGTGGAGAAAGCTGGCTCTGCCCATATGCCCACATCAGGTACTGCCAATGCTCCGACAAGGAATTCCAAAGGCAGACTCTCTTCCTATGGGATTTGATTTGGAATTCGATCCCAGACTGGGGTATTAACCTCATGTTCAGAAGCTCCCTGAAGCCCAATGCAGTATTTTGTTCTGTGAGTGTGTGTCCACTTCTCCTGAGTTCTCAAGAACCACCAATCTCAAGCCATAGCCCAAGATTTTACAGATCAGGGCACTAATGGCAATTCCAAAAGAAGGTTGAGAATTTGTCTTTTCTTCCCAAGAAGTAACTCCACCCTGTAAGCCTGCTTTCTACCCTTAGGATGTTCCCTGGCATTTTCCCTAACTTCCCATGTCCGGAAAAAGCTTTTGAAGGACTGAGATCTGTCAGGTTGGTTGGGGCGGGGCTGGGGGAACTGAGTTTTTCTCTGCAGGACTCCACCCAAGCAGATGAATGACTGAGGGCAGCAGAAACATCTCGGCTGGGGCTGCCATCAGACTCCAGGTCATATCTGGGGGATAGAGGGACCAAGAAAACGTGTCATGTGGCTTTCATTTGAAGCTGTCTGCCTAAGTGCCCTGACAGTTAACAGAATGTTCTAGAGAGGAAACCTGCCCTGTTTTTAAAAACTTAGGGGCTCAGCAAGCCACAGTAACACTTTCAGTGCTGAGTGTGTGCAGTTTCCTCCCCCTACGTTGGGACTCTCAACACTTACATGGAGTTGTTGTAGTTTGATACAATTCCAGGAGCTTCTCCTGGGGTGGGGCTTTGAAAACAAGGATTGTTCACATTGCAGAATATCCCCTGGAGCCACGGCAACATTCCTGCTGAGGGCATCGCCTTGTTGGGAAAATGGCCTTTAAAACAGGAAATGAAGACAAGGAGTTAGTCAGGGAGAGAAGCAGGAGGCAGGCCCTGGGAACTGGGGCCTCTTCAGGGAGGCCACTCTGGTTCTCTCCTTCATTCATCAACATTTAGGAGGCAGGATCTGTGCTGGCTGCTGGAGACAAGGTCTCCTTTCAGGCTCCTGGTAGATGAGCAAGACAGACAAATGTTCCAATAAATAAGTGGGTGGCAGTGTGGTGGGGAGCTGAGAGGTGTCCAATCATTTCGTGGTGGTAGATGGTGCCAGGTTAAGGAGATTCCACAAGATTGCTGATGCTTGAGGAGGTAAAGTTTAAGCAAGAAGAGGTTCGGCCCTCCAAGCATCCAGTAGGGTTGCAGGGCATAGGCTCCTAGGGAGTGAGGTAAAGAAGCAAGGGTGATAGACAGGAGGCTGACTCAGAACTTGAGCCCTGAAACTTCTGTTCAGGAGGGTGTAGATCAAGAATAGGAGACCAAGCAGGTTTGCATAATTCCACAATAGTTGCCTAGAGGAAGATGTCTTCCTGGCCAGAAACCAGATGCGGGATTTCCCAGAGGGGCATCACATAAAAGAGACTCTTGCAAAGTTCACCCTAGGACTCCCAACACCACGGGGTCTACGAAGTAATATTTTATCAAGCATTATGGTCTAGATTTCCTTCTACTCATTTTTCTCTAGCACCATATACAACCTATCCCTTACATTGGTCTCTGAAATATTTCAGTGTAGTTCTTTATAATCTGTTTTCTTTAAAATGAGTGAAAATTTAGGTATGAAAAATAATAACAACAATAATAATAAAAAAACAAAACAAGGTAGTTAGGGCAGAATGGATAATGGGAGATGTTGATTAAAGGATACATAATTACAATTAGTTAGGGATAAATTTAAAGAAATCTATTGCACAGCAATGTGATCGTAGTTGATATATTATTGTATTCTTGAATATAAAGAGAATGACTATTACGTGCTCTTACTGCAAAAAATAACTGTGAGGCAATGCATGTGTTAATTAGCTAGATTTAACCATTCTACAATGTATATGCACTTCAGAGCATCATGTTGTACATGATAAGGGCATACAATATTACACGTCAACCTAAAAAAATTAGAAATTGTAACAAAGAAGGGTACAGAAAAAACAATAATCCTACAATCCTTCTGTAATCACATACAAGTATTTGCTGTGAGTATGTAGGATTAAAAACTTAGAATTTATGTAACACTGATAAATTTGTTTTTTTTCTTTTAAAATTTTTATGGTAATTTCTGATTTACATATAATCATTATACATCTTTGTAGGGTACAGTATGGTTTTTTTAAAATAATTATTTTATTGAACTTTATTTAATTAACTAATTTATTTATTTTAATTTGACCAGAGAGGGACAGAGTAAGAGAGAGAAAGGGAAAGTAAGAAAGCAAGCCATTGGGCCCGGGATTCAAATTGCATTCGGCCATGTGAGAGTCCAGCGCCCTTAACCACCACGCCACCTGCAAGCCCCTACAGTATGGTTTGTAAAAGTCTGTATATGGTGCATAAGCAAATAAAGGATAAAAACATTTTTAACACCTTTTTAAAGTGAATTATTTAATCGATTAATTTTAATTTGACCAGAGAGAGAGCAAGAAAGTAACCTTCCAGATCTGGGACTTGAACCACAGTCATCTATGTGGGAGTCCAGTGCCCCAATCATCACACCACCTGCTGGCCCCATATTCACTATTTTTTTAAGAATTATTTTATTGAACTTTAATTAATTAGATAATTAATTTTAATTTGACCAGAGAGGGACAGAGAGAGAGAGAGAGGAAAAGTGAGAAAACAAACTGCCAGATCTGGGGCTTGAACTGTGGTCAGTCATGTGGGAGTCCAGTGCCCTTAACCACCATGCCACCTGCCGGCCCCCATATTCACTGCTTCTAACATACAACATTACATAATGTTGTGCACATTCGATATTTGCTCTACTGATTATTTGGAAGTATATATTAAATTGTTAGTATTGCTCTTTACTGTGAAATACAGTTTAAAAAAAAACAAAGTAATTAACAATCAGAAAAACAAAAAGTCTCATAAATTAATGAGGATGTATTTTTGAAATCAAAGATAATCTTAACATAGCCAATGAAAAAATAATTTGTAATTTCCATGGATAAATCTGTTTTATGCTTTGTAGACATGAAATGATGACAAGTAGTTCCAATCTTCAGATTTCCAACTCTAAGACCTATCTAAACAAAGTGACCAGACTTGCCCACGCTACCCCCGCTATGCTTACATTCGTGTTGGCTGTAGAGTGGATTGGCATTCCTTAACCAGATCAAGACCAGAAATAAAGATAAAGGCCACACGAGTTCCACCACAAAGCGAATCTGGAAAACACAAAATGAAAGACCAGTGATGCTCAGCGATTGTAGTAAACGTAACCAGAACAGCTGCACTGCATCGTACCCCATGTCTATGCAGCAGGCCTTTGGTCGTGGAATAGTCACCTAGAGAGCTTCCTTCTTTTATCCCCCTCCCACACTACTTCGACCTTGATTTATTATGTCACCCAGATTTCGTGTACCTCTGGGTTCTACTCTGCCTCTATTTTAGAAAACTGCATTAGCACAAGACTTTAATAAAGGATCATTGAGGCAGCGTGGTCAGCGCTTTTCTTTTTTTTTTTTTTCTTTTTTTGGAGAGGTTTTTGCTATAGGGCGCGTGTGCTCGCCAGACAGACAGAGAGAGACAGAGAGATAGAAAGCGAGAAATCACCCCCCAGGGGGGATGGCCACGCTGCAATCCCTTCTCCTCCATTCTCCTCTCGGGATCTTGGGCACGCACGCACACGCGCCCGGCGTGAGTTTAAGCTGCCGGGTCCGGGACGCAAACCGCGGTCGACTACGTGGGAGTCTAGCGACATAGCTATTATATGCCAACTGCTGGTTCCAGTTGTGACTTTTTATAAAACATTTTACTCAAAATATGTCTAGAGAGGGTGTTTTCCTGGAAGCACACACCCATAAATATGGAAGAAGAAAGAATAGTAGATGCTCCTTAAGGCACTATTTTGTAAAAAAAAAAAAAAACAAAAAAAAAACAATTACTTATTTAATCTAATTTATTATTATTATTATTTTTAATTTGCTACGGGGCATGTGCACTCACGAGAGAGAGAGAGAGAGAGAGAGAGAGAAAGAGAGAGAGAAACTCTCTCCAGAACTCGAATTGCAGTTGGCCATGTGGGAGTCCAGTGCCTCAACCACCACACCACCCAAGGCACTAATTTTTTAGGGCTTCGCTCATACCTCCCAGTAAGATGGCAGAACACCAATACTCGTCATACTTCAGTCCTTACTCTTTGAAGTAAGTGGAGGCTTTGTGGGCTGAAAGCTTCCCGAGGGCAGAGACCATGTCTGTCCTTGTCCCTACTGTGTTTTCAGCACCCCTTACCTGGCAAGATCCATAACAGGTACCCAGTAAATAGTCACAGAATGAGTGTGCCTTTGTCAATGCTGGTCTAGGAGACTTCTCGGGGCTCAGATCACCAACAGCCTGCAAATTTAACAAACTGCTACCCCCACCCCAGTTCCCCAAGACATGTATACTGGCTTCTCTTCTTCCATTCTGGATCCTTCCATCAGTGGTAGGGTTGGGGAGCAAGTTCAGCAAGACAGCAATGTGAGTGGTAGGGACAGGTGTCGACACGGGAAGTTGTGCCTGGTGTCTTCACCTAGGCAAGGAGACAGCCAGTCTAGATTCTACACATGTGACTCCTCCTCAGACAACGGCTCGCAATGTTGGCTTTCTACAAGTAAGTCAGCTACTTCACAGTAGCGATGTCACCCTGGGAGTGGTCTAGTATGTTAAACACTGGTGCTGATTTGAAAGTGGGAAGATCTGGGTTAACAGCCACGTTCAGGCTTGCTCAACCTCTGCATCTCAGTTATCTTATCTATGAAATGGGACTGTCATATCCTACAGTGAACACTGAGGGTTAAGAGCAGTTCACTCCGGGGCCAAGTGCCAGGGTTCTTATCCAGCCTGCTCCATCTTAGCTAGATGATCTTGGGTAACCTGCTCAACTTCTCATCCATAAAACAGGGCTGATGCTGGGAGCTTCTTCCAGAGCAGTGGTGAGGACGAAATGAGACAACTGTGTCAAACACTGAGTGCAGAATCTGGCACAAGGTAAAATTCAAATACGGGAGCCACTTGTTATTGCCTCATGGGGTTGTAACAAGGGTCATAGGAACACCATAGGTGACAGTGTAGTGTAGAAAGAAACACAGGAAGATAGCATTCCAATTATCCACAGCCTCTTAGACCTGCCCACCACTTGCATTCATGTCCCCACCTGTTCTGGACTCAGAACTGCTTAGTTGCCAGTTTGGAAACGGGGCTTCCTGAGAAATGAGCCACATGACACCCCTGCTCCGTACATCAAGAGGGGCTTGCACCAGGGGAGGGAACTGCCAGACCCACAGACCAGATTTCTAAACCCGGGCTAGGGCATCTCCTCATCCACTCACTCATTCACCTGTTCATTCTTGTATTTGTAAAGTAGGTAACTGGTCTATGAAGGCGCTATGATTTAAAGCCCTCCTGTCGGTGGGAGGCAGGATCGGAATCTCCTTCCTTCCCTCTTTGGCCCTCGGATGGGTGCTGCTTTGCCTGTGTTCTCTGCGGCTCCCAGTCAGGGCCGCTTTCAGCTGGTAATCCCTGCCTGCAGAGGATCTACGGCTGACCTGGGTCAGCGGTGCTCACGGGGCTGCAAGCTGGAATCACGTGGGCATCTCAGGCCGTGCCCCACACTTAAATTCACATCTCAGGGCATGGGACGCCAGGATTTGTGTCCCCTAGCACTTCTTGGGTAATAGTTCCAGGCTGCAGTCCAGGCTAGGAGCCATTGCTGTGCGTATCTGTCGGCAATCTTTGTTGAGAGCTCAGCGTCGTTGCTCTAACTCTGGGAGCGTGTGTTTTGGAGGGGTCGCATGTCACACTTCACTCCTTGCACAAAGCCACCAGCTATCTTTCCCCCAGAACCATACCCGGCACCCCCCTTCCCCAGAGTGGCATCTTTGTCACTGACGCTCAACCACGCACAGGCATACCCTAGGGAGAAATTCCAAAGCATAATTAAAAACATGTTTTCAGAGCAGCTTGAACTGCCCCCACCCTTTCCCTCAAACATGTCTGTAACTTTAATTAAGCCCAGCCGAGCTCCGAAGGGGCCGGTGGAAATTCTTTTTCCCAAACCGGTATTTCCTTGCTCTCTCTCTCTGCCTCCCTCCTCCTCATTTTACCATTCAACGTACACGAGGAGGGATGGGCAGAGTTAGGCTTGTTGTTTTAAAACTTAGCCAGTTAGACTTTCTTCCCTCCCACTCTGTTTCCAATTTAAGGGGGAGGCCTGTAGCCAACGCTTGAAATGAGCCGCGTGACCCTCTCTCTGCCCCGAGAACCCAGGCGGCATCCCTAGCCTGAACGAATACGACCCAGAACAAGGGTACACTTGGAGCTGGCTGCCCAGCCTCCTGCCCTGAGCTGACCACAGCTGTACCAGGTGGCCAGGTCGGGGGTCCAGAAAATGACGAGTCCTCTGCTCTCCTCAGTCCTCAGCTCTCCACCAGTGTCCTGTCCTGGAGCAGAGCATGACACCAAGTGGCTCTAGCTCTCGGGGGCTAGAGACACACCAAGTGACCTCTAGGAACCCTCCCCGACGCGATGCCTGGTCCACAACCAACACGGGTGGGCATGCGCCGTCTCATGCGGGGGAAGGAGCTCTCACCATTGGGAATGTCTGCCGCAGAGAGGAACTCCTGGAGAAGCCTTCCCTCATCCATCCAACCCCAGTGTCTCCCCAGCTCCGAGCTCACTCTTGCCCCCACTCCAAGCTCCCTTCTCCCCCTCTGTGGCTGACATTCTGCTCAGTAATTGGATGTGGGAGCTACACCTGTTGGCTCTGCATTCCAGGTAGGCAGGGGCTCTGTCTAAGTCACCTGGGTGCCGGGAAACACACATGCTAGTTTGCCAGGGCCACTGCTCGTCCACATGTATGGCCCTGAGACAGTTAGTGATAGAACTGCCCTGGTTTGGATGACAAATGATACGGCCACCCTACCAGGGGAGACCCATGACCAGCCACTTAGGGTTAGATCCACGGGGGCAGTGTGGTCTAATGGCCGTGTCCTGGAATCCCAGACAATCTTGAAGCCAAACCCCACTAGTCAGCGAGCTTTCCTTGAGGTCTCGATGACCTCAGCAGTACCAGTGGCGTAATAGAGGCACCTCTCTCATGGTTGTGAGGGTTAAGTGAGGTCATTCACTTAGCACGGTGCCAGGCACTTAGTAATGCTTAACAAATGTTAACGGAGAAAGGGAAAAATGAAGAGGAAGGAAAGCAGGGATCTGAAGATTTTCATTTGATGCCTGTAGGGATTGGGAGAGGAGGAATGGGGGATATTTAGTTATCTGTTTTTACTCTTGCTCTGCTCACACGTAACACTGGGCTAGGAGTGTTGTACTTTTCTTAAAGTCACCATTTTCTAGAGGCTGAAGTTTCCAGAAAAAATAGATTGCTTACGGAAAGAGTCACAGACCCCTCTCAGAGCTTCTGAGGGGTCATGGGGGATGCCTCATTCTCACCTAGACATCACGGAAACTGCAGGAATGTGGTAGCAGCCGGGAAGCTGTCTGGAGACCTGTCAGGCTGAGATCTCAATTTCCAAGCCTTTGGGATGGCATCAAACGAATGTCAGCCCAGACTAGACCCAGCCTTGGAGGTGGCCCTGAGCCAAGGAGGTCTTCCACCCGAATGGCTCCATCAGCCTGGGGAGAAGGTAGAGACCTTGAACAGGGGGAGAGCCACCAATGCCAGGGAAGGGGAGCAGAAATGGCGAGAAAACCTGAGCCAAATCTGCCTGAAAAAGGTTCTCCCCTGTGACAGCCCCGCGTGTACTGCAGCAGCCGCGTCATTTCAGGCTACCAGCTATGGTCCTCAGGTGTATTTCTGAGGGTCGTGGAGAGCACATTGAGAGTGAAATGAGCTCAAGGCCTTAATTCCTTACAGATGGGGGAGGACAGGGGTAGGCGGGTTCCCTTGGCAGTCCACAGCGGCAAGCCCAGTGCGGGCAGGGCCTGTGGCCGTCTGACTTGCCACTGTGAACCCAGCACTGGACACGGTGCCTGGCAATACTAGGTGCTTGTTGACTGAAGGAACAAGTGAAAAAGCGAAGTGAATAGGGAGTCTTGCTCCCATTTTGTCAGTGTTTTCACTCAAGGGGGGAGACTCCAGGAGGAAAGCATGGAGTCTTTGCTACTGTTAGAGCTTGGTTCCTGGAGGACCACGAATAGCTTCAAATTGATTTGGAAATGACACCAGCCTGACAGAGGCAAGCAGCTGGAGGGCACTGGGGGTAGGTTCCTGCAGGCCCCCCGAGTCCTGTCCGCTCCAGACCACGCACAGGTGCTCTAGCCTTCTGCTGCAGGGCCGGGCCATGTTCCCGCCAGCACGGGTGCCAGTTCTGCACTCCACCTGAGCGCCAAGCCCCCGGCCAGCCCCGGCTCCTTCTTCCTGGGTCTGCACCTGTGGCCGGGTTCAGAGGCACTGCAGCCTCACTGCGCTCCACCTCAAGTCCAGATTTCAGTCCCACAGACCTTTCTACCAAGTCTTTTATTTATCTATTTTTTTGAGAGGTTTTTGCTATAGGGCGCGTGTGCTGGCCAGGAAGACAGAGAGAGAGAGACAGAAAGCGAGAAATCACCCCTCCCGGGGAGATGGCCACGCTGCAATCCCTTCTCCTCCTTTCCCTCTCGGGATCTTGGGCACGCATGCACACGTGCCTGGCGTGAGTTTTAAGCCACTGGGTCCGGGATGCAAACCACAGTCGACTACATGGGAGTCCAGCAACATAACCATTACGCTGACTGCTGGCCCCATCTACCAAGTCTTAATGATCACACTTCCTTCCCTGGGTTCTCTCAGCCCTGGGGGTGGTAGCTATGTCCTGCAGTTGCTGTCTCCACAGTACTAAGTCTTCTGTTACAGCTTTGTACCTAGCTGGCCGTTTTCATATTATACTCTCTCTGCCCAGATCCCGTAGGAGGTACTCACTCATAGGCCTTTCAGTGTTCCAGCCCCACACTTCTCTGACCTTCCTCCCAACACCCGGAACACCCGCTCCCATCTACAGAAACCTCTCCCAACTCGAGGTTCAGAAACTACAGCTGGGGTCTGCCCTTTTCCTTTCGCACTGTCCCTCGCATCCCTTGCTGCTCAGTCTTTCTACTTTCAGCCTCCGGGGCCCCTGCCCTCACTGCCCCTCCTTCCTCTTTTCAGCTCCTTTGGTCATTTGGCATTTGCCCGACTCTGCAGGCTGTAGCTAAGTGCGTTTGTTTCTTTACAGTTACATATTCCCTGCTTACCCCAACCCAGAAAAGCTATACAGAGACCAGCTGGCATTTCCATGTACTCCTTAGGGGCTCTGGTTCCCTGGGACTCTTGCCTGTACTTCTCATGGGATATTTTTCCTATGTTACTTTATATTGCACTCGGTCTCAGAACACTCAGGATTTTCTCAGCCAGGCCTAGAGTCTGGCCTAGAGTCAATCCCCACCCAGTCCAGCCCAGCCCCACATATGCTCATTGAATGGGCTCGGGAAATGTCTGGGGCAGTTGATAATGTATTACATCTCATTGAGTCCAAGGCACCATCAATTGTAAGATGTGCTGTTATTTTTCCATACCACTGAGAGAGTAAAAACGTCTGTCCAGTTAAATTGGAACTTGATTGTGAGCTGCATCCCGATGTCAGAAATGTTGAAAATGTGAAACAACAGTAAGCCTCGCAGAACCTATGAAATACAGTATCGGTGTGGATGCTCGAGAGTGGGTGGACTGGCAGGGGAGGGCCAGGGAGGGGCAGAAGATGCTCATGTGGCTGGGGCCAGGGAAGCCTGTCTCCTATGAAGGGACTTATCAGAGAGGCGCGCAGAGCAGCCACACAGTTAAGTCCTGCTTCAGTGCTAAATGGCAACAAGCCACCCACTCCTCCACTCTCCCAGCCCCACCCCACACGCCCAACCTGTTGGTCAGCTGCACTCACTTTTAGACTGCCCAAAACAACCGTTACCTTTTGCCTTCTCCGCAGGGTCCAGTTCTTCCAGAGCAGTAGCCGAATCTGTCTGGGGAAGCGCATGCTGGTGACCACGCGAAGATCTGCAGACCACTCGGAGCCAGGGCTCACCGAGTCAGTGCCTGAAAACGCTGCTCAGGACAGCTCTGCCCTGTCCTTCTCTTGGTGATTAAGGGCTAGTTTTCCCCTTCACGGCATAATCCCTTTTAATTGCGAGTAAGCCCTTTGTCAGGGAGAGGAGGCAGGCGCTGTGCTGGCTTCTTTCTAGAAGAAAGAGAACCCAAAGACACAAGTGTCTGAGCAATGAGTGGGGGCTTATAAAGGGAAACCGAGACCCTTAGATGACCTCCTATGTCAGAGGGTCTCCTGGGGCTCCTGGCACTATAAGTTTGCCATGAAATGTCTTTTCATAAATACAGGCTGGGTGCCTGTCCTCTGCAATAGCCTGCCAGGAGCTGGCATCCAGGATTTGATTACCCCTTTTAGTTAAATCAGCTTGTTTGCCCCATCTGCAAGGGATCCCTCTCCTTGTTAGCCCCTTAGCTTGCTCATCTAGTGACTTCAGGCCAGCTACTTAAGAGCATCTCTGAGCTGATGGGTGGTAAATGAGTTTTACCCCTCATGGTAAAATGGCTCTACTAGTCATGGCTGCCTGGAGAGGTATTGGCAAAGGCCCTGGAACACGCCAGGTTCATCAGGACAGAGTCCATGATTGATTAACAATGCCTGACACAAGCTTGGGCGTGAGCAGAGACAGTGGGAATGTCCCAGCTCGGCCCTGGGGCCTTGCTGATGGGCTCAGCTGGTAATGAATCTGTGATAGGAAGGGGCAGCCCACACAGAAGCCTCCCTTGTACTTCACCATGAATTTTTTTGTGTCTACTTTCTCAAACCTCATATATTTTTCTCCTTGAAAGATTCTAAAACCTTAAGAAAAAATCTTCTCAGATTGTGGGTGGAGAGAGACCTGGGGAGTAGGATCGAATGCTGTGGTGTGTTTGTACACAGGAGACGTGAACTCGGTAACACAGGAGTGTACGAGAGAAGCCATGAGGGCTTACAGGCCTTGTATGGGGGCACTTCCAAGAAATAAGAGAGTTTCTACGTAGGGTGTCAGAAAAGCTCCTTGTCGGCAATGGCATTTAAGATAGTCTTTTTTTTTTTTTTAATTGCAAGAGGGCATGCATACTCATCAGACAGAAACAGAGAGCGACAGATGGAGAAAGCTTACCCCAATGAGGCTTAGTTATGCTGTAATCCCTTCTCCTCCATTTCCCCGTCCTGTTGGGATTTGGGGCACACATGCACATGCTTGGCATGTTTTTCAAACAACAGGGTCCAGGGTTTGAAGCATGGCTGGCCGTGTGGGATCTGGCTTCTTTAAGTACTGGGCCACTAGATTAGCCCAAGATAGTCCTTTATGAGTTAAAATGTATCATTTTGTAGTATGTTTATAGTTTATATATCATAAGATATGTTTTTACACATATGAGTACATTTTATTTTCATTACAATTCTGTAAGGTAGATATTTGCTCTATTTTACAGATTAAGAAACTGAAGCCCAGTGAGATGAAATACTTTGCTCGGGGTCATGCACACGTGACAATGCCAAGTTCTTAAATAAGTATGTCATTTAAATGTAATGCAAACACAAGGAGGCAGGAAATCTACCTGCCCAGGAAAGCAGTGTGGTTGCAGCGGAGGGTGTGGGTGGACGATGCCAGAAGAGGAGGCTAGGAAGGGAGGCAGGGGACAGACAAAAAAGTTGTTGTTCATGATTGATTCAATCAAGATTTACTGAGCACCTCTAAAGTGATCTCTGAGTAGCGTATAAGAGCAGGGCACCCCAAAACAGAAGCAAGCTCTGTATGGAATTATTAAGACCATGTTTCATGTTAGAGTATGATTTTTTACCATGCAGGAGGTGATAAAGGATTTTAATGCTGCTTAAAGCAGTTAGGTGACTCTGGCAGCGGCGTGGGGTGAGTTGGAGTGAAGCAGAGAGCCTGATAAATGGCAGTGACAGTCTTGATGGAGAGAAAGGAAGGGTTTGGAGTGATAGGAGGGAAGGAGATGTGGCAGCCATTGAAGTGGGTGCTGGAAAGGGGGAATAAGTCAGAGTGACTGGGGTTTGGGGCTTGATTGACTGGGTAGTGAGATGGTGGTCCTCCGAACTCGGAAGAATGAGGTTCTAGGATGGAGACATTAGGAACCTCGGTCTGGGAATCATCAGCACAGAAGAGTGGAAGAGTAAGCCCTGGCAGCGGGGAAGCAGATCTCCCAGGAAGGGTAAGCTTTGAGAGTATGTGAGGCTACAGAAGGGAGTTGTGGCTGGTGAAGGAACATCCCTCCTGCCAAATTCCCAAAGGGAAGAAAAATGCTGAAGCCATCTAAATGGGGTTCTAACACAATTTAAAAATAGTTCACTTCTGGGACCAGCAGTTAGCGTAATGGCTATGTCGCTGGACTCCCAGGTAGTTGACGGCGGTTCGAGTCCCGGACCCGGAGGCTTGAACTCACACCGGGCATGTGTGCGTGCCTGCCAAAGATCCCGTAGGAGAATGGAGGAGAAGGGATTACAGCATGGCCATTCCCCCCTGGGGGGTGATTTCTTGCTTTCTGTCTCTCTGTCTCTCTCTGTCTCTGTATGGTGAGCGCATGCGCCCTATAGCAAAAATCTCTCAAAAAAAAAAAAATAGTTCACTTCTCATTGAGTTAGAAAACTTTTAGGCAAACAATGAGCACTTTGCTATAGTTTGATTGATGACAGTCTAGTAGCATGATTCCTATCCAACTGATGTTCTTACCAGAACAAAAACAGTGATTACAGTGTGGTGGGAAGACATTATGAATTTACATCAGAGCATAAAGGCAGCTTTGAGCTATAAAAGTGTAATGTAAGAAAGAGAAAAAAATATATTACTTTTAAAATTAGAGTTTATTGGGCCAGCAGGTGGTGTGGTGGCTAGGGTGCTAGACTCCCACATGACCGACAGGGGTTTGAGTGCCAGACCTGGTGTCTTGCTTTCTCACTTTCCTTCTCTCTTTCTCTCTCGCTCTCTCTATTGCTGATGAGCACCTGTGCCCTGGAGCAAACTGGAAAAAAAAAAAAAGGTAAATAAAATTAAATAATTATTTTAAAAAATTAGAGTTTATTTCAACCAAATTTAAAACTAAATCATTGGGCAATTAAAACCTAAAACTCCTTCAGTCATGATTATAAATAATATAAATAATATTCAGTAAGAGTGGAATACATAAATAAGCTTTAGTTTATGAAAATTACACATAGGAAAAAGTCCAAGTCTGGTAGAAGCTGCCAGCAAGATGGCAGCCTGACTCCAAAGATTCATTCATTTCTTGACCCCAAAGTCAAGGCTTTGTGGGGCCCTGCACCTTGGCCCTGGTTACTTGGTCATGTGTAGTCATGTGACCTCAGCTGGACCTATCAGAGCCTATTCACAGCACTTTTGCCCATGGACCTGAGAAAAGCATGGGTTTATTGTGACAAAAGTACAGAAGCTATGAGAAAGTAGAGGCCAGGCTGGGTCATCAGGGTCACTGTGCACAGGTGCCCAGGCAAAGAGCCGAATAGGGACTGGACTCTCATTTGCTTTTATTAACCAAGCCTTGGACCCTGGTATAGGGCTATGTTCAAGAAATGTGAGTACCTTTTCTCTCTTCACAAAACTGTCTTCTTACCAAGCTATGCAACTTTGAGGCCGCCTCTACCCAAAGGAACACTTTTTCTAATTTGCACAGAAGTGCCACAGGGCCAGCAGAGACCCCAAGGTGTGTTCCCCACCACCGGGAGAAATCTGATGTGCAGTGAGAAGATGAAGGCAATGTGCAGAGAGGCCCATGTAGAGAGGCTGAGGCAAGAGCTGAGCACCAGCTGCAGTGGCTCCCCCGGTCCAGCTGCTCTGAGCTACAGCTGCCCCTGCATCTCAGGCAACCCAGCAGAACACACTGCAGGCCTTCCTTCCAATGAAACCTCCTTTTCTTAAATTAATTCACATTTGCCTTCAATTACTTGTAACCAAAAGATTTCTGACTGATGTGAGTTATCTTTTTTTTAAGAATTATTTATTTAATTTCATTTATTCATTTTAATTTGACCAGAGAGAGACACAAAGAGAGAAAGAGAGGGAAAATGAGAAAGCAAGCCACCAGGTCTGGGACTTCAACCACAGTTGGCCATGTGGGAATGTCCAGCGCCTTAACCACCACGCCACCTGCAGGTCCCATGATGTGAGTTATCTTAATTGAGGACAGGTTATGACCCAGTCCAACTGACATAGGGTAAAAATACAAAATTAATGGTAGCCTATTGGAATTTGTATGTATAAAATTCCTAGGTAGGTCCATGATCATAATCTTAGTATCAGTAGGAAACTCATGGAGTTGCAGCAAACTTTATAGGAGAAGAGCTGGACTGCCGTGTCTTTAGTAAAGTAGAAGAACTACAAAGTGCTCCATCTTGCCCATTCCGGCATCCATTAAGAAAGGGTCAGCAGTTCTTCAAATGTGCTAAAACCATGTGAAGGTGTAACGAGTGGCAAGATGTGTGGCAGGTTCAAAACACAGCCACATTGTCCGTTGTTAGCTGTGACGGAAGCACCTTCAGAGTTTATCAAAACATTGAAAATGGGACCAGCAGTTAGCGTAATGGCTATGTCGCTGGACTCCCACGTAGTCGACCGCGGTTCACGTCCCGGACCCAGTGGCTTAAAACTCATGCCGGGTGCGTGTGCATGCGCGCCCAAGATCCCAAGAGGAGAATGGAGGAGAAGGGATTGCAGCGTGGCCATCCCCCCTGGGGGAGTGATTTCTCGCTTTCTTTCTCTCTGTCTCTCTCTGTCTGTCTGGCGAGCGCACGCGCCCTATAGCGAAAACCTCTCAAAAAAAAAAAAAACCATTGAAAATGACATCAGTTGATTTTTCAAATATTTTGGTGGCTGATGATTCAAATGGGATATGTCTTTACAATTTTAATCAAATATTTGTTTAAAATATATTTATTACTCACTAAATGTTACCAGAATTCTTCCTAAGGAGCCTCAAGGTGAAATTATAAACACACTTTTTTTTCCAAAAGTAGGAGCAATACCATATAGTTTATTATCAGACAGAAATGATAAGTTTCAAAATCACTTGGCACAGGACAAACAATTCTTTCCAGAAACGTAGTCTCGTAAAGTCCCTATTTTAAAAGATCTTTGGAGGAGAAAAACATTAAAAATCATGATAATTGGAGTAGAGTGTTTTCCCCTGCCTCCTCGGGAAAGTATAAAATTAATAATTATTGGGACTAACACTTAGCGTAATGGCTATGTTGCTAGACTCCCATGTAGTTGACCGCAGTTCGAGTCCTGGACCCAGTAGCTTGAACTCACACTGAGTGCATGTGTGTTAGTGCCCAGGATCCTGAGAGGAGAATGGAGGAGAAGGGATTGTGGCGTGGCCATTCCCCCTGGGGGATGATTTCTTGCTTTCTGTCTCTCTGTCTCTCTCTCTATCTTTCTGGTGAGCGCACGTGCCCTATAGCAAAAACCTCTAAAAAATATTAATAATTATTACTAAGAATTAGTAAGTATGTTGTTAGATTTCAATGTATTTTTTTCTGAGAATGATTACACCAAAATAAAAATAGTTTCTGAATTGTTAAAGCAATAGTAAAACTCATAAACAATTCTTTACAGACTTGAGACAAATATAGTCACATTTGCCCTGCTCAGACCTGAAATACCTACAGCCTGAGTCCCGACTCAGCCCGAGTCCCGACTGCTCTATGTGACATAGTTTCATTAAGGAGCCTGTGGCTCGGAGTTACTGCCTCTTGCTTTGATTTGGCTTGTCTTTGCGGCAGGCACAGCATGCCTGTTTTCTACTTTGCTTTACTGGGGATGTTTACACGGAGTCATAAAAGACTAATCACTAATTGCGGTGGAGCAGAAATTAACTACCAAACTAACAGAACTTCAGGATTGAGAGGTATGATGGAATCATTGGCCCCATCAAAGAAATCAATTCTATTTTACTAATTGAGTTTCTCCTAGAAGAATCGTGCACATCAGTTGGTACTGATTTAACCTTGCCTGTAAGAATTTTGGACTTTGGGTTGTTGTGATCATTGGGTTAACATGTAGCTATTAAACTTTAGCTCAGAAAATTAGTGCTATTTGAGAAAAGAGTCACCTGGACGTTTCTAAGAGCTTCTTTCTTTCTTAGTGAGAAGTGATAGGAACTATTTAGATGTCTAAGCAGTCTGTCCATCTGCCCCCAAAACACTCCAGAGTCATATTTGGGCCTATGCAAGAAAACAGGTCTAGGATGGAAATTTGGGGGCTCAAAGTTTAAAAAGCAGATACATGAGTGTTCGTCATCATAATCTTTTTTTTTCTCAATTGTCAGTGGGTGCATATGCGAGAGAGAGAGAGAGAGAGAGAGAGAGAGAGAGAGAGAGAGAGAGAGAGAGGGAACCTCCTAATGAGGCATGGCCAGACAGCCATCCCTTTTCCTCCATTTCTCCATCCTATTGGGATCTGGGGCACACACACACACACACACACACACACACACACAAACACACATGAGTCCAGCATGTTTTTCAAGCTACTAGGGCTGGGATTTGAACCACTGTTGGTCATGTGGGCTCCAACTTTCTATACACAACCCGTAACCACTGCACTATGGGGCCAGCCTTATCACAATGATTATTTAACAGTAAAACATGGAAATTTACAAAAAAACCATCATTGAAGAATGAATTGGGACATATTCCCTCAGTTAAATCTCTTATAGCAATTAGAATAAGCAAACTACACCTACCCAAACATGGACAGCCCTGCCATATGCAATGCTGAGCAAAAGAAGCTGGATGAAGCGCTCATAACCTACAGTTACAGAAAATACAAGCATAGGCAAAGCTCTTGTCTGACGTTCGAAGCCAGGTGAGTGGTTACTCTTGGGAGGGTGGGTATGGTGGGTGGGAAGGGATATAAGGAACCTTTTGGGGGTACTGAACACATTCTGTCTTTTGATCTGGGTGCTAGTTATGTGGGTGTGTTTAGCGTGTGAAAATTATCACCCTGACAACTTATGATTTGTGTACTTCTCTGTAGGTATGCTAGACGTCAATGATACTCATTTTATAAAAAGCAGGTGAAGGAAGAGAATCCAGTAAAGGAGCCTGGGCAGGTTGAGCCAGAGACGATGTGGGGGTGGGGGAGAGCCTGGAAGGAGAGGTGCCCTAGAAGCCCAGGAAGAGAAAGTTTCAAAGAAGACAATGTTTCTTTTTTTCTTTTTATTTTCTTCTTTGAGAGGTTTTTGCTATAGGGCGCGTGCGCTCTCCAGAAAGACAGAGAGAGACATAGCCAGAAAGACAGAGACAGAGAGACAGAAAATGAGAAATCAACCCCCTAGGGGATGGCCACTCCACAGTCCCTTCTCCTTCACTCTCCTCTTGGGATCCTGGGCACGCGCGCGCACACACACACACACACACACACATGCTCAGCATGAGTTTAAGCCACCAGGTTCAGGACTTGAACCATGACTGAACTACATGGGAGTCCAGCGACATAGCCATTACACTAACTGCTAGTCCCAGAAGGGAATGTTTCAAAGACAAAGAACTAATCTGCAATGTCAAATGGCTCAAGAAAGGACAAGACTGAAAGCTGCCCATTGGATTTGACAGCAACAAAGGTTTTCAACGGGTGGCAGAAAGCAGGTTGGAGACTAGGACACGGAGATGTAGTTCTCAAGTAGCTCACTGCGATTGGGAAGCGAAACAGTGAGGGAGACGGTAGCTGGAGCGAACATCGGGTCAAGGAGGTCTTCATTTCCCTAAAGACAGGAGAGATTGAACCAGGCTAATATCTGGAACAGAGCCAGTTGAAAGAGATGCTAAAGTTACTGGGGTGATTGATGGTGTCTCTAAGAAAGGGGATGAGGTGGAATTAGCCTTAGGCAGGGGAAGGGGCACTTTACATTCCTGGGACACTGCTGGAAAGGCAGCCGGGAAGGCGCAGGTGCAGATGCCTGAGCTGAGCAGCAGCTCCCTGGACCCGGTGGTTCCTATCTTAAATGCAGCAGAGGAGCTTGCTAAGGGAGTTACGTGAGATGATGTGGAAATACTTTGTGAATTATAAACTGGTAACAAATGTGAGGGTGTATTGTCTTCTTTCCTTTGCGCTCCTCTGATCTTTTTTTTTTTTTAACGCAAACTCCATGTTTACTCAACCATCTATGATAGAATAGTTTACATACAGTTTTAGAGATTTTTTTTTTAGAATTATTTAATTTATGTATTTACATTTTACCAGAGAGGGAGAGAGAGAAGGAAAGTGAAAAAGCAAGTCCCAGGTCCTGGACTCAAACTATGGTCGGCCATGTGGGAGTCCAGCACCCTTAACCTCCATGCCACCTGCTGGCCCCACAGTTTTAGAGATTTTAAGGGGAGGGGCGAATGACTCATAGACAACCCACCCTTCCTTCCCCCAGACACGCTCATTCACCATTATATTCATCTAATTCACTGGCAAAATATACAAAAAGAGTCCTGTTCATTTCAGTTCAGCTTGCCCATGTAACTCTGTAAGCAGCATCCGCAGGAATGCTCTCAACAATGTTCTCTTTGCGCAACTACAGTTACTCTGGTCCAGGAGACTGGCCCCTCTCAGAGGTCTGCCGACGGCAGGAAAACCATGTCCAGTTAACGTCACATCCTCCACCGCCGCTGTATCATTTTGTTCTCATTCTTTAGGCTGCTTCAGAGTTTCTATTGGCACCCTTAACTCCATCAAGGGCAGATCAATTTGGGTGTATTATAAAAGGGGATTTTAAAAAGATTTTTGGAAAATGGAATTAAAGTACACGTTTCTTTTGCTGCAAAAATTTTGAAATCCATGTACGGTTTTTTTATAACATGCATTTTCCATTAACTTTTTATTTTTTAAGAATTATTTTATTTAACTTTATTAATTATTATTATTTTCCAGTTTGATCAGAGAAAGAGAGGAGAACGAAAGTGAGAAAGCAAGCCTTCAGTCCCAGTCCCTTTAACCACAATGCCACCTGCCCGCCCCTTCCATGAACTTTTTTTTTTTTTTGAGAGGTTTTTGCTATAGGGCGCATGCACTCACCAGAAAGACAGAGATAGACAAAGACAGAAAGCGAGAAATCAACCCCAGGGGTGATGGTCACACTGCAATCCCTTCTCCTCCATTCTCCTCTCGGGATCTTGGGCACACACGCACATGCACCTGGCGTGGGTTTAAGCCACCAGGTCCAGGACTTGAACTGCAGTCGACTACATGGAAGTCCAGTGACATAGACATTACGCCAACTGCTGGTCCCCCCGTGAACTTTTTAAAGACTCCCCTTGCACACATGGAAAGTAAAGACCTGGAAATGTATTCATGTAAACCATTGGTACCTTTGGATAGTCTCCATGGATTTCAAAAGGTGTGGCTGGGGGGGTGGGTGGAGTCCACCCATGCCAGTACGAAGAACTGTGCTGTGGCAAAATGAAATAAAAGAAGTTGTTATTAAACATAAGGAAGCAGGTTGCTATTCCATGCACATTTTACACACTCACTTTCAAAGCTGTTTAGGGTTTTGCTGACTTGACATTCAGAAAAACCTCAAGAGCCCAGAGATTCTACATTTTTCTCGGTATTAAGCACACAACACTTACCGGGTAAGAGTTTTAGGGGGATACTAAGGAATGTTTCATGGCAGATAATTAGTCTAGGCTGTTATCACCTGAGCCTCAGTGGGGTTTGGAACCGTGGGCTCAGCGCAGAGTCTGCTAACACCTGAGCGACCTCACAAGAAGGCCATCCCTGTCACTCTGACTCTCAGGGCCTCCTGAGCTCGGCTGTGGTCGTATGTCAAGAGTCAGACATTCCAACAGGCTCCAGTCAGAAGCCAGCCACAGAGACCCATCTAGGGTGATGTGCTCTGGTAAGACGCTGTGCTCCATAGGCTGGAACCGCATGGGAGGCCCAGGCTGGAGTCCCAGTTCAAGCGATAGGCCTGGCACTGTGGTGCACACCTGCTCGTGTAATCCTAGCCACTTGAGGACACTGAGGCAGGAGGCTTTGAGTGCGAGGCTGGTCTGGGCAACATAGCAAGACCCTATCTGAAAGCATGGGGGAGGGTGGCATATCCCTGTAGTCCCAACTAACATGGAGGCCGAGATGGGAGAATCAAACATGGCAAGACTCAGTTAAAACAAACAAAGAAACAAACAAGAACACCCCAAACAAAACGAGCACAAAAAGCAGTGGGAAGAGATGTCGCAGTGCCAAATACTCCTTGAGGTTTGGGGGCCCAGACTCATTCAGAACCAGTTCTCTGTAGCGATCCATTGACTGTAAATAAGACGGGTAATAGCGGAGATTCAAGCACCTGCACAGAAGGCGTGTGTTCCCTGTAAGACGAAGGACGGGCTGGCCCCCCACTCGGGGATCTGGGAGGGGAGGAGGTTAAGACCTGGACTCATGTGGGGCCAGAGGACGTTTTTGCGACAAGTGCAGAACTTGCCCCCCCCCAGTGCAATCAGAACTCGCCCCCCCCACCCGCAATCTCGCAGCAAACAAGTGACCAAGGGGCTCTCTCTTCCAATTGACCCACTACACGGCAAAAACAAACAGCGGCCAAAAGTGATGTCAGTTTTTCAGTTACTGTTTGACCTTGAGCATGGGGAAAACAGAAGGAAAATGGAAACTACTTAGGCAGCATTTTGTGCGGAGGGAGCAGCAGCGTGGGAAAGCATTTTGCATGGTTCTTGCCTACTCAGCCCGACAAAGAAAGTTTGCGGATCCTTGTCAGATTCCTTCAACTGAAAGTGTCAAAGAGAGAAAAACCGCTCTCTCTTCAGATAGCTCCGTATCGCCTCCCTCCTCGGTGACTCACTTCGTGCCCGTCTCTGTCTTCTGTCTTCATACGTCTGAGGGCAGGGGAAGGGAGACGGAAGAGGCCCACGAGCTCCGCTGCGAAGTGTGTCCGCTCTCCTTCACGCCAGGCTCAGTTTTGATTCCACCCCAGCGGATGCTGTCATTTTAGGGAGCACAAAAACAGCCATGGTAGAATGGGGTGTAATCAGACCCCCCACCCCCAGCAACCAACTCGGGAGACCCCAGGAATGGTGTACAAGCAGCTCCGTCCCCGTAGATTACGCAAATTCTGACTCTCTTTTTATTCCTTTACAAAATTATTCAAGGAACCAGCAGTGGGTGTAATGGCTATGTCTCTGGACTCCTATGTAGTGGACCGCAGCTGGAGTCCCGGACCCAGTGGCTTAAACTCACACGGGGCGCGTGTGCGAGCGTGCCCAGGATCCTGAGAGGAGAATGGAGGAGAAGGGATTGCGGGGTGGCCATCCCCCCTGGGGGATGACTTCTCGCTTTCTGTCTCTCTGTCTCTGTCTGTCTGGCAAGTGCACGTGCCCTATAGCAAAAAACTCTCAAAAAAAGAAAAGAAAAAAAATTATCTTCCAAGTACTGCTTCTTGGTATCACTTAACCAACGATTTGGGGATGAGTACTATGGTGTGGAATGCCATGGTCTTTGGAACCAGACAAAACAGGGTTCAGATTTCAGATTTGCCACTTAGTATGTGACTGTGAATCTCTAAACTCTCTAAATTTTAAAAATCTAGATGTTGGCACCAGCAGATGGCCTAATAGTTATGTCATTGGACTCCCACATGGCTGACCGTGGTTTGAGTCCTGGACCCAGAGGCTTGAAACTCATGCTGGGCGTGTGTGTGTGTGTGTGTGTGTGTCCAAAATCCCGCAAGGAGAATGGAAAAGGGATTGTGGCGTGACCATCCCCCCCCAGGGGGATGATTTCTTGCTTTCTGTCTCTCTGCCTCTCTCTATCTCTCCAGTGAGTACACACCCCTTATAGCAAAAATCTCAAAAAAAGAAGAAGGAAAAAGGGAAGAAAACGAAATCTGGACATTGCTATTAAAATGATGAGAATGTCTGCATTAAATCAAGAGTGCCTCACGAAAATCCATTCAGGGCCCTTTTTCTTAATGAGTGATGCTGCTTCATTTTCCTCTCAACTGCTGTTAAAATTGGAAAATTAGGAGATTTTGAATGTTCCTGACACCAAATAATGACAAACACTTGAGATGAAGAGGACGCTAATTACCCTGATTGAATTACTGAGTTGCCTTCTTATGCTGAAAAGTCACTCTGTACCCCACAAATGTATATAATATAGTATATATTAAAAGTAAGTAAATGCATGGGTAGATCATATTCAGAGAAAGACGGGACATGGTCCACGGAAATCCCTTAACATAGAAAGCTACATTGCTTTTCTAGAGGTCATACCATGTCAACTTGTTGTTTTTTATTTTTATTATTTTTTTTGGAGAGGTTTTTTTTTTTTTTTTTTTACTATAGGGCGCGTGTGCTCGCCAGACAGAGGGAGACAGAGAGAGACAGAAAGTGAGAAATCACCCCCCGGGGGTATGGCCACGCCGCAATCCCCTCTCCTCCATTCTCCTCTTGGGATCTTGGGCACGCATGCACACGCACCCAGCGTGAATTTAAGCCACCAGGTCCGGGACTCGAACCACAGTCAACTACGTAGGAGTCCAGCGACATAGCCATTACACTAACTGCTGGTCCCTCAACTTGGTTTCTCAACAATGCCCAGAGAAGCGGGCGTACGAGAAAGCCCTGTCACCAAAGACAAACCCTGCTACAAAATAGCTGTCATTGGCTTCCCCCTTTAGCAGCCAAGTTGCAGCAAGGGAATGGCAAACATTGGGCCTGAACTGAGGAATTTATCCCAGCAGGGCGTACAAACCTTCTCTAGAGCACAGAGCTTCCTCTCTGAGAGGTGCCGGTTAGAACTTTCTATTTTTTTTTTTAATTTTATACATGTAATCAGTATATATCATTAAAGTTTATAAAATAAAATTTTCTTTTCCTATGCTACCTTCCAAATCTTCCAACCCCTTGCTAGAAGAAGAAATGAAATAAAGCCCTCCCTTTAGTATCTAACGATACTTTCATATGCTCCCTTTCCCTTGATCCTCACAACTACCTGTGGGCTGGACAAATATTATGGCCATCACCCTCACCCCCTATTTAGAAGAAATTAAGGCTCAGAGTTTAAATTTCTCACCCAAAGACAAATGGCGAGTCAGCACTAGGGCAGGAATAGGTGTCTGGGTTCTCTGTCTCTCATATTCAGGCACTGCACACTTTTCTTCTTAGCACAGCCATGGCTAACATGGGCCAGGTGTGTGCATGTGTGTGTGTAAGTCACTCTCGCCATCATGTGCCAATTTCAAAGACTGTAAGTCAAGGTCAACTTGGAGATTGGACTTCTGTTCCAAGATTCTGCTGGTTAAGGACACAAGCTTAGAGTCAGACGCAAGTGGATTTGAAACACTATTCTACTGCTTCATAGGTGGCTGGGAAAGTTTTCTTAAAATTTCTTCTGGAGCTGGCTCAATGGCCTGACAGTAATACACTGCTTAAGAGAAGTTGGATCCTACATGGTGACCATGGTTTGAATGCCCGGCCTGGTCAACCTGAAACACACCAGGCACAAGCACACATGACCAAGATCTGATGGGCTGGGGAACCAGAGGGAGGGGATCACAGCACGACCAGCGTCTGTGGAGGGTGGTCCTCTCGCTCCCTCTCACACACACTCTCACGCACACGTTCTATCATGAATAAAGAAAAGGTTCATTTCCGTCAGCTTCATCATCTGTGACGTGGGGACATCTGTGGCACGGCGTTGCTGCTGGTAGGGACTGTGGAGGGGCCTACATCACATCACAGGGCTGCGATTAACGAGAGGGCAGGGAGCACAGCCCATCACAGTGCCGGCCTAAAGCAGTGCTAAAGGACAGCCGGAACTACTCTGACCGGAAACGCCTACTGCTGGTACGTTTGCTACATGTCCTGACACCAGTGCTGACATGACAGCTTTTACCACAGGGGCCCACACTCAGCCATGGTGAGGGACTCTGCTGAGATGTTGCTGCTTGGAGGCTGAGGCCACAGGGGGGACCTCCGTTTGGCTCTGACCCAGCTTAAAACAGGCTGGCGTGGTGGTGCACATTGGTGGTCCTGGGAGCTGAGGAGCTGAGGCGGGATCCCAACATGGTGAGACCCTGTCAAAAATCTGTGTGGAGCTGGGGCTGCTTGTGGGAGGAGGCCCTATCTGTCTGTCTGTCTCTCTCCTGCATACACACACATACACACTCTCTCATGAGGTAAATAAAGTAAAAAAATAAATCTATTTCTTTCTCTCATAAACTAAAAAATGGAGGCCCATTTTCCTACATATAAATACATACCTGCCATAACAAGTATGTCCATTCAAACATAGAATTTTCCGCTCTAAATGCAAGAAAAGTACACTCTCTCCTGCTTCTCTTCTATGACCTAGTAACCAGTGCCATCCCCCAGGTACCTTCGTGGTAGCAAAGATACTTCCCATTTTTATAGATGTAAGTGTGCAGTAACTCGAGTGTGCTAACCTACCTGTGCTTCACCACTGCCCAGCCAGCCAGATATTATTCTCATTTTTCAGATGAGGAAACACTCTCCAAAGAGTTGGATGACCTGCCAAGGTCACATAGCATGTCAGTATAAAAGCCGGGGAGGAAACACGGGCCTTCTCATTCTTTCCCACCACATGAGTTTCTGACAAAGCAGGAAATACATGCATGGTTGAATCTTCCTTTGACTTTCATCTCCCCTTCCTGGTACGTAATGTCACAAGCTTCTGCAAAAAGTAACCCAACTTTCTAGGTCAGAAAGTGACCCAGTGAGTGGGGAAGCGTTCTGTTTTCTGTTGACACCAGAGCAGGGATGTTGCTCATTCTCCAGGCTGGATTGACGTTGGTCAGTCATGGTTTTATCCCTTTTATTTAAACAGGGAAACCAGGCACCTGGAATTGGGCATGTTTTAAAAAGGAAAACTGAGTCATTTGTTTTTCACTGGTTTCCATCCAAGCCTCCTTCTGTGCTAATAGATGGCAAATAGCTCCCAGACCTTTTGCTGACTCATCCACACACTGGAAGCTTGTCTGGGGTTCCAATTCAGTTCCAGGAGCACAAATTTCCTATTTCCTCCCCGTTTCAGAAGTTATCACAATAGACGGTAAGCACCATGGTGAGCATCCCAAGGGAGGAAAAGATTGGGCTGATTTGAGGAACTGTTACGTTCTTTCAATCCTGAAGCTGGCACTTTAAAACTAGAGCCGGCAGGTAAACATATCACCCAGCCATCTTTGAAAAAAGGTCAAGTTACCACCTTCAAAGGGCTCTGGGTCCCAGATTTCACTCACGCTTCTGAGAAAAAGGAAGGGAAAGAAAAATGGAGAGGGAGGGAAAAAACGAGAAAAGATAAAGGCAAAGGCCAGGTGGTGGTATGGTGGTAACCCAACTGGACCCACATGGACAAGGTCCTAGGGCCTCCCTGAAAATGCTGGACACACACATGTGCATGGTCCAGGCTGGCAGGAACTTGGAGGGAAGGGGAGTGATTACAGTGTCAGACTGTTGGCAAACAGAATCTCTTTCTTTCATTCTTTCTCTTTCTAAAGAAAGAAAGAAACAAGCTTTAAAACAGAGAAAGAAAATCAAGTGAAAGGCTGACAGAAGGGGAGGCACTGCCCAGGCCTTCCCACCATGGTACTTTTCCTCCGAGAAGGGAGGCACAGGGGTGCTGGCGCAGCCAGGAAACTCAGCCCCTTCTCCTCACTAGCCTCAAAGGCTCCAACCAGAATCACCATTTTCACTGAGCACTTTCACGTGGTTGACCAACTGCTCCCCACTCTACAGCTGTTACTGTGCCAGGTTACTTAGTTGCTCTTGATTAGATTATGAATTACAATGGGTTCATTCACTGGGTTTGAAAACATTGGCTCTGAGACAGGATTTCAATCAGAAATAAATGTCTCCAAGAGGTATAGAGGGTTCTTAGGTATATTATACTTTTTAAAAAACAGGTTGAAATAAAGCAGTAAATATGCCTCATGCTGGGCTGGCCCTGTAGGCTGGGATTGAAGTCCTGTGCATAGGGAGCTGGATCCCATGTGGTCCACTGCTGTTTGTTTGTTGTTTTGTTTTATTTTTGCCATGGAGCATGTGCATTCTCTGGAGAGAGAGACAGAGAGAGAGAAAGGGAAAGTGGAAAAGCATCCTCCTGGGTTGGTCACACCACAACCTTTTCCCCTTCATTCTTCTCCTGGTCTGACTTTCATGCCGCTGGGGTCCAGGACTCAAACTGTAGTCAGCCATGTGAGTCCAGAACCTTAGCCGCCACGCCACCTGCTGGCCCAGTTGACTACTGTTTGAATGTGACCCTGGCATCCAGAGCACGCTGTGTGTGCGTGTGTGTGTGTGTGTGTCTCAGATCACGAAGAGGTGGAGAAACAGAGGAAAAGGATTGGGTATGACCACACCCCATGGAAGTCTCTCTCTCTCGCTCTCCTGAGCATACCCACAGCACAAGAAAACTCCCATGACAGCACAGGTTGCGCAGGTTTCCTTCAGCTATGGGAAGTGAGAAATGACAAAGTGCACCCCAAGGAAACTTTCTGCAGGTGTTGCACCCCCTTTGTTAGAAGAACCAACCTGGAAGGCTGTTAGACATACAGATTCCTGACTTGGGGCTGAGCTACCCAGTGAGAATCTGGGGGGCGAGGCCCTGCAATCTGCATGTTTAATGAATTTTCCAGATGACGCCAACATTTGAGAGGCAGCCGGAGGAAATCAGAAAGACAGGCCAGTCTTCCACTGGCGTGCCAGGGTTTGCCTTCAGGCGCTCTCATCCAAGTCCAGTTAATTCTCACAGCCTTAGCATTGCTACCAATCAGTCGCTGCTGGAGGAAAAGTGGAATTGGTTTCTATTAAGAAACTAGAACAACTCCCATCGCATCACCAAACGCGACACACCAAAACCAAATGTGCAGATCTTGGGGGATTTTTCACTTACTGCATCACGAGTCACTCTGGGATCATTTATGTAATGCTTTTATTTGACTACCTAGTTATTCATCCATTTTTTAATTCAAAGAAAAGAAGACTCTATAAATATGAGGAACGTCTTCTAACCACAAAGGCACCTTCTTGTTGTAATCTTAAATTGTTAGCAACCAGAATTTCCTTACCAAAATAATAATAATAATAAATAAATAAATAAATAAATAAATAAATAAAATTTCAAAAGAGGATGAACCTGCCCGGGTTAAATCAATAATTTAGTGGCTCAAATGACACAGCTCAAGCAAGTGCAGCTATGGGTTTGCCAGCATCATATTTACTCAGAATCATTGGACCTACTTGTGTAATGACTTCCAGTGTCACTCAAGTGAAGGAATCCATCTCATAAAGCTTGATGTCAAACCAGTTCACCAGCTCTGTAAACAGTTTTTGAGGGTTGTCTGTGTGCCAGGCAATTATGCTGGGTAGTATGGACAGAATAGGATAATATTAGAAGTGCCTCTCCACTCTTAGCTGTGTGTCAGATTTACCTATAAAGCTTCTTAAAAATATTGACTTACGTGCCTCCCCCCAACACCTGCTGAATTAGAACCTTCAGGGTCAGCACCCAGCAACTGAATTTACAAACTCTTCTGGTGATTTGTGTGTGTGTTGTGTGTGTTTTTAAATTGTTAAAAGGTGTGTGTACTTGCCAGTGAGAGACAGAGAAATGGGGCGCAGGAATAGGGTGGGGAGAGAAAACACACCTCATTGAGGTGTGCATGCTGCAATCCCTTCTCCATGTTTCTGTTCTGTCAGGATTTAGGGCATTTGCTCCTGGCATGTTTTTCAAACCACCAGGTCCAGGATTCCAATCACAGTCAGCCATATAAGATCTGGCTCCCTCAACCACTAGGCTATGGGGCCAGCCCTCTTCCCCTGATCTGAATGCAGAGCTGAGATTAAACACCACTGTGTTCAATCCTATAAAGACCTTGCCCCTTGTGAGAATTTTTGGTCTATGATAGATAATATGGGGGGGGGGTTGTCTTTAAAAAGTTCATGGAAAATTCATATTACCAAAAAAAATATGCATGGATTTCAAAACCTTTTTGACCAAAATAGTACCTTAATTCCATTTCCCATGAACTTTTTTGAGGTCTCCTCATACTTAATGTAAATAGGGTATGTAGTAAGAACACATTTTAGATAAAATGCAATAGTGATACATCAAATATGACAGAAACAAATGTATAGACAGAAAGATAAATACAAATTTGACAGAGGCTAGGGAAAGCATGGAGGGATTTTGGGGGCACATATTATTACATCTGGTTGATGGGAGAAGTGATAGATTCTGCTGTTTGTTTGGGGGAAACTTTAAATTAAAAGCTTATACTCAGAACAACTGGTTCTACTTTTAAAGGCAATGCTTTGCATTTTTTTTTAATAATTCTGATATGTGTATTTGAAACCATACAAAAATTACACAAAGGAATTACCTAGGGAATAAGTAAAACTTTCATTTTAATTTTAGGGTAGAGCTACAAATAACTAAGTCCTGCATAAGGCTATCTATGTTGTCCAATAAAAAGCAAAACTAAACTCATATGCTGTGATGGTCATGTACAAGGGGTCTTCAACAAGTTCATGGAAAATGAGTATCATGAAAAACTTACACGTGGATTTCAAAATGTCTTGCAACAAAATAAACTAGACTTTAATTTTTCCATAAGCTTTTTGAAGCCGGTTTAGATCAAGTGAAAATTTGCAGTGTGGCTAGGGAGAGGTTCTCGGAAGGGCACTCTGTGGAATGTGTTTCTCATGGCAGATTCTTCGTGGGCTCAATTTAATTCTAAGCAGATTTCTTTAATCCTTGCCTCTAACTGGGTCAGCACCATCTGATCGTAAGTATTGTTACAGGAAACATATGAACGATGATTATTAAAAGAACTAGAGGAACCCTTTCCTGTAGAGTTGCCTTTCCTTTGATAATATTTTGAGGACCCAATTCACACAAGTTTGAAAGTCTCAGGTAGGACCAGCACTTCCCTAGACCAGGTGGCGAACCAACTGTAGCTGGGGCCCTCAGAAGATAAACATGCCAAGAATTCCACGGCATTTTGTTTGTCTGTCTGTCTTTTAATAGACCGCTTTGGGAAAATGCTTAATTAGCTTATTATATTCTTTGTATCAGTACAGGAAGATTCTGTTGGGTAATTTGAGGGCATGGTCTTGAAAAGAAGTTTCAGAATTGGGAGGATAAACATCCTTTTACAATCCCAAAACCTAAATAAAGCAGCTAATTATGAGATTTCCCCCTCACCAGAGATGGTAATCTCCAGGTGGAACAGTGAGACTAGTTCAAGGTAGCTGGTAGGTGGTATTAGGCTGTTAGTACACGCCAGTATCTTACTATCTTATTGTTTGTCAATAATTCTTTTTTTTTTCTAGGTCTACACTTATATTTCACTTACAAGTAGTGATCATTTTATCTTGTTTCCGAGTTTCCTTACCTCTGTATTATTTTTCCTGGTTAGTTATACTGACCAATACTTCTACTACCATGTTAGACAGTAGTGGTGGGAGGCATCCCTTATCACATGTCTCTCTAGCAGGACGCCTCCAATGTTTTTGCCAATAAAGTGTGATGTTGACTTTTTGGGATGCCATCTCACTCGGTCCTAGGTGAAATGACATGCATAGATTAAAAAAAAAATTGTTTTTAATTGTCAGAGGGCGCATGTGCTTGCCAAAGACAAGAGCGTCAAAGAGGGGAAAAGAGGGAAAAAGCATCCCCAATGGGGCGTGGTCACGCTGCATTTCTTTCTCCTCCTTCCTTCTTCCCATCAGAATTCTGGGGATGCATGCACACGTGCCTGGTATGTTTTTCAAGCCATTGGGGCTAGGGTTCAAACCACAGCCAGCCATGTGGTATCTGGTTCATTTAACAACTAGGCTACGGAGCTGACACACATGAATAGATTTATGTTACATGATCACTCATGCGCTCCTGGAATAAACTCCGGAGTGTATAGCTATAAGAGGCGTGAGGCTGGTGGGGCCTAACGAAGCTGTAGAGCTATTTCTCAAGTAAAATAAACTAAGGAAGGAAGGGTCTTATTCCATCTACTTTTGAAACCTGTAGACTGAAGTTTCATCACAGAAATACACCTTACCCATGTCTATATTCATAAATATCCAGTGCTCAACTGTGCACTGTAAGAAATACTTTCTTTTCTTTTATCTTTTCCAACTATTTATGTGGGAATAAATATTGTGTTTAAACTATACAGTTCACATAAAAATATTAAAATTAAGCTAGTAGTGCCAGTTTTGTTTCCCTTTTCCACCTCCTTCTTTAAATAGATCATTCATCCAACAAACGTCTGCTGAATGCTCAGAGTCAGACCCTGTGCCTAGCCTGGCATTCCCCAAGACTGCACTGGAATCCGTTTTCATGCTCTGAGCACGATAGGGAAACAATAAGAGAATGATGGGAGTCACTCTTACAGTGACCTGGCTTTTCCATTTCTAGCATCGAAGCAAATCTCAGAAATGACCTGCAGTAAGAAACATTTTCAAATGCCCTTACATATTTGTAATTGAGTCTTTAAGTCGTAAGGCCAGGCTACCTAGAGGAGATCTCCCAGCTCTCAGATACTCTCTCTTACCCACCTCGCCACCCTGCAGTGTCCTAGCCTCTCGGCCAGAAGCGTCTGGTCATCAGTCGGCTCGTGAGAGCTCAAGGCTATTGCCTGTTTCCATCAGTCAGGCCGCTCTGCCCATTTGCAGACTAGTGATTTCCCCAGTAGAGACAGAGCATTTTCTCTTGTTTACTGGACTTCCCAAACTGTACAGTATCTACAGGCTGAAAAAAATAAATAAGATGAGATGAGATGCAAGAGATCCTGAAGGCAGGATTTTTCAACTCTCCTCAGAATACACAGGCTGGTGGTTGTTGGGGAGTGGGAAAGGGAGACTAAGCAAGAAGGAAGGAATGACAGCAAGAAATGATACTCCCATGGAGGGTGACAGTGAGGGAAGTGATGGCAGTTTACCAGGTAATTCCATAATAATCTCTGGCTTGGTTATCTTAACTTTTTTTTCTTTTAGTGATATTTGTGTTATTGGGCGCATGCGCTTGCTAGAAAGACAGAAACAGAAAGCAAGAAATCATCCCCCAGTGAGGATGACCATGCCTCAACCCCCTTCTCCATTCTCCTCTTGGGATTTTGGGCACGCGTGCATGCACCCCCAGCGTGAATTTTAAGCTACTGGATCTGGGACTCAAGCCGCGATCGGCTATGTGGGAGTCCAGTAACTTAACCATTACGCCAACTGCTGGTTCCAATTATCTTAACTTTTTAAAGGGCATACGAAGGTAATTTTTATTGCAAATTGACATTTATAGTTGTTTTATTTTGGGGGTACAAACTAATATTATGATTTGTGAATACCACATAGAATAATTAAATCAAGCTAATTAGCATATCTGTCATCTTGTGTCAAGTCATTTTAAAGCACATAAATACCCATTAATTAATAGGAAGATAGTAACTAACAGCTCTGACTTTGTAACCTGACCACTCTGTGTGTACAGAGTTCTGGCTCTGTCAATTACTGGTTGTGTGATCTTGGGTAAATATTAAGTTAATAAAGCTTTACTTTCCTTGTTTGTAAAGCAGAGATAAACTACCAACCAATTGTTTAAGCTTCTTGTGTGGATGAAATGAGAGAATGTATGTAGATTACGTGGCACTAGGAAAGCTCAATAAAGGTTGGCTACTGTAATTTTCTCTTTAGGTTTCTGTATGCAACATGATTCATTTACATTTTACGAAGTAAGGACTAAAAACAAGGCCTCAAGGAAAAAGGACAGCTATTCATATCCCTCTAGTTCTTAATACTTTTAGAACTATAATAATCTTCCCTTACAATGTATTTCATCTCACAGCCAAGGGAAGTATGATTCAGAATGTCGAAAACCAAGGGTATGGCTTACGGGCCTGAATAAACACCAAGAGACCATGATTTCAGAGGAGACTTAAGTCCCAGTGGGGCCAGAAGTGGCCAAATGGATGCGTATTTATATAATAAAATAGTTTTCACGTGATCATACGAAGCACCGTGTAGTATAAGAGAATATAATATGCATATACTAATGAGGACATTGAGACTATTTTGGCCCATCCTATATTCTATTCTTAGACATATTAGTCAAAACCCAGAAGTGGGAATTCCTGTACGTAAAACAGACACTGATGGGAAGAGCAAGTGAAGTATTTAACTCATGCTATGGTGCACTCATTAAATCCAGGGGTCAACAACCTCTCTTTCTGTAGAGGGACAATTAGTCAATATTTTAGACTTTGTAGGCTGAAACACCTCTGTCCCAACTACTCAACTTTGATGTTGGAGCAAGAAATCACATAGAGATATGTGAATAAGTGGACATGATTGTGTTCCAATAGCATGCATTTACTGAAACAGTGGGGGGCCAGATTTGGCCCGTGGGCATGGGCTGTACCCTGCTGACTCCTACTTCTACACCAGAGTCATTATCCAAATAACACGACTTACTGAACTATTCAGAAACAAGCTTAAGTAAAGGTGACCTCTGTACTATTAAATATTTGTGCATTATCCAAAAGTGAAGATATCTATGTCTTCACAGTTCAAGTCCCAGGCATGGCAGCTTGAAAAACACTCTGGGCATATGTGCTGTGAGTGTGCTCAAAAAAATCCTGAGAAGAGAATGGAACAGAGGGGACTGCATCATGGGTGACGCGGCCATCACCCCTGGGGGTGCGGGGGCCAAGAGTTTCTCTCTGTCTCCTCTCTCTGGAAAGTGCACGTGCCCTATAGCAAATTAAAAAGAAAAAAAGAAAAAGAAAAAAGAAAGTGAAGCTGTTTCTTGATTTTATCTATCATCTTGACATGAAAAGAGACTAGTTTTTAGAAAAAAAAAATCAATGAAACTAACAATTTTGAATCAGCACATTATTTCTAAGTTCTAAACACAAAACGTAATGATGTGTGGAATTGAATATTTGGGCTGCAATGTTCTCAGCACTCTGAAAGCTGTTCAAGAATTTGGAGCCAAGCAAGATCTAGATATTTACTGACTTTTTTCTACTTTTCTTTCTTTCTTATTTTTTTGAAAATTTTTTTTTTTTATTTCTGAGAACATCTTTGTCTAAGTCCAAAAACCTGGCATTCTCTGGAAAAAAGAAGAAAGAAGAAAGAAAAAAGATGAATGTCAACTAGTGTTTTACAAACGGACTTGAAGGACATTTAATTAACAGCTAAGTTTGACTGAGTTCATAGCTATATAACCTTGAAAACCAACAGAGAGTTCAGTGAGCTTTATTAAGAGGTGACCACAAAATGCTTAGAACAGTATCTTGCCAATAAATTCTCAATACGCTTAGCTATTTTATTTATTCATTTCTTTTAACTTGCAGAGAGCATGTGCACTTGCCAGAAACAGGAGGGGAGGGGAGGAGAAGGCACCCCCAGCAGGCATGGTCACGCCACGATCCCTTCTCTTCCATTTTCCCCTTCCATAGGGAATGTTTAGCATGCATGTACACATGTCTCACATGTTTCTCAAGCCAGCAGGTCTGGGATTCGAACTGGTTTGTTGGCCATGTGGGATCCAGCTGCCTTAATCACCAGGCCACAGAGCTGGCACCACTTAGCAATTTTATTGAGATCAACTATGTGATGGGATAGCAGAAGAACAAAAATGTGGCCTAGGCTCACATTCCAACTAAATCAAATTATCAAATTTATGGGTCTTGTCTTTACCTCCACCTTTATTTTTCACCTTAGCTAGGTGGCTAGCTTCCCAGTTGGGATTCAGAGGAAGTGGAATAGGAGTTTTCCTGGAGACTTTTCATTTTGGGAGAGGAATAACATTTGGAGCTCTTGGTCTTCAAGTAGATATATAATGTCACCTGGAAGAAGATAAAAAAAAAGAAAAAAAAACATAAGGAAGTAAGGGAGAGAGAGAAGGGAGGGATCTTGGGCACGCACACACATGCACCCGGCGTGAATTTAAGCCACTGGGTCTGGGACTCAAACCGCGGTCGACTACATGGGAGTCCAGCGACATAGCCATTATGCTAACTGCTGGTCCCTCAACTTGGTTTTTCAACAATGCCCAGTTGTCAACGTTTTAGACCCTGGGATTATTAATACTAGATTGCAGATCAAAGTCAACATTTAGAGCTCTATTTTCATATATAAATTGAAATTTAGCTCTAGTAGTACATAATTTTACAGTAAAAGTGAAGACTTTATCATTATTACCTGTGAGCTTCTGCAACTAAAAATATGATCATACAGAAAAAGACAGTGAATTAGTTATCGTTAAAGAAATAAAAAGGTTCCATATATAGACACATGCATAATGAGCTAAAGGCAAGCTACAGTCAAAAAAGCATTTAGAAAAAATGCCTTTGGGGAAGAAGGGGTGGGGAAGGAGGGTTCAGGAGCAAATGATTAACAGACACAAGAATGCATGTAAACAAGTAGATAGGCGATGGGCTGGAATACCACAGCAGAGTGAAAAAAGGCCATTGACAAGTCCACATTACATACTTAAAAAAATAAGAACTATTATCAAATGTGCATAACAATGTAATGTTCAATGTTAAATAAGAAGAATATGTCTACACCTTTGATTTGATCATTACACACTGTATGGATGCTTTGAAAAACCATACCGTACCCACAGAGATGTGCAATGATTATATTATAACCAGAAATCACCCAAAAAAAGAATAAAACCCCCAACTCCCAAAAAGTAACAAGCATGGTAGTCTTCAAGGAGGAAAACATCACAAAAGAAAGGAAGAGAAAGAAAAGAAAGAAAGGAAGAAAGAAAGCAAGAGGGGGTCAGCAGATGGCATAGCAGTTATGTCGCTGGACTCCCACATGGCCAACTGCAGTGTGAGTCCTAGGCCCGGGGGCTTGACACTCACACCGGAGGCATGTATGTGCACACGCATGCCCAAGATCCCAGGAGAAAGAATTATGATGTGGCCATGCCCCCATGGGATTTCTCACTTTCTCTCTCACTGTCTCTCTTTCCAGGGAGTGCATGTGCCTTAAGGAAAAAAAAAAAAAAAAAAAAAAAAAAAAAAAACCTCTTTAAAAAAAAAAAGAGAAAGAAGTCTAGTTTGACTCTTCTTAGGCAATTAGACCAATTACGCTGAATTAGAACTAAGAGTCTAAGAATTTTCCTTTGTGCAAGCCATCCCTCACTTGTCTTGCTTTATTGCCCAATCAGGCATGGCACTGCCACATCCCTTCTCCATTTCTTTACCCTGTCAGGATTTTGAGCACCTGCACATCCATCTCTGGTGTATTTTTCAAGTTGTCGAGGTTGAGATCTTATTAAGCCTCAGTGAACCACGTGGGATCTGGCCCCCTTAACCACTAGGCTACTAGGTTGGCCCACATTCTTCTTAAATGATACATTTAATTGTTACATGTTACATTTCAAATGTTATCTGACCAGCGATGACTTCAGTAGAATTCTAAGGGAGTCTGATAACACTGGAGAAAATTTGAATAGCACTGGATACATTATTTTATGAGAAGCCTTATCGGATAACAGCTTAGCTCAAATAAGAGGATGAGCTTTTAAAAATCCCACTTTAATGTCAAATTTAACTTAAAAGAGAGGGAAGTGGTGAGGAAAGAAAAGACCATGAATAACCAGGATTTGCAACTAACGCAACCTACTCAGCTCCTCCCTGCTGGAAAATTTTCATTTTAATCATATGAAGTCTTGCAGGATTCCAAATAATGTAGGGCTTTCTCTAGATTGAGTCTTGATTTCTGGGGTAGTTAGAACCACTTCTTTTTGTTTTTTCAAAGTGAATTACAAATACTCAAATATTTATCCTCATATCTTCAGGCTATGCCTTTAATGGTGCCAATTTTAAAGGAGGAAAAATGTAGCTGGTGACAATTAGTCCACAAAGCTTGCTGCTGTGTGGGAAAACTTTTTCCTTTTTTTTCTCCCCTTTATTTTCCTCCTTTCTTCCCTCCTTCCCTTTTTTCTTTCTTAAAAATTTTGCCAGAGGGCATGTGTACTTGCTGGAGAGACAGAGAAATGAGAAAAGCATCCTCCATGGAGGATGGTCATGCTACAATCCCTTCTCCAACTCTCCCTCATTTTTTTTTTTAAGAGGGAGAGAGATTTTTGCTATAGGGTACATATGCTCACTAAAGAGACAGAAAGCAAGAAATCACACTCCAGTGGATATGGCCATGCTGCAATCCCTTCTTCTCCATTCTCCTCTCAGGATTATTGGGCACACACACACATGCACCTGGCATGAGTTTTAAGCTGCCGAGTCCAGGACTTGAATCAAGATTGACTACATGGGAGTCCAGCGACACAGCCTTTATGCTAACTGTTGGTCCCAGATAAGCTTCTTTTCTTATTAGTTGTGTAATTTATGGCTAATTACTTTCTTAAAAATGATGACTTCTAAATACTGAATTTTAAAGTGTTGCTACATTTACCTACTCTTTTTATTTATTTATTATTATTTTTCTTAAGAGATTTTTGGTATAGGGTATGTGAGCTTGCCAGAGAGACATAGAGAGACAGAGAGACAGAAAGTGAGAAATCACTTCCCAAAGGGAATGGCCATACCACAATCTTTTCTCCTCTCAGGATTTTGGGCATGCATGCATATGCACCCAGCATGAGTTTCAAGTCACTGGGTCCGGGACTTGAACCACAGTTGGCTTGGTTTCTGACTTTCCCTTTCTCTCTCTCTGTCTGGTCTAATTAAAAATATAAAAATGATAATAACAAACAGAACTAAATAAATAATTCTTTAAAATAAATTTTTTAAAAAAAAATAATTATTTTTTATTTATTCATTCATTTATTTTTTAATTTGACTAGAAAGAGACAGAGGGTGAGAGTGAGAGAGAGGAAGTGAGAAAGCAAGCCACCAGATTCAGGACTTGAACCCTGGTCGGCCCTGTGGGAGTGTCCAGTGTCTTAACCACCACGCCACCTGCTGGTCCCCTAAAATAAATATTTCTAATGTCTGTTATTTCTTTTTAGATTCATGGGTTATTTAGAAGTGTGCTCTGTATAATATCCAAGTAGTTGAAGATTTTCTAATTATCTTTTGTTACTAATTCCTACCATAATTTTCCTGAGGTCAGAGAGCATATTTTGAATTATTTCAATTCTTTGAAATGTTCTGAGGCTTTATGATCTGCATACTTTAAATTTTGGGAAATTTTGAATATGTGCTTAAATAAAATATTAATTTTGTCATTGTTGCTATTATGTCAACTAGGTCAGGCCTGTTAACTATGTACTTCACATCTATTCCTACAAAATAAATAGAAAATCTGGAAAGTCCCTACCTATTAATGGAAATTAAATCAGTCATTTACTAATTCTTTTGTCTGGTGGTTCAGAGTATATTAAAGCAACCATTATGAATGCTCATTTTCCATTTTTTCTTTCAGTTGTCTGTTTGCCTTATATATTTTGAAACAATGTTTTTCAGAATTATGAAATCTTCCTGGTGGTCAACTTCATCATTATGGAATCTATCTCCGCTAATGCCCCTTAGCTTACAATGTGTTGTATCTGACATGACTTGGGGTACACCAGTTTTTTCATTAGTGTTTGCATCCCTTTTCCACCCTCGGACTTTCTGTGCACCTTTATTTTATGTGTGTCTCACACATAGGATGTAGATAGGTCCCCCCCCCCCCCCCCCCCCCCCCCCGCCAGTTCAACGTTAGTTACTATGTGAAGTATTCAATTTTCAGTTAACATAATTACTGATTTGGGTGGGTTTAATCTCTACATTTTACTGATTACTTTCTATTAATCCACTGCTTCTTCTTCCCTTTTCTTCCATTTTGTCTTTTAAAATTAAATTAAATTAAATTAAAATACATTTTTAATTGTCAGAGAACAGGAGTGCTCACCAGAGAGAGAGAGAGAGAGAGAGAGAGAGAGAGAGAGAGAGAGAGAGAGACAGGGAGAAAGCACGTCCTGCAACTGAACCTGGTCACACCGCAAGCTATTCTCCTCCATCTCTCCACCCTGTCGGGATTCGGAGCACGCACACACCTGTGCCTGGCATGTTTTCCAAGCCACCAGGGCTGGAATTCAAACTGTGGTTGGCCATCTAGGATCTAGCTCCCTTAACTTCTAGACTATGGGCCAGCCCTCAATCTTGTCTTCTTTAGGATTACTCAAATATAATATTTTCCCTTCTTTTGCTTATTCTTTCTGATATTACAACATATGTCTTTACCTTGATATTGCTAGAACTTAGTAATACCTAAAAAAGTTACTTATTGGAGCTGGCAGGTGGTGTGGTGGTTGAGGCCCTGGACTCCCACGATACTGACCACGGTTCGAGTCCCGGACCCAATGGTTTGCTATCTCACTTTCTTTCTCTCTCTCTCTCTGGTCAAGTTAAATAATAATAAATAAAACTGAATAGTTATTTTTTAAAAAATTTACTATTTTTTTAAGAATAATTTAATTCCATTTGTTATCATTATTTCTTAAATATGACCAGACAGAAGCAGAGAGAGAGAGAGAAAATGAAAGAAAGCAAGCCACCAGGTCCAGGACTCAAACTGCGGTCAGCTACATAGGAATCCAGCACCTTTAATCACCATGCCGCCTACCTGCCCCAGCTTATTTCTTTTTTTTTTTTTTTTTTTTTTTAAAAAGATTAAATTCTATCCATTGTTGTCATTGTTATTATTATTTTAATTTGTTACAGAGGACATGCACTCACTAGAGACAGACAGAGGGAGAGAGAGAAAGTGAGTGAGAAAGCAAGTTGCCAGGTCTGGGACTTGAACAGTGGTTGGCCATAGAGTACAATGGCTTTAACCACCACACCACCAGCTAGCCCTACTTACTTATTTCTTCCATGAAAAAGAGACAGAGAAACAGCCACCTCCTATAGGACAGCATCTGGAAACATCTTTTTCACTTTAAATTCAATGTCACAGAAGCACAGGTCGGAGCTTGAAAAGACTGTATATATGATCTAAGCATGATTTTCTACCTAATACTAATCCTAGCAGATGGTTAGATTTCTGTCTTGAACAATTTCCCAGTCTGGGGGAATTCACAAGATCACAAGATAAGGCATTGAAAACCAGTTCTAATTATAAATAACTTCCTTATAGAGTACTGAGACGAAGTCTGCCAACCTTTACCTCCTGGTCATGGGAACTCTTTCACCCAAAGGAACAGGCAAGAACATTTAACTTTAATCCTTTGTTTTTTTGACTATGATATTTGGAGAGAGATATTATGTCCTGAGGTCTCTAGATTAAATACGCCTTTCTCTACTGCCCGACTCCACATTCACAATGGGTCACTAATCCACTAATCAAGTATGTTTCTAAAAATAAATTGGAATTTAGGTCATCATCCCCACAGATGGTGGCTAAATTTAGGCCCTATTTCTCACCTGGATTGCTGACCCTTCTCCTGCTTATAAGCAGAAACTAAGTGATCTCCTTCACACCCTCTTCTCTTCATGCTGAAATCATCAACAATTTGTTATGTTATTGTTAAGATCTTTCTACAACCTTTAATTTCTCTTAGTTGCTGATATACAGAAGTACAACTTACTTCTGCGTACTGATTGTGAATGTAGCAACCTTGCTAAACTGAATTATCTAAATATATCATCATACCAACACGCTGAATGATTTCTTGCCTCTAGGAAAAAAACAAAACAACAGAGGATTACATGACTATAACTTATTTTAAAATACACAATGGGGGCCGGCAGGTGGCGTGGTGGTTAAGGACACTAGACTCCCACATGGCTGACCATGGTTTGAGTCCCAGACCTAGCAGCTTGCTTTCTTTCTCTCTCTCTCTCTCTCTCACTCTGTCCCTCTCTGGTCAAATTAAAATAAATAAATACACAACGGTTGCGATATAAAGAGATGTTTATAGTAATACAAAGACTGTAACTCAATGATAGCTGGGAATAGCCATCATACCATCTCAAAATCAAATCACCCAAGGAAGTGAGGCACAATTCTATTTGCTTGTGTGATCACTAGGCAACAAGTCTTTGGCAGGCGTCAGATCTTCATCTCTGAATCAGAAGAAACAGACTGCCTAAGGTACACTAAAAGTAATGTGGACTACTCACAAATTCAAATGAAGTGCTCCGCTAGCAAAACATGCTTGTCTAGGGAAACAGCAACCCTTCACAAATGACTTCTCAGTAACTTGCAGTGTCTTTTCCACAAACCTTCCTGGCAGGCTGACAGCTCCAAAGTGACTCCCCATGACTGCCTTTTCTCTTTGTTCACATCTCTTTCCAAGGGCTTTAAAATGACTTCCTGATGAATTATTTCTAACTAATTATTGGATAGCAGAGCAGAGTGTATGCTATGGGTACTCTAGAAATAGCAACCTCTTCTCAGGAGATACTTAATGCCCAGGAAACTGTCAGACCAGTAGGCCGACAGTGCTAGGCTGGACAAAATGTCAGTGGACCCAAAAGGCAGAAAGGACCCAAAAGTGGAACTCTCGCTTGTGAGGTTTAAGTGAGGAGAAAGAGGCAAGCTTATTACATATTCTTTGACTGGCGTCTCCACATATTACGAGTACTGAAAGAGTTTAGAAATGTGTTTTCTAAATTTTAGTATGGGATGATATTATGGTTTAGATAATGGTTTGTGCTTGTTTCATGTTTTAGATTCTGATCTTAGTGAGCATGACCAGATGTCTCCCAGAAATTCATGCACTGGAATTTGATCTTATTGACTGTTATTATAAAGATGTTAAGTGAAAATTTAATTCCTTCATGGTGTTCCAGGGTGGGGCCTTTGGGTGTGATGTCATTCGAGCGAGTTCTGGTAGGCTTATAAGCAGAGGGAATAAGACCAGAGGGCAGAAAGTCACATGAATGTAGACATGCTTTGCTCTCCTGAAAGTTCTGCCTTTTGCCATTTTGTGATGCCTTTGACTTTCGAAGCCACTAGAACTGTGAGTCAAAATAAACCCCTATCTACACTGTCTCAGGTATTTCTACTTGCAGTGCAATGACTGGCTATGATAGATGAAAAAGTGTCAGTGATGGAGAGTTGGTCATGGTTGTAAAACAATATCCATAGAGTTAACACCACCACTTTGAAACAGTTCAAGTGGGGCCCAGCTATGGTGGCCCAGGCAGTAGCACAGCATTCTACGATGTTGGAGCCACAGAGATGATCAGGACTCAGGGCCAGGTAGACCTGAAATACACTGGGCCTGAGATCCTGGCTGGCTGAAAGGCTGGGGAAGGGAATCACCATATGACAAGATCTTGTCATGATGCCCAAGTCTTTCTCTTATTTTAAAAAAAGTTTAAATGGCAAATTTATACATTTTATGTGTATTTTACTTCAATAAAATTTTTTAAAAGGTACATTTTTTATTGTTAAACACTATCTGATATTATTATTAATAGTAATCACAGCCATTAAAAACACTACCATCTGGGGTCAGCAGGAGGCGTGGTAGTTAAGGTGCTGGATTCCCATATGGCCAACCAAGGTTCAAGTCCTGGACCTGGCAGCTTGCTTTCTCATTTTCATTCTTTCTCTTCTCTATCTCTCTCTGGTGAGCACAGGTGCCCTGCAGCAAATTTAAAAAATAATAATAATAAAATAAAATAAATAACTCTTTAGGGAAAAAAAAAATACAAAACACTAACCATTAAAATCTGACAGTCCTGTATGTGAGATTTGATTCTGGAACTTACAAGCATATCATTTAACTAAGTCTCAGTTTCCTTACGTGTAACACAGGAATAACAGTGTGCTTACCCAATTGTTTCTGTGAACTTGAAATTATTTATGTAGTTCTAGGCACGAAGAGTGGGCTCAATAAATAAATGTTGGCTCTAATTTTCTTTTTAGGTTTTTATGGTTCTTTTGTATTTTGTACAATGAAGACTAAAAGCAAAGCTTCAGTAGAAAAAGGAATAATTCATTTCTCCCTAGCCCTTAATGTCACAGGGAACTACAAAGCAACTTTCAGTAAGATGCATTCCATGATGTAGTTAAAGGATGCACGAGCCCAAGTGCTGACCGCTAAGTCAATGACTGATAATCTTTTAGTCTTAAACTCTTCAGACTTTAACTGAGGCAACAAGTTCAGAGAAGTCACAAAAACTTGAAATCATTTTACAAGTTAATATTTATATATATTTATCAAGTGTAACACGGTCATACAAAAACATTTACTTAGAAATATAATTCACACATACAAAAAGAGGCTTTTTTTGTCCCTTTTATATCCTATTTTAGACAAAATGATGAAACTCAGAAAATAACATGAATGCATTAGTTCTAGAAACTGGAAATTGCATATATAAAGCAGATCCAATCCTCTATACATTCTCTCAACTCCAAATAATGAGGCTTATTGAACTGTACTCTGAAAATCAATCAACTTAAATAAATCTTTGTTTGATTCAGATGAAATATGCATATTTCAACGGTGGACGGTCCAGGCAGAACAAGTACATGAAATGATTTGTAAGTCAAAACATTTCATACAAAAGGAATGGTCTTAATAAAACCCACGCAATATCAAAAAGAAACTTGCTGAACTTAAAAACTTCAGTTTTGAAATAGGTATTTTTTTGGGACCATTTATTAAAAAAAACAAAACAAAAAACAAAAAAAAAAACTGTTGAAAACCAAGAGCTGATGTAGAAAAAAGCCAAGGGTGAAAAAACTACCAAATGTATTAAAACCATCTAAAGCCAAGTAAGATTTACCTGAACTATATAATTCGAACGGACGTAAGTGCATATTCTTTGTAGATTTTAACTGACTACAACACGTAAAACTGGCAATCAATTAAAATACAATTAAATACAAGTTTACAAGTCTTTTGGCCATTATGTAAGTATTAAAAAATGAAGTGAATTGCCAATTGAAATATAGAAGCTTACATACATCCCATAAACACACAAATGGTCAAAAATGTACGATAATATTGTGTGAAAAAACATACTCATATCAAACAAAGACGTTTTAGGCACTTGCATTCGGAAACATTCATATTATAAATAAGCACTTAATTCCACTCCAAAAAATAAAGCTAATTTTCCCCAACTGCACCTATTACTTAAGAACTACATCATATATTAGGGATGCTTTTAAATGGATGATTTTATGGAGAAAATCAACTGAACCTGAAAAAATATGAATCCACCTGTTTTATAGACAAATTCAAAAATACAGAATTTAAAGATAATTCCAGTGAGGCACAAATGAGACCCTATAAAAACATTCTACCATTCAGTATGACCAAGAGAGGATAATACAATTTAATGATAAAAAGTAAAACCCACAATTTACAGTCCTGTACAAAAGGGGCCCCGTCGAAACATTCTTTCATAAAACAAATAATATCACACACACACACACACACACACACAGAACAAAAAGAGAAAACCTGAACTTTGACAACCCTATACAAATTGTGGGATTTCATCTTCTAGGTCATCAAACTGCTGCATTCGTTTCAGCCTCGGTCTCTGACAAGTCGGATTTCCGTCGGGCAGGCCATGCTCCTTAGAGTTCTCTTTAGATGGAAAAATAGGCTGTCCAGGAGAAGCTGAGGTGCTGCCTGAGTCTGGAACTGCTTTCAGCCCGTGCGCCTGGGGAGCGTGAGCTGTGTCAGGAGGCGCTGCTGCCAAGGGCGAAGCTGGCTTCTCCTCATCGCCCCTGACGCTGCTGGCGGGAGGGCGGGGTTTATAAAACGTTGTCCAGTGTTGGGGCTGGAGTGTCCTGGGTGCTCTGACAGCAGAGTAGGAGTCGGAGGACCGTCTCTCTGCTGGCTCTCTCGCTGGCCTGCCTCCTGCCTCTGTGCATGGCTTACTGGGTTGGGTAGCATTGGCAGGATGGTCCCCATGGCCTCGGATGCTTGCTGGCACTGCTTTTTCCTGTAGTGCGCTGGAAGCAATCATGGCAGTTTTGGCACTTGCATTGTCTTGTTCATACTGTCTGTCCCGAGTTTTGTGTACAGTTTGCTGGTCAAAGCCATTAAATTTGGGACAAACAGTAGTAGGGGTGTCTTTTCTATTAACGCCTTCAAAAACAGGACTCTTAGAAAACTTGTCAGGACTTACGTATCCCATATTTCTGCCATTTCTCTCATCAGGAGGGCTTGCAAGAAGTAGTAGTCTGTCTACAGGCAAACTTACAGGTCTGACCCTGGTCCTTGGAGTATGCCTCTCCACGTTGTACGCCGCCCTGCCACACTTCAGAGCGAGCGGCTTAGGGCATTTATGCACTTCTTCCACCTTCTGGGATGCTGATTCAAGGTCTTGGTCTAGAAGCAAACGTACTTTGTTGTCTGGAAAAGAAAGATTTATTTAATTCTGTAGCACAAGGTTAATAAAAGTCTAAGTGAGTTATATACAGACACTCTCTCCAAACACCATGGGCCTTACATATTTTTTCCAACATGATATTCTCAGTTATTTACTCTGAGGATTTAAATAGCCACGTAGTATTAAAGGTATACTTTTAATTTTAAAAAGTTAGAATTTTAAATTGATTTAAAACTCAATACAATAAGCAGCAACAAAGACATTGTTAGTAAAAAGCTAGTACAGAAAAAAAAAAAACAAAAAAATACTTGAAGTAATTTTTTTTTTTTTTTTTTTAAGACAGGGTTCTCGCTGTATTATAAGCCTCCTGTCACACCCTTTAGGTAGAACAAATCATATTAAATACCTCAGCTGCTCCTCATAAGGTTGAATAGTTTCTTTTTAAGTAAAAACCACCATCTCCCCATATATTCTTTGCTTTCAGGTTTACTTCTCCTCTTTCTTCTGTAGTCTGGCCCTGTGGTCCATGCTTCCCTCACCTAGAACTTCGGTGCCTCAAAACCCCATCTCTTCTGCTGTCTATTCTAAAACAATTCCAGGGCCTGGAAAGTTCTGGGCCTCTGCACACGCTCGTCGTCGCTAGACTTCAAGCATCTCTGGGCTTTGACACCCCCTGACCGGACTACACCTGGCCTTGAGCACAGCATACGACCCTCTTCCCAGGGCCTGCTCCTCCCACGTGTCTCAGGCAGTGGTCTGCAGGCAGGTGTCCCGCAAAATCACTTTCCAGTGGTCTTCTCATCTGGCCACCTTCCTCACCTGGAACTGCAGGCCTCTTTTTCCTGGGTTCTGAGCCAACACTGTCTGAACTTACTTTTCTGGATCCCTCCCCACATTATTATAGAGCATCCCGAGGGACCCGACTCACTGCAGTCACACTATAAGCATAGAAGTATGTCCTTGAAGTTCTGAGGGAGAAACTTAGCACCGTGGAGATCAGGGCGGACTCTGAAGCCCAGTGCTGGTTCTAGCTCAGCTCTAATTTACCACTTCTACATTGGGCAGGGAATCTCACCATTCCTAGGTGTCCCATCTGTCCAAAGACACTCATGAGTACATCTATGCTGTTCTGTATTTCAGATAATCTAGTAAGGCAAGTTCTTAGAATCACAAAATAAGAAGCACTCAGAAATTATATTTAAAAATTATTATATTCCTATTCCTAATAATAATCCAGCTTTATGGAACAGTAGAAATAGTGTAGGTTTAAGAATCAGATAGGGTTCAAATCTTGACTGAACATTTTACTACCGACACAACCCTCAGTATTAGTTAACCTTTCTCAGACTATCAGTTATAGGTTGAATGAGACTAACCTTACTCTATATAGCACAGGACTGTTACGAAGATCAAATCAGGAACAGTAGACACATGCTTAGCAGAGGGCAGGCAGATAAATGTTAGCTCCTTTCCTTTTTAGACACCATTAAAACACATGGCTATAGTTTTAAAAGTTGGAATTCAGCTCCAACAATGTAGAATTACATGGGAAGTTTTCTACTAGCTTGACAGGTAACTTATCACTGCAACTAGAATGTCATACAGAGCAACAGTGACTAAAACAACTGCAGTCAAGGAAACAGCAGACATACACATGTATGCTCTCATGTGTTGAAGGCTGGCCACATGTGAAAAGCATATGGAAACATTTGAGTAGTCTCAATTTTTAAAATTTCCAGAGTCTGTTTTGACTATTTATGAGCAATTAGATCAATACACTGAACTACAGCAACAGATGATATTAATACACTGTCATAGAGCTCAACACATTTCTACCTTGACTTTAGTTGATGGCAAAAGCAAAAGTGAAAACTAAAAAGAAATTCAGAGGAGCACAAAAACTGTGAATTCCAAGATGTCTTTTTTTTTTTTTCAAAAAGAGAGATTTTTCTTATAGAGCACGTGCACTGGCCAGAGAGACAGAAAGTGAGAAATCACCCCCCAGAGGGGATGGCCACGCCGCAATCCCTTCTCCTCCTTTCTCCTCTTGAGATCTGGGCATGCATGCACACCTGCCCAGCATGAGTTTTAAGCTGCCAAGTCTGGGACTCAAACTGTGGTCGGCTACGTGGAGTCCAGTGATGTAACCAATACAGCATCTGCTGGTCTCCCAAGATGTCTTTTCATAAGAAAGATTATCATGAAGAAGGAAATTCACTTAAATATAAGGTACACTAGGGCTGGCCCCATAGTGACGTGGTGAAGTATTGACATTCAGAGCCGGATCCCATGTAGCCAACTGTGGTTTGAGTCCTGGCCTCAGAGGCTTGAAAAACCCACTGAATGTATGTGTGCATGTGCCCAGAATCCTAATGAAAGGAGAAATGGAATGAAATGGATTGTGGTGCACTCACGCTCTATTGAGGGCTGCTTTCTCTCTCTCTCAGGTAAGTACACATGCCCTCTAGCAACATAAATAAATAAAAACAAGGTATAGTAAAAGGCAACTTCTCAATGGTTAGAAACAATAAATCAATTAATAAAGCTTCATTCTCTAACTTTCCTCAACTCCACTCACAATGACTTTTATTCATAGCTTAAGGGCACAGTTTTAAGTCAGTAAACATATATTGTTCACAGCCACTCACCAGTGAGACACACATCACACTTTTCCAATGCATTCTGCTTGCATTCTGATTCCTCGGATGATGCAGATGGCTCACAAATTTTGCTTTCACTGTCTGCACTACGCATATCCTGTTGGTGAAAGAGAATTTTTAAGCTTGAAGAAACAAAGCCCACCTCAAGATATACCGTTTGGAGATCTTAACTACACGAAGTTCTAATACAATTCCATAAAGATCAAAACTCACTTCCTTTGAAGAAAAAAAAAGTGACTTCACAGAATGTTCTTGGTCTCTTTCTTCTGATAACAGAGGCTTTGAAAGACAGCTTGGATCCATGTGAGGTGCAGCGACACCTGTGCTACCCACAACATCTTGTGGCTGGAGGGACCCGTCGAAGATCTTCTGTGAGTAGCTAATGAGGAACTCAACCAACCGTGCTTGACTGGAATATTCAGCAAGAGAGGAGATGGTGACAGGAGCGGTTGTGGGCCTGGGCCTAATGAGACTTGGTCCAAATATAACTCCCAAGTTCTTGGAGTTCATCTTGTTTTCTTCTGCATGATCTACCACCCTGCAAAGTGGAATACACAAGGCTATATGAGATTTGCCAACTGAGTTCCTTGATGGTGGTTTTCCCATGGGTTTGGAAGGGTAAAGGGAAAATGGGCTGCAGAAGTCTAGGAATTATCCCTCAACAAAGCTGCTAGGAAAAGGAAAAATATATTTATTTAATTAAAATACAGACCACACACACAACTGGGTTTCAAAGTATTGTATTAGGATTAAATTTAAATAAGTAGAAGGAATTACTGCAGTTTTATCAGAGAAAGAAAAAATAATGGGGTCTTGTATCACCCTGTCACACTAAATTATTATATCCTCCTGGGTCTTTATACTGGACCCCAAACAGCATTATTGATTTCTCTCACTGACCACAGATAGTCTTCAAGCCTACTTGACTGTCCCTCCTAAAGACCTCTCTGCTCTATCTCCATTCCCACTGTCCTGGCCTCACTTCAAGCTCTCATCATCTTTTATGTCCAAGACTATTCAAGGAGAGGAGTCACAGTAAAGGCCTCTCCCCCAACCCATTCTCCATACTGCTGCCAGAATGATCTAACAGGCAAATCTGAGCATGCTGAATTCCTGGCTCAAAATTCTTTATTGGGCACAGATGGGAGATGGTCAACTCACCTGTGAGGCATGCGAAATTTTCTTTATCTGGCCTCCAGCCTGCTCAGTCCTGCTACTGCTCTGCTATATGGCTGCCTAACTGTGTTATTTACACAAGGGATCTTCACAAGGTTCCTAGAGAATGTGTATTATGGAGAAAAGGCGTGGATTTCCATATATATATATATATATACGTACGTACGTACGTACATGTGTATATATATATATATATATATATATATATATTATTTTTAGTCACACCAAAATAAACTAATACCTTAATTCTACTTTTCCACAAACTTTTAACAGTCCCCTGTGGGACCAGCAGGTGGTGTGGTGGTTGAGGTGCTGGACTCCCACATGGCTGACTGTGGTTTAAGTCCTGGACCTGTAGGCTTGCTTTCTCACTTTCATTCCCTCTCTGGTGAGCACATGTACTACAGCAAATTAAAACATAATAAATAAAACTAAATAAATCTTAAAAAAAAAAAAATGTCCCCTCATACTTCTCAAATGCAAATATTCCTGTGTGTTTTCATGTCAATTTTCCTCTGCCTGGAATGCTTTTTCTACATTCTTTTGTCCACCAACCACTGCTCATTTCTTTAAAGCTGACTCAACTACTTCCTCTGATTTATATCCCCACCCGATCTTCCTCTGCATGCTGTCCCTAGCTCTGTGAGAACACAAAGGATGCCGTAATGTACTTGTCTGCAAGTCTGTTCCCCAAGCTGATAAGCCCAACAGATGGCAGAAACCAAGCTGTCATCTTTGTTTCCCTGGCCAGGGTCTGGTATATAGGAAGCATCTGAGGGAATGATGTGGCTGTATGGCTATGTATTAAATGGCCCATTCTCTAACGTGTTAGAAAGGAAACATTCATTTTAGAAACACCACCACAACATTCTTGGAAGTTTTTAACATGACTGAACTGTACATTATAAAATAGTTACATCAGTGCATTTTGTTATGTTTAACTAACCCCCCCCCAAAAAATCAATTATCCATCCACTAGTGTATGGTCTACTTAAAATTCTTACCGCCTAAGATGTATAATGAGGTAATGAAGACTATTAAAATTTGATGCTGGCAGTTGTCGTAAAAGGTCTTTGCTTTTTAGGAGTATCCGATTTATTTCTATACACGTATTTGGCCATTTTTTGTCCTCGGGGATATCTTTTTTTGTCTCATGTTCTTCATTTACATGTTGGATCTCTTTTGCAAGGTCAATAAATTCCTTGTACAACCGGAATAAAACAAATGGTTCTGGGAGCTAAAGAAATAAAATTACATTAGGAATATCATTGTCTATTTTTTGTTCACAGTCAACTACTATTAACTACATGGATTAACAAGATTTAAAACCAATCTGCATTTAGAAATGTACATATGGTTTGCTATAGACATGGCCTATAGGCACATCTGAAATCATCACCATAAATCAGATCTATATTCAAAAGAGTTCACTGATAATCAGGAAAAGTCTACTTAACACTACACAACCGAACTGAAGAACTGGTGTATATCTTACACCACTATATTCTTGACTACCCCAAAGTCAGCATGATCTTCAATCTTTTTTTTTTAAAATAACCCAGGATAATATACAAAGTATATCAAATTAATTAGCAAAAGCTGATAAGTTAAGTTTTAATGGATGGCAGAGACAGGAAAAAAAAAAAAAACCAACCCAAATGCTATATAGGACCCTTATGTTTTACTTGGATCAGACTAAAGATTAATCTCAGACAACATAACCTACCAGAAAGACACTGTGAACATTTTATTCATCTAAGTTTTAAATACAACTTAAATCGTCTCTTCAGTATGTTAAAAGAAAAAGCTCCTCTCTAACAAAAGGCATGCCATTTTGATTTGCACAATGCCATGACACATTTTTATGTCCGCAGTGCTCTGTGTTGGAAAATACGCTGTACCTCTGGCTACCTGATGTTCTGTATCATCTATGGTGGGCTAAGCGCCTATTCTATGGTTTCTCCTGCGGGTCCTAAAGAGGGGTAGCCTTGAGATCAATTCCTACCTCCACGACTTGGGGAACTGAAGGAAGTCACTTAACATCTTGAAGCTTCAAGTCACCCCCACGGTAAATGAGCAAAATGAAGACAATTCTCCAATAGTGTTCTCAAAACTGGACACGTCAGGGCTGGCAGGTGGCGTGGTGGTTAAGGGCTCTGGATTCCCACATGGCTGACTGCAGTTTGAGTCCCGACCTGGTGGCATGCTTTCTCACTTTACCCTGTCTCTCTTTCTTTGCCTCTCACTCTGTCCCTCTCTGGTCAAATTAAAATAAGTAAATAAATAAAGTTAAATAAAATAATTAACAACAACAACAACAAAAACTAGACATGCTTCCCTCAAGAAAGTCTTGGTTACATAATTTTCCTGAGACAAAATGAGAACTGATACTATTAGATCCTATTCACTTTATCTCCCTGAGAAAGTAGATAAAGAATGACTTATTCTAAGAGTTATCTTTCTTTTCTTTTCTCTTCTTTTCTTTTTTTGAGAGGGATTTTTGCTATAGGACGTAGGGGCTTGCCAGAGAGACAGAGACACGAAAAGCAAGAAATCACCCCCCAGGGGGGATGACCACACTGCAATCTCTACTCCTCCATTCTCCACTAGAGATCCTGGGCACGCACACACATATGCCAACATGAGGTTTAAACCACCGTATCTGAGACTTGAACCACAGTCAACCATGTGGGAGTCCAGCAATGTAACCATTACGCCATCTGCTGGTTCTAAGACATATTTTCAAAGGTGCTCAGCCTTCATTTTTCAATTAAGAATCCTATAAAATGTGATTAAAGAGATACTAATATCTTCCTGGACTATCATGGCAGATCCCAATAATTACACCTAATTTCTTTCCCTCCTGCAACCCCACTAACATACAGTTTACGTTCACAAGGACTAGAAGAATAGGAGAGAAGACAAAAAGCAACATTTTTATAAGCTAAAGACCAGAAGAACAAGTGCTGACTTAGTCTCAAGAAAGCTAAATTCCCAAACTGTGGTCTACCATAATTTATAGAATCCTACGGAGACTCAGGGACTGCCAGCACGAGATCCTCTAACGCCGGGGAGGGGTAGGCTATGTAAGAAGGCTTGGAGCTCTACATCCCTGTCTCTCCTCAATGCTCCTGAGCAATGCTCTTGAGCAATCTCTTCCCCAGAAGCCTAGAGATTTCCTCACTGGGAAATGTAAAGAGGGGGCTCTCTGGATAGGCACTGCCAAGGATAAGAAATAGGTAGGCAACTGGGCACTGTGTGACTCTACACATGCTGAATGGGAGCTCCTGCAGCCCTCCTACCCTGCTTGGCTCCCAGAGTCTGGTGCCACATTTTCAGGCAACAAAAACCCTTCTCTGGGGTAAGAGATCAGCCTAAGAACAGGGGCCTACAGACATAGACATCGGGAGCTTCCCAAATAGCCCACTTAGATCACCCTGCAATAAAGTCAAAGTCTTTAAAGACTTCATGTGTTCAAGAACTTCTAAAAAGATTTCAATTCCCAACTCTTTCAACTTAAGCAGCCAACTATGGAAGACAGAAATCAACATGGGCAGGAAAAAAACAACTTCAAGGTCTAGAACTGTGTTGTCAATATGGTGGCCACACTAGCCACAGATGGCTGCTGAGCACTGACCTCTGGTCCAGATTGAGATGTACTCTAAATAAAAAATACATATCAGATTTCAAAGACTCAGTATTAAAAAAATACATTAAAATATTCTATTAATAATTTAAAAATACTGATTAGATGTTCAAATGATTAAATATGTTAAATAAATAGTAAAATCTACACCATTTGTTCACTTTTATTTATGTGGCTACCTGAAAATTTAATATTATACACATGGCTCATTTTATCTACTGGGCAGGGATAGAAAGCTAAGCAGAGAAAAGAACTCTCAAAAAAGAGAAAAAAGTCTATGAATATCTTGAAGTAGATAAAATGTCATTCATTAAAAAAAGAAAGAACACTATTCAGCCATAAAAAACAACAAAACCCTGGTTTTTGACAGGAAGTGGATTAATATGGAAGATTTACTGCTGAGTGAAGCAAGCCAGGCTATGAAGGAAAGGCATTGTATGTCCCCACTTAAGATATACCAAGTGTCTGCACTCTATGACTGAAACTGATTGACTAAAGGATATAGAAACACAGTATATACATGTAAATACCAGATATAGTGTGTGTGAAAGGGGAGGGTCTGAGAAAGGACATTTAGAAGAAAAATAGGGAGGCAAAGCATTAATGGGACAAAGAAATGTGGTATTATCTGTTGAGGATATTTTATGGTTTTATTAACTGTACTAGGGAGAAATGGTCATCTGTTGAAATATCCATGTTATAAGCCAAATAATGTGACTGAATGTATAAAAGAAAATGAAATAAAAAAAAAAGTACACTTAAGAACAAACCAAAAAAAAAAAAAAGAAAGAATGCTATTTAAAAAAAAAAACAAACAAAGAAACAAAAAACAGAAAACCAAGTCCTTGGAAATTAAAACATTATCTCAGGAGTAAATAGTTTACAACAGGGAAGGATGATAAAACTGAGGAAATTTCTTGGAAGTGCTGGAAGAAAATAAAAACAAAAAAGGAAATGGATACTAGGGAAAAGGTAAGGGAACCAGAGAACCAGGATAGGTTGTCAAGTATTCAAATATCAATTCCGGATATAAACAGCGAAGAGGAAATGAACAACAGAAAAAAAGCAAAGTCCCAAGAACTAAAAGACTAACCAGATTGACGGAACTCCGGTGCCCAGAATAGTGGAGAAAAAAATACATCCACATCAAGGCACAATGTTGTGAAATTTTAGAATAATGAGGAGAAAAAGAAAGTTCTACAAGCCTTCAATAGGACACAACAACAGGCCATCATGAGAGTCATGATGTATTTTTTCTATGCAAAAATGTATCAAAACTTTCCCCACAATCCAATATAAAGAGTTAGGAAAGAAATGAGAACTTCAGGCTTTGAAGAGAACACTGCCGGCCATGTGCCATGGTACAGAGGTGGCACAACATTGGGTGATGCTGAAGCCATATAGGAGGGTCCCAGGTTTGCTTCCCAAGGTCTCCCTGTACACGCCTCATGCCCCATATTCCTGACTGGCTGGGACTTGGGGGAAGTTTGCAGTGTGAGGATCCTGTTGGGGGTGCCTGCCTCTCTCGCTCTCATTTAGAAATAAAGAAAAAAAAAAAAGAAAAACTCAATACCTTTAAAATTCTGAAGACTAGAATACTATAACTTTCTGTACTATCCACACTACTGTACTTCTATTCAAGAGTAGAATAAAGACATATATGAATAAATAAGATTTCAAATATTTTCTTCTTTTCCACTTTAAGAACAAACATAACCATTACAGGAGAATAACCAAAAACGAGGAAGACATGAGACCTGTTCTCTCTTAATAGGGGAGGGTGGAAAAGAGAGATCCCGGGATGAATGCTAGTCACCATGTTAAACAGAATCTATATCAGAGCAACTGAATTTCAGAGACCGAAGTGGGCTTGGCCCAGATCATTTTTGTACTTGGCTCTAGACGATATGCTGTCAGGTTCCTAAGTGACTAAGGTCACTTATTTCACCCCACAGATGTGTTTTCTTTGGATCTGCTCCTGCAAACTGCAGATACTACAGTGAACACAATAAAAAGAAAACAGAGCCATCCACTCTCTGGCCAGCTGGACTTCCAGTCCCCAGCTTACAGGGTAGCCCTAACCAATGCCCCAGACATGGGGAGCTTCATGTTCCCAGGATACATTTATGACACTGCCCACTGACTTCCCACAATGGCTCCTTTAAAATATCAATGAAGGCAATGCCAGTCTATGATCTAGACACTGTTCTACTTACTCATCTTACATAACAGTCAGTCCTGGCCTTTCCTTGTAATAGCTCCTAGGTCATCAGGAAAGTCATGATGCATTTTTGCACAGGAAAACAAAATATATGTCATGACTTTTCCGATGACCCAAAATATTTATGCTTTCAAGTAGGTTTTCTAAAATTTAATAATCTATTGTTTAGGAATAAACAATAGACATTTAAACCATTAAGAAGAGGGAGATACTTATCAATATGCTTAGAAAAGACCCTACTAGGAACAGCAGATAGTGTAATGATTATGGACTACCATGTAGTCAACCGTGGTTCGAGACCCAGACCCGGCAATTTCAAACTCATGCCAGTCTTGTGTGTGTGTGTGTGTGCCCAAAATGCCAAGAGGAGAATGGAGAAGGGATTGTAGCATGGCCATTTCCCTGGGGGGTGATTTCTCACGTTCTCTCTCTCTGGCAAGCACACATGCCCTATAGCAAATCTCTCTGAAAAAATAAAAAAAGAAATAAAAGACCCTACCTGGGAGAGGCCATAGGGGTCTTTTATAAGGTACGATAATATTCTGTTTTCTTAAGTTGGGGAAATGAGTTTATTATTTATTATTTCTTTTATAAAGAATTATTTTAATTTTATTTATTATTATTTTTAAATTTTCTACAGGCCAAATATGTGCTCACCAAAGAGTGACAAAGAGGAGGGGGAGAGGAGGAGTCAAAAGGTAAGTTGCCAGGTCTAGGACCTGAATCGCGGTCAGCCATGTGGAAGTTCAGTGCCTTAACCACTATGCCATCCATAGGCCACTATTTATTGTTTCCTAAATTCTATACGTATTTTATATACTCTGATCTGTACATTAATAATCATAATCAGAAAGGTATCAATATAGTCTGCTGATGAAAATACATGCACAGTAAATGTTATCGGTAAAATACAAATCATATTTTTGCTCTTTTTTCTTTAATGGTAGGTTTCAAGGGTAAAAACTTACCTGTCGAAGGTATAATTTCAAGACATCACATATGTCATGAGAACTAAATTCTGAAATGTCTACCAAGTGCATTCCATTTTCAAAAGCTTGACACAGTTTTTCGGTTTTTACTTTGTTTCCACACACACGATAAATTCCCTTGAGAAGAAAAGGGGGGAAAATTGTAAAATTCTGCTTTAGTAAAAACGGTTAAATGCAGACACCTAGATATAGTTGATTTTTCTACTTCAATTTCTATTAGTATTTTAGGGAAAAAAAACCTAGTTAGTGCCGTATGGGGTAACATTTTCCAAATAAATATGATCAATTCAATTATTAAAAACTGAGGACAGGGGACCAGCAGTTGGCGTAATGGCTATGTCGCTGGACTCCCACGTAGTAGACCGCGGTTCGCATCCCGGACCTGGTGGCTTAAACTCACGCTGGGTGCGTGTGCATGCATGCCCAAGATCCCGAGAGGAGAATGGAGGAGAAGGGATTGCGGCGTGGCCATCCCCTCTGGGGGGTGATTTCTCGCTTTCTGTCTCTCTGTCCCTCTCTCTGTCTGTCTAGAGCGCGCACGCGCCCTATAGCAAAAACCTCTCCAAAAAAAAAAAAAAAAAAAAAAACCAAAACAAAACAAAAAAAACCTGAGGACATTATTTTCCCTTAAAGTACCCTTAAAGTACCTTTTTCATTAGAACAAATCATATAGTCATTTATGTTTTTAAAATTTGAAGAATTATAATGTACCTGTAGACACAAAGCTCTATTTTCAATCTCTGAGGCACATATTTTAAGTATAAAAGGGATGCCATCTGGTTCCTTTTTTGCAACTTGTGTGAAATCTGCTCCAAATAAGTGTATTTTTCCCAGAAGTTTCTGATGACCACAAATGATGACTAAATTTTCCAGACACTTTCGGTGACAAACAAGGAGACACTATAAGAAATAAGACAGTTTAAAACTGGTTAATTCACCTTACGAATAATCACAACTGGGCAAACTATAGGGAGAGTAGTAACAAAACAAAAATGACTTAAAATGGAACTACTTGTGCTTGAAATACATTTTATAGCAAAATAAAGTATAAAATTATAGAAGGTACACTGTGGTATAATAAAAATACATTTGCAAAATATTCTAATAAGTAAAATTAATAGCAAAGCAGTATACAGCAAAAAACACAAAGGGAACAATGTAACTCCAGAAAGATCTTACCTCTTCACATTCAACACCCTGGAATACAACGATGCTTTCACAATCCCGACATTTTGTGGGAGATCTCAATTTGCGAAACTTGTGAGTGAGAGCTGCCTTTGACATCAGGGTTTTTTTAAAAGCTCCAAGGGAATTGGGTCCTTAAAACAGAAATAGATTAGTACATAAAAACTATAAGATGACAGAAAAATTATACCATATAATACTGATTTTGAACCATCTTCAGACTATAATCTTTCAAACACTATCAAAAACTATTATTTGAATTTGTAACAACAAAATAAAGGTCCAATTTATATGTGTCTTACAAACCATACACATTTAGCAAACATTTTAGTTATGAGAAAATCCTACCACCAAACCAGTAAGATAATTCCAAAATGGGGACCAGCAGGTGGTGTGGTGGTTAAGGCGCTGGACACTCCCACATGGCTGACCACAGTTTGAATCCCGGGCCTGGTGGCTTGCTTTCTCACTTTCTCTCTCTCTTTCTGTCTCTCTCTGGTCAAAATAAAATAAAGGAATGAATAAATAAAATTAAATAATTCTTTTAAAAAAAAAGATAATTTCAAAATAGTATGGCATAATGTTTGCAGAATCAGCAACTTTATGTTGTTATTAACAGGCCCTGCATGAAGATGGGAAGAGTGGTTGATAGGTGGCATTATACTTTTAGAAAATGCCCCTATAGGGGCTGGCAGGCGGTGCGGTGGCCGGGGGTGCTGGGCTCCCACACGGCCAACCAAGGTTGGAATCTCAAACTGGTGGCTTGCTTTCTTAATTTCTCTTTTTTTTCTCTTTCTCTCACTCTGGTCAAATTAAAATAAATAAAGTTAAATAAAATAATAATAAAAAAGAAAACGCCCCTATACATTCTAAAAAGAAAGCCATGATGAAGTTAGCATGTCAGCATTACTTGCATTAAGGGTAAGGTTATTCCTGATTTGTTTTAATATTATGGATGATACTACCTGGCTGTATACTGAATTACCATAATGAAGGTCAGAGAGTCTACTAATTTAGCAAATAGTGCCAAGCTTGAGGTAGCAAATGTATTAAACTAATTTACATGAGTCTAATTCAAGCCATTAAAGTAAATGACTTTCCTTTTATATCCTTCAACATACACAACTTTCCTTCTCCTCAAATAGTATACTTATTTACTTTCCCTGCTTGGCTTCTTGCATTGTTTTTCTTTTTTATTAATTTTGAAGAGTTTTTTTCCAGAATTTCTTATTCACTGCAATCATTTTTAACAGTAACTCACCATATTAAGTTTATAAAAGAGCAGAGTATCTACCTATTTTAGCCCCATGCCAGTATTTTTAGTCTAGTAAGTTTTGTTCCTAATTCTTATAGTTGTATGTGTAACATCTGATTAATACATTATCAATCCATACATGCACTTAATTGTTAAGATATATTTAAGTCACTGTCATGACTTTTTTCTTTTTTTTGAAGAGGTTTTTGCTACAGGGCGCGTGCGCCCGCCCAACAGATGGAGAGAGACATATAGACAGAAAGCGAGAAATCAGCCCCCCCCGGGGGGATGGCCACACCGCAATCCCTTCTCCTCCTTTCTCCTCTCGGGATCTTGGGCATGCATGCACATGCGCCCAGCATGAGTCACCGGGTCCAGGACGCGAACCGCGGTCTACTACATGGGAGTCCAGCAACATAGCCATTATGCTAACTGCTGGTCCCATTTCTTTCTCTTTTTTTTGGAGAAGTTTTTGCTATAGGGTGTGTGTGTGTGCGCTTGCTAGAAAGACAGAGAGACAGAAAGCGAGAAATCACCCCCCAGGGGGGATGGCCACACCGCAATCCTTTCTCCTCCATTTTCCTCTCGTGATCTTGGGCATGCATGCACACGTGCCCAGCATGAGTTTAAGCCCACTGGGTCCAGGACTCAAACCGCAGTTGACTACATGGGAGTCCAGCAACATAGTCGTTATGCCAACTGCTGGTCCCATGACTTTACTTTAATACTCAGCAAAGTAATGATTCCTTACATTATTTTGGGGGCTGCCCCTGTTGCCTAATGGTTAAGGGAGCCAGATCCCACATGACTGACCCCAGTTGGAATTCTGGCTCTATTGGCCTAAAAAACACAATGGGTGCACGTGTATGCCCAAAATTTCAACAGGATGGAGAAATGGTGAGAAGGAATTGCAATGTGACCATGTCCTATTGGGAGATGCTTTCTCCTTCCCTGTCTGTCTTTCTCTTTGGCAAGCACATGAATGCACTGACAATTAAAAAAAAAAAAAAAAAAAAAAAAAAAAAAATATATATATATATATATATATATATATATATATATATATATATAAACACATGACACACACTATTTTTCTAGTATCATGCAGTGCTACTGATTGAACTGGCTTAGTGAGACTTAATTCAGGTGTGTACAATACCAGCTTCTGAAGGGGAAGGTGGTTCTCTTTCATCTAGATCATCTGCAGAAGACATGGTTCCACTGGATGGAGTTCGTGGAAGTTTTCGATGAAAGTCTCCTAAAAAAGAATTGTGAATATAATTACCTGATTATTCTCTGTGGAAGTTTAAAAATGTGCAATGACAACATTTTTGTCATACGATTTTATTAGCTTCAATTGTAAAAATTTACTATCACTCTTACACTCCAAACAGTTGAGTTCTGCTACTTATTCCTGAGAATAAAAGGAAATTTAACCAAATCTGACTTTTCCAAATAAATTTAAAACTGGTATCACATAGTCCATCCAATGAGACCTTATTGAAAACATCCTTTTTTTTTCCCCTCAAGTTTTTGTCATGGGGTATGTGCGCTCACTGGAGAGACACTGTGAGAGAAAAGTGAGAAATCATTCCCAGGGAGGATGGCCACACTGCAATCCCTTCTCCCCAACTTCCCTCTGGGATTTTGGGCACACATGCATGCATGCCTGGCATGACTTTCAAGCCACTGGGTTTGGGACTAGAATTGTGGTCAGCCATATGGAGTCCAGCACCATAACCACTACACCACCTGCTGGCCCTGCTAATTGCTGATGGTATCATTTGTAAGCTCCACAAAGACTGGTCATATTTTCTATTTATGTCTTGTATCTGACAGTGACTGGCATGATAAAGTTGTCATTAAATTCTTACTGAATTAAGTTACAAATAAATGTACACAATACAAGCTAACGCTTTCTAAACTACACAAAAATCTCTAAATACAAAAATAAAGTAGTAACGTATTGCTATATACTATAAGTAAGAGGAAACTGGGAACTGGGAACATCAGTGATTCCTGGTCAGGAGCTGAGACCACAGGCGGTAAACCACATCAGCAAAGGCTGTGCTGTGTGTGGCACAGGACATTTGGATGAGCCCTAGAGGATGAGCTTTGTTCTCTTTCGAAATTAGCAACAGTGCTCTATCTAAGGGAATTCAGGAGAGCCAGCCCCTTAGCCTAGTGACTGAGAGATGGATCCCACGTCGTAGAGCACAATTTGAATTCTGGCCCTGGTGGCCTGAAAAACACACTGGGCCCATGTGTGTGCATGCTCCAAATTCCAAATGGATGCAATGGAGAAGGGCATACGGTGTGATCATGTCCCACTGTGACGGTACTTTCTCTCTCTCTCATCTCTCTCCATCTTCCCTCCAACTCAGGAAAAAAAATTCACTTTAACTCAAGGCCTTAATAGTCAGAAAGGCTTTTTTCGAATGATTCTGAACAATATCTCTCTCCCAAATAATTTTCTTCATAATAAACTTAATGGTGATAGTCTAGTTTTTGCTTTTCATTTTTTTTTTTTTTTGAGAGAGATTTTTGCTATAGGATATGTGTGCTTGTCAGAGAGACAGAGACAAGTGAAAAATCACCCTCCAGGGAGGATGGCCATGCCACAATCTCTTCTCCATTCTCCTCTCAGGATTTTGGGCATACATGCACAAGTCACTGGGTCCGGGACTTGAACTGCTGTCGACCACGTGGGAGTCCAGCACTTAACCACTACACCACTTGCTAGCCCCACAGTTCTTACATAGTATTTTTGCTTGGAATGTGTCTCCAATGACTGTGAAGTCACAAGGTTGCATATTTCATTTTAGAACTGTAAAATTGCTTCCTCATATTATTGGACAGAAACCTTGTCCCTATTAATCCAAGTTTTTGGTCATATTTTTTTCTAAATTAGCAAATAAGCACTCTAATCCCTTTCCGTTTCCAGTATTTGAGGACAGCTGTCATGTCCTTAAATTTTACCTTTCTCCAAATCTTTACCCATTTATCATGTGATCTGGTTTCCAAACTTTTGTCTTTATCATATGAAGTCTTACAGAATTCCAAATAATTTAGAGTTTGCTCTAGATATGTTGTAATGTCTAGGATCAGCTAGAATCGCTTTGCTTTTACAAAGCTAATTATAAATACTCAGTTAAGTACATATTTAGGCTCACATCTCCAGGATGGCATTTGAGCAGCACTAGCTTTAAAAGAAAGTGGCAAAGTAGCAGTTGACAGTCTACAAACCACAGTGTTGTGTGGAAATTTTTCTAACTTTATTTATTCTTTTATATTTAAAGAAATTTATCTAAATGAATAAAGTTTCTATAATACCTAAAAGACTAAAATAAAAGTCTTAGAATGTAAGGTGAATTAAATCCTATCCTCTATCTCCGGAGATCTTGGGAGGAAGGAACACGTCTAGAAAGCATAAGACTAGCGAAGTCTTTGGAGGAGGAATGAAGAAAATGCTGAAATGAGAATGGGCTCACGTGTTATCTCCTCTCCTGCCGTACAACCTATGGCAAGTCAGTTTCTCAGAGGCCACTAAAGGAGAGTTCAAAACACCCACTCTGCCTCTCTGAAGACTGTGAGACAGTCTGTATCAAAAGTATCTTAATGTACATTTAAAAAAAAGAGGGACCAGCAGTTGGCATAATGGCTATGTCACTGGACTCCCATGTAGTCGACAGTGGTTCAAGTCCCGGACCTAGTGGCTTAAACTCATGCCGGGCATGTGTGTGTGCATGCCCAAGATTCCAGGAGGAGAAGGAATTATGACGTGGCCATTCCCCCTGGGGGGGTGATTTCTCACTTTCTGTCTCTCTGTCTCTCTCTATCTTTCTGGCAAGTGCAGGCGCCCTATAGTAAAAATCTCTCAAAAAAACCACAAAAAACAAAAAACAAGAATAAGTAATTCCAGGCATATGAAGTAGCATAACAACATTACTCATTATAGAAATTAATTACAAAATGACTCGAGAGGTAATTACTGTTAACTTCATAGAACAGAGTACTATATAGCAGTGAAAATAAAGATAGCCACCCACATCAACATGGATCAAAAAAGAAGATGCATGAATGAAGTCATAAAAGAATAGTATGACTCCTTTGTATAACATTCAGAAGAGGGTATACCCCACTAGATAGGGATACGAAAACATTTAAAATCGCTAAGGAATTATTTTTAAAATTCAGGGTAATGATTTATTCTGGTGGGAGATAGGGCACATCATCAATAAGGTGTAACATACTGATAATTCAGGTGGGGTCGTGAACACCTGAGGCTTTGTTAAAACTGCACATTCACTCCCCGCATATGATACAGTTCGTTATAAAAATTAGGTAGCTAAAAAATACTCCCAAAATGATTAATCCTTCACTGATTTTTGCTGCTACTTTAAATATTTATGTACCTGGACTGATAGATTCTGAATCCAGAGATCTAGATTCACTGCTCCCACCAGTGCTCTCCGAGTCACTGAACATCCCAAATGTCCATGATCTTATAAAAGAAGGACCTTAATAAAAAGAATATTTAAAGTCAAAACATGGCTACAGACGGACTGCATATGGCAAAACAATAATGCACAAAATGAGACAATTCAAATTTCCTTAACAATGACCAATTACCGACTTTTAGACAGGCATTGTGATTGCACCTGTAAATAAGGTTTCATAAAGTAATAATTTAAGTCCTAATATTTTTGTTTTAGTTCAAGTGCTCCAACTTGTTTATAACCACATTTGAACAGTTAGACCTTTTGTAATTAGCACTCTCTTTCCTGTGAAAACTACCTGTCATCTCTGTACTGTTAGAGCATCTGTCCTCTTCAATTTTATTAGAGCTGTCAGGAGGGCGTATGACATCCTCTAAGGAGTCTGTAGGTCCATATCCAGAAGTTTGGGAACTATTTGTTAATTGTTTATTTAGATTCCTAAGGGGGGAAAAAAAAAAAAAAAAACAACAACTTAGCACTCAGAAGAATGACTGATAGCCTATTTTATCTTATGTTCAGAAGAATCTGTTATTTTAATGAATGTAGACAGTATCATTAAACTAAATATCAAAAACAAACCATAGTATATGGTTCAGATGTGAAGATGTGAAAAAAACTGTAAATTATTTGTACTTATGACAGCTGAAAACATGAAAGTAGCAGCAAAAGTAAGTCAATAATTCATGTCATGGTTAACCTTTTCTAGGATAACCTCTATGGAAAAGGCAGATTCAATTTTGTGGACATTCAAAATATGTGTGGCCATCATCTGCCAAAGAAACTTCACATCTCAAAGAGCTGAGGTCTGTGTCACAACAGAAAGCCTTCCTTTCAAGTGAGTTACATCTACTCCTGAAATGGATTTACTCAGGGATCATGAAATCATATTTAAAATAATGCTGCCAATGCTAGAAAAGACATCACTCTATACTAGACAGAACTTAGCAATCAATGTTATCTCGTGAAACAATTTATCTGCACAGTATTCTCACCCATCAACTTTTTCTTCTTCAACTGAACTTGTGGCCTTGACAAATTCGCTGTACTCTTGGCCTGGGTCATAGAGTTTGGCACTATCACAGAGAGACTGCAAGCTGTTCGCCAGGGAGGCGGCCTGCAGGTGCTGCATCTGGAAGAGGTTCACTGTTACCTATGGTCACAAAGATAGAAAGGCGGATAAGTCATGGTGTACAGAGTGTCAGGCAAATACACGTTTATCCCAATGGCAACGCCAATTACAGGCCACAGAGCACAACATACAACACTGAACATCGCTGTGGGCTTACAATGTTGCCTGAAATAGTGCAAGGTCTAAACTGGAAAAAGAAAAGTAGCTTTGACCTAGTACATAAGAATGATCATTTCTAGGAAAACTGGACTTACACTAAAAGTTCAAAAATACAACCCCATGTCCCTAATGGTTCACACTTTCAGGAGATGGATCTGTTTTTTTTTTTTTTTTTTTTTAGAGATTTTTGCTATAGGGCGCGTGCGCTCGCCAGACAGACAGAGATAGAAAGCGAGAAATCACCCCCCAGGGGGAATGGCCATGCCGCAACCCCTTCTCCTCCATTCTCCTCTTGGGATCTTGGGCACGCACGCACACGCGCCCGACGTGAGTTTTAAGCCACCGGGTCCGGGACACGAACCGCGGTCGACTACATGGGAGTCCAGCGACATAGCCATTACGCTAACTGCTGGTCCCAGGAGATGGATCTGTTTTTGAAGATTACCAGCTCTGTGCTTTGACGGTCTGACCACAAATGCTTAAATTCTTAGTGAAAAATGTGAGGGATGAGAATTCTAACCACAGAACTATTATGTTAATTGTTTCTTCAATCCTATAAAAATAGATACATTACTATTTATGGATTTTTAAAAATAATTTATTTTAATTTTATTTATTATTATTTTTAAAATTTGCTATAGCACACATACACTCACCAGAGAGAAACAGAGACAGAGGGGGAAAGTGAGAAAGCAAGTTGTCAGGTCTGGGACTCAAACTGTGGTCAGCCATGTGGGAGTCCAGCACCATAACCACCATACCACCTGCTGGCTCCTTAGTACTCAGTTTTTATAATTAGATATTATCTTGAATCTATGAAAAAACATTATTTCAGTAAGTTTGTATGTATGCCTAAATATGCTATCACTACGACTACAGTAATAAAAGTAACAGCAACAGAAGCTGACAATGGGTACGATATGCCAGACCCATTCTCACAGCTTTATATGATAACTAATTTGACAACTAAAAAACCCCTAGGCTTTGGGTATATTATGGCAGGGATCCCTAGCACCTACTGCCTCCCCTATACTGGCATAGTACTGGTCCATGGACTGTTAAGAATTGGGTCACCACAGGAGGAGATGGGTGGTGGGCAAGTAAGTGGAAACTTCATCTGTATTTTCAGCCTCTCCCCATTGTTCACATTACCACCTGAGCTCCACTTTCCGTCAGATCATCAGCAGCTCTAGATTCTCATAGGAGTGCAAAAACTTTATTGTAAACTGTGCATGTGAGGAATCTAGGTTGTGCGTTCCTTATGAGAACCTAATGCTTGATGATCTGAGGTGGAACTGAGGCGGTGATGCTAGCACTGGGAAGTGGCTGCAAATTCTACCTCATGGTGAGTTGTATAATTATTTCATTATGTATTATAATGTAATAATAATAGAAACAAAGTGCATGAAAAATGTAATGTGCTTGAATCATCCTGAAACCATCCATCTCCCTCCTGCCCTCTATCTGCAGAAAAAATGTCTTCCATGAAACTGGTACCTGGTACCAAAAAGGTTGGGGAACGCTGTATTTTGGCAAATAAACAGGTAAGATTATGGTCCTGAGGGACCTTTATGTTCTCTTGAGAGGGCTATCAAATCACATATTTCAAATACTTTCTGACACTGAAAAATGCTATGAATTCTATATAATACTATCAAATTATGCAGTACAATCAGGTATGTGTTTGTAGAAAGATATTTTCAACATGGTAGGTTAAGGAAGGCCTCTCTGAGAAGGTAACCTCTTAAGTGAGAGCTGATGTGAGGAAAGTCCATGCAGAGCTTCCAGTACAAGACCAATCAAAAGAAGCAGTAGTGCAAAACTGAGTGGGAGGGGCCAGTAGATGGCATGGTTAAGGACACTGGACTGCACATGGCCAACCATGATTTGAGTCCCAGATCTGCTTTCTCACTTTCTCTCTTTCTCACTCTGTCCCTCACTGGCCAAATTAAAATATAAATAAATAATGTTGAATAAAATAATTATTAAAAGAAAAATAAAAACTGAGTACGAGAGGGCTTGTTGTGCTTAAGGAACAGATGAAAGGTCAATGTGGCTGAAGTGAGATAAAGCCAGAAAGAGAAGCAGTCATCTAAATCACGGTAAAGAGTCTCAATTTAAATACAAAGAAAAGCCAGTGGAGCATTTTTAATAAAACTATAACATGAACTGATTTAATCTTTAAAATGTCATTCTGGCTCCTGTGTGGGGAATGTATTTAAGGTAAGTAATGTGAACAAATACCAAATGTCAAATTTCGATTAGCTTAAATGTTATTTCAAAGACTGCCGTGTTTCCTCTTTATCTCTCTTCTTTTCTTTTCTTTTTTTTTTTTTTTTTGGAGAGATTTTTCACTATAGGGCGCGTGCGCTCGCCAGACAGACAGAGAGAGACAGAGAGATAGAAAGCGAGAAATCACCCCCCAGGGGGGATGGTCACGCCGCAATCCCTTCTCCTCCATTCTCCTCTCAGGATCTTGGGCACGCACGCACACGCGCCCGGCGTGAGTTTTAAGCCACCGGGTCCGGGACGCGAACCGCGGTTGACTACGTGGGAGTCCAGCGACATAGCCATTACGCCAACTGCTGGTTCCCCTCTTTATCTCTCTTGATACACCAGATGATAGGATGAACTTTTGATTAGTCTCTGAATCCTTTCCAGTTTAGACAGACATCCCCCCTCAGGATAACTAACTCAGCATAAGTAGTATTTGAAAAGAACACTACAGAATAGCCTTCTGGTATCCTGAGTCCTTTAAGGAGCAAAGGAAATTCAAACTATGTATAAACAGCTTAAGTTCAGGAATTAGCTACATAGGGCGTTCTCTAACTAAAGCTATACTGAACTTTCTTTCTTGATAGGTGATGCTAGGCGATTTTAATCGGGTATTTATAACTTCCCTATACATGTGCTTTGAAAAGTTAATGTGCAAATAAATCACATGAAGGATCTTGTTCAAGTGCAGATTATGATTCTAAAGGTCTGTGTTGAAACACAAGATTTCTGCATTCCTTATAGGCTCTCAAAGTAATGGCAATGTCAATGGACCAACATTTTGAAAAGAAAAGCTTTGCTAATAAACCTTAGTTTCTTTAAACTAAGTAAAATGGAGCTAAAAAATAACATTTACCTGATAGGATTTGTGAGAATTAAATGACTTAATATGGAAAAAGAACTTATTAAAATAGTCAGTCTTAGCTATCATTAGATATTGTTTGAGGTAAAGGGAATTTTTAAAAGGTAAATAGTTGGCCTATTATAAATAAATAATGTTGAATAAAATAATTATTAAAAGAAAAATAAAAACTGAGTGTGAGAGGGCTTGTTGTGCTTAAGGAACAGATGAAAGGTCAATGTGGCCGAAGTGAGATAAAGCGATAATAAATGATTTATAAGGTAATTTCAAATCCTGAGATATTATAATTCTCTTAAAAATTTTATGTCTCTGTAAACTAATCTCATAGTAAGTCAAAATTTGGTAAATAAATGAGATATAATTTTCAACACTAAAAATCTTTTCTAATTCAGCTGAAGTAAGCTCTCACTGATTTTCGTCTAAAACCCTTAACAGAGGGGACCAGCAGGTGGCATGGAGGTTAGGTGCTGGATTCCTGGAGAGAAGAATGAAACAGAAGGGACTGTGGTGTGGCCAGCCCCTCTGAGGGATGATTTTTCACTTTCCCTCTCTCTGTCTCACTTTAGTGAGTGCAGGTGTCCTATAGCAAAAAGCTAAAAATAAAACAAAATGCTGAACAGGAATAATGTACTGATCAGCAACCCAAGGACTCTGAAAAGTAAATGGTAGTAGGGAGATTGTAAAAATAAACTACAGTAGGGACCAGCAGTTAGCGTAATGGCTATGTCGCTGAACTCCTATGTAGCCGACCACGGTTTGAGTCCCAGACCTGGTGGCTTAAACTCATGCCGGGTGTGTGTGCGTGCGTGCCCAAGATCCCGAGAGGAGAATGGAGGAGAAGGGATTGTGGCATGGCCTTCCCCCAGGGGGTGATTTCTCGCTTTCTGTCTCTCTGTTTCTCTCTGTCTGTCTGGTGAATGCACGCGCCCTATAGCAAAAACCTCTCCAAAAAAACCACTACAGTACAGTTCAAGGTATGACCAGTCCAGTGAGATTTCCCTGCTTCCTAGCCCCCAGGATATTTTCCAGCAGAGAGCTGACTCTATCTCCTGTTTCTCAGAAGTACAAACCAAGTGTGAACAGAAAGAGCTCCAAGAGAGGTCCTCTCTGACCCAAGGAACAAAAGGGGAAGTGGGGACTGGTAGTGACTGAAAGGGTAAGGGAACCCCCTGGTTTCTTCAGAGTGTTGTGTTCCCTGATGCTCCTCAGGTAAACCCAGATCCCTAGGGCACAATCTAGTGGGAGCAGCCGCAATGGTAGTAGCAGTTAAACAGGGCTTACAACACTGAAAGGAATCCCCCTCTATGACCAGACGAATTGTGGGCTAAAAAGTGAGGGGTTTGAAATTCCTGGTGCTTTTTTCTTTTTATTCTCCCCTCATCCAACCCTAGAAAGCAGCAGATTAAATAGAAGCTTACGCAGAAGATTGAAAAAGGAGTCACATCCGAGCTGGTTAGTAAATATAACTAGATCAAATGCCTGCTAAATTTTTTTAAAGAATCGATGTTCAATATAGTTTACAAACAAAACAAAACTAAGTTGGAGACATCAGACTACCTGACTTCAAAATGTATTACTAAGCCATAAAGACCAAGATTGCATGCTGAGGCAAGCAGATGGCGTAGTGGTTACGATGCTGTACTCCCACAGTTCAAGTCCTGGACTAGTGGCTTGAAACTCATGCCGGGTGTGTGTGCATGCATGCCCAAGATCCCGAGAGAACGGAGGAAAAGGGAATGTGGCATGGCCACCCACCCCGGGGGGGTGATTTCTAGCTTTCTGTCTCTCTGGCGAGCACACACACCCTACAGTAAAAAGACAAACTCCTCCCCCCCCCCCAAAAAAAAAAAAAAAAAGATGTATGGTACTGTCACAAAAAGAAACACACATGGGGCTCACAGGTGGCATGGTGGTTAAGGGTGCTGGACTTCCACATGGCCGACTACGTGAATTCAAGTCTGGGATCTCGCGGCCTGCTTTCTCATTTTCCTTCTCCCACTCACTCTACCCCTCTCTGGTCAAATAAAATAAATAAATAAATAAAGTTAAATAAAATAATTCTTTAAGAAAAGAGAGAGACACACAGACCAATGGAACAGAACAGAGAGAACCTCAAGTAAATCCATGAACACTCAGCCAACTAATTTTGGACAAAGGTCTCAAGGTAATTCAGTGAGGAAAAGACAGTCTTTTTAATAAGTGGTGCTAGAAAATTGGATATTAATCTGTAGAAGTACAGAACTAGATCTTTATCTCTAACCATATATAAAAACTAAAAACAAAACAAAGGACTAATTCAAAAGGGATTAATGACTTAAATATAAAACTCAAAACCATAAAATAGAAGAAACATAGGGGAAAATGTGTCAAGACATTCATCTAGGCAAAGATGGTTTAAGTAAAACCTCAAAAACATGAGAACATCACCAAAAATAGACAAATGGGATTATAGCAAACTAAACAGCTTCTGCAGAGCAAGGGAAACAATCAATGCAGAGACAACCTACAGAATGAGAGCAAATATGTTCAAGCTATACATCCAACAAAGGATTAATAACCAGATTATATAATGAACTCAACTCACCAGCAGAAAAACAAACAAACAAAAAACCACAACTCCCAATAATCCAATTAAAATGGGCAATTGAGGGACCAGCTACTGGGGTGTAGGTTAAAGCAGCTGGATCCCATATTGCTAACCATGTGGTTCAAGTTCTGGGCCCTGCAGCTTAAAGAACATGCTGGACACGTGTGCATGTATGCCCCCACATCCCAAGAGGAGAATGTAGGAGAGGAAATTGTGGTGTGGCCACCTCCCCACCTTCATCTCTCTCTAGTGAACACACACACCCAATAGCAAATTTTCAAAAAGGGGGGGCATGGCAATTGAACTGAATAGACTATTCTCAAAGGGAAACAGATAAGTGGCCAAAGAGTATATGAAAAGATGTTAAACACTGCTAATTATAAGTAAAATGCAAAATGAAACCACAATGAAGTTATCACCTAACCACAGTCAAAATGGTTATTATCACAGAAACAAGTGCTCGTAAGACTGTGGAGAGAGAAATCTTCATGCACTGTTAACACACACTATGGAAAACAATATGGAGTTTCTTTAAAATACTGAAAGCTATCTTATGCTCCATTACTGGACATATACTCAAAAGAAAGGAAATTAATATACCAAAGAAATACCTGCACTTCCATTTTTATTACACATACAGAATCAATCTAAGTGTGCCCCACGACTGATAGATAAATGGATAAAGCAAATACGTGTGGTACATATACAGAGGGAATACTATTCAGTAAAAAACAAACAAATAAACAAACAAACAAACAAAAAAACCCTTATTTGAGGCAAAATTTATGAAACTGAAAGAAATGATGCTAGTGAAATAAGCCAGGTTCTGAAAGACAAATACCGTATGTCCTTATCTGCTAGCAGAAACTAAAAGACTTGCTGACATAGAAGCAGAGTGTAATAGTGGATAGCAGAAGCTGGAAAGGGCAAAGGAGTGGGAAGGATGGCGAGAACTTGGCTAACAGATAAGAGTGCCTGAAAACAAAGGTAATCAATTATAGGATGTTATAGCACAGTAAAAAACCTTGATGACAATTTAATATATATTTCAAAATAATCAGTAGAGCAAATTTCACATGTATATAACACATGTTATATAATGGTAGAGACAAATGATAGAGATGAGGAATATATTTATTTCTCTGATTTAATTATTACACATAGTATATACACTTTGAAAAACTGCACTGTACCCCACAAAGACATACAAATGCTATATGTAAATTAGAAATTACAACAAAACAAAACACTTGTCAAATAGGGGAACAATGATTCAATTTATTATGGATTTCTCATAAATTATGGAAGCCAGAAGGCAGTAGAACAATATATATATTTTTTTTTTGGAGAGGTTTTTGCTATAGGGCGCGTGCGCTCGCCAGACAGAGAGAGACACAGAGACAGAAAGCGAGAAATCACCCCCTGGGGGGATGGTCACGCCGCAATCCCTTCTCCTCCATTCTCCTCTCGGGATCTTGGGCACGCACGCACACGCGCCTGGCGTGAGTTCTAAACCACAGGGTCCGGGACACGAACTGCGGTCGACTACGTGGGAGTCCAGCGACATAGCCATTACGCTAACTGCTGGTTCCCTAGAACAATATTTTTAAAGCAGTAAAAGAACTTAATTCTTTATGTAGAATTCTATACTCAGTCAAAACATTCTTCAGGAATAAAGGTGAAATAAAGACATCTTCAGATGAAGGTCAACCAAAAAAATGTATTGCCAGCAGTAATTTCTACTATAAAAGAATGGTGAGTGGCTGCACAGACTAATGTTCAAGGGAGCCAAATCAAGCAGGGCCCACTTCAGATGAATCCTTGGCCCCAGGACTAGAAAAGCACTATGTTTTCTATTTTCTGTATTCTATGATATTTTAACATCTTAAATGCTGGCCAAAGAGAAACTACCCCCCTCTCTGGCCTAGCCAATTCTTAGAAATAGCCAACGTCTCAACTGGAATCACATCTTTCCTATGCAAACCATCAAGTCCCAAGTCCATATCCCCAAATCCCTTATCACCATGCCACCTGCCGGCCCCCAAGTCCCTCCTTATCTAAAAGTCTTAAATGCCAAGTCAATTATTTCTTCTAACCTGAATCACCCCGGGGCCAGGTACCAGGCAATGAGATACCATCCCTATGCCCCAAAGCACACCAGAATTTCAAACTAGTCAATCTTAAAACTGTTTTCTGGATGAAGCTGGTAGGTGGCATGGTGGTTAAGGGCGCTGGACTCCCACAGGGCCAACCACGGTTTGAGTCCTGGACTTGAAAGCTTGTTTTCTTACTTTCTGTCTTTCTCTCACTCTGTCCCTCTGTGGTCAAATTAAAATTAATTAATTACTTACTTCTTTAAAAATAAAAAGAAAACTGTTTACTGGAACGGCTGGTGGCCTGGTTAAGGCAGCTATATTCACTGAGTGGCTATAGTCCTGGACTAATGGCTTGGAAAATCTAATGGGCACACAGGCCACGTGCATGCTCAAAATCCCAAAAGACGAAATGGAGGAGAACGGATTGCAGCATGACTACCCCCCATGGAGGGGTACTTTCTCTTTGGCCCCCCACCAGCCTTCCAACACCTTCCACCTACCCACACATACAAGCACATGCCCTTGAGTAAATTAAAACCAAAACCAAAACTGTTTGCCTTGTCCACCTTGCCTTTCCCGAGGAAACCCCAATAAAGGCTCTGTACTCAACTTTACTTTCAATCTGGGCTCCTGCCTGACGAACTTGACATTTCTCTTACAGCCCTACTTGGTGTGTCTCCTTCTCTTGGGATATGTAAGGAATAAATTCTTCTTTCAATGGCATTGACTTATAGCTATACCTTACATCTTATATAAAAATTAACAAAATTGATCACATATCTCTATTGATAATTATAAAACTTTTAGAAGAAATCTTTGTGACCATGAGTTAGGTGAAGGGCTTTTAGCTTTAACACCGAAAACATGACCCATAAAAGAAAAAATGGAAAAGATGGACTCCATTGAAATTATAACATTTTGCTCCCTGAAGATACTGCTAAAAAAAATAAAGAGAAGTTTCAGAATAGAAGAAAGCCTATGCAAGTTGAACAATAAGAAAACAACTCAATGAAGACAAAAGAAAATACAGGCCAAAACAAAGACTGCAAATAAGCCCTTGAAAAGATACTCAGTATCCTTAGCCATGCTGGAAACACAAAACCATAATTAGATATCACTACACACCTAAAAAAACTAGCTGAAACTTAAAGACAACAAATGGCAAATGTCAATGATTCAAAACAACTGAATTTCTCATACACTGTTAAAAAAATACTATAGCCACTCTAGAAAACAATTTGATCATTTCTCATACAGTGAAACAGTTAAGCATACATTTAGTATACCAACCAGCAAATCCCAATCCTAGGCATTTACTGCAGAAATAGAAAAAAAATATGTTCAACAAAAATCTGCAAACAAATATTCCAGTAACTCCATTCATAATCGCCCTGCACTGGAAACAACTCAAACGCCCAACTGGTGAATGTACAAACACTGTGGTACTGTCATATGATGGAATACGAATCAGCAATTAAAAAAAACAAAAGGACAATTGATACATGCATAAAACATTGATGGGTCTCAAAGGATTATGCTGAGTAAAAGAAGCCACTCTCAAAAGGTTACACACGTATGAATCCATTTCTGTGACATTCTGGAAAGACCAAGCTAATGAGATAGAGAGCAAATGAGAACTTACAGGTGGTTAGGGTCAATGCTACAAAGGAGTAGCAGGAAGAGATTTTTCTGAAAGATGGAACTCTTCTAAATTCTAACTGTTTAGGTAGTTACTCAAATGTATACTTATTAAAACCCATGAGATAAACACCCCCCAAAAAGATTTTTTGGTATATGCTTTTTTAACCAGAAAATATTTTTAAAAGGTAAATGAAAATGCTGAGGACAGGATGCTTTGTCTTCAAGTACTTATTGGGTTCAATTTTAAAATTTAGCTTACTACAATTTTAAAAGAATACACAAATCTAAGTACTGACAGAAGTTTCTGTGGTCAAATCAATTTTGTCAACCAAGCCAAGAAAGACAGTGGCTTAGAGGCAATTACAAATTTTCTGATTTCAATTTTTACCAAATTATCAATCCAGGAGACATGGGTAGGGGAGTGAGACAGAATAAAAGTAACTCAAATTATGTATCAGTATTTTTAAAAAGCCCATTTTCAAAATCAACATGATTTATTCATCTTAGAATTTAAATCTCTCTCTCTCTCTCTTTTTTATTTTGCAGAGGTTTTTGCTATATGGTGCATGCACTCACCAGAAAGAGAGAAAGACAGAAAGTGAGAAATTAACACCACCACCACCCCCTGGGGGGATGGCCACGCCGCAATCTCTTTTCCTCCATTCTCCTCTTGGGATCTTGGGCACGCACACACACACGCTCAGCGTGAGTTTAAGCCACTGGGTCTAGGACTCAAACCATGGATGACTACATGGGAGTCCAGGGACATAGCCATTATGCCAACTGCTGGTCCCAGAATTTAAATCTCTTAAGAATCACTGGGGCTGGGGCCTGCAGGTGGCGTGTGGTTAAAGGCGCTAGACTCCCACATGGCCAATCATGGTCCCAGTTCTGGACCTGCTGGCTTCCTTTCTCACTTCCCTCTCTCTTTTTCTTTGGTCAAACTGGAAGATAATAATAATAATGATGATGATAATAAATAAAGTTAAAATAAAATAATTCTTAAAAAAAAAATAAAATCATTGGGGTCGGCAGGTGTGGTGGTTAGGGTGCTGGACTCCCACATAGCCTACTGCAGGTTGAGTCCCAGACCTGGCAGTTTGCTTTCTCACTTTCCCTTTCTCTCTTTCTCTCTGTCTCTGTCTGGTCAGATTAAAATAATAATAATAATAATGATGATGATAGCAAATAAAATTTAATAAGTAATTCTAAAACAAACCAAAAGGATAATGGCTTATCAGGCATCTATCTCTCTTTTGCAGCTCCAGACTCTTTTTTCTCTCTTGACTTTAAAACAGTGATGAAGTTACTTACAGCTTTAAGGGTAAGATCACACTGGAAAACAAGTGTTCGGAGTTGCGTTAAAATTTCTCTTTTGGTATTTTCTAGATCATTTCGTCTTTCTTCAACATTTGTCATACAAACTTTGTAGAGTTCATTTGCTTCTTCAACCTTCAGAGGTACCACAGGAAAAAAATAACACCGATCACTGGAATTTATATTTTAAAACAAATGCTTATTGTAGTTAAACCTAAATACAAATAACTTAAAAACCTTTATCATGAAAATTCTAGAATATTCTATATTTTATTTATTTTTTAAAATAGGCTATTTCTAAAGATAATCTGTTTTGGTCCGTGATTCAAGGCCACTTATTTTTTATGGATCGTGAAGTACAATTTACAATTAGTATACTGTTTTCAACAAAACAACATTGTCTACTTATATTTACTGCTTTTTATATAATCGTATAGAATTTCTTCATCAAATTATATTTCATGAGTATTAATAATACAAAGCTTCAGCCTATCCTTGCTATCAGGTAGGTGTTGGAATTAACATGTGTGTACACACACACTTGCCTAAAAAATGAGCTTCCTGGATAATCAAGTCAAAAATATCACACTGCAACCTCTCTTAGACACTCTGTTTACAAACTCCTCAATCCCAGTCTCTTAGCACTGTGGTTCTAAACTGTGGCTTCCCACCAGCAGCATCAACATTACTAGGAACTCGACAGAAACGCCCGTCATCTGGGCTCCACTTATTCAAGGCAGAAACACTATGGGTGGGCCCAGCAATTTGCCTGTACAAGCCTTCTAGGTGATACTGGCAGATGCTGAAGTTTGAGAAACAACTCCTGTGCAGATTTTTGCTCATTCGACTTGAAAATAACAACAAAAAAAGACCATTACTTTTTGAAGAGCCTCCTCTTCCAACCTCCGTTTTTTTTCTAGTTGCTTGTTGAGGTTTTTACTTAATCCACCACTAGAACACTGATGCTCCTCTTCTGCACGGAACATAGACGATTTCGCTTTTTCATATTCATCTTGACGTTGCATGCATAACAATTTTGCCTTTTTAAGAGCAATCTCTGTTTCAAGCTACAGAGAAAAAGTATTAAATATAGACTATGAAAAACACCCTACTGTACAAGTTCTTCTAGCCTGTTTATCAAGAGAGTTAAAACAGCATTTTAGAAAACCTAGAGAGTGAGGTAGATGGTTATATACAGCAGATGATTTTATCCTTCCTCCCCCCCCCCCCGTTTTCTCTTCTTTATAAAATTTATTTACCTATTAAGAGAGAAAAAAGAGAGGGAGGTACAGGGAGAGAGCCAGAACCCTGAGCAGGGTCTCCCCTTGCTTCAGTTCCCCTCCCCCAGCCCTCCAGCCAGCCAGGATCCTGGGGCATGCACATAGGCATTCCTGGAATACCCAGGTAGTCTGAGCCCCTGCCCTCCCACAAGGCTCCAGTGTTATGCAGCAGCTCCCCTCTGCCCACACCCAGGTGGCTGGGCCTGCCTTTGGATATTCACAACTCTGTATATGAAACTCCATTGTAATACTAACCATTTTATTTTGTTCTTGTTTCCAAAGTTCTTTTATTTCTTTCCTTTGTTTTTCCATTTCATTCTTCCTCCCAAGTAGAGGCTGTGAATGGCATTAAAAAAAAGAGAGAGAAGAGAAAAAGGAAAAAAAGCTATTTTCTAAAGTTATGCAGTTATTAAAAAACTGTGTATTTTACTTATAGATTAATCTTTACCTGCACAAATTTGTTGGCTTGGAGAGCTGCAATTGTTTGCTGTAACAAGTGACTGCTCTCTATATCATTAAGAAGAGCATTGGTAAATAGAGACTGCAGTGGCATAAACTCCTAGAATTCAAAATGGAAAAGTCAATTTTTTAAAACATGCAGTCATTCACTCATTCATTCATTCATTTAGTGAGTGCGTGTGAGAGAGAGGAACCTGATAACGTCTCACCATATAGTAGTCCTCCTCATAGCTTCCCAGCAAGCCAGAATTACAACAGGTGCAGGTGTGCCTGGCATGCTCAGGTGGACCTGGGATCTGAACCCAGGCTTCCCATGTACCACACAGTGGTGCCTACTGCTTGTGCCACTGTAAGGGGGCCTGACGAGCAAATTTTAGAGAACTGCACTAGAGTTCTTGACTCATCACTATTCTTCTTCAAAGAGAGAAACTTTAGGTTTAGGCTTCTCCTCCCCTCAAAATGACTAAAACATGACTACATAAGGATCACATCACAGAAAATTAATCACAATTAATTGTACAACTACTCTTTGAAATTTTTTTCTTTCTTTTTTTTTTTTTTTTTTGGAGAGGGTTTTTTTGCTATAGGGCGCGTGCGCTCGCCAGACAGACAGACAGACAAGAGAGATAGAAAGCGAGAAATCACCCCCCAGGGGGGATGTCCACGCCGCAATCCCTTCTCCTCCATTCTCTTCTCGGGATCTTGGGCACGCACGCACATGCGCCTGGCATGAGTTTAAGCCACCGGGTCCGGCACTCGAACCGCGGTCGACTATGTGGGAGTCCAGCGACATAGCCATTACGCTAACTGCTGGTCCCTCTACTCTTTGAAATTTATCTTGCCAATGCTTTCAGAATGAACTGAATAGCTTCAGTTGAAAGAAAAAAAATTATACAACTAGTTAGTAGTAGCTATCAAGATAATCAGTACTCATATAAAATTGTGAATTTCCTAGTTCATCATAATAAACAGCCATCTAAATGTAAAGAGATTTTATTTTATCAATAAAAAGATTAGCATTTATTTCCAATATAAGCTGAAATTTTCTGATTTTGCAAGGCACTATTAAGAGCTTCTTTGAGCCGTCTCTCGTTATAGAACCCTTAAAGTTCATAGGACACTTACCTGTAGGCCGATATTAGTTCTAGTTGCCTCTGCTAATTTTATAATGTTTCGAGTGGACTCCAATTCTGTAAAAGTTGAAGAAGTTATTAGAAGGTAAAATTAATTTCTTTCCCCTCCATACCCTTAAATTGTTTGCAATTCCTTAAATAGAAAGTGTCCACAAATACTAGAACATATCATGAGATAATGAAGTTATTCTTAATTTTAAATGCTCATCAGAATCAACTGGAAACTATTCGAAAATACACTTGCCTAAACAGCACCTCTTTGAGGGACAGGCCTGTGTATTATCCCTTTAAAGCGCTGTCCAGTTTTTATTTTCATTTGCTATAGGATACACTTGCCAGAGAGAGACAGAGAAAGAGAAAGAGGGAAAGTGAGAAAGCACTTTCCACAAGCCCTTCTCCTCCATTCTCCTCTCAGGATTCTGGGCACACACACATATCCACCATGTTTTTCAAGCTGCTATGCCTGGGATTTGAACCAAGCAGTTGGTCATATGGGATCCAGTCACCTTAACCTCCATGCCATCAGCTGGTCCCATAATTGCTTTTCTTTTTTACTCATTAGAATAACTTCTTTAAAGACAGAGATAGTAATTCTGTCTGTGTCCCTAGAACTAGTGATGTACCCAAAATAAGGGTCTGATAAGAACATCTAGTATGAGAAAAGTCTTTCTTATATCAAGAGAAAGTGGGCACTAATTTTATTCATTACTACGAAGTATCTACTAGTTCAGGGGGCACTAATTTTATTCATTACAATGAAACATCTACTAGTTCAGAATATAACTCATAGTCTATAGAAAATAATCACAAGTAATTACTTTTTTTTTTTTTTTTTTTAAGGTTTGCTGTAAGGAACATGTGCTCACAGGGGAGAGACAGAGAAAGAGAGAAAGTGAGATCATTCCTGAGAAATCATCCCCTGCAGTTATGGCCACACTGCAATCCCTTCTCTACTCTCCTCTGGTGATTTTGGGGATGGGTGAACACATATCTAGGTCCAAGACTTGAATTACAAAGTTGGCCATATGGGATCTAGCTGCCTTTATGCCACCTGCTGGTCCAACAACTTAACTCTTAAAACTCCAAAGTTCATCAGATGCTACAAAAGGCAACTCACCTAAATTAAGCTTTTTTTCAACCCATGAAACTATGTTCTTGGTATATTTTGACCATGTTTTAGCATATGACAAAGCCAATTCTATAGAGTCAGTATTCTTTAACAGCACACTGTCTAGTTCTATAGGAGAAAAATTTCCTGCAAAGAAAAACGTCAAGGTAAGTACATCATATTTATATGATCACATAATAAATCTAAACAATAAAGCACTAGATCCTAATGTGTTCTTCAATAAAAACTGTTTTAAAAATATACAATTTACAAATTTTAAACTAAAGGGTCACAGTTTAAGCTTAAAATGTTTTAAACTCTAATGATTTTTTAATCTTAATATGTATTTCTATTTTCACCAATTACAAAACTTTACAGTTCTTAATCAGTCTACAGTATCACATTATCTATCTACTCTAGCAGAATTTTCCCCTTAAGTTTTATCTCTAAAACTTTATATATAGTTGTGGATTAGAAATATATCTAATAGGGTACTAAGGAAGAAGAGATTAAGCAATCTGAAACATTTATTGAAAGTAACTGTGAAAAGTCTGACAAAAGTTATAAGTGCCCAAGTATTACCTTTTTCATTGGGTGAGTCCACTGATTCCACAGAAATGTTTTCAAAAGACTTATGACATGGAAGAAAACAAATTTAAGATTAGAACAGAATCTTTGCTTCAGATAATTTTCACCCCAACTTGTTACTCTGACATAATTTCTGCTAAAGAATTTCAAGCATTTAAAACTCAAAGGGCCTGAAAAGTCTGTTTAAATGCCAGAACACTGTAAGAATTAGTTTTTTTTTTTAAGAGAGATTTTTGCTATAGGCATGTGCACTTACCAGAGAGACAGAGACAGAAAGCAAGAAATCACCCCCCGGGGGGATGGCCATACTGCAATCCCTTCTCCTCTTGGGATTTTGGGCATGCACGCACACACACCCAGCATGAGTTTTAAGCTGCCGGGTCCAGGACTCAAACCGTGGTCGACTACATGGGAGTCCAAGGATGCAACCACTATGCCATCTCCCAGTCCTGAAAGATACAGCTTTTTACAACTGGAATTCTCTAGATCCAAGAATGAACAACCTCATCATTTACTAACAGCATTAGTTAACATTAATGAACCCACTCAACACGTTAAATAATGTTTGTAAATCCCAAAAACACTAGCCAGGAAGCTAGAGGAACAATCTAAATGCATTGCTATTTAAACAGAAGACACAAGAGTCAGCAGATGGCATCGTGGCTAAGGCCCTGGATCCCCATATGGCAAAGATGATTTGAGTCTCAGACTGGCAGCTTGACAATCACGCTGGGCATGTGTACATGTATGCAAAAGTCCTGACAGGAGAATGGATTGCTGTGTGGCCATCTCCCCGAGGGGTGATTTTTCATTTTTCCTCTCACTGTCTCTCTCCAGAATACGCACATTCCATGGCAAAAACCTAAAACAAAAAAAAGAAGATACAGAGATTTTTTTGTAGCCATCTTAGTAAACAACTCTGCACAGAATTTACTGTGATGATGAAAATGTTTTATATGCCATCCAATACAGTGGCTACTAGCCAAGTGTAGCTATTTGAACATTAATAAATGGTTAGTGTGACTTAAAGTACATATTAAATTTTACTTAATTTTTAATTAATTTAAATGTAAAGAACTGCATGTGGCTAATGGCTATATGCATACAATTCTGGGAAACATCATCTACCAAAACCGTGAAATCTTAAATTCAATCTATTCAGTTGACCAATTCAGGGCATGCAGGGATTGGATACAAAAAGGAAAAGAGGGAGACCAGCAGATGGCATAACGGTTCATCGCTGGTCTCCCATGTAGTCGACCACAGTTCAAGTCACAGACCTGGCGGCTTAAAATTCACACCAGGCACTTGTGCATGTGTGCCCAAAATCCTGAGAAGAGAGTGGAGGAGAGGGACTGCAGTGTGTGGCCATTCCCCCTGGGGAGTGACTTCTTGCCCTCTCTCTCTCTCTCTCTGTCTCTCCAGCAAGCACATGTGCCCTATACCAAAAAAAAAAAAAAAAAAAAAAAAAAAAAAAGGAAAGGAAAGAGAGCTAGTTAAGGCAGCTGGGTTCTACATGGACAGCTGTAGGATTCAAGTTTAGAACCTGACCAACGGCTTGAAAAACATGCCAGACACACATGTGTGAGGCCCAAAATCCTGAGAAGAGAATGGAGAAGAAGGGATTATGGTGTGGCCAGTCCCCCTGGGAGATGATTTCTTCCTTTCGCTGTCTGTCTGTCTCTCTGGCTAATACACACACACTATAGCCCAAAACTTAAATAAAGAGATCTGGGTATGAAGTCCAGCTCAATTATCAGCTGTATGACATCAGACTTCATATTCAAGTCCACATAACCTTATTTTGCCCTTCTGTAAAAATGGAATAACAACATTCCTTTCATAATGCTGTTTTAAGGTTTAAGATCATATAGGCATCACAGTGTCTGGTATATAGCAAACACTATTAAACAAAGTACACTATTACTTTTAAAGGGCATCTTTCAAAACCTTTCATCGAGTAAAGTGATTTTGTTAGCATTATCATCATCATAGGCTTTTTTATTCCAATCTTGAAGGAAAACTGAAAACTCCACCCCCCCCCCAAAAGTAATGGAGGTGTGAAAGAAAAAAGAAATTATTTTCCTATTAAGAATTACTATATTTGGGACCAGCAGTTGGCATAATGGCTATGCCAACTATGGCATAGACACACTGGACTCCCATGTAGTCAACAGCAGTTCGAGACCTGGACCTGGTGGCTTAAACTCACGCTGGGCGTGTGTGTGTGCGTGCCCAAGGTCCTGAGAGGAGAATGGAGGATAAAGGATTGTGGTGTGGCCATCCCCTCTGGGAGGGTGATTTCCCTCACTTTCTGTCCCTCTGTCTCTCTCTGTCTTTCTGGCGAAAGCATGCGCCCTATAGCAAACCCTCACACCCCCCCAAAAAATAGAATTACTCTATTTGTGTACAACAGAGGCATAAAAACAGGAAATATGACTTGCAACTAAAATTTAAATTTTTCAGAGACCTGCCACACAGATAGAATGTTTTATTATCTTCTGAAGTAGTAGCAGTTTAAAATAGTAAAATTAAGGAAGAATCATAAGTAATAGCACAATATTTAACTATCTTTAAAATTCTTCCTTGTTCTCCCTTACTCATCAATGGATGTCTTCAGAAATACAATTATTTTCTGTAATACTGTAGAAGTCAGTACTAGTAACAAAAATGCCTTAAGTAGTCATTCATATTTTGTGTCATTTCTAAGAAAGATCTAAAGTTTTTACAGTATTTTGGTATAATGGAAGTACCTGCCACGTTTCAATGTTTCTTAAATTCCTTTTGGATTTGGTCTGCCCTAAGAAGAAGTGATCAACTTTATCCCTGATACAGTCTGCTTAAGTATCTTGCATTTAGTGAGGGGAAAAAAAACTCAGTCAACTAAAAATATTACTACTACTATAAATCCTTAAAACAATATTTTCCAGATTCTTCGTGTTCTATTATTCCATAGTAAAGTTTCTTCCACTTGGAAATCAGAACCCCATTCCTGTGATAAAAGAATTCTCGAAAGGAGACTTAAGATCTATAGGCTGGCATTTCACGGTAACAAACATAAACTGTGGGATGTGTGAGAAGATGCGCACCCTTTTCTTTTTATTTCTGGCATTATCTTCTAAGTTTATACCAGTGTAAGATCTATGGCAATGTCAGGAGGAAAAACGATAAAAATTTCTTATGAAAATTTTAGACCACATGACATTCGCTACATTACATTAGATGCTATAAGATGATCAGATAGGTTCTTCTAACACATAGTCCCACTTGGAAAGTATAAATAAATGACTTTCCAGGAACTGACCATAAATTATCCTATTTAATTTTTCTTTTCCTTGCTATACTATAGTGATTTCTAAACTAAAAAGCTATCAAAGAGTAATGCCATGATTAAGTTAGTAAACAGTTGAAATATTAAGTTAAAAATATGAAAGGCTTTCCTTTCACATGAACTTGGCCTACCTTACTTTCCCGAGAAACAGGCAGTCGCAATAATGAATCATTGCCTACATCTCCCATAAGGAAATTTGTAAGGCTATCCAGGGCATTTAAGAAAAAGAAACAAAAATAAAAAGACAAGTTATTACACTTCTTTATCACAGATTTTACATCCTACATGTGATCTAAAGTAACTTTTTTGAAGAAACTTAGAAATAAAATCCTAGGAATCTATTCATATAAACCATTCACTTGTAAATGAATGGTATTTCAAAATAGCTATAAAGACATCTTCATTCGTAGTAATACAGTAACAGAACCAAGCTTTGCCATGGGTGTGACAATATTTTATACTGATTAATACTTTATTTTCCATGTATCTTACTGTACGGTGCAATGTACTCTCGCTAAGACACCTAGGCCCAATTACTTTAAGTGACAGTTTTCTACTCACATATTGCCAAAGGTAAATGCCAAAGTTTCAATGGAAGAAAAAACTTCTTGGAAGATATCGTTTTTGTTTTCTTCATTAACTTCTGTGAAGTTCACAGCTATTGGGAAAGGTTGGTTATAGTAAGTGAAGGAGAAAATATTTGAAACTAGATTTATACCAAATCATTTAATTCTTTAAAAAAATTATCATTACTTAAAAAGTATTAGAAGATTCAGAAACTAAAAAGCATAATACACAAATTGATATGATGGTCAAGTTCTTCATTAAGGAAGTCATACGAAAAGAATCATCTTGCACAGAAGTAGCCAACATTCCAAACTGACTACTCCATGCAATGCATAATCTGACACATCTAAAAAGTGACTCAATGTGAAATCAATTGGTTTTAGAGTCACAGAGTTCATGTTACACCAGACCTCTCTCTTTGTTTTTTTAGACCTCTCTTACTAAATGTGTTCTGTGCTGTTTCTCTTGCTCGCTGCTTTCTGGCCTTTCTAAAAACAGTTAAATAAACTGTGGCCCGCTAAAGCTAATATGAAGTACATTTTGTATTATGAATTACTAAAACTTGAAGTCATATGTACATTTGACATAGCATAAAACCTATAACAAAGTATATCACATAAAAAAATTCCAATGTTTTAGAAAATTGAAATTTCTATTTATTTATAGCCTTATTTCTGGTAACAAGCTCTTGGGCACGAAGGCCCATGTTAACTGATATATAGCTGCCTTACTTATAAAAGGGATATTCTACCATTTTGCAAACTGTGAAACATAACTGAAAAAGATTTATTTTAATTTTTCCTATATATATTCTTTTTTTTTTTTTTGAGAGGTTTTTGCTATAGGGTGTGTGCACTCACCAGAAAGACAGAGAGAGACAGAGAGACAGAAAGCGAGAATCACTCCTCAGGGGAGATGGCCATGCCGCAATCCCTTCTCCTCCATTCTCCTCTCGGGATCTTGGACACGTACGTACATGTGCCCAGCATGAATTTAAGCCACCAGGTCCGGGACTCAAACCACAGTAGACTACATGGGAGTCCAGCGACATAGCCATTATGCCAACTGCTGGTCCCTCCTACATATATTGTTAAAAGCCCAAACACAATTTACCAAGACTAAGTCTGGAGGTAAAATTAGTAATTTTTTTAAAGTAACCCATACTACTTAGGCTGGGTATAAGGAGTAACTGGTTCCCTGCATTCCACTCTCCCTAATATTCTTGCCATTTTAGAGAGAAATCAGGTAAAGAGGAAGCCACCTCTTTACTTTAAAACAGAAGGGTTTTTTATTATCATTTAATTTTGTATTTATTATCATTCTTCTTCTTCTATTTTGACCAGAGAGAGAACGTAAGAGCAAGCTGCCAAGTCTAGGATTCTAACTGTGGTTGGCCACATGGGAATCCAGGACCTCGACAACCATGCCACTTGTGGAGCCCACAGAGTGGTTTTTAATCTTGGCTGCACATTACAATTTGCCTGGAGTGTTTTAAAAACTTCGGTTTGGGCCCCACCATCAGAAATTCAGCTCTCAGAGGTTTGTAGGAGACATGGATATTTTTTTCAAAAGCTCCACCAGGTGAAGCTCCACCTAATATGTACTAGGATTGGTAAACAAGACCTCCCAGGTAGAGATGAGTTAAATCTCAAGCCTACAAACCTCATGAAATTAACAACCAAAATTTCACATGTATGAAAAACCTTTGCACATTGGGAGGGGACTAAGATCCAAACATTTCAATTTCTTCTGAAATATCTCTGATACAAAGAGAAAAACTTAAGTACCACTATAAATTTATAAAATACTTTAGACTCCAGCTTTGGTCAAGATGGAGAAATAGGTTACGCTTGTCTGAAGTAACTAAAAGAAATCCAGACAAAATACAAGAAGTGATGTTTTCAAGACCAACTGTCTGGCCACAAAGGACAGCAATATTTTTTTTTTTTTTTTTTTTTTTTAGAGGGAGAGCACTTTATTTTAAGAAAATTAAAATAAGAAAGTTGAAGTAAAACCATTATAGAAGGGCTTACTTTCCCTTTTCTTCAGTCTCTCTTGGTAATATACCCATCACAGCACAGCCAGACTGAAATACACTCTGTTATTAAAATATCATAAAAGGGTTTCATATTTAATTATTCTTTTTTTTTTTTCTTTTTTTTTTTTCTTTTTTTTTTTTTTTTGGAGAGGTTTTTGCTATAGGGCGCATGCGCTCGCCAGACAGACAGAGAGAGACAGAGAGATAGAAAGCAGGAAATCACCCCCCAGGGGGGATGGCCACGCCGCAATCCCTTCTCCTCCATTCTCCTCTCGGGATCTTTTTTTTTTTTTTTTTTTTTTTTTTTTACTTTTTTTTTTATTATCATCATATTCTTCTTTATATTACATTGAATTACATATAACTTTACATTGTATTACATTACTTTTTCAAAAGGGAATGCCATGCATGTCAGTCAGTACAGAGACATTAATCTCCCCGCTTCAACATTCAATATCTTTTCTATGTTTTCCCCAATCATTATTATTATTCTAATTATTTTTTAAGACAGTCCATCGCTATTTCTCATGTTGCTTGTACAAATACTTTGCCCATCATGAAATACTTCTCAGACAAATCCAGTTGAGAATACTATACATGTCAACATCAACAGTTAATAAGCCATATCTGTTTCTCACTAATGTCCTACCTCTCTATTGTTCATTTGTTATCTTTCTCTATCCTCTTCTCTTCACTTCCCCCATTCCACACTGTCCTATTCTCATTAAGTACCTTCACTGCTTTTATGTCCTCCAATTTTTTTTCACTATCATAGAATGCTGATAGTCGGTATATTTGACAGTCAAGAAACAAACCGTGGTGAGCTCTACAACTGCCCAGTCTACTGTTAATACCACACAAAATAAGATTTCTTTTTGGAAGGGATTTTTGCTATAGGGTGCATGTGCTCACCAGAAAGACAGAGAGACAGAAAGCGAGAAATCACCCCCCAGGGAAGATGGCCACGCCACAATCCCTTCTCCTCCATTCTCCTCTTGGGACCCTGGGCACACATGCACAAGCGCCCGGTGTGAGTTTAAGCCACTGGGTCCAGGCCTCGAACCTTGGTTGACTACATGGGATTTCAGCAACATAGCCATTACGCTAACTGCTGGTCCCACAAAATAAGATTTCTGAGCAAAGGATATTAGGCTATTTTTCCAATTATAAAGAAGCCAATTCATCAAGAAGACATAACAATTCTATACATTTATGTACCTAACAGAGCTTCAAAATGCACAAAGCAAAATCAACAGAAAAGCAAGAAGAAAGAGTCGAATTAACAGCTACAGCCAGAAACTGCAATAACCATCTCTTAATATCTGACAGAACAGGTGAGTGGAAAATAAGTAAGGACTGGGATGATCTGAACAATGCGATCAGCCACCTTGGCAAAATAGACATTTGTGGAACATTCTACCCAAGAATGACAAAACACATGTTCTTTGCAAATATACACTGTTACCAAGATAGATAAAACTATAGTTCATGAAACAAGTCTCAATGAGTTTAAAGGGATAAAAAGTCAGGTAAAGTATATTCTGTTGACTACAATGGAAATAAATTAGAAATAAATAACAAGATTTCTGGGTAATTTCAAAATATTTGGAAACTAAGTAATACACTTCTAAAGAACCAATGGGTCAAAGAAGAGAACAATAAATTAGAAGTATTTTGAACAGTATGAAAATGAACACACATCACATCAGAATGGGGTGGGGGGTGTTAGGGACAAGAAGTGGAGGAGGAAGGGAGAAATTACCAAAGGGGCCTGCACTATCTTGATTCTGTTGATGGCTTCACAGGAGTATACATGTGTCAGAACTGAGCAGACTGAACCCTTTGAGTAGTTATTACAGGACAATTATATCTCAATAAAGTTATTTTAAAAATTTCATTGGAAAATAGAGTTTAATAATTTATAACTTGATACTATCAAAAATGTAAAGCCTACTAATGTTTTCTAATTTTAACTTGTTAGGCCTTAAAGAAAAAATACTTTATCCAAAATTCTCTAATTATTCTTTCTTAAAAATATACTTTTTCCATGACCTTAAACATAATTGGGGGGTCAATGTAATTACTGTAATGTTTTGAGTAGTGAAAAGACATTTCCTTTCTTGTGTTCATCCCTACCTACCTAAACGAGGTTATAGTCATCTCGTGAAAATTCATGTTGCCATCTTTGCTGCCACTTCCAAACAGCCCTGTATTTCTAATATCCATTCTCTCTCTAAGTTTTTACTTATTTCTTCAATGAGCAAAACAGACAACACCCCCCCCACCCCCCCAGGAGGCTCGACACCACAATCCACCCTCAGTATCCACCCTCAGTTTCTGCCAACTCTGGCTCCTGGGCACCCACACGTCCAGCGAACTCAGGGAGGTCTCCAGATGCGAACTGGAACCTTCATGTGGGCCACTCAGAGACGCATTGTACCACCGTGACACCATCCCTCATCACCACTCCGTTTTCAGTTCCTGCTGAGTGTTTCAAAAAAAGTCTTTGGTGGGGCCAGATGGTGACATACTAGTAAAATGCGATGTTCTGGGAGGCCGACCACAAGGGAATGTTCCAGTTTTACATCCAGACCTCTGTGAGTATGCCATGCATATGCATGTGCATGCCCATGATCCAGGGCTGGCAGGGGCTGGGAATGTATCACTGCACGGAGACCCTGTTGGGGTGCTGACGTTTTATCTCCATCTCTCTCATTCATGGAAGCAATAAATGAATAAATTCAAAAGAAAAAAAAAGTCTTCACCTCCTTTCCAATACTAAATCTTCCCCTTCTCATCTGTGTTCTCCAAACCCTATTCCACCACTGCTCCTCCTTCATAGCTTCACTAGCTCCCATCCAACTGAAACTTTTCCACATGCTACCAAGTACTTCCTATGTGAAAAAAATGCTCCATGTTCCACATTTTTTCCAAAAGCTCCTATCCAATCTATTTACCATTTACCATTTAATCATTGCCAAAGCTCTCCCTATATAGTCATATAATTGCCTGTACTGCCTTCCTTTGCAAGTTAACCCTGAATTCATCATGATCTGGCTTTTCACCCAGTTTAATGGTTATCAGGGGTTGGAAAACTTGTTCTGTAAAGGGTCAGGCAGTAAATATTTTAGGCTTTACAGCCACATGGTCTGCTGCGACTATTCAACTCTGTTAAAAGGAGCTATGTGTAATACATAAATGAGTAAAAGTGGCCTTGTTCCATAAAACTTTATTTATAAGGACAGTCAGCAGGCCAAATTTGGACCACCAGCCCTAAATTGCTGGCTCCTGGTTAAGAGGATGGTTCTGAAACCAGTCTGCCTATATTATCCTAATTCTGTTGCTTACTCTACTATGTAACTTAATCTCTCTGTGCTTCAGTTCCTCACTTAAAAAAACAGAGATAATTATGTACTTTGAGGATGCAGATTAAATGAACTGAGAACAGCATTTCTTACACGGAAAATATTCAGTGTTCAGTGTTGTTATTTTCACATAATACCACTGAATGACACTGTCAAAAATAACCTATCAGTCAAAATTAGAGGCCTTTTTCCTTCCAAGTCTTCACTCTACTTGACTTTTCTGCAACTTGCAACAATTCTACCACTTAATATGTACAGAACTTTAAACAAACGTTCCTCTATGCCTCAGCTTCCTTATCTGCAAAACGGAGCTGATGCAACATAGTAATTATTGCAATAGGCATTTTTAGAGAAGTCAATTCAAAAATATGATGGAAAAATAAAATTCTAAACAAAAAGAATAATGGAAGAGCTATCCCTATCAAATAAAAAACTTACTATAAAACTATAATAAAAACAGTGTGGCATAGCACATGACTAAAGTCAATGAACAGAATAAAATCCAGAAACAGACATTAATATATGTGATAATCTAATAAATTTATCACAAAGGTGACATCTCAAATCAGCAGAGAAAAGATGAATTATTTAATAAATTAGATAAACATCTAACGGTATCAATACATTTAATAAATTATACTATGAAATAATAGAGAATTCTATTATCACCTCAGAGCAGAAAAGTCCTCCCTATGAACTAAAACTGAGCAACCATAAAAAAGACAAATACACTTAAATGCAAAAGTAGAGTGAATCAAAGGACAAAAAAAAGCGAATTTGCACCTTATATAAAAAATGATGGATTAATTTTACTTACAAAGAGTTTCTATGAATCAATTGTTTAAAAAAAGACCGAAACAAATTAAAAAGTCAATTCACACTGTACATCTTTTTTTCAAAAGATGTACAAATGGCTCTGTAACAAAAAGAAGATGCTTAACTGTACTTAAAAATTAGAGAAACGCACATCAAATCTACACTAAAATACTAATGTTCACTATCAGAATGGGTAACAAATCTTGGTAACCAGCTCAAAATAGAAACACATCAGCTCTCTTGTGCAGCTACTGTCCATTTAAAAACGTGCACACCTATTTATTAAAGCATTGTTTGAAACAGAAAAAAAATCTAGAACCAATTCAAACATGTATTAGTGAACTGGTTGAAGAAATTATATTACATCCATATAATGGATTTACCATGCAGCTTTGGAAAAAAAGAACAAGTAACAAAGAATTAGGAAACCCCTCTAAGTATAGACAATTCAGAACAACCAGCAAGTAGCAGAATGCACCATTAGAGTAAAAAAAGAGGTTAAAGAAGAGAATAACACATCTATTTGCTTGTATTGTGTATCTCTTAGATACCTAAGAAACCAATAACAGTTGTTACTTATTTAGGGAAAAGAATGGTGACTTAGGGTCTGGGGAAGAAAAAAGCTTCATGTTGAATATCCTTCTATACTTTGCATTTTGAACCACATGAATAAACAGCATATTGAAAAAAATTAAGTTTGTAAAACAGAAAGAAAATATGAGGGCCTCTACAATCTTTTCTTTTTTGGAGAGATTTTTGCTCTAGGGCATGTGTGCCCCCCAGAAAGACAGAGAGAGACAGAGACAGAAAGCAAGAAATCATCCCCCAGGGGGGATGGCCACACCGCAATCCCTTTTCCTCCATTTCCTCTCGGGATTCTGGGCATGCACGCTCACGCACCGGGTGTGAGTTTAAGCCACCGGGTCCAGGACTTGAACCCGTCGACTACATGGGAGTCCAGAGACACAGCCCAGGGTCTGTGTCCTACGCTGACTGCTGGTACCAGGGTCTCTACAATCTTGAAGGCATAATTAAGACTTTGTTTTCTTTGATTGTCAACTTTAAGTATAGAACAAAATATATTGTTGATCACAGAAACACCTAAATAAAGGATTCTTTTATACTACAAATACTATTGACCAAAATAATGAAAAATAATGAAGACAACACAAATAAATTACTGCATTTCTGAAGATGTCTTTATCTGCTTCAAAAATAGGCTGTATCTCTCTAACCATATTACAAATATTTTGTCAGACCGAACTTCCTGCTTGGAAATAGGAGGAGACACAGGAAATACAAATCATTATGAGAATGAATGGGGGAAAAAAGCAAAGGATTTTTCTTTTAAAGTTATTAAAAGGGAAAAAAATAAAAAAGGTGCATTCCACATTTAAAATGTAAAAAAAGGGAGGTACCAAAGATTCCAACTTCTTACTTCTTATGTATAGAAAATGCCCAGACTTTATGCATTCAAACGTGTTACCAACAAACAAGATTATACATCCCTGATTCTAAAGTTATTCTGTATGGGGCTTTTTTAGTGTGGACAGTTTGGTAAATTTGAAAAATGCATTTGACAGTTAAGACCTCCAAAACAAGTTGATTGCTTAAGTCACTTGTTTTTAAAATGTAACCAGGGTCTAAGGTTAAATGATCTCCATATTCCTGACAGCTTTCGGATCCTACCCTGCAAAAGTTTCCCTTTAAGTTTTCCCTCTAAAATAGAGATAATAAGTATACAGTTATAACGGTTTTTGCAAAGATTGAAGTATGCAAAGTATTTAGACTGTTTGGTACAGAACTGACATTCAAAATGATTTCTACCTAACCCTTGTCTTTCTAGGTTTTGAGAACTAAATTACCATTTGACAGAATAAAACAAACTCTGATTAGACCTCCATTTTTGACATCACTGAGTATTTTTTGTTTGGGGTATCAATAACATTTTTAGAAGGCCTCAACAGTAAATAAGGACAGAGATAGGAAGACAAGTTTTATTTTAAAACATAAAATTATCTCAAAGGAAAGACAATTTTTTAAGTTTCCTAGTCTCACAAAATTCTATTGAAACAGAGTAAATTGTGTCCAACAACAATGTAATCTTTTGCTATTAAACTGCATCCAGCACAAAAGCAAAATAGTAATAATGATCCCAAGCCTAAAGACAGTCATAGTGGGAAATAATATTCAAAAGATTGCTTTACCTCAAAGATAAAAAGACCTTCAAGGCAGCTGAGAAACCACTCTCTTCAAGTCTGTGTCTGGAATGTGGACACCAGCTACACACAGGCTGCTCCTTCCCCAGGACATCCTGACTGCACACAATAGCAACTGACAACAATTGAACTAGGCTGCTATTTCCAAGCATGGAAATTTTACTATCTATAGACCTAATTTCCCTATCTAAGTAAAGTTAAATGGCACTAGTAAACAATCTATTTAAAAACAAATTTGGTTACTAAGCACATTTTTAAAAGTCACAACAGAAGCTATCTTTGTTTCCTATTTAAAATCATCTATGTTTTTTCCTAGTGCTTGAAATACTGAAAAAAGGAAACCATATAAATCCCATAAATCTACGTCAAGGCGGGGTAGGTGGCTTAAATACATAGGCTGTGTTTTATTCATAAGGGCTTTATTTTCTCTTCCTGCCTCAACTCTTCACATTTGTCTTCTGCCCTGTCCAAACACAAGCATGGTCATCAATCTCATCCTGCTCTTCGTACCCAGAGATCTTGTAGAAGAGGCTTTTATCATAGCTGCACCCCACCACCCCCAGCCCAGTGCGACCTTGAGATTTCAGGCAGGTATCCCCTCCTAAAGAAGCCTTTCCTTTCCTCGCTCATTCTAGCATGGGCTCCTCACTCTGCTCTCAGAGTGCCTGTGTATCCCTCTAGCACAGAATGACCACAGGACAGCTGATGTCTTGTCTGCCTCTGCCTCCATGACACCACTCCTACCCAAAGGTCACTTTTTACAGTCACATGACTTAAAGCTATATTACCTTATTAATGATATTTAACACTGATGATCACGTCTCAAAACAGCACTTTTCAAATTCCCTCGCACTCTGCAGATCACCTCACTATCTACTAGGTGTTTCTCTGGTTTTTCTACCTTTTCTCTGTTCCTGGAATCTCTTATCAGGCCTCTATTTCCTCTGCACACTCAGAATTGGTATCATCTTCCGTTACCACCTGAACGTCAACATCTCCCAAGTGCACATCTTCAGTGCCAAAGTTCTCCAACGTCCCTTACCCCTTGTCTTATGTTTTGTCAAATCAGTATCTATACCCTCTTACAAATGGAACCAGCAGGCGGTATAATGCTTACGTCGCTGTACTTCCACATAGTCAACCCTGGTTCAAGTCCCGGACCTGGTGGCTTAAAATTCACACCAGGCTCATCTGCATGCGTTCAAAAATCCCAAGAGGAGAATGAAGGAGAAGAGACAGCAATGTGGCCATCCCACCTAGGGGGGTGACTTCTTGCTTTCTGTCTCTTTGTCTCTCCGGTGAGCACATGCGCCTGATAGCAAAAATCTGTTTTTTTAAAAAAAACAAAACAAAAAAACCTGCATACAACTACTACCAAAACCCCAGCTTTAATCCTCACATAGCCCCTTATCCCAAACAATCTCCTAACTGATCTTCCTGTCTGGTCTCATCCCTTCTCAAGTACTCCCTTCATTCTCAACCCTTTATATACTGCAGCCCAATTTTTTTTTTGAGGTTTTTGCTATAGGGCGCGTGCACTTGCCAGACAGACAGAGACAGAGAGACAGAAAGCGAGAACTCATCCCCCAGGGGGGATGGCCATGCCACAATCCCTTCTCCTCCTTTCTCCTCTCGGGATCTTGGGCACGCATGCACACGCGCCCGGTGTGAGTTTTAAGCCACCAGGTCCGGGACGTGAACCGCGGTCGACTACATGGGAGTCCAGCAACATAGCCATTACGCTAACTGCTGGTCCCAGCCCCAAAATTTTACCAATTTTTTAAGATGAGTCATTTTACCAGAACATAACGTGCCAATTCATGATTATAGTTTCAGCACATATGTAATATACATATTAACCCATATACATATGTATTTGATAAACTTTATTTTAAAATATTATTAATTTTATTTTCACATTTAAAAATGAGGTCTCAATTAAGCCTTCTTTTTCTCCTTTTGGTTTCCTGTATCAGGTGGAGTCACTACAAATGACTCTTCATTACCAATGGTCCTCACATAATGAAGACTTTTGGCACACTAATAAACCACCTCAAAAGAAGATGTACTTGTTCATAAAACTCCATTTTTTGAGAGAGATGTTTGCTATAGGGAGAGACAGAGAGAGGCAGAGAGGCAGAAAGTGAGAAATCAACCCGTGGGGGGATGACCACACTGCAATCCCTCCTCTGCCATTCTCCTCTCGGGATTTTGGACATGCACACACATGTGTATGGTGTGAATTTAAACCACCAGGTCAGGGACTCAAACCACAGCTGCCTACATAGGAGTCCAGTGACATAACCATTACACCATCTACTGGTCTCATAAAACTCCACTTTTAAACATCAGTTGCTTGGTTTAAGCTGCTATTTTAAGTTAGTTGTTAGTTTGCTAACAAATAGAGTTAATTTTTAAAAGAAAGAAAGCTTAGTAAATATCAAATATGTAAATATCAAAGTGTACATAATTCCTTATTTGATACCCATCATACCAATTCCAAGGGAGGGGACAGCTATAAAATCATCACAGACAAAAATGTATCACTTGGATCCTTTTTAAAATGCCACATCAACCCACCTTCAATACATCTTCCTTACCTTTCACTTTTGCTGTAAGCATTTCTGCAGCATTTTGAAGATCAACAGAATTGAGGTTCTGATGTTTATTCATTATAGACTTTAAGACGTGAAGAAGTTCATCCAGACGTATGTGAATGACTTCTTTAAAACAGTCTTAAAAAGGAAAAAAACAAATTAATTTATTTCCAAAGTTCTAGAAATCTAAACTATGAAATATTATTTGAAGCACATTTCAAGTAGAAGCATTGGTTCCACAATTTTTGCCTACTATTGATATATGTTCACTTCTATTTTCATTATCCTGATTATATACAATTTACACAGTATTCAGAAAATCCTGTCATTTTAAATCATTAAAGATTTCAAAGGCTCTAACAGTTACAGTCAATTCAGCACAAGCTCTTTCCGTTTTCTCAGTGTAAATATGCTTCCAGATTTCCCTACAGGTAACCTTATAAGGTAACTTTTCTTGTCTTATAGTTTTTACTATGATAGACTTAAAATATATATGATAACAGAGTTAAAAACTCTACAAAGTCTGACAGATTAGCCAAAAACAAACACGTTAAGTTTTGACATTAGAATAGATTCTTTGCATTAAATAATTATCAGTATTTGGAAATCAGTAATTCTCAGGCATATATAAGATCATTTCATCTGCACATTTAAAAACTATAATTTATATATGATCAAATACACAGAGCTTTAATAAATTTTCATCCTTTTCCAAAAAAATTTAACTAATCACCAGTAATGAAAAATTGATCAATCATTGCAAAATTTCCGCATTTCTGCCTACTCTATAGGAAAAAATCAAGACCTGGTTATACCAGGCCTCCGTTCTTCCTGGGCACAGTGGCTGGACGTGTGCTCTTTCCCAGTACCCGCTTGTCTACCTGAGCCTACTCTGCGCATTTACATGTCACTCCTCAGAGGAGTGAGAGTTCTATAATCATGTAAGGTGACCGTGATTGCTCACCCACTCCTGCAGTAGAGCAGGGGTACTACTCATCATGCTAGCACAAGCACGATCCTGGATCATTGCAGCAGGCAGACCGCAAGTGCAATAGAGCCACCTTTAAGAATTCTGAAGTATAATGCTCACAGGTTGGAAAAACAACCTTCTTAAATCCAGTGCTTTGCCATAATTGTCCTTTCTGTACTTTTACACACACTAGTGTTTGATAATAGTTAACATTTATTAAATGTTACTATGTGCTATACACTGTTAAAAACAAAGGATATTATCGCACTTAATGTTCATATTAATCTTATTGGGTAGATAATCTAAAAATCTCCATTGCACAGATGAAAAATTGAGGAATACTAAAGTTTACCAAGTTATTAAACTATGGAGTCAGAATTTGAACCCATCAAAGGTAATCCCAGACCCTTACTGTTATACTGTCTGTCAACTGAAATAGCTTTAAAAATAAGACAATTTTTAATATAGTACCATTTTATAACTACACAAATCAGTTACTTTTTAGAAATAGTAAATCACCAGAAGAAAAAATACACATTTCTATATTTTTCTATTATTATTTTCAAATAGTCTATTTATTAATAGCTTATCAAGAGAAAGAAACATGCATAATGACAGAAATAGGAAAAGTGGGGACACGGTGGTGAGCTGTATGTAGTAGGGCAGAGTACGCAGGGAGAAGCAAAGAGGATAACAGTCTGGTGATACTGGAAACAGAGAACTCAGGGCCAGCTAGGAGAAAATCTGAGTCACTCAGCCAACTAATTTAATCAACGGAAAAAAGAACTACAAGGGAAATGAGTGGAGTTCATAAGACTACAGGGAAAGGAAGCACATGTAAGTACTGTACTCTAATTGGTAAAGTTTTTCCAATGCATGTTTGGGTTAACAATTCTAACATACTATACACACATGCATGATACTGAACAGCAGAGTAAATGGATAGCAGATGGTGAGAACTAGTGATCCCACTGCTGGAGTGCAAATTCAAAATAAGCAGGGGGATGAAGCCATAATGATCCATGTAGTGACCAATTCAATACTTCAGTAGGAACTCATATTTTGCTTAATATAAATACAGATGGCTACATATAGAAATATTTATGGAGGGGCCAGCAGGTAGAGTGATGGACTCCAACATGGCCGACTGCAATTCAAGACCTGAAGTGGCAACTTGAAAATCATGCTGGCTGCATATGTTTGCATGCCCAAAATCCCAGGAGAAGAATGGAGGAAAAGGGATGGCGGCATGGTCATCTGCCTCAGCGGGTGATTTCTCACCTTCCCTCTCACTGATTGTCTGCCTGTCTGTCTGTCTCTCTCTCTCAAGCAAACACACACGCCTATGGCAAAACCTTAAAAAATTAAAAAAAAAAAAAAAAAAGAAAGAAAAGAAAAGAAAAATTTATGGAAATGTGTGTAGGTATGTATAGGTTAGTATACACATATAATTTACTTGCTGTCAAGTGAGATGGCAAAAAGAAATGAAACCTCAGTAGCAACGAGCACACCTAGCAACCAAGCCTTGGTTTCTAATAGCATTCTCCAATGAAAAGGAATTATTGCCAAGGTTTCTTAGAGAAATGGCTGAGTCTAGAACTAGAGCAGAAAATGTACAAATTGAATCAGTATTGTGTAATACTGGAACAGAAGTGAGAGCTAATAACAAAACAAAATAAAACAAAACTCAACCTATAAGGAAGAGAGAATATTAAAAGTGCACAGGAACAAACTGAAAGAGCTCCCACTGACCAAAACTGGAACAATTTTGGCAATTTAGGATAGTACTAGATTATTATCATCATCATTATTATTATTTTGGAGAGGTTTTGCTATAGGGTACATGCGCTTGCCAGAAAGAAAGAGACAGAGAGACAGAAGGCGAGAATCACCCCCCAGGGGAGACAGCCACACCGCAATACCTTCTCCATTCTCTTCTCGGGATCTTGGGCACACATGCCCATGCACCCAGCGTGAGTTTAAGCCACTGGGTCCAGGACTCGAACCATGATCTACAACATGGGAATCTAGTGATGTAGCCATTATGCTATCTGCTGGTCCCAGTACTAGATTATAATACAATGTATAAAATAAATTTCCACAAGTCTTGGGGCCAGCAGGTGGCATGATGGTTAAAGGCGCTGGATTCCCACATGGTCGACCATAGTTCAAGTCCTGGGCCTGGCAGCTTGCTTTCTCACTTTCCTTTTCTCTCTGGCTCTGTCTTGGTCAAATAAAATAATAATAAGAAGAAATAGAATAAAATAAATAATTTTTTAAAAAAATCTACAAGTTCTGACATAAATGATTGAATAAATAAACTGGCGAGAAGAAACAAATCTCTTACACACACACACACACACACACACACAAAACTGCAGATAAGTTACGTATTGAGTTGTCAGAAAAGTCATAATGCATTTTTATACAGAAAAGAAAAGGAAAAAATATATAATGATTTTTCCAACAATCCAACAGATACTCTGTCCTCAAGGTACCGAAGTATAACTCTCTTTAAGTGTGGGCTACCCACAGTGACTTCCTCAGAGAGTATACTATGGAAGGGAGGATGGGAAGAGTAACTTTACAGTGGAGAAACTTGAAAAACACTATTTAAGACAGGTGAGTAAGATCAATATCAACAGTGATATATTCATGTTTACAGTTAAGTACCCCTGATATGATGTGAATGTAACACTTTACATCTGTGACCTTCCACCCCTATCCCTTAAACCCCACTCTAATTATCAGAAAAGCATCAGACAAATTCTAACCAAGGGCATCCTATAGAATACCTGACTAGACCCATTAAAACTTTCAAGGTCATCATAAGTAAGGAGAGCTTGAGAAACTTACGGCCAACGAGGACCTAAGGAGACCTGACAACTACGTGATAGGATCCTGGAAAAAAAGAACGCCATTAGGGAAAAATCTATGGAAATCTGAATAAACTATGGATTTTAATTAACAACAGCATTTTGGCTAGAGGAAAAGAGACATTAAAATTTCTATTTCATTTTATATGTAATATCTGTTGGTCAATTACTTGGGAATGATGTAATAATTAAGGATATATTTTATAAAAATATTTTAAAATCTGGTTAAGTTAGTTACATACATAGTAATGTAGTCATGTAGCTAAAAGGAATATAATTTTTAAATGTCATAGTGGCCACACTGTAAATGTAATGAAATTTAATTTATATTACAAATGTACTATAGATGTGAATATAAGTTCAACCAAAGTCTTAATACTAGTTATCTGAAAAGGTGAAACTCCTATATCCCAATGTTGGCTTGTTTTTTCTATCCCTACAATACAAATACATAAGGTGAATTTTAATTTATTGTTTCACGCGTTCATGTCATTTATCTTCTGCTTCATTCACCTTATCAAGTGAAAACAGATTAGCCAGCTCCACTTTTTTAGTTCTCAGGCATTAACACAATACCACAGTGTTTATATTGCAAACACTTCATGGAAATGCTTAAGTAAATAAAAAGAAAAAACCATGGTGGTGTCCTTGCTTTAAAAAAACAAAACAAAACACTGCCAATAATTTTTAAATCAGTCGTGTTAATTGAGGTTAACCTCCCAAGGAAAAGGAATAAAAGCAACAAGGAGGAAAATGTTTCAGAATTTGTGAACAGGAAAATCCTATTTTTACTATAATAACTTGAATGTACAAGATAAAACTGATGCCTGAAAAACAGCAGTTTTCTTTATCTAGCTACCTGGGGACTGTAAAAATAATAATAGCTGACATTTGAAACACTTATTCTAATAAGAGCTTTCTATTTATGAACTCATTTAATCTTCACTGAAACTCAGTGTGTACATACTATTATCTTCTTTTAGTAGAAACTGAGGCACAGAGAGGATAAATAACGTCCAGGGATAATTATAGGCAACTAGCAAGAGGCAGAATGAGGACTACACTTCAAGTGTATTGGCTCTAGAGTTTGTGCTCTTAACCACTTCGAAGTACTGTCTTGTAGTTAAAGAAGTCACAGCTTACTGACAGGTACTCCGCAATCCATGATTTAAGAGGCTTTCACTTTCAATGAATACACTTGTTACTACTAAAAATGGTGTTAAATTACGTAAACCATTCCAGCCAAATGCAGAAAAGGAACGCAATCCCAAGAACTAGTACAGGTGTAATAATGAACTACCATATTTCGTATCTCATCCCTCAAAGATTCATTTCACACCTTTTAGTCACTAAGCCATAGCCAATTAACTTCTCCTAGGAATTGCTTCTAAAGAGGTTTGCTTCTAGAAGACAGAGTAGGATACATCTGAGGCTCGCAACTTAATATTTCACAAAGTGTCTGGCATACTATGAGGCTGAAAGGTATGTGGAAATCATCAATAGTGAAATTAATACTGAGTGAAATCTGTCTGGAAAAAAAAAAACATATATCCTCCTGGATATTCACCCTGAAAAAAATAAAAAACTGAGTAAACCCACAAGACAGGATTTCAATGAAAACTTTGCAAATTTATGCAGAACCTCTCACACCAGAATGTATTATTTAATGATATTAAGCTTTCATTTAACTCCTACAGTTCAATAAAATCTCCTTTAGAAAGTTAACATACCTCTTTCTTCGTCTTCTTTTTTGCTTTTTTTTTTTTTTTTTTTTTTTAATTTTGCTACTCTAGCTTGGGACAGAAAGTGAGAAAACATACCCTCAGGGAGAACAGTCACACCACAATCCCTTCCTTCTATGTCATTCTCCGCCCCAGATTTTGGGCACACATGCACAGCATGTTTTTCAAGCTGCCGGGTCTGGGACTTGAACTACACAACCAATCATGTGGGATTCAGCTGCCTTAACTACCACACCATTGTAAAATCTGGGATCTAGAATTCATCAGAAGCTATCATGTATGAAACCAGTGATGTTTCCATAAAAGTGATATACTCTTAAGTGAAAGGCATTTTTAAAAATTAGAGAACTTAATGGTTTATCTGAAACTGATTATCTTCCTTTCTAGCCTATTTAAAAATACAAGCCAGAAAAATGAAGTACCATAATCATAAAGTAAGCTTTCATTAAAATCCATTTTAAAAGAAGTGCAATATAATATTAAGAACCTGCAAGAAGTATTAGACCTTTGCTTTTCATTTAAATATATTTTATAATGGCATTTGATACTTCCAAGCACTGATGGGCAGAAAAATCAGATATGTTGCACTGTTGTTCCTAGTCCAATGAAAAAGTCTTGTATTTTTCAAATTCCAAGATTCTGAACTTCCTTGAAAGATGTTCCACTTGGGAATGGGAAGGTAAGTCACAAAGACAGACTTTAAAATTCTACATAAGCTAAAACAATATTTATGAATCTGGCTTTGGATTCAGAACACATTATTCCTTAGGGGAGGCAACCATAAATCTGAATTGATACTTACACTGCATAAATATTAATCTACGATGTTATAATTAAACGTAAGACATATGCATAAGTAAGTGCCTTCAGTACTTTAACACAGATGCAGAATTTACCCCTGTAATTATTCATAATGTGCCTTAATGATACTGGATAGAGATCTAACACTTTAAATTCCACATTTGCTACTTGTATAAGATTACAGAAGATAAGCAGTGGGAGGAGAATCACCAAACTCTATCACTTATCCTGTCAAAGCAAGAATGGCGTGTTTTTCAGTCTTCTGACCTCCCACATTAAGGTCTGCCATTTTTATTTGTTAAAAAAGAGAGGGACCAGCAGTTAGCGTAATGGGTATGTCACTGAACTCCCATGTAGTTGACCATGGTTTGAGTCCTGGACCCTGTGGCTTAAACTCACACCGGGCGCGTGTGCGTGTGTGCCCGAGATCCCTAGAGGAGAATGGAGGAGAAGGGACTGCGGTGTGGCCATACCCCCGGGAGTGATTTCTCGCTTTCTGTCTCTCTGTCTCTCTGTGTCTTTCTGGCAAGCGCATGTGTTCTATAGCAAAAACCTCTCAAAACAAAACAGAGAAAAACTACATACATTTCCTAATGCCAATGGGGACATAGAATCTTGAGCACACATTTCTTTTTTTCTAATCAGTCCCTCAACAATGACTGCAATAAGAGCTTCTCACTTGAGAAATTCTCATAAATATCACACTTAAAACAGTTATCATAGGACAGTGGTATCAATAAAATGTGATGCTCTTCAATGCAGACCCCGTCAGAAGGTTATTGGTGCCCACCCAGAAAGTATACTGGGCACGTGTGAGCCCATGATCTAGGCTGGCTGAGGCTTGATCATGGTATCAAGACTCAGTTGGGAGTGCTGTATCTCTTGTTCCTGTCTCTCTCACTTATGAAATAAGCTTTTTTTATTTGTTTGTTTGTTTGTTTTGGGAAAAAATAAATAAATAAAAAGAGGGTCCAGCCTGTAGGCTGGCAGGTAGCATGTGGTTAAGATGCTAGATTCCCACATGGCCTACCGTGGGTCAAGCCCTGGACCTGGTGGCTTGCTTTCTCACTCCCCCTCCCATCTCTCGCTGGTCAAACTGAAGAACAGTAGTAAAAAATAAAAGTAAATAAATAATTCTTTAAAAAGGGGATGGGGGTACAGCCTCTTTGGCACAGTTAGTATACCAGACTGTGGAACTGGAAGCTACATGCAGACCCTGGTTCAAGGTCCCCAGCCCGGTTAGTCTAAAAACACCACCCAGTGATGATCCTGACAGGCTAGAGGTCTGGAGGAAGCAAATCATGGTGTGACCAAGTCTGTGGAGGGTACTTCTCTTCCTCTCTCTTTCTCTCAAGAAAAAATTTATCATAAAAATCACCAAAAAATCCTAGAGACTGGGGGAGGGTAGGAATAGCTTTTAAAACACATAATTTGAAAACAAATACTTAACTATCTTCTTTAGCTCTGAACTATCAATATTCAGAATAACATATAATCTCCAACTGCATCAAATCACACAAAGCCGACAGCATGAGGCGCAAGTACTTCTTTCTTAACAAAAAATTTGACTTAAGTCATATTCCAAAGCTAGTCAGTAGCAGGACCAGACCTATGACCTAAATCGTGTGATTCTCTTTCCAGAGTTTTCTGCTAACCTACTCCCTATTTAACCAAACTGTATACCTGGCTGGGAAATAATGTGCTGGTTCAAATCAAAAAAGGACATGAAACTTGCATACTCCAAAGGCAACCTGAGGAAGACAATTCCAAATAGACTCCTATTTCTATGTAAAATTTTCTGAAAACTGTTTCAATAACAAGTTTTTCTGGGTTTCCTTTAAATTCTACAAAAATAAAAAAACAGTTAATAGCTAAGAAATCATTTAATATTCTCAATAGTTAGAAAAGTGAAAAGTCTTTACTAAGTGTCCCAACAGAAGTTTTTGCAATGATGGAAATTTTCTGCATCTTCATTGTCCAATATGGTAGCCACTGGCTACATGTAGCTACTGAGAGCTTGAAATACGCCAAATGCACTGTGGCACACACCTGTAGTCCCAGCTACTTCGAACTCTGTGTTGTCAGCCTGAGCAACACAGTGAGACCCTACCTCTAAAAAGAAAGATTTTATAAAAGGGCTAGCTCCATGGCACAATGATGATGTGCTGCTTAAAAGAAGTCAGATTTCACATGGCAACCATGGTTCAAATCCCTGGCCTAGTCAGCCTGAAGCACACAAGGCATGTGCATTTACAAATGCTCAGGATTTGCTTGGCTGGAGGAATAGAGGATTGTGATTCAGGCATGGCCAGACCCTGTGAAGGGTTCTCTCTTTCTCCCTCTCACCTGCACATGCACACATGTTCTCTACCAGGAATGAAGAAAACCACCTTTAAAAAAAGAAATGATATTCTGGTTAAATCAAAAGGTGGCTGATCCATATTCTTCACTCTGAAAAGCTAACTTTTTAGCTCTTTAACAGCTAACAGATAGGAATTAAAAGGTAATAATGCTAAAAATCTGGCATCCTTCCTTTCAAGGAGGCAAAAAACAAAATACTGGCAAGACCACTGACAAAACATTGACAAGGCTCCTTCATTCTAAAAGAAAAACGGTGAAACAGCTTTTCCCTATCTGGCCACAGTTCAAAGCTTTGGTGGTAACTGCAGAACAGAAGTCCAGAGACATCACTCAACATCCAGAAGACAAATGCAGAGTTCATGTCTATAGGCACCTAGGTAGTAATGCCACCTGAAATCGCTGCAGCATTTTAAATGTTTTACCTGTTTCCCTGAAGATTGTATCTCATGTGATCCTCATAATAGTTCTATTAAGTAAATAAGGAATAGTCTGATACTCTATGGAACCAAAAGTCATGATCAAAAGTAAACATGAGTGTATAATTATGTAGAATTTTCCTTATCTTTCTAATTGGGTTTATTTATGTGTTTATATATACCTCCTTGCTTAAGGAAAACAATACAAAACAACAAGATCTTATCAATTCAATTAAGTGTAGTGACATATACTGGGTTTCTTACTAAAAGAATAATGGCTTTACAGGTTCTAAAATTAAATTTCAGTGAAAGAACATATTTCTATAGATATCCTATATCTCAAAGGGTATTTTCTTCCTGTACCTTATATTTATTATTATTTTTCCCTTTCCTCACTTGGAATCTGCTTTCAGTCATCTTCCTTCCTAGTCTCCGAATTGTCTACTCATAAATTAAGTCATATAAAAAAACTTCTGAAGATAAGAAGTGGCTCAACTTGTTTTGAATTACCACCATTTCAAATTTGTGAAACAAAGGATAACCATGTTAAGATGCAGATGTTAAAGAATATATATTTCCTAAAGAAAATACATAAAAACAAACGGGAATCCTAACAAAAAAAATCTTATTTATATAAGTTAAAAGTTATTTAAATAATTAGATTTGAGGCAGATGATTTGTCAATTATTAGGTTGTCGGGGAAGTCATGATGTCTTTTTCTATGCAAAGATGCATCATGACTTTCCCAACAACTCAATAACTCATTTTAAATATCATCTTAAAAATTACCCCTGTTGGGACCAGCAGTTAGCGTAATGGCTATGTCACTGGACTCCCATGTAGTCAACCGCGGTTCGAGTCCCGGACCCGGCAGCTTAAACTCACGCTGGGCACGTGTGCGTACGTGCCCAAGATCCCAAGAGGAGAATGGAGGAGAAGGGATTGCGGTGTGGCCATCCCCCCTGGGGGGTGATTTCTCGTTTTCTATCTCTCTGTCTCTCTCTCTGTCTTTCTGGCGAGCGCACACACCCTATAGCAAAAACTTCTCCAAAGAAAAAAAAAAAAATTACCCCTGTTGGCCCAACCATGGTGGCAACAGTGATGAGTCACTAGGTGTGATTTACCACAGGGGAGACCTAGGTTCAGATCCTGGGTTGAGCTGGGTGGTACAGGCATGATCAATCTATAATGCTGGCTGGCTGAGAGGCTGGGGGGAGGACTGTGGTGTGGTGAGACCATGTCAGGACTATCTGTGCCTCTGTCTCACTCTCTAATGAAAGAAACAAACTTAAAAAAAAAAAAAAATTGTTAGAGGGCTGTACACTAACTACCTGGAGAGAGACAGAAAGGAAAGAAAGTGAGAAAGCACCACCTATGAGGGATGGTAGCAGTACAATTCCTTTTCCTCCACTTCTCCTATTGGGATTTTCAGCATGCCTGCATATATGCACAGTGTTTTTGAAGCTGTCAGATCCAGGACTCAAACCATGCTGCTGGCCATGTGGGATCCAGCTGCCTTATCCATCAAGTTGCTAGCTGGCCTGAAATAAATAAATGCTAAAAAAAAAAGAATCAACCCAGGGACCAGCAGATAGCATAGCGGTTATGTTGCTGGCCTCCCATATGGCTGATCACAGTTCAAGTTCCAGACCCAGTGGATTGAAATTCATGCCAGGCATGTGTGCGTACATGCCCAAGATCCTGGGAGGAGAATGGAAGAGAAGGGACTGTGGTGTGGCCATCCACCCCGGGGGGGGGGGGGGGGGGCAATTTATCACTTTTCCTTTCTCTGTGTCTGTCTCTCCCTCTCCAGCGAGCACAAGTCTTAAGGCAAAAACCTCTACAAGAAAAAATATTGGGGTCGGCAGGTGGTATGGTGGTTGAGGGCACTGGACTCCCACATGTTCAAATGCAGTTCGAGTTCTATACCTGGTAGTTTGCTTTCTCACTTTCCCTCTGTCTCTGTCTCTCTCTCTCACTCTATCCCTCTCTGGTCAAAATCAAATATTCTTTTTAAAAAAGAAAAAAATTAACCCATTTAATGAACTATACATTAAAAAACTGTAAATTTTAAAATATTAACCCAGTTAAGAACAAATGTTTATTACAAAGCTCTATGCTTCTTTATATTAATGGCAGATGTGTCACTTTGGTAAGAACCTGTTACCAATATAATATTTAGTGTATTTAGAATGTCTTTCCATAATAACAAGATAACTTCATTGCCATTTACTCATCCATAATTGTACTTCAAAATCAACCTATTAAAATGAATAATAATATTTATATAATTTCTAATAATATTTATATAGTTTCTTTTTAAGAATTTTTTTTATTTCATTTTATTTATTTATTCATTTATTTTAATTTGATCAGAGAGAGACACACAGAGAAAGAGAGAGGGAAAGTGAGAAAGCAAGATGGGACTTGAACCATGGTCAGCCATGTGGGAGTGTCCAGTGCCTTAACCACTACACCACCTGCTGGTCCCCATTATTTACATGGTTTCTACAGGATGATTTATATGATTGTTGTTTTAAGGAAATTTCAAATACAATACTAAAATTTTGAGGCTTTGGACCATCCCCATAGCCTTGTGGTTAAGGAAGTCGAATCCCACGTGGTCACTACAGTTCAAATCCCAGCTCCAGCAGCTTGAAAAATATGCCCAGGGCATGTACACGTGTGCCCAAATCCCAACAGGATGGAGGAATGAAGAAGAAGGGATTATGGCATGACCATGACCTATTGCAGGGCAGGAGTGGAGGGGGTAAGATCCTTTCTCCCTTTTGAGCATGCATTCTCTCTCTGGCAAGTAAATGTACTCTTTGGCAATTACGAAAAAGGTTTGAGACTTCAATTCTAGTCCAGTTATTTTGGTCATTTCAATCTGAAAATCACAATTAGGATAGTAGTAAAAACTCTTTAAATAAAGTACAAGCACAAGATGTGGTTTTGGTTTCTGTTTTTCAAAACATATTTCAGAAAATAAATATTTCACTTATATACACAGAAATATTCATTGAAATCTTACAAATATCTATGAAGTCCCAGAAAGTCACAAACAAATAACACTGGACATGTTCATTTTCTGTATCTAGACATACCATTATGAATACAGAAATGAAGCTACTTATCACAAAAGATGAAGCTACTTATCACAAAAGAATTGAAGCTATATCTTTAACTATGAATTATCACTCCCACCAAATTTGGGTATGAAAGAGGCACTATCCAAGTTTTAAACAGGATATTTACCAAAAAAATCAAGTCTCGTGCCCCATAATTTGTTTCTGACTAAACAGAGAATAAATTAGATCATCTCTTAATTTAAAAAGAGGTTATATATCAGCCAAACAATTAAATTTGACATTTTGAGGGGAAAAATGTTCACTCAAATGTAGTCATGTCACATGAAATTTTGGCAGTAATATGAAAAGCCCAATTTAGGCAAAACTATCAACTATGTAAATTACAAAAATTTGTCTGCTTATGAAAGACCTATGAATATACTATATTATGGTGAAAATCCCAACAATCTCAAATCTTCCTATGTTAAATGGACCCAACTGCTAGGAACCAAAGAATGAGTTTTCTTTTTCTATACTCTTGTTTTCTCACACTCATCAAAGTTTCTATTACACACTACCTAATTTTCCAATTATACAATAGCGTACACAGTAAGCATCAAACATTTGGCCAAAACACCACCACCACCACCACCACCACCACCACCATGAAATAGCTAAAGCAGAAAAAGAATGGCCTTTTCCTATCACCTTGTACACGCTTGTAGTTTGGCTAGCATTTTAAAATTTTACAAACTATCCAGTAAGAATACTAAGAGAAAACAATTGACAAACCTGAAAAAATAGCTTCTTTCAAATACAGTAACATATGGGAGAACTTCCTGATATCATTCACCAACTCCTTGATGTAATCCGGATCAAAAATGGAGTTGGAACTTAAGGACTTGAGCCCCATTTCAGAAGATGTAACATCAGCAGAGAGTTGGCCTGATGCCCAAACACGTTTTTTCTTTGTCTTTTTCTGTTTGTGAGCAATCATCCTTTCATTTAACAATCAGAAAAACTGAAATCCTTAAGGGATAAGAAACAGAGAGAGAGAGAGGAAGAGAGAGAGAGAGAGAAAAACACAAATACTACATCAGCCAGGGAAATATACAAGGTTTTCACAAATAACCCACAGCCCACCTCAAGTGTTATATTTTAAAACTTTTTAACTAAATTAAACACTATGCTACTAAAAATAGCAGTTTCCATTTAATAAAGGCCAGTAATGTTGACAACTCTATGATATGAAAACTACTGCTGTTTTCATTTCACAACTGAACCACCTGCAGTTTCGAGGTTAAAAATTTGTCTAAGCTTTCAGTGAACTGGACTTACACCTAGATCTGCCTTGACAGCTGAATCCATGCTCTTAATAATTTATTTTTAATTTATAGAGCATGGAATTTTTTCAATTGTAAAATTTGTTCTGAAACATCATTTAGTGTAAGGTCATATTCTCCTTCAGCGACATCACCTTCAAAAGTAAAGAAAAACTATGGTCTTTGAAAAATAAAATACCTGTTTCAAAATCCTCCTCCATCACCTTCTCTATGATCTAACAAGCTGTTCATCATCTCTTCACATTGATATGCTCATTTATAAAAGAATAACAACATCCCGACACTATCTACCCAAAGAGACTAGTTTGTAAAGGTTAGATGAGACAATAAAGTGTCCAGCACAGAAAAGAAGTTCGACTGCAGTTAACTTTCTCTAATAACACAAATACACATATACCCAGGGTTATCAAGTTTTATCAAGGATATTTCTTTGTTGAGGGCCAGGAGGTGACACGGCGATTAAGGCACTGGTTCCCACAAGGCTGCTCAAATCACAGACCTAGCAGCTTGAAAAACACACCGGGTATGCATGCATGCATGTCCAAAATACGAAGAGGAGAATGGAGGAAAAGAGCCTGCAGAGTGGCACCCATCCTGGGGGCTGATTTCTCATTTTCCCTCTTTCTGTCTCTCTCTAGTAAGCACACATACCCTATGGTAAAAATCTAAACAAACAAAAAAAATGAAAAGAATATATCTTTGTTGAAAAGTTCTAAGAATGTGTGTTAATCTGACATACTCTGATTGAACAAATAAATTATCAAAGCAATTTTTTTTTTTGTAATTTTGGGATGGTATAGTAAAAAGGCTGTCCTTTGGTATAAAAAAACTTTTCAAATTTAAATTCTGACTCTGATATTTTCTAAACATGTGACCTGATCCAATATACTTATAGGCTTGTATGTTAACAAGGATCACAAAATTTTAAAACTTTGTATGCCAAAATGCTTAATCATAGTTAGAACTCAAGAAAATCTTAGTTTGTTTCTTCTTCAGCCTCATTTTACCTTTCTGGAATTCAAAGTTCTCATTTTGTTCGTATCTCTTGAAACAAAAACGTAAGTGACTGGAGGAATTAAATTAGCTCAAGTGTCATCATTACAACATTTTTCAAATATTTTGTCTTGAGGGTCAGGCAGTGACACATGAGTAAAGCCACTGGGCCTACAGTATAAGAAAGGTTCTGGGTTCATCTCCAGGAGCCTCCTGAGCACACAAGGCACATGTGCAGGCCTGTGGTCCAGCATGACATGAAGACTCTGCTGGGGTGTCTGTCTGTTGCTCTAACCGAAGAAATACATAAACTTTAAAAACAATTAAGCATTTTGTCTTGACTATTTGGATACTTTCAAAATAGTAAAATACCTAAGAACATCTGTAAAATTTACAGTATAAAGTTTTATGTAGTATTTGTTTCTAGCCATGTGTAATAGGTATTACTGTACCATCTGCTCTTTCCTATACCTTACCCAATGCCATAGATGTTTTTCTTCCTAATCTATAGTTCTCTTATCTATCCACTTCTATCCCTAATGCTACCACACTAGTGACTAACCATCACTTCTCATCTAAGCTATTGTACTCATTTCCTAATAATCTCTTTGCATTTATTTTTATCTCATTCCAAATGCAGTAAGTGAACTTAGATATAAACCTCATGATGTCATTTCTCTGCTCAAAATCATTCCAAAGGACATGTGAAAAACTCAAGATCTATAAGGCTCAATGTGAAATCGGGCTCCTACCTCTACCATGTCACCTGGAGACATCACTCCTGGCTCTCAACACATCTGCCACACACACACACCCTCATTAGTCCAACAGTAATTTTTTCTACCATAACCCATGGACGAGATAATTTTACATCACGAACACATGAATACACTGAGTATATTATTTTGTATGTACTATGTATGTAAGAATGCATTTATGTTTCATAAAATAAAGATTCTGGCTAAGGATCCACATGATAAATACTATTTTAAAAATTCTATACCATTTCATTTCTTTTTTTTTTTTGGAGAGGTTTTCACTATAGGGCGCGTGCGCTCGCCAGACAGACAGAGACATAGAGACAGAAAGCGAGAAATCACCCCCCAGGGGGGATGGCCACGCCGCAATCCCTTCTCCTCCATTCTCCTCTCGGGTTCTTGGGCACGTACGCACACGCGCCCGGCGTGAGTTATATACCATTTCATTTCTTTAAAGTTTTTTTCTACAAGGTGTGTGTGACCACCAGAGAGAATGAGAGAAAAATAGACAGAGGGAAAGTGAAAAATCACCCTCTGGGGAGATGGTCATGACACAATCCCTTCTCCTCACTGTCTTCTTGGGATCGTGAGCATGCACACACATGTACCCAGCATGTTTTTTTTTTTGAACTCTATTTACTTACTTACTTACTTATTTAAACTGACCAGAAAGGGACAGCGAGAGAGAGAAAGAAAGTGAGAAAGCAAGCCGCCAGGTCCGGGACTTGAACTACAGTCGGCCATGTGAGAGCCCAGTGCCCTTAACTACCCTGTCACCTGCTGGACATCTCAACATGATTTTTAAACTGCCAGTCTGTGACTGGAACCACAGTCAATGTGGGAGTTCAGTGCCTTAACCACCATGCCACCTGCTGAGCCGGCCATCTCATTTTTTTAAAGAGCAAGTTGCAACTCTCCAAAGTGGTTTCATACATGTAACGGGTCATGGCCCTACAGCTTGAGAAACACTGACTGTTTGGCTCAGAGTCCTGTCTATACACAGTTCCACTTCCCTGGAATGACTCCTCTATTTACTCATTTATCACTTCCTTAAAGAAAGCTTCCTGGGGTTGCTGATAGGAGGCCTCCTCCATAACCACTACCAAACTAGAGCGAAACCTCCTTTACGATGTTCTTTAGCAACGTGTACTTTTCATCAGTGCATTTACCACATTCAGACGGATGATTCACACAGTCCCAGCTAGACTATCATCTCCAGGAACTCAAGACCTTGTCTGTTTGCTCTTCTCTGCTCATGCAGTGAAGAGCAGTGCTTGGCATGTAAAGGATGAATTATTCAAAACTATTTGCATAATGAATAATTAATTTCAAGAAAGTATAATGAGCTTATACATTTATAAAGTTTTCATTAGTTTCATAGAAACAAAAAAGTAGGTTGTTGCAATGTTTTGAAAGAAAAATTTTAATAAAAATCTATTTCTAAAATAATATCATCCAAAAAAGCATACAAAGTTGAGTGAAGGCAAGAATATTCAAATTAGAGACCAAAGTTGGATTTCTATTACTATTTTTCCTGATTCTTAAGCAGAGTGCCCCAACATTTTTCAAATGGCTTTTAAAGGTCCTTTATTCCCTATCCTGTTTTTAATCCCACATTATTTCTGATACTACAAACTCTACACTTAAGCTAGTTTCAAACTTACCTAATAATATTAATGCTCAGTGAACCTCGGGCAATTTTTGAGCACTACTGTAATATCTAAATCTCTCTTCTCACTAACAAAAAAACAAAAAAACTCCAGTGCCTAGTTAGGATAGCTCTTTTCTCAGCTCTAGCCTAATAAACCTTATTATTACTTTTGCAGTTTACTTAACAAAATCATTCTATTTAGTTCTGATTGCTTTTAAATTTAGTAAATTAGAGAACTGGTCACTACACCTGTGAAGATGGTTACAAAAATTAATGATACATTACATGTTTCAAACAACAATCTGCCTATCCAGCAAAAAGAATTTAAGTAACTTTGTGTTGAACTAGTTTCTAAGGGGCCTGCAGGATGTCTACTGGTAAAGAAATCGGATCCCCCCTGGCTGACCATGGTTCAAATGCAGCCCAGAGGCTTGAAGAACATGCCCACACCTGGTATGCATGCTCAAAAGTCCTGATGAGGAAGAAATGGAAGAGAAGAGATTGTGGTATGACTACATCCCATTAGGGGATGCTTTCTCTCTCTCCTTCTATCCCTGTCTCTGATCTCTCTCGCTCTCTCTGGCTAGCACATGTTCCTCTGGAAATTAATAAAGCAAACAGTGAAAAACAAAAACAAAACAAACTAGTAACCCAAACACAGGCTGCAACTGAACTTTTTTACTTGTTGTAAAAAGTATTTCAGGGGCCAGGCTGGTGGTGTGATGGTTAAGGGTGCTGGACTCCCACATGGCCAACTACAGTTCGAGTCCCGGTCCTGGACCTGGCAGCTTGTATTCTCACTTCCTCTCTCTTTTTCTCACTGTCCCTCTCTGGTCAAATTTAAATAAATTAATTAATTCAATTAAATAATTATTTTCAAAAAGTATTTCGAAAATGATTGAGCATTTTTAGATGAGACTAAGTAAATGTAAAAAAAAAAAAAAAAAAATGGCAAACAGAAAGCCCAAAAAACAAAAACAACACATGTGGGGAGGAAAGAAGTAATTAAAAAGGATCCCACGCTACCTCTAGTCAGCATTATGACTACTATGTTGTGCTAAGTATTCTTCACTACTTTTCATATTTCAAACTAAAAAAATGAAACATTACAACTGAAAAAGATGTTTAAAATAACAAACTTAACCCAAGCTTCCATAATTGAACACGAATAATGAGTCTGGATAATATATATTTTCCAAGCTCATATACATCACTTTCCTATGTGCCAAATTAGTATTCCAGAGTTGGTGGCACCATAAACATAGTCACTAACAGAATGCAACTGCCAATTTAGTTAAATTAGGCAATAATGCATAGAAAGTACTTAGCACAATGTTTGGATCATTACAAAGACTAAATAAACTGTTATTATTACTAGCAGTGCTTTATTGTAGAAAATTGTTATTGGGGACCAGCAGTTCGCTGGACTCCCATGTGGTTGACCACAGTTCACGTCCTAGACCTGGTGGCTTAAAACTCATGCCAGGCGTGTGTGCGTGCGTGCCCAAGATCCCAAGAGGAGAACGGAGGAGAAGGAATTGCGGGTGACCATCCCCCCTGGGGGGTGATTTCTCACTTTCTGTCTCTGTCTTTCTCTCTGTCTCTCTGGCGAGCACATGCGCACTATGGCAAAAACCTCTCCAAAAAAAAAAATTGTTATTGAACACAATGAACAAAAAGGGACTTCACTAACATTCGTACACTGAACAAGAAATATGAGTCTTCAAAGAAGTCTATGAAAAAAATGGAATAAAAGTACAAGTTTATTCTGTTGTAAAAAAATTTTAATTCATATATTGTGTTTTCATCATACACTTCTTCCATGAACTTTTTGAAGACCCTGCAAATGAAGAAGGAAACAATTCTTAAAACTTAACTGACTGTGGAAACCTAATAAAAGACTCCAGGTGAAGCTTGAGCTGTGCAAACAGACTGCTGAGTAAAATATTTGTGAAACTAATTCTCGTGCATCTCTTCCAACTCCAAGCCATTGACATTAATAACATATATTACCCATTTCTTAAAGAATTCTTTAGCAAGTAAAAATCAGTGTGCTGAACTTTCTCTGTAAGTTCTAAATTTTAAGTAACATGTGCCTTAGAAATGTGGATACAGGGAACCAGCAATTAGTGTAATGACTATGTTGCTGGACTCCCACGTAGTCGACCCCGGTTCGCGTCCTGGACCTGGTGGCCAGACCCGGTGGCTTAAAACTCATGCTGGGCGCGTGTGCGTGCTTGCCTCAAATCCCAAGAGCAGAATGGAGGAGAAGGGATTGTAGCGTGAACATCCCCCCCGGGGGGTGATTTCTCGCTTTCTGTCTCTATGTCTCTCTCTGTCTGACTGGCGGGCACACGCGCCCTATAGCGAAAACTTCTCAAAAAAAAAAAAAAAAGAAAGAAAGAAATGTGGATACAAACTTCCTGGTCCCATAAAACGTGAGTTTTCCAAGACTTCAGTAGCTGGTGTCCATCAAATGTCCTGTCTCACGCACTTATCCCCAAATGTGAACCACAGTAATATTTTCACCTTAGGCACTGGCTAACTGGAGTGTAAAACTGCCCCAAACATCTGTACTTAATGGTTCTCATCTTATTACTTCTACCTGAGGAAAAATTGCCAGATATTCCAGAAATCTGCTATTTCAGCACAACTGCTGATTTGGTTAGGATCTATTTAAAGATGCTTTAAAAATCAGAAGAGTTCATTATCATGATCTTTAATTACACTTTTTTAAAAGCACTATCCACAAAAACAGAATAGTGACATATCAGAAACGGTTTTATCAGTAATACGCAAACAATTTCTAAAGGAAGGCGTGCAACACACACACACTTCATTCCTGTGCAGTCTGAAGTCAGCATGCTTAAAAAAGAGGAAGCTGCCCAGCCTCCCACGCCTCCAGAATGTCTAGCATTCCTGGCGGGTAGGGCTCTCCTTTGACCAGCCAAAACTACCCAATGCCAAACAGCACGTTCCCCATCCCAGGATTTAAATACAGAGAGAATTGAGCAACCTAAAAGGTCAGCCGACGCTGATAGGGACAGACAAAAGATAGACGACAGACAAGAGATAGAGTCAAGGAGCCAGATGGAGAAAGGGAAAGAGGCGCTGAGCTCCCGCCTTGCACAGATAACATCCCGCCCTCGGAAAGGTATGAGGCCAATTCCCTCTTGAGAACGAGAGTAAAAAAAGATAAACATAGAGACACGAGGCTTGTCTGTCACCAGGGCTCCACCTTGAAACGTCTCAGGCGGAGTTCTCCCAGAAAAAGTTCGTCCACGAAACAAAAATTGTTTTTATATTAAAATTGTCAACCTCCAAAACACGTCCACGACAGAAAGGGGACAAACCACGGAGACCGAGGGGGCCTTGGAACGGCACACCCCTTCTCAACCCAAAAGACAAACCAGGAGAACAAAGTACCGTGGAAATCCTACAAAATCTCGGAAGAGGAGGCGGGTTGGAGAGAAGGTTGCGGAGAGGGTGGAGGCAGCCGGGCGGACCACTGGCTCTGCGGTGGCCGAGGCGCCGGCTGAAGTCCCACACGGTCCATCTCCGGCCTGTTGGGGCAAGTTCTTAACCTCCCTCTCTTCGTGTGAAAAGTGAGTTGAATAAGGATGGATCAGTCGCAAGGATGAAAGGAGTGAAAGTGTACAGGACTTAGGGACGGCATGCGCGCAGAGGTACGCGCTTCGTGTTCACTCGGATTCTCCCCATCCTCTGCCCAGGGTGCCGCCCGGTCTTCCCCGAGAGCACAGCGCGCCCTCGCCCTTTCCGACGCTGCCGGAGGACCAGGAGCCACAAGGACCCAGCCCTGTCCGCAGCCGCCTCGGCTCAGGGCTAAGCCTGGACGGCAACTCGCGGGCGCCCGCCGTCGGCCACCGCAGTCCGCAGCCGCCCGCACACTCACCCCGACGCTCCATCCTGCGTCCCGGACACGGACGCCCGCCCAACACTTACGGCCGCCGCCGCCGCCGCCGCGGGCTGCAGCTCGTCGGGCCCATCCCCCAAGGCTCGCGGACGCCTGGCCGAGCCTCCGCTGCCGCCCCTGCAGCACAGCCACGACCGCGCCGGCCGCCGACGCTCCGCCCCGGGGCCTCCCGCCCAGCTGCGACCCGCCCCCTGGCCCGCCCCTGGCCCAGCCCATTGGCCTGCCCCTCCATGGCCCGCCCCTGGCCCGGCCCATTGGCCCGCCCCTCCATGGCCCGCCCCTGGCCCGGCCCATTGGTCCGCCCCTCCATGACCCGCCCCCTGGCCCGGCCCATTGGCTCGCGCTCTCTGGGGCGGGACTCGGCCCGCAGCAGGTGGGACGGCGGCTCTCAGGCAAGACCCAGGCGCGGGCTCTCAGCTGCGCCAGAGCCTGGCGTTGTCCCCCACGTCGTGGGACGTGTCGGCTGTCCCGGGCGCCTTGCAGCAGGACTGGCTGGGCGACTTAGGGGAAAGGCACCTGATGCCTCGATCCAGCTATGGGCATTCTCAGACCGGCAATCGACAGCTCTGAAAGGCTTCTGTGGACCACCTTCCCCCCACCTCCCTGAAGGAAAGGGCGGGGGTCTACCACAAGGGGCAAGCGTAACACAAGCCTGGCCCCAAGCCTTCTGGAAGAACGAACGCCTCGTGCCCAGCCAACTACTCTGCCCTCTACGGAGGGTAGTACTTTCCACTGAGCCTTCCTCTCACTTTCTTCAACTGCACTCTCAAATTCACCTCAGAATGAGAAAAATGTCTGGAAAGAAGGAATAGAGAAAGCATCAGGGGCCCGAAAGCACGCTCTCAGTATCACTCTACTCACTGGAACAAGCAATGTCATATATCTCCGCGCAGAAATATTCCGAAAAAACTGAGGGTGAAACATGGGGAGGATGCTGTGGGTAGTGCTGGGGGGTCAGATAAAAATCACACAAGGGAGGAACCAAAAAATATAGGAGAGTGGGGGGAGACAAGGAAAGAAAACAGGGGTACCGGTATAGAGAGGGAGAGAAAAAACAAGAATGGCAGAAACAGATAAAAGCAAAAAAAAAATAAACGCCTGAGGGGAGAGTTGCCCACTTCTAGAGACAGAAAAAGTAAGCATGTATGATGGGGTCACAAAGTAGGGTGGCGGGAGTGGGAAAAACATAGTCACTGACAGTGAGGAAGAGGGCACCGCTCATATCTTCAAGCCCTCAGGGAGAAAAAAGAAATGTCAGGGAAATAAAACACATTCGGTCTCTTGGGTGTTACTTGGAAAAGAGACATACGAAAACGCTCAGCTGTTTGGTTACTTTAGCTCCACACTAGATTTTTCTGACTCAACTTGGACAAATTTACCCGTTCAAACCCCAAACACAACAGTACCAAGGACATGCCACAAATGCTTAGGAAACCTCAAAACCAAACTTACTACTAACACACTGAAAAAGAAAAATGTACTAAGTACTCTCACCATGGAAACTGATGATGCCAGAACTAAAGCAAAGTAACAAGAGAAGAAAAAAGTAGTCCCCAGGCCAAAAACGGGCTGGAGTAGGGCAACTCCAACGATTTAATCACAAGATTTTTGGAAGGAAATCTGAGGAAGTCCCTCATCCTCCAACACCTCCCACTTCAGTTTATTTAAAAATATGTTAATTATCTTTGCTTATCCACCATTCCCTTTAATAAAGAGGATTGTGCTCCTGATTAAAATGGAAGTGGCAATGTCACAAGTTCCTGATGGAGAGAAAGAATGTGTGGGATGAAGGTGGTGGCATGACAGAGACAAAAGGAGCACACAGGAGTGAGGGCTAGAAAAGCAGAAAAGAAAAGAGACAAAGAGGTGTGAGAAGGGGAGAGAGAGACAACTATGGAAGGGAAAGATAAGAGACACTGGAGGCAGAAAATAAGATGGAAACGGACAAAGAAGAGAGACAAACAAAGGTGATGAAGAGATAAAGAAAGAGATTACCCATTGGTGGAGAAAAAGTAGTGGAACATTTCTCACATGCAAATAGTTCTGGGGAAAATTAAGCCAATTAGTCTTCTAGGTTGTTACCTGTTAAAACTAAAAGATAAATATAAGAACCCAAGCCACCTTGAATACCTGGCTCCACAACTGTTTTTCATACTTAATTTTTAAAAGTATGCCCCAAAACAGGCCAGCAGGTGGCATAGTAGTTAAAGTGCTGGACTCCCACATGGCCGATCATGGTTCAAGTCCCAGACCCAATGGCTTGAAACTCATGCTAGGTATGTGTGGGTGCAAGCCCAGAATAACAAGAGGAGAATGGAGGAGAAGGGATTACAGCCTGCCATCCCCCAAGGGGTGATTTCTCACTTTTATCTCTGTCTCTCTGGGAAGCACATGTGCCCTATAGCAAAAATCTCTCCCTAAAAAAAAAAAAAAAAAAAAAAAAAAAAAAAAAAAAAAAAAAACCCAAAAGCTTTAAACATGACTATATCAAAATCAAAATCACAATACTGAAGACACCTAAAAAATATACATTCCCTCAAATCCCGCTGGAGAATGTATATTATGGACACACATGAAATCACTGATTACTCAAAACTGAACAATGGGAAAGAGAGGAAAAGATTGTGAAGGCCATGGAAGGTAGGGGCAGGGCAACCCTCAGGAGCTCAAGAGAACAGTCTGCTTCTCATATCTCCTCTGGGTTATCGATACCTTCCACACCAGATCTACTTCTAAACCATTCCCAAACGATTACAGAATGTCAGCTGTGGCATGGTGGTTAAGGTAGCTAGGTCCCACATAGCCAACTTCTTGGTTTGAGTCCCAGACCCAGCAGTTTGAAAAACACATCAGGCACATGTGCATACAGGCCCCAAATCCCAAGAGGAGAATGAAAGAGAAGAGACTATGGCATGACCATACACCTTGGGGCCAGGCAGGGGGTGCTTTATCATGTTCTCTCTCTGGCAAGTGCACATGACCTCAAATAAAAAAAAAGAAAGAAAAGAAAAGAAAAGAAAAAAATGGCAGTCCACTTCTAAATTTAAAAAGTTATTAAATTTATCCCATTTATGTGATAAATAAACATGCATTCTAAGGTAATTTTATATCATGCAAATAAATTTTAAGTATGAAAAGTACATTCCCACAATAATATCTTCATGTAAGTCAAGCATTCTTGGTTTATAATAAAATTGTAAAGTAATCAAAATAAAAAAGAATAAAACCACCAGTATGAAGCCAATAGGTGGTGTGGTGGTTAAAGGCACTGAACTTCCATGTGGCTGAAAGTGGTTTGAGTCTTGGATCTGGTGGCTCATTTTCTCACTTTCCCTCTCTCTCTCTGTCTCTCTCTGGTCAAATTTTAAAAATAATAATAGTAATAATAAATAAAGTTAAATAAAATAACTCTTTAAAAATACTATCAGTTTTTGGATCTAATAGATATCTATTGTAGAAACTCAACATTTTAAGTCGTTTAAGTTACAGAAAAACACTCTGGAAACAGCATACAATTTAAAAAGAAATTACTGTTTTTTAATGATTTTAGATTATTATTGCCTCCAGTATTTTTTCCTTCTCAAGTAGAAATGCACATTCTGTATAATGCTGCTCTTAAGACAGCCATTCTGTGTAGCCTCAACTTACATACTTCTAAAATTTTCTTCGTGTTCTCGTCAAAATGCCTGTGGTACCAAACTAAACAGAGACAGTCTTTCCTTCTGTAGTAGTGACATGGTCAGTATTGTTCATTTTGCTAGCAGGGGTCTTCATCTTCCCAAAGCCGATTACATAGTTCAATTAGCTTACTGTTCTTAGCAGAACATGCACCTAAAAACATCTGACAAAGTCTGGAGACATCTACAACTGAGGAGGAGGTTCTACTGACACCTAGTGGATAGAGGCCAGGGATGATGCTAAACATCCCACATGCACAAGAGAGCCCCCCAACCTTAGCAAAGAATTAGCCAGCCCCAAATGGTCTACATTAAAAAAAAAAAAAAAAAAAAAAAAAAATCCACAACAACAACAACAAAAAAACCTCTTTAAATATTTATCAAGGGCCCAGATGCAGAGGTGCAGGCTATCAATCAGGTGATGCTAAGCTATACTGGAGCTATACAGGAGGTCTGAGTTCAGATATATCTAGACAACCTGAACACATTGAATGACTGAATGGGTGTGCCTACTGCACCTGTAATCCTGGCTGACTGGAAGGTTTAGGGGGATAATCAAGGTATGGCAAGACCTTGTCAAGAGTACCAGAGTATTGGTCTTTTTCTCACTCTCTTTCATGAAAGAAATAAACTAACAAAAGGTGTGTGTGTGGGGGGGGATACATTGAGTGGAGAAATCAATAAGATCAGATTTACTCTGTAGCAAACAAGTAGAAAACTGAACAAAATAAATACTGTTTTCAAACACTGGACCACACATGGCACAGAATTGGAATCCCTGAGATACAGAATTGCAAGCAAATGAGCTAAGTCCTATAATACTCCAACTTTCTGCCTAAAGACATATTCTGGATGACACAGGAAGCAGTAGCCAAGCACAGTGTGGTATTCTTGCTAAGTTGAGAAGTAAGAAATCATAGTTCCAAGAGACTTAAGTGGTTAGTATGAAGGACAGGATGCCAGAGAGGACGGAAGAGAAAGCACTCCAGAAATTTACAGAGATAACACTTAAATGCTCTTGCTGAATACTAAAGGTGCACATGTGTACAGCAAAATCTCACAAAGATGGGCAAAATATTTCCAAGGAGCTGTAGCTGAACAATTCTGAGGTCTTTCACAGGGCTGGAAGACCTCTAAGTTCTCATCACCCAGAATAGAGGGACCTGTTGAACACCCAAGAGAGATCCCAGAAGGGCATGCTTTGTAGTACATTTAACTTAGCCCCAGTGAAAACTGTATTCTTTTTGTAAAAGAAAAAATTTGGAACCTGCAGATGGCGTAATGGCTATGTTGCTAAATTCCCATGTAGTTGACTGCAGTTGGAGTCCCGGATGCGGTGGATTATCACGCCGGGCATTGTGCGTGTGTGCCCAAGATCCCAAAAGGAGAATGGAGGAGAACGGATTGCAGCGTGGCCATCCCCCCTGGGGGATGATTTCTCGCTTTCTGTCTTTCTGGCAGCCACACACACCCTATAGCAAAAACCTCTCCAACAACAACAACAAAATTTAATTTAATTTTATTTATTCATTATTTATTTTAATTTGACCAGAGAGAGAGAGAAAGAGAGAAAGAGAGAAAGAGAGAGAAGGAACATGAGAAAGCAAGCTACCAGGTCCAGGACTTGAACCTAGGTCAGCCATATGGGAGTGTCCAACACCTTAACCACCACAGCACCTGCTGGTCACCTTCTTTTTTTAAAAAAATAATTATTTTATTTATCTTTATTTATTTATTTATTTATCTATTTGAATTTGAACAGAGAGGGGCAGAGTGAGTGAGAGAGAGAGAGAAAGAAAGAGAGAAAGTGAGAAAGCAAGCCACCAGGTCTGGGACTTGAACCATTTCTGGCCATGTGGGAGTCCAGCACCTTAACCAACACGCCACCTGTCGGCTCCTGAAAACCATATTCTAGGCTCACCATAGTGAAGAAGCTTCAAAATAAGCACATTTCACAACAAAAACAACAACAAAAACCTGATGCTTAAAACAAAAGTAGGAACAATGTATTGGAGCATTTAAAATATACAAAGTGGGGCCAACTAATGGCATGGTGGTTAAGGTACTGAATTCCCACATGGCCGACTGTGGTTCAAGTTGTTGAAAATCACAACAAATAAATGAATAAATAACTTTATTTTTAAAAAGTTACCAATGTTAAAAAATAGTAATAATTGCATATGTGTATACACACACATACACATGCACACACAAAGTAAAATGTATGGCAGTAGCATAAAAGAGAAGGAAAATCAAAGCATACGATAAGGTTCTTCTAAGCTGCACAATATTACTTAAAGATATTCTATAATAAGTTTAAAAATGTATATTAAAATCTCCAGAAGTTCAGTTAATAAGCCAATAGTAGATGTAAGTAGGACTTCAAAAACTTACTCCAAAATAAGGCAGGTCTGGGCCGACCCATGGGTCCAATATGGCTGACTTGCTTTCTCACTGTGGTTCGAGTTCCAGACCTGCTAGCTAAGAAACACACCAGACATATGTGCATGTGTGTCCAAAGACTCATAAGGATGGAGAAATGGAGAAGGATTGTAGTGGTACCATTCCCCGTGGGGATGCTTGGGCGCGTGCGCGCGTGCTCTCTCTCTGTCTCTCTCTCTCTCTTCAGTGAGTGCATGTGCCTTCTGGCAAAATATTTTTTAAAAAAGAACCATACAAGACAGGACAAGAAGAAAAAGAAAGAACAGATACATAAAATACAAACAGCAAGATGAAAGACTTAAGCCCGGGGCCAGCAGGTGGCATGGTGGTTAAGGCGCTGGAATTCCCACATGGCCGACCCTGGTCTGAGTCCCGGACCTGGCAGCTTGCTTTCTCACTTTCCCTTTCTCTCTCTGTCTTTCTCTGGCAAAACTCATGTGAAATAATAATAATAAATAAATATAATAATTCTTTTAAAAAAGACTTAAGCCCAATCATATCAATAATTACATTAAGTATGAGTACTCCAAACACCCAAATAAAAAGGCAAGAGTCTCAAATTGAGTAAAAAAGTAAGACTCACGTACACTGTCTATAAAAAATAGACTTAGAACCAGCAGTTAGTTTAATAGCTATGTCGCAGGACCAGCAGTTAGTGTAATGGCTATGTCGCTGGACTCCCACGTAGTCGACCACAGTTCGAGTCCCGGACCCGGTGGCTTAAACTCACGCCGGGCGCGTGTGCGTGCGTGCCCAAGATCCCGGGAGGAGAATGGAGGAGAAGGGATTGTGGCGTGACCATCCCCCCTGGGGGGTGATTTCTCGCTTTCTGTCTCTCTGTCTCTCTCTGTCTGTCTGGCGAGCGCACGCGCCCTATAGCAAAAACCTCTCCAAAAAAATAAAAAATAAAAAAAATAGCTATGTCACTGGACCCCCATGTAGTCGACCACAGTTCAAGTCCCGGACCCTGCAGCTTAAACTCATGCCGGGCGTATGTGCGTGCGTGCCCAAGATCCAAGAGGAGAATGAAGGAGAAGGGATTTGGTGTGGCCATCCCCCCTGGGGGGTGAGTTCTCGCTTTCTGTCTTTCAGTCTCTGTCTTTCTGGTGAGCGCACGAACCCTATAGCTAAAACCTCTCCAAAAATAATAATAAATAAATAAATAGACTTTAAATATAAGGGCACAAATAGGTTGAAGTAAAACAACAGGAAAAAAAATTTCCAAATATTAATCATAAGAAAGCTGAAATGGCTCTACTATATAAGACAGGAAAATTTTTCCAAGAATAAAGGGTAATATTTCATAATAATAAATAAGTTATTTCATCATAAAAATATAACAACCTTAAAAGTATATTCATCTAAAACTTGAGGTCCAGAATATAAAAAGCAAAAACTGACAGAAATATAAGGAAAAACAGACAAATCCCCAATGATTGCTAAAATTTCAACAATCTTCTCTTAGTAACTGACAGTACAAATAACAGACAATCATTAAAAGTATAGATTAAGGACCAGTAGTTGGCGTAACGGTTTTTACTGGACTCTCATGTAGTAGACCGCAGTTTGAGTCCTGGACCCAGTGGCTTAAACTCACACCAGGTGCGTGTGCGTGCGTGCCCAAGATCCAGAGAGGAGAATGGAGGAGAAGGGATTGCGGCATGGCCATTCCCTCTTGGGGGTGATTTCTTGCTTTCTGTCTCTCTGTCTTTGGTCTGTCTTTCTGGCGAGCAAGCGCCCTATAGCAAAAACCTCTTAAAAAAAAAAAAAAAAAAAAAAAATATATATATATATATATATATATAGAGAGAGAGAGAGAGAGAGAGAGAGATTTGAACAGAACTACCAATTTGGCCTAACAAACATTTATAGAATACCCACAGTAACAGAAATACATATTCTTTTCAAATGCATATGGAATATTCACTAAGATAAGCCATTATGTAGGACCATAAAACAAATTCTAGTAAACTGAACTGAAATCATACAGTGTATATACTCTGACGCAAACAAAATTAAATTTGAATAACAGAAAAATATCTGGAATATTCCCAAATATTTGGAAATTATAAAACATACATATAAATAACCTGTGGGTCAACTTTCCATTACGGAAATTTTGAAAATTTTTTTTAATTTTTAAAGAATTATTTTTATTAAACTTTATCTATCTATCTATCTATCTATCTATCTATTTATTTATTTATTTATTGTAATTTGACCAGAGTGAGAGAGAAAGAGAACGTGAGAAAGCAAGTTGCCAAGTCTGGGACTTGAACTGCAGTTAGCCATGTGGGAGTCCAGCGCTCTTAACTACCATCTGCCAGCCCCAAACACTGAATGAAATTTTAAACTGAATGAAAATGAAAATAATTTCTAAATGTGAAGACTATACCATAAAAGTTATGGGCATATAGAGAAATACAGTTTTGGATGTTTTATTTAAAAACAGACGTGTCTAAATTTAATGATCTAAGTTTCTTACTTAAGAAACTAAAAAAACAAAGAGCAAATTAAACTCATAGTAAGTAAAATGAGGGAATAATGACAAGGGCAAAAATCAATGATAAAAACAACAGACAACAGGGAAAAAGCAATATAACCAAAAGCTAGATCTTTGCAAAGATCAATTAAGTTGTTAACTATTTAGCTAGACTGATCAAGAAAAAGAGGAAACACCAATTATTAATATAAAAAGTGAAAGAAGGGACATCAGTACAGACCCTACAAATATTAATGCCCCACAAAGAAATGTTACAAACAACTTTATGACAATAAAGTTAGTAACTTGGACAAAATGGAAAATTTTCTTTAAAAACACAAAGGATCAAATCTGTCAGAAGCAATCGAAAATCTGAATAGTCACATAGGTATTAAAGAACAGAATTCACAATTTAAAACTTCCCACAAGAAAACTGCAAAACTAGACAGGCTTTACTGATTAAATCCACTGAACAAGATAAAGTAACACTGCACAAACTCCTGGAAAATAGAGGAGACAAGAATAATTCCCAACTGATTTTATGAAGCTAGCATTTTCCTGATACCAAAACCAGGCAAAGACAGTACATGAAAATTAAAGATCCAATTCCTTAACACAATATTAGCAACAAATTGGGAGAAAATATCTGAGAAAGTACCTGTATCAAATTATTAAATTGTATGAAAAGTCATGATGTATTTTTCTATGTTTTGCTATGCAAAAATGCTCATGGCTTTTCTATTTTTGTTTTTGTTTTTGTTTTTGAGAGGTTTTTCGCTATAGGGCACGTGCGCTCGCCAGACAGACAGTGAGAGACAGAGAGACAGAAAGCGAGAAATCATCCCCCAGGGGGGATAGTCACGCCGCAATCCCTTCTCCTCCATTCTCCTCCTGGGATCTTGGGCACGTACGCACGCTCATGGCTTTTCTGACAACTCTATAAATCAATAATAAGAAAACAACCCAATAAAACATTTAGTAATGAAATAGTCAATTCACAAAAGATAAACAACTGGGCAATAAACACATGAAATAGTGCTCAGCTGGCCCCATAGCCTAACAGTTAAGGGAGCTAGATTCCACACTGCCAACCACAATTAGAATCCCAGCCCCACTGGCTTGAAAAACATTCCAGCTGCATGTGCATGCATGCCTTAAATCTCAACAGGACAGAGAAAGGAAGGAGAAGCTATCTCAGCAGCGAGAGTACACCCTACGGAGGGGTATTTTCTCCGTCTCTCTCTCTCTCTCCCTGGTCAGCACACTCAACTTCTGACAATTTAATAAAAGAAGTACTGCTCAATATCACTAGTATCAGGGAAATGACAAATTTAAATAAGATACCACTAAATATCCATAAGATATTTTATTTTATTTTATTTTTAGACAGGGTCTCAATATATTGCAATCCTTTTGCCTCGGCCTTCCCACTAGTTGGGACTATAGGGTGTATCACTATGCCTCCCACAAGAAATTTTAATTTCAATTAGACTGAAATACTAAATCTTGGTGAGCATGTAACTGTAATACAATGCTTCTATTCAAGGTACACAGTCACTTTGGAAAACAGCCTGGTAGTAGAATTTAACATACATTCATTTAATATACAACACAGTAATTCTACCCGTTCACATACCCAAAAGAAATGAGAACGTACATTCACCCCAAAACTTACATACAAATGTTCACAGCAACTTTTTTCATGAAAGTAAAAAACCGGAGACAACCCAATATCTACCAACAGGTAAGTGGCTAAACAGACTGTTGAATAGCTTTACAATGGAATACTACTTAACAGTAAATAGCCACAATATACAAAATTATGGATGAGGTACCAGCCAATGATGCATCAGTAAAACATGACACTTTGCAAAAGCAATACCACATGGGAAGGTTCCCAGTTAAAGTTCCCAAATTCCTCTGTATACACCTGGTACACGCTTGCCTGTGATCTGGAGCTGCTTGAAGGCTGGGGATGGATTGTGATTTGGGGACCCTTTTGGGGTACTGTCTGTCTCTCAGCATCTCTCATTCATGGAAGACATAAGTACATGAAAACTTTTTAAAAGTCATAGATGAATCTCAAAAGCATTATGTTAAATGAAAGACAGCCACAAAAAATATATACTATATGATTCTGCTTACATAAAATTCTTTTTCTTTTTTTCTTTTTTTGGAGAGATTTTTGCTATAGGGCGCGTGCGCTCGCCAGACAGAGACAGAGAGACAGAAAGCGAGAAATCACCCCCCAGGGGGGGGTGGCCACACCGCAATCCCCTCTCCTCCATTCTCCTTTCGGGATCCTGGGCACGCACGCACACGTGCCCGGCGTGAGTTTAAGCCACCGGGTCCAGGACTCGAACTGTGATCGACTACGTGGGAGTCCAGCGACATAGCCATTACGCTAACTGCTGGTCCCTGCTTACATAAAATTCTTGAAAATATGAACCCAATCTTTAATGACAAAAGTCTATCAGTAGTTGTCTAGAGATGTACTGTAGAGTTGGAGGAATTCTAGATGCACATGAAGAAACTTTTTAGAGTAAGAAATATTCCACATTTTTATTATAGTGGTGATTAAACAAGTGTATACACTGGTAAAAACTCATTGAAAATGTATACTTAGAAACAGCATATTTTATTATATGTAAATTATATCCCAATAAATTATATATGTCTATGTATTATACCATCACAATATATAATGATATAATATCTTAGCTGAACCCTGATTGAAACGAAGTATTTAAAAAATTACCTATAAGTCAAGGTGATTGAACACTGACTGAATACTAGATCATGTTGCTGATATATTTAATAAGCAATTTATCTTTTTGGAAATACATCCTGAAATACTTATAGGTCAGATAATATGATGTCTGGGGTTTATTTCAAGTAATATGGAGGATGGAATGAATAAGAATATAGATAAAGAAGACTGGTCAGGAGTTGGTAACTTTTGAAACCAGCTTTGGGTACATGGGGGTTCATATACTAGCCTATCTACTTTTAAATATGTTTAATCCCATAAAAAAATTTTTTTAAGAACAGTCAACCACTCAGATCTATTCTGAGCTATCTCAAGATTCTCCCCACCAGAATCTCTCCTCAGGTCTTCCATTTTTTCCATAGCAAAGCACACATGTAATATATGACTCAGGCTGGCCTGGCCCTAACAACCCTGGAACGTCATTAGGAAACAAGCCAGCCACACACAAATCATGCTGACATCAAGCTGGAGCTCAATGAATATTAGATAAATAAATCTTAAGTAAAATTATGAGAGTTTCTGCTTGAATAATCCTTGAAATTCAATTTCCTTACTACTTTTCAAAATATGTTAAATATTTCCCACCTTCTCTCTTTTTCTTAGAAAAAAAGACATGGTATTTGAAAACATACTCAGCAAAAAATACTGAAAGATTTTTAAGGAAAAAAAAAATCTTGGGCCTGCAGATGGTGTCATGGTTAAGGCAGCTGGATTCCACATGGTCTACTGAGTGGTTTGAGTCCTGGGCCCAGTGACTTGAAAAACACACTGGGCAGGGAACCAGCAGTTAGCGTAATGGCTATGTCGCTGTACTCCCACGTAGTCAACCACGGTTCGCGTCCCGGACCCGGTGGCTTAAAACTCACGCCGGGCGCATGTGTGTGCGTGCCCAAGATCCCGAGAGGAGAATGGAGGAGAAGGGATTGCGGCGTGACCATCCCCCTGGGGGGTGATTTCTCGCTTTCTGTCTCTATGTCTCTCTCTGTCTGTCTGGCGAGCGCACATGCCCTGTAGTGAAAACCTCTCAAAAAAAAAAACCAAAAAACAAAAAACACTGGGCACATGTGTGTGAGAGCCCAAAATACTGAGAGAAGAATGGAGGAAAAGGAATGCAGTGTGGTCATTCCCACCTCAGAGTGATTGCTCTCCCCCTCTCTCTTCCTCTTTCTCTGTCTCTTTCCTGTAAGTGGACATGCTCTATGGCAAAATTTTTAAAAAGAAAGAAAGAAAAAGAAAAATTCTTATCTAGGGAGACAGTATCATCAAATATCTGCTCTCTGAACTATGTAGCTCATTTGCTTATCAGAGTAAAATAAAGACAAAGAATAAAGTGTAGACCTGCTATAAAAATCTTTATACCATAATATGCTACTAACTTTTTAAACCTCCTTTTTTTGTTGTTGTTTTTTTGCCATAGGGTATATGTGCTTGCCAGAGAGAGGAAGAAAGAGGGAAAGTGAGAAATCCCCCTCTCCCCAAGAAGGGATGGCCACACCACAGTCCCTTCTTATCCATTCTCCCCTCAGCATTTTAGGTACACACACACATGCGCCCAGCGTGATTTTCAAGCTGCAGAGTCCAAGCCGTGAACCATGGTCAGCCATGTGAGAGTCCAGCGCCTAAACCACCATGCGACTTACTACCCATTCCCCCTTATTTCTTTACAGATTTATGTGTCTTTATGTGTTGTGGCACACCACCATACTGGAGGTGAGTGTACATTAACAACAAACAAAATAGCTTTTAAAGCTTCAAAGCAGAAACTTAAACGCTAGATTGGTGATATCCTACTATGCATTAGGGATAATAGCAACCCTACCAGAAAGGCCATTCTATCTCCTGGTCTTATTAAAATGATCCTTTTCTCTTCAAGCTCACTCAAAACACCACTTCTTCCAAAGGCCTCTTCACTTCCTCCACTGAAAATACATCATCCCTTCACTCTCTCACAGAAACATATTTCTCAGTATACTTCTTTCAGAGAACCCATAATATTATGCGTTTGGCCCCATTTACTCGTTATTGTTTATTGTCACACAATAATGGAAAGGTTCTACAGATTGCCTAGTACAGAGAAGCATATGCTACATTTTCTGAGTGACAGCTGAATGACTCACCAATGGTACATCCTTCCAGGGTGCCTTCTGGGCAGGAGCTCTGCTTAGGTCCAACATGGATGGACCAACAGCAGTGGCTATTAAAGCCCACATTCCTAGGTCAAGGGTTTTTACAACTGGGAAGTGAAGGTGCTAATGCTTGAAGTGTATGTACTACTTTAGGGAGGTGGGGGGAGCAGGGACCCATTACCATACGTTCATTCCGTAAACACTGCTTTCTCAATCTCGGCCCAAATTCTATTTCCCGGAGACTTGGAGACTGAAATACTTTCTACTCAGATCTACCTTATCTTCTTGAAGTTCACTTCTAAAATCTCAAAATCATGACATGGGAGCTATATTTACCATAAAGCTAAAGAAGCTTAAGAGTCAGGGTCACTTCACATGCACAGTCCCTTCAATAAGAAAGCATTTCTTTCTCTTTTTTTTGGAGAGGTTTTTTTTTTTTTTTTTTTTTTTTTTTTTTTTTGAGAGGTTTTTGCTATAGGGCGCGTGCGCTTGCCAGACAGACAGAGAGAGACAGAGAGACAGAAAGCAGGAAATCACCCCCCAGGGGGGATGGCCACGCCGCAATCCCTTCTCCTCCATTCTCCTCTCGGGATCTTGGGCACGCACGCACACGCGCCCGGTGTGAGTTTAAGCCGCCGGGTCCGGGACTCGAACCGCGGTCAACTACGTGGGAGTCCAGCGACATAGCCATTACACTAACTGCTGGTCCAGAGAGGTTTTTTGCTATAGGGCACGTGTACTCGCCACAAAGACACCACAAAGAGAGACACCCAGAGAGACAGAAGGCAAGAAATCACCCCTGATGGAGGATGGTCACACCCCAATCCCTTCTCCTCCATTCTTCTCTCGGGATCTTGGGCACACACGCCAGCATGAGTTCAAGCCAGCATGAGTTCAAACCATCGGGTCCGGGACTCGACCTGCGGTTGACTACATGGGACTCCAGCGACATAGCCATTACATCAACTTCTGGTCCCAATGAGAAAGCATTTCTAAGTACGCATTTCTGGCAAATTGCCTAAAGAAATCACTAACGAAAGGAACCTAAATTTCCAAGACTCCCATAATTTTTTCTACTTTTCTTACTCATCCTAAATACTCACTTTCGTATCTAGTTTTGAGTTATTCTTGTAGAAGAAACTCTCGCTCCCAAACCAAATAAGGAAGCGACACTAATTCCCAAATACGAGGAAAGAAATGAGTAAACAGAAAGCAAAATGCTTCTTGTCTATTTTGGCTCCACCTTGGTTTTGAACTTCCATAAAACACCTCCTAACACTTCTCTCCCCAAAAGACCCACCGTTAAGAAAACAGGACAGCGAAGATTGAAAAGTGGTAATGGGGAACCCCAACCTTGGTCTCTAATGACGGGTAGTGGTGAAAAGCGAGACAAACCTTGGACATGTCAAAGGGGCTCAAAGACAGTCTCCCTCGTTTCCAACACAAACAGGGCCCTGGATCATTCGGGGAAACAACCCACAGGGATACACTCTCTTTGTTGTCAATTTCCAAGTTGCAAAGTACACGACCCGCCCTACGGCCACCACTGGGAAAAGGTGAACGGGGGAAGGGTGCTCTGAAAGGACAGTACCAGCAGAGGACAGAAAAGAGTTAGGGGATTAAGTGGGAAGGGGTGACGGAGACGCACCGGAGGCTGCAGGGGAGAGAAGGAAAAGGAAGGTGGTTTTGCACCTTTAGATCCCTCCCCCACCGAGTAATAAACAACGAAGCCCTAGGTGGCGTGAAACGTGATAAGACAAAATATGGAACACGAGATGTCTATAATTTCAACCTCGGCGTTTGCGTTTCTCACACTGAAATTTCAAAAACGTCACCAAACTTTCACACAATTGCCTGTTTGGAAGACAGACGTGAAGAACAGGTGAAGGAAACCAATGGGAGCAGGGGGTAAAAGAGCCACTGAATTTCGCAGGGAGGCGACGAGGGCGGGTGCCCCAGAGAGGAGAAGGGCTGCCTGACGCTCTCGGGGCACCTGGAGGGGAGGAAAGTCCACAGACAGGGTTTTCCCTCGCTGCCGCACGGCGTCGCCCAACTTGGGACGCGCGCTCTGGGCCCGCCAAGTCCCCGCAATGCCGCTGGCGTCCTCCCGGCTCCTAGGCGCCTGCCCCTCGGGGTGCGCGCCGTCAGGCCCTAGCCAAGGACTAAGATGCCCGAGGACCCCGGGCCCGCCTCAGTCGCCTCCGCTCAGGGCTGACCTCGGACGGGAATTCGTGGCCACCCAACTCCGCAGCCCGCAGCCGCTCCCACACTCACCGCAGCGCTCCATCCTGCGTCCCGGACGCGGACGCCCGACGGACACTTACGGCCCGCGCAGCCGCCTAGGGCCGGAGCGCGCCGTCCCCATCCCCCACCGCGCGCGGACGCCGGGCCCAGCAAACACCGCCACCCCTGTCGCACCGCCACCACCGCGCCGGCCGCGACCCGCCCCCCTGGGCCGCCCCCGGGACCGGCTCATTGGCCCGCGCTCTCGGGGCGGGGCTCGGCCCCGCAGCAGGTGGGGCGGCTGCCTGCCCGCCAGCACGCGGGACGCTGGCTGGCAGCTGCGCGCGGACTTGGCACTGTCCCACGCGTCGCAGAACCCGACCGCCGCTCTTGCTCCTTGCAGCAGGACTGGACTTTCGCACCTTCAAGCAGGGAGCAGATCCCGCATCCTGTGTAACTGGGTACTTCTCGGACGGACACTATGAACTCCTTCCAGTCCAGACCCTCGTCTTCCACGTGTTCTGTGGACCTTGTCACCCCACACTGCTCCCTTTCGAGACAAAGATATATTTTGTGCTGAACTTGGAAACCGTCTGCCTCTCTTCTGTCCTCAATGGATTGTCATATTCAGAAAACTAAATTATTCAGAACATCAACTATTATCACTGTATCTGGTAGATGGAGGTGCTCAATAAATACTAGTTAATTGCATGTCTGCCTACTATGCTACTTGCTTCTTACCATTAAATGCTTCTTGAGTAATGAGACTTATCAACTTGAGGGAGAGGTGCAAAGAACAACCAAAATTAAAGCACTTATCTAGATGTTACTGTACACATCTATGGGGGACACAGTGTGTAGGGCATAGTTAGTATATATAGGGAATATCTAACAACTTTACCAAGATTCTGTTGTCTTTGCTGGCATGTAACAGGCATTCCATGAATGTTAGCCGATGAATGAGTAAATTATTGGAAGGGAATTTGGAAAAGTCTGTCAGTCTCATTCTCCCCTTACATCTTTATCAAAATATATTAAATACTTGCCATATTCTCCACTCTTCATTAGTCATAAGCAATATGATATTTGAAAGGATTCTCCAAGGGAGATTTATTTTTACAATAAGCTAAGCAGGATAATTGGCTGAGAAAGAATGAACTAAAAAATCTGCCATCTGGGACAACTTGACTGTGTTTGACAAAGAAACCACGAAATAAAGGACAACACCTTCTCTAAATTCTCTAATAGTGTCCCAGCACATGCCTTGAATTATCCTTATAAGGCAACCTAATTTTTACCAATAAATGTTTCTTGGTTAAAATTACTCATAACCATGATTTTAAAGGACTAGAAATAACAAACAAAAATCAGAGGCCTACCTGAATACTGGACTAATAATGAAACGTATATGACAGATAATGTATTGCTATTTTATAATTGCAATATATATTAACACATGCCTAGTTTGCCTATTGAATGCTTGCCATTCCGTCCATGATGAAGAATATCACTCGGGTTCCTGTTTTCTCCACTGAAAATCAATCATCTCTTTTCACAACCTATTATTCATGGTATACTATTCTCCTGGCACTTGTGATTTTTGCGCTTTATTTATTTATTTATTTATTGCAATAGGTTGCATGTACTCAGCAGAGAGAGACAGAGAGAGAACGTGAGAGTAAGAAATCATTCCCTCAGGGAGAATGGCCATGCCACGGTCCTGTCTCCCCCAGTCTCCTCTCATGATTTTGGGCACACTCTACACATGCCCTGCGTGATTTTCAAGTCATTGAATCTAGGATTCAAACTGCACAGGCAGCCATGTGGGATCCAGCACCTTTACCTCCATGCCACCTGCTGGCCTGCCGTTTGTATTTTATAGTGTTTACTTACCCTACTTAGATCTTATCTTCTATACTACTGTATTACCCAGGCCTGTTCTATATCAGAAACACTAAGTATTTTCTGGAGAAAGACTGAGGAAAGGATCAGTGGGTTCAGGAACAAAAATTCTTCCAAGTTCCTTTTTTTTTTTCTTTTTAACTTCAAGGTGTGCCCAACTTGATCATGACTAGTGTAACCAAATGCAATGACTACAAAAACCTCATGCCTAAAACAAAGCCTGTCTTAGATATCCTGTGCCCCGAGGTAAAGGGACTGATCATGAAGGCACATGTTCTGTGTGGGCTGTGGTACGGAGAGCCCGCCTCACAGTAGGACACGGGACGGGTGCTCTTCCTCTCTGCCACGCTTCAGGGGCAGTCTGTTTAAGAGAATCCAACATTGTCCACCAGGCCTGTCCTATTTTTATTCATTCCACAAATATTTACTGAGTATCTCCAATGTGCCAGGCATTGTTCTAAGCACAAGGAACTTGAAATGCACTTCCACATTCTCCTCAACCACTGTTAAATGCCTGGGAGAGAAGAAGAAAGAATGGAAGCAGGCAATCATGGCCCAAAGGCAGGCAGCTTGGACTGCTGCTGTCCTTGACCTCACTGCTGGGGCATCTAGAATGAACGATGAAGAGCACAGCAGGCCCTGATGAATACAGAGGCTGCAGATTCCAAAGTGGACAAAACTCACCAAGCAGGTTATTAATCTTGATTTCATGATTGTTGTCATTGAGAAACAAGGAATCAATTCAGACCACAAGCTGGAAATGAACGTGAAAGACATTGCAAACATCTAAGAACTCTGTGCTGTCATGAGCAGAGGCAACTGAGTAAGACTGACTGACAAGATTAAAGAAAAACTTGACTGCATAGATGTGATATACTCATTTTATGTCAATTAAAGTATTACACTTCAAACCCCAGTTCCTTATGTATCTTACATTTGCTTGTAGGATTTGTGATGATATGTACCTCTTAAACCACCACTTTTTCCTAATGTCCTGGTAACGTGTGTAAGGAAATGCTCCTAATACTGATAGTGGGTGCAAAATAGTAATAGAGACTTTTTAAAATGTAATTGTTGGGGCCAGCAGGTGGCGTGGTTGTTAAGGCACTGGACTCTTACCTGTACAATTGTAGTTCGAGTCCCGGACTCACGGCTTGCTTTCACAATTTCTCTCTCTCTCTCACTCTCTGGTGAGTGCATGCACTGCATAGCAAATAATAATAATAATGATGACAAATAAAATTAAATAAATAATCATTTTTAAATTCATTTATTGATCCAGCCTAGGCAGCACAGTTGGTAGCATACTGGACTATAGTGCTGAAGCCACATGGCCAAGTGTAGGTTTGAATTCCTGGCCCAGTGGACCTGAAATTTGCTGGGTGCACCAAGATCCTGAAGAACTGGAGGGCTAGAGCAAAGGGATTGTGGCATGATGGGACCCTGTTGAGTGTGATTGCCTTTGTATACATTTCTCTCTCTCTCACTTGCTCCCCCTCTCCTGTGTGTGTGTGTGTGTGTGTGTGTGTGTGTGTGTACACATGCTCTCTGTGATTAAAAAATTAATCAAATTACGCAATTATTGATACTTCTTTTACTACAGAGGCGATGATGATAATAACTTGCTACCCATGGCTTACTCTTGTTTAGTCACTGTTTACTGATACTGTACATTACACTTAGTCCTTTTTTTTTTTTTTTTTGGAGAGGTTTTTGTTATAGGGCACATGCGCTTGCCAGAAACACAGAGAGAGATAGAGAGACAGAAAGCGAGAAGTCACCCCCCAGGGGGGATGACCACGCTGCAATCCCTTCTTCTCCATTCTCCTCTTGGGATCTGGGCACTCACGCACACGTGCCCAGCATGAGTTTAAGCCACCGGGTCCGGGACTTGAACCACGGTCAACTACATGGGAGTCCAGCGACATAGCCATTACGCTAACTGCTGGTCCCTACACTTAGTCCTTAAAACTACTCTGTGAAGTACTATAGGCCAAATTTTTTTTTTTCTTTTTTTGGAGAGGTTTTTGCTATAGGGCGCGTGCGCTCGCCAGACAGACAGAGAGAGACAGAGAGATAGAAAGCAGGAAATCACCCCCCAGGGGGGATGGCCACGCCGCAATCCCTTCTCCTCCATTCTCCTCTCGGGATCTTAGGCACGCACGCACACGCGCCGGCATGAGTTTAAGCCGCTGGGTTCGGGACTCGAACCGCGGTCGACTACGTGGGAGTCCAGCGACATAGCCATTACGCTAACTGCTGGTCCCAAGGCCAAATTTTTAAGAGAAAGAACCTTCCAAAAATGTTTTTTATGGGTAGATGGAGTCTAGATACTTCTGAGCAAATAGGCTATTTGAGAGCCTTTGGAGAGATTAAAAACATTGAACTTCCCATGGACACAAAAACAAATGGAAGAAGATACTGTTTTATCACATATTCAGACAACCATCCAGTAAAGAAATTGCTAGAAAGCATATACCATCAAATTGGTTCTGGGAAGTATGAAATCAAAGTTACACAACTCACAGAGGTATTTAGTCAGCGGCAACAACAGCACAAAGGAGGAAGTAGTGCCGCAGCTGGTGGAAGAGGTGATGGTAGGAATCGTGGCTGAGGTCAAGGTCAAAACTGGAACCAAGAATTCAACAACAATGATGGTCAAAGATATGAAAATTGCAGTAGTACCAATGGTGGCTATAGTGGATATGATTATACTGGGGATAACTGGGAAGTATGGGAATGATACCCATTTTACAAATGAAAAACTGAGGCACAGAATAAAAGTTCAACAAAGAATTTCAGGGCCCAGCTTCATGGCCTAGTGGTTGAGGGAGCTGGATCCCACATGGCTGACAACAGTTGGAGTCTTAGCCACATGGTTTAAAATACACTCCAGGCATGTGCATGCGTGCCCCAATCCAGACAGGATGGAGAAATGGAGAAAGGATTGTGGTGTGACCCTGCTCCCTTGGGGGGTACTTTCTCCTTCTCCTCTTCTCTTTGTCTCTTAGAGGGGTGCTTTCTCCTTCCTCCCCATCTCTTTGTCTTTCTGGCTTTCTCTGGAAAGTACACATAGCTTCTAGCAACTTAAAAAATAAAAAGAAAGAAAGAAAAATAAATGCTATATCATCCCCCTCCAACACAGACACAAACAAGGGAACTTAGGAAGGCTTACAGAAAAAAATACATTAATTAAATAAATTAAGAGTGTAAAGAAAACATAATAGGATATATGTTCTAACATTAGGTTTATATTTTGAAAAGATTCATTTGTTAGTAGGAGGACCAAATTACTTTGACAATGATTTGGCATTAGCTGTTTGTAACCAATGTACTCACCAACTTGAGTTACTTCACCAAATCTTTATCTGAAAGAAGCAAAAATCACTCTAGAATCTTAAATGATCCTCTTCCTTCTTTAAAGTGGAGGAGGGAATGCTTTCTGCTATTGTTTTTCTTTCTTCTATTCCACCAACTGCTAACTAGATAACTACAGCTCCCCCTAACCTGTATTCTGCTCTACGGATTCTCACAAAAACGCTGTAAGATAAGAAGATGAGATTTATTTTTCTCAAGAGAATTTCATAGTTTTCAGAGTCGGGGGACATTAGAACTAATGTACCCCATTCTTCCAGCTTTCCCAGAGGCAATACAACAATTAGTTCTGGGCCTACCTAGACAGGAACCAAGACCAGGGCTTTTTCTACACTAACTAATACAGTAGATTAAGGTTTTAAATCTCTGTAAGTCTATGACATTTGATTGGAGTACCTACCTGAATTATTCATAGTTTAGTAAGTAAATATTTACACTATACTAACATATTAAAATATGACATTTCTTCTACAAATGTATTCCTGTTATTATATAGGTCTGACTTGCCATTATGAAAACATAATCACATGAACAATGGGTGGTTTAGCATGGAACCAATGAGGAACGGGGATTGTTCTTGAAGTAGAAAGTTGTCTTGAGGCTTTCTGGAACACGCACACACACATCACTGCCTTTCTCCCAGGGAGCAGGCACGTTGGCTTTAGGAAGGAGTAGAGCTTATTGGAAACATTACTAATCTCCTTATTCTATCCACTGAACAAATATTGCTGAGCCCTTGAGAAACAATGCTGCCACTAGTGACTTTAATGAGTGTTTATCTTTCTAACTACATATTTATACAGGGATGGCTGCCTGTGGCAAGCTTGCTGGAGGATTGGGAAGTGACTTATTGTAAAAGTTGGAAAATATTTGGTTTACAAACCTGTTTTTAAGTTTGTTCAAGAGGACATTGCATTTCATAACATCAGAAAAACTATTATCCAGTGATTTAGATACCTGGATCTAAATTATTTTGTTCTAAAATTATCTCAATAGCTGTCAGTATGTGGCTTAAATTAGAAGAAAGAAAATACGGGGGGCCGGCAGGTGGCATGGTGGTTAAGGTTGCTGGACTTCCATGTGGTGGTTCAAGTACCAGACCTCATGGCTTGCTTTCTCATTTTCTTTCTCTCTCTCTCTCTTGCTCTGTCCCTCTATGGTCAAATTAAAATAAGTAAACGAATACATAAAGTTGAATAAAATAATTCTAAAAAAAACCAGTACTATGAGTTAATAATCATGTAATATTGGTGTCTAGAAATATCTATAGATACTTTTACTTCAAAGACCTTCAAAAAACATTGTCACTGATGGATTGACATCCTTTACCTTATTCTGCTTGGTGACATATTCAGCTTAGAATGTTCATCATTGTAATTAAATTTTGTCTGGGAGCTACATGGTACTAGAATGTATGAGGTCACAGACATCACCATATATACTACTGGCCAAAAACTGATGAAACCTCTGTTACATAATATCACTGAAACCTTCAACTTAGTATATATGGGGTGGAGAACAGATGGAATGTCAGACAAGGTGTCAGGAAAGCAAGTTGTCTTGCTGAGGAGTTGGTCTAAATTAGGCTGTAAAGTGAAACATTCGTTAGATTTTTCCTGTGGGTAGATGGACTAGTCTGTTTGAAACAGAAAAGGCCAGGCCTGCTTCTAGTAATTTCCTTCTGAGTAATGACTAAGAACCAAGGGGACAGGGAAGAAGAGCTTCATTCAAAAAATGAAAAACCAAGTCTACCAAGAAACCAGAATCTGAGGAAATGAGTAGACTGGCAGACAAGAGATCCATATAGACCTTGGAGTTATTTAGAGATTCAGAAAGTTGGGAGAGGGACTAGCAGTTAGCGTAATGGCTATGTTGCTGGATTCCCATGTAGTCGACTACAGTTTGAGTCCCAAACCAGTGTCTTAAACTAGCGCCAGGCGTGTGTGCGTGCGTGCCCAAGATCCCGAGAGGAGAATGGAGGAGAAGGGATTGCAGTGTGGCCATCCCCCTTGGGGATGATTTCCCGCTTTCTGTCTCTCTGTCTCTCTCTGTCTTTTTGGCGAGTGCATGTGCCCTATTGCAAAAACCTCCTCCCCCCAAAAAAAAATGTTGGGAGAAGCATAAGATGTAAGTCAAGAGATAGTGGGTTCTAGAGGGACCCTGTGAAAATGTTTCACAGAGAACGGCGAACTTACTTTATTTTTTTAAGTTTATCTATGTCTTCCATGAGCAAGAGAGATAGAGGCAAAAGACAGCACAGCGTCCTTATGCCATAACCCACCTCCAGCCCCAGCCAGCCCCAGATCATGGTATACCTGAGATCTCCAGATGTGAGCCTCCCATGGAGGTCACCTCTCAGAGCATCGTGTTTACTATGTGCCATTGTCCAGCTCCAGAACTGGTATTTCAATTTACACAATTAAAGCTTTTCTTGAACATTAACGGGTCAGTGAAGTGGAGCTGCCAATGCCAATAATGATGTTGTGCTAATGAGTCAGGGTTCGAAGTGTGGTGAAAATTCAAAGGGCTAAGTGGTTGGGGTAGTGAGGCAGAGTAAAACTGTGGGGAGGAGGAAAAGGTAAAGGAAATAGAGATCACAGTTTAGACACAATTTCTCCAGAACAAAGTAGACCACTGATTTATGAGGTGTTTTTAGCCAAATTGTGCCCCCCACCCCCAATTTATATGTAGAAGTACTAATCCCCACACCTCAGAAAGTGACTAGATTGCAGATAGGGTCTTTCAAGGAGTATATAAATTAAAATGAGGCCATTTGTGTGGCCCCTAACCCAATGGCTGGTGTCTTTATAAGAAGAATAGATTAGGATGTACACAAATGCACAGAGGGAAGATCACGTGAAGACAGCCATCTCTCTCTGAGTCGAGGCCTCTGAAGAAACCATGAAATCATACTGACCCCTTGATCCAGGACTTCCAGTGTCTAAAACTGTGAGAATGTTCATTTCTGTCGTTTAGCACACCCAGTCTAAAGTTCTTTGTTATGGAAACCCTAGCAAACTGACACATAAGGCAATACCATCTAAATTATAGAAACCAAGTAATACTAGCATTGGTTGGTTCTAGGTAGATCTAAGACCACCCTTCCCCTACAAATATTTCTGTAGAAATATTAGGTCTGACTGTGGCTGAAAGTTGCCATTCTCCAATTCTTCAAGTGGAGCATTTCTTCTTCCTAATATTCACAGGTCACAGTGGGTCAACGTCACTCCTACTCTGGGGTGTGGTCCAGGATGTAGCATCATATCCATTGTAATATTGTCATTAAAATCAGAAGGCAGGAAGTTTACAAGCCTGGTGTTCTGTAAGTGTTTTCAGTGGGAGGAGGCTGGGTAGTTTCTGCTCAGAGTTGAAGGGATGCCCTCACTCATCTCTTCATTTGTCTCTAACAGAGAAAGATTCAGTGTGGCAGTTTTAAGAATATTGTTGTATTTGTGGCTAGTTAGTCATACTAAATCTAGGGGGAGCAAGTGGTGTGGTGGTTAGGGCACTGGACTATCTGGCCAACCATGGTTTAAGTCCTGGACCTGGCGGCTTGAAAACCACACCAGGTGCGTGTAAGTGCATGCCCAAAATCCCAAAAGGAGATTAGTGGAGAAGGAATTGTGGTATGGCCAACGCCCCTGGGGGGTGATTTCTCACATTCCCTCTTTCTGTCTCTCTCTGGCAAGCACATATGCCTTATGGCCAAACCTAAAATAAACGTAATATAATAGTAATTCCATCATGGTGCTTGGTTCAAAATATGAGCTCAGTAAGAATTAATCTACTTTTCAGTTTTTTCTAGTTCTGAAGCATTTCACAGTAAACAGATCTCTGACACATGATCTCAGCTAATTTTCAAAACAAGTCTGTGAAGTGCAAATTATTATCATCTTTATTCAGCTAATATGAAAATTGTGCTTAAAGAGGGTAAGCCATTTCCTCAAAGTTGCACAAGTTAATAGCAGAGACTGAACTCAAAGCAAGATCACCTGTCTCCTCGAGCAGGACTCTCCAATACACCCCCCAATTTTAGATAGTTCTGTTCTACCCTGTAAGTTTCAAATAATCCACTTTAATCAAGGGATGACATTTTCTGTATTTATCAAATATTCTCAGTAATCAAGAACTTTGATGTTTACTATACAGATGGCAGCTATCCTACAGATATCACATGACTAAACATTTTGCACATATAAATGTCAGAGAAGGCCAGTCCTCTCAAGTGCCTTCACAGGGTTCTTCTCCCACTATAGCCCTTGGTTCAGAATTTCTAAAAAATGAGTGCTTAGAAGATACATTTTTGTACATAAATGTAACTTAACCAATACCTGGGGATAGATTTGACAGTACTGATCTTTATATATTCTTTGGTCTTTTTTTTTTTTTTCACTTTGAGTATGTCTGTGTATGGGATGAGATGGCAGTATCATTATTTCTATAGAAGTATGCCTTTCAGATTTTTACACTGGATTTATAAGCAAACTTATGGAACATAGCCTGTTTGTGGATGGGAGGAGATGCCTTAAAAATTAATAATTTTCAAAGAATTTATTTATATTCGTTTTGAACCTTTTTTTTTTTTTTTTTTTTTTTTTTTTAGGTTTTTGTGATAGGGCATGTGCACTTGCTGAAGACACACAGAGAAAGTGAGAAATCACCCCCAAGAGAGAATGGCCACACCAAAATCCCTTCTCCTCCATTCTCTTCTTGGGATTTTGGGCATGCATGCACACATTCCCAGTGTGATTTTCAGGCCAACGGGACTGAGACTCAAACTATGGTCGACCGTATGGGATTCCAGCACCTTAACCATCACGCTATCCGTTGGCCCTTGAAGTAATCTTTTTATGATATAGAATGCACCTTAAAAATCTTGCAACGTCTTTAAATGAGTATTGTGACACGTGATGGTTTCCCAATGGTATATCCCCTATAGATGCAGAGGAGGACTATTTAATGAGATCCTGAGTGATGACAGTGTCGACAGCATTGCACGGGTGGTGCTGTGCTATTGGAAATCCTGTCAGAGCCTGGGAGCACTGGATTGATAACTCACTGCATCTCTTCCTCTTTAGAGAAGAAAGGTGATAGAAGACCCGGTTCAGAGATGTTGGATTCCAGTGATGGAGAAGCAATTTTCAGGAGTGATATAAGAAAGAAGTAAAATAGACTGTAGAAATTCAAAACTCTAGAGGTAGGGACAATCTGAGAGATCAGAACCCTTATGGAAAGCATCCATTTTTCTCTGACTTCAGATCACTGGGGTCATGAGTAAGGCAACTGGCGGCACATCCCAGTTTGCCCTGGGCAGTTTCAGTTCAAGCCTGTTGTTCAGGCATATTATTATTAATGGAGCCTCAGCTCACTCTCAGACATGTGCCAGTTTGTATGACACAGAAAACGGGCACACTAGCCACAGGAGCATTTGGGCTAAATATCACCTGGTTTCCTGTTTTTAAAGCCAGATATTTGGGTCTATACAGAATGTCTCTGGATTATTTTAATATGGGCAATAAATTCCAACTTTTAAAAATTGTCCAGGCTAAATACAACTCACGAGGGGTAGAATCTGGCCTGAGAGTTGCCAGTTTGCAATCACTGTATTAAAAACCCTGGTTGATATGCTGTTTGTTTTACCTTTTTGGAGAACTTGATTCTCACGTGACTAATGAAAGACAGTTTAAGGCTATTCCCACAGGGGAGAGACTTCCACTCTAGGAAGTTCCAGTGGTTAGCAGGGCAATGTCCAGGTAAAAATAGGGCAGTTAAGGTCAATTGTTATAGGACTTAGCAAGGACTCTAGGTAGCACTTCCCATGTAGTAAGGGTATTACATAGATTATTTCATTTTTTCTTCACAATAGCCTTATGAGGGAAATATTACCATCTCCATTGTTCTAATGAGGAAACAGAGACTAATTAGTTTGAACAAGGTCACCCAGCTAGTAAGTGGCAAGCTAGGGACTGAATTGTCACACTTGACTCCAAAGCCCACACCTTTATCCTCTGTGTCAGCAGTTTCCCAAAGTAGAGGGATCAACTTTCTCTTTCCCTTGAGGCATTTTTCATTTGGGTGAATCCTTTTTTAACTGCTGTCACTATAGAAAATTATAGCTTTGACTCTGGGTCTGAAAGAAGATATTTTCTTGTTTTTATTCAGGACTTTAGACCCACAGCTCAGTATTCACCCAAATCTCTAAAAATGGGGAAGCCCCATAGGAGTTCAGAGCCAAAATTCTAGTTAGTTATTAGCAGTGTTCATTTACTAGATGTCCCTCTCACCTCGGTCCCTTGGGAATCTGTGCAGGTGATAAGCAACTGGTCAAAGATTTCAGGTTTCACAATCCCAGTGACTTGTATCCATTTTAGAGTACAAGTCCTGAATATACCTCATCTGACAGGAACTAAAAAAAGCACAGGATTTTTTCCCCCCATGATTAATTTGACCAAAGATTGGAAAATGTTTATTATGTTGTAGTAGATTGAATAATTTCTCCCACCACCCCTAAAGTTCATGTCTACCCAGAACTTCAAGATGTGACCTTATTTGAAAGTAGGGTCTTGGTAGATGTGATTAGGTAGTCCCCCCTTATCTGTAGGATGTATATTCCAAGACTTCCAGGAGATGCCAGAGACTGAATACTACCAAACCCTCTACATGGCACGCTTTTTCCTATACATGCCCATGATAAAGTTTAATGGATAAATTAGGCAAGTAAGAGATTAATAGCAACAACTAATAATAACTAGAACAACTAGAACAATATACTGTAACAAAAATTATGTGAATGTGATCTTTCTTGCTCTCCAAATTATTGTATAGTACTACAGATTTTAACAACCTCAGCAATTTTTTTCCTTTCCCTATTGAGAATTTTCATTTTTTTAAAAAAATTCCCAGAGGTCAAATGCACTCCACAGACAGAGAGAAAAGGAAAGAGACAGAGAGGGAGGAAGTGCTCCCCCTCCCCCCAATATGGCATGGTCCATTTCTCCATCCCATCAGGATTTTGTTCACATGTGTGCATGCATCCAGCATGTTTTTCAAGCCACCAGGAGTGGGATTTGAACTGTGTGGTTGACCATGTGAGCTCTGTCTCCCTTAAAAACCAGACTCTGGGGGTAGGCCCTGAAAAAAGTCATTTCTGGCTCTTTGGCATATCTGAATTGCTAGCATCACTACTCTTATACTTTGTTGTCATTATTAAGTAAAATAAGGACTATTTGAACCTAAGTACTGTAATATTGTGACAATCTGATTACAGAGATAACTCCTGATCAACTCATGGGCAGGTAGTATAAATAGTGTGGATACACAGGGCAGAGGGATGACTCATGGCCCGTGTGGGGCAGAGCAAGACAGCATGAGATTTCATCACACTGCTCAGAACAATGCACAATTTAAAAGTTATGACTTGCTTATTTCTGGAATTTGCCATTTAATATTTCAGACTGCAAGTTGACCACCATAATTGAAACTACAGAAAGTGAAATTACAGATAAGGGGGGGGGGGGGGGACTACTGTTATTTAAAATGAGGTCATAATGGATTAACCTGGTCCTTCATCCAATGACTGGTAACCTTCTAAGAAGAAAAAAACAGAGTCACAAAGGGAAGAGTCTGGTATATAAAGGCTAGTAGAAACTGGAGTGATGCTGCTATAAACCAAGAAACATCGAAGACTGACAACCATCCGCAGCTTAGGAAGATGCCAAGAAGGATTCTTCTCTAGGGACTTTGGAGAAGCTGTGCCCTTACACCTTGGACTTCTAACCTCTAGAACTGTGAGACTTGCTTTTGGTTGCTTTAAGCCATCCAAGTTTGTGGTAATTTGTTAAAGCAGTCACAGAAAACCAATATGCATATAAAAGAGAAACAAGTACCATAGTGCCATTTCAAGTTAAAATGAAATCTGTGAGTCCCCAAAGTCGAAAGTTTAGGAAATATATGCTGACCAACTAAAGAATAAACTCTTCAAAGAAAAGTTTCTTCCCTATATAATGCAAAGTATTTGTGGAATTTCTCCACCAGGTCAGAGGTAGCAGCACGTTGATTCAATACTGCTCAGTTCTGACTAATCCTGACCAAGACTAGCTTGCGTTAGGAAGTCCATCTACCAGTCTGCTACCATTTGCCATTCCATCTAAGCCGGAGATCTGTTATTCCCGGGGTGAGCGGTGGGCATTGAGTTTGTAGTATGTCCTTATTCTGTCATGTGGACCCTATCTGCCTGACTGCTTCCTGTTTCCCATCTGGGCTAGGATTCTGACCAGCTTTCATTTCTCTAAAGGTAGATCCCTGCCCTATTCTAACCTCTGGCTGAGTCTCTGCCTCAAATTGGATAGACTCTGCATTGGGGAAGAATATCTTACACTTTCAATTCCTGGAATGATGGTAGCCCCTTCTGAGCAAAGTTGGTCAAAGTCTCCTACAACCTGACCTCGACTGATTCAACCAAATTTGGGTATCTTACCAAGAGCAGCCCAATATGGCCCTTGATTTCCTTTCCCCATGATTTAGCCTAGGTTCCACTGAACCCCAGGAGTTCTTACTAGCTCCTCTCTGAGTCCTGTTTTATTTTCTATGCTGATTCTCATCTCATTGTCACTGTTCATACCTGGTTTCCAGCCATCCTATGCCTGAACCTTCCATCCCTAGACTAAGAGGACTCTGGTTTGGAAGAAATCAATAGTCCTTGTCCTACTAGCTAATGGAAGTTTAAAAATGGTGTTTGGCTTACAGGCTGAAACCTAAGTGTCTTTGAGCAAAAGTTCTCCCTGACACTCCAGGATGCTCACACATAGCTCCTTCCAGTTTACCCAGAGGACCCTGACCCTATATTCTATCCTCAAGCTTTTGGGTTATCGGAAAAGTCGTAATTCATTTTTACATAGAAAAAAATACATTATGGCTTTTCTGATATCCCAATAGTATTTTTTTCCTGACATCACCTTTGTGTACCCCATTTCCTGGGGCTGGGCCAATTCTTGTATTTCTCTACCTTCCGTTGGATAGACTTCCTCAAGACTTAGCTTTACACCTCACAATCCTCCACCTCAGTCTATACCTGGTCTTGACCAGCGCCCCCTGAGCCATTCTCTTGTGCCGCTGTGCTGTGTGAGTTATCCCTTTGACCTTGACCTCTGTAGATGGGCTGTGCTTTTTATGCCTTTGCTGGGCCTTGGTCTCTTATTGCCACCTTCTCTTGTGGGTTTCAACTTCTACCTTAGTTTTGCTCCTGATTCTGGTGACTCCATCTCACTTTGACTCAAAATATCTTTTCTGTTCCTACCATGCACTGGCCATGGGCTTCAAGCCCATTGAGAAACTAACACTTCAAGACCTTGCTTCAGGATATTAAGGGAGTATGTGAAATGTGCATAGAGGAGCTGTGGCAGTTTGCCAGTTTCATCTTAATAAACCCTATTCCACTCCCAGACATGCCTTCCCTGCCCTACTTCTATAAGGCCCTTCCTGCCTCCCATTTGTTTAAGCTCTGTCTCTGGTTTTGGCAAGAGCTTCTGGCCCACCATAAGATAAGTACCCCTGTTCCCCATTTGGCTTCCCCCTCCTCCCTCAGTATTGCTGGCCTGGTCTGGTATCCCTGTGAGCTGTATCTATGCCTTGGAAGGCATGACCTGGCATTCCTGAGGGCTCTGCCTCCTCCCTGGCTCTGGCCCTGCTCCAGAAGCTGTCAGGATAGAATATTTTTTTTTTTTTTTTTTTTGGAGAGGTTTTTGCTATAGGGCGCGTACGCTCGCCAGACAGACAGAGAGAGACAGAGAGATAGAAAGCAGGAAATCACCCCCCAGGGGGGATGGCCACGCCGCAATCCCTTCTCCTCCATTCTCCTCTCGGGATCTTGGGCACGCACGCACACGCGCCCGGCGTGAGTCTAAGCCACCGGGTCCGGGACCCGAACCGCGGTCGACTACGTGGGAGTCCAGCGACATAGCCATTACGCTAACTGCTGGTCCCAGGATAGAATATTTTAACCCCTCCAATTTCAGTTTTCTCCTGAGAAGGTAAGGTCTGGTACTAGAATATGGGCAGCCCATACTCAGACCACCCCTTTTCAGCAAACCCAGAAAACCCTAAGAAAGAAGGTAGAAAATAGGGGCAGACATTCAGAGCTGAAGAAACTCCCAGAAACAAACCATCAGCTGTCGCCTAGAATGCCCTGATCGTCCCTCCATAGGGTGTTCTTACTCCCGCCCATACCATAGATTTGTTAGAAGCTGCCAAGTTGTGTTTTCCAACATTTGAGGTCTCTTTCTGTACTATTGCTCCTGCTCCCCAACTTCCAGTAGCTTTTTCCTTAGACCTGCTGCCAAGTGTCTTAATCCTGTTTCAGGAGTGAGGATGGATGGTTACTTTAGTGAGTTCTACAAGGCTAGGGACTATTTCACCAGACAGACCAAAACCCAGAAGTTGAGGAGATGGCTCTTGGTTCATGGAAAGCAAAGTCTGAAATTCCATGATGGTCTGGTGCCTCTCCACTCTAGCAGCTGTTACAGACCTGGCACAGAACCAGGCATGTGGGTACAGAGAGACCATGGAGAAACACTGCTCTTGTTTCTGGCCTGTTTCATGGGCCTGCGGGACACACACACAGTGGTGTTCTTTCTGGTCAAGCTGCTTTTGATTAAAAGAAACTGAAACTCACTCAGAGGCTAGGCAGTTGGAATGAGTGGAAAGCTGGCCCTTGTAAGGTAAATGCTAACAGGGAAGTAGGGAATAACAGGCAAAGGGACTGATCTCTCTGATTAGGACCCCGGGTCAGCTAGGCTCAAAAGCCAGGCACTGAGTGAACACACGGTCACTGTCACTCTGCTCCTTCTGCGGCATGCTCATTTCTGCACTTCTTCCTGGCTACACAAAGACTATAAACTTCTCAAGCCCACGCTACTTCAGAAACTGCTCTCAACAAAGTCAATATGCTCTCACCTCTAAACTATTTAGAGGAGTTATTAGAACTATGAATGGGACTCCAAGCCTCTCTTCCTGACAGAGAGGGACTACCTTTTTTTGAATATTGTGTTCACGAGAATCTAAGCACGAACACTATCTCCTTGCCTATTTCTTTTCTCCCCTTTCACTCTTCTCTTCTTCCCACTTCATGAGCTGAGCTCCTTAGAGTTCCAGCCTTTGCTTCTTTTTACCTGCATTGTGCTGTGGCTTAGGCTGTGGTGCACTGAGAGAGGTTGGAAAAATCAACTCATTCCCATAACTCTGCTTCAAAAGACGACTCCTCAAGTGAAGTACCTGTTAGCCTAGCCTTACTAAATTCCTGGTAACTTACCTTGTAGCATTCATCGCCTCCCCAAGGTTGGAGTTTCATACCCTAAGCTTCCTAAACTAAATTTCTGGTTGCCCTCAGGTTCCGGAGACACATACACATCAATTATTTGTGACAACTAATGTTTAGCACCTCAGAGAAGCACACCCATTGACATTCTTTAAGTTTTACAACCTTGGGCCTCATACATATGAAGAAACCAAGGCTCATAGAGGTGAAGTGACTTGTCCAAGGTCAAATGAGCTAATGGTAGAGCCAGGACAAGAACTCAAATCTTCTGCCCTCAATCCAGGGATCTTACCATTGCGCCATTACGCCTTCCTCTAGATTTTATCTTTGATTTATCTAACACTATATCTTGAGTCAAAATTACTCCCATAGCTTAAAAATAGGTCAGCTGCCTTATTGGCATTTTCTTTCTGGTTTTCTAAAAGTGGCCTCAAAATACTGTGAGCTGCTAATGTAGAGACTTGGTACCCCAAGGCATCATAGATCCTCAACAAGTGTGTTAGCAATCCCATGACCTGGAAGCCCTTGTTCGTGGGTTCTCAGTTAAGACACAGCCCTTGGTTTCCAAAGGTAGCAGTGTCACAAGCCTTGAATATGAATTATGACCATGAATATCTTTCAGTTACCTATCTCAAGTTCTGGAATCAGGCAAAAGTGCAGTGTAGTTATTTAATTTAATTAATTAATTAATTAATTAATTTATTTTTGAGAGAGATTTTTGCTGTAGGGTACATGTGCTCACCAGAGAGACAGAGAAACAGACAATGAGAAATTACCCCCCAGAGTGGATGGCCATGCCCCAATCCTTTCTCTTCTCAAGATTTTGCAGGATTTTGGATATGCTTGCACACATGTCTGGTATAAATTTTAAGCTGCTGGGTCTGGGATTAGAACTATGGTTGACTACGTGGGAGTCCAATGATGTAACCACTACGCCATCCACTGGCCCCTGCAATGTAGCTGTTAAATCCTATTTACATCCCTCATCTCTCAGGAAGATTTAACTCACCTACATTTTGTCTCCCATTAGAGAATGTAACAGTAAAATGTCATGGGGAGGTAGTACTGCATAGAAAGTGAGATAGTGGGTTCTGATGCCAATCAAATCTGGGATCATACCTTGACCTTGCCATGTGTTAACTCGGTGACCTTGGGTCAATTACACAAACTCTCTAAGACTCAGCATTCTCCTTTCTCATCTGTAAAACAAGCATTATCTGAAATCATTATATAAAATAACTCATAAAGAAGAATGAACACTAGGTGTGTCCAATAGCCAACCTCCAAATAATGATTTGTTTATTACTGGATTCTTTTGGACTACTTCAGTCTTCGTTATACAGGTGACCTTGAGTGCTCAAGCTGCTAGATGAAAAGACCGCATTTCTTTAGCATATTGGTAGTGTTAATATTTGTTCTGTTGGGAGCACTTTATTTATTTTTAATTTGATAGAGAGAGGGGTCAGCAGGTGGCATGGTGGTTTGGTTAATAAGGCGCTGAACTCTCACATGACTGATTATGGCTTGAGTCCTGGACCTGGTGACTTGCTTTCTCATTTTCCCTCTCTCTCTCACTCTGTCTCTCTCTGGTCAAATTAAAAATTAATTAATTAATTAAAATAAATAATTCTTTAAAAAAAGATTAAAGAATATTTGTTCTGGGGCCAGCAGATGGAGTAGTGGTTATGTTGTTGGACTTCCACATGACCAACTGTGGTTCGAGTCCCAGACCCAGTGACTTAAAACACGTCGGGCTCGTGTGTGTGTGTGTGTGTGTGTGTGTGTGTGTCCAAGATCCCAGGAGGAGAATGGAGAAGAAGGGATTGTAGCATGGCCATTGACCCTGGGGGGGGGGGGGTGATTTCTCACTTTCCCTCTCACTATCTTTGTCTCTCTCTCTCTTTCCAGCAAGCACATATGCCCTAAGGCAAAAACCTCTACCAAAAAAATAAATGAATAAAAATTTGTTCTGTTACTTTGTTCTTCTTTTTCTAGCTTTCTTAATTATTTTTGACTCTGTAAGCTTTAGCTAAATATAAGCTTATTCTGATAAACAGAAAATAATTAATAAATGTCATTAGTTATTATTCTGTTTAATATGTTGATTTTTAAAATTAATTATGTCTGTCTCAATTCAAATATTCATTTTGAATATAATCATTGAAATTCTTAGTTTAATTGAAATATTTGTATTACATGGTAAGACCACAGAAAGTAGATGACATGCTGATTTCCAAAGTATCCACATTACTAACTCCTTCCCCTTCTTTTAGCTTTTGTTCAAATCTTACCTTCTTAAGAGAGAGAGTACTCTGATCATCTCATTTAATTCTGCAAATTTCCACCTTTTCCCATACCTGCCACTCCTCTGCCTGAGAAACCCTCTCCGAGTCTTGTCATGATCCCTTTCTCACATGCATTGGCACTAAGGAACCACTTCATCTTGGTCAATATCTTTTTCATAGTACTTACCATCTTCTAACATACTACATGATCCTATTGTTCATTGCATGTTTTCGCATGCATGGATATTTATCTCTCTCTTTCTCATTAATATTTCCAAGTGTCTAGAATAGTCCCTGGGACATAATAGGTAATCAACAAATACAATAAGCATTTATTGAATGTTTGCTGAATGAGTACACTGGTATATTTAATTAAAATAGACCTACACAAGAGCTTAATCACTTTAGCTTAGTGGTTAAGGTAGCCAGGTTGCAAATGGCTGACTGTGGTTCAAGCCTGGCCCCAGCAGTTTGAGAAATATGCTGGGCCTGTGTGTACACATGCTTCAAATCCCAACAGGGTAGAGAAATGGAGGAGAAGGAATTGTGGTGTGACCATGCCCCATTAGGGGGTTCTTTCTCTTCCTTTCTCTTTTTCTCTGGCAAGCATATGTGACCTCTGATGATTAAAAAGGAAATAGGTCAGGGCCAGCAGATGGTATAGTGGTTATGTCACTAGAATCCCATGTAGTCAATCACAGTTCTAGTCCTGGACCCAGCAGCTTGAAATTCACACTGGGTGATGTGTGAGCATACCCAAAATCCAGAGAGGACACTGGGGGAGAACGGATTGCAGTGTGGCCATCCTCCTGGGCAGTGATTTCTCGCTTTCTGTCTCTCTGTCTCTGTCTCTCTCTGGTGAGCACACATGCCCTATAGCAAAAACCTCTCAAAAAAAAAAAAAAACAGGGACCAGCAGTTAGCGTAATGGCTATGTCGCTGGACTCCCACGTAGTCGACCGTGGTTCGAGTCCCGGACCCGGTGGCTTAAACTCACGCCGGGCGCGTGTGCGTGCGTGCCCAAGATCCCGAGAGGAGAATGGAGGAGAAGGGATTGCGGCGTGGCCATCCCCCCTGGAGGGTGATTTCCTGCTTTCTGTCTCTCTGTCTCTCTCTGTCTGTCTGGCGAGCGCACGCGCCCTATAGCAAAAACCTCTCCAAGAAAAGAAAAAAAAAGAAAAAAAAAAAAAAAAAAGAAAAAAAAAAAAAAAAAAAAAAAAAACAGATATAGATCTACTTAAACTACCAAATTACTATCATCTATAGTATAAATATAGACAAACTCCTGAGCTATTAATATCTATTTGTCTTTTCATATATTCCTCCTAAGCCAAACAAAACTTTCTTAATGATTATTGACATGTATGTGTATGTTAATATTTGTACATGCATATTTACACATATAATATACATACCAATGCACATACACAACACATTAAAAATTATATTTTTTCATGGTGCAGTAACTTCTAAATTTTAAAAAGAATATCATCTTTTTTTTTTTTCTTTCTATTTTGAGGCAATGTTTATTTCTAAAGAAACAGAAATTTCATCACATATCCCACAGAGCAATGAATGCCCCGGGGTGAAAGTCCACAAGAAGTTCCTTTTCAAAATTCCCAGAGTTGAGTCTAGTTTTAGCCCAAACCTCATCAGACAACTGAATCGTTTGCTCTGGTGCATTATGGGGTGTCATTTCAGAGAAAAGCTCAGGAGAAATCTGTTTTTATCTAAATTAAACTGTTTTATTTGCTGCTTAGTTCTGGCAGGGTGACTTAATTCATTTATTCATGAACGTTCATTTAATTAACTTATTCATTTCCCATTCTTGTCAGGCATTGTGCTGGGTCCTGGTTATATATGATGAAAGGGCAAAGTTCCTTCCTTTAAGGAATCTAATCTAGGGGAAGTAATAGACAAATTAAAATGGCAATTAAAATGCAATGTAAGTGCCTCATTGAGATGACAACAGGATGCTAAAGGAAGGTAAGTGGTTAGGATATATTCACAGTCTCTCAGAAAGCCAGACCACTGCCAAATTCACCCGTAGACAATCAGGTTGTCAGGACTGGACCAACCCTTTGTCTGCTCTGAAATGACAAACTGCTTGTAGCCAAGAACAGAGGGAGAAAAATATTATTACCACACTTTTAATAATAACAATGATGGTGGGGAAAAGGTAGTTTACAGAACAATAACACAATCTTACTTATAATTATAGTCATGCAAATTAATATTATAATGCAGTAGATTTATTCAATTATGGAACACCTACTGCGTGCCAACACTATTGAAGATTCTAGGACAGTAGTGTAGGCAGTAGGGCACTTCTGCACTATCCCAGAACCATGTAGGAGGCCTGAGTTCAGATCCCGGGTTGACTGGAACACATGAGTTATGCCTGTGAGCATGCCCATGATCCTAGCCAGCTAGAAGGCTGAGGGGAGGGTCACAGTATTGTGAGAACTTGTCAGAAGTACCTTTCTCTTTCTTACTGTGTATGTATGTGTGTACATGACCTTGCACACACATGTGTCTCCCTCCCTCTTATAAAGTAAACACATAAATGTAAAAAAAAAGAAGAAGAAGAAAAAGAAGAAAGAAAGGCTCTAGAGATACAGAAAACAAAAACTAGAAAAGTCATGGTTCTCAAAGAGCTTACATTCTAGTTGGGAAGACATATAATAAACAAAGAGTAGGTAGGTGAGCATGAGTTTATAATTAGAGTCCTGGTTGGAGCCCAGGATACAGGGGTCCACTGGGACCATGGATCCAAATAGCAGTCATTGTTCTGGTCCCCAGTTGTATAGGTGAGCTCAATATACATGGAAGTTGGAAGGGAGAATGATATTATGGTTGGGCTCCAGGGCTAGGATAACTATCTTTTGTCATAACATATTCTGAAAAGTAGAGTAAGACCATTCAAACGTCCTTCAACACAGAATTACACTGGTAATATCACACTGGTCAGGCAAAACAACAACAACAACAACAAATAAGACATGGTTAGAAAGCTCTAGACTTTTATTATATACATGCACTCTAGAATGTGGAAAATAAAGTATTAAGGGTCAGGGATGGGGGTAGGTCATTCGTGCCTAGTATGAGGGTCTTCTTAGGGATTATCCAAACCCTGGAGCTCTCCACTGGTCTGGCTGAGATATCACAGAGGTACAGCGCAGTCTGAGATTCTTTCTCTCCAGTTCTCCTCTCTCATATTAGTCAGACATGCATCCTTCTGAAGGTTCTTCCTGCCTACTCCCTGACTCTTGATCTTGTATCCTTCATAGGCCTTGTCCCCACTAAATCTTCCTTCTTGGAGACTGCTTCTTGGAATACTTTACCTGACAACAGCACAGAGTAAGCATATCTCTTGGAGCTGAGAGTAAAATCCCAGGAGAAATATCATTTTTTTAATTGTCAGAGGATGCACACACTTGCCAGAAAGAGGGTGGGAGGGAGAGAACCCTCTGATGGGGTGCAGTCAATGTCACGATGGAATTTCTCCATTTCTCCTACCCATCAGGATTTGGGGGACATGTGAATAAATATGCCTGTGTGTTTTTCAAACTCCCAGGGCCAAGATCTGATGGTTGGCCATGTGGGATCTGGCTCCCAATGCAGAGCATCCAACCACTGCACTATAGGGTCAGCCCTCTAGAAGAGGTATTTTAAAACTAGATAAGTTCTAATCTAATATGTAAGTATCCCAAATATATAAATCCAGACTGCAGTCCACCTTCTAGAGCATAGTGTAAATTCCTGTTGCTATGAGTAGTTAGATACTGTGCCCAAATATGTCACTCCTCAATGGGGAATGAGGACTTAAGGGAGTCAAGGTGGGAGTTGCTTACTGGCTGTAAAGTTCCATAAAGTAGAGTCTTGGCCAATGTCAAGACTCTGAAAATCTTAAATACTAATGGAAAAACTGAAATTCTATTTCAGTTCCCTAATCAGAGAGAAAAACTAGTAAGTAAAATGTAGGATGAATCAGAAAGCTGTCATCTTTTGCATGAGAGCTGCAATCTACTCTGTGGGACATGTTTCTGATTAAAGAGCTTAAGCAATTTATTATAACAAGAGTGATCAGTAGGCTTTTTAGCAACAAGGGTTGCAACCCTTGAAGGTTATTGGCTTGACATCTTATTTATCATTCAGACCTTTTTAGCTACAAAAGACCATTTGATATTTTTAGTGCCCCCCTCCCCTGCATATCTAAAAGAAATATACTAGAGCTGCTGCAAGTGTTTGATTTTAGAGACAATGGAATAATATAGAAGATAGATACCAAATTAAAAGATAAATGTATGTGAAGTCAAGCCCTACTGCTTATCGCGATTGAAGTTTGTGCAAAACAAACAGCTCATATTGAAGTGTTCTTATTAAACATCCAAGAGATCTTGCCTTGGGTTTTTTAGAGAATTTAAAAAGTCGTTAGTCTTTGTTCTGAGGAACTGAGTGGTTTGATCATCAGAAAGTTGATTGAACTCAAAGTTCTTTCCATTGCCAAAGCCTACATTAAGGCTAGGGAATACTCTGGCTTTATTTGGATTTAAAATTTTAAAAATAAATAAAGAGTAGCATGAAAAGGACAGAAAGAATACAGGCAAGTTTTTTTAAAAGTTATAAAACAGCTAGGACTGGCTCCATGACCTGGTGGTTCAGGTAGCTGGTTCCCACATGGCTAACTGCATGATTTGAGTCCCACACCCAGGGGCTTGGAAAACACTCCAGCTATGTGTGCACGTGTGATGCAGGAAGAGATGGAGGGGAAGGGATTACAATGTCACTGTGCCCCAGTGACTTTCTTCTCTCCTTCTCTTTCTGAAAAACAAAAACAAAAAACAAAAACAAAACAGCTAATATTTACTGAACACATACTTGTGCAGGTTTACTGGGATTATCCCATTTATTCCAAACAAGAACCCTGTAAAATAAGAGTCCATTATTATTCTCACTATCCAGATGAAAAAACAGAGATTTAGAGAGGCGATGTCACACAGTTAAGTCATTGCAAAGACTCCACTCGCCATCGTATGGTGAAAGTAACTGCGAAAGACACTGCAAATGAATGGGCATGACTGTGTTCAATAAGGCTTCATTTACAAAAACAGACCAGCTGGATTTGGTGGTTTGGCTAATCACTGTGAATGTTATCTCTTGTTCTCAGGTGGGTCAATGTTTTAAGTTGTAAAGTACATGGATTACTTTTCTTCTTTCTCTCTCTCTCTCTCTCTCTCTCTCTCTCTCTCCCTTCTTCTCTCCCTTCTTTCTCTCTCTCTTTCTTTCTTTCTTTCTTTCTTTCTTTCTTTCTTTCTTTCTTTCTTTCTTTCTTTCTTTCTTTCTTTTTTATTTTTTTAAGAGGTTTTGCTATAGGGTGCGTGCGCTCGCCAGAAAGACAGAGAGAGATAGAGAGACAGAAAGCGAGAAATCACCCCCCAGGAGGGATGGCCATGCCGCAATCCCTTCTCCTCCAGTCTCCTCTCGGGATCTTGGGCACGCACGCACACGTGCTCGGTGTGAGTTTTAAGCCACTGGGTCCGGGACATGAACCACAGTCGACTACATGGGAATCCAGCAACATAGCCATTGTGCTAACTGCTGGTCCCATTTTTTGAGAGATTTTTGACAGAGAGACGGAAAGCAAAAAAATCACCCCCCAGTGGGGGCGGGGAGGGAATGGCCACACCACAATCCCTTCTCCTTGTCTCCTCTTTGGATTTTGGGCACACATGCCAAACACCCAGCTTGAGTTTCAAGCCCTCAGGTCTGGGACTTGAACAATTGTCGATCACATGGGAGTCCAGTGCCTTATCCTGTATGCCACCTACTGGCCCCCATAGATTGCCTTTTCTTTTTTTTTTTTTTTAAAGAATTAATAAACTTTCTTTATTCATTCATATATTTTTAACTTGACCAGAGAAAGACACAGAGAGAGAGGGAAAGTGAGAAAACAAGCCACCAGGTTCGGGACTTGAATGAATCATAGTTGGCCATGTGGGAGTGTCCAGCACCTTAACCACTATGCCACCTGCTAATTCCAAGATTGCTTTTTAAAGTAATTGTATTTGGAATCCCGCAGAGGAAGTTCTAACCACGTTGATACTAATTAAGCTGCACAACTTGTTCATTCAGCAAATTCCAACTGAGTGCTTATTGTTAAGATATAGACAATATGAAGATAACAGATATCTTAATGGAATTTACTGTGGAAAAAAGACAAGTACATAGGCAGCTATTGTTTTCATACACTGACAAGTGCTGTCCAATGGGTCAGTGACTGGGATACCAGGGGAACAGAGAGGAAGGACAACTAACCTGGCCTGGACAATCAGAGGCTCTCTGGCAGGATGGGCCACTGAGAAGTGCCAAGTGTCTGCCCCTTCCACTCAGCTCTGTTCTCTTGGAGCAAAGATTTTTGAATAGTGACAGCTGGGGCACTGTTTCGGCTTGCTGTGTAATCTCCACTGGTTCCAAGCTCAGGCTCTTTGCAGTGTGACTGTCTCCTATGCCAGGACCTGACGATGTCACCTGGAAAGCCTAGTCAAAGACATCGCTAGTTTAGTTTTAAGGATCTCAGTTTCTCTTCCTTTGTTTGAGTCCTGACCCCTGTCTAGGAAGCCTTTATACTCATTCTCTGTAGTTGTCTCCTCGCCCAAAGAACAGCATAAGCGGGTAAATGCCGACCTGTCTACTGGGTGATGAAACCTGGCTGACTGTGAACTATTGATACTTACGTGAAGCAGAGTTCTAGAACCCTGATCCTAGTAACTGTGACTTTGAAACTATTTGTTCAATGTCTGGGATTTCAACTTTTTAATAAGCTCCACAAGTGTTCCAGATGTGCATGAACCATGTTTGGAAGCCGCTGGGTCAGGAGGATTTCTAAAGTTGCTTTTAACCTTTCCAACCAGCTAGCCCGTGTTTATTGCCATGACTACGTTTACAAACAACAAGAAGGAAGAAAAAGGCTAAGTGGTTTAGGGATGCTTACCATGGTTTCTACATTCCCATCACTGCCATATAAGGATAATGGTTTGTTTGATGGGCCGCTGTGTGGGAGTCAACACTGTTGCCCTAATATGCTGAAGAATGATCAGGAGCTCCTCTGTGTTAGGTAACAAAGCAAAAATGTGAATCCTGGATGGATCATACCTGCATGCTTGCTGGCTTCAGTATGCTGTACATAGTAAGTGAGCTGCACCTGTGTATCAGTCAAGTCTAGCAAATCGCAAGCAAGATTTCTTCTGCCTCTGGGTTTGGGACAGTCAGGAATTGGCAGTCTTCTTAGGCCCAGCATTTTTTTTAAAGGATTATTTATTTAATTTTATTTATTCATTGATTTATTTTAATTTGACTAGCAAGAGAGACACAGAAAGAGAGAGAGGGCAAGTGAGAAAGCAAGCCACCAGGTCCGGGACTCAAACCGCGATCAGCCATGTGGGAGTGTCCAGTACCTTAACTACCATGCCATCTGCTGGTCCCCAAGTCGAATGTGTGTTTAAACTAATGTCCAGTAGGGTCACTGAGTGCCGCTGGCAAGTTATAAGCAGGGAAAAGAGAGAGGCAAAGAGAAGGAACGTTCAGAAGAGGGAGTGTTAGCAAACAGTGAGACAGAAAGGATACTTTACAGTGGTAGGAAGTCTACTATTTTTGATTCAACTTTAAAAATTAGGTCACCTATTGAGTTTTGTGTTTTGGAATGCCTAAGACCTAGGATTTACAACTTCTATCCCAAAGCAGGGCATTTGGGAAAAACAGAGCTATGAGATCAGTAGGAGGATTTTCAGTCTAAAAAATATGACTTGGAAGCCATGCTGGATATTAGGTTATTGCCTCCATCTTTTCAGAGTATAGGACAGGGGCATCTTGTTAGACTGTAGAGGCGTACATCAAGTGGTCTGATAGGAACACTCATAAAAGCAGCAAATGATCACATGAAGCTTCAACTGTTTGCTAGGCGTGGTGGTATTCATAAGTAGCCCCAGCTAGTCAGGAGGCTGAAGCAGGAGGATTGAGAATTCAAGGCCAGCCTGGGCAACATACGGAGATCCTGTCTCTATTTTAAATAAATAAATAAATAAATACTATAATTATTCATATGCAGAGTTATCTTTTAGAGACTTTTATTTTAAAGATATAGGCTTTAGCAATTTCCGAGTCCCAACTCTCCATCGTCACTGTAATTTGCATTATAGACATAGTGGAATCAGTCCTCATCCTGTGTGCTGCTCAGTTTCTTTTAGCATATGTGTCCCCTTGTTCCTGAGCATTGTAAAAGACCAGCAGATTTCATCTAATAACTGTGACTTCAGGGTCTTGACTCTAACCAGTTAGTGGCTTTAACTACTGTAGCTATGACCCCCGAGTTGTTACTGGGGGATTTATGAATACTGAAAATGCAAACAGGCATGCTTTCAAGCCCTTTTGACACAGTGGGAACTTTCCCAAATAGTCCCTCAGATTTGGAGCAGAGGGTGCATTTTCATCTTACTTTGGAATGTGTTTTCATTCTAACATCTGAATATGGGTGTGTCTAAAATTCTGGGAATCCAAAGAGACTTTAAAGAAAATTTTTTAAAATTTCTTCAGAAATTGGAAATTAGGTCAACTTCTCATTACCAAAGATGAGTTAAATGTGCAGAAGGAGAAAGGAGTGTCACAGAGACAGAAAGGAAGATTGGTGACAGGTTTGGATCATCCACATTTGCTCTGCTGAATGAGACGGTTCAGACCCGGTTTTTCCTATATCATGCTCCCCTGCACTACTGCTCAAGGTGAACACAAGTGCTCGTTTTTGTTTTGTTTTGGTTTGGTTTTTTGTTTTTGTTTTGTTTGTTTGTTTTTGAGAGGTTTTTGCTAAAGGGCATGTGCACTCACCAGAAAGACAGAGAGAGACAGAGAGATAGAAAGCGAGAAATCACACCCCAGGGGGGATGGCCACACCACAACCCCTTCTCCTCATTCTCTTCTTGGGATCTTGGGCAAGCATGCATACGCACCTGGCGTGAGTTTAAGCCACCAGGTCCGGGACTCGAACCGCAGTCAACTACATGGGATTCCAGCAACATAGCCATTATGCTAACTGCTGGTCCCACAAGTGCTCGTTTTGACTGGTATTTTATTTACTTATTTATTTACTTTTATTTACTTTTTTAAAGAGAGATTTTTGTAAGAGGGTACATGCGCTCGCCAGAGAGACAGAGACAGAGAGACAGAAAGCGAAAAATCACCCCCTGTGGGGTTGGCCATGCCACAATCCCTTCTCCTCCATTCTTCTCTCAGGATTCGGGACATGCACAAGCATGCACATGGACTCCAACTGCAGTCAACTACGTGGGAGTCCAGTAATCATTACACCAGCTGTCGATCCCCTTTCTTGTGTTTTTGTTTTTTGGTCTTAGTGTGGAAGAGGAAAAAAGTAGAGAATTATATTCCTTGAGTCTGCCTGGAGAGGAGGACCATTCAGTTATAGCAAATGATGCAGTTAAATTTTAAGAAAAAAGTTTTAAAATATTTATTTAATTTAATTTATTATTATTACTTTAATTTGCTATAGGGCATGTGTACTCAGTAGAGGGGAGAAAAAGAGAGAGAGCAGAGAGAGAGAGAAAAGCCACCAGGTCTGGGACTCAAAGTATGGTCAGCCATGTGGGAGCCCAGCACTCCAACCACCACGCCACCTGCTGGTCCCAAGAGAGATTTTAGCTATAGCACATGTCTGTTCACCAGAGAGTTAGAGAAAGACAAAGAAACAGAAAGCGAGAAGTCAACCCCCAGGGGGATGACCACACCACAATCCTTTCTCCTCCATTCTCCTCTTGGGACTTTGGGCACACACACACATATGCCTGGCATGAGTTTTAAGCCACCAGATCTGAGACTCAAACCGCGGTCATCTATGTGGGAGTCCAGCGACGTAACCATTATGCCATCTGCTGACCTCAAGCAGTTAATATTTGAATTGTCCTCTTTTCTCTGCAATTCTCTCCTCCTTCCTGCCAAGGTAAATTTCTCACCAAAAAAAAATAAAATAAAATAAAATCTCACAGTGGGATTAGCCTGATTGGTGATGAAGTAAGGGACTGGCTGAGCTGGTGGTTTACTCTCCCCTAAGAGCCCAACTGGAGGGAGACTGACTGGTAAGATCTATTCTCCAGCTATTGCTAATGGGTCATCTGAATTGTGGCCCCTGAAGGGAAAACGATCCAAGCCCTCTGGAGTACAGGGTAAGACAAACACTGCTTGGCAACTCCAATTGTCCGACCAAAAACAAAAAATTAAAGTTTTGCTATGGGACCCGTGCCCTCATCCGAGAGAAACAGAGAGAGAGAGAAAGTGAAAAATTACCCCCTTAGGGGAATGGCCACATTATAATCCCTTCTCCTCCATTCTTCTCTTGGAATTTTGGGTGTTCACGCACAGGCGCCTGGTATGTTTTTCAGGCCGTCAGGTTCTGGACTCAAACAGGCAGTGGGCCACGTGGGATCCAGTTGGCTTAACCACCATGCCACTGGCTGACCCTGTTTGCAAATTTTCTCTCTATGTTAGTCAGTTAATAAAACCTTTCCAGGAACCTTCCTACACACTGATAACAAACCCAGTTCTAATTCTACTACTTGCACAAAACCACCAGATTGTTTGAAATGTATTTAAACACACACACACACACACACACACACACACTTATCTACCGACATTTGTATGTGTATTTTGTATAGTTTCGAAACCTCTGCCTTCCTTACAGGGAAGCACTAATAATAGCCATTTGACCTTTGCATGAATAAAAGGTAAAAATTAGAAGGATCTTTGAAAACTCTGTCCAAACTTTTTCCTTTAGAGAGAAAGAAAAGCAGCCCAGAGAAGGTCAGTGACTTTCTCAGGCTTACTCAGCTAGTACTTGGCAAGTCAAAGATTAAAATCCACACCTGGTGCGTGTGCATGCCTGTGTGTTTCTCACCACATCTAGGGAAGAAATGTCCTGAGAGACATTCTGAAACTCATTAAAAAATTAACCTAATGGAGGTTGAAATTGAAGGTGTCTTAATTAGTTGTTAAATTTATTAAACCAAACTCTTTACTGAGAACCCTCAGGGCGCATTCACATTAAAATATTTTAAGCCATATAAAAGTCCACTTTAATTACTAAGCATGCATGCCAATCTGGAAAGAGGAGTTTTGGGCCAACCCAACTGTCAATAAATACTAGCAAATGCTTCACAGCTTCAAGCCTAAGTCCTCCCCACCTGCTGGAACTCTGGTTGCTGCTTTGGTTTGTCATTGGCCTCAAAGGAAGTGATGTGATAGAACTGTATTCAAGCTTATTGAATAAATGCACAAATGAGACCTCAGTGACCATTAGGGAAAAAACTAACTTCTGTTGCACAGGAGAATAAGCCAGTGATATTTTTCAGTTTATACCATAATGAATGAAAGACTAACAACTCGTTATTAATCGGGCTAACATTCACATGGGTGTTGGGCAACAGTGTCTTACTTTTAAACTCTTTGATCATTTTAGCCAGCTTTGCTGTTTCTCATGTTTTCCTTTTGTCCATTGACAGAGTGGTCCTTAAAAAGCAGCTGTGACGGTTCTCCAGATGGTTAATTTCCAGCAGTATTAGTATCAGTCTGCACAGATCAGAGCAGCTGCTGATCGTGCAAAGCAATGTTTTACTTGCCATGCGATTTCATGCCCCTTGGTGTTGTATCCTCTGCGTGGAATGCCTCCCTTCTCAGATTTGAATGTCATCCCCTCTAGGAGGTTTTCCTTGACCCCCAAGGGAGGCACCAATCTTCCACTATTTTCCATTGCACTTAACACATAACGTCTATGTTAGCACTTTTCAGATCCTATCAAGATCTTGACTGTAACTCTCTATCTTCAAAGTAGAATGGAGAGCTTCTTCAAGATAGGGACTACATCATTTCCACTTCTGTGGCCACAGAGACTGCCTGAGCAGGTCTTTAGTCCATGGGAGGTGGGGGGGGGGGGGGTGTGAGGAGGGATGAGGGGCGGAACATATACTGTTATTTCATTATCTATGACTCAGTAAATAAGCGTGTTCATAGATACTCTTTTCTGATCTAAATTTCTACCTTAATTCTTGGCCCCCACCTTCACTCCTAATCCCACCCTAATTACCTGAGAGATCTTTTAAGGGGTGGAGGTTTACTTGGGGTTTCACCATACCTACAGCCTTTCTCTCAGGGTCTTTCTTTCTATTCATTCCATCAGGAGTTCAAAGAGAATTGTTCTTTTGGGCCGAGCACTTCCCTAATCTGTCCGAACTTTGTCTCAGCATGCTACCACTCTTTCCCACCATATATCTTAGCCACATCCAGCTAGTACACGCCATTCTTCAAATTTCTCTCTACTTTCACAGTTCCTTGTCTTTGCTAAAACTTGGCCCCTACACATACATTCACTCATCACTGTGCGTTTTATTTTCTCATTCAGTAACTCACTCTTACTCCATGCCAGGCATTGCTCTTTCCTGTATTCTTCAAGATCAACCTTTTCCTCCCTTTTCCTCCTTTAGAAATGATATCCATCATTGGGACAAGCAGATAGCATAATGGTTACATTGCTGGACTCCCACATAGTTGACCACGGTTTGAATCCTGGACCTGGCAGCTTAAACTCACGCTGGGCATGTGTGTGTGCATGTCCAAGATTCTGAGAGGAGAATGGAGGAGAAGGAATTGCAGTGTAGCCATCCTCCCTGGGGGGTGATTTCTCGCTTTCTGTCTCTCTGTCTGTCTCTGTCTCTCCAGCAAGTACACACACCCTATAGCAAAAATCTCTATTAAAAAAAAGAAAAAAAATTATATTCATCTCCTGACCTCCTTTACTTAGACTTCATTCTTCTTTCTCTTTACACCTCCCAGCACTGTGTACTCTAGTGGGTTTTTATATTTTTAATTATTGTTTTATTTGATGATTAGTTTTTTGGTCTAACTTTCTTGACAAGGCCCTCTTGGAGGACAGAGGACACTGCAATGTGGTATCTTCCACCCAACCTAGCTCAGCCTTTTACACGTCACCCTCTCACAGTAAAGTCTATGCATTAAAAAGTGGGTGAACTGGTAAGAAACCTGTAGGGGACGGTGGGGAGGCTGGAGGCTTCAGGGGGGCTCATTTCTACCCTCTAGTTAATCTTTCCCACAGGCCACATAAGCTGGCCATAAAGAGCATGGTAGACCCCTGAACTCACTATTAAGAAGTACTGAAATTTAACACCACTGAATTGTACACTCACAGATGGTTAAAATAATAAATATTATGTATATTCTACCACACACACACAAAGAAGTACAGAAATATTTTGCCCTGGAGTTAGAAAAACAAAAACTTAAAACGTAGGGGCTCTGGCAGGAAGGGGGTTGTTCAGAGCAGAGAGGAAGAATACCCAGAGTTTATCCTGATTCCTTCCTGCAAACTACAGACCAGTTCTCAAGCTGTTACCTGGCCCAGCTCTTTTCCATGACTGGAAGGAAGGAATGGATGTGTCAAATTCCCTTACAGATGGATTATGGCAGGAAAAGCAGAGAAGACTGACGGCCTCCCTCCTATTCTCCTGGGCCACCTCCTCTAACAATGTCATTTGTCAATGATGAACAATAAATTCCAGTGACACAGAATCATTTCAACCCTTTCAGGGTTAATGATAGCTCCACACATGACAACTATGTTCTGTTATAATTCTTAGATATAGAAATGGTCATGATATTGCTCTTTCATATACCACAAACAGTGGAATATCTGTGTCTTATACTATATCGGTATACACATGCACCTTAGCATAACACACACTCCTATATGTACACATAACATGGACCCACACAGATGTCTTTGTAAAATATCCCCATAGATGTATGTGTATATGCGTTTAAACTCCCTTTCTAAAACAAAGGTCCCCTTTCCTAAAATTGCACTAAATCCCTGTGCTTGCCAAACATGACAGCATGATAGGGAAGGAATCGGAGCCCTCGTGCTATCCTATCTGGCTGAGCAAGCTCCAGGCAGGAGGTGTGCTAGAGGCTGCTCTTTCTCAGAACAGCCCAGCACTTAAAGCTAACCCCAAGATCAACACCGTCAGCAAGATGAGTTACAGGACTTCATGGCAGAGCATCACAGAAATTCAGGAGCATATCAAAGCCTTCGTCACTGCGGTGGCAAGAAATAAGCTGGAAGAATTAAAAAACTGCAATCACACCAACTAGCGTTATCATAGAGAACTGTAGAATTTGAATGATGTGCACACAGCCTTCTCCTTTTAAGCAGGTTCCTTTGGCAGGAATTGCTTACAAGCGCTCAAGGTAAAGGGAGGTCTGGATAAAATCGACCAAGAACCAAATGCTATGTGGGGTAGCGCTGGGGCACAGGGCGGGTGCAGCCAGGATGGGTGAACATCAAGTCTTGAGTGATGAGTGCTGCATTGGCAGCGTTGCTGGGGGATTTTTCTTTCCCAGGAATGTGATAGTTTAGAACAGGCATTGTGATAGACGAGCAGTCACTGAGGTCGCTGCGTGGAACATTCTCTGTCCACAGATCTACACTCAACATCGTCAACTATGTGGTGTATGTGTGAGACCCAGGCAGTGAGGAGTGGAGGTGGGGAGAGCTGTGGACTGGACCAGATCTTTCTAATTGCCCCATGATCCAACTCCCATGTTTAGTCCCTTTACTGAGTCAGAGGCTAAGGGAGCTCACGGTCTGGCAATGGCAATCCTCTCCGCACTTCCGGAAGTTGGCGGATGATCAGAATCACCAAGGAACTTTTTTCTTTTTGTACAGTTTTGCAACAACAAGGCATGTGCACTTGTCAGAGAGAGAGAAAAAAGTTGCAGTGAGAGGGAAAGTGAGAAAGCCTCTGCCCCCACCCCTGGAGGGCAGTGGGATGATCACACTACAATCCCTTCTCCTCCATTTCATCTTTCAGGTTTTGGAGCAAAGACACACACCCCCCCCCCCCAGAGTGTTTTTCAAGCCTCCAGGTCTGAGACGCCATTGGCTGGTTCAGAATCACCAAGGAACATTTTTTTTTTTTTTTTTTTGGAGAGGTTTTTGCTATAGGGCGCGTGCGCTCGCCAGACAGACAGAGAGAGACAGAGAGATAGAAAGCAGGAAACCAAGGAACATTTTAAAAACAGATTTCTTGGGCCAGCCCTATGGCCTGATGGTTGAGGGAGCCGGGTCCCATATGACTGACTATGGTTCAAATCCTGGCCCTGGTGGCTTAAAAAAAAAAAAAATGGGTGCATTTGCATGCATGCCCAAATCCCAATAGGGTGGAGAAATGGAGAAGAGATTGTGGTGTGACCATTCCCATTTGGGAGGTGCTTTCTCCCTCTCTCCTTCTCCCTCTGTTTCTCTGTCTCTAGAAAATACAGGTGCCCTCAGGCAATTACACACACACACACACACACACACACATCAAACACACAGGGAGTTTTTGGGGGCTAGATAGTGGTGCAGTAGTAAAATGTGACATGCCCGTGAGGTTGGCCCATGTGGGGAAGTTCTGGGTTAATGTCCCCCTGAGTATCGATTCTTGGGCCCTACCAGCAGAGTATGATTCAATGCATCTCGGCTAGGACCCAGAAACCTATTTTGATGTGTGTGGGTTTTTTTTTCCAAGCTCCATGGGTGGTTCTATAATCTACTAAGTTTGAGAACCACTGGCCTAAGCGATGGTCATGTTGCCAGCAGTCAGTAAAAACAAAAGAGAAGAAACAAGGAAGAGGGAATGGGATTTGAGTGTCCCCGACCATCTGTCAGTGTCTCTATCTCTCTTCTCTGCTCATGGATTTCATGGCCCTGAGGTCTTCCACAGGATGATGAGAGGGGAAGCCAGGCAGCCTGGAGACCTATGGATTGGTTCACATTGAAGAAGAACCGAAATTGGCCACGTGGGAACTGATTAAGATGACGTTCCCCTCTGTGTGGGCTGTCTCCAGGCAAACACGAGGACTTGAGCTGACTAAATCTAAATCACTCAAGTCCAATAAAAATGTGCATTTCTTTCCCTGTAAGGGAGGATGTATGGGCTTTCTTTTTGTGAACATGGTCTTCCCTTCGCTTTTCTCTCCTTTGACAATCTTGGCCTAGTAATTTAGAACTTAGTAAATAAATACCTAGTTTAAAAGTTTAGGAAAGACACAGACCAATGGTCAGCATTTTTTTTTAAGCTTAAGAAAAAATTCAGAGCCAACTCCATAACACAGTGGTAATAGGCTACTTAAGAAAAGCCAGATCTCACATGGCAGGTGTGGTTTGAATCCCAGGCCTGATTGGCATAAAACATACCACACTTGCACAGGTGCACCTCCAATGAGCTGGAGGCCTGGAGGAGGGGGATTTCAGAGTGTCCAGACCATGTGGAGGGTGCTCATCTCTTCCTCTCTTCCTCTTATATATGCATATATATATGCATATATATATATATATATGCATATATAATATATATGCATATCCTCTTATATGCTCTATCATGAATAAAGAAAAAAATTAAAAAGATGCCTAAAAACATTACTCTTAATCCCTGATGCCAACCTTGTGAAATGTTTATTGTTACTGAATATATTTGAATTTTATTACAAACATGGAGGCTTTCTGTCTTCTGTACAAAACAGTGGACATATGTTTGAATAGCGGCCTGGGTGCTATTGTTTCCATCATCAAAGCATTGCATCATCACTAAGAGCACGCTGCCCAAAATGGCATTGCTGAAGAGTAGCCTTGTTCTATGCATACACAGGCACAGGGCTGAGTGGTTTAGAGTTGTCTGGGAAGGTCCCATCCACGTGACTCCCAAGCATCGCTTCTGTTCCTCGCTTCAAAGAAATGTTTATCCTCCCTCCCTCCCTCCCTCCCTCCCTCCCTCCCTCCCTCCCTTCCTTCCTTCCTTCCTTCCTTCCTTCCTTCCTTCCTTCCTTCCTCTTTCTTTCTTCTTCCTTCCTTCTTTTCTTTTTCTTTCTTTCTCTCTCTTCTTTTCTTTATTTCTTCTTTCTCTTTCTTCTTTCTTCCTTTCTTCTTTCTTCTTCTCTCACTCTTTCTTTCTTTTTCCTTTTATTCTGTTCTTGCCAGAGAGCACATGGAGTTGTTAGAGTGAGGTAGAAAAAGAGAGAGAAAGCATACCCCAATTGAGCATGGTCATGCCATGATTCCTTCTCCTCCATTTCTCCATCCTTTCAGGATTTTGGTCATGCAAGCACACACTGCTGGTGTGTTTTTCAAGCTACAAGAGACAGGATTTGAACTATATTCAGTGATGTGAAACCTAGATCCCTTAACCACTAGACCATGGGCTGGTCCAAAAGGAAGTTTCCTAAGAGGTTAAATTGGAAGATAGTATATAATATATTTCAAAGTCTTACTTTGGAATGTCCTCGATTGCATAATTATTTTTAAATCACATTCAATAACTCACATGGTTACCAAATATTTTTAAAAAGTAGAATAAATTACCTTCTGGAAGAATTTTTAACTTTTAGTCATTTTAGAAAGGGAGTATGAAAAAGCAATAATATTGTACTTAGTTTTCTTATTTAAAAAAAATTAAGAGAGATTTTTTGCTATTCGGCACAAGTTCTTACCGGAGAGACAGAGAGACAGAAAGCGATAAATCACCCCCAGGGGGGATGGCCACACCACAATCCCTTCTCCATTCTCTTTTCAGGATTTTGGGCATGCACACACATGCACCCAGTATGAGTTTTAAATCATCAGGTCCAGGACTCAAACTGCAGTCGACTCTATGGGAATCCAGCAACTTAACCATTATGCCACCTGCTGGTCTCAAGTTTTTTTGTTGTTTGTTTTTTAGTGTTATTTACTTTCATTTGTTATTATTATTTTTTAATTTGACCAGAGAGAAACAGAGAGAGAAAGTTAGAAAGCAAGCTTCCAGGTCTGGGACTTGAACCACAGTCGACCAAGTGGGAATCCAGGAGCTTTAACCACCGCGCCACCTGCTGGCCCCCCAAGTTTTTAATAGATGGATCCAGAAGCCAACTCCCAGGATCTGTGCTACTCTAAACCTATATGCCAAGTCAGACAATCATTCTCTTTGCTCTGACGTTATCTGGTTAAAAAAAAAAAAAAAAAAAAGTACATCATCTAACAAGTAAACAAAATGCATTTGAAGATAAATAATGCTGTAATGTAACTATAAACCTAGAAAATCTGGTTGTAGGGCCAGCAGTTGACCTTTTGGTTAAGGCACTGGACTTCCACATGGCCAAATGCAGTTCAAGACCTAGGCCTGGCAGCTTGAAAATCACCCTGGTGCATGCTTGTCCAAAGTCTGAAGAGGAGAATGGAGGAGAAAGGATTGCAGCATGGCCATCCCCCTGAGGGGCTGATTTCTCCCCTCAGGGGAAGATTTCTCCATTAATCCTCTCTGTCTCTCTCTAGTGAGCACATCCACCCTATGGTAAAAAACTAAAAAAGAAAAGAAAGAAAATCTGTGAATGCTATGAAATATTAACATAAAGTCCCAATTCTATTCCCAAACATCCTCGTCAGTTCCAAGAATTCTCTGGGTGGGGAATAGTGCTAGTTTCTACCAAGGAAAGAAGCATAAAACATGCCTTGTAATCAATTGTTTACAATCTTGTTTGAAAATTAGGCCTTGAACTTGAAAAAAAATGAATAATAAATCATAGACTTTTATCCAACCTCTTTCTTCATAAATTGTCTCAATTCGGCAAAAGTCAAAAGTTGAAGATGAAAAACACATCAAGCCAGTACTACAAACATAATTCAAACAGTTTGAATCGTCAAAGAAAAAAATCAAAGGAAGAGAGAACAAATTTGTTCTACTCCCAAGTGCTGAGAGAACTTTACTTACAGTAATTTCTTATGTTAACTATCAGGATTTTTAAACTTGTAATAGATTTTTAACTGAAATAGCTACCATTTTCTGATAGACTACAATGTGCCAAACACTTTCAATGCATTATTTTATATTCTCACTTCAGTCTTCAAGGCAGAGACGATGATTATTATTATTTATACATGATAAAATGGGGACTTGAACAGGTTAGTTTACATCGTAGGGTAGATCATACGATTTACCCTCAGTTGCCCCTCTCTATGTGAATCCAGACGTGGTCTTATGACTTACTGTAGCCAGTGAAACATGGGCAGAAATGCTACGTGTCACCTCTGGGCAGAAGCTTGAAGAGCCAGAGCCTGGTTGACTATGCTCTTTGTCTGCCATGAAACCAGATGTTTTAGATGGATGGAAGGAAGACCATATAGAATACAGTAGCATTCAGTCCATGATGAGCATGTAGCATGAATGAAAAACAAAACGGGGATGTGGGAAGGGACAAATATTTTGAGATTGTTTCAGCAACAAAGCCTAGACTATCCTGGTTAATACACACAGTAAATGGCAAAACTAGAATTCAAATCTGAACCTGTTTAATTTCTGAGTCTTGGGCATAGAAGAAAGGTACTTGGCACAGAGTGGGCACTCCATAAACATTTGTCAAAGGAAGGAATGCATGGGTGCTGCCCAGAACGGAACACAATACTGCAGATGTGATCTGATCCACGTAAGAGTCATTAGGAGTACAAACACTCTTTTTTACACTGAACATCTGTTAGTGAAGGTTTAGAGTGCATTAGCTTTTTTGTCAAACATCCTTACTTCTTCAACAACATGTTACATATTGTCTATGTAACATGTACAAAGCATGGTGAGGTGTTATGGGTGATACAAACGAAAAGATAAAAATAATTGTCTTCCAGCTGTTCATAATTTTATGAGTAAGAGTCACACATTTATAATCAGCTGTGTCACAAGGCAATGAACAGAAGGTCGTTAATTCCAATAATTCACTCTACAAATACATTGGGTCATCCGAAAAGTCATGACGCATTTTTGCATAGAAAAATATGTCATGACTTTTCAGACAACCCAACATGTTGAGTATCAACAATGAACTGGATATTCTAGTCACCTCTGCAGATATAACATTTTAAAAATACAGTCCTGGATCTCAGAAAGTTTACAGGCTAGAGGGAGAAACAGATTAGTTCATAGGGAATTACAATCGAGGTAAGAAGAGCCATAATAAGTTAAATTCAGGAGGCTATGGATATAAGGAGAAAGAGTTAAGGGAAGAGTCAAGGAAAACTTTCTGGAGGAAGTAAATCTCACATTGATTCCTAACAGATGACAGAGTGTTTGCAGCTGAAGAAGGGGAGGGGATGTACTGGGGGGAGAAAGAGAAGTACAGTGAAGCCCCAGTGAGCAGCTGGTGAAAAGGTCAAGCCACAAAAACAAGATAGTTTGAAAGAGTATGATTTGTTCCAGGAGAGAGCAAGTAGTACTCAGGCTCAGTCAGTTCAGGCTGCCAAGCAAAATACCACGGACTAGGGGGCTTAAACAGCAGACATTTATCTCCTCACAGTTCTGGAGATTGGAAGTTCACATCAGGGTGTCAACATGGTCAGGTTCTAGTGAGGACTCTCATTCTGGCTTGCTGTTCTCACAAGGCAGAGAGAGAGAGATCTATTTCATCTTCTTATAATGCCACCAAACCTATCAAAATAGGGCCCCTATGCCTGACTTAATTTAACTGTAATTACATCTCAAAAGCTCTATCTCCAAATATAGTTATATAGAGGCTTAGATCTTCAACATACAAATTTGGGGTGGACACACATTCAGCCCGTAACATATATCATGATTGGAAAACAAGTAACCATTTGGAAAATGATGGAGAAAGAAAACTGAGAGGTAGAAGGACAGAGTGCAGAGGACCCTTAGATATACTGTCTGCTCACAGTGATTCCTTGAGAATGTTCTATACACAAGAGGGAGTCCCTGATGGTCACCCTGGGCCATGTGTTTTCTCCATGAATCTAGTGATGAACTGATTTATTTAAGCTGGGCCCATCAGAATATCATTCCTAACAATGTCGAAACTGGAAGCAAGGTACACAGAGCCTGAGTCTTTAAACTGAGAGAAGAGTCACCACAAATAGTGCACCATGTAGGTGGCAGCTCTCGTCAAGGACTTTGGACTTTTGCTGCTGACATATTCAGAACTCCCCTGGTTCAAGTTACTCCTGACATTGAGCCATTCAAGTACTTTCTCACTTCTATGAGCTTTTCCAATATCTTCCTGATAAACAGTATATTTTTTTTCCCTTGAGTTAGCCAGAAGATAATTTAGGAATTCACACTCTTTAGGATTATTATATCATGCTAATGTGTCTGGAGTTTTCCCTCAAGACAACAGAGAGTCACTGAGGGCTCTGAGAAAGGAAGTAATATAAGACTACTTTTGGAATGATCACTCCATTGGTGGTACGAAAGATGGGTAGATTAGGGTCACAGAGATAAGTTAGAAGGCTGTTGCAACATTGAGCAAGAAATAATGAGATCAGAAGGAACAGAATGAATAACATTCAGAACTTTGGAGAAAGAAATAGAATCAACAAGGGCTTATTAATCAAATGAATGGGTAAGCCCTGGTATGTTAGGAGTCAAAGATAATTTTAGAAAATTTGTTTCCAGTACCCAGGAGAGTAAAATATGGTGCCATTCAATAAAGGAAGAGGACTTGAGCCGAGTGTAGGTTGAAGAACACCAGCCATTTAATTTGGAACATACTAAGTTGTGGGTATTGTTCAGACATACAGTCAAAAAGTTCAGCAATCTGGGAACCAGCAGTTAGCGTAATGGCTATGTCGCTGGACTCCCACGTAGTCGACCGCGGTTTGCGTCTCGGACCCGGTGGCTTAAAACTCACGCCGGGCGCGTGTGCGTGCGTGCCCAAGATCCCGAGAGGAGAATGGAGGAGAAGGGATTGCGGCGTGACCATCCCCCCTGGGGGGTGATTTCTCACTTTCTGTCTCTATGTCTCTCTCTCTCTGTCTGGCGAGCGCACGCGCCCTATAGCAAAAAAACCTCTCAAAAAAAAAAAAAAAAAAAAAAGTTCAGCAATCAAAAATACTAGTTGAGAGCAGAGGAGCAAAATGTGACCCCTTTATTTAGGAACCACCAGTATATGTAGTTTGTTCATGCTAGTGACCATTTACAATGGATAAGAACACCTAGATGGGGGCTGGCAGGTGGCATGGTGGTTAAGGTCACTGGACTCCCACATAGGTGACTGCAGTTCAAGTCCCGGACCCAGTGGCTTTCTCTTCCCTGACCCCCCCTTCTCTGACTCTGTCCCTCTCTGGTCAAACTTAAAAATAAATAAATAAACAAAATACTTTTTTGGGGGGAGAGGTTTTTGCTATAGGGTACATGCACTTGCCAGAAAGACAGAGAGAGACAGAGAGACAAAAAGCGAGAAATCACCACCCGAGGGATTGGCCACGCCACAATTCCTTCTCCTCCATTCTCCTCTCGGGATCTTGGGCATGCACGCACTCATGGCGAGCATGAGTTTAAGCCACTGGGTCTAGGACTAGAACCACAGTCGACTGCATGGGAGTCTAGTGACGAAGCCATTATGCCATCTGCTGGAACCAACAAAATACTTCTTAAAACAAAGAAAGAACACCTAGATGAAATGACGAAAGGGCTAGGTGAGAAAAGTATTTAGTAAGAGGAAATGAGAACAGAGAAGAAGGTGGAGCCCTTCTTAAATATGAACATTTAAGACATAAGTGGGAGGACAGGAGATAATCTTGTCCTAGAAGGCAAAGCTAGAGAGTTTCAAGAAGAAAGTGGACAACAGTGCCAAATACCTTTGATAGGCCAAATAGAGCAAAGGCTGAAAATTCATTTATAGTGATAATGAATAATTTATTATTGTCAAAAGAGACTGTAGTGGATAGCATGAGACTGAAAGAGATTGGAGTTAACTAAGGTGACAAAAGAGACAAGAAAGTAAAATGGCAAGTGTAGATCCCTCCTTTCAGTTCACAAAGAAGATATGAAATTGTATTACTGAGGGGAAAGGGAGAAGACATTGACGGGGGGTTGGGGGGACACCTAGAAAAGTTGGAGGTAAAGTGAGAGATCTTAAAAGAATAGTGACACTAATATGTACAAATAAATGCGTGTTGCTCTTTGTGAGTGTTAGGCGTAGGTTAGAGAAGGTGGATAGCTGGATTGACCAGGACTGGGGTTTGGCCAGGTGGGTAGGTCAAAGAATGAAGGAGAACGGACTCGAGAGAATTAAGCAAGAGCAAGATTAAGTATAGATCTTAGTTTTTAAGCTTCCTGGAGAACAAGAGGAGTCTGAGAAATCAGGGGGGAGTGAAGGAGTCAAGGGCATAGAGCCTTTGATGCAATTAATTGTAGTACGTTCACTGTACTCACTGAGGTTTATGCCTAAAGTCAGACATGTGTTCATAGATACGTATCTATCAGCTGCACTTGCTACTCAAAGTATTTAGATGAGTTAAGATATTTTGTGAATCAATAAAATATAAACAAAACAAAACATGGAAAGCAACTGTAGATACCAGAGACCATGTGGGAAGAGGATGGGAAATGGCAGAGGATATTTGCTGACGAGAACATATATAGTAATATCCTTGATTGAGCCATATACAGTGTATTCTGGATATGAAATCTCATTTTGTATGCTGCAATGATATACAGTGAATGAATGTAAAATTTAAAAAATTTTAAAAACATGAATTGATAAGAAGATTGTGTTCCAATATGGGAGTAAAAGATTTCTCAGATGGAATATGATGACAAGATCTATTGGGTCATTGGGAAAGTCATGGTGTTATTTTTCTATGTAAAAAGCCATCATGACTTTCCCAATGACCTAACAGGATGTAGTCCAGAGTGTAGCTAGAAAAAAAAAAAAAAGTAGATAACAAGAAAAAATGAAAGATCTGTGAAGTTAGGATCCTTGAGCACATTTATATGTTGATGCAAAAATTCATTAGAGGAAGAATGCATTAGTCAGGAGGAAATAGATGAAATGCCTATCCTAATTCTAATGTGGAATTCCAACTCCACATAATGTGAAATACCCTAGTTCCACCTAAGGAAACTTTGGAGAAAAAGCTACTCAATGATGTAGCTATTACAAAGTAGAGAACCAACTAATGCTTGCAGAGTACTCTGGAGCAAGAAAACAAGAGAACAGGGGCCAGATGGTGACACAGAGGTAAAACACCACCCATCCCATGTGGGCAGGTTCTGGTTAAGTCCAGATTCTTCCTTGAGTATGGGCATGGGTATGTCTGTGGTCTGAGTTTGGCTGAGGATGAGGATAAGCTATGATGTTTAGGAGTCTGTGGAGTTGCTGTCTCTCAGTCATGGAAGAAATAAACTTAGAAACAAGCAATAGAATAATTACCTTAGATTTAAAGGGGTAAGAGGAAGAAATATTTACAAGAAACCAGAAGGAGAGGGTTATTTTGAGAGAACAAAACCTTTGTCAAAAGAAACAGCCAACCCAAGAAGGAGCAGTATAAGGGAGATACTCCTGTCTCATGCGTCTCTCTCTCTCAGTTCTCCTGTTGTGGATTCCCATCAGTCCAACCTCTCCAGAAAGTACAGAGCAAAGAAGCCTATTGAGCTAATGTACACAGACGTCAGCCTCTCCCAGCCCGGAGCAGGGTGGAGAAAGGTGAAAAGTGGCTCTGGAGAGGCAAACAGAGAGCCAGTCAGCCTGTGAGGGAACAGCTACAGATTGAAGAAGGCAAACTGCTAGTGCAGATTTCTGATGGAGGAAATGAGATCTGAGTCTCCAATAGACGGAGGAGACTCACGTAGAAAAGATAACTTGCTATTTTAAAGAGATAAGTAATAGAAAATAGGTTTTACTTGCAGTTAGCTTTATGGATTCCACTTTGTCAGTGAATCAGAGGACATATATTGAGATGTAACGCAGTGAGGGATAAGAATGGCGAAAGGTCAGGACCAGCAGTTAGCATAATGGCTATATCGCTGGACTCCCACGTAGTGGACTGTGGTTTGCGTCCCGGACCCGGTGGCTTAGACTCACGCCGGGCGCGTGTGCATGCGCGCCCAAGATCCCAAGAGGAGAATGGAGGAGAAGGGATTGCGGCGTGGCCATCCCCACTGGGGAGTGATTTCTCCCTTTCTGTCTCTCTGTCTCTGTCTGTCTGGAGAGCGCACGTGCCCTATAACAAAAACCTCTCCAAAAAAAAAAAAAAAAAAAAAAAGAATGGCGAAAGGTGTTTTTTTGTTTGTTTGTTTGTTTTTCCCTGCAATCTCTTCTCCTCCATTCTCCTCTCAGGATCTTGGGCACGCACACACACGTGCCCTGCGTGAGTTTAAGCCACCGGGTCCAGGACTTGAACCACTGTCGACTACGTGGGAGTTCAGCAACATAGCCAAGAATGGCAAAAGGTTTGACAACAGTGGGAAAGGTTTGATGTTATCATGGGGAAACAGAAAAGAAAGCTGACCAGAGAAATGCAACAGGGCCGCCATTTACAGGAGAGTCCATTTAGCATATGGTCATGAACACAAAACTGCCCTTTGTGTGAGTTTTTTCCAATGCTACTTACTGGGTCAACTCAGGTATGAAAGAACAAGTTGTTACGGCTCCGTGAATGAATTTTGCCAACTGGAGGCAAGAGAGTTTTTGAAATGATGAACCATGACTCTAAGTTGCAGAAGGAGGAAAGGGAAGGCTGAAAAGGACTAATAGATTTGGAGAAAGTGGAGCAGACAGTGGACGGGTGCTCTAACGAAGCATCGCAGATCAGAAAAGCTAGAAAGACGCCACGTGGTGGAAAAGAGCAGGATGCTTGAGTGAGTGATTTTGGAGGTTCTATCAGTCTGTTCTTTTTCGGTTGCGAGTAAAAGAAACTAAACTCCAATTAGCCTAAATGGAAAAGGAATTTACTGACTTATATAACCTGGAGGTCCAAGGGCAGAGGTAGCTTCAGACATATTTATTAATAGACCCAAAAATACAATCCAGCTGGAAGATATTATTACAGTTCTCTCTCTCTCTCTCTGCTCTCTCTCTCTCTCCCATCTCTAAGGTTTCTTCATGGTTTCTATTCCTCTATCTCTCTTGCAGCAGGCAAACTTCCTCTATAAGCTCCATATGGGAAGATGGCCTTTGGCAGCCCCAAGCCCACTTCATGGCAGCTGATGGTCCTTTAGGATGATAAACTCTCCCAGTATCCATAGATTGAAGTTCCTGGAAGGGCTGTGACTGACTTCTCTTGCATCTCAGCCTGTCTCTTGAGCCAGCTGTGGTGATGGGAGAGCGTCTGCTCTAATTGGTCAGAGCTGGATGTCATCCCTGGAGGAGAGGGCAGGGAGTGGAGGGGAGGTTTGTAACTGACAGCCTTTCCACTGTCAAAGGAATGAAGGAGAGGAAGTTTTCCCAGACACTATGGGTGTGGAGAGGACAGCAACAGTGGATACCCATTGCAGAGGTGGAACAATGTGTGGGGCACGGAGGCACGTGAAACCACAATTAGACTCTCAGAAAGACTACTTTGTATGACTTGTTCATTGTATGCATATGTTCTACTAAGTTCCAAAGTGTCAGTACTTTTTGACACATATTCAATTCCGAAAATTCTATGTAATAATGCCTAATGAGAGTGGGGTAAAAAAAAATAGTGTCCTAGTGATGTCCCAATATTTCACAATCCCTATGAAATACTGAGCCGGACATCCATTAGTTGCCTCTTCCTATTCCTTCACCTTTTTTTCTTTCCTAATATTGACCACATTTTCTTTGAGGAAATAGAGAAGACCCCATTCTTAGCAACATTGTTAAAGAGGGACAGATAATTCCCGGCTGGGTTAAGCTAATCAAGAGTTACCCATCTCCTTGGTCTTGGCAGTAGGTGTGGAGTTGGGCACACGATATAGTCTGTCTGGTCAGGGCCTTGGGCTTTTCCCGGGAATGCTGGGACACAGACTTTATCTTTCTCTGGACTGTGTGATGTGAGAATGGGAAGCTGGGATGGTTGCAGCTATGAGGGGAGCTGGTCTGAGGACACAGTGGCCACACTGAAAAGCGCAGAGCTGACAAAATGTTAGGGACATTGGGTTTGGCACCTAGATAACATAATGAATCTCTGAATCAAGTCGGGCCCTGTCTCCAAATTTCAGTTACATGAACCAACGAAACCCCTTCTGTGGGAAAGCTTCTTATTTTCTCTAGGCCTCATTTTTCCATTTTTTAAAGAAGTATTTATTATTTAATTTTACATATTACTATTTTTAAATTTGACCAAAGAGAGTCAGACAGGGAGAGAGAAAGGGTAAGTGAGGAAGCAAGCTGCCAATTCCAGGACTTGAACCGCAGTCAGCCATGTGGGGAGTCCAGCACCTTAACCACCGTGCCATCTACCAGCCCCTCATTTCTTCAGTTTAAAAGTGGTAACGACAAAAAAATTTGTATGGCTTATTGTAAAGGGTTAAATGAAATAATGTACACCCTGGCAAATATTGGTACTCTAAATACCTCTTGTTCTAGAAGACTGTGACACTGAACCATGCTCAATCTACTTTCATGACATTGATTGGTGTGTGACTCTTTTAAACTTAGGTATATGTACTTTAGAAAGCTTCACATTGCACACACATAAAGAGGTAAAATGATTTTTTAGTACACATTTATGTTTTCCTACCATAAAATTACAGAAAGTATAAATGGTTTATGTCATTTATAGTTGCACTAAGTGTTCATAGTCACTTTTATGAAGATAGAGTGTCAGGTCTTTGGTCAGTAGCAAAATCCTCTATTGTTTGTTCTTCCTTGAGAATATCGTCTTGGCTCTTGACCATTGTCAACTTCTGTTACCTAATTCAGGAGCACTGGCCATGATAAACACGACGATTACATGTGTTAGTCTCTCAATCTCTCAATCTCTCTCTCTCTCCATGTGTTTTTCTCATATTCTTTCCTTAGATTGCATTTATTTGTGTTTATTATTACTTACAAAATAAGTAATGCAGGATCCTGAAAAATTATTTTGGTTGTGTGTGTATCTGTGTGTGTGTTTTGTTTTTGTTTTTGCTTAGTTTTGTTTTTTTGCCTAAGATGTGTTCATACAAACACTTACTAGAGGGCCAGCAGGCTGTATGGAGGTTCAGATGGCTGGATCTCACATTTCTGACTTCACAGTTTGAGTCCCAGAACCAGCTGCTTGAAATTCACACTGGGTGCATGTGCATGCATGCCCAAAATCCCAAGAGAAGAATGGAGAAGGGATTGTGGCATGGCCATCCCCTCAGGACGGGGTGATTTCTAGCTCTCTCTCTGTCTCAGTTTCCAATGAGCACAAGTACCCTACAGAAAAAAAAAACCAAAAAGAAACAAAAAAAAACCACTTGCTAGAAAGCAATGAGATGAAACTGTTCTATGGTTAAGAAACTATGATGCTGGGAACCAGCAGTTAGCATAATGGCTATGTCGCTGGACTCCCACGTAGTCGACCGTGGTTCGTGTCCCAGACCCGGTGGCTTAAAACTCACGCTGTGCGCGTGTGCGTGCGTGCCCAAGATCCCGAGAGGAGAATGGAGGAGAAGGGATTGCGGCATGACCATCCCCCCTGGGGGGTGATTTCTTGCTTTCTGTCTCTATGTCTCTCTCTCTCTGTCTGGCGAGCGCACGCGCCCTATAGCAAAAAAAAAAAAAAAACCTCTCAAAAAAAAAAATCTATAATGCTATTTGTCACAAAAATAGAGATGCAGAGAAATAGAAGAATAAATATGTATAAATATGGTTTCATATATTTAATCTTGCAAACCCAACTCATAACAGTAAATTTGTGAAAACAAAACAACACACTAAGAAACTTAGAAAGTAACAATAACCATAAACAAAATACTACTGGAACTTAGCTGTACCACATCCTCAGTTCTGGTTTGGATGCAACACAAGTGTTTTAAATTGTATTGGGTGGAGGCCCTGGCAGGAAGGAAGCTTCGGATATTGCTGGAACATATCTTTGTTTGAGCAACAGCTAATGAGAAAGGTCACCATTATGCTTTGCTTTCAAACACTGAGTCTGTTTTGAAATTAGTACTGAACATTTCATCATAAATGCTGGTTCATAATCATTGAGGTATGCAGTCCTGTAGTATTGACATTTTTTTCTCCCAAATGGAGAATAAAAGCCGAAGTTTATATTCTCATCACTGTTTTGATCAGAATATGTCAGTACAAGATAAAATGATTTCTAATTCGATGGGCTCTGGAGTTCCTGGTTATTTACAAAACTCCAATAGTGAATTTAAGAGAAATTTAGCCTTCTCATTTTCCCCCTACAGTCTGAGTGTTATTTGTACTCTTGTTAAGCTCATTGCCAGTATTTGAGAAGCCAGGCTTTCTGGACTTTGTTTCCTAACGCTTACTGCGTTTGTTTAGTGGAACAAGTGAATGACGCTGAGATCCTAAGAGAGAGCTTACTTTTTTTTTTTTTTTTTTTTTTCGGTCTAGTGTTTCCTGACAATGCAGTAAACTTCAGAAGATCCCCTTCCAGAAAGGGTTAACTTGCTCGGAAAACAATAAAAGCAGTTAGAGCAAACATTTTGGTCCCAATTTTTGGGGGGAGGGAGCAGGCATCTATTAAATATCTCAGTTTATATTTTTGGTTGTCCCTGTTGGCTAAGCTGTTGTATTCCCATGTCCACAGCACGTTTCACTGTGGGAGACTGGACTCTCAGAATAAACTTTGGGAAAGGCTGGGTCCACCCTCTGGGGATGAGGGAGCCAGAAGGAGGAAAGGGAGGGGGTAAAGGAAAAGGGAAGGGGGGGCTGTCTTCCTGTGTTTGGATGACCTTTCCTTATGTTTATCCGGAGGGACTGGGCAGCTACGCTGTGTTTGGTGTCAGTCGGCCATGTTGCCCCATGTGATCTTTCCCTCAGCGTTTTGTGGGTAAAGGACCTTTGCTTCTGCTGGGAGGACTAGATTTAGTTCTCTGAGTTTAAAGAGAAAAAGAGAGAGAAAGAGAGAGAGAGAAAGGTAAAGAAAGAGAAAGAAAAGATAAACCACGTAAGTCTGCTAAGGGTGAGGGCCTAGAGAAAAGTCTTATGTGTCTGTATCTAAGATTCTCTACGAGGGGGGCGGAGGGGGGGACCTAGAGGCCTTTTGGAGCCATTGGAGGAAGGGCTCACTTGTACTTCTGCCCTCCTGCCGAGAAATAGCCTAAAATGCCCTCTTTCTTCTGAATCCTCACCATTTAGCAGAATGCTCAACCCCAGTTGTTGGGATTCTGTAACTATTTATTGAATGAGTAAGTGGGTGAATGAGTAATGGGCAGAGTCACTGAGTGGTGACTGGGTAACAGGCTGTGGGGTCCCCACAATACCTCATTCATTTGCCGGTTCCTGCTTTCAGGGCCCTGTGTAGCTCCACTTCAAAGAACCCAGTTTCAAGCTTCCTGGTCTCCCATTCCTGATGGGTGAATCACTGTTCCTTACGGGTGGCTGAGCCCAGCTCCTCTGGTTTTCACCTCTCTCATTTCAGCGCTGGCTCTCTTGGCTTAGGCTTAGAACTGAAATGGTATTCCCCCAGAGTAGCTATCCTTAATCCTCCCAGTCTTCTCCACCAAAATTAGATTTCTCAATATCCCACGTACTAAGCTCTTTCCATTTTCTTCATAGCACTTAACACGATTTCTAATTATATTCACTTCTGTGATAATCCACGTTAATGTCTGTGTTCTCTACTAGATGATGAACTCCTTGAAGAGAGGGATCATATTTCTTTTCTCATCATTTATCCTCAGCACTGGGTACAGTCCCTAACCTATAGTAAACACTCAGCAAGTGCGAATTAAATAAATGAACAAGCAGATTAATGAATACATTACATTAGATGGAGAATTCATACTAGATTACAGAGTAGGGTTAGAGAATAAAGATCAGAGTCTAAAAGTTCAATCCCAATCAGACCTTGGCCCCATTCAGGAGTTTAAGATTCTGGAAGAGGATGAAGTTTTGAGTCGTCAGGAAAGTCATGATGCATTTTTGCATAGAAAACCATAGAAAAGTAGGCCATAACTTTCGCGACAGCCTAATCATTAACAGACACACGTATCATTGAACATTTACCTTTGAAAACTCCTGGGAGTACCAGAAACTTTATCTTTCAACTCTACTCAAAATAGCAACTTCTTCCACTTTTCATAACAGCATTACTCTTGGTGACCAGGTAGCCAAACTGCAGAAGGACTCTTGACTTTTCCCTCTTATGCACACCACACAGCATCACGATACTTCTTATTGGCTTTTCCTTTCCACTCCCATGAGGGCTCTTATCTATTTTATTAGGGATTTTTTTTTTTTTTTTTTCTTGTGAGTTAGGACACTCAGCCCCATTTAACATAAGAGCAAAAACCAGGAACTTATTGGGTTGGGTCTCTGGGAAATTGAAAGGGATATTTGGCTTCAGATATGTCTAGATCCAGGGGCTCAGATACTGCTAAGGACTCCACCCTTCTTGCATCTCAGTGCTAAACTTTCAAAGTGGACACCTACCACCCCTGGTTCACAAGTTCTTCATAGCACGAGCGAAGACTCTGACTGCACCCACGTGACCATTCCTGAATCAGCCACTGGGTGGGTGGAGAGATGGCACACAGGCTGGAATTGACCTGCCTGGGTAACATGCTCACTTCTGACCCCTGTATGAGGAGAGGGGTACTGTTACAGAAAGAGTTCCTCTGGACCAGAAGATGGCATAATGGTTACATTGCTGGACTCCCACATGGCCAACTGTGGTTCAAATCCTGGACCCAGCAGCTTAAAACTTATGTCAGTCACATGTGCGTGCATGCTCAAAATCCCGAGAAGAGAATGGAGGAGAAGGAATTGTGGTGTGACCATTCCCCCAGGAGGTGATTTCTTGCTTTCTGGCTCTCTATCTCTTTAGCGAGTTCACACACCCTATAACCAAAATCTCTTTTAAAAGGGAGGGGGGGGCTTCTCAAGGAAAAGAATTATGTTACCAGGATGAGCTTAGGAAGTGGTATGAAATAACCAAAACCAACAGAACATCTTCCTGCAATAACCACCCCATGCCAGGTACAGAAGTAGCTCTTACCCTACATGGGCAGGATATTCAGGGGGAATAAGAATATGCTATGAAATTAGATTACTTCCATCCAAATTCTAGCTATTTCTCTTACTAGCCATGTTATTTTGGATAAGTTCATCTAAATTCAATTTTCTCTTAGTAAAACAGTGATATAAGACCTTCAGTGGGATATTATTCATTAATATTGAAGAGAAGGAAATTCTGTTACATGCTACAACATGGACCATTGCTAGAACCTTGAAGACATTATGCTAAGTGAAATAAGCCGTTCACAAAAGGACAAATACTGTATGATTCTGCTTACATGAAGTACTTTGAATAGCCAAACGTAGAAACAAAGTCAAAAGGTGGTTGGGGCTGGGGAGTGAGGAGAATAGAAATGATGGTTAATGGGTACGTTCTGTTTTGCAAGACAGAAAAGAGTTCTGGAGTTAGATGGTGGTGATGTTTGCACAGCAACGCGAATGAACTTAACATTCTTGAATGGTACACTTAAAAATTATTAATATGGCAGGAGCCAACAGGTGGCATGGTGGTTGGGGCACTGGACTACTACGTGACTGACTGTGGTTTGGGTCCCGGATCTGGTGACTTGCTTTCTCATCTTCCCTCTTCCCTCTCTCTCTTTCTCTGGTGAGCACATGTGCCCTGTAGCAAATAAAATATGGAACCAGCAGATGGTGTAATGGTTATGTTGCTGGACTCCCATGTAGTCAACCACGGTTTAAGTCCCAGACCTGGTGGCTTCAAACTCACGCTGGGCACGTGTGCATGTGTGCCTGAAATCCCAAGAGGAGAATGGAGGAGAAAGGATTGCAGTGTGGCCATTACCCCTGGGGGGTGATTTCTTGCTTTCTGTCTCTCTGGCAAGTGCACATACCCTATAGCAAAAATCTCTCAAAAAATAATAATAATGATAAATGAAGTTAAATAAATAATTCTTTTTAAAAATGATTAAGGGACCAGCAGTTAGCGTAATGACTATGTTGCTGAACTCCCTTGTAGTTGACCGTGGTTCAGATCTTGGACCTGGTGGCTTAAACTCATGCCTGGTGCATGTGCGTACATGCCCAAGATCCCAAGAGGAGAATGGAGGAGAAGGGATTGCAATGTAGCCATCCCCCCTGGGGGGTGATTTCTCACTTTCTGTCTCTCTGTCACTCTCTGTCTCTCTGGTGAGCACATGCACCCTGTAGCAAAAACCTCTCAAAAAAGAAAAAAATCAAAATGGCAACATTTAGGTTATATGTAAATTTTACTACCATGAAAAACAACAATAGTGATGAAAGCGGTAAGTGTGGTAACAGGCATAAAATACTTAGTGCAGTGTGAACAACAGCAAGTGCTCAGTAGGTGACATACTACTGTTCTCCTAACTACCCTAGAGATATTACCACCCCTATACTTACAGCTGACTAAATGGAGACTCGGTGGTTCAGCAACTGATCCAAGTCCACCCAGCGAGAAAGTGGCAGAGTCAGGCTCACACCCAGTGCTCAACTCCTAAACCCCTGTTATTTTCTGTTATACCACGTGGTTTCCCAGTACTCTACTTGCTAACTACTTCTCCTGATATCTTTTAATGCTGCTTTGATTATGTTAAACTCCTGCTGATCAAAACTTTCGGAATCTACCTCTGATCTAAAGCTCAAATGCCTCTTCCTGGAACAGTTGTTTTGCAGAATGAGCCATGACTTTTCTAGCCTTATTGCAATGTCAAGGCCCTGCTTTACCCTGTGTTCTTTATGGCCACAGCCATATACTGCTTTCCCGCAGGGACAACGTGGAAACTCTGCCCACTTTTCTTTCTTGTCTTTTTTTTTTTTATTTTAATTTTGATTTGCTGGAGGGCATATGTATGTACCAGAGCAAGAAAGAGAAAGGGAGAGAGAGACAGTGAGAAAGCACTCCCCTCAAAAGCACTCCTGCCATAGGAGGTAGCCATATTGCAATCCCTTCTCTTCCATTTCTCCTTTCAGGATATTTTGGGCATGCACACATACTCACCCGGTGTTTTTTTCATGCCACTGGGTTTGGGGATTGAATTACATAGTCAGCCATGTGGGATCCAGCCACCTTAAACACTACCACCAGCTGGCCCTCTACCCACTTTTCAATGCTCAACTCAAGACCTAACTCCTCCAGACAGTGTCCCCTAACTGAGAGACACAGTCATTTCTTCTTCACTGCTATAGTGATTATTATTCTTAATATTTTTCTTAAACATTTTTCTTTTGTTTTCAAAAGTATGCTTATTAACATAGAGTAGCTGTACATATTTGTGGAGGTACAATGTGATTTTGTAGTACAAGAACACAATGTGTAATGACGCATAGGTTAGTGAGCAGACCCACCATCTCAACCACTTGTCATTACTTGTGTAGGAAACATTTAAAATCTTCCCTTTTAGTTATTTTGAGATCCATCATGAATCGTTGCCATCTATATTCTCCCTTCAGTATTTTATACCAATAGAGTTTATTATTTGATAGCAGTGCATAAAAGGCTGCTTTGATAACTTGGTACTTCAACTGATCACATCTTAACCTCCACAGCAGACAGTCAGTTCACGGAGAGCAAGAATTGTGTCTGGTACATCTTCAAATTTCCCTCAATGCCAGATTAGTGTTTTGCATTGAGCAGTGAGCAATCAATAACCATTTGTTAATGATGCTGGTGCAGGAAATATTTTCACATGGCCATCATCTGGACCAAAGAAAAGCCTGTATTATTTTCTTGCTTGTTAGAAAAGATACTGGAAATTTTCCTTGTACTTTTAGGTCAGTTCAGGACATGATGCTTCCTAGTCAGCAGAGAAATGAAAAGATTGAGCCTGGGTAAAAAACTGATCTGCTGGTGGGTCCGGATGAGCAGCAGATGTCTCTTGCTGATTAAATTCTGAGAGACAGAAGCAAGCAAAAGTATTTATGGAGCAATCAGAGACAAGGCAGTGTTTTTGTTGTTGTTTTGTTATTTTGTTATTTATTTTGTTTTGTTTTGTTTTTAGAATATCTCTAAAGATCTATGGGACTAGCAGATGGTGTAATAGTTACATTGCTGGAATCCTATGTGCTCAACTATAGTTTGAGTCCTGGACCTGGTGGCTTAAAACTCATGCCAGGCACATGTGTATGCATACCCAAGATTCTGAGAGGAGAATGGAGGAGAAGGGATTGCGGTGTGGCCAGGCCCCTGGGCAGGGGAGTGTTTTCTCACTTTCTGTCTCTCTATCTCCCTGGTGGGTGCACACATCCTATAGCCAAAAAAAAAAAAAAAAAAAAAAAAAAAATCACTCTCTCAAACAAAAAAAGAATATCTCAAAAGATCTAACAGGTCACTTCAGGTTCTGCAAATAGTACCTACTGTGCAGACCCTTCAGTCTCTACAAAAATATTGGAAATGGTAGTCGCTAGTCATGACGCCTTCAAGTCCCTATACCTTTCTTGAAGACTCTGACTTACCTCCAGCCCGAGCTCAAAGGCTAGTCCTCTATGGACCATGCAGAAGTTCCCCAGAAAATAGTCAAAGTCAGGGTGCTGGAAAAGGGCAACCCCAGCTAACAATCAGTGGGATGCCCCATGTCGCAATTCCGAGCTATCATGATTGGTTCTAATTGGTCAGTTCCTTTTTTTTTTTTTTTTTTTTTTAGTTTTTAAGACTCACCTATGGGCAGAGGGGACAGCACAGGAGCACAGACAGTTCTATAGTGGAAGCATAAAGCACCAATGGGAGAACGATAGAAGATGCAGCAAGGACACATAGGAAAGGAACAGAACTCGCAAACATTTGCACCAATCATTTGGGAAGATGAGCAGGGAAGTGCTTTGAGTAGATGCACATTTTTAAAGGATGGCTGAGACAATTTAACAGGCTTTTTTAATGGGCCAAGTGAGAGGTGAAAAAGATGAAATGAAAACTCGGCAGTGCTAATGAATGGGGCCATGTGTGGGGGGTTTGATGTAGTAGATAGATTTCTTTTTCAACAACATGGACCGGATTTATGATTGGACACAGACGGTTGGAGTATGTGTCAAGAGGAGTCCAAATCTGAATTGTGATATTCAGAATGGTGGTAGATGCTAAGGATACACTGATGTCTCGTGTTTATTTTCAGTCTGACCTCAAAGTTTCAGGAGTTACGTTCTGGTTGATCAGATAAATGAGCAGAACAGTTGAATGTGAGGTTGCTGGCAGCTCTCGAGAAATGTGGTTGCTCCACCTGACCACAGTTTGGTTTAGTGAAGATTCTAGACTGGAGCACTGACTCATTTAGAATTGCACTAGTCCACCTTCCTGTGCCTGAAGGAAATGCGGAGTATCTTCTACAGGCAGATGGGAACTATGGAGACAGCAGCTAGATGCCTTCAGACCAAGCCACTTCAAATCCAGCGTGCAGGGCATCATTTCCTCTTCCTGCAGTGGTTGAGCGCTGGATATCACTGAGGGCACAACAGCTTCTTTGTGTCTTTCCCCACCTCCCAGGCAGATGAGAGAGCCAGATGGGAATGGGGAGCATCCTGAGTTCAGGAAGCCCCAGAGGAGAGACTGAGTTATTTCCTCAGGGTGGAACAGAGAGTACTCTGCAGAAGGCTGGGTTCACAGGGAGGAAAATATAAAAAGTTTGGTTTATGCTATCCATGGAGTTACTCTCATGGCTGTCCTCTTTAATAGTTCTTTGAGGCGTCAGTGGGTGGCACAGCAGGCAAATGCTGTACTCTTCGAAGCTGACCCCATAGGAAGGTTCTGGATTTGTATCCCAAGACCTCTCAGAGTACGCAGGACACACATGTGCTCATGATCTGGGCCTGGCTGGAGCTAGCAGTAGACCACAGCATTGAGACCCTGTCGGGGGTTCTCTTTCTTTTCCCTCTCTCAGAAGACACACAAATTTGGGGGCCAGCAGGTAGCATGGTGGTTAAGGTGGCTGAACCACGACTGACTGTGCAATTTAAGTACCAGACCCAGTGGCTAGAAAAACATACATGTGCGTGCGTGCATGCCCCAAATTCCAAGAGAACAGAAGAGAAGGGATTGCTGCATGGTTATCTCCTCTAAGGATGCTTTTCTCTCTGTCTCTCTCTCTCTCTAGTATGTACATAAGCCCTGTAGCAAGACAGAAAAATAAGTAAATAAATATATAAACTTAAAAAAAATCTTTTAACTTTGCTTGTCTAAGCAAAGGAAAACATAATAAATAAACCAACAGGCAATTTGAAACTTTAGTTGACTGTTATGTTTTATCTGGATTTTAGGTCTTCAATTTTCTAACTTGGAATTTTATTTCAAATGATATTTTTTTAAAGACTGGCAGCAATTTATCCCCTAAATGAAGACCAAGACTATGGTATCTTTATAGTTTTAAAAGTGAGCTGTGCTTTGGACCTGTAAAGAAATATTCAGATATCATAACCTGAAAATCACCTCTGAGTTTTCCCACACTCTAACAAATCCCTAAACTGCCAAATGGATGTGTACCAACATTTTCAGATTCCCCTGGGGACACATTTGAGAATTCTTCATTCCAAAGAAAGAAAATGTTAGGGGAAAATATGCACACTGAAAAAGTGGGGGTTTTACACCAAAAGTGCCCTCCTCTCACAAGGAAAGTATCTCAAATACAAAATGATAAAATACATATATATTTTTTATCTCCTGTGTGTATATATACATACATGACAAATTATTTATACACTACAAAGCTTCATTGTAATTTATCTTTCTTGCCCACAAACTAACACTTTCATTGTGTAAAGAAGTTTAAAACATGGGACCAACAAATGGCATAATGGTTACATCACAGACTCCCACATAGTTGACCCAGACCTGGCGGCTTAAAACTCACACCAGGTACGTGTGTGTGCATGCCCAAAATCCCGAGAAGAGATTGGAGGAGAAGAGATTGCAGGGTGCCCATTCCCCTGAGGGGGTGATTTCTTGCTTTCTGTCTCTCTGTCTTTCTCTGTGTCTCTGGTGAGTGCACGTGCCCTATAGCAAAAATCTCTCTCAAAAAAAATTTTTTGAGAGACTTTTTGCTATAGGGCGTGTGCGCTCGCCAGACAGACAGAGAGAGACATAGAGACAGAAAGAGAGAAATCACTCCCCAGGGGGGATGGTCACACCGCAATCCCTTCTCCTCCATTCTCCTCTCGGGATCTTGGGCATACACGCACACGCGCCCGGCGTGAGTTTAAGCCACCGGGTTCGGGACACGAATCGTGGTCGACTACGTGGTAGTCCGGCGACATAGCCATTACGCTAACTGCTGGTTCAAAAAAAAAAAAAAAAAAAAAAAAAAAAATTTAAAACAACAGCAAAACAGGGGCCAGCAGATTTAGGGTGTTAGACTCCCATATGGCCAACCACAGTTCAAGTTCTGGACCTGGTGGCTTGAAAATTACACAGGGTATGTGTGTAAGTGTGCCCAAAACCCTAGGAAGAGAATGATGGCAAAGGGACTACAGCATGGCCACCCCCCATTTGGAATGATTTCTCACTTTCTCTCTCTGTCTCTCTCTGGAGCACACATGCCCTATGGCAAAAACTAAAAAGAAAAAAAGTTTTTAAATACATTAATAAAATAAAAAGTTGCACTTCTCTTCATTTATTTACATATATTCTTATTTGGTGCATAAAAAACCACAATTATTTCTAGTCTGTCTTTACTGAACAAAGACAAATAAATACAAATATCTTATTTTTTTTTTTGGTCTCTTTCTCCCTCCATTATGTTTATCTTACCAAACCCAATCCTAGTGGGAATCTAATCAGATCATTCTCCATGCCTATTATTTTTTTTAAATATTTTGTTTAACTTTATTTATTTATTTATTTTTAATTTGACCAGAGAGAGACAGACAGAGAGAGAGAGAAGCAAGCCGCCAGGTCCCGGACTCAGACCATGGTCGGCCATGTGAGAGTCCAGAGCCCTTAACCACCATGCTACCTGCCGGCTCCCTTCCATGCCTATTCTTGAGCAGCTAGATAGCGATGAAGAAAAGCACCCAAACGGCAAGCTGATGCTGTCGTAAATTCTTTATCGGATCCTCATCTGTGTGACCACCTGATGGTCTTGCTCCTCTACCCTATACGACGGTTTCATACCTTCACCTCTCTTTAAATATCTGATCACCTCTGCACCCTTTTCTAACCAGATGACTGTGGATAATACTTCATACAGAAAAGATAAGCAAACCATGACCAAAATCCCAGTGGGATTTTATAATGGAATATTAAGTGATTATAAACATTGTCAGAAAACAAAATGAAACAAAACCAAGAAAATGAGAAAAACAAGAATAGGGGTAATATCACCCTATCAGTATCAAACAAACTATAAAACTACTGTAATTAAATAATGTGAAATTACAACCAGAATAGACAATATATCAATGGCACAGAACAGCGATAGCATATAAAAATAAAATAAGATAAAGGTAGTATTTCAAAACAGTGTGAAGGGGTAGACTATTTAACAAATGGTTGGAAAAACCAACTAGCCATCAGGAAAAAAAAATAAAGTTATAGAAGAGTCTTCAAAAAATTTATGGAAAATGACTGTTGCCAAAAAAATAATGCACACATTGACAAAAAAAATTGGCACCAAAATAAACTTATAACTTAATTTTGTTTTTCCATTAGCTTTTTGAAGTCCTTTCATATGTCTGCTTCTTATCATTTAAAAAAAGAAATAGATTTTTCAAAACCATATTAAATATAAAACAAAATTATTTATGTACTAAATGGACATACAGAAAAGAGATGATAAGTATCATGATGGGGAAGACCTTCCAAAGCAAGACTTAACCGAAGAAATCACCCAAGACTGAGTTCCTGTACAGCTACACCTAGCAAAGCACTGGTGTGCTGAATTTTTCTTACTCTAGTAACAGTAATTATGATTAATACTCAAGAGTTCCTGTGACTCTACTTCATTTCTCTCTGTGTATCTTTGTATCTTTAGTGGGTTACACAGGGCTTGGCAAAAATATGAGCTCCAAGTTAGTTGATTTGACTTGAATAAACACAAATTACTTTGATTATGGTAGTATCAATACTTCATAATACCCTAATGGAGCCTTCCTGTGGCCTGGTGGTTTGGCTGGATCTCATATGGCTGATATCACATTTTGAGTTCCAAGCCCAGTGGCTTGAAAAATATGCCAGGCACCTGTGTATGTATGCCCAAAATCCCAAAACAAGAAATGGAAGAAAAGGGATTGCAGCATGACCATGCCCCTTTGAAGAGTACTTTTTCATTTTCCCTCTCCTTTTCTCTCCAATGACCATATGAGCCCTCTGGCAAATTAAAAATAATAGTAATACCCAAACAATAGTAATCCTTCTTCATTTATAAAATATTCTCACATAGGTCATTTGGTGAACCTCTTCCCCACTCCCAAAAAAATCTGCAAAGTACAGGAAGATGGAAGTGATAATATTAGCAATTTATTTCCTTTTCCCCTCTCCTGCTTCATCAGAAAAATTAAGCAGTTTCCCCAAGGCTTGATCCAGGTCTCTTTCAATTAGGTCATCCCGTCTCTAATTATAAATTGGTACAAAAGCCAGGTGGGGCATTTGGGGATTATATTCCTTAATTCTACAGAAAAACATAGTGTCTGGGAAAATAGGATTAAAAATGCCTAAGATCTACCCTCTTTTTCTACAAAGAGGTAGTATATAATGCCTGCCGTAATATCCGAGCCAAGTCATATCATCGCTTTTCTTTGTTTTCATTTCTGTCATATGGGCTTGTATCTTGTGCACCATTTAAATCCTCCTGATCTTGCTTTACTCCAGCCGTTTTGAGCCAGTTTCAATGGTGCAACCTGAGGTGGCCTTGCCTCCTCATCTACCTCATCCTTTCACTCCCCCCCTTGGAGTTTCTGTGGTGTCCCCGTGGCAACCCTGAAGAGAGGGGAAATCGATGCCCATAGGAAATCCCTGATTGATGGTGATGGGAATCTCTGGTAAATTCTCCCCTTTTCATTGCCCCGGGTGGACAGTTCCGAGACACATTCCCTAAGTCTCCTCAGAAGATAGCATGCGTTTGAGCCGCCCATAGCTCTGAGCATAGTTATCCATCCTGTACTGAGCTTCCCTCCTCTGCTTCCCAAATGAACGGCGTGGGTGGGTGCTGGTGCTTTCAAGCCTTAGCTCAGGCCATGATTTGAGGGAAGTCCAGAGGCAGAAAGGACTGAACGGCTTACTTTTTTTTTTTTTAAAGAGAGAGATTTTTGCTATAGGGCACTTTCACTTGCTGGAGAGACAGAGAAATACACAGAGACAGAAAGTGCCATGCCACAATTCCTTCTCCATTCTCTTCTCAGGATTTTGGGCATGCATGCATACGTGCCTGGCATGAGTTTAAGTCGCTGGGTTCAGGACTCAAACTGTGCTCAACTACTTAAGAATCCAGTGACATAACCATGATGCCATCTGCTGGTCCCTTTAAAAAGAGAGCTATTACTGTAAAATAATACTTCCTAACATTTGTTTCATGCTTTCAGATATCCCTGGTTTTGTTTTTGTTTTTGTTTTTGTTTTTAAAGTTTACTATAGGGTGCATGCACTCACTGGAGAGGAAGAAAGTGATAATTCAACCCCCCTCAGGGATTGTTGGCCACAACCCCTTCTCTTCCAATCTCCTCTCAGGATCTTGGGCACACATACACATGTACCTGCTGTGATTTTTGAGCCATCAGGTCCAGGACTTAAACCACACCATCGGTCATATGGAATCCAGGTGTCCCGGGGCCACCTACTGGCCCCAGGAATCCCTATTTTATTGTCACAACCAACTTATGAGAGATATCACTATTTCCTTTTCAGAGATGAGGAAACAGAGGCTCCAAGAAGTTAAGTAACTTGGCCAGGGTCATAACAGCTAGAGAATGGAAGGACCGGGACTCCGCAAAGGTCCTCTGAGGGAGGTCAGCGCCTGCTTGCTATAACACAGCTGTGTCCTATCATAATATTTGCAGTGGGCTTTGATCTCAGTGCCTAGCACTCTGGAAAGTGCCCTTCCTTGCTTATCAGCTCTCTGCCATGACACTCACAGCTGTTCCAAACACGTCCACGCTTTTTTCCAGCCTCAGCTACACCAAGCATAGATGATTTTTTGTTGTGAGTAAAAAGGAATAGAACAGTAGCTGGAGAGAAGAATGTGAGACAAGGAAAGGGTTTCGAGGGTGGGAAATATTTGAGCAGATGCACATGCTGAAGGGAGCCACTTAGAAAAAAGGAGGGATGGATGGTTCAGGAGAGAATGAGTAGGTGAGAGAGGATAGGGCTCAGTGCAGAAGGAAAGGACTGGTTTTTGAAGGAATGAAGGCCAGTTCCTCTGTTCCAACAAAAGGGCAGAGAAGGGGGACCAGCAGATGGTAGAAAGGTTACATTGCTAGACTCCCACATAGTTGACTATGGTTCGAGTCCTAGACCCAGTGGCTTAAAACTCACACCAGGTACATGTGCGTGTGTGCTCAGATCCTGAGAGGAGAAAGGAGGAGAAGGGATTGCGGCGTGGCCATCCCCCTGGGGGCTGATTTCTCGCTTTCTGTCTCTCCCTCCCTCTCTCTCTCTCTCTCTCTCTCTCTCTCTCTCTGTTTCTCTGGTGAGCTCACACACTCTATAGCAAAATCTTTTTTAAAAAAGAAAGAAAAGGGCAGAGGAGGAAACTCCTTCTTATAAGTTCAGGTCTCTAGTTAAGTTAAAATCTCCCTTATTCAAAAATACAAAGCCAAAGGATCTTTGATCTTACATGGCACGGTTCATGAAGACAGGAGACATGTCCAGTTTGCCTATTGCAATAGCCCAGTACTGACCCCTCAGAGAGGATCCTCAATAAGTATCTGTGGCTAAATAGGTATAAATAAATATACATTTTCCTTCACCACCAGAAACTTCTAAGACTAATAGTGAATGGTCAAGAAATGGTTACTAATGTTCTTAAGTAAGAACTTTAGGAAAAAGTTGAAATGAGCCACAGATAAATCATTCGTCCAACCCTTGCTATTTATGATGGGTAAATACACACATGAGGCCCGAAGAAAACAGCTGCCCATGTGCGGTGGTGGAGCCCTTGCCTGGCAAGGGCTCAGTACCTGAGCCAGAAAGGCAGAGAGACTGTGTTAGGTTGTCAGGAAAGTCGTGACATGGTTTTCTATTCAAAAATGTGTCATGACTTTCCCGACAACCCAGTAGTATACAAAGAGCTCAGGTGAGTAAGCAGGAAAAGGGCAGTCCTGAGAGGAATGAGCCTCAGCTTCCTGCACCAATTTGAGGAAGGGCATCTATGGCCGGGGAAGACAGTGCCCCCGCTCAGCCCTTGGGGAAGGCCATGTAGAGGTCTCCATGTACAAGCCTTTCAAAGGAACATGTTGAGCACGCACAGAAGAAACCAGTCAGTCTGTTCAGAAATGTGCTCAAAACATTCTCACAGGAGGAACCACTGAGGGAGCTGAGTGTGTTTAATCCTCGCAAAGACTCGAGAGGACCTTAATAGTGATTTCCCAATATGTGAAGGGCTGCTACCTTTCTAGCACATTCCTTCTTTTTTATTTTGTTGTTGCAAGAGGATGCATACGAGAGAGAGAGACTGCAAGGAGTGAGGTCATGCTACCATCCTTTTTCCTCCTTTTCTTGACTCCATCAGGAATTGGGACATACATATACACACAGCTGGCATGTTTTACAAGCTGCTGGGTCCTGGATTTGAACTGTGGTCAGCCATGTGGCATCCAGCTCCACATGAACTGTGCTCAACTACTGTGCTATGGGACCAGCCCTTTAGCACATTCCTTCTACAACCTCGAAGGCAACCATTTTTGACTTCACATGGGCCACCTCTTGACTGATCCTGCCTCCTCTGAGCTATATCACTTCCTCCACTGGCTAGCTCAGTTTCATAGGTCAACACAGTGATCAATTCCTTGGGGGTTTTTGTTTTTGCTTTATTGTTGTTAAGTTTAGTTATTTCTTGTAAGACAGAGAGCGAGCATGCACCCCACAATACCACAATCCCCTCTTCAATACCACAATCCACCCCAGCCTCGGCCAGCCCCATATCATGGGAAGGCACATGCCTGGCATCCTCAAGGAGGTCTCCGGCCTAAACCCACAACTTTCCCACATGAGTCAGCCTCCCAAAGCATCACATTTTACCATTTGCCATCATCCAGCCCTTAATACCTTGTTTATATCCTCAAATTTCTCACCTTTTTACCTATTTGGTGCTTGCCTTAGGACTAGAGGGGAGACCTGGGACAGGGCAGCGTCCTAGGGTCCAAGGCCTAATTTACAATTCATGACTGTTAGAGGGAAACCTTCCTTCCTCATTCCCATGTCTGTAGGTGAACTAGGGTCACTCTCCTGGATTCCGCTCTCCCACGTGCCCTTCCTCATTTCACCCACACCCAATGGAATGAAATACCCAATTCATGACTTTGGAAGAATAAACTGGACCTGCCCCAGGTGTTCCCACCTGGTGGGAACACCTCTTCCCCCTTGGCAGCGAGCAGTCTATAGGGGGTTCCTCACTTACTGACTTTTCTCCTGCTGTAAGTTTCAGATGAGGCCCCCTTGGAAGGTCTGAGATGGTCCACTGAAGTGTGGGCCCTGCTGGGTAAGCCTGTCTAGTTCTAGGGTTCAGTATAGGAAAGCTCATTTGGTTCTCAAATCTAAGCCACGTTTTTCAGCTGCTATTTCCCTCCCTCCTGAAAGGGGTTCACTACCTTCAAAGAACATCACTTCCCCTCTCTTCTTGGGGGATGGAGGCAAAAGACCCCACGGACTTGACCTTTCTTGCTCTCTCTCTCGCCTCCTTACCACCCCCCAGTCTGTTCCCGGAGAGAACGGGCCCTCAACTGCTCTGGTGCACCAGGGACTTGGTTAAGTGCAACACGAGTTTGTTAGATCAAATAAGAGAAGCTATTAAATTTTAAAGGAGGCCACACTGAGGGGCAAAGGGGGGCAAAGGGAGTTTGGTGTTTTCATCTTAAAGATTCAACCATAACATCAAATTTTACGTGCCCTGAGACTTTTCATGCTGCCGGCAATCCTCAGCTGATTGCCTCAATCAACTCATTCTCCCATTTTCCTAGGGAGATGATTTCACTGATTCTTGCCTCTCCCTTTTTTTTTTTTTTTTTTTTTTTTTTTTTTTTTTCTTTTTTTCTTTTTCTTTCTTTCTTTCTCTTCTTTTTTTTTTTTGGAGAGGTTTTTGCTATAGGGCATGTGCACTTGCCAGAAAGACAGAGAGAGACAGAGAGACAGAAAGCGAGAAATCACCCCCCAGGGGGGATGGCCAAGCTGCAATCCCTTCTCCTCCATTCTCCTCTCAGGATCTTGGGCACACATGCACATGCGGCCAGCGTGAATTTAAGCCACCGGGTCCAGGACTCGAACCGTGGTCAACTACATGTGAGTCCAGTGACTGCTGATCCCAAACTCCCTTGTTTTCAACTGCTCAGCTTTCTTTTCATATTTCTAACAAAATAAAAGCATAAGAAGCTTACACACTTGTCTCACTAAGTCTGTCAAATGTCTGCACTTGTATCCTTCTATGCTGCCTTCCCTCCTGTCACTGGGTTCCTCTCCAAGGCCAACCCTCACCTGGGCCCTGGTCTCTTTCCCTTCCCCCATACTCTTGCAATTGTCCTCCTGTCTGCATCATCGGTTTCCGCCACCTACCGATTTACTCGAACAAACTCGCAAACATGCTATGATCTCTCTCGTCTATAACAAAACACCTTCCTTACATCTCATATCCCTGTCCAGCTATACACCTAATTTCTTTGATTCTCAGTGTGGCAAATTTCCTTGAAAAATGTATTATATTTGGTGTCTCCATCATTCCACTTCACCTTCCCTCCATCTACAAGAGAGCCCGTGAACTCCGTGGTGCCAAGTCCGGGGCAGTTCCTATTAGCACTGAACAAATCGGATCACAGCCTCCTCTATTTTCTTCTCCCTCTCCTTCTCTCTTCCTTTTTCTCCTCTTCCTCCTTCCTTCCTCTTCTTCTTCTCCTTCCTTTTTTAAGTAATTTATAAAAAATATTTTAAATTTAATTTTACTTATTTATTTATTTTTAGTTTTGACCAGAGAGGGACAGAATGAGAGAGACTCAAGGGTGGAGAGAGTGAGAAAGCAAGCCACCAGGTCCAGGACTCAAACTGGACAGCTGTGTGGGAGTCCAGCGCCCTTAAACGCCACACCACCTGCTGGCCCCAAAGTAATTTTTTTAACCGTTGTTCACAATAAAGCTGAGAGAAGATGCAGCGATACCACCATCCCCACCCACTCCCACCATCACCCTGCTCCTTCTTTAAGATCTGCTTAAATCAAGCTATGCCTCCTCACCTCTTTTGTTGGATACCACAGCTTCCTGGATTCTGAATAGGAAGGGAACCAGAGTTCAGTCCTCAGACCCCACCTTTTCTCCATCCACACTTCACTTGGTCTGGGGCTTTATATACCATCTATATGCTGACAGCCATGAAGCTGAAATTCCAGTCTGGGCTTCTTCCCTGAACCCCACACAGACTCCAACTGCCTTCTCATCACGTCCTCCTGGATGGCTAATGAGCAGGTGAAACCGAACACATTAGAACTTGAGCTCCTGGTCTGTCCCTCAACCTGCAGACTTCCCCATCGCGGGAAACGACAACTTCATCTTTTCTCGTTGCCCTGGACAAATCTCACTTCCTGTCCTCTCCCTCCTGTTGTTTCTCGCCCTTCAGCCTTTGTACTCCCTATCTGAAATGCTCTTCACCCTAGTTATCCACCCACGTGGCGTGTTTCTTTACTTCATCGGGGTCTCTTCCATCATGGCATCCCTGACCGTCTCAGTCAAGAAACAAGCCCTTCTGTCTCCCCACAATTACCATTTGCTCTATTTTTCTGCATAGCACTTACTCACTCCTGCTAGACCCCTCCTAATTGTTGAAGGTACGTGTCCCCACTAGAAGGAGAGTTTATAAGGGTAGAATCTGAATATTTCATTTACTGCTCCCATGCTTAACACTTTAAAAAGTACCTAGTATGCAGCAGGCACTTAGTTTAAGAATGAAGTCCCAGAGAGGTCACAGTGTTCAACAGCACAAGGCCTGCCCCAGGGAAACTGCTCGGTAGTATCCTTGGTGTTGGCAAACTGTGAACATCTGGAGAGTATGTCGGAAGTCTGGGTAAATATCTGAACTCAAGGTACTATGATTCTGTGGAATCGTACTCCCTAAGATTATCAGTATGTCTCTGAACACCAAACCCAGGGGTCTTTCTCAATTATGATCCTTGCAGATGAAGTTTTCTCTCTCTCTTCCTTGGGCCTAGGAGGCAGCACTGAGCTGGGTCCTCCACCCATCTTTGACCCCTCTGTGGCTTCTCTTCCTCTTGCTTGCTGGTCCTTTAAACCAATGTAGGTGTTAGCCAACACTGGTTTTGACTTTCCTGTTTTTTAACACTCTTTCTAAATGCCTGTTACTCATTATCTTTAGATAGTATCAATAGCATGAGAAAGATTAGAAAAAATGTTTGAAGGAATACTGAGAGCAAAACTGGGGCCGCATAGAAGGCCCAGGTTCAGTCCCGTCCAGTTTGAACATGCCAGGCATAGTTGTGCACCATGACCCTACCTAGTTGGGCGGCCAGAGCACTGTGACACAATGAGATCTCGTCAAAGGTATCTGTCTCTCTCTCTCTGAGAAAAAGCAAACGAAACATATTTTCCTTTGCATTTTGGTAAAGCAAGGTTGTTGTTATTTATTTTATTTTATTCATTATTATTATTTAATTTGTACAGAGAGAAAAGAGAGAGAGGGAAAGTGAGAAAGCAGGCCACCAGGTCTAGGACTTGAACTACATTTGGCCATGTGGGAGTCCAGCCCCTTAGCCATCATGCCACCTGCTTTCAATACACCTAATTTTGACCCAGAAGACCTAGGTTAGAGCTTAGCTCTATCATTTACCAGTTTTGTGGGGAAAAGACTCCTAACTTCTCCAAGTTTTTGTTTCTGCATTTATAAAATGATGATCATGGGGCCAGCAGGTGGTGTGGTGGTTTGGGGCACTGGACTCCCACATATCCAACCGTGGTTTGAGTCCTGCACTTGGCATGCTTTCTCATCTCTCTCTCTTTCATCAAATTAAAAAAATAAATAAATGGATAAATAAAGTTAAATAAAATTTTTTTAAAAAAAATTAGTATCGTGATAGCTTACATACATTGTCTTAATGTATGAGATTTGAATTATGCCTGCATGGAAAGGTTTATATAAAATCTGACTTGGATGCAATCCCACAAGGGGATTGAACCACAGTTCAAGTCTCAGTCCCCGTGGCTTGAAAAACACACCAGGCACATGTGCACGTGTGCCCCAAATTCTAACAGGATGGAGAAATGGGATAGAAGGTATTGCAGCATGACCACACCCCATTGGAGGGTGCTAGCTCCTGTCCTGTCTCTCTTTGGAGAGTACATGTGCCCTCTGGCATTTTTTAAAAAATAAGTACATTTTTAAAATCTAACTTCATCTATAAACAGAGATTCTATATGAATGATAGATTTTTTTATTATTTTATTTAAATTTATTTATTTATTTTCATTTGACCAGAGAGAGTTAGACAGACAGACAGACAGACAAAGACAAAATGAGAAAGCAAGCCACCAGGTCCAGGACTCGAACTGCTGTTGGCCATGTGGGAGTCCAGGCCTTAACCACCACACCACCTGCCAGCCCTGAATGATAGACTATTAAAATGGGTGAATAAGCCATTATCTTTAGGGAGTAATAGTTGATATGGAGAATTGTCTTTTTATTTTTATGTATTTGCAGGGGAAAAGGTGCATGTGTAGACCCATGACTTTTTAAAAATTATTTGTTTAATTTTATTTATCTTTTTTTTTTTTTCCTCTTAGTTTGCTACAGGACTCATGTGCTCACCAGAGAGAGAGAGGGAGAGAGAGAGAGAGAGAAAGTAAGAAAGCAAGTTGTCAGGTTGGGGACTCGAAACCACGATCACCATGTTCCCACATGGTGCTTTAAACACCATGCCACCTGCTGGTCCTGGGCCCATGATTTTTCGTTAGGTCTTATATAAAGACCATGCTACACTGTCCAATCATAGATAAACGGTAACTGTCCATAGACCCGAAATTATATTTTCAAATAATCTAAAAATATGCGACCGATAGAATTGAACTGAAATGCTCCCCTCCCACCACCACCACCACCACCGGCCAGGCCTCCATTTCCCTCCTAGAAGTTAACAGTCGTGACTTCTCATTGGCTTCCGGAGCACCAGCCCTGCGTATTTGCTGGTAGGTGGAATCCGACTTGATCCTCTTCCCCAGTGGCGGGGGCTCATTTGGGGTTTCAGGCGGGCACATCAGCACATTCCTGTGTAAAAGAGGGAAAGTGTGGCAGATTCCCAGCTGGGCTTGCCTTTCAGTTGCGGAGCAGACCTTCAAGTTCAGTTTTGTTTTTCCGCTTTTGTTTATTTCCTCCCTGCCCGCCCTCCACTGCCCCATGGCATGTGAGTGTACACTTGGAGGGAACAAAAGTTCCTACCTGCTTTATGGTTAGTTCCATGAGAAACTTAATAACTAGCAGTAGGAAATATTTGCAGCTGCTCAGCTGATATTTTAACAGCTCTTGTCTAATCGTTAACACACAAACCTCTCACCAGAATATTTGTGGGGGATGCTTTCTTAACAGGATCTAAAATCAGCCCTTTCCCAAAAATCCTGTTAAAAATTACACATTTGGAATTTTGTCCTAGTCAGACTCAGCTGCTGAGTTCCCTTTTGGTATTTCCTGGGAGGTGGGGAGGAGATAAAGAGCCTTATTTTATTCACTCTAGGGCATTCTTTAAAACCTGGTGTCAGATTTGAGAACATGCTGAGGTGGGGTGACCATCCACCAGTTTGCCTGGGATAGAGGATTTCCTGGGATATGGGACTTTCAGTGATTTGCCAAACCTGGTTGAATCGATCACCCTCAAAAGAAAACCCTAGTCCAAATCATTCACAGGACAGGTGGGGAAACTGAGGCTCAGCAAGATGAAAGAATTTGCCCTGTTATCACATAGCTTGCTAAAACTAACTACATTGCTGGGACCAGGACCCAGAACTCCTCAACCTTTTCTTATTTTCAAGAATTCATTATTTAATTGTATTTATTTATTATCATTGCTATTTTTTTTAAATTTGACTAGACACATACACACACGTGCACACACACACACACACACACACACACACGGGGGTGGGGGGGGCGGTGGGTGAGAGGGTGAGAAAGCAAGCCGCTAGGTCCAGGACGTGGACTGCAGTCGACTGTGTGGGAGTCCAGCACCTTGACCACCACACCACCTGTTGGCCTAGGTCTCCTAAATCTTAGTCCAGGACTCTCTGACCACTGTCCTTGTCCATGTCAGTGAGATAAATTTCGACCACGAGGAAGAACTGAAGTTTGGATTTGAAGACCATGAGGAAGAATTGAAGTTTGCTTGTGGGCATTGGATTGCTTTATATAATTCGCATGTGAACGAAGGAAAGTGATAATCCAAGTACTTCCTAATCAGTGATCATAAGTTTGCAAATGTTTTAAGCAACATAAAAATAACGTCCACTGTATGCTTGCATTCCTAGCAGCATTATTCACAATCATTTAAATGTAGAAGCCAGCCAAGTGTCTATCAATGCATGAGTGGATAAACAGCATGTGGTATGTACACACACAATAAAATATTATTTAGCCTTGAAAAGGAAGGGAGCTGGCTCGGTGGTGCAGTGTAATGTAGCGCTCCAGCGATGCTGAATCCACGTGGAAGATCGCAGATTCCGTTCCCTCATGTCGGGCACTTTCCCATGATCCTGGCTGGATGGGAAGGTTTAGGAGATTGTGGAAGGAGACCCTGTTGTGAATGCTTGTCATTTTCTTTCTCTCTCTTCCTCACTCTCTTTGTCTCTTTCTCTCTCTCTCATTAAGAAACATAGGAAGATAATTCTGATATATGCTACAAAATAAATAAATTTTGAGATGAACTCACGCTAAGTGAAAGAAGCCAGTCCCAAAAAGACAAATATTCCATGGTCCCACTTATATGAGGTGCTCTATAAGCGGGTACTTTTAGCTCTAAGATGCAAATACTCTGAGAGTATTTGACTACTCTAAGTGGTCAAGGATCACTGAGACGAACAATAGAACAGTAGGTGCCAGGAGCTGGGAGCAGTGGGGAAATGGGAATGTTTGGTGGGTACGGAGTTTCAGTTTTGCACAATGAAAGTTCTGCAGATGGATGATGGTGATGTTCATACAACAACGTAAAGGTACTTAATACCACTGACTTATACACTTAAAAATGGTTAGGACCAGCAGGTGGGATGGTGGTTGAGTCTCGGACCTGGCGGCTTGCTTTCTCCCCCGCTGTCTCTCTCTGGTGAGCCTACATGACCTCTAGCAAATTAAAAAATAATAATAATGATAAATAAAATTAAATGAATCATTATTTTAAAAAAATAGTTAAAAATGGTCAATTTTATGTGTGTTTTTATCCTAAATTTTAAAAGCGGGAAGAAAAAAAGTAAAGGATGACCACACACAGCTCATCTGTCCCAGCGGCATGGCAGAGGTCTGCAAAGCCCTGTGCAGACATTTATTAGCTTTGGGATGTTTTGTCAAATCAAACCACATTCTTTAGATAAGAAGTTCGGTTTGCTTTGATGTTTAATGACCTTCCCTTTAGCTAGGGCATAGAATTTCCAGATGTGCAACACCCCCAAGCTGTGAGTTCACTGCCTGGCACATAGTAAGTGCTCCATAAACATTTTTCAAATAAATACATAATAGCAAGGGCTAACATTTATTTCCAACACTTATTCGGAGGTGGTTTGACCTTGGAGCTGTTGAAACTTAAGCTTCAGGACTTCTCGCTTTACCAGGCCCTTCCCAAATCTTGGAAGGGGCTTTAGCAGTGTGGTCACATAGTCATATATCTATGTAATACTTACAAAAATAAGATTTATCTTTTTAAATTATTATTAAAAAAGGCTTCCAGAAGGGAACCAGCAGGTGGTGTGGTGGTTGGGGCACTAGACACTCCCACATGGCCAACCACAGTTCAAGTCCCAGACCTGGGGACTTGCTTTCTCACTTTCTCTCTCTCTCTCTTTCTCTCACTCTGGTCAAATTAAAAAAGTAAATGAATAAATAAATAAAATTAAATTAAATAATTCTTAAAAAAATAAAAAGGGGGTCAGCAGGTGGCATGATGGTTAAGGTGCTAGAATCCCACATGGCCGGCCATGGTTTAAGTCCCAGACCTGGTGGCTTGCCTTCTCACTCTCTCTCTCCCTCTCTCTCTCTGTCTGTCTCTTTCTGGTCAGATTGAATAATAATAATAAATTAATTAATTTAAATAATTCTTTTTTTTTTAAAAAAAAAGGCTTCCACAGGGCCAGCAGGTGGCATGGTGGTTAAGGAACTGAACTCCCACATGGCCAACCATGGTTTGAGTCCTGGACCTGGTGGTTTACTTTCTTACTTTCCCTCTCTCTCTCTGTCTCTTTCTGGTCAAATTAAATAATAATAATAATAATAATAATAATAACAAAATAAATAAATAATTTTTTTAAAAAAGGCTTTCAAAGTTGTATGATCTTCAGGACCCATAAAACCTGGACCTGTGCCCATATGTACTGCCTCTAAGTATGCCACTAGTGACTTTCCATGGTTACATGCCATTTTCAGACAACCCTTGAGGTAGGTGATTCAGTCACGGCACAAGGGAGTGATATGCAATGATTTGTACCCTGGCTTTGGAGGTCAACTTTATAACTCCGTCAGACACCAGGGGTGGCCAAACCTAACTCTAGTTCATGGTAAATTAGGTATGTGCTTGGTAAATACTATAATTTCACCTGCTGTAACTGTAATAACAAGGATGATAATGGCTGGTCTTTTAAAATAATCTATGATCTGGGGAAAACATTGATTATACAGGCTTTTCCTGTCCCCACCCCCATGTAGTATTTGTGTTTAGATGATGGAAAGAAATTTAAGAAAAAGGAGGGAATGAAAAGGTTAGCCTGAAGAGAGGTGAGAAAGGTGCAGATACTGTATGTTAAGGAAGATTCTCCCTCCTCCTGGCTTCTTTTTCTTTCTCCCGGAAGGATGCACAGGGGTGCTCTGTCTCTGGGAAGTTCCACTCTGGGTTTGTCTATTATTTGCATCTGCTCTGACCCCTGGGCTGTCTTCCACACTGGAGTCCCTATTTCTGGTCTAAAAGCTTAAAGGGCAGAATGAAATCTTTCCTGTAAACATCCTCTGGGCCACTCCCGGAAAAGGTGACCAGCAACCTCTGCTTCCTGTCTTTCTTCTGACACTTGGAGCAAATAATACAATTTTCTATTCCTTTAAGATTTCTTGGGGCAAATAGGAGAACGGAATTGAAATGTCACAGGATTAAAAATACTCTCCAAGGGAGGATGCTGCTGTTTTCAGTTTCAGATTCTCGGGCTCAGAAAGCTCACGAACACACCTACCTTCGACTAAGACGCTGAGGATGTGCCCTGTGCCGGGCACTAGGAGAAGGCTGCCATGTGACCCCACCTTCCTCAGAGAGGTGCTGCCATCAATGTATCAGCAGCCCCTCCCCAGTTTTCTGTCCCCCCTGAAAAAAAGCTTTCTGTCTCGAGTTCTCTATGTCTGACTGCAATGCAATTATCACCCAGCTGCTGACCCTTCCCTGCCTCAGACCATTAATCACCAGGTACTACAGATTTTCCTTCCTGTTCTGCCCAAACCCATTCTCTTCTCTGCTTTCTTAGAAGTTTAGCCAGTTATCTATCTATCTATCTATCTATCTATCTATCTATCTATCTATCTATCATCTATCTATCTACCTACCTACCTACCTATGCATTTATTTAGAGAGGCAACTGTAGTTCATACTAAATAAGTACATACTCAGTAACAGGAGTTATATATTATAACATATAATTATATTATAATATAATTTCCTCACCATGCTGCAATCCTCCCCACAGCCTCTCAGCCAGCCAGGATCACAGGGTACATCCCTTGTGTGTACTGGTAGACCCAGGATTTGAACACAGGCCTCCCATATGGCTCCAGCACTGCACAATGGAGCCTTACCACCTACACTACCATGGCTGGCCCTGTTTTCCATTTTCTTGCCGATATTTTTATCTAAGTCTTCTCATCTTGAGTCTGGGACATGACAGTAGCCTCTTGGTTGGGTTGCCTGCCTTGAGAGTCGCTCTTTTCTGGAGGAGAATCTGTCATCAAACTAATATCAAATATTTTTTTAACAATTATTTCACTTTATTTATTATTCTTATTATTTTAAAAATCTGACTAGAGAGAGACAGAAAGAGAAAGCGAGAAAGCAAGCTGCCAGGTTCAGGACTCAGCTATAGTTGGCTATGTGGGAGTCTAGTACCTTAACCACCACACACTTGCCAACCCCAATATCAATAAATCATTTTTTTTAGAATTCCTTTATTTCATTTGTTATCATCATTATTATTTTTAAATTGGACAGAGAGAGATAAAGAGAGAAAAAGGGGAAGTAGGAAAGCAAGCCTCCAGGTCTGGGACTTGAACTGTTGTCAGCCATGTGGGAGTCTAGCGCCTTAACCACCACACCACCTGCCAGCCCCAATGCCAATAAATCGTAAGCTCCAGGGTGCCTTACTTGCATAGGCAGACCCGTTTCAAGTGTTTAAGCCTAATTTTGCACTTATGGCTTTATATTGCTTGGCCTGCTCATCCCCTATCCATTTCGCACTCAGCAGCCAGTGAATTTTTAAATAGACTAAAACATACACAGTATGTAATGTCTTCAAAAAGTCCATGAAAAATATATATTATGGAAAACTTTGAATGGATTTCAAAATTTGCACCAAAATATACTCATCCTTTAATTCCACTTTTCATTACGTTTTGGAAGTCCCTACATACCCTTACACCCATGTATAGCCTCTCCTATTATCGGTATCCCAGCACCAGGGCATTTTGTTACAATTGAAGAACCTGTATGGACACATCATTATAACCCAAAGTGCATAGTTTATACTTTAAAAAATATATATATGCTACAGGGACCAGCAGATGGTAAGATTTTCATCGCTAGACTCCCATGTAGTTGACTGCGGTTCGAGTCCCAGACCTGGTGGCTTAAACTCACGCCGGGCGCGTGTGCGTGCGTGCCCAAGATCCCAAGAGGAGAAAAAAGGAGAAAAGACTACAGCGTGGCCATCTCCCTTGGGGGGTGATTTCTTGCTTTCTGTCTCTCTGTCTTTCTGGCGCACGCGCCCTATAGCAAAAACCTCTCAAAAAAAAAAAAAAAAAAATGCGCTATAGGGAGCATGTGTTCGCTAGACACAGAAAGAGAGAAGGAAAATGAGAAAGCACCCCCCAGGGGGGATAGTCATGCCACAATCCCTTCTCCTGTGTTCTGCTCTTGGGATTTTGGGCATGCAGGCACAGGCATCCAGTGTGTTTTTCTTTTCTTTTCTTTTCTTTTCTTTTCTTTTCTTTTCTTTTCTTTTCTTTTCTTTTCTTTTCTTTGAGAGGTTTTTGCTATAGGGCACGTGCGCTCGCCAGAAAGACAGAGAGAAACAGAGAGAGAGAAAGTGAGAAATCACTCCCCAGAGGGGATGGCCATGCCACAATCACTTCTCCTCCATTCTTCTGTTGGGATCTTGGGCACACACATACATGTACCCTGCGTGAGTTTAAGTCACTGAATCCAGGACTCAAACTGTGGTGGACTACATGGGAGTCCAGTGATATAGCCATCATGCCAACTGCTGGTCCCACCCAGTGTGTTTTTTAAGCCTCAGTATCCAGGACTCAAAATGTGCAGTTGGTCATGTGGGATCCAGCCACTTTAACCACCAGGCTGCCAGCTGGACCCGAAATCCCATTGTTTACATTAATCTTTTAGGGCCAGACCCATAGTTTAGTGGTTAAAAGAGCAGGATCCCACATGACTGCCCCAGTGTGAATTCCAGCCTCGGTAACTTGAAAAACATGCTGGGTATGTGTTCATATGTGCCCCAAATCCTGACAGGATGGACGGAAAAGAATTGCAGCGTGACCACAGAACACAGGGGAGAATTTCTCTCTTTCTCACTCTTTGGAGAACACATGTACCACCTAGCAATATTTTTTTAAAAAATTAATTCTTTAAAAATAATGCTCTTCTGGACCAGCAGTTGGCGTAATGGCTATTTCGCTAGACTCCCATGTAGTTAACCACGGTTTGAGTCCCGGACCTAGTTGCTTAAACTCACGCCAGGCACATGTGCGTGTGTGCCCAAGATCCCAAGAGGAGAATGGAGGAGAAGGGATTGCAGCATGGCCATCCCCCCTGGGGGGTGATTTCTCGCTTTCTGTCTTTCTGTCTCTCTCTGTCTTTCTGGGGAGTGCACACACACTATAGCAAAAACCTCTCCAAAATAAATATATAATGCTCTTCCATCCCACTATGAAAACGTTGCCTCTTTCTGTAAAATCTATGTCCTGACTTGGATGTTCAAGGCTCTGCTCGATCTGCTCCAATTTGACCTTTTACCTTATTTCCCAATAGTCACCTATCTACGATCCCCATGCAGAGTGCTATTCACTGACTCCTAAGCAGTCCCACTGTCACCTCCCTGGCTTCATTCACACCTTCTCCAGAGTTTGAGTAAATTCAAGTCAGCAAAGGTGTGCTGAGAATTAACACAGAATAGATGTCCATCGGCCTCCAGTCCCACCATGGAAACCGTACCCAGTTGTCCTACCAGGGCAGTGGATGCCTCCTGGTTGCAATCCTGCTGCCTTCAGTAGCAGCTGTTTCTAGTTGGAGGAGTTTAAACAGACCAGCAAGGGACTGGACAGTGGCTCAGCAGTAAAATCCGATGCTCTGCAAGGCAGACCCACAGGGGAGGTTCTGGGTGTGGAAACTGCCCTGAGTACACTGGCCACATGCTCCTATAATCAGGCCTGGCTGAGGTTTCAGGGGAATCACAATGTCAAAACCCTGTCATGAGTGCTGTCTCTCTGTCTCTATCTCACTCATGAAATAACAAACTTTTAAAATTAAAATTAAGGGACCAACAGTTGACATAATGGCTATGTCGCTGGACTCCCATGTAGTTGACCACAGTTCGAGTCCTGGTCCTGGTGGCTTAAACTCACACTGGGAGTGTGTGCATGTATGCCCAAGATCCCAAGAGGAGAATGGTGGTGTGGCCATTCCCCCTGGGGGGTGATTTCTCTCTTTCTGTCTCTGTCTCTCTCTGTCTTTCTAGCAAGCACACATGCCCTATAGCAAAAACCTCTCCAAAAAATAAAAATAAAGGGAACCAGCAATTGGCGTAATGGCTATGTTGCTGGACTCCCACGTAGTTGACCGCGGTTCGCGTCCCGGACCCGGTGGCTTAAAACTCACGCCGGGCGCGTATGCGTGCGTGCCCAAGATCCCGAGAGGAGAATGGAGGAGAAGGGATTGCGGCGTGACCATCCCCCCTCGGGGGTGATTTCTTGCTTTCTGTCTCTATGTCTCTCTCTGTCTGTCTGGCGAGAGCACGCGCGCTATAGAGAAAACCTCTCCAAAAAAAATAAATAAATAAAAATTAAAATTAAAATTAAAAAATTAAAATTAAATGGACCCAGTAAGATTTTTGAAAAATAGTAATAAAATCCAACATGAAATGGTCCATTTTTTATTCTGCCAAATAAGGACTTAAAATAACTACCTCCATCACAATGATCTTATTAAAGAAAATACATTCTACCATTCAAAAAATATAAGAGGCATAATCTCAGACTAACAGTTCTTTAAAAGTAATTCACTTAGCTTCAGGGGGAATAAAAGGCCCATATTTCTCTTTATTGTGTGTGTGTGTGAGGTAATGAAAACTCCTCACGCTGGCACTGGGGAGTGCTTCTGTAGCTCTGTGGTCTCCAACACCTGTTTAGACTTAATCACAAAGTGCCTCGGGGCACATTTCCGTTGTTGACTTTCCTTAACTTCTTGTGCGCCTTTGTCATTTCATTAACTAGAAGGTAAGCTCTGTAAGGAATCTGTAAAAGGACTATGCCTTTAACTCCACAGCAAGGCCCTGCATGTAGAAAATGTTCAATAAATATTTGTTGAATGAATGAATCAGCCTCCAGTTGTAGGCTTTCTAAGCCAATGGTAACCATTAAATCTCCTCTAATGGGGTGTAAGTGCCCCATCCTGAGGCAATTTCTTTCAACATGCTTCTTTAAAAAGAGTTAACCAGTACAAATTGCTTTTGTTTTCAGTGAAACCTGAAAATTAAAAAAAAAAAAAAATCTGATATGAAAAGTACACAGTTTCTCCTTGAAGGCAATAGCAAGCACCAGCAAAGAGAATCAAGGCTCAAACACACCTTCGGCAGCCTGTCGCTTGATTGGTCCCAGTTATTTGAACTTAGTTGTACGTGCTTCTGGCTTGACTTGGCTTCCCTGGGAGGCTGCTCTCACCCATGTGCCTAAAGCTTCTGCAATAACCACGTTGTGTCTTGCCTCTACCTGGTGAATTAAAAAAGAAAGAGAATAAAAGGGAAGGAAAGGAAAGAAAAGCAAGCAAAAAGAAGGAAAAGGAGGAAAGGGGGAATAGAAAGGTAAGGGAAGAATAAGAAAGAGAAAGGAATGAGAAAGAAGAGAAAGGAAGAAAAAGAGTAACATCTTCCCAGTGGAGTTTAGCTTTTTTTTTTTTTTTTTTTTTTTTTTTTTGGAGAGATTTTTGCTATAGGGCGCGTGTGCTCGCCAGAAAGAGAGAGACAGAGAGACAGAAAGCGAGAAATCAGCCCCCAGGGGGGATGGCCACGCAACAATCCATTCTCCTCTCGGGATCTTGGGCACGCACGCACACGCGCCCGGCATGAGTTTAAACCACCGGGTCTGGGACATGAACCGCGGTCGACTATGCGGGAGTTCAGCGACATAGCCATTACGCTAACTGCTGGTTCCAGCTTTTTGTTTGTTTCTTTTCTTTTTGTCATTACAGTTGTTTTTACTATTTATTTTGCTGTAGGGCTTGTGTGCTCACAGGAGAGACAAAGAGGGAAAGAAAAAAGTGTCCCCATAGGGGATGGCCATGCTTCAATTCCTTCTCCTCCATTCCTGCACATGCTCCGAGTATGATTTCAATCTGCTGGGTCTGGACACATAGCCAGCCATGTGTGATCCTCCATGCCATCTGCTGGCCCCAATCCTTGGTTCTGGATTCTAGAATTGATATAGAACAGTTCAGAAAGTATCCTGTGGATTTAAATTATTGTTTTCACTCAGTATCCAGTGTTATCTACTGAAAATATAAATGAGATAAGGCGGTATCCTTGCTTAAAGCATTCATTGACTTTCAATTCAATTCCTTTCCACAGCTATTGATTGAAGACTACCCAATGACAGGCTTTGTTCTAGATGTTGGGGATAGATCAGTAAATGAAACAGACAAAAACTCCTGCCTTCCTGAGCTAATCCACTAGCAGGGGCGAGGTGGGGTGGGGGAAACAAAGAAACAAAAAGAATAAAGAGCATCATTCTCATATTAAAAGGTGATAGATGCAATGAAACTTATTGTAGAAACGTCTTATTACAATGTAGATGGGAGGGCAGGGCAGGCCTCATGGAGAAGGTGGCTGCGGCAAAGACTGGAAGAGGTAGGGGCATGACCAGGAGGCTGTGTGAGAGAAAAGGGCATGCCTTCTCTCCTTGGAAGCCATAGCAGCCTGGAAGACACGGCTTCCTTGTCCTACGCATACTGGTTCTCACTGCTTGCCAGGCGCCCCGCCATCTCTTTCCCACCTTAGGTCTTTCCACCCCCTCTTTCATCATCTCATATTTGTCCCCTGCTGTCCAAGTCCTCATCCTTCAGGTCTCACTCAACACGCCATCCCCTAAGATAGGCTTTTTCTGTCCCCCAACCCAGTATAACTTCCCTGCCTTCCCACTTTTCTTTTCTTTTCTTTTCTTTTCTTTTCTTTTCTTTTCTTTTCTTTTCTTTTCTTTTCTTTTCTTTTCTTTTCTTTTCTTTTCTTTCCTTCCTTCCTTCCTTCCTTCCTTCCTTCCTTCCTTCTTTCTTTCTTTCTTTCTTTCTTTTCTTTCTTTCTTTCTTTCTTTCTTTCTTTTTAAATTTTCCAGAGGGTGCATGTACTCAACAGAGAGACAGAGAGATTGAGAGAAGGAAATATAGAAAGTATACCCATGGGGCGTGGTCATGCTGCAATCCCTTCTCTTCTATTTCTCCCTTCCTTTGGGATTTGGGGCACTCACACTTGTTCCCAGCATGTTTCTCAAGCCACTGCGTCTTAAGACTCGAACCACATGGTCAGTGGGATCCAGTCATCGTAATCACCAGGCCACAGCTAGCCCGCCCATAATTCTTCTTATAACCCTTCCTTCAGATACTCAATAAATACTGTTTGAATGAATGAGAAAATTCTAAAGGGCTTCAAAGGGATGAGCTCATTAGGATAGGAATTCTGACTCATTCATTTATCCCTGTGCTGGGCACATTGTTGACTGTGTTTGGTAGGCTTTATCTGCACAGATAAGCTTCATTATTGAGAGTGGATAAAAGGATCAAGCTATGGTTTACTCAAATTCAAGCATAGTAATACTGTGAGCAAGATGGAAAAAAGGGGTGCAAAGCATTACGTTGTGCTTTGGGGAATGAATTTTTTCCCTGCTTCACTTTCCCAATAAAGTAACTCTTCCCTCCAGATGAAGTCAGCCTTGGTTTCAGTCCTGGTGGCCCACACCTCTTCAAAACCATTTCCCACCCAGTGCAGAGTCAGATGGGACCTTCTCGTCTGGAAGCAACAAGTCTTTAAATTTCCTTTGCCTCAGTCAAATGAATTAAATTAACCTTATCCTGAGGATTTGTTCATTAAGGTGTCATTATCAAATTCCCAATTATCTGGGATAATTAAAATATATTTAAACTTTCCCCAAATTTACTCATACTTTCAGGAGTATCTTTTGATGGGGTTCAAGACACAGTGCTCCAATACATGGAGCCTTGGCATTTGAGAAAACTACAGAAGCAGGAAGTTCCCTCTCATCTTTCTCTTACCCTTCTCCCCTGAAGCAGGTCATAAACCTTTGTTCCAGAGCTGCCGAAAGTGTGTCTAGAAGAAATGGACACACTTCTATCTGAAGACATGGAGATCTAGAAAACGATTTGAACAGAGAGGGCTTGCTAAGTTCCCCCAACCCAGCTTATTACCATTAAATTATATCCCTTTGTTCAATCATATTTCTCTACAACTCTCACCTTATTCATCAAATTTAGCATAAAAATATGCAAGTTTCCCTGTTTCTTTGGGCCTTCATTTATTTAGGTGCTATCTTACATAACTTAGATTAAGTAAATATATATTTTTTTCTTGTTAATCTGTCTTTTGTTCTAGATGTTTCATTCATGGACCTAGCAATGAGCAAGAAAAGAAATTTTCCTCCCTACATTGATAGAGGGAGAGAGAGAAAAAGTGAGGAATCATCCCCCAGAGATGATGATCACACCATCAGCCCTTTTCTGTTTTTCTCTCAGGATTTTGGGCATACACACACATGCTCCCAGTGTTTTTCAAGCCACCAGGTCTGGGACTTGAACTGTGTAGTCGGCCATGTGGGCTCCATCTACCTTAATCACCACACCATGGGCTGGCCCCACCCCCTTTCATTTCAAAGGTATATTTTTAGTGCTTTTTTGCTCTGGAAATGCCATAAGAATTATTTAAGTAATGCAGTGTATACATTTAATCTCTGCTCATTTCGAAATGCACCTTAGGTAATTTACAAAAATCATGGACCTTGGGAACCAGCAGTTAGCGTAATGGCTATGTCGCTGGACTCCCACGTAGTCGACCGCGGTTCGCGTCTCGGACCCGGTGGCTTACAACTCACGCCGGGCGCGTGTACGTGCGTGCCCAAGATCCCGAGAGGAGAATGGAGGAGAAGGGATTGCGGCGTGACCATCCCCCCTGGGGGGTGATTTCTCGCTTTCTGTCTCTCTGTCTGTCTGGCGAGCGCACGCGCCCTATAGCGAAAAAACCTCTCCAAAAAAAAAAAAAAATCATGGACCGTAACTAAAACAAAAGTAAATTTGAGCAAAGAGAAAAATAAAAGCAAGACAGTAAACCGAAGCAAGAAATCAAACCACTACAAAGACATTCTAAACACAGGACGCAAGCAGTTACTAAAGAAGGAGCACAAACTCAGCCTGAGCAATGAAGGAAACAGAGTAGGTACAGGATCCTCCATGTTCTGTAAGATACGTACCAGAGGCTCACAGACCTTGCCACCTCAAGGTTTCTCCCATGTATCTCAAAAGGAGCACTGATGTCATGAATCACATGGAGAGCAAGTGAGTTCCCAACAGCTGTTTCTTAAGGTGGACTCAAGGAGCCTTAACTTAGGGTCTAATGCCAAAGTGAAGTCCTCTAAAATTTAGTTCTCTGAGGAGGCAAAATGATGCAGTTCAAAAATGGAATCATTTAATTATCTGACTTAATCTAGGGATAATGTTTAAAATGCCTAAAAGAAACAAGAGAATAAATCCTTCCCTAAATGTTATGTTCTCCAATCAAGCTCCCCCTTACTTATTTTTTAAATTTATTTTTTAAATGAGAGGAGAAAGGAGGAGAGGAAGAGAGAAAGGAGGGAGAGAGAGCGACAGAAAGATGGAGATAGACCTTTTTCTTTTTTTGGAAGAGGTTTTTGCTATAGGGCGCGTGTGCTAGCCAGACAGACAGAGAGATAGAAAGCGAGAAATCACCCACCGGGGGGATGGCCACGCCACAATCCCTTCTCCTCCATTCTCCTCTCGGGATCTTGGGCATGCACGCACATGCGCCCAGCGTGAGTTTTAAGCCACCGGGTCCGGGACGCGAACCGCAGTCGACCACATGGGAGTCCAGCGACATTGCCATTACGCTAACTGCTGGTCCCGAGACAGACATTTTTGACAGGGTCCCAATCCCTCTGCCCCAGCTTCCCAGGATTATAGGTGTGCACAACTGTACCCAGCATGTTTAGATTGGCCTGAGAACTGAACTCAGACCTTTCACACAGCCTCCACCCTCCCATGTGGTGGTGCTACCTGTGCACCATTGAAGTTAGGCCTCCAACCAAGCTTTGATAAAAATCAATCAGCAGAAAATGAAGGATAAATTGTCTGGCTGGGACCTAACATGTCAAAATTCTCTGTCTGATTAAATGCAGGTCTACCTCTGCATAGACCTACCTCTCTAAAGAGGCAGACAGACCAAGGTGTACTAAGGGGCAAGGGCCAGATTTCCTTTAGGAAACAAGCCAAGTGTGTTCTAACACAACAGCTGCACAGCCAAGGCCCCATGGAGCGTGGCGTGTGACACAAATAACAACCTCCCACCAACTTATCATACATTCCGCAGTTAGGTATCAATTCAGTTTGGATTATCTCATTTTGGTATTTTCATTGTATACCTCCCCATCCAGTAGAGTAGATAGTTGAAAATTGTTAAAAAGTAAATCAACCTGCAGAGAAAAAGTCATTTTGGTAACGGTTGGGGCTCAGGGCCGGGGCTCCAGGCTGTTGGCTTCATGTTTGATTTGGCCCCTTCCCAATCCAGGCCTGTGTACGTCACCCCAAATACCTTTCTCCATCAGCAGGATGATTTTGGTTTTTAGAAAATCTGAACTCTTGCTAGGCTGTCAAAATGAGTTATATGTGAAGTATGTGTTATTCAGAGGAAAATAATGTTTTGGGTACTTAAAGTCTTTATACCTGACAATGCTTTAGGAATTTAGCATAGCTATCTTACCATCTGAGTTGTTTGGAGGAAAAAAAAAAAAAAAAAACACCAGCTAATGATGATCCCACCCCCCCCCCCCACTTGTTTTGTGGGTGAGAATTTTCTTTTATTATTATTAACAATTTTTGGTTTGGGATGAATGCATGAATGATCCACCATCTGGTATACAAATATTTTTATAGACACAAATCCAAATACCACAAAGTCACTGCCATGGCTCAGGTTATGTGAGTTTTTTTTTTTCCTCAGGCAGACTTTTCATTAAATGTGATTATTCTTAAACTACAAGAATCTCAGCAGAAACATTAAGATATCAAGATTTAGCCTTGAGAAAAAAAACTTTACTGAGTTGAGATTTTACATACATATTTTTCCACCAATCCTCTGGAGGTAATTTCAAATTTTTAAGGAGAAAAAACAAAAATCTCCTGGCTGTTTTCTTTTTCTGTTAAGGTACCAAGCAGTATGCAAACTGAATCGAAGCGACAACTTCTGTTACATTCCTGCCCTAACCTGGCTGGTGGAGGAAGATAAGGTACCAATAAGCTCTGTGGGGTTGAGTTTCAGCCCTGTCAGGTGTAATCAGAACTCTAGTCTTAAAACAAAGGCCTCCACTCCACCTCCTCAGTCAGAGGACACTTCACTCCCCAGACCCAGGCACTGAGAGGAAGAGGAGTCAATTCTGCAGCTCTGCGAAGAACAAAATAAAATAGCAAACCTGCGTGATGCCTCCGGGTCTCGGTACTCTGGGGCTGATGCAAAGTGGATCCCCACCACTGAGTAATAATGGTAACAGATTCTTAGAAAGCACAGGGTGTGGTTTTAGAAGAGTAAAACTCCCCACTTAGCCCAATGTAAAGAAACTTAGTGATTCTGAACATTATGATGGGTTCCTAGGTGACCAAGTCATGGGGATGCGGAGTGAAATGTTTCCAATTTCTGAGCATAGAGAAAATTGCTTTTATCGGTGAATGTGCTGTTACAGCCACAGGTACATAACAGTGTCACAAAGAGAAAATGAGGAGTTTTATTTCTTGTTTCCCTTGCAAAGTTAAAAATAAGGGTAAACACAACCAAAAGGCTATTTGGGGAATGTAGCGATCTGGGGGAATGAAGGGAAAACTTAGGATGGCAGATTCCAGCTGTGCTAGTGGAACCAATTCGAATGTCCTTTAAAACAATCACAGAACTCAGCCCGTCCCAGTGCTCCGCTGTAGGACTGTCCTAAAATGACTGGGGTTTCATGCAGCTGCCTTGGGAGAGGTGGGAGAAACAACACTTCCACTTCAGCGGTTGGCAAACTAAAGTGCGGTAAAAAACGAGGCAGTCGCCCCTGGACCGCTGGTCCACCGAGTCAGTGGGGAGCTGGAGAAAGGTCAGAGAGGGCTGAGGAAGTGTAGACAGGTGATAGGCAATAGCTTGAGGAAATTAAAATCCTGCAGTGTGGGAAAAGAGCAATTAGCCAAGACAGAGGAGCAGGAAGGAATACAGAATGAATTACAATCGGAGGAAGCTAGCCAGCAACAAAGGAGACGGTCTGGCCGTCCTGCTCCAGAGCTGCTGAGAGAAACGCCTTAGGAATGCTGGTTTTATTTGGGGCTCTGTCAGGACCGTATTGTTCGGCTGCAGTCTCCTAATTTAACCCTTTATGTTTCGGCATGTCCAACTCTGAGGCAGGTATCTGTATTCATGATGCTCTTTGAGATTGCACCATGAATATTTTGAATTCCAAATAAGAATGACTGAGTACTTTAGAAAAACCGATCCCCCTCACTCCACACACACACCCCCAGAAAAAGACAAAAACTTAAGCCTGGATTGGTTCATAAAATATTTCCATCAGAAACAACAAGAAACGGTAATGCACAAACATTAGCACGTGCACATGGTTTAAAACCAAGAAGGAACTACTCATGGAAATGAGATAACTTTTAAAAGGGAAATACTCAGAAGTGTTTAAATACAAAATTTCTTTCTTTTTTTTTTTTTTTTTTTTTTTCAGGCTTGATTCACTTTATTCTCGTTGTATGAAAGCCCTAGGTTGTGGCCACAGCTGGAGCCTGGGTCCTCTGCATGGAAACTCTTGTGTGGGTCTTGACGAGATGGTCGGTGAATTCCTGATAGGGAGACTTGGTGAACACGGTCTCTTTCCAGAGGTCAGGGGCCAGATAGCTGTAGGTCTTAGAGATGGCATCAAAGGAGGCCTTGGCGACGTTGTCCAGGGTGGCAGTGCAGCCCGGGCTGAGGCATAGCAGTCATCGATGCCAGCCATCAGCAGCAGCTTCTTGGGCACAGGAGCGGAGACAATGCCAGTGCCTCTAGGGGCAGGAATGAGGCGCACCAGCACAGAGCCACAGCGGCCGGTCACCTTGCAAGGGACAGTGTGGGGCTTGCCGATCTTGTTCCCCCAGTAGCCTCTCCGCGCTGGGACAATGAAGAGTTTGGCCAGGATGATGGCCCCTCAGATGGCAGTGGCAACCTCCTTGGAGCACTTCACGTCCAAACCAACATGGCCATTGTAGTCCCCAATGGCGACAAATGCCTTGAACCTGGTCCGCTGGCCAGCACAAGTCTGCTTCTACACAGGCATGATCTTCAGACCCTCATCCTTGAGAGACGCTCCCAGGAGGAAGTCGATGATCTCAGACTCCTTGACGGGCAGGGAGAAGAGATAGATCTCCTCCAGGGATTTGATCTTCATGTCTTTGACCAGGCGGCCCAGCTTGGTGACCGGGATCCACTCCTTGTCCTCGGCCTTGCCTCTGCGAGCTCCGTGGCCCCGGCCCCGGCCCCGGCCCGGCCCCGGCCCCGGCCCCGACCACGTGGGCCGCTGCCGAAGCCCCCACGAAAGCCACCACGGCCTCCTTATCCCAGGACCCTCAGGGCCTCCGGGTCCTGCCGCTGCACCAGGTTCATCCGCCATTTGGTGTTCTCTCTGAGCTAAATACAAAATTTCAATGATAATCAAGATTACCTAAGGGAATGAAATGTTTTTTTTTTTTTTTTTTTTTTTGAGAGGTTTTTGCTATAGGGCGCGTGTGCTCGCCAGACCGAGAGAGACAGAGAGACAGAAAGCGAGAAGTCACCCCCCAGGGGAATGGTCACGCAGCAATCCCTTCTCCTCCAGGAATGAAATGTTTTATAACTACTAGTAATAGTTAGGAAAAAGTATGATTGTTTTTGTGAAATTAAAGATTCGCTCATTGGTGCCAGCAAATGGCATGGTGGTTACGGTGCTGGACTCTCATATGTCTGACTATGGTTTGAGTGCTGGAGCTGGTTGCTTGCTTTCTCACTTTCTCTCTCTCTGGGTAATTTAATATATAATAATAATAATAATAATAATAAAATAAAAATAATTCATTTAACTTTTGAAATCAGTGTGTTAACACCCATGATCACTGGCACAAGAGAAAAAGATTTATAAGCTCCAAATTAAAATGCGTTTACTTCAGTCCTAAAAAATCAATTGGCAGAGAACTGAGGAGGTTCTGGTTTCATCAGCCAAGACGCTAAAATCATGGAGAGAAAAGCAAACAGGAGGAAACACAGCAACTGACAGTCATTCAAAAGCCATGTGTGTGGGGGCTGATTAGACGGAAGATGCTAAATAGGATTAAAGGACCTGATACTATCACAAAGGGTTGATTGAAGGGGCAAAGTAGATAATAAGGCAAATTAAGGATTCTTCAAAATCCTGTGTCCAGGAAATGAATGAAGTGCTCCGACAAACTAATAAATGAAATAAGATGAACTCAAAGTTGCTATGGGAAAAACAGAAGACTCCTGATTTATAAAACCAGAGCACTTAAAAAGAAGTGAGGAGCGCATTTGAAACAATACCAAGAGGATATAAAAGTGAACCAAGAAAATCTAAAGTGGACAGTGATGGAAGGATCGCCTTAGAAAGCTGCTACCATAAAAGATTCTTTAAATACCTTAAAGTAATGGTTAGTGGAGGGAACATTTAGGAACTTGAAAAATTAAGCTAGGTTTTATTTCCATTCAGTTTAGTGTTTTTTTTTTTTTTTTTTTTTTTTTTTTGTCTTGCTTTCATGAGGCCAACCAAATATATCAGAAATATAAACTGTGTTAGAAAAGTAGTAAATTAAAGACAAGTAGGAATTCCCCTCTAATAAATTAAGATGACTCAAGAAAAGACAACTCTTGAGTGGAAAGAAAAGGTTCCAGAGATTAATTATGCTCCTTTGGATGGTTCTTTGGAAAGGCAGAGACATTCTGGGGGAACACAGAGCCAAGTAGATCTAGTACTTCTTCTTTTTTTTTTTTTTTTAAGAGATTTTTGCCTTAGGGCATGTGTGCTGGCCAGAGAGAGAGAAGACAGAGATAGTGAGAGGGAAAGTGAGAAATTGCCCCCCAGGGGAGATGGCCGTGCCCTAAGCCACCGGATCCAGAACTCAAACCATACCCCCATCAGCCATGTGGGAGTCCAGCAATGTAAGTGCTATGCCATCTGCTGGCCCCAGATCGAGTACATTTTAAGAAATGGACCAGGGAGTAAGCAGAAAATTGCTAGCCTTTATAACTAAGGACAAATGAAAATGTTAAAGTCTAGATAAAAAAATCAAATTGCCTAGAAAATATATGAGTTCATCAGATAAAACAATCATTTTAAAGAAAAGCATCCTTGATTAAAATCCTCACAAACATTTTTAGACTTTTAAAATTTGGCCAATATGCTAAAATTCATAGAGAAGACTGATCAATATACATTTACTGGCATCATTTTCATATTTTGCAAGTGGTGTTTGTAACTATTAGCATCAAAAAACAGAGACTGGTAAGAAAGTATTGGGAGCAGATTAAACAGTTCCCACCCTCTTGAGGCTTTAACTGTTGTTTTATTTTTTTAAGGTTTTTGCTGTAAGCGTGTGTGCTTGCCAGAGAGAGAGAGACAGACAGTGGAGGGAAAGTGAGAAATCATCCTCCAGGGGGATGGTCATGCAGCAATCTCTTCTCCCTTGTTCTCCTCCTGGGATTCTGGGCATGCACACCTGTGTGTCAGGCATGATTTCATGTCGCCCAGATCTGGGACTCAATCCACAATTGGCCATATGGGAGTACAGTGCCTTGACCACCACACCGCCTGCTAATCTTGAGATTCTGACATACTTTTTAAAATTATTTTATTTTATTTATTATCATTATTACTCTTTTACATGATTTCATCAGAGAGAGAGAGAGTGAGAAAGCAAGCCACCAGGTCTAGGACTTGAACTCTGGTCGGCCATGTGGGAAACCCAGCACCTCAACCACCATGCCACCTGCTGGCCCTGGTTCTAACATTTTGAAGGAGCTGACAGCAGTGTAGATGCCAAAGTACCCACAAGCTTGGGCATCCGATGATAGAAGCCTCCTCCCCCGTGCACTGTGTAGTGTGTGCATGAGCAAGAGAGACTTGATCTCAGATTCATCTGAAAGGAGACATCGGCACAGAAAAGGTACATATGAAAAAAGTCCTCGAAGAGGTGATGGAACAAACGGTTTGCTGGGCAGACAGGGTATTTCTGACACAGGAAGACTCTGAGAAGTGAGTGAGAAGAGCCAGGAGTGGGACATGAGACAGGAACCATGAGCACAGCTGAGAGAGAGGGTAAGGTTGCTAAGAAGCCATGGAAACGTTAGACATTCTAGAACGGGAGGCAGTATTGAGCAGGGGCTTTGGAGTGAGATCCTTAAATCTGGACTCAAACCCCAGCTCCATAGTTTATATAATCTTGTATTTATTTTTCAACCTTTCTGTGCATTGGTTTCCTCATCTCAAAATTAAATCTTTTTTTTTTTTTTTTTTTGACAGGTTTTTGCTATAGGGTGCATATGCTCGCCAGAAAGACAGAGACAGAGAGACAGAAACAAGAAATCACCCCCCAGGGGGGATGGCCACGTCACAATCCCTTCTCCTCCAATTTCCACTTGGGATCCTGGGCATGCATGCACACAAGCCCAGCATGAGTTTAAGCCACCGGGTCCGGGACTCGAACCGTGGTCGACTACATGGGAGTCCAGCCACGTAACCATTACTCCACTGCTGGTCCCTCAAAATGAAATTTTAATAAGCATACCTTAAGGATGTCCTAAGAGTTAAGTAAGATAAGTGTACAAGCACCTAGAAAAATAAGAACTCCAAGATTAGCTATGACTGTGGATGAACTGTAGACAGCCCAAGGATGAGAATATGCACCTTCCTGCCTTTCTCCCCGAGATCCCTGGTTGACTTTCTATATGGCCTTTTCAAACATTTGAAAGAGCCCCACCTAGCTCTGTGGCTCTAAGAGATCATGAAAAGGCCAATTTCATTCTTGATTTCTCTTTTCTCCACTCAGAACACTCCATTTCTTCCCTAGCCTGACCACTCTCCCGTTTTCAAGAACACAGTGACCCACTCCTTTCCAAGGCTAACTTGTCTCTCACAGTATGGATTCAGTAGTTGCCAGCAGGTCAACAGCCAGCCCCGTCCTCTCTCCCAGCTTAACTCCATCCCCAGTCACTCCTTCCCTTCACCCTCAGCGTGTTCAAGGGCGCTCTGGTTTTGTGTATTTCTTCCTCCAAGGTGCAGGGCCAGCACTAGCCACAGCTGTGCTTTCCTGCATAAAGTAAACTGCCCTCTACCTGGTTTTTACCCCCTCACTCTGCTGAAGCAGCTGGCTTGCTGATCACTGAAGAAGAAAGTTTTTTTCATTGTATTATATTCTTGTTTCTTCTGATTCTTTTTTTAAAAAAATAATTATTTATTTAATTTTATTTATTCATCCATTTATTTTAATTTGACCAGATAGAGAGACAGAGAGAGAGAGAGAGGGGAAGTGAGAAAGCAAGCCACCAGGTCCAGGACTTGGTCAGCCATGTGGGAGTGTCCAGCGCCTTAACCACCACGCCACCTGCTGGTCCCTCTTCTGATTCTTATTTTACTTTTAGTGACAGGTTGTTCTCTCTTTTCTGTTTCTTCTTAGTCTTGTCTGTCTTTCTTTGAGTATCTCGAAGGATTCTAGACTTGACTTGTTCAGTTTTTCACCTTGTACGGCCTCTGGGCGGCCTCATTCAAGTCCATGATTTATCATTTCTTTGCGAGTCATTCCTTGACTACCCTCCTGAGGTTGCAATTTCCAGCTGTCTTTTTTTTTTTTTTTAGTAATTATTTATTTATTCATTCATTCATTCATTTCTTTTAATTTGACCAGAGAGAGACAGAAACAGAGAAAGAGAGAGGGAAAGTGAGAGGGCAAACCACAAGGTCTGGGACTCCAACCATGGTCAGCCATGTGGGAGTGTCCAGCACGTTAAACACCACACCACCTGCTGGTCTCCTCCAGTTGTCTGTTTTAAATCTCATGTTATCCCTTTCTTATTCATTTATTCATCTACTCAGCAAATATTTTTTGAGTGCCACTGAGACATGTTTAAAACCATCTAATTATCTCTCTTCATCCCACTCCTAGTTGCATTTTGTCCTATCATTTCTCTGGATAAATGGCATCTTAATCATTCCACCTGAATAAAGATCTGCAGAATCATCTCCAGCCTTCTCACCTGCACAACCAATCGACCACTGAGTCAGTATGGCAATATACAGGTCTTCTTACTCTCTGGAAACTAAAAGCTACTTTTTTTAGGGACAGAGGATAAATTTCTATTTGCACTCTCCTAAAGTGACTTAGCATAGTTTCTAGGACTGAGCAAACACCATAAATTATTGACTTATATTGAGTTAAATTATACATGAAGTTATTGACAGTTACGGTAAGGATCTTAGAAGACATGGCTATTTATTCTTTGGCAGAATACAAATGGACTCACTTATCAATTAATCCTCTCTTGTACTAGTTTTAATTTTAGAATTAAAGATCCAAAATTCTACGGGTGGGGTGGTGGTACAACGCTGACACGGCTGGACCCACTGGGAAGGTCCTACGTTCATATCTCAGGACCTCCCTAGAATTCCGAGTCCACATGTGAGTGTGACCCAGGCTGGCTGAGACTGGGTCATGGTGTTGGACCCTGTTGAGGGTCTCTCTGTCTCTCTGTCCCTCTCCCTCCCAGAAAGAAATAAATGAATACATTTTTTAAAAGATCCTGAAATTCAGGGCTAGCAGGTGGCATGGTGGCTAAGGAACTGGACCACATGGCCCACCCCAGGTTGAGCCCTGGACCTGGTGACTTGAAACTCTTGCTGAGCATGTATGTTGTGTGTTCCCAAAATCCCACAAAGAGGATGGAGAAGAAGGAATTGCAGTGTGACCCTCTCTTCTGAAGGGTAATTTCTTACTTTCCCTCTCATTGTCTCTTTCTTCCTCTCTCCAGAGAATGCACGTGCCCTACAGCAAAAACAAAAAAATAAATAAATAAATAAACAGATAAACTTAAAATTCTATACAAATGATGCAGAAGAAGTATTTGATGGACCTAAGAGCATTAATTTAAAGATAGAAGTTAAGTTATACAGAAAGAGTGTAATCCTTTTTTTGCAAAATACCTTGCGGGGGCGGGGGGTTCACAGGTGTCATGGTGGTTAAGGCGCTAGGCTCCCATGTGGTCAACAACAGTTCAAATCCCAGACCTGTTGGTTTGTTTTTTTGTTTTCCCTTTCTCTCTCTCTCTCTGGTCAAATTAAATAATAATAATAATAATAATAATAATAATAATAATAATAACAGATATAATTAAATAAATAAGAGAAAGAGAAAGATGAAATCTGAAAAGATAAATTACTCTCTATAAGAAAAGTACTAAGATATGAAGGCTGGCAACCAGAAGAGAAGAGATGAGAGGAGGAGAGAGAGAAAGGGGGGTGGAGGGCAGTGAAGTGAGGAAGTGACGTTGTGAGGGTCCACGGAGAGCCAGGAAGTGGTTAAGGACAGCCAAGGACGTTCTCAACACAGAGATGCCTGATGTTTGCTTTTCAGCTATTGGCTGTGCTGCCCTGTAAGTTGATGAAACTCCTCTCCTACATCAAGTTATGTTTATTTCCATAACCAATCACTGAAGTGGTTTTTCCTGAGCATGAAAGTCTGTTCCAGGTTCTGGTATATACTTTCAAGCACCTTTCAGACACCCCCGTACCAAGATAACAGGTGTATTCTACCACCTGATGACCAGCTGTTCAGTAAGAAGTTTAAAAGGTTCCAGAATGGATTGTCGAGGCAGCTGTGAAAGCCTGCTAGGTGAGGAATAACTGAAGACGGGTAGCTGTCTCACTGAAGGTATTAGGCAGAGTCTCACACGTGTGAATCGCCACGTAAAAGAGGGTAAAAGAGGAGCATCTCTTAAAATTTAGTGTTCATGTCCTTAGCTCTGAACGGCCTTTCTGGACCTGTGTCTCTTTCTGTTTCTCCTCTACTTCTGACTCTCTGAGCTAACAAGTTTGCCATTTGCTGTCCTTCCGATCCCTGTTCTGGGTTTGGACTTGATGCTCACCCCCATTTCCCTTCTGCTCTGACTGGGTCCCACTGCACAAAGACTCTGGCTCTTCCCTCTGTGGGACTGCCTTCGGCCATCTGGAGCCGAGGTAAACTTCAGGACCTTTCACCCAGAGCTTCCCTCCTCTGGGTGGAACACCTAGCAGACTTGGCACCGGAACTGGGAAGGAATGAGCTGACATAATTCCGCTGCAAATAGTTGGCAAAGGCATTTGTCTTGTTCTCTATGACCCCAAGACATAAGACTAGTAGGGCGCTGAAGGGACAGAGTGCAGCTTCAAACAAAAACAAAAAGTGCCGGACATCAGTCAGAGCAGCTGCAGCCGTCATCTCCTCTCCCTGAAAGGACTCAAGCAAAGGCCGGGTGACCGTCAAGTGGAAACGGTCTGGAAACACTGGCAGAGACAATCTTGCATCCATGATGACTGAGCTAGGTCTACAGAGTCCTTCAGTGCTGAGGTACTCAGATCCCAAACTTCAATCATTCTTAGAGATAAAAAAGAAAAAAGTCAGATGCTTGACTAGAAGGGACAATTTAAAGTGAGGACCATTGGAGAGTCACTCACGTGTGACTGCTGCCAAGAAGAAAATTAAAAATGGAGACAAGAAGCAGGAGTTTAAATCTGTTATAGGTAGGGAAGGAATCCTTATGACTTCATGGGTTTTTGTCCAGAGTAGAGCAGCTTAGACTTAAAGAATGTCAGCAATGTTCGTCCTCCTACACAGCTACTCGGTGATAAATTAGTTTTACTACTTTTTTCACAAGCTCTTAGATTAATTATTTTAATAAGATTGTTCATGCACTCAAGTTGTTTACAAGCACTTTTCTTTTTACAGCATATTAATAAACAGAGAGGGAAACGACTATCCTGACAGAGCCAGGCAGTTTTTACCAGGTAGGCCATGGCCCAGGCACAGAAGAATCTCTTCCATCCTAAACTTGAAACTGTCCAGCATCCTGGGCCCTCCATGGAGAGGAGTGAGAGTTCCCTCCCCCAGGAAGAGCCTATAGTCACATCGGTGTCCTCTGTGCTTACTGTCCCTTCAGCCCAAGTGATAGCAAATAACCCATTTTCAGTACGTGTCTCTGACAACAACCTCTACAGAGTAAATACTCAAGGTTATGCATGGTTAGTCATTGTTTTTTATTAAAATTCCACGTATTTTGCATTTCTTAGCTATCTGGTTTGACTCCTGGTTCTACTGCTGACTACTTGTGTGACTCTGAAAAAGTTACTTCTTTTTCTTTAGAGAGATTTTTGCGATAGGGCACATGTGCCACCCAAAGAGACAGAAAGCGAGAAATCATCCCCCAGGGGGATGGCCATGCCACAATTCCTTCTCTTCCATTCTCCTCTTTTGGGATTTTGGTCATGCGTGCACATGCACCCAGCGTGAGTTTTCAGCCACCGGGTCCAGGACTTGAACCATGGTTGACTACATAGGAGTCCAGTGACGTAACCATTATGCCACCTGCTGGTCCCAAGTTACTTAACTTCTTGAAATCTCAGTTTACCTAATGTTGAGTGAAGGTAAAAGCAGCAAATCAATAGCTATTTTGAGATTCACATGAGTGACCGGTAGGAGGGTGCAAAGACCTTGCCCAGCATAGAGTGGTTAGTCAGTCATTATCACCTCCTCCTCCTCACACTACTATGCTAGGCCTCTCAGCAATGTTGGCATGACAACATTGGGATTTTTTTTTTTTTTTCATGATAAAGTTCGTGCAAGAGAAAGAGAGAGAAGCACCTTCCACAGGGCTCAGTCATGCCTCCATCTCCTTCCTCCAGACTGCCAGGATTCTGAGCTTGAGCATGGGCCTAAATTGTTTCCAGGCCTACCTGGCCAGGGACATGTGGCTTCCAGCTCCAACGTCCAGTACGCTACCAACTGCACGGCAGCTAGGCCAGTACTGGGATTCTTTGGTTCCAGACTTCAGGGCTCTTTTTTACTTTTATTATTGTTCTTACACCTATTCTTCATATCAATACGAAAGAGGGAAAGTGGGTAAGTAAAGAATTCAATTTCCAGAAAACTATCACTATTTGTACAGTCCTATTAAGAACCTTTGAAAGGCCCTAAGTTCCTTTTCTCCATGACTGTCAAATATTCTCAAGTTAAGCACGCAGGCTTTGAACGTGTCCCTTGCCTGGTCTCCACCTGCCTGGCCGCCCCTCCAGGTAGAAAGATGCCTGAAGGTGTGTAGGACTGCTCAGGCTCCTCCCACCACCTCAGAGGGTTGACTCACAGAGGACAGGAGAGACACCAGATTTTGCTAGAGCGCAGTGCTACACATCATGTGTTTTTGTTGTCCAAAGTCATGTTTTGAGCTTTTCTTTGAGCAAAGCCCAGAGCTTCGGAGAAGCCTTGTAGCTGTACCAACAGCGCCCTCTCTCATTTCCTCCGGTGTAAACTTGTAACTGAAAAACCCAAGGCAGCTCTTTCTTCACAGTTATGCCTCAAAGCAGAGGCTCTTTCTGGCAGTCCTAGACGTGCATTCCTTCTAGGAGATAAGGCTGCTAACCCAATACCAGTGAAGTGTGATTTTTTTCTTTTTTTTTTTTTCTCAGATTTTTGCCATTGGGCATGTGTACTCACCAGAGAGAGAGAGAAAGAGAAATCACCGTGTCAGGGGGGATGACCATGCTGCATCCCCCTCATCTCCATTCTCCTCTCGGAATTCTGGGTATGCATACACACACCTCTGGTGTGTTTTTCAAACTGCCAGGTCTGGGACTCAAACCACAGAGCTGAGTTATGCGGGATCCAACCCTTTAAACCTCCATGGCACCTGCTGGCCCCTGAAGCATGATTTAAAATTTCTTTCGGTCTGGAGTCATGATGAGCAGCAAGATGGCGTCTGCCAGCAGGGTCGTGCAGGTAGTGAAGCCACATGCACCATTAATAAGGTTTCCTGACAGAAGAGACAATCCTAAACCCAATGTATCAGAGACTCTGAGGTCGGCAGGGCTGCCACCCCATTCCTCTGCAGTTTCACAGCATTCCAAGGGAAGTAAATCACCAGATCTGCTCATGTGTCAGGGTCCACCAGACACGGCAGAAATAATAAAAACTTTACCTCAGAAATACAGAAGGAAACTGGTGTCTCAACAAGGAATTGAATTTATCCAACGTGGTGGTCCAGAGTAATCACTGTGGCTGCTGTTTTCATCCGAAAGAAGAATTATCTTTCCAATAAAGGACTTCCAAAAATGACAAATGAGAAATTGTACATTAAACAATTTACTTTAATCAATATTCTGTTAAAAAAAAAAAGAAATATAGAACATTTAGACATTGTATCTCCTAATTTATGTGTCTTGGTCAGCTCCAAGCTTACCTAATTATTTATATACTTTATACTTATTAAAGTATACATGTTTACATGTTAGTCTATTAATTTACTCTTGATTATCAAGTATCATCAGTTTTGAACTATTAAAAGCACAGCGTCTAATAAACTGCCTTAGGTTTCTCATAATTTCACTTTTCTTTCCATTTCATGAAAAGAATTTACCAAGCAAAATTGCTATTTTAGGGATATAATTTTTCTAAAATTGAATAAGGATCAGTGAACTAATTATTACTTGTCTTCTCTTTTTTTCATTCACAAGCTTTAGTAAGTATAACTGGCTTAATAGGGGTATCATACTCTAAATGACAAAACAATAGCAGAGTAGTATTAGGACCGGAAAGATAACACAAAAGATTTTATGTAATCTATATTTTTTAAAAAGTCAATATCAAATGAAAATAAAAGATGGAAATGAACATAGGATAGGAGTAAATGTTTCACTAGAAATTGCAATTACGTTTTGGAGGTGTTAAACTTCAGTCTTTGGTATATTTTACCATTTTGATTGTGATCATGTATGCAAATCCTGATAATCATTAACTTTCTCACACTTAATATCTGAAAGCCTCATAAATCAACCTGAATATTTATCTTATTTAGCAATTTGTAACACTTTAATAGGGCCTTCTTCCATACCTTTAAAAAAATTTTTTTTCATTAAAACATATCTTGATTGGGGCCAGCAAGTGGCATGGTGGTTAAGGGCACTGGACTCGCACATGTCTGCCCGTGGTTCAAGTCCCGGACCTGGCAGCTTGCTTTCTCACTTTCCCTCTCTCTCTCTTTCTCACTCTGTCCCTCTCTGGTCAAATTAAAAATAAACAAATAAATAAATAAAGTTAGATAAAATAATTCTTTAAAGAAAAAAACTATATAACTTGATTAATGGAGACAGAAATGTTCTGTCCTAAGACCTTTCCTATGATTAGATCTAGAAAAGAGAAAAACAGTTTGGTCTATATTTGAACTGAAATGGCTTCGCTTGACCTCATCTGTTGTACTGTTCTGATGAAATATAACTGAAGTATTATTTTTGGTATAATTTTAAACACCAGTGAACTGTCTGCTTAGATTTTTAAAAGGAATCTTTTGGTACCATCTTGTGACTACACTCTCGTGGTACAAGTTACAGAACAAAACTTCAGCCACGTGCTTAAGATTTCAAAAGGAATCTTCTGGCGCCCTCTTGTGGCACATTTCAGAACTGGGCGAAACAACAAGGGGTCTTGAGGTTTAGCCTCTTGTCCCAGGAGTTGTACAGACCCAGGCTCTTCTGCTGTATAGCTGTAAGTGACTCCCTGAAAAATCTGTGTGGCCACATTTTTATTAATTTTGTATAAGTTTTTAAAAGACTTTTACGATAGGGTGTGTGTACTTGGTGGAGAGAGACAGAGAGAGAAAGTGAGGAATCATGCCCCGAGGGTCAAGGGAGGATGGCTATGCCATAACCCCTTCTCTTTTCTCCCCTCAGAACTTTTGGCACGCATGCTCACATGCTCAGTGTGTCTTCCAAGCCACCAGGTCTCAGAGTCGGCTGTGTGAGAGCCAGCACTTTAACCACCATGCCGCCGGCTGACCCAATTTTGTATCAATTTAAAGTGCAATATAGTCTCACTTTAACCTCAGAAATGGAAATAAAAAGAATCTCTAAAAATTTGAAGTTTTTAAAGCCAGTCAGTCAAAGGAAGCAGAAATTATATGTAAGCCATTGCCACACAGCAGGACCTCTTTGGCTGGGAAATAGAAATGCCCACGATCCTGGTAACTAGGCTGTCTATCCAGCAGACACTGTGCTAGTCTTGTCTATGTACTGTCATGTGGGAATTCTCACCAGCCACAGGTAGATCCTTCACTATAGCCCGCACTTCCCTAGGAGGAAGCTGACATGCAGAAAGGCCATCGCTGGCGAGTGGCAAAGCTGGTGTGTGCAGCTGGAACTAGAAGCCAGGCTGTCTCCTCGGACCCACAACTACCCCCCCATGCTTACGTCATGCGACCTGCTGCTTTGACTTTAGGCGTGGTTTCAGCGTCTGCTGTCATGCCGCTTTCAACCTTCACTGTTGGTTCAGCCCTTTAGCTAGGTCATCTAAGTCTTTGTGCTGTAGTCAAGTCAGAAACAAGAGGACATCCAGACATCACCACATTATTGAAGTTTATTGCCGGTGACTTATGGGAGGACTCATGTCTTGTCCCAACCACCATGCCACCCAACGGCCCCAATATAATTATATTTAAGGATCCCAAAAGATTACATTACCAATTACCGTTTCATTAAAGTATTTCTTTTTAAAAATAATTATTTTTTATTTATTATCATTATTTTTTAATTTGATCAAAGAGACAGAATGAGAGAGAGAGAAAGCAAGCCGCTAAGCCTGGAACTCGAACTGCGGTCGGCCATGTGGGAGTCCAGTGCCCCCAACCATCATGCCACCTGCCGGCCCCCAAATATTTCTTTTTTAAAAATAATTATTTTTTATTTACCTTTATTTCTTTATTTGATTTTAGCCAGAGAAGGACAGAGTGATAGACAGAGAGAGAGAGTGGGAAAGCGAGAAAGCAAGCCGCCAGGTTCAGGACTCAAACCACGGTCGACCATGTGGGAGTCCAGCACCCTTAACCACTACGTCACCTGCCAGCCTCTATTAAAATATTTCTGAGAATGTTTTTTGGGCCATAACCTTTCTAATACCAAGAATTATAGATGTTTATTATTTACCAATTTGCAAGAAAAAACAATAAGTATCATGTACTGACTGTTTACTTCAGGCCAAGCGTGGTCCCGGGGCTTTACATGCCTGTTTCCATTTAATCCTTGCAACGATCTGCTCTTGTCCTTACTGTCATTACCCCATGTTACAAATGATGAAACAGACTTGGCCAAGGTTGCGTAATAATCACATAGTAGAATAGGCGGTCTCAGGCAGACTTCAGACTCTGAGTGTTTAAGGACAGGGGAGATTGGGCCTAATCTCAATGTTCAATAAACTGGGGAGAATCTCCTCCTCTGTGAGTCATGTCTTTCCTCCTGTGCTACATACCTCCTGCTTGCTGCTCACATCCACTCTCTCCCTTCTCTGCCCTGTTCTTGCCCTACAAAGGTTGACCTCTGTGGGTTTCATCAACAAGCTCCTGTGCCCTTTGGTTTCCAGGTGTTTAAACAGTGTCAAGCCGGGCAGGAGACTGGAGCTAGGAAGGGAGGACGCTCCAGCCATTCGTTTCCTTGGGTCCCTCTCTGTGAGGTCGCCTCTGCTAGGCTGTGTTTCTAGAACAAAACTCATGGCTCTCCTGACCTACTCATCTCTCCCTTTGGCTCCTTTTTCCTCCTCTTTGTGAGTTTCAGATGGAGAGGTGATAACTCAGGCTGCAGATAGCACCAGGCCACTGCACAATCTCCCATAGTTCCCTAAATTCACAGCTACAGTCCCTTCCTAAATAAATCCCCTTCGGTGTACTATCATCTTCACTTTTTTTTTTTTTAAAGGTCAGATTTTTAAATAACATTCTGCTTATATATGACTTATTTATTTAGTTTAGTTTAGTTTTTGGTATGTGGCACTTGTGCTTGCCAGAGAGAGAAAAAGAGACATTGAGAGAGAGAAAGGGAAAGTGAGACATCAACCCTGGGGAGATGGCCACACCACAATCTCTTCTCCATTCTCCCCCTAGGATCTTGGGCACACATGCACACAGACCCCACATGATTTCCAAGTGCTAGGTCCAGAACTCAAACCATGTAGTCAGCCATGTGGGATCTAGTACCCTAACCTCCATACTATCTGCTGGCCCACTTTTTAATTTTTTTATGTTGTCTTTTCTTACTGAATTGTGGGCACTTTCTCATTATCCTTTGTCATATGTGGTAGAAACATTTTTAAACATTTTTTGTTTAATTCAACTTTAGAATAGGTTTATTTATATGCTCACTCAAGACCCCTCTCTAAAAAATATGACCTTGATTTTTGACAAATATAAGGCAATTAGGCCTCTCCTCACTTTTCCTCTCTATCTCTCTGGTGAGCACATGTGCCCTTGGGCAAAAATCTCCCCTCCTCTTTGGGGTGGGGCAAAATGTCCTGATGTGATCCTTGTGTGGCCTACCTAAGAGCTTCCCCTCCTTAAAAGGTTCTAGTCCCCTTTAGGAATTCGGAAAGCTTTTATTTCGTGTTGTAGAGATGTTTATCAGGAGATGGTCTTCATTTTCACGTGCTTCCTTTATCAGTTCCCTCTTTGCTGTGAACCTCAGATAATCTTGTTTTTAAAGAATTATTTTATTTAACTTCATTTATTTATTTAGTTAGTTAGTTTAAATTTGACCAGAGAGAGAGTGAAAGAGAGAGAGGAAGTGAGAAAGCAAGTCACCAGGTCCGGGACTTGAACCACAGTCGGCCATATGGGAGTCCAACATCCTTAACCACCATGCCACTTGCCAGCCCCAACCTCAGATAATCTTAGGGCTGCGGCCTGCCAGCAATTACTAGGCATAGACCCCCTCCCCTAACAGGGCTCTCCAGGGGCAGATGGTGGCACAATGGTAACACAGTGGACTCACACGGGAGGGCCCAGGGTCCAGTCTGAGGCCCCCTGCCTGTGATCTGGGATGGCAGAGGCTAGGGTATTTCACGGCTAGGACCCTACTGGGGGTCAGTCTCTCTGTCTCCTTACGAGGTACCCATTCAGGTGTGAGTGTGTGGAAGGCCACACTTTGTTTATTATATATTTTCTTTATTTTCCAGAACACCATCACATGAGTGTACACAACTTGTCAGACTCTGCTGAGGGTAGGGAGCAATTGAATTGCTACTGAGGTGGGAGGAATTACTATGCGGGACGGTGGGGCAAGGGGGCTAAAACTGACAGTTAAATGTGACTTTTCTGGACATGCACTCAGGAAGTTAGATATTCCATAGGGAGCGCCTCCTGGGTGCACCCTGGCCACCAACATCACTCCATGTGCTTGAAGCGTCCTTCTATCCTCTCCCAACCTCTTTCCTGTGGATCCCTCTCCTTGCCTCCCAACAAAACACTGACACCTATGCATAAGGGTCAGTCTTACCCCAGAATTAGTTCCCTACCTCCAGCAGTACATTTTCCTTTGAATATTGAAGGGAAGGGAGGATGATGGCATGACCTGTTGCCTTTGCAAAGTCTCTAGAATTTTACGGGGAAGGGGTTCAATGCTCCAAACCCTCAGGAGGTCCAGACAGGGGAGCCTGAGGTAGTCTCCTTTGAGGTAGCTGGATTCCATAGGCCTTGTCCTTCTTTGCCCAGTATTGAAGGTGTAAATGACTTTCCTTAATCTCATGTTTTTCATGTGCCCCCTCAGGTCTCATACAATGAGAAGCAAGCTCTAAATGGCCATTGTTTCTGCCACACACCCCACAGCAGTTTTAAAGATGTGTTGCTGTTGGCAATCAGTCCCCTTCCCTCGTCCTAGTCAAATACTAATCTGCTTTTTGTCACTCTAATCTTTTTTTTTTTTTTTTTTAGCATTTTGTATCAATGAAATTGTAAGGTATATAGTTCTTTGATGTCTAGCCTCTTTCACTGAACATTGCACTTTTGAAATTCATGCATATGATGTGAGTCAGCCCCAACACCGTGGAGCAGCAAAGAGATCTTTCTGTGCCTTGTTTTCTTTTTAAAAAAATTTTTTTTTTTTTTTTTTTTTGGAGAGATTTTCGCTATAGGGCGCATGGGCTGGACAGACAGAGAGATAGAGGCAGAAAGCGAGAAATCACCCCCCAGGGGGGATGGTCACGCCGCAATCCCTTCTCCTCCATTCTCCTCTCGGGATCTTGGGCACGCATTCACACGCACCCGGCGTGAGTTTTAAGCCACCAGGTCTGGGACACGAACCGCGGTCGACTACGTGGGAGTCCAGTGACATAGCCATTACGCTAACTGCTGGTTCCCTTCTTAAAAAATGTTTTTACCCATTTATTTTTTAAATGTATTTATTTTATTTATGATACAGTACATGTGCCAGGGAGAGAGAGAGAGAGAGAGAGAGACACCCTGACGGGGTCTTGTATGTCGTGATCCTTTCCCCAGCCCACTGGTTTGGCAGGACGTTGGGCTCATGTGAACAACCTGGTCTGTTTTCAAGCCAACCCAAGGACTGGACCCCAGACTCAGTCACGTGGCTTCCAGCACTGCAGTTCAGTTAGCTACCAACTGTACCACTGGGTAGGGCCAAATTTACTTGTATTTTTTTTTTTTCCATCAGTGAGAGACAGAGAGAGAAGTAGCACCCAACAGGGTCTTGCCATTGTGATCCATCCCTCACTTCAGCCATGAATATGCATATGCCCAGTGTACAGGGAGGTCTCCAGGCACAAACCTGGAACCTCGCATGAGGGTCAGCCCTGCGGAATGCTGCGTGTACTGCTGCACCGCTGTCCGGCCCCTTTCTAAGAGACTTCTACAGTAGTTGCATGGTCATCCGGGGAAATGGGGCCAAAAGAAGTTTTACGTAGCATACCGTATTATAATGTATGTAACACAATGTAATTTATCATATACAATGTGATGTAACTTAACACTATATATGTAATTATGGCATCTGTAAACCTGATGCTATTATTCTTGTGTAAGGAAAAAATATGTTTAAAGAGTTATTTACTCAAAGTTAACTTTGATTTTTTTTTTTTTTTAACTTGCTTTCCACTCACAGGCTCCGTAAAGGACTCCCTCCCTTGGCATTAGCGCCTCAGATACTAACTCCAGGTACCCGGCTTTCAGGGGTCCTAGGAATATGGTTTCAGAGTTTGGATGCCACACCTCATGCTCCCTCTCACTTCTTGGTCTGTGTTGTGAGTTTGACATTTTAGAGTGTCCTTTCTGTCCTTGGGATGACAGGAAAGACAGCTCATTGTCTTCTTCTGGCCCCTGGGCCCCAGTGTCCTTGGCTCTCACCCTTTTTACCAGGTACAAGAAGAAACTGAAAAGTTTCAGGCTGTCCTAAGAAGTAGGCTCAAATCTGGCTGCTTGAAACAGAATCTTGCATGTTGCTTTCTTGCCTCTGGGCAAGGGTGCCTCCCACCGAACTGGCAGTCCACTTCAGGACTGCCTCTTGGCAGCATCTAGTACTAATATTCACCCTGGGTGGGCAGAAGGTTTTGATTTAGAAAAGATGGCACAAGGGACCATCAGGCGGCATAGTGTTTGAGGCACTAGACTCCCGTGTGGCTGACCATGGTTCAAGTCTCGGACCTGGTGGCTTGCTTTCTCACTCTCTCTCCAGTCACATTTTAAAATAATAATAATAAAATTTAATAAACATTTCTTTAAAAAAAAAAAAAAAGATGGTACAAAATCAGTGCCTCACTTTAGTTGAAGTGATTAAAGTTACTCCCTCACCCCTGGAGGGCACTCAGATTGTCCTCAGCTGAGTGGTCAGGGTTGTAATGGATGTCATTGCCTAGATTTGCATCTGGAGCTTTACAACTGAGGCTGTGCAATCAGGAATACATCTTGCTGTGCCTAGATTAAGATCTCAGGTCAAATGAAAAGATCAATCTAGAAATGTAAAGAGAAGGTCGGGCAACTCTGTAAGGTAGGCCCTCCTTATTCATGGAATGTGTTTAGAGCTGCCTGGGTCTGCAACGGAGATGAGGTCCGTGCTGCAGGCTGAACGTTTGGGCAGTTTGATCGCTGAATGGGGTTCGGAAGAGGCACTACCCCAAAGCGTAGTCCCTAGAAGCAGCTTCAGTCGCAGTTTCCCTCTGACCTTCTTCTGCCCTCCCACCTCTAATCCTTCATTCTCTCCTGAGGCAAGCCATAGAAACCAATCTCTATCTCCCCAGGGAGTCACTAAAACCAGAAGTACTTTTTCCAAGAGACAGCCATAAAACCTAAAAATCTTGCTGTAATTACTCCCCATTTTTCTTTATAAGAGTTGGCCATAAAGAAATTCCCTGACCTATCTCATGTGATAGGAGATAATGAAATCCTCATTCCAGAGGACTGCCCCATTCCTGGAAAAAGGACTACTGCAGGAAAGGCCAAGAATCTAAACAGACAGAGGCCGCATGTTTCTCCACTTGGTCTATTTCTATCAGCCCATACCCTTTTCTGTTCAATCATATTTCTACACGGGCATCCTTGCTTCATCGAACCTAAGTGTGAAATAAGATAGCTTCCCTTGTATCTTTGGGATCTTCACTCAGAAGGCTTCTGTGCACTTATAAATATACATGACAATTTGTATGCCTTTTCTCTCTCTCTCTTTTTATTTTTCAAGAGAAATTTTTGCTATGGGGCACAAGCACTCACTGGAGAGACAGAGAGACAGAAAGGGAGAGATCAACCCCCTCACCCTCAGGGAGGGAAGGCCACACCACCATCCCTCTCCTCCATTCTCTCAGAATTCTGGGCATGTACACCCACGTACCCGGTGTGAGTTTCAAGCCTTCAGGTCCTGGGCTCGAACTGCAGTTGGTAATGTGGGAGCCCAGCAATGTAACCATTATGCCATTTTCTGGACTCTGTATGACTTTTCTCTTATTGTCTATGTATCATCAGTGATTTTTCAGTGAACCTCACAGGGCGAATTCGTTTGTTCCTACAGCCTCAGCCCTCTAATTGGAGTCCTATTGACAATAAGCTTAATTAAATTTGTATGAGACAAATGGAACAGATTTGGTCTTGGCCCCTATTGGTCAGATTAGGAACAGTGGCCAAAGATTGGCATAAACATGGGAAAATCTGCCAGGATCCAAGGCAGTGTAGACAAATATGCTTATTTACTTTTGGAACGAAGAGCAGGCAGGCTTACCTTCCATTATAAAATACCAGGTTTCCAACGTTCAGGGTGCCTCCCCCGTGGGACAATCCCTTATATGTCCACACATCACCAGCCACTGTTTGCACCCCCTGTGGCAATTTGGGCTTGAGGAACCAGCACGAATGGTCATATGTTGGCTATGACTATGACTATGAATAATAATGTTTTATGACTCTGATCCAAGAGTTTAAAGTGTTCTGCCACATCCCTGAAACTATGGCAGGCTTGCTTGTCACCTTTCAGTTAGGGTAAAACGTCAGACCCGACATCAGTCCATTCCACTCATAATAATCCTGAGTTAAAGTTTTCCATGAAGTGAATTTAGGATAATTCTGTCCCCTTCCATTTACTTGAGAACTAAAGGAGTACTAGGGTGACTTTTGCTATCTTTCACAGCTTTCTCCTGGCCAATGAGTTTGGCCAGGCTCTTTATTTTTATTTATTTATTTTTTGGAGAGGTTTTTGCTATAGGGTGCATGCGCTCTCCAGAAAGACAGAGAGACAGAGAAAGTGAGAAATCACCCCCCAGGGGGGTATGGCCACGCCGCAATCCCTTCTCCTCCATTCTCCTCTCAGGATCTTGGGCACGCACGCACATGCGCCTGGTGTGAGTTTAAGCCACCAGGTCCGGGACTCGAATTGCAGTCGGCTACATGGGAGTTCAGCAACATAGCCATTATGCCAACTGCTGGTCCCAGTCAGGCTCTTTAAACAGCCCTCTTCTGGGAAAGGGGGAAAGAGTACTTCAGCGGATCTCTCCAGACTTGGCCTCTTGCACTCCCTGGTGCCCTTCTGTCTCACCTTGCAGCCTGTTCTTGATCTTTGTCTCCTAGCTGTACTGGTCACTACTGGTTGGCTATCCAGTATCCCCACCCCCTTCAGGATGAGTTCCTAACATAATCTCGACACCATGTGGATATCCACCTATTTGCAAGCAGTCAGAGGAAACGGACCCCACCCCCAGCTTCAGAGTGAAATTGATTCATCTAAGAAACCCGCTCATTCCCTTCACCAAGGCCAATTCTAGTCAATGAGATTCTAGCAGCCTGAGGAGGAACCTCTCTGAAATACCTTTCTCTTTGAAAAGAAAAGCCACAGAATGGAACACATTCTACTTCCAGATGGGCTATCTGGAGTTTCTTAGCCATCTCGCTCCCAGCCTGTGTAGCAGTACAGACAGATGATGGCAATGTCGTGCTACTCAGTCAGCTTTGATGCCCACTCTACCCCTGGGCTTCCTCGCTAGAGAACAGACACACTTCCTAATGTTACGTCAGTCTGGGCAGGAGATTCTGTGACTGTTAACATATATTGAGTTGAAATTCTGAATTCTCTTCTGACCCCCTTAAATGAATTCATGTATTGAGGGCTTTATAACAAACCTATCAGGTTTATTATTCACCTTATTTTGCATATAAGGAAACTGAGCTACAGGGAGCTTAAGCATCTTGCCCAGGTCACACAGCTAGCTGAGTGATAAGGCGAGGATTTGAACCCAGATCTGGCTCAGGAACAGCAGAGCTGACTGCTTCCCTGTCACTTCCTATTGTCTCTATTCTCCCATGCCCACTGCAGGGCCTGTTGCTTACCCGTGAGATGAGTCAGACTTCACAGTGAATTTCAATCTGAAGAACACCTACTTGAACACCTAGGAAGGCAGTCAGCTCACGAGCTCTTAATTTACACTCTAAGTATTTTAAGCACTTTGACATGACTGGCCTGTCCAAAGGGCAGCTTTGTGGACCAAATCCCACCTCTCAGGGGAGGCATTTTGCTTTTAAGATCTGTCAGAAACTGGGAGCTTTTGTGTTTGTCTTGCTGCCATGAGGAAATAGATAGGCAGTTTCTCAAGCCTGACTCTGTGGTGTTTTATGCTTGTGAAGTGGATAAAGGTGAAGGCATTTAAAAATCTGGGCCAGCGGTCACCAGTGGGTAGCCCGTAGATTAAACCAGGTGTGTCCTGTTGCTCTGCCCCGGGGCAGCACTCCTGCAATGCCGATCTACTTGAAGTCACCCTAGAAGCATCAAGAAAAAAATGATGTTGAGTAACTCACTCCGGATTTCACTGAGCCAGAAAGTATATTATCTTGAATGAAATGGGAATCGGAAGACTCCACAATTGTACACGATACACTATCAAAATCAAAATGCCTTCATTTGGAACAAAACTGTTAAAAATATGATTCAGTGAAAGGTAATAACCCTTAGTTACACTAAGGAACAGGACGAAAGCAAGAAGGAGGTTATGGCGCAGGGTTCCGCCTCTCCTGTTGGGGGGCTTTAAGTTGAATACTGCGATTAGCACTGAAGCGGCTTTAGCTTTAAACTTTCATCATTGGTTAGTGTTTTCTTTTTGATATACAACTTATTTATTTTATATTCACTCACTGAGCATCATCACAGCCACATGTGAGAGAGTCTAAAGTGCTATAGGATCCCCTTCGATTTAACGTGAGGCCTTATTTCCCTCCCTTCATCTTTTCTGTAAACGCCTGAAGCTTCCTTTTTAAACAGATCTCAAATGAAGCAGATGGTTCTAACTTATCTGAATCTAGAGCTCAAAAGGTATAAAGGTTCTTTTTTAACTCATGCTGGGCTTTGAAGAGAAGGTCAGAGCCTTGAGAGGTCTCATTTTTGCAGGGAGAGCTAAAGACGAGGATGCTCAGAGGGAGGGGTCTTTCTCCGTGTGCACTCTGAAAGCAATGATTTATTTAGTTTACTTTTTTTTTTTTTTAAATCCAAAATGTGTTTATTGGGATGGTTTTCCACTCATCATGAGTCAGGATGTTTTAGTGCTGCTTTCTCCTGAAGGAAGCCTTGCTTTTCCTCCTGTAGGCCAGCAGAGGACAGTGGAGCAGCCGACGCACAGAACTACCGTTTGTACGTGGCTAAAGACGGTGGAGATTTGGTAGCATCCTGGGCACTTCACATCCATGAGGTGGGCATCTGGGCTCTGCACCAGGTCTCCTCTTCTCTTCTGGACAGGGATGAAGAAGGTTCCTTGTGAGAGAGGCATGTTCTCCTAGGGAGGTCTTCACCACCAGAAAAGCTATTTAGTTTAAGTTTTTTAAATTCAAGTAGTCTTTTCTCTAGATTAAAAAAAAAAGAGAATGAAAAGAAAAGAAAAGAAAAGAAAAGAAAAGAAAAGAAAAGAAAAGAAAGAGTTATAATAGGAAAGAAAAAAATGGGAGGAACTACAGATACGAAAGGCTGTGTATCCTGTCACAATGCCCTGCTCTCTGGCTGGCCCCGTGGACTGGCGGTGAATGTGACTGCATCCCACACGGCCACAGTGTTCTTCGAGTCAAGCCCTGTGACTTGAAAACCAGGCTGGATGCGTGTGCATGTGCGTTCCAAAACCCCAAGGGAAAGAGAAATGGAGGAGAGGGGATTATGGCATAACCATGTTCCATTAGTGGGGTTTTCTTCCTCTCCTGTTTCTCTGTGTCCCTTGATGAACTCACATGCCCTCTGGCAAATTAAAAAAAAAAAAAAAAAAAGAATGCTTATTGCTCTCTGAGTGTCCCCTTGGTTTCTTTTCTTTCTTTTTTATAAATAATTATCTTATTTCACCTAATTTATTTATTTATTTTATTTGACCAGACAGAAACAGAGTGAGAGACAGAGAGAGAGCGAGGCCAAGTGAGAAAGCAAGTCGCCAGGTCTGGGGCTTGAGCCGCTGTCGGCCATGTGGGAGTCCAGCGCCCTTAACCACCATGCCTCCTGCCTCCCACCCCACCTGGTTTCTTAATGGGATGGTTCAACGCGAAAGGAATGGTCAGGGTCCTGTGTTTATTTTTTGGAAATAAAATACCAACCCTTATTTTATAGACAGCAAGCTTTTCTTTATTCTTATAAATAGAATTATTTTTAGTATGAAATACTGTATGTTATATGATATCCTATAGTGTAATATAATAGTATCTTTTCTTCTCATTTTGAAAGCAGCAACATGTTTACTATAGACATTTTTAGAAAACGCCACTTGGGCCCGTGGCGGGAGTGTGTGCTGGGCGCTACTCCTTGGGAGGCTGAGGCCATACGCACACGGGAGGCCCAGTTTCAATTTGCAGCCTATCCTAAGAAGCTGGGCTTACTGGCCTGTGTCCATAATTCTAGCTGCTTGGGAGACTGAGGCAAGAGGATTGCACCAAAGAGAGACTACCTAAAAAAAAAAAAAACACCACAAACACACTAAATTAATTCATTAGTTAATGTTAGAAAATACTCTTTCACTCAAACAATACATATTTTTGAGGTCTGGGCCAGCCAGTGGGCTGGTGTTTAAGGTGGCTGGATCCCACATGGATGAAAATGCAGTTCATCCTGAGAGGAGAATGGAGGACAGGAAGGGATTGTGGAATGGCCATCTTCCCCAGGGATGACTTCTCACTTTCTCTCTTTCCTCTCTCTATCTCTCTTCAGTGAGCACATGCATGCTCTCGTAAATTTTAAAAAGCAAAAAAGTGGGACTAGCAGTTGGCGTAATGGCTATGTCACTGGACTCCCACGTAGCCAACTGCGGTTCCAGTCTCGGACCCGGTGGTTTAAACTAATGCCGGGCGCATGTGCATGCATGCCCAAGATCCCGAGGGGAGAATGGAGGAGAAGGGATTGCAACATGGCCATCCCCCCAGGAGGTGGTTTCTCACTTTCTGTCTCTCTGTCTCCGTCTTTCTGGCTAGTGCACGTGCCCTATAGCAAAAACTCCCAAAAAAAAAAAAAAAAAAAAAAAAAAGAAAAAAAGCGAAACAATATTTTTGACATCCAACTACATGGAGGCACTAGTAATGCTATATTAAGCAAAAACAGATATGGTCTCTGTTTTCATAAAGTTTAAAATTACACATAAAGTGCACAGAAGAAGTATCACTCATTAATTTATTCAACAACTTTCAAAAAGTTTTTATGTTATTAAAACTTATTCTTTTTTTTTTCTTTTTTTCTTTTTTTGAGGGTTTTTGCTATAGGGCGTGTGCGCTCGCCAGACAGTAGAAAGCAGGAAATGGGGGGATGTATTCTCCTCTCGGGATGGGCAACGCACACGTGCCCGGCGTGAGTTTAAGCCGCCGGGTCCGGGACTCCCGCGGTCGACTAGTAGTCAACATAGCCATTACAGTTCCCTATTAAAACTTATTCTGAGTCCCTGGACCCCAGTGGCTTAAGACCCAGTGGCAAATGCCAGGCGCGTGTGTGTGCGTGCCCAAGATCCTGAGAGGAGAATGGAGGAGAAGGGATTGCATCATGGCCATCCCCTCTGGGGGGTGATTTCTCGCTTTCCATCTTTGTCTTTCTGGCGAGTGCATGTGCCCAATAACAAAAACCTCTCAAAAAAACCCAAAAAAAACAAAAAACAAAACAAAAAACTTACCCTGAAAAAGACAGAGGCAGCACTCCCACAAACCACTCCCTGCCCTAGCCCAGGTCATAGCACGTGGATGTGTGGTGTACTCAGGAAGATCTCTGGACATGAGCCGTAACCTTCCCATGTGAACTTCCTCATAGAGTATCATGTTTTACCACTGTGCCGCTGTCCGAACCCCACTCAACAAATATTTATTATGAGTGTTATAGTCGATTAAAGATTTTCTGTAATGTCAGTATGTAGAGTTCATTGTTACATTTTAACAAGCAAATAGACACATGGTAGCCAAATTAGATAGATGATAGGTAGATAGATATGGGGCCAGCAGGTGGTGTGGTGGTTAAGGTGCTGGAAACTCCCACATGGCTGACCCACGGCTTGAATCCTGGACCTGGTGGCTTGCTTTCTCACTTTCCCTCTTTCTGTGTGTCTCTCTCTGGTCAAATTAAAATAAATGAATGAATAAATAAAATTAAATAGATAGCTAGTTGATAGATGATAGCTAGATGGCTAGATGGCTAGATAGATGATAGAGTGAGAGATAGATTATAGATAGATGATACATAGACAGATAGATGACAGATGCAGATAGATAGATAGGCAGGCAGGTAGGTAAGCAGGCTAGGTGTTATGGTTTTGATAATGGTTTGTTCCCTGAAGGTACATGTTTTTGTATTTGGATGTCCCACAGAAATTCATGTGTTCAGAACTGGTTGTAACGTAAAGGTTCCAAGTGAAAACTTAATTCCTTCCCGGTGTTCCAGAGCAGGGCCTTTGGTGTGGTGAGGGCATCGGGCAGGCCCCTGTGGTTGAGTTCTGGTAGATGAGCAGCAGGAATGAGACCAGAGAGAGGCACTCACGGGCACAGCCCACACCCTGCTCTGCCAGAAGTCCTGCCTTCTGCCGTTTTGTGATGCCTTGGGCTTTCCAGACACCAGAATCATGAGCTTATAGATAAACCTCGGGTTTCTTTATAAATTCTCCGGGCTCAGGTATTTGCATAAGCACGCAATACCACACCAAGACACTATGCTTTTCGAAGAACCCGTACCATGTTTCCCTCTGTCTTTATATTCGGTCTTCAGTGGAAATGCCTTACTTAGATTTTTAATCATGGAGCTTCGTGTATAAAAGTGAGAAATCAACTACACAGGGAGACTGCGTATAAATAGCCAAGGTTGGGTCCATACCATAGACTGCAGTGCACTTTGCCAGAGAGAGACAGAGAAAGTGAGAAATCCCCTGTCCCCTAGGGAGATGGCCACACTGCAATTCCTGCTCTTCCATTCTCCTTTTGGGATTTTAGACACACATACACACGCACCCAGTGTAATTTTCAAGCCACCGGGTATGGGATGTGAGTTGTGGTCAACCATGTGAGAGTCCAGCGTGTTAACTACTATGTCACCTGTTGGCCCCAACGCTTACATTATCAAATGTAAAAGCAAGAACCTGGAACTGGCAAGTAGTGCAGGTAGTGTGGTGGTAGAGGCATCTGAACAAGTAGTGTAAGAATAAACAATAAATGGCAGGTGAAGAGCACATAGCAGAAAAACAATTACTTAGTTATTACCAGAAACCAAAGGAAATGTGAGGCAGGGTCTTTTCTTTGATATCAGTTAGTGCATTTATGCACTAAAAAATTGTTTGAGCACCTACTATGGGTATAGTGAGAAGAAGTTACAACTGCATGCCCGTCTATACTTTTAAAATAAAAATTTAATTAGAAAATATACATAGTACACTGTGATAATTGTAGGTAGGCTGCTTGGGTCTGTTTCTCTTTCTAAAGAGACATATTCGATCAATAAAACATTTCAGTAAACACAAAGCACTGGGTTTTGCTAGATATTATTATCATTATTGTGTTTAAAACATTCTTTTAGAGAGAAACAGACAGATAGACGCCCCCAGCAGGGTCCTTTTTACTATGATCTACCCCCATTCCCAGCAGGCACCAGATCACGGGCACAAGCATGCCTAGCATGTTCAGGGAGACCTCAGGACACGAACTCAGAACCTTCCCATGCGAGGCAGCACCACTGCTGTACCTACCAGCCCTACTGAGCTTTGTAGATTAAACTCCTTCTTTTAGAGAGAGATTTTTTGCTATAGGAAGTGTGTGCTTGCCAGACAGACAGAGAGAGACAGAAAGAAAGTGAGAAGTCACCCCCAAGGGGGGATGGCCACGCCATAATCCTTTCTCCTCCATTCTCCTCTCAGGATCTTGGGCACGAACGCACACACGCCCAGTGTGAGTTTAAGCCACAGGGTCCAGGACTCGAACCAAAGTAGACTACATGGGAGTCCAGTGACGTAGCCATTACACCAACTGCTGGTCCCTTATTTATCTATTATAAATGGGAGTCCAGCAACATAGCCATTACACCAACTACTGGTCCCTTATTCGTTTATTAAAACGATGAAGTCATTATTTTAAAAATATTTATTTATTTATTTATTTAATTCTCATTTATTGTTATTATTATTTTAATTTGACCAGAGAAAGACAGAGAAAAAGAAAGGGAAAGTGAGAAAGCAAGCTACCAGGTCCAGGACTCAAACCGTGGTCAACCATGTGGGAGTCCAGCCACTTTAACCACCACGCCACCTGCCAGCTTCAAGTCATTATATGTTAACTTGAAAGCTTTTGAAATAAAATATATCTATTTCTTTCAAACAAAATTTTTTTAGGGGTTTTTGCCTTAGGGCATGTCCACTTGCTGGAGAAACAGAGACAGAGACAGTGAGAGGGAAAGTGAGAATTCACTCCCGGGGGGATGACCATACCACAATCCCTTCTCCTTCATTCACCTCCAGGGATCTTGAGCACACATGCACAAGCTCCTGATGTGATTTTCAAGCTACCAGGTCCGGAACTCCAACCCCAATCTGTCATGTGAGGGTCCAGCAATGTATCTGCTACGCCATCTTCTGGCCCCTCTTTAAAACAATGAATGAGAAGAATGACCTTTCCACTTTTGCATATCTCTGTAATATCTACATTCACAGAGGACAGTTGAATGCTCTTAACTATGTTTGCATCAAATGCTGCAACATGTCGTTTTGGAGGAAGTATATGACAAAAATCTACCTTGAAAAAGGCAGGAGTGTTTTTTTAAAAAAAAGAGATTTCAACCTTTTTTTTAAGAATTATTTTATTTAGCTTTATTTATCCGTTTATTTATTTATTTCAATTTGACCAGAAAGGGACAGAGAGAGAGGGAGCGAGTGAAGAGAAAGTGAGAAAGCAAGCCACCCGGTCCATGACTCCAACCGCAGTCGGCCACGTGGGAGTCCAGCGCCCTTAACCACCACGTCACCTGCCGGCCCCAAAAAAGGCAGGAACATTTCAATAGCCTTTTAGACATTCTTTGATACAACACCAAAACTTTATAATACATTACTTCTTAAAATTAGGTGCAACACAGAATTTGAAGTTATGACAATGAACCATTCATACTCTGTTACATACAAATCCTTTTATCTTTCACTTCAAATGGATCTTTTCACCCATTCATGATGGTGTGGAATCATGTATTAATCATCTGCAAAATAGTAGTCATGGATTTATACAGCTCTTCCAAATGTTGACACACCTGATCACACAATATGTTTTTGAAATCACAGTTGTTAGTATCAGGGCAAGACTGTAGTGAACATGAAGCTGTCAATAATGGCAGATTCAAATTTGCCAAAAGTCTACATTTTACCTCCGAACTTTTTTTCTTAATGTATAATAATTGTACGTAATTGTGGGAGTGCAATATGATTTTATGGTTGGAGAATACAGTGTGTAATGCAGGATCATTTGCATACCTAGCATCTCGACCATTGGTTATTATTAATACACATGTTGAGAAAAAAATGAACCCCTTGAAGAACGAGAAGTGACAGGTGGCTGTGCCTTTTGATTTAGAACAGGTTGGAGCAGAATTTATATAATTCTGTGATGATGGGGAAATTATCCTCGAATGCTACATGTTCTCTGGAATCTTAGGGTTCCAAGATGAAAACAGCAGAAATAGTCCCGTTGGGGTCTGCCAGTCCCTGCCATCAGCTCTCCCAGGGCTGGAACAGTGGCCTGGCCACGTGTGCAGATTTATGGTGGCAGAGGGGGAGGTGGGGAATCGCCAGGTAATACAGACTCCCACTGACGGAGACTAATCTTGCTACCAGTTCAATCCCAGAGCTTCCTGCATCACAGGTCAATTTCCTCCTCTCCTCTTCTCTAATAAACATCTTGTTTCCAAACTCGATTGCTCTAGGAGAAATTAACCTCTGAGGGAAGTGGGTGTCATAAGCCTAGTGTCTTCAACAATTGAAAGTCCTCTCGTTTACGCTCTTGTTGCCGAAGTGAATCATGAAAAGGCTGAGTCTGCATGGAATGGCTATGCCATGGACCCAGGCTTTGGATGAATAAAAGCAATTCAGTGGTGGTTAAGTCCCACATAGACTGCGATTCAAGCCCTGAACCCAGCGGCTTGAAAATCATGCCAGGCATGTGTATGTGTGTGCCCAAAATTCCAAGAGGAGACTGGGGAGAAGAGATTGTGGCATGGCCGTCCCCTTGGGGAGGTGATTTCTCACTTTCCCTCTCTCTGTCTCTTCAGCAAGTGCATGCACCCTATGGGAGAAAAAAAAGAAAACTAAAAACAAAACAAAACAAAAAAATGCAATTCGGCATATGTGAGCTTTTGTTCTCTGCCTCTCAGTCCTCTCCGGAGCCATTGCCACCATCTTCTATTTCTAAATTAAACTTTGTTTCTTGAGATAATTTTATCTCATTATAAGAAGCAATACGGTTGCAAGAAACAATACAGAGAGATCCCATGTACCCTTTACTCAGCTTCCCCGTTGGTAAAACTTATAAAATTATATAGAGCACAATATCAACCCGGATATTGACATAGAGTCTACCAATATGATTTAGGTTTCCCTGGTTTTACTGTACTCCTGGATGTGAGTGTGAATGTTTCACTGTACAATTTTATCACATGTGTAGATGTCTGTGTCCATCACTAGAGTCAAAGAGACAGGGGGCTGGGCTGCCACATGGCCCACCATGGTTTGAGTACCGGACCTGGTGGCTTGCTTTCTCTCTCTCTCTCTCTCTCGCTCTCTCTCTCTCTCTCTCTGTCTCTCTCTCTGGAAATAGTAAAATAATTATAATTAATGAAGTTAAATAAAAATAATTCTTTAAAAGAGAGAGAGACAGGACAATTCCATCATCACAGGGATCCTTCAGGTTGCCCTGTTATTACCACACCCACTTCTCTCCTAATCTCAGAATATACAAGTCTGTTCTCCATTTCTTTTCTCTGGTTTTTTGTTTATTTGTTTGTTTTTGAGAGGTTTTTGCTATAGGGCGTGTGCGCTCACCAGAAAGACAGAGAGAGACAGAGATACAGAAAGTGAGAAATCCCCCCCCCCCCCCCCCCCCCCCCCCCCCCGCCACCAGGGGGTTGGCCACACCGCAATCCCTTCTCCTCCATTCTCCTCTCGGGATCTTGGGCACGCACGCACACGTGCGCGGCCTGAGTTTAAGCCACCTGGTACAGGACTCAAAGCGTGGTCAACTACATGGGAGTCCAGCGATATAGCCATTACGCCAATTAATCTGTTCTCCATTTCTATAATTTTTGTCATTTCAATAATTTATGTAAATGGAATTAGACAGAATATGGCCTTTTAGGATTGTCTTTTTTCACTCAATGTAATTCTGTGGAGATGCGTCCAGGCTGCAGCATGCGTTAGTTCATTCCTTTCCACTGCTGGGGAGTATTTTATAGAATCAATGTATCACAGTTTGTTCAACCTTCACCCTTTAAGGACACCTGCGTTGTTTCCAGGTTAGGGCTATTGAGAATAAAACTGAATACTTGTGTATAGACTTTTATGTGAATATAAGTATTTGTTTCTCCAGGATGTGCTTGGAGGTACCGTTGCTAGGTTGTATGATAATTGCATTAGTCATTTTTAAATATCTGCCAAACTGTTTTCCAGGGTACTGTTCTGCATCCCCAACGGTGTGTGAGTAATTCTCCGGCAATCTCGCTAGTATTTGGCATTGTCACACTTTATTATCTTAGCCATTCTGATAAACATGTACTATCTCCTTTGGCGACAAGTCTTTTCATGTATTTTTTCCATGTTCAAAATGTTTAAAATATTGAGTTTTAAGAGATCTTTACATATTCTAGATAGTTTTTCAGATATGATTTGCACATACTTTCTCCCACTATGTAATTTGTGTCTTTATTTATTTATTTTTTATTATCATCATAATCTTCTTTATATTACATTGGATTGCATATAACTTTACAGTGTATTACATTGCTTTTTCAAAAGGGAATGCCATGCATGTCAGTCAATACAGAGACATTAATCTTCCCACTTCATCATTCATTCATCATTATTATTATTCCAATTATTTTTTTAAACAGTCAATCAATGTCTTTTCTATGTTTTTCTCAGTCATTATTATTATTCCAATTATTTTTTTAAACAGTCAATCACTATTTCTCATTTTGCTTTTAAAAAGACTTTACCCATCATGAAATACTTCTCAGACCAATCCAGTTGAGAACTATACCTGTCATCCTCAACAGGTAATAAGCCATATCTGTTTCCCACTTACGTCCTGCCTCTCTATTGTCTTTTCATCTCTTAACAGGGTCTTTCACAGAGAAAGTCTGCATTTTGTTAAGGTTCAATGTATCAATTTTTCTCTTTATGTATTTTATTTTTGGTGTTAAGTCTAAGATCTCTTTGGCCCTCATTTCAAAGATTTTCTCTTATGTTTTCTAAAAGCTGTGTCATTTTATACATAAGTTCATGATCCATTTTGAGTTAATGTTTCTGTATTACCTGAGATGTAGGACAAAGTACCTTTTCTTCTGTTCTTTTCTTTCCTCCCTCCCTTCCTATTTTCCTTCCTTTAGTTTTTCCCCTCTCCTCCTTGTCTTGCCTACGTATTTCCAATTGCTCCATCATCATTTGTAGAAAGACTATCTCTCCTATATTTAATTATTTTTGTACATGAGTCAAAATCATTTGGGCATATTTTGTGGGTTTATTTCTGGGCTTACTATCTGTTTCTTTGATCTGTGGGTCTATTATTGATTGGATTACTATGCGCTATAGGAAGTTTTGAAATTGGATAAACTAAATCCTTCCTCTTTTTAAAAATCAAAATTGTTTTTAGCTATTTTCATTGCTTTTCTTTTCCATGTACATTTTTAAAAGAACTATTAATTTTACTTATTATTATTATTATTTTTTTTTATTTGACCAGAATGACAGGGAGAGAGGGCAAGTGAGAAAGCAAGCCACCAGGTCCAAACCATGGTGGGCCCTGTGTGAGTCCAACGCCTTCACCACCTCACCACATGCTTGTCCCTTCCCATGCACATTTTAGGATAATCTTGCTTATAAAAACAACTTGCTGGTATAAATTATATTAAACCCATGTTTCAATTTGGAAAGAATCAATATCTTCATTAAATTGTCCTATGATCAGTAAACAATGTTATCTCTCCATTTACCTAGATCTTTGACTTCTTTCATCAGCTTTGTATAGTTTGAGACTACGAATAATTTATTTTTTAGATTTACAGCTTAAGCATTTTACTTTTTTGAGCAATTATAAATGGCCTGGATATTTCAAATGTCAGTGTTCATGGATTTGTATATGTATTTTGTATCCGGTAAACTTGCTGAACTCACTTATTATTTCTAGGAGTGTTTTGGTTTGTTTTGTAGATTATTTGTCACTTTCTATGTAATCAGTCACAAATCTCCAAACAGGGAGAGTTTTCTTTCTTTCTTCTTGATTGGAATGCTTTCTAATTCCCTTTCTTTGTCTTATTGCACTGGCTAGAACTTTTACCTCTATTTTGAATAACAGTTGTGAGACTGACCATCCTTGTGTTATTCCTGATCTTAGGAGAAAATTGTCCAATTTTTTTCCCCACGAAATTTTAGTAGTGTTTAGTAGTGTTTTTTTGTAGATGCTCTTTATCATTTGGGGGAAGTTGCCTTGTGATTCTATTTTTCTGAGTTTCTGTTATGAATCGGCATTGACATTGCTATGTGCCTTCTCTGCATCAATTGATAAGACCATGCAGTCTTTCTTTTTTTTAACATTTAATGGTAAATTACACTGATTAATTTTCAAATACCAAATCATCTTTGCATCCCTAGAATAAAACCCCCTTGATCATAGTATACTCTTCTTTGACAGATTAAATTTGATAACAATTTGTTAAGAATTTTTGTGTATTGAGGCTGGTAGGTGGCGTGGTGTTTGCGAGTGCTAGAGTCCCACATGGTCAACCATGGTTTGAGTCCCAATCTGATGGCTTGCTTTCTCATTTTCTCTCTCTCTCTTGTCCCTCTCTGGTCAAATAAAAAATATAAATAAATAAAATAATTCTTTTAAAAAATAATTTTTTTGAGAGGTGTTCGCTATAGGAAGCATGCACTCGCCAGACAGACAGAGAGAGACATAGAGACAGAAAGCGAGAAATCATCCCCCAGGGGGGATGGTCTCCCCGCAATCCCTTCTCCTCCATTCTCCTCTCGGGATCTTGGGCACGCACGCACAAGCGCCCAGCGTGAGTTTTAAGCCACCGGGTCCGGGACGCGAACCGTGGTCGACTACGTGGGAGTCCAGCGACATAGCCATTACACTAACTGCTGGTTCCCTTAAAAAATAATTTTTGAGTCTATATTCATGAGGGATATTAGTTTTAATTCATTTATTTACTGCCTTTTTAATGTTTTGTTTTATTTTATTTATTGTTATTATTTTAAAGTTTGCTACAGGGCACATGTGCTCACCAGAGAGAGACAGAGAGATAGAGGGAAGGCGAGAAAGCAAGCCACCAGGTCCAGGACTTGAACTGTGGTCAGCCATGTGGGAGAGTCCAACAGCTTAACTACTACACCATCTGCTGGCCCCTATTTTACTGTCTTTATCTGGTCTTGGTGTTAGGACATTCTGAAAATGAAATGGGAAATATTCTTGCTTCTTCATATAGAAGAGAGTGTAAAGAATTGGTGTTAATTTTTCTTTAAATGTTTTATAAGATTTTTCAGTGAATATGAATCTGGAGATTTCATTTTGGGGAGTTTTAAGATTACAAATCTTAGGACCAGCAGTTGGTGTAATGGCTGTGTTGCTGGACTCCCATGTAGTCGACTGCGGTTCAAGTCCTAGACCCAGTGGCTCAAACTCACTCCAGGCACATGTGCGTGCGTGCCCAAGATCCCAAGAGAATGGAGGAGAAGGGATTGTGGCGTGGCCATCCCACCTTGGGGGGTGATTTCTTGCTTTCTATCTCTCTGTCTCTGTCTTTCTGGAGAGCACACGTGCCCTATAGCAAAACAAAACAAACAACAACAACAAAAAAACTCTCCAAAAAAAATTACAAATCCATCCAATTTGCTTAATAGTTTCCTATTCAAATGAGCTACTTTATATTTATAATTTGTGTCAGTTTGTAGTTTTTGATGAATTGGTCTATTTCATCTAAGTTGTCAAATTTATGTATGTGGAGTTTTTGGTATGTAGAACTGACATCTGTAGGCTCTATAATAATATTTCTTGTTTCATTCTTGATACAGGTAATTTGTGTCTTTTCTCTTTTTGTCAGCTTTGCAAGAGATTTGCCAATTTTATTTATCTTTTTAAAATACCAGCTCTTTGTTCTATTGATTTCTATATTGCTTTTCTTTTATTAAGAATTATTTATGTAATTTTATTTATCACTGTTATTATTATTTAAATTTGCTACAGCGTATGAGTGCTTGAGAGAGAAAAAGAGAGAGAGAGAGAGCTGCCAGATCCAGGGTTCGGTCAGCCATGTGGGAGTTTGGTGCCTTAACCACTATAACACCTGGTGGCCCCAATTTCCGTAGTGCTTTACTACTTTCAATTTCGTTGATTTATGCTCTTACTGTGAAGAGATGCATAGTTAAAATCAAGGCATGAGGGACCAGCAGTTAGTGTAATGGCTATGTTGCTGGACTCCCATGTAGTCGACCACGGTTCGCGTCCCAGATCCAGCAGCTTAAACTCACGCCAGGTGCGTGTGCGTGCATGCCCAAGATCCCGAAAGGAGAATGGAGGAGAAGGGATTGCGGAGTGGCCATCCCCCTGGGGGGGGGGTGGATTTCTCGCTCCATGTCTCTCTGTCTCTCTCTGTCTTTCTGGCGAGTGCACATGCCCTATAGCAAAAAAAAAAAAAAAAAAAAAAAAAAAAAAAAAAAAAAAACCTCTCCAAAAAAATAAATAAATAAAGGCACAAACTGTTCCATGGGTGACACCCTGGTATGACTGTGCGAGGCACTGGAAGGACCGGCACTGTAGGTGCAAAGGACAAGCCGGTGCCTGCTTCACTGGGTTAAATCACTACCCTCGTATCATCACATACCGATCAAACTTTCTGAAACACATCTTATAATACAAATCTCCAAGTTCTCCAATGCCATTTATTGTTATGTATTTTGACATGGACTCAGCCCTGATGTTCTCATAGAGCATTTTTTTCTTTTTTTATGAGAGATTTCTGCTAGAGAGCAGGTGTGCTCACCAAAGAGACCAAGAGACAGAAAGCAAGAAACCCCTTGCCACAATGTCTTCTCCTCCGTGTTCCTCCTGGGATTTTGAGCACGCATGCACATACGCCTGGCATGAGTTTGAAGCCGCCGAGTCTGGTACTCAAACCGTGGTCGACTACATGGGAGTCCAGCGACATCGCCATTACGCTAACTGCTGGTTCCTCTAATCTTTCTTAAAAAGAAACTCCGTCTCTCTGGGCTTACTGTGTGGCTAGGGGTGTGACTGGAATATGCGGAGCCGACACTGCCATCTCAAACATCTCTCATCCATGGCTCAGGTCTTTCTGGTCTCCTACTTCCCCTGCGGCCATGATCAAAGCCTCTCAGCTTCAACCAGCTCTGCCAGGGCATGGTGATCCTGACGTCCGGCACTGCCCTAGGGACCTGTGCCCTCGGGAGTGGTTAAGTCTCCGAGCAGAGAACAGAAATGTATAGATAAACTCTTTCCTCTTCCTCCCCTTGAAGGGTTCGTTGTGGGGCATTATTTTATGATCCTCAAAAGATTTTTTAAAAGTAACTGATCACTGAAGGAGTAACCAACCCATAGGGGTAATGCACTTTTGAATTTTTTTTTTTCCTATCCTTTTCTCTCTCATCCTTTATTCCATCTTCCCAGACAATTTTTTTTTTTTTTTTGAGAGGTTTTTGCTATAGGGTACATGCGCTCGCCAGAAAGACAGAGAGAGGCAGAGAGACAGAAAGCGAGAAATCACCCCCCAGGGAGGATGGCCATGCCGCAATCCCTTCTCCTCCATTCTCCTCTCAGGATCTTGGACACACATGCACACGCACCTGGCATGAGTTTAAACCACCAGGTCCGGGCGGGACTCAAACCGTGGTCAACTACATGGGAGTCCAGCGACATAGCCATTATGCCAACTGCTGGTCCTAGACAAGTTTTTGTTGTTGTTGACAGAGGAGATGCATGAAAGAAAGGGGGAGAGAGAGAGACGTTACCCCCTCCCCACATGGGTGTGGTACTTAAAAAAATCTAAGCTGATGTGTCATGGGCTAAAAAGGCAAAGATATATAAACAGGTATTTCATTTTCAATAACAGGCATTATGATTTTCATTTTTGAATAAAGATCTTGATGTTCAGAAAATTTAAATAATGTGCTGGCTGTCACACCACCAGGGTGACCGAGTCCAAATGAAGGAGTCGTTTGTTTTTCATTCTAAGCATCCCTACCTTTGGGTTCTATGCTATTTGGGAGACTATATTTTCATAGTATTAGGTAGCTACTTTGTGCTAGGGTCTAAGATTGCTGAGGGAAAGAAGAAAAGTTTTTCTTTCAAGGAACTCACATTCTTAAAGCACTGCCATTTGAATAACAGTGGCTCCAGGCAGCCTGGGAAGCTGGAAAAGCTCTGGCGATGACTAGTGGACACGGGTGCACAGCAACGTGAATGCGCTGTACACCGGAAAATGATGTATTTTTGTATTCAAATTTAAAAATGTAAGTGCTTGGAACTGTGTAAAAATAGGAAATTCTTTGTGTTATTTCTTGCATTATCATCTAATGTTCTCTTTTTAATTCTCACATTTTAATACAGCACTCTGTTTGATGTCATCTCTCCCATTCCAGGACAAGGACCGTGACATACTTTGGCTTATCCTTCTCTGACCTGCAAGTGGACCTTGCATATAGTTGGACCCTGTAAATCATTGACTGATTAGTGCAGATTCCAATACCCTGTTTTATAATAAAGTTATCCATGCTTTTCCTCCAGTGAAGTGGCTCTCAATGTTTGCTCTGCGGGAGGCCGTGAGTACAAGGACTAGGAGCCAGGATTGGTTTGAATTTCAGTTTTGTCACTCACCAGCACAACTTTGGGGAAGGCACTGGGTCTACCTCAGCTCTCACTCACCTGTAGTCAGGATAAATAATGTCTATCTTTGCACGATCTCTGTGAGGAGTAAATGAAACGACATATGTTGAGGACATGGCTCATCCTGGGGGCTCAATGACTAGACAGTATAAACATTGTTTGTCCTAAGTAACACTGCCACATTCATAGCTCCGAGAGTCGCTTTCTGAAATTGACCTTTCCCCTTGAAGCAGAGCCAATCTCTGAGCTACTACAGATATTTCTGCCACAAAGGCTGTTTGGGGGCTGTAACTTCTTAAAAAGATGTTGGCTTTCCAAAGTCCCCAATGGATGGGGAGCAGAGCAGAGGAACTACTGCCCCCCTAGCCTAGAGGGCAGTGGAGACAAGCTACCTTGCTCAGAGCCTGAACTTGTTTTTTAAAAATGGCATCCAGGAACAAGTAGAATGGTAGCCAGAGATGACTTCCTGAGACCGAGTTCTTTCTATAGCAGGAGCCACATCTGGGCAGACTGGACTCCTGCTTCCTGAAACATTGCAGGAGGACTTGTTTCAAAGTGGAGCCAGGGGCATTCTCCTACCCCAAGGAAGGGACAAGTGGCCACTCTTAGGAGTGAGTGTGGAACTACAAAAGAGATTCTCTTGGCATCGGCATTCCAGGAAGTCTAAAAAGGGTTTGGACAAATAAGAAACGATTGTGGATTGGAATAAGACCTTTCACTTCACAACCACCTAGGTGCCTCCAGGTACTTTAAAGAATGCAAAGCAAAGAGAGAGCAAATGGAGAAGGGAGGGAGAGCAAACATATTGCAAGAGCACACTGGCTGTGAAGGGCCCAGGAAGAAAGAACTGTAAACATGCTGGGATCCGATGCACTAATCTGATGGGCCATCGGTCACCTTTCCCCTACTACCTGTGGGCATTTCTCTGGGTGTCATGCACCTGATGGCATGAAAGTACATGGCCTCATAAAGATGAATTCTATTTTCCTGGTAGTGTAAAATATGGGAATTGATTTTTCAAAGAACTTTACTCTTTTTTTTTTTTTTTTTTTTGGAGAGGTGTTTGCTGTAGGGAGCGTGTGCTCACCAGAAAGACAGAGAGAGAGAGAGAGAGAGAGAGAGAGAGAGAGAGAGAGAGAGAGAGAGAGAAAGCAAGAAATCTCCATTCTCCTCTCAGGATCTTGGGCACGCATGCACACGCGCCTGGCATGAGTTTAAGCCACCAGGTCCGGGACTCAAACTGCGGTCAACTACATGAGAGTTCAGTCACATAGCCATTATGCCAACTGCTGGTCCAAGAACTTTACCTTTCTAAGCTCCTACACCTAACTCAGAAGTCTGCTATTAATCATTACTCACAACTTGAGAAATGTGGTCCTAATCCAACTTAGTATCGATGCCACGAAGGACGTGCCTTGAATTCTCATAAACAACGAGGAAATGCATATAGGGGTGTGTGTGTGTGTGTGTGTGTGTGTGTGTGTGTGTGTGTGTATAGGTGTAGCAGGACATCAGAGAGAATGAAAGGGTAGTAGAAGGTTTGTGACATTGCAATGGCTTTCTACTACTTACATGGTGACCTCGAAAGCCGCAGCGAATACCGGCTCCTTAGAAGAAAGGTGTGATATCAGTTCAGGTCATCCTAAATTACATTTTAATGTTAATGTTTAGAGTTTCATAATTCATAATTCACATTCTTTTTCAAAGCAAATGGTAAATTAATTACTAAGGTAACTTAGATTTCATTCTTTCCTATCATATGATATTAGTACTGGGCTACTATTAATTATTACTAGTGACTATTAATTCGATTCAACACATATTCATTACTTACTATTTACCAGGCAGTTTAAAGAAATGCAAAGCTGAACTTTAATCCAATCAAAGGGTAAATACAAGTACATAAAGTTTGATATCACACATCAATATACAGTATATGGGGATCAGCAGGTGGCATGGTGGTTAAGGCGCTGGACACTCCCACATGACTGAACTTGGTTCAACTCTTAGACCTGGTGGCTTACTTTCTCACTTTCCCTTTCTCTCTCTTTCTCTCTCTCTCTCTGTATGTGTGTGTCTCTCTCTCTGGTCAAATTAAAATAAATGGATGAATAAATAAAATTTAATAAAATATTTAAAAAATAAAGTATATGTTAAGTTAAGCAAAAGGCAGTCAAAATGTTATAGGATGCCCATAATGATTTTTTTCTCTGTTTTAAATTTTTTTGCTCTAGGGCATGTGTATTCACTGAAAAGAGACAGAGAGAGACAGTGAGAAAGCACCCTCTGGGAGTCATGGCCACAGGCAACACTACAATCCCTTCTCCTCCATTCTCCTTTGGGATTTTGAGTGTGTGCGCGCGCGTGCGCACACACACACACACACACACACACAAAACCATGCATGGGCCCTGTTTGTTTCTCAAGCTGCTGGGTCCAGAACTCAAACTGAGCAGTCAGCCATGTGGGATCCAGCCTCCTTAATCACCATACCACTGGTTGGCCCCACCCATAATTTCTTTTTTTTTTCCCCCTTTAATTAAAATTTTTCTTTTTCTTTGCAACATATGCACTCGCCAAATAGCGGCAGAGAAAGAGAGAGAAGGCGTGAGAAAGCATCTCTTAGGGAGTTGGCCATGCCGCAAGTCCTTCTACATTCTCCTCTCAGAATTTCCAGCCTGCATGCACACATGCTCAGTGTATTTCTTAAGCTGCCAGAGCTGGGATTTGAGCCACACTGTCAGCCACGTGGGATAGAGCCACCTTAGCTACCACACCACTAGCTGGGCCATACCCAAAACAGTTTTTATACTATCTGAAATTCTTGGGGTCAATATGAGGGTTGTAAACATAACAATTTGGACTTTTTTTTTGAGAGGTTTTCGCTATAGGGCACGTGCGCTCGCCAGACAGACAGAGAGAGACAGAGAGATAGAAAGCGAGAAATCACCCCCCAGGGGGGATGGCCACGCCGCAATCCCTTCTCCTCCATTCTCCTCTCGGGATCTTGGGCACGCACGCACACGCGCCCGGCGTGAGTTTAAGTCACCGGGTCCGGGACGCGAACTGCGGTCGACTACGTGGGAGTCCAGCGACATAGCCATTATGCTAACTGCTGGTCCCAACAATTTGGATTTTGTAAGCAGTTAGCTGAATACTTGATAACTATAAGAATTCACTGGATCAGTTAACATTTTCAATAAGCAGGCTGGACTGTGGCATGGTGCTTAAGGGAGCTAGATCTTACATGGCCAGCCATGCAGTTCAAGTCCTGGACCCAGCAGCTTGAGAAACAAGTCAGGATTATAGGCAAGTGTGCCCAAAATCCCCAAAAGGAATGAGACATGGGGAAAAAGAGATGATAGCATTGGGTGTGCTTTCTCCATCTCCTTCTCTGTCTCTTTCTCTCTCTGGTGAGCCCACTATGCCCTCTGGCAAAATTAAAAATTAATTTTTTTGAGAGGTTTTTGCTATAGGGCACATGCGCTTGCCAGACAGACAGAGAGAGACAGAGAGACAGAAAGGGAGAAATCACCCCCCAGGGGGGATGACCACGCCGCAATCCCTTCTCCTCCATTCTCCTCTGGGGATCTTGGGCACGCACGCACACGTGCCCGGTGTGAGTTTTAAGCCACCAGGTCCAGGATGCTAACCGTGGTCGACTACCTGGGAGTCTAGCAACATAGCCATTATGCTAACTGCTGGTCCCAAAAATAAAATTTAAATGAGCAACATGTCTCTTACTCTATTTAATCTTCAGTTTTGTCTCAACGAGACTGTAGGAATGATTGCAGACTGCTGTAAGAAGTTTAACCAGCTCCTTTAGTTCCTAATGTTTTCTTTTCAGTAAATGCGTTCAGATAAATTAATTGCCTTGGTTCTATACGTCAAAATGTGTTTCTGTGTGAAACACCCTGCCAGGACATCTTGAACCACTATTTTGCAATTTCAGGGAAGTCCAATGCCCTCCTCCCTGTTTCTGCATGAGTAGCACAGCCTGGCCATGTGTTCTGACTCTGAGACCCGCCACTCTGTCACCTTGGTAGGTCATTTCTGAGCCTCACTTTACGATGGCCCTTGAGTAGCTTATGATAGTTCGTGTCATCTATTATTGTTGGTTGGGTGGAGACTAGAAGCAATGGTGGTAGCTTTTTTAGTAAAAAGAAAAAAAAAAAAAACGATTTCGCTGGAGGGCAATGTGCCTACTGGAGAGAGGCAGAGAGAGAACTAGAGAGAGAGAGAAAGCACACCCAGTGGGGGGTCGTCACGCCACCATCCCTTCTCCTCCATAGCCCTCTACTTTCAAGATTTTGGACATGCACACACATGCGCCCAGATAAGGACTGCAATTGAGTTGGCCATGTGAGATTCAGCTCATGTTAACCATCTGGCCATGGCCCAGTGGTGGTAGTTTCTGGGGAAAAAACAAACAAGCAAACAAACACAGTGGGGACACCCATAGTGCAGCGGTTAAGTGCTGTGTCGAGGGAGCCGGATCCCACATGGGTGATCATGGTTCAAAGCCTGGATCTAGCCACTTGAAAAAACTGTACTCCACAGCCAGCAGGTGGTATGGGGTTTAAGGCGCTAGAGCCCACGTGGCCGACTGGGCAGTAGGAGTCCCAGACCTGGCAGTTTGAAAATACACCGGTGTGTATGGAAGAGAAGGGATTGGGGCATGATCATCCCCCAGTGGGGCGATTTCTCACTTTCTCTCTCTCTCTCCAGCACACACAGGCACCCTATAGCAAAACTGGAAAAAAAAAAAAAAAAAAAAAAAAAAGAACAAACTAGAAAAACAAAACATGCTGTGATGTGCTCAGGATTCTGACAGGGTAGGAAAATGGGAGAAAAAGGCTTGCAGTGTGACCAGACCCTATCAGGATTTCTCCCTCTCTGTCTAGCCCACATGTGCTGTGCCCTCTGGCATTAAAAAGATAAGAAAAGAAAAAGACAGTGAATGTTAGACATTTCCATTTCTACAAACTCTTGGAGCCTCCTGCTCCTCCCTGCGTGCTACCAGACTGCCACTACCTGGCAGTGTGAAAATACACTGGTGCCTATTTTCTTCCTCACCCCCACCCTCACCTTCCTAAGTGACTGGAAGAACTCCAAACCCCCTATTATAAAGAGCAATTCCACTTCTTTTCACAAGCCCAGGTTTAGGTTTACCATTGCAAAACCGGACCCATTGTGATACTTCACAGAAAGAAAGTATGAGCAGTCAATCATAACACCGCCGTGGGAGAAAGAGCAGCTCATACTGCAGGGATGAAAGTCGTCAAGTAGACGTTAGCAGGGTATGCGATATTCGCTTTTTATAGGTACTCTGTGGTATATTCCTATAAGGGTATTTGAAAAAGAATTAGTAAGCTATGTGTTTTGGGTATCCTCTAAATTTTTCTAAAGATTATTTTCATTTAAGATATTTGTTTAGGAAGAACTTACTACTAGATTTCTTATTCATTAAGAGTACATTGTTAGGGAACCAGCAGTTAGCGTAATGGCTATGTCGCTGGACTCCCACGTAGTCGACCGCGGTTCGCGTCTCGGACCCGGTGGCTTACAACTCACGCCGGGCGCGTGTGCGTGCGTGCCCAAGATCCCGAGAGGAGAATGGAGGAGAAGGGATTGCGGCGTGACCATCCCCCCTGGGGGGTGATTTCTCGCTTTCTATCTCTCTGTCTCTCTCTGTCTGTCTGGCGAGCGCACGCGCCCTATAGCGAAAACCTCTCCAAAAAAAAAAAAAAAAAGAGTACATTGTTATATATTTTTCTATAAAACATTCCCTAGGTTTTGTTTCTGGTTTTTTTTTTTTTTGGAGAGGTTTTTGCTATAGGGCATGTGCACTCGCCAGAAAGACAGAGAGAGACAGAGAGACAGAAAGTGAGAAATCACTCCCTGGGGGGATGGCCACACCGCAATCCCTTTTCCTCCATTCTCCTCTTGGGATCTTGGGCATGCACGCACACATGCCCCATGTGAGTTTAAGCCACCGGGTCTGGGACTCGAACCGCAGTCAACTACATGGGAATCCAGCTACATAGCTATTACACTAACTGCTGGTCCTGTTCCCTAGGTTTTTATGAGAAAAGAATGAGTGGAATGACTCTTCCTAACTTTACCTCTTATGGCTGGCCGGGTTATTTTGAAAGTATGTTATATGGAACAGGAGCAGGGACAAAGTTCAATCACATGACTGCTAGTGATCAGTGGCATGAGACACCAAAGTCAGACTTCCCTTGTCATTTCGGTGTGAGATAGATAGAATGCTCCAAAAATTAAAGCAAAATATTGGACAGGGTAGAGGAGCATTAATCTTTAGTAATGAACCATTCCAAAATCTCACTGACCTAAAAATCTAACATATTCTCTGTTCATGCCAAGTATTTTTGTTGTCCTGCTCCGGGCACGGTGCTGCCTCACTGTCACAGAAAGGCTGGAGCTGATGAAATTTGGTCTGGAACTTTTCAGGTCACTGTGGCAGGAGAAAGCAGAGCACATCGTACAGTGGCTGTTAAAGCACGCACCTGCAACAAGAGTATGTCGTCTCTATGCGCTTCCCACTGGTCAACACTGTCACTGACTTGATGTGGGTGTGGGAGTACAAATCTGCCCTATGCTTCCAAGGGGAAACAGAAATGCCCTTGGGGACTAGCAGGTGGCGTGCTGGTTAAGGGCGCTGGACTCTCACATGGCTGACTGCGGTTGGAGTCCTGGACCTAGCAGCTAGCTTTCTCGCTTTCTCTTTCTCTCTCTCTCTCTCTCTCTCTCTCTCTCTCTCTCTCATCAAATTAAAAATAAATAAACTTAAATAAAATAATTCTTAAAAAAAAATGCCCTTGAGTAGCACAAATCACTGTCATGAACTAATTCCACCAATCCATTTAAGCTCTGCTTCCCTCCAAAAATCCCTACATAATTACCAAAATATATTATAATGAAAAATATAATGAAAAAATATAAAAACCACACGATTATTAAATAGTATAATAATAATTCCAAAATACAAATAGTGATTTTATATATATTGCTATGTGCTGAAACTATAGTTGCTTTATTTTTCTCTCATTTTGACTTCTTACAAATTTTCTAGGGGCTGGCAGGTGGCGTGGTGGCTAGGGTGCTGGACTCCCACATGATTGACTATGGTTCAAGTCCTGAACCTGGCAGCTTGCCTTCTCACTATCCCTTTCTCACTCTCTCTGTCTCTCTCTGGTCACAAAGTAAAAAATAGTAATAACAAATAAAATTAAATTAATAATTCTTTCAAAAAATCTTTTTTTTTTGAGAGGTTTTCGCTATAGGGCGTGTGCGCTCGCCAGACAGACAGAGAGAGACAGAGAGACAGAAAGCGAGAAATCACCCCCCAGGGGGGATGGTCACGCCGCAATCCCCTCTCCTCCATTCTCCTCTCGGGATCTTGGGCACGTACGCACACGCGCCCGGCGTGAGTTCTAAGCCACCGGGTCCGGGACGCGAACCGCGGTCGACCACGTGGGAGTCCAGCGACATAGCCATTACGCTAACTGCTGGTTCCCCAAAAAATCTTTTAAAAGATGTTTTCTAGAGTGCTCAAGTAGTGTATTTTCTTAAGATCATTGGAGTGAGGACTGGCAAGTGACATGGCGGGTAAGGTGCTGGACTCCCACATGGCTGAATGTGGTTCAAGTTCATGCTGAAGACAATTGCGCTCCTCTTTGGCAGGACCGGTACTTTAGTAGGTAGTAGAAGATCAGAGTAAAGATCTTCCCTGAACTTCAGGAGGGAGAAAGAATCAAAGATGATCAAGAGGGGCTGGCAGGTAGCATAGTTGTTAGGGGTGCTAGACTCCCACATAGCTGATTGCAGTTCGAGTCCCGGACCTGGTGGCTTGCTTTCTCACTTTCTCTCTCTCTCTCTCTCACTCTGTCCCTGTTTGGTCAAATTAAAAATAAATAAATAAATAAAGTTAAATAAAATAATTATTTAAAAAAAAATACCATCAAGGGGACCAGCAGTTAGCGTAATGGCTATGTCGCTGGACTCCCATGTAGTCGACCACGGTTCGAGTCCCGGACCCGGTGGCTTAAAACTCACGCCGGGCGCGTGTGCGTGTGTTCCCAAGATCCCAAGAGGAGAACGGAGGAGAAGGGATTGCAGCGTGGCCATCCCCCCTGGGGGGTGATTTTTCGCTTTCTGTCTCTCTGTCTCTCTCTGTCTGTCTGGCGAGTGCACGCGCCCTAAAGCAAAAACCTCTCCAAAAAAAAAAATAATAATAAAATACCATCGAGAGGGTGTGGGAGAAGGTTAAAGAAGGAGCTTGGTTTTGAGGCTTTTTTCTTTTTCTTTTATTTTATAATTATTTTATTTAACTTTGTTAACTTACTGATTTACTTTAATTTGACCAGAGAGAGACAGAGAGAGGAAGAGAGAAAGCAAGCCGCCAGGTCCAAGACTTGTTCTCCTTGCTCCTTTAGGATCTTCTCAAGGTTGAGACCACCACTTAGAGTAAAAGTATACCGTGGTCTATCTGATCCTAAATCAAGGCATACTTTTTTTTGTTTTGTTTTGTTTCATTACAGTCTATCTACAGTTATTATTTTATTTTTAATTTGCTATAGGGCATATGCGCTCATCAGAGAGAGACACAGAGAGAGAGAGAGAGAGTGTAAGAAAGCATGCGGCCAGGTCCAGGACTCGAGCCACAGTTTGCCATGTGGGAGTCCAGTGCCTTAACCACCACACCACCTCCTGGCCCTCAGGCATACTTTTGAACATATAAACAAATTAATTTCGATGCAGAGTATCTAAGAAACAGGATCAATGTCAACCTAAGAAACAAAACCTAAAAAAAAAATACTGAACATTCGTACAGTATTCTGAGTTATGGAAGATGTTTACAAAAAAGACTTTTTTGTATTTAAAAAGAAAATAACACATCCAGGACCAGCAAGTGACACAGTAGTTAAGGCACTGGACTCTCACGTGGCTGATCGCAGTTCAAATCCCAGCCCTGACAGCTTGCTTTCTCTCCGTTTTCTCTCTCTCTCTCTTTCTCTCTCTCTTTCTCTCTGTCTCTCTGATGAGCTCACATGCCTTATAGCAAATTTTAAAAATAATAATTATAAATAAAACTGAATAGATAATTTTAAAAAAAGTAGGTAACGCAGTAAAAGGCACAGTGTTGGTTACTAAACATTTAGTATCTTGGTTCTTTCCTTTGAGGAACTTACCAATTAGTTGGGAGACAAGTTATATACATGTGAACAATGAAAAGAACATATAAATTACGTTATGAAAACATGTAGCCTTAGGGGCAAATACGTACTTTTATCCCTGGACACTTTACCTTTTGCAGATGTCAGTGATTATGAACCTTGATTAGTCTCCTCGTAAACTGCTTTCATTAAAAGAGAAGACAATATTGACCTGATATTCAAAAACAAATTGGGAGGGCCAGCAGGTGGCATGGTAGTTAAGGAGCTGGATCACATATGACCAACTGCAGGTTGAGTCCAGGACCTGGTGACTTAAAAATCATGCCAAATGTGTGTGCGTGTGTGCCCAAAGTTCCAAGAAGAGAATGGAGGAGAAGGGATTGTGGTGTGGCCATCCCTCTTAGGGGTGATTTTTCACTTTTCCTCTCTGTCTCTCTCTAGCTAGTGCACATCCCCTGTAACAAAAAATTTAAAACAACAACTTCAGAAAACAATTAGGCGAGCCAGCAGGTGGCATGGTGGTTAAGGTGCTGGAATTCCCACATGGTTGACCATTGTTCGAGTCCCAGACCTAGTGGCTTGCTTTCTCACTCTCCCTCTCTTTCTCTCTCTGTCGCTGGCAAAATTCATGTGAAAAATAATAATAACAATAATAAATAAATCATTCTTTATGAACAACAAAAAATAAACAACAAAACAGAACAAAACAATTAGGCCAGCCCCATGGCTCAGCAGTTAGGTGCTATGCAGAGGAAGCTGGATACATGGCTGACCAGAGTTCAAATCTGTCAGGTTCAGCTGACCCAGTCGGCTTTGGGCTGCCTGCATATACACTAGGGATCCTTATGGGATAGAAAATTGGAAGAAAAAGGATTGTGATATGACCAGACCCTATGAGAGGATGGAATGTTGTCTACCTCCTTCTCTCTCTATCTCCATCTCTCTCACACGCACATGCAAACGAGCCCTCTGGCAAAACAAACAACAAAAATCCCATTAAGTATTTCTGGTATTTGTCCCAATCAGACTGATGCCCATGGAAACTCCCTTAGTTTATATTAATATTTAAGTCCTTCTTTTGGTTCTTAGAGCTAACTTTATCCAAATTCTGCCTTGGCTCATGTTGTCCCCAGTTCCACAACCTGAAACTTACTTTACCTCATTCATACTCTGAGCAAAGAGTTGAGCTACCTAAGAAAGCTCTGCCCCATGCCACACACTAGGGGCTTTATTTTTTTTAAAGAATTACTTTATTTTATTTTTTTTTTAAATTATTTTAATTTGGCCAGAGAGAGACAGAGAGGAAAGTGAGAAAGCCAGGTCCGGGACTTGGACCAAGGTCAATTATGTGAGAGTCCAGAACCTTAACCACCACGCCATTTGCCAGTCCCCACACTAGGGACTTTATTCCTCTCCTTCAAGGAAATGCTCAGAACTACATCATGATACTAGATTCTCCTTAATAGAAAAGAACTGGTGCAGTATAGCTAACTTACTGAAAAGAATGGTTAGGGGGCAAATTCAGCACATTTCTTAGTCTTGAATGCTTTTGTGAAAAAAAATAAATAACGTGTATTTATTCATCTGTTATTTGTTGTAATTTTCAAGCCACTAGGTCTAGGACTTGAACCATGGTCAGTCACATGGGAACCCAGCGCCTTAACTACCATGCTGCCTTAACCACCATGCCGCCTGCTGGCCCTGTAAATGCTTTTAATTAAAATACAGATGGTGTTTATTAGCTAGATTTTGAATAAGAAGACTTCGAATGAACATGTCCCTATGGACACTGGAGTTCTAAATTTCCTGAATTTTATTCATAGCTGCTCATCTGTTTATATAGCCACACATGGTATACCTTCCACATTATATACATTGTAGACTTCCACAATCAGACTGCCTCCTCGAGGGGCGTGAGAGTTATCATAGGTAGAGGGCGTTTCCAAAGGAAATCACTTCCGTGAGAGATATGGTAGAGAGAAGACAACCTTAACTAGAACGTCAATGAAAAGCGCTGAAAAAAAAAAAAAAAAAAAAAAGCGCTGAAAGTCCATTTCCAAAGGTCCTTTTTCCTTTAACCAAATATTTTTTAAAATAAATAATTATTTATTTAAATTTATTTATTTACTTATTTATTTAAATTTGACCAGAAAGGGACAGAGAGAGAGAGAGAGAAAGTGAGAAAGCAAGCTGCCAGGTCCGGGACTCAAGCTGTGGTTGGCCATGTAGGAGTCCAGAGCCCTTAACCACCACACCACCTGCCGGCCCCCCTTTAACCAAATCTTAAGCATGTATTTAAGCTCCTCTACTAACCCTTCTCCTTGACTCCCTGTATGTGTCCTGAATCCAGCTCTACGAGGTCTGAATAAAATATGACCAACAGTAACTCTGCTCAAAGGTACTTTTTAGTTCTATCAGCTTGGTACCCCTACCCCCTTTTATTTTTTTTTAAAGATAAGGTCTTGCCATGACACAGCCCTCCTGCTTCAGCCTCCCAGCTGGGCCCAGAGGCATGTATCACGCCTGGCTCTCTTGCAGGGCCTCACTCTGTTGCCCAGACCAGCCTAGTGCTCACAATCCTGCTCCAGCCTCCCGAGTCACTGGGACTACAGTTGTATACCAACACACCTGGCTTTTAGGTTGGGCCAGGAATTGAACCCAGTCCTCCCACCCTGTGGTCCCAACCTGTGGAGCACAATGTCTTCACTGAGCAAGCGACCACAGTAGGCCCGCGGTATTCTGTCTGTGTGTGTGTGTGTGTGTGTGTGTGTGTGTATGTGGAATCTTACTAAGCTTGACTGTACATGTTTACTTTGTTCTGTTAGAATTTTCTCTTCTCGGGCCAGCCAGTGACATGGTAGTTAAGATGGTTGAATTCTACATGGCCAATTATGCAGTTCTAGTCCCAGACCCAGCAGCTTGAAAACCATGCCGTGTGTGTGTGTGTGTGTGTGTGTGTGTGTGTGCATACGCATGCATGTGCCTGTACACCCAAAATCCCCAGAGGAGAATAGAGAAGAAGGGATTGTGGCACGGCTACCTGTCTGGTGGATGTTTTCTCTCTCTCTCTCTCTGTGTCTCTCTGGCAAGCACACATGTCATATAGAAAAAAAAAAAGTAATGTTATTGTTTTTTATTACCTTCCCATGGCACAAACCTCATGAGAAGCAGTATAGCATGCTCACGCCTCGGTCCATTTGAACAGAACCAGCTTCTCAGACAATGATAAGCCAAGTGAATGGTATTTTCCAAAGTGACACCTGGTATCTGACGGCTGCTTACTTGTTCTTTCCTCAATTGCTAGAGGGCAAATTGCACTGGGCAGAGGAGAGCATGCCAATAGGCGTGGGCATGCCTTCTCCTACTCTGCCTCTGGTCAGGATTTTGGGAACCCACACACATGCCTCCAGCATTTTTTCAAGCCACCAGGGCAACTGGCTCTGCAGGATCTGGCTTCCCTTAACCACTGGGCCATGGTGCCGGCCCTGTTTACTAACTCTTGGCCTGTGAAGAAGAGAGCAAACTCTTCTGGTCTGGAGACATTTGAAAGATCACACCCGAGGCAAGTTCTTAAAGTTCTGCTTATCCTCCCTCATTGTCTCCAAACGGTAATGATCTCAGCATAGCCCCAAAGGGGAAACACAGTTCCTGTTCTGGGAAGAAGGACCTTACAGTATACCAGGGAAAGGACAGAACCTAGCTCACATGCATATTTCAGGAACGGGATCACATACACACAGGTATCTCGAGGACACTGCATCAAGTGTGGTGGTAGAGGGGCAGAGCAAGCTGCGTAGGACACAGTTTATTGACTTGGGTGTGCTCCTCCATGACTCAGAGCTCAATGTCCCGTCAAGGACACCTGGAGCCTGTCTAACCTGCCACCGAGATGCCTCTCTGAAGCTTGTGGCAAATAGCCCACTGTAAATGAGGCGGAGATGCTGCAGCTCCTTGGCAGCACGTTAAGGGAAGGGTCTGAAGGTTCAAGCAGGTAAAAACATTATGGTGTCTTTATTATGTGCAGTCAGAGAAGCTGGCACTTAACACCGTTCCTAGGAGGCCCAGGGGACGCCCTGTTTCACTAAAGCCATGAAGAAAGCATCCCTAAGGGGCAACAGTTACTTCAAGAAGTTTTATGGTAACTGTTTTACATAGGCTGGGCCTGACAGGAGAAGATGTTAAAAGGTGATAGGATTCTGGAAGGGCAAAGGTCAAATGGCAGGACTTAACTGCTGGAAAAAGGTGACATTATTGCTGTAGCAATTCTAGGGTAGTATTCAATATGCCTTGACCTGATGAATCTGTGGCAACACCTGTCCCATCAAGGAGTTCTGAGGGGTGGGGTAGATAGTCAGCTAGAATGTTATTTCACTTGTATACAAAGAGAAAATCCAGTGCAATCAGAAACATCCCCCTGTCTTTACTTCAGCGTCTCTCCTCTGGTTCCCAGGTAAGTCATTTCACAGGCCACGAGTCCACTCCCTGAACAAGACATGAGTCCCCTTGAGGAAGGACAATGCAATGCTCCTGCAAGTGTGTATGATAAACAGTCCCACGACCCTTCCCCAAAACCATCTACAACAAAGCTGTTTGTCAGAGTGAATATTTACTGGCAAAAAAGGGAATCTTCAGACTTTTCAAGAACTGTTGCATATAGGGAAGGGACGTGGGTGGCTCTGTGTTGATACTGCATCTAAGGATCTAAAGACTTTCATTATACTCTAGTTAGATTGGGGGTATAGAAAAGCCAATAATAAGTGGGTTTCTAGCTCGAGTATGTCTCCAATGGGTTTTGAAGATCTGTTAGATTTATTCTTTGGTTCTGAATATGCAGAGGGCTATGGATAGTTAGTAGCTGGCAGAATTCTCACATTGGTTCTCCAATCTGTGGAGTAAAAGCCACCACAGTAGCAGACATGAAACCACCCTTCCTCTGAACTGAATTAAGACGTCAGTGTACAGCACGCCGAAAATTGCAGAAATTTGTAACACCATTGAAGACTTTAAAAGTGCAAGGGCATTGACATCCATAGTTTCCAGCCCCTGTAAAGACTGCGTATGTCATGGTAATGAGGTGACTTTCACTAAGGCATAGCTTAAATCACATCTGTGATATCAGGTGTAGTACTCTCTAAAACAGGACAAGATAGCCTCTGGCCCTTGGTATGCTGCTATGGCCCTAATGAACTTGCTGTTTCAATCTCAGTCAGTAAGGAGAATCAGAAGCAGTTCATCTGTATAAGGAAAGAATGGAAATATGTAGTTTCTGTATTATCCCAGGCTTTGTTAATACTCTTATTCTCTACCACAATGCAGTCTGTAGGAACCTTGGTTTTCTTAACCTTCAGCAGACTATAACTCTGAGAACATATTAGTGCCATTATGCTATTTAGACCTGATGAACGAAAAGCAGCAAAGATTCTAGATGTCCTAGGAAGACACGTGTGTGAAATCTAGAAAGGCTGGTCTAGGAGCGAGAGGATCAGTGATGGCCTCAAGACCGCCTGCAGCCAGCAGGACTAGTGCTGGAAAGGAGTGGAATTCATTAGAGCAATTTTCATGCACAACTGTATATCCTCTCTAGTCCACACAGGTGTTACTGCAACAACCGATTCTGAATAGGCTTCAAGAAGCTTTGTACAAAATAATCTGATAACACCTTACCTGGACCCACATTCTACAATTGTCGTTTCCAGTCCTGGGGATTCTTTAATGATGCGGTGTGTGATACCAATAGGTAGCCACCCCAGAACAAAATGAAAATGTAAGATAATTCGGAGAATGCTTGCTATCCGAGCCAGTGGATACATTTTTGTTTTCTAAGAGATTTTTGCTATAGGGCATGTGTGCTTGCTGGAGAGACAGAGAGGCAGAAAGCAAGAAATCACCCCTTCCCCGGGGGGATGGCCACACTGCAATCCCTTCTCCTCCATTCCCCTCTCAGGATCTTGGGCACACATGTACACACGCCAGGTGTGAGTTTTAAGCTGCCGGATCAGGGACTCGAAACATGGTCAACTATGTGGGAGTCTAGAAACATAACCATTAAACCATCTGCTGTTCCTGATAAATGCTTTCATTATTTTTCCCCAAGAAGGGCAGTTTTTTGTTTGTTTGTTTTTAAGTTTTTTGCCATAAGGTGCATATATGTGCCAGAGAGAGACAGTGAGAGGGAAAATTAGAAGTCACTCCCTGGAGGGATGACCAAGCCATAACTCCTCTTCCATTCTCCTCCTGGGATTTTGGGCTTGCAAGCACACATGTCTGGTGTGATTTTCAAACTGCCAGGTCCAGGATTCGAACCATGGTCAGCCATGTGGGTGTCCAGTGGTTTAACCACCATGCCATATACTGGCATTTCATAAGTTATTTCCTCAGGAGTTCTTGGCATGATTTTGTACCAACTGTCCATAGTGACTGCCAAATATGCACCGTGGAATTGCTTTTTGTTTTACTTTCCCTATTTTACTCCTTCTGACTCTCATTTCTACTCCCAAAGATATTTCTTTCTTTCCTTCTTTCTTTCTTTCTTCCTTTTTTTTTTTTTTTTTTTTTTTTTTTTTTTTTGCTATAGAGCGAGTGTGCTCGCCAGAAAGACAGAGAGAGACAGAGAGACAGAAAGCAAGAAATCACCTCCTGGAGAGGAGGGGTATGGCCACGCCACAATCCCTTCTCCTCCATTCTCCTCTCGGGATCTTGGGCACACATGCACACGCGCCTGGTTTTAAGTTTAAGCCACTGGGTCCAAGACTCGAACTGCAGTCGACTACATGGGAGTCCAGTGACATAGCCATTACGCCATCTGCTGGTCCCTCCTGAGGATATTTCTTAAATAAACTACCTGTGTGCAAGACTCTTCTTTGGGGGAGGGGGAGTACTCAGTCTGAAAGGATTCTGCATTGGCATTCTGTCTTCAGTGGCCATGCGGTCTGAATAGGAACTGTCAGATTCTTCGGTAACTTCATCTCCTCGGCCATAGTAGTTGGTCAAAGGATGGACAAACGAAACAGGCCAAGGAGAATGCTTCCCTGGATTCTCTAAGTCTGGTGTTATGGGAAAAATAGCCTTCCTTTCTAATCATGGAACTTCTTTTTTCTTTTTTGTGTGTGAGTGAGCGAGAACATGGGGGAGAGAAAAAGGCAGGCAAACTTTGACAGCATCTTGCAACATCACCATCCCTCTACCCCAGCCTCCCAATTAACCTAGAATCACAGGAGTGGACCAGGGTGCCCAGCCTGTTTAGGGTGGATTAGGAACTGAACCTCCAACGTGGCCCTAGCTATCTCACAGTGGCACCCTTTGGATTGTACTAGTGCTCAGAGGTCACAGACCTGTTAAGTGCATATGTTTTTAGGTTCTTGTAAGCACATCCCCTAGGACTTAAAGAAATTGTTCTGAAGAATAAAGCTAACATCAGAGAAGTTGGGAGGCGTGAGATCAAGCAATAATGCCAGAACATTCTATATTAATCATCTCTAAATCTAGCTACATTTATCCTTTCTCTGTGTATGGGTATGACAATATGTTTCTTTTCTTAAGTTAGTTTAAATTTCTTTCACCTGCAACTTGAAGGTATCCTATATACCTGTAGATAACAATTACCTTTTTTTAGTTTTTTTTTTTTTTTTTTTTTTTTTTTTTTGAGAGGTTTTCGCTATAGGGCGCGTGCGCTCGCCACACAGACAGAGAGAGACATAGAGACAGAAAGCGAGAAATCACCCCCTAGGGGGGATGGTCATGCTGCAATCCCTTCTCCTCCATTCTCCTCTGGGGATCTTGGGCATGCACGCACACGCACCCGGCGTGAGTTTTAAGCCACCAGGTCCGGGACACGAACCGCGGTCTACTAGGTGGGAGTCCAGCAACATAGCCATTACGCTAACTGCTGGTTCCCTTGTTTTTAAATAAATTTCATGTCTCTAATTGCAGTGAAATAATGTTACTAGGCAAGTAACATTATTTAGATAAGGACAGCCAGGTCTGAAAACCCTCATTCGGAAACATATAGCATTCAGGAGTAGTGAGCTTTGCTATCAGATAGACATCATTTCTAAATTGTGTGACCTTGAGCAAGTGACTCAACCCCCCACCCCCAACCTTAGTTTCTTCAATTGTGTCATCAGTGTTCAGGGCAGGAAAACAGAAACCAGCTGGGGCGTTTCAAGCAGAATGAGACTTAGTGCAAAAAATTAGATACTTCCAAATTCGTTGTTCACCCAAGAGGAGCACAAGTCAGGGAGACCACATTACAGTGCTGCTGCTGCTGCTATTCAAGTTTCAGAAAACTTTCGAGGCCCTTGCTGGCCCCAGAGCTTCTCCGCACCCTCAGGGCTGAGTATTGCTAGCAGACCCACAAAATTTCACATCTGTCGATGCCACCATGTCTGTCTCCATCTCTCTTGGAAGAATGCTCTCGACCTCCCCTCCTTCTTTCAAATATCTTGAGCGTTCTTTTATTGCAGAATTTAAATTGTATCCAGAAATGGAGTTGCCAAGGCTCCAGGCCTTGCTATTGCCAATAAACAATTGTATTTTTAAAGGATTATTTATTTTATTTTATTTATTTCTATTATTACTTTTAATTTGCTATAGGGCATGCGAGCTCACCAGAGAGAGAGAAAAAGTGAGAAAACAAGCCACCAGGTCTGGGACTCGAACCACAGTCAGCCATGTAGGAGTCTAGCACCTTAACCATTACACCACCTGGTGTCCCTGCCAATAAACAATTTTTTTTTAATGACAAAGAGTCTTTCACTTTTAAATGATATCAGTACACCAAGTAATCACATGTAACAAGTTTGTGAATTCCATCTACTATCTGATTAAAGGCAGCCCAAAGGATTACACTAGTAGTCGCTGTTCTATCCTTTAGCCGGAAAGGACTACTTTAAGGCTGGCTGCTGCTTCACACAGGTTACAAGTCACTACTCACTACTTTTTCATAGATAAAGCCCCTGACCTTAAAGAAAGCACTAGGGAAAAAAAAAATTAATCCCTTTCTTTCTTCAAAGAATCTCCTTTTTTACTAAATCTAAAACAGAAAAAGTTAACATTGAGATACATGTTGCTTGAGCTAAAGGCATAGGAAAACAACTACACCCATTACATTTCTAAGAAATATGAGGTAAAAAGATGAATTCTTTGGATAAGTTCTAAGTCTGTACAAAGAAGCTGGATTTGCTACTCTGCAAAAAGTGAAAGGACCTGCTATATAATACACAGAAATCATTTCATGCCTTTCCCAAGAACATAACTGGAGCTCCGTAATGCTTCATATCCCACGAAGGCATCTAAGAGCAGTCCATGGACAGGCACTTCTTCTTCTCCTATCCGTTTATGCGGTAGTTTTCATGGATGTCTGGCTGGATGTCACAGACAAAGGTCAACAGGTTATCCAAGACTTCATCCCCGTTCTGTAGGAAGTAGTTCTGGTCATCTTCCCCTGGGTCTCCTTCTCCACGTCAGTGCTGCAACTGCCGTGGGATCCCAGAGCCGCGGCTTCCTTGGCCTTGAACTCTTTCTCCCTCAGCAGACAGTACTGTTCAATTTCAGCCTGAGTTGCTTCTTTGGCCTGCTTCAGCTTCCGGTTTTTTCGCTTGTGGGCCTCGGACACCTTCTCGACCGCCTTCTTCTCGGCCTGCAGCAATTGCTGGATCCCCTGCAACTGGCTAGCCATGGCGGCAGTGACTCCAAGGCCACGGTGACCGGCCTTACCTAGCTAGAGGGTCCCTTGGGTCGGCTGACCCCTGGCCCACCCCAATAAACAGTTTTAAACATGAGATAATACATACTTCGTAGGATTGGGGATGACTAAATCAGATGACATACAATAGCTGGTATTGAGTGGGGATGAAATATAATTCAACAATATTCAACTATGGGTATAGGGCAACCCATGGTGAAAGACTGAATTTCCTATGGATAACTTCCCCTTAATATTTTCCCAGGGTTAGAATAATTGGCCACTTCTAAGAATGAACAACATAAAAGACAGACCATCTTTTGTGCCATTATATTCTTTCTCTTACCTTAATCTATGTAACAACCCCGAGATAGAAAAATCTGCATTTTATAGTTACAGAAACAGGCTTTTAAGAACTACGTGATTGTCGCCAGCTTGCATGGTCCTAAGTAGCGGAATGGGCCTTGACCTCAGTGGTTTTCAGCTTCAGATTTCACTGTCGTTCTCCGTACCATGTGAATCATGACAAAGGACAAAGGGCCTCTGGCGTACAAGAGAATTAATCCTAGTGGAGGAAATCTAGGAAACATTTTGGAGGAAGCATGATTCAGGACAGGCCCTTTGAAGAATTCAGCAGGTGACTACAAAGAAAGGGAAAAAAGCATTTTAGGTAGAGGACAAGCATTGAGAGATCAAAGCACAAAGCATGACTGGAGAGTGATGAGTGGCTTTGGGGCTTCGGAATTTGGAGGGGCAAGAAAGCATGCCCAGGCCAAGCACCCTGGGCCAGGGACGGGGTTGGGATGCTCACCACTGTATCCTCAGGGCCCAACAGAACTCTCGGTATATACTAGGCTTCATGAACATTCGTTGAATAAATTGACTGCGGGTAAGTTCAGCGATACGGCTGAAGCCAAGATCTGCAGAGCTGAGGATACTAGGCTCAGTTCGAGTGCCATTCTGATAAGAAACCGCCTGAGCATTGCAGAGGAGAGCTGTGCTGGTGGATCTGAGCAAACCTGTTCCCAGGCAGCCCGTGTAGGAGGCACTGGAGGAGAAGCCCGAAGGTGAAACGTGTATATTCATGTGTGATTTAGATGGAGGATGCAATAGAAAATATGGAAATAGATTAGTCAGAGAGAAACCCAGGTCATCTTTTGAGAAATCAAAGAAATCAAATTTACTTGAAATCAAATTCTGGTTCTGTAGTTAGCACAGTCACGCAACACATATTGATGTCTCAGTCAACAACGGACTGCATTTATGGCAGTGGCCCCGTAACGTGACAGACCACAGAGTAGGCTTGTGTAAGTGTATTTTATGATGTCCACACAAGAACGTAATTACCTACCAACACATTTCTCAGAATGTATCCCTGTCATTAAGCAATACACACACACACACACACCCTTTCAATAAAATTCTGTCGAATCAGTTTATATTCAATCAGAATAGTTGAAGTTACAGAAAGAGGTATACGTGCAGGTTGACTTCATCTTAGTCAGCCAGGTGACTCCTCAGGACATCTGTGTCTAATAGAGACATGTCTAATACTATCGGGCCTGTGAGTTCACAAGGTCCAAGTGGCAGGGCAATTTGTCCCGCAGTCCGAACCTGACACAGAGCCTTTCCTTGCTCCAGACACCGTGTGAAACTGGATGCTTTGCGGTCAGTCACAATGGCACAATGGTGACGTAACACACTGCAATACTTAAACCATAGGGGAATGTTCTAGGTTTGTGTGCCAAGGCTTCTCCACTCATGCCTGGCCTGGGTGCACGTGCACACCGTCCTGGCTGGGATGAGGCTGGAGGTAGACTGCAGTATGAAAACCCTGTTGGGAGTGACTGTCTTTCTCTCTCTCTCTCTCTCTCTCTCTCTCAATAGCAAAAATAAATAAAATAAACCTAAAAAAAAAAGTGAACACTTTATGTGTTACTTGCTTAAAGGGTCAGCGAAGTATACTCACACATGGTGCAGTTAGCCTCCACAATCCGAAGAGGCCTTTCTTGTGTGATGGAGATGCTGACAGAGTTACTTATTTCTACCTTTAGGCAGGCTATCTTCTTCTTCTTTTCTTTTTCTTTCTCTTTTTTTTCTTGGAGAGGTTTTTGCTATAGGGTGCATGTGCTCACCAGAAAGACAGAGAGAGACAGAGAGACAGAAAGTGAGAAATCACCCCCCCAGGGGGATGGCCACGCCTCAATCCCTTCTCCTCTATTCTCCTCTCAGAATCTTGGGCACGCACGCACGCACATGCACTCGGCGTGAGTTTAAGCCAGTGGGTCCAGGACTCGAACTGAGGTCAACTACATGGGAATCCAGCAAGATAGCCATTATGCCCACTGCTGGTCCCTAGTGAGGCTATCTTAATATGCCTCAGCTACTGGACCCATGGAAATGTCACTGGTGTGTCAGACCCCTGAACTGTCTCAAAATGTAACTTCTATCTTTTGGCATACATGTGTTTCACTAAGGCATTCAGGTACTTGTGGCTTCCTGCTCACCAGGGACATTTAACACATTATCACTAACGTAATGGGCTCCTGTGACCAACTGTGACACGGTAAAATCGTTTCCCTTTGGATTCTACTATGGCAGGGAACAGGAGGGTTGACATAGTCCCAAAAGGAGACAATGATTCGATACACTATTCTCCCTGCTATGTAAACGTAAACTGTTTCTGATTATTTTTCCTAATAGAAACTGGAATAAAAGCATTTTCTAGGTCAGCCGGTGCATACCAGGTGCTGAACTGCAAATGACATTGTTGCCTGATTAGGCTCACAAAAAATCCACATGTATTCTCAAAGACCAGTTTGGCTTTTACCACCAGCCAAATGGACAAGTTAAATGAAAAAGCTTAGGTTTTGGTAGGCGTTTATTCAGAGTGAGTCCGGTTCTCTCAAAAGGTGGAAAGGAATGCAAAGCTTGTGTTAACAAAGCAAGTTCAAGGTATATGGGGCTTCAAAGTTCCCAGCCCCGTCTCCTTGGCTCAGATGTCTCGTCATTTGTCTCAGGCTGCTCCTTTCCCATCATGCCTTAATTTAGCACAGGAGACCTAACATGTTGTGCATTGAACATTTACAATTAGGCCCTGGGTTTAATTCTCAATCCCACCTGCCCCGTGGCTATAGGATCTAAAGGATTCCTTTAAAAATGTGTTAGACACATTATGATCTTCCACCAGTGCCCTGAGTTGGGCATTGAAAGCTTCAAATTTGTCCTTTTTTCTATATATGCACTGTAGGCTATGGAAAAAAAAAATTCCAGGTGACACAGTCTTTGCACTTACCATTGCAGCCATACCCACTAAATGCCATTGCCATCTTCCAACATGCTGCCCTATGCCATGAATAATCTGTGCCCTAATATTCCCTCTCGCAAGATTATCATTCTGTTCTCTTACCCGAAGCTATACCTCTCCCTTTTAAATTTCTTTATTAGTCAAGAGCTTGGCAGAAAACAGATGGAACCCTCAAAGAGGTGATTCAAGAAACTTTAATGAGGACCAATCATGGCATAGAGGTTAAGGTGGCTTGACTTCACATAGCCAACTATGTGGTTTAAGTCCCAGACCCAGTGGCGTCAAAAACATGCTGGGGGTGTGTGTGCGCATGCTCAGAATCCCAAGAAAAGAAAGAGAAGGGATTGCAGCATGGCCACCCCCACCCCCACCCCACAGAGAGTGCTTTCTCACTTTGTCTCTCCATCTCTGTCCTCTCTGTCTCTGGTGAGTGCATGCACCCTATAGTAAAAACTTAAATTAAAAAAAATAGAAACTTTAATGAGAGTACTACTTAGAGATGAGTGACAAGATACAGAGAAGCTGTAAGAGGTGGTGAAGTATCACGAGGCAAGAAACAGCAAGAATCCTTTCCTATTTCTCATCTGGAAAGGGCAAGGAGAGGGAGGGATTACTGAGATTGGAGAGAGCTGTGGTAGTCAGAGAACCTCTCACTAGGAACCGCGGCCTTTGACATAGAGATGCGTACCTGTCCTTAACCAAGGAGGCGACCCAGAGACATCCAACAGCCTTTCTCTATTCTCCCATCTCTCGCCAGGGCTTCCCATTGGCCTAGCCCCACCGGAAACCTGCCTACTGCCGTTGATAAAGGTCAGATTTGGAGGCGCAAAGCAGGGTGTAAAAGAGATGGCAAGTGGGTCCAAAGGGCAAATAGACTATGCGGTCTCACCAGACTCCTTTTCTCTTCAACAGCATCCATTACTGTCCTTTATGCCAGAGGAAAGACTCATTTCTCTCAAACAGTGTATACGCATAAAACTTTATCAGCTAATTTAGCCTCCTTCGATGTGATCAACTCTGTCACACTCTGATCTGGGACCTAAGACATTAGTCACCTTCCTGGAAGATTGCAAATCTTTGGAACCAGCAGGTGGAGTAATAATTTTGTTGTTGGACTCCCATATGGCCGGCCATGGTTTGAGTCCCAGACCCAGAGGCTTGAAACTCACACCAGATGCGTGTGTGTGTGTGTGTGTGTTCGTAAGATCCCAAGAGGAGAATGGAGAGCAATCTCCAGCGAGCACATGCACTCTATAGCAAAAGTCTCTCTCTCTCTAAAAAATAAAAATAAAAATAAAAACAATCAAGCACTATAAAACATGGCTGGTTGTCTGATTCCAAGTCCTATGGTCCTTTAGCATCCATGTGATTCATAAATGTGTGCTCTGGCTGTGAGATAACTGGATCATTAGCAGGAAAACGGTTATCAGGTAGAGGTAGGACGGAAAGACTCACATACCAAGGTAAAAGGTATAGACGGACAGACCAGGAGCTTCCGAACTTGATTGTCTTCACTGTCAGATCCAATCTCAGAGGTGCTTGTGCTGATCGGCAAGCTCACTTGGCCCGTCCCTCTCTCTCACCCCCCAAGTTCTTTACTGCCTACTAGCTAAGCTATCTTTATTTGTTTATTTTAGGTTTTGCTACAAGGCATGTGCACTTACCAGAGAGAAAGAGAAGTGAAGAATCACCCCTCAGAGGATGGCTTTGTCACAATTCCTTCTCCTATTCTCCTCTTAGGATTTTGGGCACACACTTGCACACACACACCCAGTGTAAGACTTTTTCTTTTTTTTTTTTTTTTAGAGGTTTTTGCTATAGGGCACATGCGCTCACCAGACACAGAGAGAGACAGAGAGATAGAAAGTGAGAAATCAGCCCCCCAGGGGGAATGGCCACGCCGCAATCCCTTCTCCTCCATTCTCCTCTCGGGATCTTGGGCACGCACGCACACGCGCCCAGCGTGAGTTTAAGCCACCGCGTCCAGGACACGAACCGCAGTCAACTACGTGGGAGTCCAGCGACATAGCCATTACGCTAACTGCTGGTCCCCCTAGTGTGAGACTTTAAGCCACCAAACCCAAGACTTGAACCATGGAGTCATCTACGTGGGATCCAGTCTCCTTAACCTTTATGCTACTTGCTGACCCTCACTTAACCGTTCTTTAGAGGATAGTAAGAGTCAGTCCCAGAGAAAGGATCTAATGAAAAATAGTGAGGGAGTTGCTTGAACTCCAGCCTGGTAGGCTGGTGATCAGGGTTGAGTACTAATCCCATCTGGGAACAGGATAGAAGGTAGAGGTGACTGACCTGTTACAGCAGGGATTCGACAGGGAGCAGCCCGCACTCATGTTAATCATCAAGTATTGAGCAACACTGTGCCAGGTACTGTCTGAAAACCCAGAGATGTAATTTTTTTTTTTTGAGAGTTTTTTGCTATAGGGCACGTGTGCTCGCCAGACAGAGAGAGACAGAGAGATAGAAAGCGAGAAATCACTCCCCAGGGGGGATGGCCATGCCGCAATCCCTTCTCCTCCATTCTCCTCTCGGGATCCTGGACACACACGCACACGCGCCCGGCGTGAGTTTAAGCCACCGGGTCTGGGACGCGAACCGCGGTCGACTACGTGGGAGTCCAGCGACATAGCCATTACGCTAACTGCTGGTCCCTAGAGATGTAATTTTTTAAAGAGACAGAGAGAACCCTTTTCTCTATGGAGCTGCCCCAGATAAGCTAATCCAAATGATCAATTAGTTATTACAATACATGGAAGAGAACAATGGGGTCATATCAGACATAGGGCAGGGACCCTATCTAATCTCGAGTGTTGAGAAAGACTTCTCAAGGAGACAAACTTCTCTCAGGATGGTTAGCCAGCAGGTGCAAGAGCAACAAGCTGCTTCCAGACAACATGCCCTGGTGGTGAAAGCTATCACTCCTCTACCAGATGCACCTCTGCCAAGCTCCGGCCTGGACAGGACAGAGCCAGACAGAAGGCTGGCATCTACTGGAGGCAGAATTTACTTCTTCTGCAGGTGCACGTGCTTGTTGATGGTTCCATTTCCGTTCCGTGTGTGTGTGTGTGTGTGTGTCTAAGAGAAAGGGGCACATTTATGTTTCTGCCTCTAATGCTATTTCTTTGTTTGTTCCAACTTTTAAGATTGGAAACTAATTCCTGCAGCCATTAAAAGTGACTCTCAGGTTGTTTTTTATGTATTTTTATTTTGTTTTGTTTTTTTTGAGAGAGAGAGATTTTTCCTATAGGGCACATGCACTCGCCAGAGAGACAGAAAATGAGAAATCATCCCCCAGAGGAGATGACCACACTGCAATCCCTTCTCCTCCATTCTCTTCTTGGGATTTTGGGCACACACGCACAGGCGCCTGGCCTGACTTTAAGACACCAGGTCTGGGACTCAAACCACAGTCAACTACGTGGGAGTCCAGCAACATAAGTACTACACCACTTGCAGGTGCCCATTTTGTTTGTTTGTTTTTAATTTTCCAGAGGGCATGGGCCAGCAGGTGGCATAGTGGTTAAGGCAGCTGGATCCCACATGGCTGACTGCAAGTCCTGGATTTCATGTCTTGAGAAACACGCCAGGCACGTGTATGTGCATGCCCAGAAGCCCAAGAAGAGAAAGGAGAAGGGGTTGCAGGGTGGCTATCTCCGCCGGGGGTGACTTTTTACTTTTTACTTTCCCTCTCTCTTTTTCTCTCTGTGAGCACATGAGCCCTATAGCAAATTAAAAAAAAAAAAAAAATAGCCAGAGGGCACATGCAGGGGCGTGGGTGAGGAGTGAGAAAGCACCCCCAGGGGTCTGGTCACACCAAAATCCCTTCTTCTCTATCTCTGCCTCCTGTTGGGATTTTGGGCATGCATGCATGTATGTGATCCCTTCTCCTGCATCTCCTTCCCGTTGGGATTTTGGGTATGCATGCACATGTGCCTCGTGCATTTCTCAAGCCACCAGGTCCAGGACTTAAACCACACAGCCGGCTACGTGGGGATCCAGCCACTCTAACGACCATGCAACAGGGTGCCCCTCAAAGTTTTTGAGACGAATGCTAAACTCTCACATTATTTTCTCAGTTCCCAGTCTGTTCAGCTCTGACTCTGTTGGGTTAAGAGCTCGAACTCTGAAGTCACATAATCCTAGGTTCTGATCCTGGCTTCTCTAGTTACCCACTGTGTGACGTTGGGGGAGTTCCTTAATGTCTCTGAGTTTCAGTTTTCCCAATTATAAAAGGGGGATAATAATAGAACCCTCTCAGAGAGCTATGATGAAAATAAAATGAGAGAAACCACTATAAATAGAAGCTCTAATTATTATTTATTTTCCCTTTTACACCCCTTGAATCTGATAACGAAATCTCATTACTGAATACCAGCACTCGTCCTTCCTTGGGACGCAGGCTGCAGTTACTCTCAGGTGCTTCTCACTTAGGGTTGCTTCACAGACACACCCTGCCCAACCTCATTCCCCGGGGGCCCCTGGGGGGTCGGCCTGGCGCCAGTGCCCGTGCAGGCAAACAGGCTGCTCTTCTCCATGACTGTTCTTCCCCTCTCATTCCATAAACTGTGCTTTATATGAACAGAAGGATTTTTATAAAAAGAATTCTATTTCACTTTACCTATTTGTAATTCAGACTTTTTACTATTTCACCTTTAAAATTCCTGTCCGCTTTTAATTTGGGATATTATTATTGTTTTTAGTTTTTGCTATAAGGTGCATGCGCATGCCAGAGAGAGAGAGAAAGTGAGAAACTCCTTCAGGAGGGATGACCACACTGTACTTCCTTCTCTTCCATTCTCCTCTCCTCTCAGGATCTTGGGCACGCACGCACACGCCCGACGTGATTCTCAAGCCTCTGGGCCTGGGACTTGAAACACATAGTCGGCCATGTGGGAGCCAGCTTCTTAACCTCCATGCCACCTGCTGACCCAAATAGAAAGCTTGTTTGGTTGGTTGGTTTTTGTATTTATAGAGCAACGTTATGTAAACTCCTCTTAAATTTTAAAGTCACATGAGCATAACACTACACATTGCTATCTTTGGGGGGTGCGGAGATAAAAACCAAAAGAACAAAAACCCCCGAACAGCATTAAGTTGCTTTGTACTAAGGTTAATGCTTTTCTGTGGACCTATGAGCCTGGGTGGGAGCAGTGATTCTCCAGCCTGGGACATCACGATCTCCTGAGGTTCTTTTAGGGATGTGGAAACAAGTGAAATGACAAATTCACCAGTTCTGGCCTCACGTGATTTGTAAGCTATGCTCCCAGGTTTTGTCGATAGGTCTAAGATGTCATACAGTTGGTATTTCAAGAAAAAAAGACAAAAAAAAAAAAAAAAAAAAAGAAAGAAAAGATAAAAGACTGTAACAGTTAATACTTACAGTTCTTTTTTCTTTCAGAGTTTATTTATGTATGCTACTTTTCTTGCTTTCTGAATTCAGTAGTAAGGCTCCCAATCAGACCCAAGTATTTTTTTATCACAGCACTGAAGACAATACATCGTAACAGTTTCTAAATGTTTAATTTCTAAAGATTTGAGATGTACCGAGAAGCGCAAAGATAGTGCAGAGACTGCTGGTCCGCCTTTTCCCAGCTTCTCCTACTGTGGCATTGCACCTCGGGGTGGGGTTTGTCCAAACCTAAGTCGTCAGCACTCACCCACTAGACTTGACGTGGATGTCCCCAATTTCCCCACTTCTGCTCTTCTTCTGCTCCAGGATTCAGTGGGATGTCAGATTGCATTCTGTCTTCACGAGTGCTTCATCTCGCCTAAGCAGGGACAGTTTCTCAGCTTTTCCCCGTTTTTTTTTTTTTTTTTTTTTTTTTTGGAGAGGTTTTCGCTATAGGGCGCGTGTGCTCGCCAGACAGACAGAGAGAGACAGAGAGACAGAAAGCGAGAAATCACCCCCCAGGGGGGATGGTCACGCCGCAATCCCTTCTCCTCCATTCTCCTCTTGGGATCTTGGGCACGCACGCACACACGCCCGGCGTGAGTTTTAAGCCACCGTGTCCAGGACGCAAACCGCGGTCGACTACATGGGAGTCCAGCAACATAGCCATTACGCTAACTGCTGGTTCCCTTCCCCGTTTTTCATGCACTCGACGCTTCTGAGGAGTACTGTTCTGATATTTTGTAGAATGTCCCCCAGTTGGGGTGTATCCGATGTTTCTCATGATTAGGCTGGGGGGATGGAGTTTGGGGACAAATGCCACAGAGATGAAGTGCCCTTGTCATTGCATCGTAGAAGGGATACTTGATACCAGTACATACTAACCAACGCACGTCTGTGACATTAACCTTGGCCGCTGTTTAATATCACCAGTACACAGTGTCGGCCAGATCTCTCTACTGTAAAATGATTCTCTTTTACTTTCTATGCATCACCTGCTAGAAGTAAGTTACTAAGTGCAGTAAGACTCATAGCCTGGGTAATAAATCACACCTTCCGAAGGGGGGAGTATGGTAGAGTTTGTAAATGTATGTTAGAGTCACCAACACTTTCAGTAGATATTTGGGGGGAGACACTTTGAAGTTATGTAGCTGCTTTGTTTCTCTTTACAATTTTGCCCATTCATTTTAGCATTCACCACTGAGCCTTGCCCACAATAATTATTATGGAGATGTTCAGATGGTGACTTCTTGTTGACTTCATTTCTTCTATCGTACATAAATTATTTGGAATTCTGCAACTTCTCTGTGATGAAAAATGAATTTTTCTCCCTTTATTCAGTCTTTCTATCAGTATGAATTAATGGCTATTTATTGTATTCTTTGGGTTATTGTCCAACACTATTATTAATGTTGTTGCTCACATTTTTCCAGCTTGGTCAATGAAAGTTCTTTGCAGTTCTGTATCATCCTCTACCCATCAATAAAGTAAACTCAAACTAGTATCTTTGGCTGTATCTCAATACCAGTGTTCATTCTAGCTCTTCCTTCTCTTGCTTATTTGTAATTATTTTCTCTGCCAGGGAGAAACAGGACTTCCATTATCCACAAAGTATTTACTTTTGTGCTCAACATAGTAACTTGTAACATATTTAGTAACAGTATTGCTAACTTGTACTCTTACACAAAACCCAAGTAGAAACTAAATAGAATACAAGGATTTTGTAGGTTCTTTTTGTCTTTGGCCTTACTGTTTCCAGTAGAAACACCTTCCCAAAATTACTTAGGTCAGCTTCTCCCCCACCCCATGCAGTGCGATACACAGTTAGATTCATTTGTCATAGTCTGTGTCTTATCCTGGGATTCCTGATAGCCTGACTTTTTTTTAAATTATTTTTTATTTTTTTATATTTTGCTTTAGGGTACCTGCACTCACTGAGGGAGACAGAGACAGAGAGACAGACAGAGAGCGAGAAATTGAGAAATCACCCCCAAGGGAGAATGGCCATGCTGCCATCCCTTCTTCTCCATTCTCTTTGCAGATTTTGGGCACAGGCACATGAAGAGGTCTCCGGATGGGAATCTGGCACCCTTCCACGAGGGTCAGAATCGCGGTGTTGTTACTGCTGTGCCTTCACCGGCCCCAAGTACACTGCTTTGACCTCGGCTGCTGCAGCTAGAGAGGAAAGGGCATTTGTGTGCCGCAGGAGGGTCTCAGCACAGGTGGTTTTTATTTTCTCTATTATGCCATCGAGGGCTATTTACAAAATGAAAAGAAAAGAAACTTTAAAAATCCTTTCCATTCTGGCTGTAGGAGGGATTTAGTTGGGATTCATGGAGCATAGAAGGGTGTTGTAAATTCTTTGCTTTCTTCTTTTTGTAATAATTACTTTATTTAATTGCATTTATTTATTTTAATTTGACCGGAGTGAGAAAGAGAGGGAGCAAGAGAGAGGGAAAACGAGAAAGCAAGCTGCCAGGTCTAGGACTCGAACCGCAATTGGCCATGTGGGAGTCCAGCGTCCTTAACCTTATGAAAGTCCTTGTTTTGCAAAGATTTGAGCAGGGGCAAGCAGAAGCACACATGCTAGAACAATAAAAGAATCAGTAATAACACGCATGCCCTTGAAATGGAACTTTTAAGCACTGAGAGAATAAGCAGCTTGGGCATTTATCTACGAGCTGTGATAAAAGGCGGTATCCCCTGCGGTGGCCAGGGTGGTCTCAGAAGCAAAAGAGGCTGGAAGAGCCTGTGGAGCCTCCTGGGACCTCAGAGGTGGAGCTGCCCCAGCGTGGGCCGGAGTGCCTCCCTAGTGACCCTCAGCGAAGGCTTCACCGGGGCCTGGAGAAAGAAGACTGCTGCTCATGATCGAACAAAGCGGCAGCTGTAGCTGAGAGTACCCGAACTGTGGCACCGATATTTAAATTTACTGATTTTGTGCAATTTCATTTTTTCTTTTCTTTTTTAATTGCCAGAGGGTGTGTGCACTTGCTTGAGAAAGACAGAGAGACAGGGAGAAAAAGGGAGAGGGAGAGAGAGAAAATATCCCCTCCGTGGGATGTGGTCACACTGCAATCTTTCTCCTCCATTTCTCCAACCTGTTGGGATTTGGGGCAGGTACACACTCACTCAGCGTGTTTCTCAAGCCTCCGCAGTCAGGCTTGGAGCTGTGGTTATTCATGTGGGATCCAGCTTCCTTCGCCACTAAGCTATGGGGCTGGCCCCAATTTCATTGTTTTGGAACCCATTCTGTTCTTGCTTAAGGAAAGTAAATTCTTTCACGTATTATTAAAGAGAAAGATTCTTGAGCTGGCTGGAACGTGCTGGCAAGTGTAGTCCGTCATAGCTCTGGGGCCCAGTGTTGACAGACCAGGAGAGCATACCCAGTGCAGAATGGTGCCAATTCTGTGGGGACATATCACTCCCTATATGTATGAAACAAAAACCCAACCAGTGAAATCTAGAAATCGTTTGAGTGTAGCAATATATGATCTCTCTGTATTCTGAAATTAATTGTATTTCTCACATGACATTCTAAACTATTGTAAAGATTGCTCGAAGAACATTTGAGATCATTGAGATTATTTTCTTCCACATTTCCAGGTCTTCTTAGGTCATTCCTAGGTCTTCTTAGGATAAATTATTTTCCTTTCATATTTTTAGGTGCTTCGAGGTCCTTCTCAGGACATAAGGGTGACTACATGGTCTATAACACCGGAACGACTTCCAGGATGCAACTTCTCAATCAACTTGGATTTATCTAAAATCTTTCCTTTTGTAAAAACCAAAAGATCAGGGGACCAGCAGTTGGCATAATGGCTATGTCACTGGACTCCCACGTAGTCGACCACGGTTCGCGTCCCGGACCCGGTGGCTTAAACTTATACCAGGCGTGTGTGCGTGTGTGCCCAAGATCCCGAGAGGAGAATGGAGGAGAAGGGATTGTGGCATGGCCATCCCCCCTGGGGGGTGATTTTTCGCTTTCTGTCTCTCTGTCTCTCTCTGTCTGGCTGGCGAGTGCACACATCCTATAGCAAAAACCTCTCTAAAACAAAACAAACAAACAAACAAACAAACAACAAAAGATCAGTTAGGGCTGGATGAATGGCACAGAGGTAATGCACGGCTCAAGTGATGTTGAGTATAGATGGACGGTTACTTGTGTACCCATGATCCTGGCTGGCTGGGGAGGGGTGACTTGTAGCATGAGATCCTATTGAAGGTGCTTATCTTTCTCTCCAAAAAAATAAACTAAAAAAAAATCGCTAGTCCCCCAAAGATTCCATTTAAAAAATTAGCTTCTTTGCTCATTAACTCATTTTTTTAAATTTAAAATTTATTTATTTACATTCGTTCACTCTACATTATTATGGTATACAAAACAAGATTTTCCACCCAGAATACACTGTATATTGGCTCAAGCAAGGATATTACCATACATGCTATTGTCAATAAATAGTTTTCCATTTCTCGTTTCTTATATATTTTGCTTCTTTTTTCCCCCCTTGATTCCCTACCTCTCATCCTTTGTCATTCCCCACCCTCCTCCCATACTGTCTCTGGTATCTACAGTTGTTTTCCATGCCTTTTTTTTTCTTCCCATTTTATTGATTCACAAAAGATCTTAATTAATCTAAATAGTTTCAATAGCAAGTACAGCCAATATACACATATCCATGAACACAAATCTGACTTTAGGCATAAACCTCAGTGAGTAGGTGAACATACTATTAAGTAGCACCTGGCCGGAGCTATATAGCTTACTGCAGTCATTAAATAGGCATTTTTTTTTAAAAGGTTATTTTGCTATAGGGCGCGTGCGCTCACCAGACAGACAGAGAGAGACAGAGAGACAGAAAGCGAGAAATCACCCCCCAGAGGGGATGGTCACGCCGCAATCCCTTCGCCTCCATTCTCCTCTCAGGATCTTGGGCACGCGCACACACATGCCCGGTGTGAGTTTTAAGCCACCAGGTCCAGGACACGAACCACAGTTGACTACATGGGAGTCCAGTGACATAGCCATTACGCTAACTGATGGTCCCAAAATAGGCATTTTTAATGCAATTTTTAAACTTTATTTATTTATTTATTTATTTATTCATTTTAATTTGAACAGAGAGGGACAGAGTGAGTGAGCAAGCAAGAGAGAGAGCACGAGCAAGTGAGAAAGCAAGCTGCCAGGTCTGGGACTCGAACCACAGTCGGCCATATTGGAGTCCAGCACCCTTAACCACCATACCACCTACCAGCCCTTTTTTATGCAATTTTTTATTTCAAGACAAAGTTTTTAGCTTTAATAGATCAAAATTTAAAAAAATGTTAAGAGAACGTTGCTTAAGACTTAAAGCCAGGAAAAAAGGTTAGGATTCAGTTCAAACAGTAGGTAGATGAACGTATCAACAACACCTTGAGAGAAGACAAAAATCCTTAAATCTAAAAAACAAAGTATACAAGAAAGTCAGTCATGTTTTAGTCAAAAGTCATAACATTCTATTTCAGCAGTTCAGTCTCGTGTAATTAATCTCTCTTCCATTAAATTTGCAGTTACTGTCATCTGATCTTTCTGTTTAAATTATGGAAGTGGACATTCAAAGTTATTGATCTTTCCAGATTTGTCCCTACTATTAAGTTGGCCATTCTCTTGCTTGTTTTTGGTACTTTCATTTTTGTGTGTCTGACTTTAACTCTGGTGTAGCACTCATTTCAGAACTTCTTGGAGAGCTGGCCTGGTGTTGGTAAATTCTTTGAGATTTTGTTCATTTGGGAATGTTTTAGTCTTTTCTTCCCATATAAAAGATAATCTCTCTGGGTATAGTATTCTTGGTTGAAATTGTTTTTCACTTTAACACTTTGAATATATTTTCTTATTCTTTTTTTTTTTTTTTTGGAGAGGTTTTTGCTATAGGGCGCGTGCGCTCGCCAGACAGACAGAGAGAGACAGAGAGATAGAAAGCAGGAAATCACCCCCCAGGGGGGATGGCCACGCCGCAATCCCTTCTCCTCCATTCTCCTCTCGGGATCTTGGGCACGCACGCACACGCGCCTGGCGTGAGTTCAAGCCGCCGGGTCCGGGACTCGAACCGCGGTCGACTACATGGGAGTCCAGCGACATAGCCATTATGCTAACTGCTGGTCCCTATATTTTCTTATTCTTTCCTTGCTTGCATTATTTCCCATGAGAGGTCTGATTTAGCATTATGGGATATCCTTTGAAAGTAACTTGACATTTCTCTCTTGTCAATTTCAGTATCTTGGTTTAGTATCTGTGGTTTTGGTCAATCTGGCTATGATGTGCCTTGGAGAAGATCTTTTTGGGTTGATTCTATGTTGGCTCCTTTGTATTTCTTGGGTCTGGATATTTGAATACCTCTCTAGGTTTGGAAAGCTTTCTTTCAGGATTTCGTGGAATAGATTATCAATGCCCTTAATAGTTTCGTCACCTTCTAGGATACCAATTATTCAGATGTTTGGGTGCTTAATGGTATCTAGTACTACTCATATATTATTCTAATTTCGGAGGGTTATTTTCTCAGTCTTTTTGGTGAATTTTTCTAGGTCAGAGTTCTGTCTTCTACAACTGAGATTTGATCTTCTGCATGAGCTAATCTGCTTTTAATACTTTCAAGGAAGGTTTTGATTTCCTGTATTATAGCCTTCATTTCTAAAAGTTCCATTTAATTTTTTTATGGTATATATTTCCTCTTTCAGATAATGCAAGAACTTCCTCACATCCTGGAACTCATTGTCTCTTTTCTCCTGCATCTTCTAGAGTTTGTTGTCTCTCTTCTCTTGCATCTCTGTTAGCTGTGTCACTATGAATATTCTAAATTCTTTATCTGACATTTCCATGAGTTCCATTGTACTGTCTGTGGATGATGAGGAGTTATTCTTTTCCCTTGGGGGAGAGTTATTTTCTTGGTTTCTCATATTTCTTGTGCCTCTGTGGTAGTTTTGGGTCATCTGATGGATTACACATTTTTTCCTAATTTTTGAGTTAAATCTGAGCAGTCAGAGGCATGCAGGAGGAGGTATTCTGCAATTTCTCTGAAGTTCTGTTTTTCTCCCCTTGTGCAGCAGATTCAGTGGGAATTGAGGATTACTCTGACCCTAAAAGTTTTCAGATATTTTGTTACTATGCACCTAGAACTCAGTGTGTGGAAGCTGAGCAGGAAAGTGAGAATGGTCAAAGAAAAAGGAAAAGGAAAAGGAAAAAAGAAAAAAAAGGACAAAACTAAGAAAAACGAGAAAAATAAATTTTAAAATTTTAAGCAAAAAGTGAAAACCATGCGGTGTGTAGCACGTCGTGCTAAAGGGGCCACAGAGAGCTCTAATGTAGATGGCTTGTAATTGGCCTGTCCTACGTAGGGTGGAGGAAAGGTGAGAATTAGCAAGAAAAAGAATCAGAGAGCTAAGAAGTCATTTACATTAAAATTTAAAAAGAAAAATTAGAGAGAGATGGAAACAGACATAGAGACTACAGAGGGTTCCCTACCCTTGTAGGTCTTGGGGATGGGAGGATGAAGTCTGAGCAGAAAATCTTCAGTTGTCCTAGTCCTTGAAAGGGGCCACTCAGAGCTCAAATGGAGATGGCTTGTGATTGGCATGTCCTAGCTCGATCTCGGGGTTTGGGAGGGTGAAGTCTGAGCAGAAAATCTTTGGTTGTCCTAGTCCCTGAAAGGGGCCACTCAGAGCTCAGATGTAGATGGTTTGTGATTCTCATTCACTCATTTAAATGGGATTATAATTTACATACTATAAAAGGCACGGATCTTAAGTATTCAGAGAGATGTTTTGATGTTTGTCAACTTGCATGAAACCATCACCTCAAACAAAAGTAGAATATTTCCATCACCCCAGAAAGTTCCCTTATGTCACCTTCCATTGGATTTTATTCCACTCCTACATACAACCAGTTTTCGACTTCTATCATGCATTTATTTTGTCTTTTCTTGCTATTCTAATTCTTTGAATTAAATAGTGCGTGTGTGTGTGTGTGTGTGTGTGTGTGTGTGTGTGTGTCTGTCTTCTTTCACTCAATGTTTCTGAGATTCATCCATGTTGCTGGATATAATTATTCCTTCATACTGAGTAATGTTTCATTGATAATATTGAGGGACCAGATGGCATAATGGTTACATCACTGGATGCCCATGTAGTTGAAGGTGGTTCAAGCCCGGATCTGGTGGCTTAAAACTCATGCCAAGGAACCAGCAGTTAGCGTAATGGCTATGTCGCTGGACTCCCACGTAGTCGACCGCGGTTCGCGTCCCGGACCCAGTGGCTTAAACTCACACCGGGCACATGTGCGTGCGTGCCCAAGATCCCGAGAGGAGAATGGAGGAGAAGGGATTGCGGCGTGACCATCCCCTCTGGGGGGTGATTTCTCGCTTTCTGTCTCTCTGTCTCTCTCTGTCTGTCTGGCGAACGCATGCGCCCTATAGTGAAAATCTCTCAAAAAAGAAAAGTAAATAAAAAAACTCATGCCAGATGCTTGTGCATGAGTGCCCAAGATCCCAAAAGGAGAATGGAGGAGAAGGGATTGTGGCATGGCCATCCCCCTTGGGGGGTGATTTTTTGCTTTTTGTCTCTCTATCTCTCTCTGTATCTCTGTATCACTCCATAGCAGAAGTCTCTCTAAAAATGTATACATGTAATATTGATATAACATTGTTATAATTTTCTAATCTATCAATATTGTTCCAGTTTTGTTGATTACTTACTCAGTAGTGCCCATAATAATGTCCTTTACTTCCTCACCTGCCCAAATACAAAATTCAGTTGGGGGTCAACTATTGCTTCTGTTGTCACCTCTTTTTAGCCTCCTTTAATCTGGTACACCACCACAGTCTTTGTCTTTTACAATGTTGATATTTTTGATGAATATAGTACCTCTTCCCATTTTTAACACAATGGTTCTTATTACAGGTTGTTCTACTGTTTCCTACCATTAGATTCACATCGTGCATTCCAGGCTAGATACTGCATAGGAGTGATTGCATCCACACGGTAGCACATTTAGAGGCATGGTACATCCATCTGTCCTATATTGGTGATATTAATTTGAATTGACCAGTCAAATTTTTTCCACTTTATTCACTGTAAAAATTACTATTTTTCCCCATTATAGCTAATAAACAGTCTGTGGGGAGATAATTTAGGACTATAAAAATATCCTGTTCCTTGTCAAACTTTACTCCTAACTTTAACATTGATGATTCCTGTCTGATTTAATCTTCACTAAGTTGCAAAATGATCATTTTCCAAATTGCACACTCCCCCTCATCTCCTAGTTGATTCTCAACATTCAGCTTATAACCAAGAGCCCTCTCTTCTTCACTGTTATTGATTTCTCATTATAGATATGAACTCCCTGATTCTGTCGTTTTGATGACCTATAACTCATACTGTACTTATTTTAGTGCACAAATGAGTCCAGATTTGGTCATGTGGAGGCTCTTCAAGATGGCTCCTGTGTTCTTGTGACAAGCCCTCATCTTTTTTCTTTCTTTCTTTTTCTTTTTTTTTTTTTTATTTTAATTTTTTAGCACTTCCTTATTTTCCAGCATAACCAGACATCCATCTTACACCTGTGCTGACCCATCCCTGGAATTAGCGACTTCCCTGAGACGTCATCGTTCCTTTTAGTGGTGATCGATATTAAAAACCAAAAGCCAGGTACCAGGTATGATTGCTACTAACAGAGTATCTTTCCTTGGCCCTTTCAGTGGACAGAACAAAGAAATGTATAAATGTGTATGTACACGTACACAAGGCACAACTAAAAATACACGTGCATATCACATGCACACCATATACATACTTAACAAATTGGATTACACCTGACATTTCCAGTTCTTTTCTTTTCTTTTCTTCTTTTCTTTTCTTTTCTTTTCTTTTCTTTTCTTTTCTTTTTTTTTAGAGAGTTTTGCTATAGGGTGCACACACTTGCCAGAGAGACAGAGAGAGAGACAAAGAGACAGAAAGTAAGAAATCACCCCCTGGGGGAATGGCCACACCACAATCCCTTCTCCTCCATTACCTCTTGGGATTTTGGGCATGTATGCACATGTTTCAAGCCTCCAGGTCTGGTTCTCAAACTGTGGAGTCCAGCAATGTAAGCATTATGTACATCATCTGCTGGTCCCGACAATTTTAGTTCTAATCCTCCCCCTCTTTCTTGTGTTCAGCCACTGACTGACTTTATTTAATTTTTATTTATCATCATCATCATTATTATTTTTAAAAATAATTATTTATTTAATTTTATTTATTCATTAATTTAATTTAATTTAATTTGACCAGAGAGACACAGAGAGAGAAAGAGAGAGAAAGAGAAAGAAAATGAGAAAGCAAGTCACCAGGTCCTGGACTTGAACCATGGTCAGTCATGTGGGAGTACCCAGCATCTTAACCACCACACCACCTGTTGGTCACATTATTATTATTTTTTAATTTTACTGGAGAGAGAGAAAGTGAGAAAGCAAGCAAGGTCTGAGACTTGAACCATGGTCAATCATGTGGGAGTCCAAAGGCCTAACCATCCCACCTGCTGGCCCCAGCCACTTCATATTCCTATGTTTCTTCTTCCTCAATGAGATCTCTAGCTACCAAGAGTATCAGTACATTTGCGCAGGCATATAGTGTGTTCTAAAATAGTTTCAGAGTTACTTTGCTCATCTTACTACAATAAACAACTGGGCTCAGGATTCATTCGTAAGTCTTCTCTACTCCCCAACCCTAAGACTGAAGCTGTTGAGTAAATATTATGTTCATAAGTTGTTTAGATCCCTTCCCTCTTTCCTTCCTTCCATCCTTGATTCTTTTCTTCTTTTTTCTTTCTAAGTGTAGTTATAGTATTAATTTTAAATACCACTAGGTTTATTTTTTGGGTTTTCTTCCTTTTTAAATTTTATTACATGAGTGAGAAGATGGGAGAGAGAGAGAGAGAGAGAGAGAGAGAGAGAGAGAGAGAGGGAGAGAGAGAGAGACTACATTCCTGATAAGGTCTCATTTTTTAATTTTTTTTTTCAAAAATTAAAAACAAAAGTTGGAGGTGGGGGCAGGAGGTGGCATGGTAGTTAAGATGCTGGACTCCCATGTGACTGACCACGGTTCAAGCCCCAAACCTGGTGGCTTTAAAATCATACCAGGCATGTGTGCATACGTGCCTAAAATCCTGTGAAGAGAATGGAGGAGAAGGGATTGTGGTGTGGTCATCCCCTCCCTAGGGAGTGATTTATCATTTGTCTTCTCTCTTTCTCTCTCTGGCAAGCATACTCAACCATCTTATGGCAAAACCCTAAAATTATATGTATATATGTTTGCCAGAGGGCGTGTGTGCTCAGAGAGAGATGGAGCTTGACAGAGTTTTGACTCCACAATCCACTCCCAACTTCAACCAGCCTGGATGATGGGCACGCACATGCCTGGCATACTCAGGGAAGTCTCTGGACACAAACTAGTCACCTTCCCAAGTGGGTTTGTCTTGCAGAGCCCCATGTTTTATCACGGTGCCACCAGCTAGCCCCTTTTATTCCTTCTTGTTCTTATTTATGAAATTTGTGGGTAATACATAGAGCATAAACATGCTTTTAGAGTCCAAATTATGCAAAAAGATATTCTCAGAGACGTGTTATTTCTTTGCATTCCTTCCCCTCCGTTTTCTCCCGACCCCTTGGGAGAATGTTTTCATCCTCTAGTTTAGATTATTCAATAAATATTCTGTTTGAACATTTGGTTAGTTTCCAATATTTTGCTATTTCAATAACATCTTGTGCATGTGCTTTTCTCCCCTTCAGTGTGTGTGTGTGTGTGTGTGTGTTTGGAATTGTATTTACTTCCTCATGTATTTAAACCCCTAGAAGTAGGATTTCTGGGTGAAAGGTTAAGTGCAGATATAGCTTTGTATTTGAATACGTACTGGCAAATTCTTCTCAATTTCTTTCTGTTCCTATCAGTAACATACAAAGGTGTCCGTTTTCGCCATAGCTTGGCCACAGAGTAATAACAAGCTTTTACATTTTTGCCAACGTTGTGGGTAAGACATGGACTTTTTTGCCTCCCTAGAGTTCTGTATGAATATCTTTATATCACTGGGGAAAAATAAGCAGCATATTTAATGACAAATCCATTGAGAAGATAATTTTTAAAAAGATTTAAAAGGAGAGTTCGATAACTAATTAGTCTAGTCACATTAAAACACTTATAAATGGAAGTTTTTTTAAAAAAATTTTATTTTAGGGGCCAGCAGGTGGCATGGCATGGTGGTTAAGTGCTGAACTTCTACATGGCTTACTGTGGTTCGAGTCCTGGTGGCTTGCTTTCTCATTTTCTCTCTTTCTCTATGGTGAAATAAATAATAATAATAAATTTAAAAATTAAAAAGAAATTTTTATTTTATATACAAATAGCCACCATGGTTTCTTTCACTGGGTGGATATTTTGGATAATCCAGTCAAGGAAGATCACTTAGTCCAATCTGATGAAGCCTATGTTCTTCAAATGCTGACAGAAACACTGATAGCACAGGGACCAGCAGATGATGTAAAGGTTACATCTCTGGACTCCAGGCAGTTGATTGAGGTTTGAATCCTAGACCTGGTGGCTTAAAACTCACGCTGGGCACATGTGTGTACATTCTCAAAATCCCAAGAGAAGAATGGAGAAGGGATTGCTGCATGACCACTTCCCCTGGAAGGTGATTTATCACTTTCTGTCTCCCTATCTTTCTGGTGACTGCATATGCCCTATAGTAAGAAAACACTCCCTTAAAAGGAAAAGAAAAGAAAAGAAAAGAAAAGAAAAGAAAAGAAAAGAAAAGAAAAGAAGGGAAGAGAAGAGAAGAGAAGAGAAGAGAAGAGAAGAGAAGAGAAGAGAAAAGAAAAAAAAGAAAAGAAAAGAAAAGAAAAGAAAAGAAAAGAAAAGAAAAGAAAAGAAAAGAAAAGAAAAGAAACATTGACAACACATATTGAAGCCATATTTCCAGAACAGATCATGCAGGTTTGAGCACACTTGGCACGAGAAAGAACCCTGGCCAAATTTTCAAGGGCGGCTTCAGTAGAGCGGCTGATGACCCCTCCTGTCTTCAGTGGAGACGTGAAGCAGAAGGGACATGGACTTTAATGTAGTCTACTTTGGATTTTTCTATGATGAGTAAAGTTGAACACCTTAAAGGTTATATTTGAGTATCTCTTTTGGTAAATTTTATGTTCTTGTCATTTGCTCATTTTTCTACAGGAGTTTTGGTCTTGTTCTTCAAGTTTTACAAGTTCTTTCTAAATTAGGGATATGAATGTTTTGTTCACAATGTAGGTTGCACTTTTTTTTTTTTTCCCACTGTCCACAGTGTTTATTTATCAAGAGAAACCATTCTTTAGCTCACGTATTCATGTTTCATAGTTCAGGAACTTGGCACCAATCCAATGGCGTTCTTTACATTCCAAAATCACTTTGGACTCTGAAAGACACCAGCCTTCTTCATCTCTTTAAAATCTTTCATGGAGTCAACATTTTTGTGGAAATCTGCATATACGCTCTTTCTTCCTTCAGCCACAGCAAACTTGTAGAAAGCTGCAACACTCAGGGATACAATGAATGCTCCAGCAATATGAAATTGCAGACGCTCGGCCAGAAGGCCACGCATCTGAGGTTTCACCAAAGCATTGGAAGCCATGGCAGTTACTGTGCCTCAACACCAACGTCCTTCCTGGCTAAAGAAATCGCGAAGTTTTTTTGTTGTTGTTGTTGTTGTTGTTTTTTCCCTAGTTTCCCATTTGTCTTTTTGCTTTGCTTATAGTCTCTCTTGACATTTCAGTTTCAAAGTTGGTGCAGTCCTGGTGACACAGGTGGTAGGACACTGCTGTCTAATGTTGGAGTCACATGGGAAGCCTTCTAGACTGTTCTGGGTAAGGACTATTCTGGTTTTCTTACTAATGACCTTTGATCCTGGCACACAGTAAGTTATTAATAAATGTTTTCATGTGAATAAATGTTTAGCACTATATTTTTTTTTTTTGGAGAGGTTTTCGCTATAGGGCGCGTGTGCTCGCCAGACAGACAGAGACAGACAGAGAGACAGAAAGCGAGAAATCACCCCCCAAGGGGGATGGCCACGCTGCAATCCCTCCTCCTCCATTCTCCTCTCGGGATCTTGGGGACACACTCACACATGCCTAGCGTGAATTTAAGTCACTGGGTCTGGGACTCGAACCACGGTCGGCTACATGGGAGTTCAGAGACATAGCCATTACACTGACTGCTGGCCCCACACTGATTATTTTTAAGCACTGGATTTTAATTTTCTGATTACTTTTAAAGCATTTCCATCAGGCATTCCTCCTAGCACCTAAACTCTATTGGTTCAGGTCAACAAACATTACTGAATGCCTCTCATGTACCAACACTGTATCAGGGCCAAAGAATATACCTACTGTACAGAAATAAAAGAAGTACTGTTGTGTGGTACATGTGGTTTTCATTGGTATGACCTGCTTCATCTATCTGGGATTAATATCACAGATTGCTTATTTTTCAATTCATAGCCCAATTTGGGCCCTTATTAAAAAGTAACTATTGGGAAATTTTGAGGTTGCTTCTCTCACTTAATTTACCAAAAACTGTAGGAGCCATTCAGCCCAATGAGGTTAGACTTGGTTCCAGACAAAAGAGAGAACTGAAGCTTCTAAGCAGTCTGTTGACTAGGGATTTGACTACCAAAAATCTCTGACTGCCAGCTGGTATTGCCATTTGGCAGGCTGGTCTCTTCGATCCCAAGTCTCTTTGATTTCCTGCCATGGTTCTGGATGCACAGGTTGTACAGGGGCTGACTCTCAAGGTTTCCCTACTTTTGGAGATTGTTCTTGAAAAAAATGGGTAGTGGGGCCATATGTTAGCCAGCAGTAAAGTGCAATGTTCTGCGAGGCTGACCCACACGGGAAAGTTCCCAGTTTGCATCTGGAGACCTTCCTGAATACTGTGGGCATGTGCATGCCCATGAGCTGGGGCTGGCAGAAGCTGGGGTGGGCTGTAGCATGAAGATCCTGTTGAGGGTACTGTCTCTTTCTCTCTCTCTCTGGCTGGCTTGCTCACTCATGAAAGAAATAAACTTAAAGAAAGAAACTATTAAAAAAAATATAGGTAGTTCCTGGGACCAGCAGTTAGCATAATGGCTATGTTGCTGAAATCCTATGTAGTCGACTGCTGTTCGAGTCCCGGACCCGGTGGCTTAAACTCACGCCGGGCACGTGTGCGTGCGTGCCCTAGATCCCAAGAGGAGAAGGGATTGCAGCGTGGCCATCCCCCCATGGTGGGTGATTTCTTGCTTTCTGTTTCTCTCTGTCTTTCTGGTAAGCGCATGCGCCCTATAGCAAAAACCTCTTCCTAAGTGACTGAATTGGGATGACCTTAAGGGCTTGGCCATATGCTATGCAGCAACCAGCCCTCCCTCTAGCTACTAGGCTCTGGCTTTGTTCTGGCAGCCCAGACTTGCCATTACTTCTGTTTTTTAAGCATTATTTTTATTGAATTTTGTTATTATTATTAATTTTAAAAAAATTTTTGAGAGGTTTTTGCTATAGGGCGTGTGCACTCGCCAGAAAGACATAGACAGAGATAGAAAGTGAGAAATCACCTCCCAGGGGGGATGGCCACACCACAATCCCTTCTCCTCTCAGGATCTTGAGTGCGCATGCACACGTGCCCAGTGAGTTTAAGCCACCAGGTCCAGGACTCAAACTGTGGTCAACTACATGGGAGTCCAGTGACATAGCCATTACTCCAACTGCTGGTCCCTTATTTTTAAATTTTATCAAAGAGGGTCAGAGAGGGAGAGAGAAAGGGAAAATGAGAAAGCAAGTTGCCAGGTCCAGGACTCAAACAGTGATCAGCCATGTGGGAGTCCAGCACTTTAACCACCATACCACCTTCGCGTCCCCCATTGCTTTTGAAGAGTTCCTCTTCAGGACACAGAGATAGTGAGACAGGACTCTCTCAGTCTACCAGAAAGGTTCTAATAACACTGAACCTCAAAGGGGAAGAGGTTAAGAACTCATTATCTTTCCTCCCAAGAGACTTTGCTGGGCAAACTCTCCCAATACCAGTTTGGGTTAACTAGGGATATTTGGAGGGACTGATTCGTCAGGGTGTTCTGTTAGCCACTTTCCACAATGCAATGGGTACCTATTTTCTTTCTATGTGCATCAGTAAGAGGAGATTCACAAAGGACATTTTTCTAAGCAAAGGTGATCTGTTCTTAGTGAATTGAGGTGTTTACACAAAAAAATGATGAGCAATTTCTCAAAAAAAGCTTTACGCTCTGCCTCTGCAGATACCATAGTACTGGAGAACAGGATTATCTATGAAACAGAAGTAGTACAAGGTGAGAGAGATTAACCTGGCAGAAAGGGAGGGGGCTGAGGAAGAGTGGTCAGAAAAGACTGTTCAGAAGAGATGACAATGCTTCATTTTAAAGGTTGAACTGAGTTAGGAGTGGTGATTTAGGATAGGAAGGGATTGGCATTTCAGGTATAAAGAATAGACTGTTAAGGAATGTCCTTAGAAGCGAACAGTAGCGGACATTTGTCTTTTAGGGTAGGATGGAGAGGGTAGAACACATCTGCTGGTGGGGAGGGATACCAAGGCAGAGGAATTTAGAGAGGTAGGCAGAGCTTGTACCATAACTGGCTTTGTGGGAGATGTTAAGGATCTTGGGGGCTTATCTTGGTGATGAGAAACAAATGAGGAATTTACTTATTTGCATCTCATTATTTACTTACTTGGATTCCCGGACAATTGTGCACTGTGTCTGTCCCTCTGATGGTGGGTAGATATTATCCTCTTAGGTATTCAGCCAGGAAATTTAAGGGTTTTCTTCTCGTTAATTAATAATCTTATCTATCCCCATCTGATTTGAACCCACAGTCCTTTTCCTCCTATTTGCTCTGTGCTGCCCTGATTCAGTTGATCCACACCTTTTGCCTTGCTTATTTAAATGTCCAACTAGTCGCTCTGCTTCCTCCTTCAACTCATCCTACACACTGCTACCAGTATGATCTTCCTTAAAGAAAGCAGAGGTCATTGCCTTTCCCCTAAATCTGTCATATCCCCTCTTATATGCAGAATAAAATCCTACCTGTTGTTTTATACCCTCCACAAGTAGACCTCAATCAAACTTTTCAATCTTTTCTCTCATTTCACATCTCTCCCTGAACTTCCGTTTACACCAATCCAGTTATCTTTCTCAATCTTCTTTGTATTTTCTCTATATCTTTGCTTTTATTATTCTTTCCCCTAAATCTCTTCAATCTGGGACTCAAACCGTGGTCAGCCATGTGGGAATCTAGCACCCTTAACCACCACTCCACCTGTTGGCCCTGCCATGATACCTTCTATCACCTGGCCTCAAAAATCACACATTATCACCTTCATCATGCTCTTTTGTTCACACAGACCAGCTCACATTTGAAGGACATAACACAAGGGCAAGAATATGAGGTAGCATGGGACCATCAGGTGGCATGGTGGTTAAGGTATTGGACTCCCACATGGCTGACCAAGGTTCAAGTCTCAGACCTGGCAGCTTGCTTTCTCACTTTCCCCCTTTCTCTCTGGTTAAATTAAAAAATAATAATAATAATAATAAAATAAAATCATTCCTTTTAAAAAATAATAGAAAGAAACAAAGATCATCAGGGACAATCTTGGAAGCTAGCTAACACAAAACCTCTTCAAGAGGCTTTCAGGCTCCCCAAATCCACATGCCCTGGTCCTCTCTATTCTTAAGAGCCCAAATCCTGTAAAAATCAGAGTTCCTGAAAATATCTCAATAAAATCACAGTTTTTACTATTTATTTTTTTAGAATTATTTTTATTTAACTTTATTTTATTTATTTATTTATTTATTTATTTATTTATTTATTTATTTATTTAAATTTGACCAGAGAAGGACAGAGAGAGAGAGAGAAAGTGAGAAAGCAAGTTGCCAGGTCCACAACTCGAACCATGGTCGGCCATGTGGGAATCCATTGCCCTTAACCACCACGCCAGCTGCCGGCCTCCATTGTTTTCTACTTCTTAGTTAATTTGGTACTGCCACTCCTGACTTAACAACTTACGTGTTTAATGACTGCTTGGACTTATGATCAGTTTTCCAGTGCAGGGAAATCTCCTTTCTCAGTCCTTTTCCTGCAGTCGCATATCCACTACATGAAGTGTTCACAATCTTGCACGACTACATGTTTATAAATTTGTACTTTATTGTGTATCCAAAATAGTATTCAGAATAAATAAAAACAATTATTCTGGATTTATATTATTGTATCATGGTGTATCTTTCACTTTTTGGCATTTATCTTATGAATGCTTTTTGTATGAATGAATTACATATTTCTAGTGTGGTGTTCAACATCTCTTGAAAAATACTGGGATGTCAGGAAAGTCATGATGCATTTTTTGCATAGAAAAACACAGAAAAAGACATCATGACTTTCTCTACGATCTAATAAATACCTTATAGCACCATGACACACCACATGGTATGTATATTGACGTTCCTCACTTATCAACCAATTCATTTAGTGAATTTGCAAAATCGTTTTAGTTAATTATCAAAGGACATAGTGCTGAGAAACTTTGTTCTCTAACATCTTAGACCGCCAGGTACCTTGTTGTTTGCTTATCATTTTAGTGAGAATAGAACTGCCACTTATTGGCCTGGAGCATTTGAACTAGATCACTTTGATTTAGAAAAGCAGCCTCAATGTACAGTGCAGAAGTTCAGATAAGAGATTTCAGACCCAATATTCTACATTTACCTTAAATTTATGTTTCCAAGGAAACAGAACCTTGAGTCTGCTTCTCAACACGGGTTTGATGTTACATACAGATATGATTTCCTTACAGACTACCAGCTGCTGCTTCATTTAGATTTTACCTATATTCCTCTCTTCCCCCAATACTGTAATGGCCCTTTACTTTGTCCTCTTTTTAAAAAAACCTGCCCACAACTGTGTTTGTTCCTTGCTGAAGCAAGTCAATAAACCTAACTATTGGGTTTTAAGGTTTGTCCCTGGTTACCAGATGGGCTTTATCAACAGCTAAAATTATCTAGGTTCGTACACTTAATTTCCTTTCTTAGACTCTCCCATGCTTCTTGAACAAGAGTAGCTTTTAGAGTATCTTGTCCCTTCGGTCCGTCCTAACTTTTCTGATTGTTTGAAAATCCATTTCCTTGGATGATACTTTTGAGTAACCTTGCATGCACTTCGGCTTCACTGTAAAAACTCCAAGAAGAGTTTTCCCAGTCACTTTCTCCCAAGGTGCCCAACACTTTTACATCATTCTGTAATTTATTAGTGAATTAGTAATTTTCCCTCCTGTCCTCCCCCTGAACAACTTCATTCTTCCTTCAGGATTCAGCTAGAAATCATCTTCCCTCTCCAACCTTAACTGAAAGATGTGGACGACGTAAGCTTCTTCTCCTTTGTGCTCTCCCTAGTGCCTCTAATAAGGCACTTAACACGTTTATGATTTTTTTTTTTTTGAGAGGTTTTTGCTATAGGGTGCCTGCGCTCGCCAGACAGACAGAGACACAGAGACAGAAAGCGAGAAATCATCCCCCCAGGGGGGATGACCACACCGCAATCCCTTCTCCTCCATTCTCCTCTCGGGATCTTGGGCACGCACGCACATGCACCCGGCGTGAGTTTCAAGTCACCGGGTCCGGACACGAACCGCGGTCGACCACGTGGGAGTCCAACGACATAGCCATTACGCTAACTGCTGGTCCCACACGTTTATGATTTTTTTTATCATGTTTTTCTTCTCTAGCAGCCTCTGGAGAACAGAGATTATGATTTGTTCATCCTTGTATTCTCTGTGCCAACCATACCTAATTATCTAACTGTTAACTGAGGTCATGAAAATGTTCACGTGGCAAGGGGAGACTTAGTGGCTCCACCTTTGTATGATTGAGAATTGATGGCTGAGTACCCCTACACAGACATGACTGTATCTGATCTTTGCGATTGTCAGAACTTGTATTAGGCAACCACTCACTGATAGGGAGAAAACATCCGGGGCACCTCTGTTTTGTAGGCTACTTTAATGTGTAGGTTACTTTGACGTGTATCTCGGAAGGTGTAATGAACTTATTTTCTCACAGGTGCACTGGTGTCTCTCATTTCCTCAACTACAAACAGCAATTCACTGTTACTGCATGTATATACAATAGGCTAAAAAGCAAGTGAAAATTTTTGCATAATAGGGTCAGACACAAGAATGCTGTAATCTGTACAGCCCTTTCCATTCTGGGAGTAAGGCCAGCATTAATACAATGCGTGATTGTTATTTCTGCATGCCCCTTGGCAAAAAGCAGTGTTTTTCAAACTTTGTTTGGCCAGACCTACATAAATACATTTTATATCACCATCCGTGATACATACGAAAAACTGGAATGTTTTCAGAACTCCCTCACCACGTGATGCACTTATGAGATTTTTCTATTGTGTCCCATTCGTCTCAATTTCATTAAAAAACGTTGTAAAGCCACGACCCAGATTTACCAAGCCGAATCCAGCATTTCCGAGATTAAAACCCAAGTTTTGGAAAAACTGGCTTGGGAAAAGGCATTCGACCTGTAGTCATTCTTTCCACCTCTCCCTACACCTCTTCGGCGTTCCCGACCATTGGGTTTTCGTCTCAATTACCAGGGCGCCACCAATTTTGTGAGAGCTCGGGGATGAGGCCGCCCCATTCTTCCCCGGCTCCTTTAAGAGGGTGGAAACGGCCCATCACAGCGGTTGCGGTGGAGAAGCAGGAGCCACAGGGTCCTGGCCTGCTCTTCCAGTTCTTGTGAAAACTAGGGTGTGTGCGCCGAGGGTGGGGGCTAGAGGACCGCGGGGCAAGCGCTAAGCCTCCCGGAATGAAGCGCTGCAGCAAGGGAACCTCTGCGTCCCGGCGCCGCGTTTCCGGCGACCCTGCGGGGGTCCGCGCGTGCGCAGGGCGCGTCGCGCGCCTGTTCCGGTCTCTCGGGTGCTCGCGCGCGCTCCCGCCGAGCCGAAGTCCGAGGTGGGCTCCGGCCGGGCGGCGCGGCGGCGCGCGCTGGGGGCGGTCGTCCCTGCGGCCCCGCCCTCCCTCCGCGCGCTCGTCTCCTCCCAGTCTCCCCCGCGCTTCCTGCACTGGGCTAGTCGCCGCCGCGTCCCCTGAGCCGGCTCGCTCGCCCCGGCGGTGCCATGGCGGCCTTCAGCAAGTACTTGACGGCGCGGAACTCCTCGCTGGCGGGCGCCGCGTTCCTGCTGCTGTGCCTGCTCCACAAACGGCGCCGCGCTCTCGGCCTGCACGGGTAAGAAGGCTGGTGGCCGCGCCACCTTCCCGGGCCGAGCAGGCGCCCCTGGAGCTCTCCCTCTCCGGATCCTGGCCGTCGGGTCTCTGCCTGCGGGGTCAGGCGGAGAGAGGGCCGGCCGCGGCCGCTGCTAGGCTGCAATGTCAAGGTGTCCGGGTGTCCCCGGCTTCCGCGTCCTCCTGCCCGGCCTCGCTCTCTGCCCCCGAGAGTGCCGGTCTTTCTACCCATGCCTGTGGTCGAGGGCGGGAGAGCGGAGCGCCATGCCCCCTCCTTTGCCAGACCACCTCTTTCTGAATCAACTTTCTAGGCGTGTGCTAGTTTTGCTGTCTACAGTGAAGGGTTTGTTCCGTGGACGTGGATGTGTGATTTGAGAATGCGGATTGGACTTGCCAGGCATTGGACGTGGGTGGGTGATTTGAGGATGGGATTGGATTTGCCAGGCTGAACACCGTGGTCTAAGTCACTTGAACGAGGTTGGGTTCGATTCTCGAGTGATTGCTGTTGAATGTCGCCAAGGGGGTTCTTGTGAACTATCGTGGCTCTCCTGGCACGATTGCCTGTTGAAGGGGTCCTCCGTGGGTTGATCGTTGAACGGCCTGGCATGAATGAATCGCTTCTGTGATATTTGGGGGACAAGGTTCCCTCCCTTGGCTCTGTAGGTGAAAGTGTGTTTTACGCGAGAAACGGAGGTCCTTTTTAATTACGCTCCATTGCTTCTGCAGTGAAGAAATTTTAATGATTAGATTTAACTTGGGAGGTTCTAAGATTAGAAAAAGGAAGAGAGAGAATTTAGGTATACTTGTGGGATTACAGCATAACAATTTTTATTTGCTGGGCGACACTTCATCATTGAATCAAAGAATATCACTTCCTAAGCATTCTTGCCTGTCATTAGATATTTCGTGTTAAATCTTGACATACTTGCTTTAGTACATTTGATTTCATTCATCCCTCTGGTCAGATACTGTTGCCTCTTGCTTTTGATTTCCCTTAAATATCTAATTAGTAGTAGAATTTGTACTAAAGAACTGACAGGTGGACTCTAGGTCACAGTCCTCTTTCCACAAAGTTCTTTCTGGCCTTTTATCTTCTTTATATTACTAAAGTCTGAAGCAGTGGCCTTTCTTTTTCTTTGTAAATCTGATTACAAAGTTGAAAATGATTTACATCATAATGTGGACAGCACAGTATCTGTTCACTTTTTTTCTATTAAATTTGCCTTTAAGAGGATTAATTTTGGAAATGTAAAATAATTCTTGCAGTGTGTGCTTTCTGAGCTCCCAGTTGGTGATAAAAGTTACCTGTTATTTGAGAAAATGTTAGTAGAAAATGTTAAATGCTTTAACGAATTACATTTTTGGAGATAAATTTTTCAGTGCATAGAACAAATGTTTTAATATGGGGAGAGGGACTCTCAAGTGCAGCTCTAACAGCTCTCCCTTACTTTACTGATTTGTTTTCTTTAGTTTTTTGCCATAGGGCTCATAAGCTCACTGGAAAGATAGAGACAGTGAGAGGGAAAGTCAGAAATCACCCCCCAGGGGGGATGGCCTGGGTGCAATTCCTTCTCTATTCTCCCCCTTGCATTTTGGGCCTGCATGCACACACATCTGGTGTGCACACACCCGGTGTGATTTTTAAGCTGTGAGGTCTGGCACTCAAACCATGACTGGCCATGTGGGAATCCAGTACCTTAACTGCCATGCCACCACCTTATGACCTCACTTCCATGATTTTCTATAAAACTTTTTTTTTAATGGTGTATCATATACACCTAGGAACATATGCGTAAGTGTAGTTGAATTTTCCCAACTTGAACATGCCTGCGTAATCAGCACCTAGCACAAGAAACAGAATATTATCAGCACCCAGAAACTTTCTTCATGCCCCCTTCCAGTCAAAATTAGTCTTGTAGTGATGTATTATACCATAGGTTATTGAGTAAGGGAAATTTGAAGCATAATCTAATGGGAGATAGTAGCAATACTAGTCAAGTAGTTTAGTAGAATTTGTCTTACCAAATAGTTTTAGCTGGCTGTTTTCCAAATCTCTTCTTGAGAAACTTCGTGAACTTTTGGGGAGATTAAATTATGCAGCAGGTAAATTATTGAACAAAAGATTGTCATTAATTTTTTGGGTTGGGAATAGTAATGAATATCTTTCATTTATATATTAAATATTGTGTTGGAGGAAAATTCAGATTATAAGCAGAGAAATGTGAAGTTTAAATCACTGAGATAAAATGATTGAACTATGTTAAAACCATTAAGAATGGCGCTGAGTCTGTCTCTGCAGATGTCATACTTTCAGAATCTTAAAGACTACCTTTCAGTCACTACATTTGGTATCACCGTTTGAAGATGAAAAATTTCTAACTTAGGGGCCAGACAATGGCACAGTGGGTAAAACATGATGCTCTGTGCAGCTGACCCACGTGTCCGGAGATATCCCTGAGTATGCCAGGCACGTGCAGGCCGGTGATCCGGCCTCCTGGAGATTGGAAGTCGATGGCAGCTTCAAGACCACTGGGAATGTTTTCTCTTTGTCTTTGTCTTTCTTGCTTATGGCATAAATAAATAAACTTAAAGACTGTTCTGACTTCATCTTTCACTGGCCTTTTGGCTGTCTTTGTTAACAAGACTAATAAATTTTAATATCTGGTTCTGTGTTAAGAACCTGTGACTGCTTGTCCTTCTGTTGTCTGTATCGTTAGGTTAGTCTTAAAATATATGTTCTTTCAGAAGTGGATAAGCGATAGAGCTAATAAAACCATTTTAAAAGTTATAATGTAGCATTGTCCTACACATAAGGAGAATTAGTAATTTAATATTCTGAGTTATTTTAAATTTTTGTTAATGTAGATTTTTCCACCTAGTTAAATCTGGTGTGTGTAGGTATCCTTTTAATATAGAAAATTTCTCACATTTACAAAGTAAATAGAAAATATGACCACCTGTACACTTTACCCAAGAAGTACCAACAACATCCTGCTATTCTTTTTTCATCTATCGCCACCTGTTCTTCATTTCTTATTTTTATAGGTTTTAAAGTAAAATTTATATACATTGAAATGTACAAATCTTAGTTGTACATTTTTTAAAACAAATAGACACATTTGTATAACACACTCTGTGTTCGAATATTTTAATCTCCCTAGAAAATTCCCTTGTATTCATTCATGTCTAACCCTCACTATTGTGCTTTTTTGAGTTTATTATACATTTTATTTTGTTTATTACTTATGGGAAGAAGTAGAGTTTACGGATGAAGAAAGCCATTTATTCAGTTCAAAGGAAGTGTCTGTTTCAGACTTACATTATAGGATTTATCTTTTCTCAGGAAGCCTACATTCTTGTTAGGGAGAAGAAATTTAAACAGAAAGTAGTTAAAAATACAAGGTGATAACAGAATGAAGGTATAGACAGACATGTCTTAGAAGTTCTGACAACAGTGAGATTAATATGATTGGAAGAGTTAGGGGAGGCTTTATGAAGGATGTCAGCTAAGCCTAGGAAGGGGATGGGAATGAGTAACCAGAGATAAGATGAGTGTTATAGCAGCCTTTGTCAGCTTTTTGTTCCAGGTATAATAGGAAGAAAGTTAGTAATGCTCTTCAATCCATTTTCCACTGCCACTGGAGTTCTTTTTAAGCAATATTTACATGATTGTAACATTTCTTCTTAAAAGTCTTTCACCTTCTCAGAATACAGACTTCTTGCATTCATGATTTGGTCCTTGGCTATTTTTTTCTACTCAGCCAGCCATGGGAATTAACTTGTTTCTGAGTATGACAGACCCTGCCCAGCTTTTTCACTCTAATTGTAGTCACTGTCACTCTCAGCCTGTGAGATTTATTTTCTCTCAAGACTCAGCTCAGTCAGCACTTTGTCTTAGGTGTTTTCATCTTTCCCCAATCTCCAAACTGATGAAGGTGTCCTCTCCTTTCATGACACTCTAAGCATTCCTCCGCTGTTGCAGTTACCACTCTGTGTTGCACTGATTTGTTTCTTTGGCTCTGCCTGCGTCAAACCCTGAGTTTCTTGGGGACTGGGACTGAGTCATCTTTGAATCTCTAGTTTGTCTATATCATGGGCTAGATACTCAGTGTTTATAAAGTTGGATGAGTGATGAGAACTTTTAGGAGTGATGGTTATGTAGACATTGTGTGTGTGGGATTAGAACAACATAAATAGAGGCCTTATCTTCATAAAAGTGATAGTTGTGTCCCTGAGACTATGTAATATGAACTGGGTAGTGAGAAATCAGTGGGTTAATTTTAGAAGGCAGGGAAAGGGACCAGTCTACACTGGCATAGTATTTTGTTATCTTAGATAAACAAACAGAACAAAGCGATTTCTTTTCCCATCAGTGCTTGTCAAGTAAAGTTCAGATTTCTCATCCTGAATTACAGAGCCTTCCTTAACCTGGTCTCACTTTACTTGGCTAATCTTACATGCCATTGCCTGCCAGTAGGTAGTCTGTATTCCAGATAGGCCAATTTCTACATCGTTCTTTCAACAGGCCATCCTCATTCCTGGGTTTGGAACTTCATTCACATTATTAGCTATATCTGGAATCTCTGTATTCTCTGTTCTTCAATTCTTATTGTCCTTAAAGAGTTAGGTCTGAAGTATGCTTTTAAATATCTTTCTTGTTTTACCTGTTCATCTCTTGAGTGGGTGTAATCTAGCTGGGTATACTGAGGCCTACCAGTTTATGTGGATCCTTCATCCTTTTTAAAGCCCCAGTCTGTTAATGTTGGGAACAGTTTCTTTCCCAAATAATTCTGAGGAGTTTTATGGAGCCTGTGCTTCTTTCAGTCACACCTTATTTCACATCTTTGTTCGACTCTCTTTTAGACCCCACTTTCATCATGTCTCTTGAGCCCATCTCTGGTATCTGTTTCGATTTCTCCAAAACATCTGTCACAAAGCAGTTATTTAGAAAAGAGTTTTATTGAAAATTTGGGAGTTTGGCAGAGATTATATTTCGGCACAGGGAACAGATTAAAATTCCTTTACTTAGAGGCTCTTTCATATCTCCAGCTTTTACTTCCTGTACTTCCTTCCCACAAACCCTTCAACAGCTTTTTTGCAACCTCCAAATTCAGCTTTCTTTTCTAAGATCTGTTCTTTTCAAATCAAACTTTGAATGGGCTGTCTTCACTGTTCCCATTTTCACTCTACTGAGTGTTTTGGAAAGGACTAGCATGAGTCACTGAAGGGCCTGGAGTTTCATGAAACCCTTAGGATGACCCATGGGCTAGCTCTGTTTGGATCCTCAGAATAAAAATGAGGTACCAGCCAGCCCATGGCCTCGTGGTTAAGGCAATTGAATCCCACATGGCTAAGACTGTACTTTGAGTCCCGGATTTGTGGCTTGAAAATCTCTCAGAGTATGGTGCCCAAAATCTTGAAAGGAGGAAGAAATGGAGAGGGGATTTTGGTGCCGCCAATCCCCCATGGACTAAGGCTTTCTTACTTTCCCTCTCTCTGTCTCTCTGGATGAGTGCATGTGCCCTCTGGCAAATTAAAATAAATAAGTAAGTAAGTAAGTAAAAATGAGATGCTTAAGCAGCTATAGGTGAGAAACTATCATTGCAGGATTTGCTAGTAAAAGCAGTCATGAACTGACCCAGCTGAGGCAGAGCAGGCTCAGAGCAGTTGGAGAACTTAGAGCTGTTCTGCTGAGGGGAACTAGGTACAGGTCGTCCAATTAACTCCTCAGTCTTTGGCACATTAGCATCCTTGAACGGGCATTCTGAGGGGCTTTTGCACTTGTTGCTCCCCCTGTCTGGAATGCTCTGTCCCCAGGTAACCACATTGCTTACTCCTGTCCATCTTTCAGTCTTCAACTAGACATCTTTTAGAGCAACCGTCTGTTGCCTCTCAGTTTAAGATAGCAGTCTATACACACACTCTGTCCACCTTCCTGGCTTTGCTTTTCTCCTTAGCACTTACCATTATCAAATGTGCTATTTATTTTACCTATTTATGTTGTTTATTGTATGTCTCTGCTAGGGTGTAAGCTCCCAGAAGGTAGGAATTTTTGTGTTTTGTTTATTACAGCCCCAGTGGCTGTAACTGGACTGGCATGTGTAGACACTCAAAAATGTTTGTCGAATGACTCTTCCTCTGAGATCATATCCTAGGGCTATGGTTACTATTGTTTTAAATAACAAGATTTTCTGGCTACAAGTGTGAATGTTGTCACAAGTGTAGTAGAGGCTTTTTAGGGGCTGTACCTCTCACTCCTTATATACATGGGTAAAGCAAGTCTCAGAAACTTACAAAAATGGTATCATTATCATATTATGATTTGCTTAATTTTTTTTTTTTTTTTTTTAAATTTCTGTCTCACTAGCGAGAGAAACAGGAGGAAAGTAAGAAAGCACCTGCAGGACCAGCAGTTAGCGTAATGGCTACGTCGTTGGACTCCCACATAGTCGACCGTGCGTCCTGGACCCGGTGGCTTAAAACTCACGCCGGGTGTGTGTGTGTGCGTGCCCAAGATCCCGAGAGGAGAATGGAGGAGAAGGGATTGCAGCGTGGCCATCCCCCCTGCGGGGTGATTTCTCGCTTTCTATCTCTCTGTCTGTCTCTGTCTGTCTGGCAAGTGCACGCGCCCTATAGCAAAAACCTCTCAAAAAAAAAAAAAAAAGCACCTGCTCGGGATGATGGTCGTGTGGCAGTCCCTTCTCTTCCTTCTCTTCTCCTCTCTGGATTTTGGCAGTGTGAGCATGTGTACCCAGCATGATTTTCAGGCCACTGGGTCTGGATCTCCAGCTGCACAGTTGGCCACGTGGGATCGAGCTGCCTTAACCACCATTCCACTGGTTGTCCTCATAACTTGCTTTTTTAAATATTTGTTTATTCCATGAGTGAGTGAGATGGAGCACAGCAGGGTCCTGATGCCATGATCCACTCCCCAGCCCCTGCCTTAGTGAGCCCCAGATCATGGGCATTGGTGAGGGAATTCTCTGGATGCACATTAGAACCCACTCATGGGTCTTTCTTTGGGTCGGCCCCACAGAATGTTGTGCTTTACTACTGTGCCATTGTTTAACCCATATAACCCACTTTTTACATTTAATAATAGCATGTTAACATTAAAGACAACTAAAAAAATAAAATAATGCTGTTACCATAATACCTGTTTTTTTTTTGTTTATTCCTTTTATCCGTATTTATATGCATATGATTTTAAAAATTATTTTATTTAATTAATTAATTTATTTAAATTTGACCAGAGAGGGACAGAGTAAGAGACAGTGAGAGAGACAGAAAGTGAGAAAATAAGCCACCAGGTCCAGGACTCAAACCGTGGTCAGCCATGTGGGAGTCCAGCGCCCTTAACCACCACGCCACTTGCCAGCCCCTATATGCATATGTTTTTACATAAAAAAAAGTTTTGCTATTTTTATTTAAGACATGTGTCTTCCCTATATTTCTGCATGATCTTTTAAATTCAATTAATTAATTAATTTTAGTTTTTTTTTTTTGCAATAGGGTACATGCACTTTCTGGAAAGAGAGAGACAAATGGTAAGAGAGAAGTGAGAAATCATTTCCCAGGGTAGATGGCCACGCCACAGTCTTTTTTTCTCCATTCTCTTCTTGGGATTTTGGGCACACATGCACCTGTACCCCGTATGATTTTCAAGCTGCCAGATCTGGTACTGGACCATGATTGGCCAGGTGGGAATCCAGCACCTTAACCACTACATCATCTGCTGACCCCTTGCATGATCTTGAAAGAAATACATGAATATTCCTCTGTGTAACTATGTCATAACTTATTTTACCCATAAATGTTGGGCATCTAGATTGCTCTGAAATTTTTATAGATAGAACTGCATATTTTTGTGAATGAATAATTCCATCTTTGCTGAATAATTTCTTTGAACTAAATTGCCAGAACTATGATTAAGGAATAGAAACTTATGAGCTTCCCTAGTGGTTGTGGAAAGGGTGTGAACATTTTGGAGCTACACAAATTGGCATTACTTTTCAAGCATTGTGCTGATTTGCAGTATTATCAATGAGTACTAGTTTTTTTTTTTTTTTTTTAAGAATTATTTAATTTAATTTATTCATTCATTCATTTATTTTAATTTGACCAGAGAGAAACGGAGAGAGAGAGAGAGAAAGCCACCAGGTCCGGGACTTGAACAGTGGTAGACCATGTGAGAGTGTCCAGTGCCTTAGCCACCACACCACCTACTGGTCCTCAGTGAGTACTAGTTTAATTATCTACTCATCATTAGAGGATGCTTAAGTTTTTCTATTTTAGAGGTACACAGTAGTGTCTCAAGATTAATTTGAATTTTTTTTTTTTTTAAGAATTACTTAATTTAATTCTATTAATTTATTATTATCCTTCAATCTGACCAGAGAGAGAGAGAGGTAGACTAAGAAGACAAGCCGCCAGGTCCAGGACTCAAATCACGGTCGGCCATGTGGGGTCCCATACCTTAACCACCATGCCACCTGCCAGCCCCTACCTTTTTTTTAAAAGAATTATTTAGTTTTATTTATTTATTATTATTCTTGCATGTATTATATAATTTGGATATTTTTATATGCAGCAACTTGATCTTAAATATGCATGTAGCTTGACATAGTATAAAAGCATGATCTTTGGAGTCAGATACAGGATTCCGATTTTTAGTTAGCCATTTACTAAAAGATCTGTGACCATGGTCAATTTATTTAACCTGTCTACAGAACAGGGATAGTAATATTTACTTAACTCAGCAGTTGTATGAGGATTTAGAGACAATGTCTTAACCCAATGCTCAAACCCAATGCTCAATAAATAAAAGGTAACTCTCATTAGCTATCTTTAAGTTTGCTAAAGGAAAATTAAAAGGACAACAAAACGTATTAGCTCTAAAAAACTGTTGTCTTCCTTAAAATTTTCTTAGATGTGCCCATGAAAATATTCTGAAAGAAGCCTTTTTCCACTGGTAGATTATTTACTTTCGGAATTGGAAAGTCATTAATGTATTATGTAATGTGTTTTTAGGCCTTAGTATTTTTTTAGTTGCTGCCTCCTGAATATGATATTCTTTATTTCTCCACTTCTTAAAGAGATAGTCCTAAACTATTGGGTCATCAGAAAAGTCATGACATTTTTCTTTGATTTCCTGTGCAAAAATGAGTCATAGCTTTTCCAACAACCCAGTAAATTCTTTATTCATTGTGATCTGACTGATGCAGATAGATCAGAACTGTGACTTGTACGTCCTAAGCTTCTGTTAAAATAGCATGAGGCAACATTCATTTTTATGACAATCATGTATTCTTTTTCCCTATTTTGCTTACACAATGGTTTCCCTTTCCATTCCTCTCCTCAATTTGTTGTGTTAGACTTTTAAAAAATTTATTTAGGGACCAGCAGATGGTGTAATGGTTATGTCGCCGGACTCCCATATAGTTGGTCACATTTCGAGTCCTAGATCTGGTGGCTTAAAACTCACACCATGCACGTGCGTGTGCATGACCAAGTCCCAAGAGGGGAATGCAGGAGAGGGGATTGTGGCGTGACCATACCCCCTAGGGGGTGACATCTCGCTTTCTGACTGTCTCTTTCTTGTCTCTCCAGTGAGCACATATGCCCTATGGCAAAAATCTTTCTAAAAAGGAAAAGAAAAAAATAGAAAAATAAAAATAAATATATAAAAAGTTTATTTATAAATATTTGTTTTCAGAGAGAGAGAGAGAGAGAAAGAGAAGGAAGGAGGGAAGGATAAAGAGAAAGATAAGCACCAACAGAGTCTTAGGCTGCGATCTTCCCTCCAGTCTTCTCAGCCACCTAGGATCACAGCATGCACATGGTTGACCTGGGAACCAAACCTCCATCTTCCTTTTGGCTTCCACCATTGCAGAGCATTGCACTATCACTGTGCTGCCGCCACTGCTGGGTCTAAACTTTTTTTTTCTTTTTAGGTCTTTACACTTAACTTTGTTTGGATATGTTACTTTCTCCCTCAAAAACTTTTGATCTTGCACTAAGTATTCCTTCTGTATATTCTCCCAATTAAAAAAAATTATTGGACTGAACCAAGTATAGAACATTGTAATTACACCACTATGACCTTTCTATTAATTGACACCCTTTGGTGTTGGCTCTCATCTTCAACCAGCACCTTTTTATGTATTTCCTTCTGATGACACATCTGACATTCTGACAGTATCCATAACCTGATCTGGACTGGCCCAGAAATATATTCTGGGATATTTCTGTGGAAGCTGGTGGGGAAGAGTATTTTCTGAACATGGAACTGTAAAGATGAGACCCTAGAGCTGTAAGTGATATATTGGTCCTTTCTCTATGGAAAAGAGTGACAGAAAACCCCTGATGTGGTCTATCACTAAATGCTTTATAGCGTAGTAAACATTGCTTACAGATTTTCCATGACCCTTTTAGTAAAGAGAAGGGGCTTAGTCTGACATGACTTATGGTGATTATTCCTAGAATTTACTGCTTCTAAGTAGCCACGCCATACTGTCCATTTGGATAAATAAGTTGTAATTCCCTCCAGGATCACCATTAGAATCATCCATGGCTTGTTGAATATTACCACACTTTAATCTGTTGTACTAGAATATGAATTGAAATTATGAAGACAGGATCTTCAAAATTTTTCTTTGGAATTATATATGCCAATTAAATAAAATTTTATGTGATATTTCCCTGTCCTTTCGGAAAGATTTTATGGAATGTTAGAGTTTTCAAAATGGCATCTGTAAAATTTCTATAGAAAACTAGATGTCAGGCCTGTGCTTAAAACATACCTTTCATCATAACTTCCTTTTTTTAATGAGTAAGTCACTTTCATTTTAGGTATTTCTGTCAAGAATATAGCTTTCCATAAGAATAAGGTTAAAATACTTGGATAACTAATGGTTATGTTCCTTAGTGGGAACTGTCACACCTACTGTCTTGCATTGCTCAACAATGAGTATAAATTCTAAAAACTGAGTCATTAGGTGATTTTGTCATAGCGAACATCAAAGAGTATGGTTACTGCCTCGTTGGCAGAGTGGTCCAGTTTGCATGGTCCATCACTGATTGAAATGCACATGACTGTATTAAGATGCTTTGTTAGGTATAACTGGTTAGTGCTAGAAGGTGTCTTTAAAAAACATGGAGTTCTGGGACCAGCAGTTAGCCTAATGGCTCTGTTGCTGGACTCCCATGTAGTCGACTGCGGTTCGAGTCCCAGACCTGGTGGCTTAAACTCATGTGTGTGTGCCCAAGATCCCAAGAGGAGAATGGAGGAGAAGGGATTGTGGTGTGGCCATCCCCCTGGGGGGTGATTCCTTGCTTTCTATCTCTCTGTCTCTCTCTTTCTGGCGAGCGCACATGCCCTATAGCAAAACCTCCCCCCCCCCAAAAAAAAAAAAAAAAAAAAACGGGAACATGCAGTGCTGGGACATATGGCCAGTCTTGGGTTAGGATCTGGAGTTGACTTGAAACGAGCTAAGTGTGCCCAGTAGGCCCAAGATCTTGACTAGCTAGAGGGCTTGGGGAATGGGATCCCAGCATTACAAAACCCTGTTGATAGAATGTGTTCTTGAGTGCATATGTGTGTCTGTCTGTTGGTGTCTCGTGCATGCCATTCTTTCTCATGAAATAAAATAAACTTTTTAAAAAATACACATTTCTTATCCTTTTACTGGATTAATAGGCCTATTGTAAATGCAATTAAATTAATAAAGTGTACAATTGAGTATAAACTCATCAAAGCATAATTAGCATGTTCAATATCTGTAAAAAGATGTAGCAATCTCCCCCCTATAATGGTGCTGTAATAAAATGACATAAAGTGAATTATATGATTTACTATATACTTAAATTGTTTTGACTTCTTAATAGTTCATATCTGTTAGCACTGAAAATAAATGCACTGTGTAGAATGAGGCAACTTCTTCGGGTAAATAATAATTTAGTCAGCATGTTGTGTTCATGTGTCACTACATGTCATTACTTTATAATGTTCATACAGATTCTTCACTTGGTTTTAGCCCAGAGGCCAAGAAATAGAACATAACATCTTAAACCTGTGAGATAAGCAACATGAGACATGGTATCTCCTTACAAGGCAAAAGACAGTGGTTCTATAATTTTATCTTAATGAGTACTAGACCTAAAATGTTGTCTTAAAATTATATACTGTTTTAGGCCAGCAGGTGGCATGGCATGGTGGTTAAGGTATTGGCCGAGTGTGTGGTTCCAGTCCCAGACCTGGTGGCTTGAAAAACACACCAGGCACGTGTGTGTGTGCTCAAAATCTTGAGTGGAGAATGGAGGAGAAGAGCCTGAGACTTGGCCATTCTTCCTTGCTTTCTCACTTTCTTTTTCTCTCTCTCTCACTGTCTCTATCCAGCAAGCACACATGCCCTATAGCAGAAACTAAAAACAAAAGAAAACAAACTCCTATTTTAATGTTTTATAGTTCTAAAAATTAAACATTTTTGTATTATCAAAGTTAAATATACACTATAAAAATCTGAATACCAGAAAAGGAAGGGAGAAAACAATCTATTGTTTATCATCATTAGTGTCATTTTATTGATTCTAAGATGCACTTTCTCCTCATTTTAGCATTCCTTTCACATTTGAATTTTGCCGAAGTTAGGATGCCACTGATAACTGATGCTTCATAGCTTTGATCTTAACAGTATTAGCATATTGCTGCATTTCCTTTTTACTATGCATATTTTGATCATGCTTGTAAAAATACTGTTTCAGCATCAAACTCAAACTTCTGACTCTAAATTCAGATTATTGCCATTCTTCAGTGTATGTTGGAGGTGAGTTTAAGAAAAAAGCAATAAGAGAAGAAATTGAAGTAGAATCAGATTATCCTGCCTTCATTACAGAATAAGTGCCAGAGGAGTAATTCGGCCTGTGATCAGTAGATGAGAATGACTGAAGGGAACCAAAATCATGCCACTAAGTCTGAGTGGAGTGCCTGCTGTTTGTCAGTTGCTGGATTTTTAGATGTTCAATACATAGATGATTAAGAGACCTTCTTTTCAAGAGCTGGGAGATAGAAGACTATACTGTAGTTAATTTGACATTTAAGTGCTAGGTGCTGAGGACACAGTGGTGAATAAGATTGGCCTCTCTCCTAAATGGACTGTATAGCAGGAGAAGATAGAACCTGTTTCATGCTAGTTTTGTATTAGGCATTTGCAAAGGTTAAAAATTAATTTAGACACTATTTTTTTTTTTAAGAGGTTTTTGCTATAAGGTGCGTGCACTTGCCACAAAGACAGAGAGACAGAAATCGAGAAATCACCTCCCGGGGGGATGGCCACTCCGCCATCCCTTCTCCTCCATTCTCCTCTCGGGATCTTGGGCACGCACGCACACACACGTTCCTGACGTGAGTTTAAGCCACTGGGTCTGGGACTTGAACCACAGTCGACTATGTGGGAGTCCAGCGACATAGCCATTATGCCAACTGCTGGTCCCAATTTAGACACAATTTTTACTGTTAAAGAATTCACAGACTATTGAGAGACACTTGTCTCTTAACATTTCATACCAAATTTCTAGTTAAAAAAAGAGACAAAACATTCCCTGATAATGTTTTATTTAAAACATTGTTCTCCATTAACCTATGTAGTTATGTTTCATCAAGAAATTAGATTAAAAATAAAATGCCAGAGGGTGTGTGTGCTCACCAAAGAGGGACAGGGAGAAGGAGGAGAGGGAGGCAGCACAACCATGAGGGAAAAAGCACTCCCCAATCAGGCATGGTCGTGCTGCGATCCTTTCTCCAATTTTCCATCCTGTTAGGATTTAGGGCATACATGCTCATGCACCCGGCATGTTTTTCAAGCCACTGGGGCAGGGATTAGAATCACAGTGAGCCATGTGGGATCCAGCTCCTTTAAACTCTAGGCTTCACAACCACCCCAGTAAATTACTTGTGAGGTGTTTTTAACTATAGGACTCATTTGACTTTTTCTCCTCAGTTATGCCCAAGAAAAGGGTGGGGGAGGAGCGGATGTAGGACAAAAAAGAGATATGATCTCATTGTTAATGTAAGTATCAGATACTATCCAATTTAACTGTTGATATGTACATTTCTGTATGTATCTTGTCACCGGTTCAGCTCAAATATCTATTTCCTCTCCTCCCCATTTGAAGAAAATACCAGTGTAGGAGGAAATAAAACATTTACCTAGTGCATTCTACTGAGTGTTGTGTGCCAGTTGTTGTATGCCACTAAACCAGGCATTGAAATACCAAATTGAATTTTGTCTAACCTACACTTGTGGAAATATTGTACATAGGACATTTGTACAACCCAGTATGACTAGACCTGTGGTAGGAACACTTGTATGAAAGAGAGCACAGAAGTAGGAAAGCTCATTTCTTCTGGTTGTTTCCTAGGGAAGTTTTAGATTTGAGTCGGACCTTAAGGAAGGTGTAGTATTTTGCTAATGGGTTAAAAAAGGCATTTCAGGTAGGCCAACTATCTTGGCAAGGACATGGAATTAAGAGTTATGCTTTGAAAAGAAGAAGCTGTAAGGACATGAAGCAAGGAGATGTTATTATAAACTGTTTATTGAGCCTTTATCATATTTTAGGCATTGTACTGAGTATTTTACATCTAGTCTTCACAGCACTGTTCTGAGATAATTTTTTTTATTATTGTCATTTTACAGGTGAAAAAATCAGAATGATAGAAACGGTACCTAATTATGAAAGTACTTAACTTTGATTTAGCAAATATGGAAGATAAAAGACAGAATAAAACTTTTTAGTCAAATTCTTTCATGTGAATTAGATTCAAAAGAATCATGGAGTAAGGCTGGCCCCATAGTATAGTCAGCACAGGGAGCTGGATCCTGCCTGTCTGATGGCAGTTTGAACCCTGGCCGCTTGGGAGTGTGTGTTCATGTGTGTGTGTGTTCATGTCCCAACGCAGACAGCATGGGGAAATGGAGGAAACGGGATTGTAGGATGACTATTCCCCAGTGGGAGGTGCTAGCTATCACTCTCTCACTGACAAGTTCATGCCCTCTGGCAATTAAAAAGCAACAATGGTGGACCCCAAATGGCATAATGGTTATGTTGCTGGCTTCCCACGTGGCTGACCATGGTTTGAGTCCTAGACCTGTCAGCTTGAAACTCATGCTGGGCATTGTGGGTACATGCTCAAAATCCTGAGAGGAGAATGGAGGAGATGGCAGTATAAAGACACTATTGGAGGCACATCTCTTTCTAAATACATACATACCTATCTACATACATACATAAATAAACATTTACAAAAAAAGGCAACAATAAGAAAGAATGATTTAAAAAGGGGTTTATTTAAAATACAAGGTGAGATTAATTGTTGAAATTTATGATAGTCTATTAATATTAAAATATAATAGTGAAATGTTTTTAAGATAAAAAAAATTACTGTAGATTATACCAAGATACAGAAAACTATATAAAGCACATGTATAACTTAATGACGTAAAAATTTACTTTTCTTCTGAGAGAGAGAGAGACTCCTAACAGGGTCTTTATACAATATCCATCCCCAGCTGCAGCCAGCCAGGATCACAGGCTGGTCTGGGCACCTGTGTGTACAGGGAAACCGTGGGACTGGTATGCTACCTTTGTGTAAGAAAGAAGGGAAAACAAAATATATGCACATCTATTTACTTTATTCAGAAAGAAAATGGATAAATCGAAAAATATGAAGCAGATTATTTATAGGGCATGACTGCAAGCAGAATGAAAGGAAGGCAGTAGTTGAATAAGGTAAAAGATATTACTGGGACAGTTGGAGAAACTTGAATAAAGTCTGGATTAGTTTATAGTATTATATCAATGCTAATTTCTTTATGTTGTTAATTGTACTGTAATTATATAAGAGGAAGTCTTTGTTTTAAGAAGGTAAAAAGTGAAGTATTTAGGGTTAACAATCTCAGATGGTTCAAAAGCAATCATTGTAGGGACCAGCAGTTAGCGTAATGGCTATGTCTCTGGACTCCCATGTTGTCGACCGTGGTTTAAGTCCCAGACCTGGTGGCTTAAACTCACGCCGGGCACATACGCGTGCGTCTGTGTCCAAGATCCCGAGAGGAGAATGGAGGAGACGGGATTGCAGGGTGGCCATCCCCCTGGGGGGTGATTTCTTGCTTTCTGTTTGTCTCTCTCTGTCTTCCTGGCAAGCGTATATGCCCTATAGCAAAGACCTATCAAAAAAAAAAATTTTAAAAAATCATCATTGTATGTGTGTGTGGGGAGAGTTAGATAAAAAAGAATAATAAATGTTAATTGGGAAATCTAGGTGAATGTTATATGATAATTCTATTATTCCTATACTGCTTTAGTTGGATGGCCCAGGTTCTTCTTCTTCTTTTCTTTTTTTATAAGAGAGAATTTTCGCTATAGGGCACCTGTGTTCACTGTAGACACACACACACACACACACACACACACACAGAGAGAGAGAGAGAGAGAGAGAGAGAGAGAGAGAGAGAGAGAAGAAATCACCCCTCAGTTAGGGATGGCCATGCTGCAATTCCTTCTCCTCCATTTTTCCTCTTGGGTTTTTGGCATGCATGAACACATGCCCAGAGTTAGTTTCAAGCCTCTGGGTCTAGGACTAGAACTGCAGTTGGCCATGTGGGAGTCCAGCACTTTAACCACTATGCCACCTGTTGCCCCCAGATGCCACAGGTTTTTGATATGTAAATTTTTCCATTTTGTAAACATTATTTGATATGTGTATCTTTCATTTCAAAATATTTTCTCATTTCTTTGACCCATGTCTTTTTTACAAGTTTATCTCTTTATTTATATCAGTTATCTATTGCTACATAACCAGTCACCCCATAACTCAGTGGTTTAGAACAGTTAATTTTTTTATCCTCAATTCTGTGGGCAGCTGGACAGTTCTACTGGTTTTGTCTGGGTTTGCTTTTATTGATTTCTTTTTCTTTCATTTTTAGTCCTTCAAATAGTTTGAAAGTTTTTTTTTTTTTCTTTGCCTGGCTACCCTACAAATTTTAACATGCATTGCACTTTTGAAGTCTGAATGTTAAATCAGTAATACTTTATCACCCTCCCAGACAGCAGAACTTTAGTAGTAGAACACTAAAGTAGAATACTACCTTTATTTCTTTCCTCTTCTTTATATTTATTTGCTGTGGTGTAAATTTTTCTTCAGTGTGTGAATTCTGTTAAGCCCATTGATTATAGACTTAATTCCAGTTGCCCATTTCATTTATAGAAATTCCGTTTGATACTCTCAATTCAGTGCTACATTTTGTAATTTTCTGTTCTTGATATCTTTTAAATATTTCATGTATTTGACTCTCTTTAAAAAACAAAACAAAATAAAAAAACCCACCATTTTGCTAGAGGGCATGTGTGACCACCAGGGCTTGTGTGACCACACATAACTCATCGTGTTTTTTTCCTTGTGAGTTTCCCTGATCAGTGATGATGAGTGTTTTTTCATATTTGTCAGTTGTATATATGTCTTCCTTTGAGAAATAAATGTCTATTCAGATTCTTTGCCCATATTTTAACCAGATCATTGTTATTATTTTGTTACTAAATTTTTTGAGTTCTTGTATATTCTGGATATTAATCCCTTGTCAGGTGAATTATTTGCAAATATTTTTCCCGTTCTGTAGGTTATCTTTCCACTCTTTTGATTCCATTTGAATGCTGTTACGTTTTTCTCTATTTGTGATAGAGCATGTGCATGTGCACATGTGAAAGAAAGAGATGAGCACAAGCACCCTCTGCAGGGTTCAGTCACACTGCAGTACCCATCCTCCAGTCCTCTAGTCTATTGGCTACTAGGCACATGCATGTGTGCCTTGTGTGTTTCAGGCTCACTGGGCTGGGGATTCAAACCACAGTTGCCATGTAAGATCCAGTTTCTCTTGAGCACTGCTTTATTGTTGCACCAGATAGCTGGCCCCTGTTATTCATTATTGTGGTTAATGGAATCACTTTCTTATAGTCATTAGGATGTATACTATCTGTGAGACATGGGGGAAAATGCTTTGCCTTGCAGGGCATTCTTTCAGAGTTAATCGTTTCTAATAATTCCTCCGTCTTTACACAGTTAAGTGCACTCTTCTCCCTCTCTCATTTCTATATTTAATTTCCAGTTCTTATCTGTTCATTCACTCTGTCATTTCTAATACTTTTCCTGGTTCTTCCAATAGCCAAATAGCAAGTGTTCATTATCTCACACTTAAGGATAGTCACTTGGGTGCCTAATTATTATAGTCACAGAGGGCACAGATTATCTGAGATAAATATTATTGTCTCCACTCTTTATTTTACTTTTTTTTTTCTTTTTTTTTTTTTAAGGAGATTTGTGGTATAGGGTGCATCTGCTTGTTAGAGAGACAGAGATATAGAAAGTGAGAAATCACCTTTCAGGTGGGATGGCTACACTGCAATCCTTTCTCCATTTTCCTATTGGGATTTTGGGCATGCATGTGCTTGCACCCAGTGTGAGTTTTTTTTTTTTTTTTTTGGAGAGGTTATTTTGCTCTAGGGTGCGTGTGCTCGCCAGACAGACAGAGAGAGAGAAAGCGAGAAATCACCCCCCAGGGGGCCACGCTGCAATCCCTTCTCCTCCATTTTCCTCTCGGGATCTTGGGCACGCATGCACATGCGCCCAGCGTGAGTTTTAAACCACCGGGTCTGGGATGCGAACCGCGGTCAACTACATGGAAGTCCAGCGACATAGCCATTACGTTAACTGCTGGTCCCCCAGTGTGAGTTTTAAGCCTCTGGGTCTGGGACTCAAACTATGGTTGACTTTGCGGGAGTCCATTGACATAACCGTTATGCCATCTGCTGGTCCCATTATTGCCCCTACTCTTACAGAGGATCAATCAGTATTTCCTTAGCGACATGCCAGTAAATGGTGTACTAATAATCACTAACTCTTTTCAACTCTGCCTTGTGCCAGACTCTATTATATGGACATTACATGTTTTAGTCAATGGTGTTACTATTATTTTCATTATGCATATGAGAAAACTAAGATTCAGAAAGATTATATAATTTGCTCCAAATCACATGGCTAGCACAGGGTAGAACTGGGTTCTACTCCCTTCAGAGCAATATATATGTATATTTTTGGGAGAGGTTTTTGCTATAGGGCATTTGCGCTCGCCAGAAAGACAGAGAGAGACAGAAAGTGAGAAATCACCTCCCACGGGGGATGGCCATGCCACAGTCTCTTCTCGTCCATTCTCTTCTCGAGATCTTGGGCATGCATGCACACGTGCCTGGCGTGAGTTTAAGCCTTCTGGTCCAGGACTTGAACCGCGGTCGACTACATGGGAGTCTAGTGACATAGCCATTATGCCAACTGCTGGTCCCTAGAGCAATATTTTACTACTGGTATAATGGGTTTGAACAGATTTGGTACACACACACACACACACACACACACACACACACACATATATATAGTAGTCATATATATATATATATATATATATATTCTTTCTAGATCTATCTATCTATATATTCTTTCTAGATCATACTAGAAAGAACTGTTTTTCTTTCTCCTAATAAACTCTGCCTTCTGAAGAAATTACTTCATGATGTTCTCTTAGCCTGTTGTATCATACAGTTCTTTTTATCACCTCCACCCTAAATCTTGTTCATTTTTAAAAGATTTATTTAGATTCACATCCTTTCTGAATGAAAGCTTTACTTTTTTGTTTCTTTTGGGTTAACATTAGTTGTTTTTTCTTTTTTACTTTTAAAATTTTTGCTATAGGGTGCATGAACTCACCAGAGTCAGACAGAGAGACAGATACAGTGAGTGGCCATGCCACAGTCCTTTCTCTATTCTCCTCTCAGGATTTTGGGCATGCATACACACTCACCCAGTGTGTTTCTTAAGCCACTGGATCTGGGACTCAAACTCTGCAGTCATCTATATGGAATTAAGCTGCCCTGACCATTACACCATCTGCTGGCTCCAACATCAGTTGCTTTATTTCTTTGCCTTTCATAACACTTTGATTCAACCTTTATAGTTACTTATCTGTGTTTCTCTCTAGCTAGAATGTAAACTCCTTGAGGACAAGTACTCTACCTGTTAATCTTTGAATCCCTCACAATGTCTTGTACCCTGTGAATCTGTGGTATTAAGTGAGGTCTTGATAAAAGTTGGTAGAATTTTTATTTTCATATTTTTTATTTACAATGTCTTATTTCTTTAATTATTTTAAGTTAATGGCTTTTAGTTAGAAAGAAGAAAGTGGTCCCCCCACACACAGGCATGCACCCAGCGTGAGTTTAAGTCACCAGGTCTGGGACTTGAACTGCGGTCAACTACATGGGAGTCCAGCAACATAGCCATTACGCCAACTGCTGGCCCCCTTCCCAACCTTTTCAAAAGTGAATTACATTGTAGCCAAACTTTTTTTTTTGGAGAGATTTTCGCTATAGGGCATGTGCGCTCGCCAGACAGACAGAGAGAGACATAGAGACAGAAAGTGAGAAATCACCCCTCCCAAGGGGGGATGGTCACGCAGCAGTCCCTTCTCCTCCATTCTCCTCTTGGGATCTTGGACACGCACGCACACGTGCCCGGCGTGAGTTTTAAGCCACTGGGTCTGGGACGCGAACCGCGGTCAACTACGTGGGAGTCCAGCGACATAGCCATTACGCTAACTGCTGGTCCCCTGTAGCCAAACTTTTGAGGGTTCGTTTTGAAATGGTACTTTTAAAAATTGTCTTATCTGGTGTGTTTCATGAGAAACCTGGGATTTGTATTTCTCAGATGCTTGTCTTTGGAAGCTGGTCTCTGTTCACTTATACCAGTTAGTTTAACTGTCTCAGTTCTGGCACGTTTTCCAGATTCTTACCTGGTCACTTATTTCTGGTATATTGATAGACTCCAAAAGTCTTGGCCTGACTCAACAAAAACTCTCCCTCAAGGAAAACATTATTTTTTTAAATGTTGAAAGGAAATTTACAAACATTCAAAGTGAAATTAAGTAGTATCTAGAAATTTATACCATTTCTACATACGAACAACAGGTAGACTGAGATAGAACTGAAAAAAGTTATTCCATTTACCATAGCCACAAAAAGTATAAAATACTTAGGGATAAATCTAACCAAAGAAGTTAAAGACCTCCACAAGGAAAACTACGAGAATATAAAAAAAGAAATTGAAAATGACACAAAAAAGTGGAAGGATATCCTATATTCCTGGTTTGGAAGAATTAATATAATCAAAATGGCAATTCTACCCAAATTAATCTACATATTTAGTGCAATGCCAATCAGAGTACCAGACACATTCTTTACAGATCTAGGAAAGACAATCATAAAGTTTGTCTGGAATCATAAAAGGCCCCATATTGCCAAAGCAATTCTGCACAAGAAGAGTGGAGTGGGCGGCCTCTCACTCCCTGACCTGAAAATATATTACAAAGCTGTGGTAATCAAAACAGCATGGTACTGGCACAGAAACAGACAGGGGGGACCAATGGAACAGAATAGAGAACAAAAATGATTTTCCAAACATCCAGTCAACTGATTTTGACAAGGGATACCAGCCAACCCAGTGGAAAAAGGAAAACCTCTTCAGCAAATGGTGCTGGAGAAACTGGATTTCCACCTGCAGAAAGATGAATCTGAACCCCTACCTCTCACCTCTGACAAAATTCAAGTCAAGGTGGATCAAAGATCTAAATCTAAGACCTCAAACTATAAAATTGCTCCTGGGAAACACTGGGGGAAACTCTGGGAGACCTTAGGGTAGGGAAAGACTTCTTAAATAAGACCCCCAAAGCACAGCCGATAATCCCCAAAATAGACAAGTGGGATTACATCAGACTAAGAAGTTTTTGCATGGCGAAAGACACAGTAATTAGTGTGAATCGACAGCCCTCAGAATGGGAAAATATTTTTGTAAACTATGCGTCACATAAGGGACTAGTAACCAGAACTCATAAGGAACTCAAGCAGCTGTTCCAAAAAAGATGATCAATCCTACTAAAAGATGGGAGAATAAGTTGAAAAAACCCACTCTAAAGACGACATACGAATAGCTAAAAGGCATATGAAAAAATGCTCAATGTCCCTCATTTTTGTTTTTTTAATCTTAGTCATTCTGACTGGGGTTAGGTGGTATATCGTTGTTTTGACCTGCATTTCCCTCTCCTTCCTCTCTCGTCAAATTAAATAATGATAGTGATAATAATAAAAACAACAATAAATAGAATTAAATAATTATTTTAAAGAAAGAAAACGAAATAAGATAAAAGTTTTGAATTACTAACCATGTGCTAGGCATATTTTAGGCATCAGCGACAAAGAGTTACATCACATATAACCCCTGTTCTTAAGTAGCTGATGAGGGGAAACAAATGACATATTGAGGGAACACAATGAGGGAAGAAAGTACACAGAGAAGGCTTCTAGGGTCACTATGTAATTTATTTTCCAGTTTTGATACTGAAAAGGGGGTGCAATTAATAATTATGTCAGAAAAACAGGTATAAGTGAGGGACCTTTCTAGACAAAGTGTTATCAGTGGTTATTCTGTATTCCGAAAAGATATGTGCTAAGTTTTAAAGACAAGTAGGAATTAAACAGTTTGAGTGGTGAAGAGTCTTTTTAAATAGGAAGAATAATATGTGAAGAAATAGTAGGATATGAGAGAACATAGTATTAGATTGAAGTAGGTAAAACTGCCTTTATAAGTGACACGTGGTCTAATATTTGCATTTTGTTATGAAGCTTAATCTGATATACTAAGAGTACAGAGTATTTGTGCTTAGTGGTAGAAAATGACCCTGGAAAAGATGGCAGGATTCTGTTCATGAAGTTCTTTGGCTGTCATACTGTTGAATTTGAATTTTATTCTTCCAGCTGATTGATTGATTGATTATTATTTTTTAGAGAGAGAGGTTTGCTATAAGATGTGTGTGCTTGCTAGAGTGAGAAATCACCCCCTAGGGGAGGTGGCCATGCTGCAATTCTTTCTCTTCCCTTCTCCTCTCGGGACTTTGGGCCCGCATGTACACGCACCCGGTGTGAGTTCTGAGCCACCAGGTCTAGGACTTGAACCATGGTTGACTACATGGGAGTCCAGCGACATAACCGTTACACCATCTGGTGGTCTCTATATTTATTATTTATTTATGTTTTTATTTTTGAAATTTTTGCTGTTAGGCATTGTGTGTTCACTAGAGAGAGAGAGAAAGTGAAAAAACATTCTTCAGGAGGGATGACCATACCACAGTCCATTTTCTAGTCTCCTCTCAAGATTTTGGGCACACATACACATATGCCCAACATAATTTTCAAGCCACCAGGTTTGGGACTTAAACCATGTAGGTGGCCAAGTGGGATCCAGCACCTTAATCTCCATGCCACTTTTGGCTTATATATGTTTATTTTCAAATTTTAACTATAAAGTACTTAATTTTTGAGTAGGCAGTACACTCTCATGGTCTGAAATTTGACAAAACGAAACAAAACAGAAACCTTGGGGCCGGCAGGTGACATGGTGGTTAAGGCCCTGGACTCCAACCTGGCTCACCATGGTTCTAATCTGGACCTGGTGACTTGCTTTCTCACTCTCTTTTTTTTTTTTTCTGTCTCTCTCTGGTCAAATTAAAATATAACAAGTAAAAATGGACAGTTCTAAAAAAAAAAAACCCTTGAGACTGTTGGTATAAATGCAAGTAGTTTGTAATCTTTGTGTAATTTTCATTAAGGTTCAATGTTAGTGTTTTGTTTGCAACAGAAATATGGAGGCATCTTTCTTTTATCTGTGCCTTCAAACAGTTAAAACATTGGATTTATTTGTTCTCTGGGGATTTTGTAGAATGTCCTGTACAGTTTTTGGGTTTAATACTTTTTCTTGGGAGAGTAGAAAGAGTAGGAGGTGGGTATCTCGGATAACTTTATCTTTTTTTTTAGTTTTTCACTCTAGTTTTTTTTTTCTCTGCTGGGAGTCACTTTGGGAAAATTATATTTTTCTAGTAAATTAATGATTTCATGCATGTGTTAAACTTTTTTTCTACTTTAAAATTTTCTTTATTCGTGATAGAGTGCATTTATACACACATGAAAGTGAGGAGGATAGAAGTGAGGACCCTCCACAGGGTCAGATATGCCACGATCCCCTTCCTTCAGTCTGTTGGATCCTAGATCATAGGCACTTGTGTTTGCCTGGTCTGTTTCAGGTTGATGGCCGGGGATTCAAATGTGGTTGCCATGTGGTGTCCAGTCTCCCTTCAGGAATACAATACTACTGTGTCATGGAGCTGGCCTTCAAATGTCTGGATATAGAGTTATAGAAATAAGAAGTCTCTTCTGTTTTTAAAAAATTTTCACCCACTTATATACTTATTCTATTTATATATTTTTTATACTCTTTCTCATTTTAAAATTAGATTATCTAGTGCTTTATTTTCCAAAGAGCTAACTCTTGGAACTAATTCTTATTGATTAGTGTCTACTGTTTTTCTGTTTTCTAGCTCATGAGGTCCTGATTTGGTTGTTTTAAATGTCTTCTGCTTTCCTTTGTATTTTTCTTTTTGTTTGATTATTAAATTATTAACCATTTTTGCTGAAATAAATAAAGTTCTGGGCATTGCTTTAGTTGATTTCCACAGGATATTTATTTTGTCTGTACTATATATGTGTGAGTATATGTGTGTGTGTGTGTGGTTTCTACACATTTGTGTGTATGTATATGTATGTACGCATATATATATCTACATATTGTATAGTCACAACACACACGTCATATTTGATATGGCTATGAAAATGAATTGAAAGAAGTTAGACTAATGATAAATTACTTAGAAAGCAGGAGGGAAAGCACACATTGATGTGTGAGAAATTTTGAGGCCCGAGTTGAAATTTTGACAATAGAGATGGAAAGAAGAGCATAGAAAGAAATTGGAAATGAAGAGTGTGAATAACTCCCAAGTTTGTGGTTTAGGTAGCTGATAGATGAAGGCATATTCACTGAGTTAGGGCCCATGTTTACTATGAAAAATGGAAGAATAGATTTGAAGTGGAAAGGTTAAGTTCAGATATAGACATGTTGAGTTTAAAATGTTTGCAGTACAGTGGTCAATTCCTGTGCATAGGGAACCAGATTCTACATGACCAGATTCTTTTTTTTTTTTTTTTTTTTGAGAGGTTTTTGTGATAGGGCGCGTGTGCTCGCCAGACAGAGAGAGAGAGAGAGAGAGAGAGAGAGACAGAAAGCAAGAAATCACCCCCCAGGGGGGTTGGCCACGCCACAATCCCATCTCCTCCATTCTCCTCTCGGGATCTTGGGCGGGCACACACGCACATGCGCCTGGTGTGAGTTTTAAGCCACCAGGTCCGGGACGCGAACCACGGTCGACTACATGGGAGTCCAGTGACATAGCCATTACGCTAACTGCTGGTCCCCTACATGACCAGATTCTAATCCTGGCCCCACTGGGTTTGTCGCTGGGTACATGTGCATGTATGCACCAAATCCCAACAGGATGGAGAAATGGAGAAAGGATTGTGGTGTGACCACATCTCATTGGAGAGTGTGCACATACTTTGTCTCTCTCTCTCTATGGTGAGCCCCATGCCCTTTGGCCATTAAAAATAAAACATTGTTGTCATTAAATCTTAAGATTTCTTTAAACCTTATTAATATTTATAGTAAGGTACCTTTTTGCAAATACTAAGAACAGGCACTTACAAAAGAGGAGGGAGCCAGAGATTGGGAAGTCATTAGAGAAAGGGTGATAGTTGATGCTTTGGGTTTTTGTTTTTTTGTTTTTTGTTTTTGGAGAGGTTTTTGCCAGACAGACAGAGAGAGAGAGATAGAAAGGGAGAAATCACCCCCCAGGGTGGATGGCCACGCCACAATCCCTTCTCTATTCTCCTCTCAGGATCTTGGGCACGCATGCACACGCGCCCGGTGTGAGTTTAAGCCTCTGGGTCTGGGAGTCGAACTGCGGTCAACTGTGTGGGAGTCTAGTGACATAGCCATTACACTAACTACTGGTCCCAGGTTTTTGTTTTGTTTTAAGAGACTGGGTCTTGCTCTGTTTCCCAAAGTGGCCTTTCGAGTTGCTTGGATTACTACTGTGCATCCCTATGCCCAATAACTGATGCTATAGCGTTGGCTGAGGTGGCCTAGAGCTTTATCTTTAGAACCTAGAGATAATGAATTTAAAGATGCATTTTTCAAGTCCTAAAGTTCTATCAAAATGTTCTAATTCGGGACCAGCAGTTAGCGTAATGGCTATGTCGCTGGACTCCCATGTAGTCAACTGCGGTTCAAGTCCCAAACCTGGTGGCTTAAACTCATGCCAGGTGCGTGTGCGTGTGTGCCCAAGATCCCGCGTGGAGAATGGAGGAGAAGGGATTGCGGCTTGGCCATCCCCCCTGGGGGGTGATTTCTCACTTTCTGTCTTTCTGTTTCTCTCTGTCTGTCTGGCGAGTGCACGTGCCCTATAGCAAAAACCTCTCCAAAAAAAATTTTTTTTTTCTAATTTTATATTTTCATTTTGGTGATAAATTAAAGATCAGTATAAGCACATTCAAGATTATTTGAATGACTACTATAGTGTCACAGATTTTGGTGCCAGTTTTTATGTTTGAATTGATTATCTATTAATAGATACCACATGCATGGTAAAGAAATCTCCTGCATTAGAACCTGTATTAGGTTGATGTGTTTTAATGCAAAACTAAGAAAATCATCTTACTTCAATTTTTGAACTCATATTGAATTATTTTGCCATTAACATGTTTTATAGTATTATAGGTGAAAGGTGTTTTTATAGAATTTCTGAGAAATGGAAATTGTATAATGAAACTGGTTCGAAATCATAAAAATGACATAGAGCATCAGAGTATGCTGTGTACTATTTTAATTGTCACAGACCGATAAAAGCACACGGGACTTATGTGTAGATTACATGTTCAGGCCTTGTAAGATGTCATTGTGCACTCTGCACAAGGTATTTCATGGAAGATTGAGGAGAGAAAAGTGACAGAAAACTGACTAGTCATGCGGCCCATTGATAATTGTAGGTATGTATGTCTATATGTACTGTATACACAGGTGTGTGTGTGTGTGTGTGTGTGTGTTTGTATTTGGGAGCACTTCAAAAGTTCATGGAAAAATGTAATTAAAGTATGAGTTTATTTAGGTGCAAAAAGTTTTTGATATCCATGTAGTCTTTTCTTAACACACTTTTTTAAAAAAATGAACCTTTTCAAGAACCATTGTATGTATACCAAACTTAAAAATATATTGTGAGCAGTTGCAATGCATGGGTCCGTCCCCATCCATTTGTGTAAAAAGCAGCTTATAATGTTTATTAGCAGTAAGTACTATGTCAGTTTTATTAAATATTTTATTTTAGAATTTTATTTTGATATACATTGTGAAATGATTCTACTGTCAAGTGATATTTACCATCTTGTACATTAGTTCTCCAGAATTTATTCATCTTGAACAACTGAAACTTGTATCTTTCAACTAACATGTCTCCATTTTCCCTATCCCCTAGCTCTTTGCAATCCACTATTCTACTCTCTGCTTTTATCTGTTTGACATCTTTTTTAGATTCCATATGTGAGGACATGCATTATTTGTCTTTTTGTACCTGGATTATTTTATTTAGTATAATATCCTCTAGGTTTATTCATATTGTTGCAATTGATAGGATTTCTTTTTTTTTTTTTTTAAGGCTGAATAATATTCCATGTATACTTTCTATGTGCACATTTTCTTTATTTGTCAGTGGGTACTTCAGTTGATTCTGTGTCGTTCGTGTTGTGAGTTAATGGTGCAGTGAACATCAGAGTGAAGCTATTTCTTTGATATACTGATTCATTTTCTTTGAGTACGTACTCAAGTGGGATTATTGAAGCATGTGGTAGTTCTGCTTTTAATATTTTGAAGTCACCTTCCTGTTATAATAGCTGAAATAATTTATATTCCCACCAGTAGTGGGAATTACAAGGATTGCCTTCCCTTTTTTACACATCTTTGCCAACACTTGCTTTTTTGTCTTTTTGATAATAGCCATTTTAACAGATGTGAGTTACAGCCCATTGTGGTTTTAATGTGCATTTCTCTTATGATTAAAGATGTTGAGCATTTTTTTCATATCCCTGTTATCTATTTCTGTATCTCCTTATGAGAAATGTTTATTCAGATCTGTTGTCCACCTTTAAATTAGGATGTTTTCTTGCTATTGAGTTTGAGTTCCTTATGTAATTTGGACATTGACACCTTATCAGATGTATGACTGCAGATATTTTCTTCTGTTCCATTGGTTGTCCGTTATTCCATATATTGTTACTTTTCCTGTGGTAAAAGGAGCATTTTCTGAAACAGCTTTACAATTTATAAAATTTTTAAGACAAACAGTCCTGTAATACAGTAGAAATTAGAAACAAACCTGAGCACTTTTAAAAATTAAAGCATCTATTGAATTCTAAGTGTTAAGTTTGACTTGTAAGCCTTATTCAGTGATCTGGAATCATACTACTGAAAATGTTTATTCTGCAGGTCAGACTTTGATTCAAGGATAGAGACATACTTTCACCTCTCCATGGGAAGATGTGTAAAATATTGTGTACGATTGTATTTATTTATACACACATGTATATAAAAGTTATCAAAATAATTAATGCCTGTTACATAATAGTAATAATTAACATATATTGAGCATTTTCTTTTTTTTTTTTGGAGAGGTTTTTGCTATAGGGTGTGTGCGCTCGCTAGAAAGACAGAGAGAAAGCGAGACACCCCCCACCCCCCCCCCCGGGGGGATGGCCACGCTGCAATCCCTTCTCCTCCATTCTCCTCTCAGGATCCTGGACATGTATGCACATGTGCCTGGCGTGAATTTAAGCCACCATGTCCGGGACTCGAACCACAGTTGACTACATGGGAGTCCAGCGACATAACCATTATGCCAACTGCTGGTTCTCTATTGAGCATTTTTGGTAAATAACACTTAGAAGCAACTATACTGTTACTATTTAACAATGTTCTTTCTCAGTATGATATTAAAAAAAGAAACCCATTTGGAGAAGTTGTTATATTAAATCAGGGGTCCTCAACTCCCAGAACATGGACCCATAGGGCTCTGGCCTGTTAGGAACTGGGCTGCACAGCAGGAGGTGAGCAGCAGGCAAGCTAGCAAAGCTTCATCATATTTACAGCTGCTCCCCATCTCTTGCTTTACCAGCTGAGCTTCGCCTGGTGTGAAATCAACAGTGGCATTAGAGTCTCACATTCAAGCCTGTCAGTGTTCACTTGTTGCCCCCATAATTACACTTTGACTTTGAATGCAGTTGCATTCTAATTGCAGGAAAACAAGCTCAGGGCTCTCACTGATCTGCATTATGGTGAGTTGTAAATTATTTCACAAAGTACACAGCAAATGAAATGCATTTGAATCATCCTGAAACCATCCCCCTGCACTCTGGTCTGTGGAAAAATTGTCATCCATGAAACCGGTCTTTGCTGCCAAAATGGTCGGGTACTGCTGTATTAAATAATTTCAATGATGATAACACCTTGCAAATAAAGTGCTCTCTCTCTTTTTTTTCCTCTGCAGTAAGAAAAGTGGAAAACCACCATTACAGAACAATGAGGTAAAATTTTAAGTCATCTACTCTGAAATTTCATTAATATATGTTTGTTAACATAATTTTGAATTAGGATAAAATTACAGAATTTTGGAATTAGAAGGTAAACTTAAAAATGTCATTTCTAATCTGCTGCATGTTATGGAATTCTTTCTGAAATAGGAATCTTAACAGAGTTTTCTGGTACTTATTTGGAACTGTTCATTTGATGGAGAGAACTACTCTAGTGAGAAGCCATAACCATTGGGGTTCTAGCTCATTATGAAATTAATCCCCTTCACTCCCAATTTCTTAATGATTGACTCTATTATGTATTTCGTAGTGACACAGGACAAGCCTCTGTCTTCTCTAGGAGAGCCACATGTATTTGAAGATAATTGTAACATATTAATAGAAACTTCCCTTTGCCCTTTGACCTTGTTTGCACTTTAATGTTAGGTACATTTTTTTTCCCGGTTGCTTTATTACTGTGACTTTTAAATATTTTTATTTATGTCTTTTATGAAGAGAGAAAAGAACAGGCAGCACTAGCACTCCCAACAGTGTCTTCATGTTACCAGCTGTCCTCAGTCTCAGCCAGCCGGGATCGGGGGCACCTGTGCACACATTTGACTTCTGCAGGAAAGCCTTCTTATGTGAACTTGGGACCTTTCCATGCTGCTTCAACATCATAGAGCATTGTGTTACCATTGCACCACCACAGCTGCCCTACGTTCAGTTCTTAAATGGACTTTGTTTAGGGTCCAGCCTTTTACTTAGTGATTAAGGGAGCTGGATCCACATGGCTGACTGTGGTTTAAATTCTGGCCCTGGCGGCTTGAAAAACATGTCAGGTGCATGTGCACATTTGCCCTAAATCCCAACAGGTTGGAAGAATGGAGGAGAAGGGATTGCAGTGTGACCATGTCCTACTGGTGTGTGTGTGTGTACGCGTGCGTGTGCTCATGTGCTTTCACTCTGTCTGGCAGTTAAAAAAAACTGGTGTTTATGATTTGTTTGCTTTTTCTATAGTTTCTCTATTTACATTACAAAAGTATTATCTTTTTTTTAAAAAATATCACTAGGAGTTTAGAGGTGGGGAAAATAAATAGTGAATTAAAAATGAATTCTTAGGGGAACCAGCAGATGGCGTAATGGCTATGTTGCTGGACTCCCATGTAGTCAATCATGGTTCGAGTCCAGACCCGGTGGCTTAAATTCACGCCGGGCGTGTGTGCATGCGTGCCTAAGATCCTAAGAGGAGAATGGAGAGAAGGGATTACGGTGTGGCCATCCCCCTCGGGGGTGATTTCTCGCTTTCTGTCTCTCTGTCTTGCTGGCGAGCACATGTGCCCTATGGTAAAAACCTCTGGGGGAGTGGGGAAGAATTCTTAGGGATTCAGCCTGTGCCTAGTGGTTGAGGGAGCTGGATCTCACATGGCTGACAATGCAATTTAGGTCCTGGATCTGCAGCTTGAAATCCACATGGGGGGGACCAGCAGTTAGTGTAATGGCTACGTTGCTGAATTCCCATGTAGTTGACTGTGGTTCGAGTCCCGGACCTGGTGGCTTAAACTCACACCGGGAGCGTGTGCTTGCGTGCCCAAGATCCCAAGAGGAGAATGGAGGAGAAGGGATTGCGGCGTGGCCATCCCCCCTGGGGGGGATTTCTCGCTTTCTGTCTCTCTATCTTTCTTTGTCTTTCTGGGGAGTGCACGTCGTGCCTTATAGGAAAGACCTCTCTCAAAAAAAAAAAAAAAAAAAAAAGAAAGAAAGAAAGAAAAAAGAAAAAAAAATCCACACTGGGTGCATGCACATGCCCAAAATTCTAAAAAGAGTTTAGATAATGGAAGAAAAGAAATTACTGTGTTACCATGCTCCACGGGGGATGTTTTCTCCTTCTTCCTCTGCCTCTCTCTCTTTCTCTCTCTGGCAAGCACATGATCCTTCTAGTAAATTAAAAAAATAATAGGAAGGACTAGTAGTGTTATGAGAGGCATTGCCACTGCAGGTATTCTTTTTCAGATTGATCTTAGGTATAACTGCATTATGTATCACGATGGTAGAACACCATAATCTCTCTTATGTCTGAATTTAGCTTTGTTGAGCCAGCCCTCCAGTCCAGGTTCTCCTTTGCATAACATACTGTGATGCCTCTTAAAAAAGCTTAAAGGACTGAAATGTAGTGAGAATCCAGTCAAGTTTTAGACATGTAAGAATGGGAACAATTTTTAGAATTTCAGGATCCAGTTTTATTTATCTCTAAAATTACAATCCTTTCTGTCTCTATTAAGCAGCTTCTTCAGTTCAGATTCCTAATCAGAACATTTCTTTTTCTCAAATGCCACCCCCTGCCATTGATTTGGTTTTTAGTGGATGGTTTTAAAGCTATTTCAGGACAGCACAAGGGTTCATAACCTATTTCACAATCTGCTCAGGTCAACTTTTTCCTTGTCTTTTTTTGGAGAGGTTTTCGCTATAGGGCACGTGCATTCGCCAGAAAGACAGAGAGAGACAGACAGAAAGCGAGAAATCACCCCTTCAGGGGGGATGGCCACGCCACAGTCCCTTTTCCTCCATTCTCCTCTCGGGATCTTGGGCACGCAGGCACACACGCCTGGCATGAGTTTAAGCCACTGGGTCCAGGACTCAAACCACGGTCAACTACATGGGAGTCCAGCGACATAGCCCTTACACTAACTGCTGGTCCCACTTTTTCCTTGTCTTTGCAAATTGTTTCATGCTTCCCTTTTCGTTGACCCAATGAAAATGAAGAGCTCTCTAAGAAATAAGATGATCTTATCTTAAATCCCTTTATACTAAGAATAAATTCCCAGCCTTTACGGCTCTGCCTCTCTTTTCAGCTTCTTTCATTCTTGTTCCTTTTGCTCTAGCAGTACTCTCACCTTGCTGTTCAGTGCACACACCCACAATTCTATTCCCAACCGGGGACCTCTGTGGTTGGTGTTCCTTGTGCTTCTTACCTTCTCTTACCCCACCCCTCCCCAGTAATCGCATAGCTTCACTTTATGTGTCACGTTAAATGTCATGAGGCTTCTCTGGTCAGCCTATCTGAACCATTCTTTTTCTCATGACCCTGCCTAATCTATCTGTAATTATTTATTTATTGGTTTATTTATATCTGTTTTTTTCCCTACAAGAATGTGTGTCGTGTGAGTGAGGGAACCTCATCTAACTTTAAATTTATGAGGAATAGAGAGTGAATTGGCAGACTGCATATTGGAATGTTAAATGGTAAACTAGAACTCTGTGTAGTAAATACCAAGGAAAATCCTGTTCAGGATTTTTTTTTTAAGTCTGTTGTCAATTAGGAAGTGGATAATAAAAAAGTGGTTAAGTTACCTGACCATTTCTTAGCTGTCTGTTGGACCTCTTTTTCTTCTGTTATACCTGCTCACAGCTCTAAGCAGATCGGCAGTTTTGTTGTTCAGTTATAGTAACAGGATTTCACAGTGGTATTTTGTACTTGCTGTGTCTTCCACGTGCAGTGTCCTCCCAGATTCTTTGGATCCAGGACTTCTCACTTCCTTACTCAGTTATTACATGTCATATTTTCTTGAAAGCATTTTTGAATACGCAAATGCTTGCTAAATGATCCATATTGATAGTTATATTGAAGATAAAACATGGCACTTCAGTGTTATTTGTGATACATTTACTATATCTGTCCTAAATAGGCTTTTTTTTCCCCCTCCTAAATGTAGAAAGAGGGAAAGAAAGAGCGAGCTGTGGTGGACAAGGTGTTTTTATCAAGGCTCACACAGATTCTGAAAATCATGGTCCCTAGAACATTTTGTAAAGAGGTAAGTCATTTGAAATTAAAATATTATTTGTTTGATTTTCAAGGTTATATGAAATGATAACAATAACATAATAACACTTTGATTATACTATGGCTCAAGTGTTTTCTGTATAGATAAAGAAGATTACTTTTTGTCTTTTAATCATTACTTGTCATGAAGTATCCTTGTTCACAGTGCCAATTTTTAAATGGTTTTCTCTTGTTTACAAATAATTATTTCTATTTTATTTGAAATACTAAAGGACTACAGTATAGTTGGTATAAGTAGTGTTTTTTGTTTATTACAGTTAAATACTATAAAAAATAAAATTTAAAAAGACAAACCTTTTAATTACATTGAGACAGATGTTAACAAGCTACATTGATATCTTGGAGTGTTTCTTCATATTTGATTAAATATGTTTCTAAGATATCCATAATATCTGAATTTATCAAGTATTTTCAGGAAAAGAGCTGATTGTAGGGAAAAGTTACTATTATACAAATTATTATAAAAATTAAGCATTTTTGTAATCTAAATTTAAATTACAAAATACATTTATACATTTTATTTATAAATATTATTTTTCTCCTGTCCTCCTATCATGATTCTTTTTATCAGTTAATGATTATTTAAATAATGCTATATTTTTTGTCTTTATTCATCTCGGCAGTCACCCTTTTTTTTTTTTTTGGAGAGGTTTTTGCTATAGGGCTCATGTGCTCACCAGACAGACAGAGAGACAGAAAGACAGAAAGCGAGAAATCACCCCCCGGGGGGATGGCCACGCCGCAATCCCTTCTCCTCTCGGGATCTTGGGCATGCAGGCACACGCGCCCGGCGTGAGTTTTAAGCCACCAGTTCCAGGACACGAACTGCAGTAGACTACATAGGAGTCCAGCGACATAGCCATTACGCTAACTGCTGGTCCCAGCAGTCTCCCTTTTAACTTTTGTTTTTAAAGAGAGATTTTTGCTATAGGGTATGTGTGCTCACTGGTGAGACAGCGACAGAAAGTGAGAAATCACACTCCCCCCCGCCCCCGCGGGGATGACCATTCTGCAGTCTCTTCTCCTCCATTCTCCTCTTGGGATCTTGGGAATGCACGTACACATGCCCAGCATGAGTTTTAAGCCACTAGGTCTGGGACTCGAACCACGGTCAGTTACACGGGAGTCCAGTGATGTAACCATTACACCATCCCATCTGCTGGTCCCCTGCAGCCTCCCTTTTATAAGAGATGCATTACTACCTTTGCTCTTTTCCATGCCTCATCCTTTTAGTCAGTGGGGTTTGATAACTTTTCTTCTATTTTTACTTGGATATTGTAAGTTTCTTTTCTTTTTTTAAGAGATTTTTGCTATAGGGTGTGTGCACTCGCCAGAGAGACAGAGACAGACAGAAAGCAAGAAATTACCCCTCACGGGGGATGGCCATGCCATAATCTCTTCTCCTCCTGCGATTTTGGGCACACATGCACACGTGCCCAGTGTGAGTTTTAAATTGCTGGGTCCAGGACTCAAACCTTGGTTGGCTATATGGGAGTCTGGTGATATAACCATTACTCCATCCACTGGTTCATTGCAGTGTCATCTCTTTTTTTTTTTTTTTTTTTTTTTTTTTTGAGAGATTTTCACTATAGGGGGCGCGCGTTCACCAGAAAGAAACAGAGAGACAGAAAGCAAGAAATCACCCCCTCGAGGGTATGGCCACACTGCAATCCCTTTTCCTCCATTCTCCTCTCTGAGATTTTGGGCATGCACACACACGTGCCCTGCATGAGTTTTAAGCTGCAGGGTCTGGAACTTGAACTGTGGTCTACTATGTAGGCAGTCCAGCGACATAGCCATTTTGCCATATGGTGGCCCCAGTGCCTATTATCTTCTTTGTGAAGGTTTCCGTGACTCTTCAGGTATACTTACATTTAAAGAATCCTTATTTAGGGACCAGCAGTTAACGTAATGGCTATGTCGTTGGACTCCCATGTAGTCGACCGTGGTTTGAGTCCTGGACCCGGTGGCTTAAACTCACTCTGGGTGCGTATGCATGCGTGCCCAAGATCCTGAGAGGAGAATGGAGGAGAAGGGATTGCGGTGTGGCCATCCCCAGTGGGGGGTGATTTCTCACTTTCTGTCTGTCTGTCTCTCTCTCTTTCTTTCTGGCGAACACACGTGCCCTATAGCAAAAACCTCTCCAAAAAAAAAAAAAAAAAAAAATCCTTATTTAAAATGCAGGCTTCTCTGGAAAGATTCATGTATTAACCCCCCTAATGAATTAACAGCTTAATGCATGTTTTGACTAATGCAGGGGTTTGGTACATATAAGATGAATAAATGAATGTAGGACATTGGTTAGGTCTAAGGCGTTAGTAAGGTAGGTAGAGAGGACCAGCTTGGCCAGCCACCCAGTTTTGTCTAGGACTAGCCATGCCACACAGTCATTTTACATACCATCCTTGAAAATTCAGAAATCTAAGTTTGGGCCAGCCCTGTGGTCTACAGGTTAAGGGAGCCAGATCCCACCTGGCTGACTGCTGTTCAAATCATGGCCTTGGCACCTTGAAAAATATGCCAGGCATGTTTGCATAGGCACTCAGAATCTTTTTTTTTTTTTTGGAGAGGTTTATGCTATAGGGCACGTGTGCTCGCCAGACAGACAGAGACAGAGAGACAGAAAGCGAGAAATCACCCCCCAGGGGGAATGGCCACGCCGCAATCCCTTCTCCTCCATTCTCCTCTCGGGATCTTGGGCACGCACACACACACGCCCGGCGTGAGTTTTAAGCCACCGGGTCTGACGCGAACCGCGGTCGACTACGTGGGATTCCAGCGACATAGCCATTACGCTAACTGCTGGTCCCAGCACTCAGAATCTTGATAGAATGGGGAAGTAGAGGGGAAGGGATTGTAATGTGTCCATGCCCCATTGGGGATTGCTTCCCTCCCTACTCTGTCTCTCTGTCTGTGTCTTTGGCAAGTGCATCTGCCTGCTGGCAATAAAAAAAAACAAAGTTTAACCCCGGTTCAAGAAATTGAAATAAAGTCCCGTAAATTCATAGGAGATAGGCGGCAGAGATAGAATGCTTAATTAATTAATGTATGAAATAGAGAAATGAAAATGCAGTACATGAATATATGGAAGTTCATATGTTTCAAAAGGTAAGGTACTACGTAAGTCTTTAGTTTCTGATTTATTGCACTAGCACAATAATAGTGATTGTGAAGATATTGAGTCATCTGAAAAGGTATGGTGCATTTTTGCATAGACAAAAGTAGAAAATTATGTCATGACTTTTCCAGTGACCCAATATCTTTTATCTAAAGGCATGTCACTACTCAGTAATCAAAGTTTGCCAGATTTTGCCAAAGTGAGACAAGTACACTTGGTACTTCTTAAGCCATGGACACAAAATGCTGGAAAAAATAAACTACCTTTGTCTGATGTTACCTTTATACCTCAGTGATTAACTTAGGACCGAGACTATATCTGAGGTCTGAATTCAAAGATGACATCATGGTTAAGGTGATTATCTACAGACACCATTTATTACGACCAGTAGATTCGTCTGTGGTCATTTGAATACCTACCTTTGGGATGGTGAGATAGGGTAGGAAGATAGTATCTTCCCTGCCAGCCACTCTGGCAAATATTGGGGTTGCAAATGTACAGCCATTACACACTTCGTTGACATTATCTTAGGATTCTTTTGTCACTTCTATGCTTATGACTCCCTGTTTGATCTTATTTAAAGAACTATATTTCCAGTGTCTTAATTTTTTTGGAAAGAATTATTTATTTTAATTTTATTTATTCATTTATTTTATTTTTACCAGAGAGAGACACAGAGAGAGAGAAAGGGAAAGTGAGAAGGCAAGCCCCCAGGTCTGGGACTCAAACCATGGTCAGCCATGTGGGAGTGGCCAGCGCCTTAACACCATGCCACCCTCTAGCCCCCAGTGTCTTCATTTAAAAAAAAAAAAATTTGTTTTGCAAAAATTACATAAGCGAAAGATGCAGTTTTTTCTTGCTGTAATAATTTTGAAACTAAACACATTATCTGACAATTCCCCACCTCCTTGTCTCTGACTTTAGTTTCTCTGTTATTGTCATACTCTTCCCGGTTAGAAACATGAGGTCAGCTTTGAATGTATGTGTGTTGGGGTGGGGCAGGGTGGTGGAGTTGAATCTTGCACAGAGAAATAACTGACTTCTAGCCAGTCTTCCAACCTCTAAGCTCTTCATAATCTGTCTTGCATAGCATTGCTTAATTGTTCTCTATAAACATCACTTTTTAACATTTTAGTCTACTTAGAAGCTTGCAGTAATTTATATGGCCTAAAGTCTGCTGGATATGTAGCATTATACTTCATATGGTTTTAATCTCTTTTTTCCATTAGGTCCTTTACTTTTTTTAAAAAATCTTTAATTCCTATACTCTCCTTTGTTCTACATATTTCTAGTGCTATAACTGTCTTCTGCTATCCCAAACCTACCTATCCCACCACTTACCACATAAAGTTACACAAGTTATGCTTGCCTAAGTATGTCTTTTTAAAATTTTTTTAATGTGTTAATCTTGACAGCTCCCTGAGGACTTGGGCATCATTAGAGATTTTTCTAACAAACTGAATTAAATTTATTCTACTTAGGTAAAATTTTAGGCTTCTGTATTTGTTAGTTATTTATATACTGACAGTTATTGTCATTTTTCTTGGTTAAAGTTGTATGTTAAAAATACAGGAAAAGCACAGTGATTCAAGTAATCTGCTATACGCCCAGTTTCTGTTATTGGCTAATGGTAGGAAGGCAAGTTATTTGACCTGCCTGGGATTTACTTATGAATTCTGGATGAGAACGATTAGGTGATATGTAAGGCATTTCCCACTTACATTGTATTTTTAGGCTCCTCTTAAACTGTATTTAAAATTTGCCAATATGTAAGATGTCAGTCTACTGTATTAAAACTAGAATAAAGCTTTGAATTTGGAAACCAGAAATTGTACTGAGATGTTTCTTTTCACTTTCTAAATGTATGTATTTAATTTACTACATCTCATTTATTTTAGACAGGTTACTTGATACTTATTGCTGTTATGCTGGTGTCTCGGACATATTGTGATGTTTGGATGATTCAAAATGGGACACTCATTGAAAGGTACTTCTAATTCACTTCCTCCTATATGTATGAAGTATTCAATTGTCTGATATTTAAGTGTTATCTTTATATGCAAGAAATAGCTTCAAAACTAGATGAAAGATAGGTAGGCCAAGTTATGTGTTCATTTATTTTAAAAAATCTTTATTGCATGTTTCCTTTATGCCAGGCAGTGGGTCACACTGTGGTAGGGCTGTCTATACCAGTGAATTGGGGGGACTCTCCGCCAAGCCTTGCTGAGCTGACAGCTTATAGAGCAGAAAATTAAAATGCAGGATAAGACATGCCGTCTGTAATGAGGGGTTGAAATAGCCACCAAGTTGGTTATCTCAAATTAGATAACAAAAGAAAATACCAGAGCATTTCAAGGAATTACATTGAGCATGTTTATTAAAAGAAAAAAAATTTATTCTGCTTCTGAAGTTATTGCTTTTTGTATTTTTCCATTATAGCAGTCTTTCTACATATGAATCACCACAATTGATAATTTTGAATTTAAAACCTTTAAAAATACACTTTGGGATATCTTGGGTTGTTATAACAATTTACCTGTTAATATAAAAGAATTTATTCCTCATGATACCAATTTGACAGTAAAAAAGTTTTTCTTGGTATTCTGTTTCCTGGTATGCAATATTTTGTTGGAAAATTTCTTAAAATACTTAATCTAAGAAAATTTTTTGAATGATAGTACTTAAAAATTTTAAATGTTCCTAAATTTTGAAATACAACATTTTTTTCCCTAGACGTCGTCGTCTTTTTTTTTTTTTTAACAGCAAAGGTGTGTATCCCCTTAGAGTCTTGATTTGCTTCTTAGAGGACTTGTAGGAAGAGGAGGAATGCTTTATGTTTTATGCTCACATTGTCTGGCTCATTCTGGAGAGCAAAGACACTGACCTACACAGGATTAAAGCCCTTTAGTATATACCTAAATATGGGTAAATGAATTATGTAAGCTCTTATATTCAATACAGGTCTTCCTAAAACCCATGGTAACCTCCATGCCTTTTAATTTTAATCAAAGTAATACATAAACATAGCTTGAAAGGTAATAGAGTGCATTGTTTAATGCCTTACAGTCCTACAGGGCTTAAGTTCTAGGTCACGTCCCTTTGCTCACTCTTCCCACTTCCATTACCTGGAGCTCATTGTTTTCTGTTCTTTCTTTCTGTTTCCCCACTTATATCATTCTTTCTGTATAACATATTTGTATTATTATTTATAGATTTTTTTTTAGTTTTATAGCAGATATATTTATTTCCTAATTTGAAAGGTGAAAATTAGTTCCTTTATATTCCTCTTGCCCATGTTCATCTTCTCAATGTTACATTCAATTTTTTGTTAAATTAGAATTTGTTTATGTAATTTTGACTATTATTTATTTTTAGTGAGCCATATGGTATACTTTGAAAGTTCCTCTTTTGTATTAAATGAGGGAGCGTGTGGGTTCGTAGCTGGGGCAGGGGAGTATTTTTTAGAGGGTTTTGCCAATTCAGGATCCTCTTGCCTCAGAATCTCAGTTAGCAAGGACCACAGGTGTGTGCTACTGTGCCATGCTGTTCAGGTGGGCCCAGAACCAGACCCATGCCTCCCATGCAGCCTCAGCCATGGCACAGGGTGCCCTCTGCTTATGCCAGCACAGCTGAGCCTCTACAGCTTTTTGTCTTTTCTGGCATTTGTAAATTGCAAGTTTTTGTTTGTACACTTTTATTTTTTTTGCCTACTTCTGTGATTGAGCTCAAGTTCTTTGACAAAACTGTGAACTCTATTATAATATGGGCAAAATAACTCCAAGTAATCTCTCGGTTTTACCTCCCTGTTTTTTTTTTTGGAGAGGTTTTTGCTATAAGACACATGCACTCACCAGAAAGACAGAGAGAGACAGAGAGACAGAAAGCGAGAAACCACCCCCCAGGGGGTCTGGCCATGCCGCAATCTGTTCTCCTCCATTCTCCTCTCGGGATATTGGGCACTCACCGCACACGCCCAGCGTGAGTTTAAGCCACCGGGTCCAGGACTTGAACCACTGTCGACTACACGGGAGTTCAGTGACATAGCCATTACGCCAACTGCTGGTCCCCCTCCCTGTTTTCACTGTCAACACATACCTCTTCTAGTTTCTTTTGTAATCAGAATCCGTCACACAGTAGGCCTACTAATTAAGTTATTTTTAATGTGATTTTATCATTATTTTTGGAATTCCTTTTATCTTTATCTTCTGCATTAAATAAGCTGTTTTCTGTATCTTTTATTTTTCCTCAGTTTGCTTTCTCATTTTGGTAGGTGCAGTCCTTTTCTGAGAAAAGTGTACAGAAGAGATTTTTTTTTTTCCTTTTTTTTGGAGAGGTTTTTGCTATAGGGCATGTGCACTCACCAGAAAGACAGAGACAGAGAGACAGAAAGCGAGAAATCATCTCCCAGCGGGAATGGCCACGCTACAATCCCTTCTCCATTCTCCTCTTGGGACCTTGGGCACGCATGCACACGTTTCCGCCGTGAGTTTAAGCCGCCGGGTCCGGGACTCGAACTGCAGTCGACTACATGGGAGTCCAGCGACATAGTCATTACTCTAACTGCTGGTCCCGCAGGATACATTTTTGAGACCTTGTAGATCGGAAAATGTTTTTTACTCTCACACTTGATTGATAATTTAGCTGTTTTTGCATTCCAAGTTGGAAATAATTTTTCCTCAGAATTTTTCTGGCTCTCTACCTTGGCTGCAGAATGATTGGAATCATGTGGAGAATTTTAAGAACTATTATTGTCTTAACTGCATCTTCAGGGATTTAGATTTAAGTAGTCATTATTTTTTGAAACATTCCAGGTGATTCTGATGTGCAGCAGATGTTAAAAACCATGGTTATCCCTCCATGGTATGTGCTGAAGCCTACTGCCAGTCTGACTGGCCTTTGTTAACAGAGGATCTTTTTGTTTTTTAAATTGCTGATGTTGTTATCTATATTGAGTAGGCACGTACAGTGTTTGTCTTTCATAGTCTGACTGGCTTCCTGTAACATTAAATCTATATTTATCCACTTTGTATCAAATAACAGGGTCTCGTTGTTCCTTATGGTTAGGTAATATTCCGTAGTGTACGTAGGCTGCAGTTTTCAATCCAGTCATTAGTTCTTGGGCAACTAAGGTTGACTCGTGTCTTAGCAATTGCGAATAATGCTGTGGTAAAACATGGTTGTGCAAGTGTCTTTCCAACTGAGTATTTCCTATCTTGAGGTAAATACCAAGGAATGGTGGGATTATTGGATCATATGGCAGTTCTATTTGTAGGTTTTCGAGGCCTCTCTATATTGTTTTCCATAGTAGCTGTACCAGTTTACATTCCCATGAGCAGAGTAAGAGGGTTCCCTTTTCATCATAGCCTCATCAGCCTTTGTCATTCTTTAGAAAATTTTATTTTTAAAAGTTTTTTTTCTTTTATTCAGGTTTGTGATTTTTATGTTTTTGTAATCCAATAAAATAATACTAACTTTTGTCAATTTAAGAATTTCCAACTTTAATCAAATAGATGCTAGTTTGAATTTTCCTGAAGACTTAGTAACCTGGGGAAAAATACATTGCCAAGAGTAGGTGGTGCATCAATTTAATTGCTGATAATAAATGAGAGAAAGTTACTATGAAGCAGTTTACTAGATAAAGTAGTCAGCCTGTGGGTATTCTGTTTTAACATTTAATTATGAGATTAAAAAGGTTTTTGTTTATCTTCTTTAGTTTCCAGAGAGTGCCTGATCTCACTAGAGAAAAATAACACCTCCAGTGAGGCGAGGTCATACCACAATGATTTTTTCTCCATTTGTTCTTCCTGTCAGAATTTTGGGCATGCACACACACACACACAGACACACACACACAAGCCTGGCATGTTTCTTAAGTTACCAGGGCCGGGATTTGAAATGCTGTTGGCCATGTATGACCTGGCTCCCAGTGCTTAACTGCTGTACCACAGGGCCCTGTTTTTCATTTTTTCTACAAATGTCTAGATGTCTTTTTTTTTTTCCTGTAATTGTTTCTTTTTTTCCCCCATTTAAAAAATTTATAATCTATTTTATACATTTAACCGCTGTACATCACTCAGTTTGTAAGTTGAATTTACATGAGTACATTTCACACCAGTTCATTTGAGGATACAAAACACATCAACAAATAATGATCTGTTCCTGTGTCCCATAAATGTCTTGCCTACATTTTCCTCTTTCTTTCCTTATACTTTTCCTTCTTCCACCTTCTAGATGTCTTTTTAAAAAACATTATCTTGTTATACTTTTTTCCTTCTTAAAATAATTATTTATTTAATTTCATTCATTGTTGTTGTTGCTATTATTTTTTTAAAATTTGACCAGATAGAGACAGAAAGAGAGAGAAAGGGAAAGCGAGAGAGTAAGCTACCAGGTCCGGGACTCCAAACCATGGTCGACCACGTGGGAATCCAGTGCCTTTGACCACTATGCCACCAGCCAGCCCCTATCTTGTTACACTTTTAAAAAAGCATTTGTTTTATTACTTCCTAGAGAGAGACAGACAGACACAGAGAGAGAGAGGTAATGGGATAAATACAGGCACCCTCAGCAGGGTCTAATGCGGTAGTCCTCTCCCAGCCTTCTCAGTCAGGCAGGATCTTGGGGGACATTCACATTCTTGGCATGTATAGGTAAACGAACAAACCCAACCCTGATCTTCCACGTGGATTTTGCTTTGTGGAATGGTGCACCACTGATGCAGCACTGCTGCATCACCATGGCTGGTCCCTGTTTTGAAATACTTCAAACTTACATGAAAGTTATAAGATGGTATAAAGAACTTCCTTATACTTTTAACTTATACTTGTTAGTTGTAAAACAGTAATTTTAACCTTTTTCTCTCTTTTTTTTTTTTTGCTACAGGGTGCGTGGTGCTCGCCAGACAGCGAGAGACAGAGAGACAGAAAGCGAGAAATCACCCCCCAGAGGGGATGGCTACGCTGCAATCCCTTCTCCTCCATTCTCCTCTTGGGATCTTGGGCACTCACGCACATGTGCCCAGCGTGAGTTTTAAGCTACCAGGTCCAGGTCTCAAACCGTGGTCGACTACATGGGAGTCCAGCAACATAGCCATTACACTAACTGCTGGTCCCTTAACTTTTTTCTTAATAAATATTTTTTGAGCCTGTGCTATGTATGAAATCATTAATATTTGGTCAAGTATCAATCTCTGATATTTGGTTAAATAAAAAGTTTAAAAAATATTGTATATTCCTAATATGAGACTATTTTACTGAAAAAATAGCACATTTTTGTTTCTCATAATAGGCTACTTTGCAAATTGATTTGTCTTTTCCTTTTTGCCTCTTCCAGGCAGGTCTAGAATAATATATTTATTCTAAAAAGCTTCAAACAGAATTTGTTATGTTATTGGATTTAATTTAATTTTCGGCTTTGGCTAGAGGGTATGTACACTTGTCCAAGAGACATAGAATGAAAGTTAGAAAGTAGCCCCCATGGGAGATGGTCATGCCACAATCCCATCTCCTCTATTTCTCCTTTTGGGATTTTGGGCACACACACAAATGCACCCAGCATGTTTTCCAAGCCTCCAGCTCTGGGACTTGAACTGTGTAGTTGGCCATGTGGGATCCAGCTTCCTCAACCACTGTGCCACCTCATACTGCTATTTTTTTTGTTTTAGGCTTGTTTGTTAGTGGTGACTATTACTTTGGCATATGGATGATTTTAATAGGATAGACACCTCTTTAAGGTAGAAAATGTAGTAATTCCTTGATGTGGAGGAGAATTCTTCATACCCTCTTGATGCTTTATCTAATCATAACGATATGTCTTATTTTCACCCATTTAACTATAAGAAGAATTTTAAGGTTACCAAACTTTTATAAAGGTCCTTATGTATTTTTAAATGATAATGATTAGGGCTAATGTAAAATTACTTTTTATTAATTAACATTTTTTTTTTGCAGTGGAATAATAAGCAGAAATAAGGCTTTATTCAAGAAACCATTTTTAAAATTTATAGCTGCTACTCCAATGGTAAACCATTGCTGAATGATGGCATGTGCTTTACCAAGATTTGATCATCTTTTGTGTTTTACAGCTTGGGCAGCACTAAAGCACTTTGTTTTTATGCATTTACACCTCTAAACTTTCCGTACTGTCTTAATAGAATTGCTTAATGTCTCTAATGTTCTTATTGTTATGGACATTTTTGTGTATGGTTCTATTTTCACACTCTTCTAGTTCAGTTGCCCTTTTTTTTTTTTGACTATTAATTTCCCCAGAGTCTAAAGTAACATCCCCAAAGTACGTTCAGTGGATTTCAAACTATAATAGTAAGTGCTACATGCTACACACCCCTCTCAGAGACTTACAGTGCGCACGTTATACATTAAAAGCTTTGAGAAGGTCTCTGGTAAAGATGTTGTTTAGCTGTATTTAACCCACATTTCCCCAAGTTTCTCTATCTACTTTCTCATTAGAAGGAAATTATTTCTTGGGATCAGCAGTTGGCATAATGGTTACGCCGCTGGACTCCCACGTAGTTGACTATGGTTCAAGTCCTGGACCCGGTGGCTTAAAACTCACACCAGGCACATGTATGTGTGTGCCCAAAATCCCAAGAGGAGAATGGAGGAGAAGGGATGGTGGTGTAGCCATCCCCTCTGGGGGATAATTTCTCACTTTCTGTCTCTCTGTCTCTGGTGAGCACATGTGCCCTATAGCCCCCCCTCCCCCAAGAAAAAAAAAAAACTCTTTAAAAAAAAAAGAAATTTTTTCTCTGTTATTTCTGTCACTTTGTGTGGGGAGTTAGAGTTAAATCATTAGTCCAGTATTTCTCAAAATATAGCTTTCTACATTTAGGAATATCAATTAGTATTATTTGAGAAAAATAATTCTGTGATCAGATAAATTGTCTCTTCAGTAGATCACAAAAATATTGTACTCCAAGTTCCTTTACTTATACTGGTTTTCAAACTTTTTAATAAAGTAGTGGATTTATCACTCTATAAAGTCTTAATATGTTGGGGTTTTTTGGTTTGTTTTGTTGTATTTTGTTCTTGCTCTAGGGTTTGTGCACTTGTCAGTCAGCAAGAGAGAGAGAGGAAGAGAGAGAAAGAGAGAAATCACACCCTCTCCCCCCATGGCCATGCCACAATTCTTTCCCCTCCATTCTCTTTTTGGGATTTTGGGCACACGCACATGCTCCTGGCATGATTTTCAAGTCACCTGGTCCAGGACTTGAACTGTAGAGTCAGCTATGTGAGATTCATCCACCCTAGCCTCCACACTACTGCTGGCCCCTTAATATATATTTTAAAACTAGGAAAATATGTAAAACAAATAACGTGGGGGCTTCAAAAAGTTTGTGGAAAAAATGGTACAAGTTTATTTTGGTATAAAAAGAGTTTTTGAAATCTGTACATTTTTTTCCCCATGATACTGTTTTCTGTGATCTGTTTGAAGACTCATAAGGGCAAGCAAAAGTGGAGCTGGTCTAGTCAAAGTGTTTTAAGGGATTGAAGCCTCCACAGAACCATTCTGAGGCTGATGACCCTCACTGATCTATTCTCTGATCTGTCATTAGTCCCAGGGTTGGCAAACTAGGTCACATCTCACTATCTCCAGTCTGTTTTTATAAAACTATTAGAACATAACCACACTTACTCCTGACTCCTTTTGTTGCACGCTTATTCCTGACTGCGTTTGTTCTGCTGTAGCAGAAATTGTTCTCCTGTGGAAGAGCAGTAGAGATGGAGACATGGCCTATAAAGCCTAAAACATTTACCATGCTCTGGACCCTTTGTACACTAGTAAAAGTTTCCTGATCTTCCCATAGCCTTATTCCCCTGCTATTCGTTCATACAAATGAGAATCAAGATGTTAAAGTATATAATTATAGCAAACAAACAAATGCTACTTTGTTCTATCCGTAGTAACTCATTTTTGGGGCTATGAAGTTAATTGTTTTACCATCAAAATTTTGTCAGTGTAAGCAAAATTACCATTTTTCCCTAAGGAATGGACTAGTTATCATTCTTACTTAATTTTGCCATTACTGAGTGAGGTTTAAGCAAGTTGTTTAAAAGATCATTTCAGAAATTGTTAATGTGTTTTTGTAAGAAAATGTCTTTTAGAATCTTTTTTCTAATCCCTTGATTCAATAGAAATTTCTAAGGGTAATTTTAGAGATTTTAAAGACGTTTTCTTAGTGTTATGTTTGCTGCTTTCGCAACTAACGTATTGCATGTGGTGGTTTGCAGTGGTATCATTGGTCGTAGCAGAAAAGATTTCAAAAGATACTTATTCAACTTCATCGCTGCCATGCCTCTCGTAAGTTTAATTGTTTGAAAAATCTTTTTTACATAGGGAAAATTTCCATCTTACTAAAATCTATAAGCATATTATTTATGAAATTTCTTAAGAGTCATAATTCCTATTTCAAGTATAGTTTTGTAATTTATGGCATTTTCTGATGTAAACATTTACACTAGATAAGAAAATTAAAAGGAGTTATGGTGGGTCCTTTTTCATCTGTGGTATACATATGTGGATGGGTTTTTTTTGGTTTTAATCTTTATCTCCAAGTCAAGTTTTCTCCAGTGGTTAGCCGGCCTCCTGTTAGAAGGCAGTAGCCCTCTTCTCATATTTATGACAACCAAAAATATTTCCAGACATTGCCAAATTGGAGGTGTCACTTTATGTGAGAGTTAAATTACTTTAGGCCACAGACTGTTATAAAAACTTGAATCACTAAAGTAGTTTAAGTTAAATTGGAATTATGACATGAAATTATTATTATTATTATTTAAAGAATTATTTTATTTAACTTTATTATTTGTTTTTATTTTATTTTTTAATTTGACCAGAGATGGACAGAGAGAGAGAGAGAGAGAGAGAGAGAGAGAGAGAGAGAGAGAGAAAGTGAGAAAGCAAGTTGCTAAGTTCAGGACTCAAACCATGGTTGGCCATGTGGGAGTCCAACGCCCCTAACCACCATGCCACCTGCCGGCCCCATGACATGAAATTATTAAAAATGTTTAGTCTAAAACACAAGAATGATTTTCTTTTTTCTTTCTTGGTTCATTTGAAAAATATTGGTCCTAAGAAAACTTGAGTATTCTAATTTGAGGATGAAAAAGAGAAGCTTGTTTGTAAAATCTAATTAAATTGGAAATATTTTAGACATTCTAGTTTAATAAAGCTTAAAGATGGGCATATAAAGTTTTTGGACTTTTTAAAAATAAAACATTGACTTTACTCTTTATATTTGGCCTCACTGCTGTTAGACCTTCTAATCTCTCAGTTTCTGCTATAGAGTGCAGCTATTCAGTATATACTTTGTGGGACATGCAATGCCTGCCTTTCTTAATCTGGCTTGCTTTGCTTAGCATTAAATCTCCCATATTTGTCCACTTTATAGCAAATACCATGATCTCATTTTTTTTTTTATGGCTGAGTAGTATTCCATAGAGTACATATGCCACATTTTTTCCAATCTTCTTGTCTATTCTTGGACATTTGATTTGATTGAGTGTCCTAGCAGTTGTGAATAATGCTGCAATAAACATGGATGTGCAAGTGTTTTTCCAGCTGAGTGTTTTCCTGTCCTTTGGGTGTATGCCTAGGAGTGGAATCACTGGGTCATGTGGTAGTTCTGTTTGTGGGTTTCTGCGGAACTTTCATACTGTTCTCCATAGCAGTTATACTAATCTACACTCCCACCAACAGTATAGGAGGGTTCTCCTTTCTCTGCAGCTTCACCAGCTCTCCTTCTTCTTCTTTTTTTCTTTTTTCTTTTTTTTTTAAATCTTAACCATTCTGACTGGGGTTAATTGGTATTTTATTGTGGTTTTGATTTGCCTTTCCCTTATAATAAGAGACACTGAACATTTTTTCATGTGCTTTTTTGGCTGTTCATATGTCTTTCTTGGAAAGTTGTCTGTTGAGCTAATTTGCCCATCTTTGGATCAGATTTATTATTTTTTGAGGGGGAGGTAAGCTGCTTGAGCTCCCTGTATATTCTGTTTATTAGTCCCTTATCTGAGGCATATTTTACAAATATATTTTCCCATTCCGAGGGTTGTCTCCTCACCGTAATTATCATTTCTTTTGCCATGCAAAAGCTTTTTAGCCCGATATAGTCTCACTTGTCTATTTGAGGAATTATTGCCTGTGCTTAATATATACTGATGTCTGCACTGTATACCAGAAACTGAAAGATTGGAAGGTGTAACAGCGGGAGACCAACTGTAGATACTAGAGACAGTATAGAAGCTGGTAGGTAATTTGGGGTGGGAGGGAGGGGAAAAAATGAAACATTATCTGTTGATCATAACGTATATAGTAATTAATGTTTTGACTTGATTAATATGCACGATATTCATGCTGGGAAAAACCATGTTGTATTCTATAAAGATGTACAGTGATTAAATGCAAATTAAAAATTTAAGAAAATAAAAAATAAATTAGAAATTGAGATAAGCAATCTAGATACCAAAGTTTGAGATTCAGTGGAAGACCAGTGTTTTGCAAAGACTACTTGAGAAAGTTTTTTGTTAAATGTGAGTGTGAATGGAAATGGAAATGTGAGTTTGGAACTATGTAAACATTTTATATATATATATATATATATATATATATATATATACACACACACACATTTATATATGTGTGTATATATATACATTTTAATATATACATATATACACACACATACATATATATATAAAATAGTTCATCATTTTTATATATATAAAATGATGAAATATAATGATGGAAAAAGATTAATATAATGATGGAATTATTATATAATGATGGAAAAAGGTTAGTAAAGATGGCTCTAGACATAATTTGGAAAATAGCATTGGTTGGTATAAAACTTAATGGCTTTTTAACAAATGCAAACACAGTGTGTACAGAATTTCATTTCATTGTATAGAGTTGTAGTGCTGATAGTAGGGAATAGAAAGTATAAAAGTTGCGACTTCTAAAAGTCTTTACACTGGCTAGAAAAGTGACAAATTGGACTGTTTGTTACTAAAAAGGTGGCAAGATCTGTCTCGTAATCAATGATACGCTAAACTAAATTCTATGTAAAGTTTAGCATAGGATAATTTGTAAGGAGAAAAGAAGCAGAAATGAAACTATTAATGCTTGTTTGCTTTAGATCTCTCTGGTCAATAACTTCTTGAAGTATGGGCTAAATGAACTCAAACTGTGCTTCCGAGTGAGACTCACTAAATACCTCTATGAGGAATATCTCCAGTAAGTGATAACTTATTTATATATTAAAAGTACTTAACTTGAACAGAAATATGTATGATACTGAGATATAGAAGTTTTTCTTAGTTACTGTATGTGATTTTCAAGAAAATTGCTCTTAGACACAGAAGTATATTGGGAATGATCACTGTTATTTGGAATCTGATCCTGGATGTTCATTAATTGGCTAATCATCCTTTTCTGGACTTTCTCCTTCATCTCTAAAATAAGTTAGGGCAATTTTTAGGGTATCTTCTGGCTCTAGACTTCGCTGTTTCTATTTATTTGTACTAGGTGATATAATGTGAAATTTTGTTTTGTTTTTAAATTAACTTTTACTAAAATAATTTTGTTGCTATTTTAGAGCTTTTACGTATTACAAAATGGGAAATCTGGACAACAGAATAGCTAATCCAGACCAGCTGCTTACACAAGATGTAGAAAAATTTTGTAACAGTGTAGTTGATCTGTATTCAAATCTTAGTAAGGTAAGTTTATTTGTTAAATTTATTGAATTTTTAATCTAAGCAAATTTTTATAGAATTAATAAGATATATAGAATAGCAGCATATAAGTACTTAATACTTTTAGGAAAAAAATAGAGTTGCTATAATAGTTTTAATTATAATTCTTTTTTGTGTTATTTTTATAAAATGCTTTGGACATGAACTGATTATATAGTATCTTAAAGGTTTTTTTAAAGTTTATTTATTTATTTTATCCATGAAGGCTCAGTTAGCCATGGCTTCTGGAGAACTAAATAAAGAACAAAGAACCTAATCCAGTCACATCAGGGTCTTCACATCACTATCCACCCTCAACCTCAGGCAGCCCCCATGGTAGTCATGTGTCCCCGTGTGTGTGGAGGGTGGCCTTGGGACATGGGGACCTTTCTGTGTTTGTCCAGTGTGTTACCATGGTGCCACCCTCTGGCCCCTGTCACGAAGACTTTGTAAGAATTTTGCAGGGTGCTTCCCATAAAATAGTGGATTCTCATCTTACCCTACGCGCTTCCAGTGGTTGTTATAGCTTGTCGTTTTACTTGTAATTCCGCATCTTTAAAACTAGACTAGAACTTCCTTTCTGACTATTCTCTACTTCAGTATCATTAATTCTAGTTGATCATTTAAGTGGTAGTCATAACATCTTCACAAGATATGTTTATTTGCATTTTCTAATAGTAAGTTTTCCCTTCTCAGAAAGCTTTTGCCAAAGCTCCTGACTCTGCCAGGCTTTAACCAGATTTTCCCTGTAGTCTCAGTAAGCCGTCTTTGTTTTATTTCCTGTATTTACTAGGGCATGTAGAAGGCAACTATATGATTGTTAACCAAGTATCTTCTCTTTTTTATCTGAGATAGTCTTCCTACTTCCCATTCTTTTTTTATTTTTTAAAGAATTATTTAATTTTTTATGCATCATTATTATAATTTTTTAATAATTTGCTATAGGATACGTGCACTCACCAGAGAGAGAGAGAAAGAGTGAGAAAGCAAGAAAGCAAGCTGCCAGGTCTGGGGCTCTAACTGTGGTCGGCCATGTGGGAGTCCTTCACCTTAACCACCACACCACCTGCTGGCCCTCTAATCCTCATTCTAGTCCACAACTACCTTTGGTCTGGGTTAGAGTATCTTTGCCTCTGGTCACATCTGACCCAGATATTCAGTGATGGGGTAAAAAACTGTATACGAGAAGCTGGGTCACATGGTAAGAATTGGAATGCCCTTGTTTAAACTATGTGCATAGGAGGAGGATAACTGCTTATAAAATCATACTGTACTAGAGCTTTTAAAAGTATTCGACTTTGGCCTTTTAAATTCTTAGAAAACTGGTATGTATCTACAAGAGCATCCTTCCTGGTGCACAGGCCCACTACTATAGATACCTTTTCACTTCGTGTCAAGCTTCGTTCTTTATTTAGCTCTCCGGAAGCCTTACTGACTGATCCCCAAATCTGGGAACGCTGACAACTTCACGTAATTAGTAATTTAATTTTATTTTCTGTTTCTATTACCTATAAAATTTAAAATTTATTCTATGTGTGTGGAGTAGGGATGAGGGATATACGTAAAACTTCAGAGGTAATCTTGTAGATATTAATATGTATTCTTTTTTTTTTTTTCCTTTTTCTTTATTTTTGTTAAGGTTTTTTTGCCATAGGTCATGTGCACTTGCCAGAAAGAGAGAGAGAGAGAGAGAGGGAAAGTAAGAAATCACCCCCAGGGGGGAGTACCATACCACAATCCCTTCTCCTCCATCCTCTTCCTGGGATTTTGGGCACACATACACATGCACCTGGCATGATTTTGAAGCCACCAGGTCCTTGACTCTAACCATGGTGGGGCATGTGGGAGTCCAGCACCTTAACCATCACACCACCTGCTGGTCCAAATTTGTATTCTTTATATTTTGGCACTTAATGCAAGTCTGTATAGCTCAGGTCATGTCACAGCTGCAGAGTATTATCAGGGTAATTTAATTGTAGTGGTGCTGTGCACTACAGCGTGTTTACTGTTTTAAACAGTAAACGGTTTGATCTCTGACTTAAATTATGAGTCATGGTTGGTCAGCAACTTTTTTTTTTTTTTTTTTTTTTTTTTTTTTTCCTTTTTTAAAAGTTTGCCAGGGGGCTCATGTGCTGCTGGAGAGAGAGAGAATGAGAAAGCACCTTCCATGGGATATGGTCATGCCATAATTCCTACTCCTCCATTTCTCACTCCTTTTGGGATTTTGGGCATTCATAGGAACATGCATCCAGTGTATTTTCCAAGGTGTCGTGTCTGGAACTTGCACTGCATAGTTGGCCATGTGGGATCCAGCTATCTGAACCATCATGCCACAAGCTGGCCAAAATAAGTTTTAAATGGCCCAAATAACAAATATTTCTAGCTTCTGGATAATTTATAAAGCAAATAAAGGTAGATCTCAGCATAAAACAATGAACAAACTAATCTATCTGTCCTAGTAATCATGTAGTTATTAGTTAGAAGGAGTGACTGTAGACTTACAGTGAATTAACACAATTTGGACTAATTAAAAAACACTTCAAAATTTGTGCAACTGAGTGTGCCAGTTGAGTTGGTTTTAAAAAGCATATTATTAGTTTAGTTCTTGATACTTGAGTCACAAAAATCACAAAATTAGATTCATAGGCTTACCAGATAAGTTGAAATTATAGGTATTGTGATAAAGTAATAGAATCAAGTCACATTAGAGCAGAGAGAGAGAGAGAGAGAGAGAGAGAGAGAGCCGCTTTTTTTTTTTTTTTTTTTTTAAAGGAGTGATTTTTGCTAGAGGGTGCATGTGCTACCCAGAGAGACAGAATGCGAGAGATCACCCCTTGGGGGGGATGACCATGCTGCAGTCCCCTCTCCTCCATTCTCCTCTTGGGATTTTGGGTAAGCACACAGGCATGCCCAGTGTGCGTTTTAGGCTCTTGGGTCTGGGACTCAAACCACAGCTGACCATGTAGGAGTCCAGTGGCATAACCATTATGCCATCTGCTGGTCCCAGAGAGAGTTTCTTTAAAAGAGATACAAAAAACAGAAGAGCTGGTAACAGTTTTGGGTTACAACTCAGATTATTTTATTCAGTGTCTCTACGTCACGTTGAGAAATTGCTAAGGCACCAGTGGTTATCATAGCAGAGCTAACTCAGCTGATGGAAAGTGATAAATGTTTTTTCCCACTTGGTGATTTATAGACATTGTTCACTCTCTCTCCATTTCAAAATTTTTGAGATAAGAGCTGTATCTTTTATGTACACATTGATCTATGTATTGTTATAGTACATTATACATAGTAGGAACTCTAAATGTTGATAAATAGGTAGTAATGTTGAATAACATATTGTATTTAATATGTATTAGCCATTAGTCCAGGAAGTCTAGTTCTTAAGTGTTAATAATGCATATTCTAATATATATTTTACAGCCCTTTTTAGACATAGTTTTGTATATCTTCAAGTTAACGAGCGCAATTGGAGCTCAGGTGAGTCCATTTTTATTCTGCCCTTCAAATTGCTAAAAGACTGGGTTACAAATAGCTTGATATAATCCATTAGAATTTTTGTATATATCAAACAACAGATTTTCACATGATGTACCTAACAAAGTCTGCTTATAAAGTAATACTGTACTAGAGTTTATTTTATTATTTTTGAGAAAGATTTTTTTGCTGTAGGGTATGTGTGCTCACCAGAGACAGAGAAAAACAGACAGAAAGTGAGAAATAACCCCCCAGGAGGGATACCTATACCACAGTCCCTTCTCTTCCATTCTCCTCTTGGGACTTTGGGCATGCATGCACATGTGCTTGATGTGAGTTTTAAGCTGTCAGGTCCAGGACTTGAACCGCGGTCAGCTACGTGGGAGTCCAGCAATATAACCATCATACCATCTACTGGTGCCTGTACTAGAGATTTTAAAAGTATTCTAATTTGGCTTTTTAAGTTCCCCTGGGTTTTCCCAGTACTTAAACATTGAACGTAGATGTATTTATAATTGCAAAGTAACGTCTAAAAAGAGATTTAGAGACAGTCATTTGAATATGAAATTCAGCTGTTACAGTATCAGCAGTATAGTTAAAGTGTGTATAACAATTTCAAAAATATTTTATGATAATATAAATTATTGGTTGGGACTGGCAGGTGTTGTTGTGGTTAAGGGCGCTGGACTCCCACATGGTTGACCACAGTTCAATTCCCAGACCTGGCGTCTTGCTTCCGCACTTTCTCTCTCTGTTCCTTTCTGGTCAAATTTAAATAAAAAGTAAATAAAGTTAAGTGAAATAATTCTTTTTTAAAAAAAATAAATTATTGGCTATTTCATGAGCCTTATCACATGTATTCGTGATGATAAGAATCACCTTTAAATTTTCTGAGTATTCTCTTTGAAGTCTAACTTTAATAATTTAATATGTAATGTTGTTATATATATAACAACTATATAATAGCATGGTTATTTTATGTGTTTATGCATATGTGTATTTTTTCAGTTGATTAATGATATGCATAGTAGTTTTTGTTGCTTTCCAGGACACTGAAGAAAGCAGTTTGTTATTTGTATTTTCTTGTCTGTCTTCCTAACTCTTTTGTATTTCATGATCCAAGTTTAATCATTCCCATAGTTATTTCTCTATAAGAAAATGAATAGACTCAATCCCTCTTGTTTCTGTGCTTTGATATTTTTATGGTACTTACTGCATTTTTAAAATACTAAAATATGTCTCTATATATTTCTGTTACCTAATGATGCATTTCTTAAAGGTAGAAACTATGTTCTAATGCTCTCTTTGGCCCATATAACTGTTGAAATGCATTGAATTAGTCAGATTTAATTTTTAAAATCTTGAATACATACTGTAGTCCACATACACTGTAATAGGACTAAGAATGTGAGAAAGGCAGTTTCCGCTGTGTGGTGAAAGAGGTAGGTATTCAAGCAATTACAATGTATTTGGTAAGTCTAATCTTGAACGTTTTAACCAAATATTTAGTACCCACAATTGGAGCTGACATTTAAGCTGCTTTGGGGAGATTTAGGTATCCATGAGATTTTGCCAGTCATGAGAACAACCATACTGAATGGCATGTTTAAGAAATAATTATGTTATTGGGTTGTCAGGAAAGTCATGATGCATTTTTGCATAGAAAAATACATCATGACTTTGTGAATGATGCGATAGTATGACAGTATAGGATACGTCTGGGAATGAGTGAAGGGCCCACAGTGAGCTTGGAAAAATAAGCTCAAACGTTCTTGCAATGGTCAATAGGTGATAAGGTCCCTTGCAAAGTTGGAAAGTACAAGAGTTGGAAACTCGTTTGCAGGAATTAAACTTGAGACTTCTACACAATAGTGAAGTGAAGGTATATAGTATTTATTTGGGAATGTCTGGCTTCATAAGAATAATGGAACTAGAGGTATTATTTTGAGATGAGATGAGAGCTCAGAAAGGAACCTGAGGGGAAACATTCAAGGAGAAGGCAAGAAAGCGATCAGAGAATTACCGTGGAATTTTTGAGAAAATTAAGAGATCCAACCGAAGAGTGTTAGACGCCATAGATAAAGTGAGAACTCCAGTTAAGGGTGTTTAGATGAGCAAATGCGGGAGAGTTGGGGGATGAGGTTGGAGGAAGAGTTAATGAATAGTTAAGTATACAGTGAGTGGTTTTTGTTTTTTTTTTTAGAAACAAGGGAAAAAATTCACTAAAGGAGCAATTTTAGAGTATCAGATCAGGGTTAATTATGGAAAATTGTACACTCAGCTATTTAATTAATTAATTATTTTAAAAATTTTATTTCTTCTTCAGTTTGACCAGAGAGAGATGGAGAGAGAGAGAGAGAGAGAGAGAGAGAGAACACAAGCCACCAGGTCCGGGACTTGAACCACGGTCATCCACTTGGTAGTCCAGCACCCTAACCATGATGCCACCTGCCGGCCCCCATCCATTGAATTTATTATGATATCTTTAAAATTTGTTTTTCTCTCCCCATAATAGGGTCCAGCAAGCATGATGGCCTACTTGGTTATTTCTGGTCTTTTCCTAACTCGGCTTAGGAGACCCATTGGTAAAATGACAATTACTGAGCAGAAGTATGAAGGAGAATATAGATACGTAAACTCCCGACTCATCACAAACAGGTAAGGCAGATGTGTTAAAAACAGGTATATGAAAGATTTCTTATTATGGATTTTGATATAGGTAAGTTGACTCCTAAAAGTCTAGTAATGTTGCTACTGAACCTTTGTGTGTACATTTACTTGTTTTGAAAATATAGATTATAAAGGATATTAGTTTTATAAAGTAGTAATCCTCCATATTTCGAGCCTTTTTTGTTAATCATGTAGCTTACTTGATTTATCTTTTCATACCTCTGTTAACCAATTTTATTTTAAAATTTCACTTTATATTAAAGATACAATTCAAATTCAAATTTGTCTGTAGTACTTGTTCAAAGAAAATTGTCCGAATTTGTCTATGTACAGTTTTATTTTGAGATTATGCAATCATTAATAAGTCACTCTCACTGCACGTGTTCTTCCCTATTTTCAAGATAGATTTTTTTTTCCCCCTAGAGGGTTTGTGTGCTTGCCAGAGAGAGACAGAGAGATGGAGAGATGAAAGCCCTTCCCATGGGGACTGGTTACGACACAATCCCTTCTCCTCTGTCTCTCCCTCCTTTCAGAATTTTGGGCATGAACACACATACATGCTCCTAGTATGTTTCTCAAGCTGCCCAGTCCAGAACTCAAACTGAATGGTTGGCCATCTGGAATCTACCAGCCTTCACCACCAGGCCATGCAGCTGGCCCCCAAGATCGTTTTAAAATCTAAAAATAAGAAAAAGTGTGGGATTTAGAGCCAGCCATACTAGTTTTAAAAGCTGCTTTTTCTACTTATCAGTTATATATGATTTTACCAAGTTATTCATGACCTCAGTTTTCTTCTCTTTTTTTTTTTTGAGAGGTTTTTGCTATAGGGCGCGTGCGTTAGCCAGAGAGACAGAAAGTGAGAAATCTCCCCCCAGTGGGAGATGGCCACACTGCAGTCCCTTCTCCTCCATTCTCCTCTCGGGATCTTGGGCACACGTGCACACGCGCCCGGTGTGAGTTTAAGCCACCGGGTTCAGGACTCAAACCACAGTCGACTACATGGGAGTCCAGAGACATAGCCATTATGCTAACTGCTGGTCCCAGTTTTTTTATTTTATAATAGGTAGATAATATAGGGTTATTATGAGGATTAAATTTGATATTACATACAAAGTTTCTAACAATTTTTGATATAAAGCTAGCCCTCAATAAATTTTCTCATATAATGATCTCTCAACATTAATTCATTTTGAAGGTCCCAGCATTTCTTTAGTACTCTAGGCCATTCTGTCGGAATTTACAAAACTACTTAGGAGATTACTCTTTTGACAGTATCCTCTTCCCGTGGTTTCTTAGACTGTTAAAGTGATACTAATTTTAAAATAGTTTTATGCTTTGGGAAGGCAGAGGAATAGAAGGTTAGGTAGAAGGGGAGTGCCACGTAAAGGAAGGATGGCATCAGGCGGACTGCTTCCTGCTGCATGCAGACCTGCCTCCGACGGCCCCAGCAATAAAGGCATTTACTGCCTCACGTCAGAACTCTTGAGATGGAGCAGTTCTGGGCCCAGCATGGCCAAGGCTCTGGCTCTTTGCTGTTCTCTTGTCTCTGCTCTTCTTTATATGCTGCCTTCTCCTTTGGCTGCTACTGCTTATCCTAGATAGCACAACATTTCCAGATTTCTCTAGCCCCTCTCCCCTGCAGAAAGGTCCAGAAACAAAAGGGGCATCTCCTGTGGTGTCTCTTAAAGAGAGCAAAGACATTTTTCTCCAAAGTCGCGTGGCCAACTTTCTCCTCAGGTCTCATTGGCTGGAATGATCACTTGCCATCCCTAAAGTGATTGGCAATGACCAGTTGGGGCCCATACTACCCTGGGAGCCATTCCTAAAGCATTAAGGTGCACAGAACAGGATAAATGACTTAAAAAATTGGAGTTCTCTTAGGAAAAAGATGTGGAAAAGAATACCTACTAGATAGGCCCCCATGAGGATTTTAGGATTTGTTGTCCTTTCAGATTTTGGTAAGGGCTAAATGACTCAGTTTAGGAGAATGCGAATCTGCAGTCAGTCTCCGTAGGCTGAGATGTATAGAAGAGGTAGGAGGAAGGTTAAAACAAAACAAAAAAGTAGTTATAGATGTGAAATTCTGGGATTCCTATATCCTGGAATTCTCATATCCTGGACTCTGTATCGTCATGTCAAGGAACTATGAACCATGGGATGAACATGATGCATCTTTATAGAAAGTTAATTTTACATAAAGGGGTTGACACAGGAGGTGCCTTTGTTTTATGTTGGAATGAATACTGGTAAGTTTTAGAAGTAGAGTATAAAACTCATATTTTTTTTTTGAGATTTTTTTTTTTTTTTTTTTTTTTTTTTTGCTATTAGGCGCTTGTGCTCGCCAGAGACAGAGAGACAGAAAGTGAGAAATCACCCCCCAAGGGGGATGACTATGCTGCAGTCCCTTCCCCTCATTCTCCTCTCGGGATCTTGGCGGACACGCACATGCGCCCGGCGTGAGTTTAAGCCACTGGATCTGGGACTTGAACCATGGTCGACGACATGGGAGTCCAGCGACATAGCCATTATGCCAACTGCTGGTCCCAAAACTCATATATTTTTAAGGGAAAAAAAGAGACTTTAAAGAAACATAAGATGTTTATTGAAGACTGTTTTGACCATACCTTCTGGACTTCTTTATAAATATATTCTTCCCTCTGCTGTAAGAGATACTTTGCTGGGAAAGTTTACATCATCCATATATGGTGGAAAGAGTTGAAAATGAGTTACAATTTCAGCTCCTTGACTTCCTGACTGTGTGACTTTGACAAATTTACTTAACCACACTGAACCTTTCTTCACCTATAAAGTGCCCTTTATTTTAAATCAAGATCCTCATGGCCCATGTGGACCCATTCAGGCCAGCTCAAGAAAAGGGAAATTGTTGTGAGGGTTTGGTGGGGTTCCAAGATTAAGAACAGCTGCAGTATATTCAGGCCTTCTTGGGGCTGGAAGACTTAGCCGGCTCTTCTGTCTTTTAGAAGCTCTGTGTCAAGGCATTGTACCTTTTCCTAGCTGCGAATTTTTCCTTTCCTTCCTCTCTGGATCTGTACTTCAAACTTGTAGCCTAAAATGTCCCAGCCCTGTCTTTCATGGCATCTTCCTGCAGTGTCTTCTTGCAGATTTCTGAGACTAGCCCAGCACGTCTTTTCCAGCCAGGCTGCATCTGACACAGGCTGCAGTCTAGTGAGTTGTCCAGTGCAGTGGTATGCACCAGAAATGCAGTGGTGTGCATTTCTGTGCTCTGATCATCTGGCCTAGGAGCAGGATGGCAAGTACAGACCGTGGCTTAAAGGTGCACCAGCTGAGCTCTTAGTCACAAAACGTACATTTCAAAACAGACATTCAGGCATCAAATACTGTATTTCTGTTATCTTTCAGGTGCCGGTAAGTAAAATTAATTGCTAAATTATTTTATTTTACAGTGAAGAAATTGCCTTTTACAATGGGAATAAAAGAGAAAAGCAGACAATCCACTCTGTTTTCCGGAAACTGGTAAGATAGCATGCTGTGGCTTGTGCTTACGGAAAGATTTTTTTCGGCCTGTGCCAAAATATGTATAATCTTATGTATATAAACATGTCTTAAAGATATGTAAATAGTCATAAAGAATGTTATACTATATTTTTAATAAAAACATATTAAAAACTATCACCAATATATTAAACTACCTGATTATAAAAATGAATAGATTTATTTATTTATTTTCTGGAGAGGATTTTTTGCTATATTGCGTGCGCTTGCCAGAAAGACAGAGACAGAGAGACAGAAAGCGAGAAATCACCCCCCAGGGGGAATGGCCACGCCGCAATCCCTTCTCCTTCATTCTCCTCTCGGGATCTTGGGCACGAACACACACGCACCTGGCCTTAGTTTAAGCCACTGTATCTGGGACTTGAACCGTGGTCGACTACATGGGAGTTCAGCGACATAGCCATTATGCCAACTGCTGGTCCCAAAATGGACAGATTTATTAAAATAATCTTTAGGAGTCTTATTTAGTGATAAATGTGGTGGTTCTCACAGAAGGAGTTTGTCTTGTAGCATTTATGAAAATGCAGTAAAGTGTATTATGAAGAGAAGGGATCAGCAATTTTTTTTTAAAATAAAGGGTAGGATACGATGCATATATTTGAGGCTTTTTAGAATACACAGTCTCCATTGCAACTGTTCAACTCTGCAACTCAAGTAGCTGTATACCATACTTAAATCAATGGGTATGGCTACATTGTAATATAACTTTGTTTATAAAAACACATGGCAGACTGGTTTTGCCTATGAGCCATAGTTTGCTGACTTTTGATTTAGAATAAAAGCATTATTTCTTGTGAAAGCTGTATTTGAGTGTTCATTTACTTGGCAAATTTGAATTCAAGCAGTTTTATTCATTATTTATTCAGAAGAGATGAATGCTATGTAGGGTGCTTGTTCCAAGTACTAGTGATAATGAAGGATAAAATCCTGCCCTTCAGGAGCTTGCATTTTAGTGGATGTTTGTGAAACTATATATACACATGTACACACACACACATGTATATATGAAATACATATATACGTTTATAAATTTATACACACATACTTAGATTATTTAGAAAAGATAGAGTATCATAAACAGAAAGTGGATTCTATGCCTTCCCAATTTTTCACATGACTGAACTTTGAGAGTGCTCACTAATGAAAAGCATTTGAGGTAATTTTTCAGAGGACTGCTGTGCACCAGTTTGCCCTTCACCTGGCTTGATTTGCTCATTCTTCACTCCAAATTGTTAACATCTTAATTAACTTGGCTTTCTCTCATCAGCTTATTCACAATGGCCTCTGACAGTTACTTTTTATTTGAATCATCTATTTCCTTAAAAGTATATATTGCGATTTGTATTCTCATTTTTGGTTGTCCTCTTTTATTAGAGTGTAACTCCAGGAACTCAGAGACCTTGTCTGTTCTAGTTGTTACTTTGCCTTTAGCATTGAGCAATGCCTGACACATGGTATTGAGTAAATGTTCCAAATTGCTTTAGTTGCAGAAGATGCTAAGAACAAGCTACCCTGTATTTAGAAAATCCACATTTTAGTGGAGGACATAGTAAATAGGTAAACAACTGGGTGTTGTATGTAATTTCAGGTGATAATAAATTTTGTGACCAAAAATGAAGCCAGATAAAGGGAGAGAGTCTTATGGAGGCTCTTGCATAGTTATTTTTAACTATAATGATCATGAAGGTCTTTCTTGAGGAGGTGATAATTAATCAGAAACCCACATGAAGTAAGTGAATTAGTCACAAAATGTAAATATATCTAGGAAGAAGGTATTGCTGGCAGAGGGAACAGTAAGAACAAAGCCTTTAGACAAAGAGTATTATTTGAGGAATCCGTATTTCTGAAGCTTAGTGAGAAGGAGTAAAGTAAAAGCAGATTAGTTTGAAAGTAGAGCCAGAAAATGCAGGACCTTGAATAATCTGCTAGACAATTTGTGAACATTATACTTCAGAATAAAAAGCATGTTTAGACTTGTAATTTTAAGATAATACGTGCTCAGGTTAAAGCTGCAGACTGGGACCGTGTGGCATTGATTTACATTCGCACTGGGCTTGTATGCGGTACAATTCTTAGAGAAAGCACAATCTGGACAGCTAGTGTTTCATCCAAATTAACTCTTCCTTCTTTCCTTTTTGCTTTGGTGGTAGATCTATTTTGGGATATATATATCCGCAAGTATTGTGAATAGCATTGTGCTACTAGGGCGCTGGAAAATTATCTCATATTTTTCTATGTTTCTGTATGCAAAATTGCGTCATGACTTTTCGGATGTCCTAATATTACGAGAAATATTTTTTTTGGTACCTGCTCTGTGATGGCATTGTGCTCAGTGAAATGTAATGTGAAATACAATCAGAAATCATGGGAAAATATTTGTCGAAGAAATGAATTGTACAATTTGTTTTATCCTCATGGTAGATTAAATTTTTTATACATAAAATTATTTTTTTGCTTTTGTTTTCTGGCAGGTGGAGCATCTACATAATTTCATTTTGTTTCGGTTCTCTATGGGCTTCATTGATAGCATAATTGCCAAATGTAAGTATGTTTTAAAAGAGATGGTATGGGCTGGCCCTGCACCCTGTAGTTAATCAAGGGAACTGGATCCCACATGGCCAACCATGGCTCAAATCCTGGCCACTGAGGCTTGAAAAACATACTGGGTGTACATGCCCCAAATTCCAACAGGATGGAGAAGGGATTGCGGCATGATCAGACTCTATTGGTGGTTATTTTCTTCCTTTCCCTCTCTCTGTCTCTGGCAGTTAGAGAGAAAGAGAGAGAGAGAGAGATGGTATAGTGAGGATTTTGGGAAAAGTAAAATACTGTTAACATTTTAAATCTTAACTTTTATTTCAGACCTTGCCACTGTAGTTGGTTACCTAGTTGTCAGTCGTCCTTTCCTAGATTTGTCTCATCCTCGACATCTTAAGAGTACACATTCAGAACTTCTGGAGGTAATGATAATGATAAAAAAATTTTAAAATAAAAATAAAAAAGGCCTAGTTTTAATCTTAGAAATGTAAGTGAAAACTAATATTTATTTCTGTTTAAGGATTACTACCAAAGTGGAAGAATGCTTTTGCGAATGTCTCAAGCTCTGGGTCGAATAGTTTTGGCTGGGCGTGAGATGACTAGATTGGCCGGGTAAGAATAATAATAATGAAAAGTTGCAGAGAATAATTAGTTTTTCAATGTTGTCCTTAATGATTGTGCCCATTTGAGGTTGCGATAAGGGGGCAACTTCTCCTGCTCTGGGAAGCTGCTTTGGATAGCAAGTTAAGGAAGATCTTTTCTGACAGTGTGTATTCCGTGTTTCCTGGAGACAGCTCTTTGCACTTTCCACTAGATTAGTGGTTCTCAAGCTGCTGCTCCATGGATGTTGGTGTTCGATAAGTTGAGAAAAATTGAGTCATGACCGTCTTTTCCTAATTCACAGAAATTAAGTTAATGAACAGAACTTTCTCATTTGAACATTTTTGTTCTCCACCATACTTTTTTTCCTTAGATCTTTGGTACTGGTAACCTAGCAAAACTGATAAACAGAAGAGATGAAGTTGACGTCAGTAGAAAAAAAATGAAATGTTAACATAGTCTGTGTAGGTGCAGTTGTAAATATCATTGTCTAGTGGGAAAACTGTTCTTAGACCATAGAATGAAATGAAATATTTCGGTATTTTAAGCTCCAGTGTAATGGGTATGATGTAGGGTAAACAACATCACAAATTTCAAGTTACCCAAAGAAATTTGGTGACCCATCTTTGTGTTTCTTCCTCTTTATTCCTTTTTTCCGCTATATCACTACTTTGAGAATGCAAACTTTCTGCTTACTGGTTAATACATTTTCCTGTGCCTTTACTATTCATAGCATCATGGAGTATTTTATTCCTTTAAGAGTTTTCTATCTTTTTTTTTTTTTTTTGCCCTAGGGCACATACACTTGGGTGGGGGACACAGAGACAGTGAGTTGAAAGGAAAGTGAGAAATCACCCCCCAGGGGAGATGGCCATGCTGCAGTCCCTTCTTCATTCTCCTCATGGACTCTTAGGCACACATGCACACGTGCCCAGTGTTTTTCAAGCCACTGAGTCCGGGACTTGAACCACAGTTAGCCATGTGGGAGTCCAGTGATGTAACTACTATGCCAGCTGCTGGCCCTAGTTTTTGTCTTTTTTAAAAAACCATTTCATCAAGGTATGATTGGCATACAAAAACCTGTACATATATAATGTATACAACTTGGTAAACGTGGAAATAAACGATCATAGTCCCAAAACTGTCACCATCAAGACCATAAACATCGATCACCTCCCAAAGTTACCTTTAGAAGGTTTGTTAGTCACAGAAATCCTGTTTTGCTTCTTTTTAACCATATCATTCTTATACCCCCCCCCCCCAGCCTCTTGTCAGTAGTTATCTCTCTCTGTTGCCACAGTGATTTCCACCTACCGTTAATATGGGATCAGCAGTTAGCGTAATGGCTATGTCGCTGGACTCCCACGTAGTCAACCGCAGTTCGAGTCCCGGACCCAGTGACTTAAACTCACGCCGGGCACATGTGCGTGCGTGCCCAAGATCCCGAGAGGAGAATGGAGGAGAAGGGATTGCGGTGTGGCCATCCCCCCTGGGGTGTGATTTCTCGCTTTCTGTCTCTATGTCTCTCTCTGTCTGTTTGGCAAGCGCACGCACCCTATAGCAAAAACCTCTCCAAAAAAAAATATTAAGAACTCTTCATCTTCTCCCTTCTTCAGTATAAGAAAGGAAGTCTCTTTCAAATGCTTCTCAGTTTGCCGGGAGGCAGTATGCAAAGAGAAAGGCCAGCCTCAGACCTGGCTTTATAGTTCACTCCAGCAGGAACTTAGGACCCATGCTTCCTGGGTGCAAGGAAGGCACAGCAGGCGTGCTTTTGTCATATACACGAGAAATGACCTTAAAATCCTTTATAGCAAGTCTCTGTCTCAACCTGCCTATTAATGAAGTATCTGTTAAGGTGGGGATTCTGTGAAATGTCTGCCCTTATCTCCTTGTTCCTGCCCTCCTAGTGAATCATAGTAAGACTTGTATTGGGCTGTTGGAGAAGTCATGACATATTTTTTCTGTTTTTCTCTGCAAAAATGCGATGAGTTTTTCCCCAACAACTCACTATAATACTTTATGTTGATGAGGTGTCTTTTAGGTTATTTCATTTAAATTATAATTTCAGAAACTTCACTTACGTTTGTATAAAATAAAAGATGTACTAATAGTCTGGAGGTTTTGATTATGGTTTCCTTTTTTTAAAAAAAATTAGCTTTACTGCTCGGATCACAGAATTAATGCAAGTACTAAAGGACTTAAATCATGGCAAATATGAGCGCACAATGGTCTCCCAGCAGGAAAAGGGTAAGTGTGAAGGTAACAATTTGAGGTCACAGTTTTAAGTTTTTGCTGACATAATATGAAGCGTTAATACTTATTTTCCATTTAAGGTGTTGAAGGAGTACAAGTCATGCCTTTGATACCTGGTGCTGGAGAAATCATCAATGCGGATAACATTATAAAGTACGTACAGAGACAGCATCTCTAGTACCATAAACATCTGTTAGATTTCATACTAGCCTTCCTCTTTCCACTTAAGTTGCTTAGTGTTTAATTTAAATTATCCTCTTTTTTAAACAGCCTTGAGATATCATTGACATAAAAACTATATATATTTAAGTTATACCACTTGATGTTTTTGATACAAGTATACATTGTGAAATGATCACCACATTCCAGCTGATTTATCTTCCCATCTACACAGTTGCCATTTGTATGTGTGTTTGTATGAGTGTATGTGGTGATGATTTGAGATGTATGTTAACAGATTTCAAGAATACAATACAGTACTTTAATTGTCTCCATGCTGAACATTAGATCTCTATTCATCTTGTGTAACCCAAAACTCTGTACCCTTTGACTGACGTCACTCCTTTGTAGCCCCTGACAATCACCATCCTATTTTCTGCTTCTATCAGTTTGCCTATTTTAGATTCCGTATAACAAGTAAGCTCATACAGAATTTCTGTGTGTCTTGCTTATTTCACTCAATGTAACATCCTCCAGCTCCATTCATATGGTCAAAAATGGCAGGATTTCCCTCTTTTTTAAGGTCAAATCGTCATTGTGTAAATACTAGAGGGTCTTAAAAAAGTTCATGGAAACTATATATTATGAAAATATCACGCATGGATTTCAAACCTTTTTGCACCATAATAAACTCGTTCCTTAATTCTATTTTTCCACCAACTTTTTAAAGTTCCCTCATACGTACTATATTTTCTTTATCCTTTTATCAGTTTAAGAGCAACTGGGTAGTTTACCTATCTTGGCTATTGTGAATAATACTGTAGTGAACGTGGTGGAAGTATATACAGACTCTATTTTCTTTGGCTATATATACTTAGAAATGGGTTTGGTGGATCATACAGTACTATTTTTAGTATTTTGAGGAATCTCTATTGTTTTCCATATGGCTGTACAGGGGTTCCCTTTCTCCAAATCCTGCCCACAATGATCTTTTTCTCTCTTGATAAGAGCCATCCTAACAGGTGTGAAAGGATTCTCACGGTGCTTCTGATTTGCAGTTTCGTGCCGACTAGAGATATTGAGCACCTTTTTCTTGTGCCCTTTCGCCCTTGGAATCTCTTTTAAGAAGTGTCTATTTAGGTCCTTTGCCCATTTTTTGATTGAGTTACTGTATCTTTCATATTGAGTTGTATGAGTTCTTTATATATTTTAAAATTGCCCTCTTTTTATTCATTTTTTCTGTAGGTTTGATCATGTTCCTTTAGCAACGCCAAATGGAGATGTCTTAATCCGAGACCTTAATTTTGAAGTAAGTTTTAGAATGATCATATAAAAGCTTAAATTATCTACAGAATGTGAACTTAAAAGTTGTCATCTGAATACTTAATTTTAGGGCTTGACTTGGACTTTGGATCCGCAAAATTGCTTTATAAATTGTCTTTGGGCTGCCACCATGGCCCAGTGTTGAAGGTAGCAGATCCCACAGGACCAACCACCTGGTTTGAGTCCTGGACCCAGTGGCCTGAGAAACATGCCAGATTTGTGTGTGTATGTGCCCAAAATTTTGAAAGGACGGAGAGTGAGAGAGAAGGGATTGCTCCATAGGGGGTTACTTTCTACTCTCCCTCCCTCTCTGACTTTCTCTGATAAGAACACACACACCCTCTACTCCCCTGCCCCCATAATAAGTCTTTGAAACACTTAGATGTCTATTTTACTTAATTAATTGGTAGGATTTCAAAATTTCAAATATTAGTATCAAAAAACTTTTTGCAAATGAAAGTACATGTCAAAAAAGCCATAGAAGATATAGTTAATTGAATTCTCCAGTATAGAATGAACATTTAAATATATAAATGTAATTTTAATCTCTCTAAATTAAAAACAAATTGGTTGATATTGATTTGACTGTGGAAGAGGATTTATAGCTATAAAAATAAAATATAGGCTTTCTTATTACTGACAAAAGCAGTGGGGCAACACAACAACACTGCAGATAGCTAGGGTTTTGTTTTTGTTTTTGTTTTTGTTTTTGCTTTTTTGAGGAGTTTTTGTTATAGAGCACGTGTGCTCACTTGAGACAGAGAAAGACAAAGAAACAGAAAGTGAGAAATCACCCACAGGGGGGATGGCCATGCTGCAATCCCCTCTCCATTCCCCTCTTGGGAACTTGGGTTTGTACACACAGGTGCCTGGCATGAGTTTTAAGCCATTGGGGGTGGGGTGGGGGCCTGGGACCCAAACTGCATTCGACTGTATGGGAGTCCAGTGACGTAACGATTATGCCATCTGCTGATCTTAGATTTTATTGTTAATACCCTAAAAATACATGTGTATAAATTTGTAATAGGGAAAAATTATCACTGGCTTACTATGGCTGGTGTCATAATTGGAAGTTTTTGTCCAACACTTTCAAAGGCCATGTAGTAAAGAAAGTTAATGCTGGGGCCAACAGGTGACGTGGTGGTTAAGGGTGCTGGACTCGCACATGGCTGACTGCGGTTCGAGAACTGGCCCTGGCGGCTTGTTTCTCACTTTCTCTCTCTCTCTCTCTCTGGTCAAATTTAAATACATACATACATACATACATACATACATAAAGCTAAATAAAATAAGTCTTTAAAAATAAAAAGAAAGTTAAGGCTTAGCATAAAACATTTGCACATAAGAGAGTACCTAAGGATTTCAATGAAACTAGTTAGTATTTATACATATTACAAGCTTGGTTTTGGGGTTTCGTAGAATATAGCAACAAATAGCATGGCAGGGTATTGTTGGAAGCAAGAATAGGAATATTGATACCAGTGTAAACCATGAAGAGCACTAGGGGCAGAAAGGTGGCTGACATTATTCAGATAAAGCATACTTGCAAGGAACCGCTGACCAGCGCTCTGAACCATAGGCATTCCTAAGGACACACCATTATATTATAACAGTTATTACATGCAACAACAGCCTTGCAGTATCATGAATATTAAATATACTCAACTTAATAAGATAAAGAAATATGTAGTTATTTTTGGAAGAAATCCATCAAAAATGGTTCTTTAAAATAATTTCTCAGAAAAAGAGTTCATCTGGAACAGTTATTTAGAATAACTCATTCTCTAACAGTGATATGTGTAAATTATGGCATTTTATTATAGATGAATTATGTGTTAGGCTGATAATTCTCAACCTTTTTTTTTTCTTTTGGGAGAGGTTTCGCTATAGGGCGCGTGCGCTCGCCAGACAGAGAGAGACAGAGACAGAAAGCGAGAAATCACCCCCCTGGGGGGATGGTCATGCCGCAATCCCTTCTCCTCCATTCTCCTCTCGGGATCTGGGGCACTCATGCACACGCGCCCGGCATGAGTTTTAAGCCACCGGGTCCGGGACACGAACCGCAGTCGACTACGTGGGAGTCCAGCAATATAGCCATTACGCTAACTGCTGGTTCCCTCAACCTTTTTTAAACTAGGCTTTTTTTTTCTTTTTAAAATTTTAAAAAATTGAGGTAAAAATATCTGTAACATTAACTTTGCCATTTTAAACATTTATTTTCTTTTTTTTTTTTTTTTTTTTCTTTTTTTGGAGAGGTTTTTGCTATAGGGCGCGTGCACTCGCCAGACAGACAGAGAGAGACAGAGAGATAGAAAGCAGGAAATCACCCCCCAGGGGGGATGGCCACGCCGCAATCCCTTCTCCTCCATTCTCCTCTCGGGATCTTGAGCACGCACGCACACGCGCCCGGCGTGAGTTTAAGCCGCCGGGTCCGGGACTCGAACCGCGGTCGACTACGTGGGAGTCCAGCGACATAGCCATTACGCTAACTGCTGGTCCCAACATTTATTTTCTTTTTTTAAGAATTATTTTGTTTTGTTTTATTTTATTTTATTTTACTTTATTTGACCAGAGAGGGACAGTGTGTGTGTGTGTGTGTGTGTGTGTGTGTGTGTGTGTGTGTGTGAAAGAGAGAGAGAGAGAGAGAGAGAGAGAGAGAGAGAGAGAGAGAGAAAAGAAGAGAGAAGAGAAAAGTGAGAAAGCAAGCCATCAGGTCTGGGACTTGAACCACAGTCAGCCATGTGGGAGTCCAACGCCTTTAACCATCACAGCACCTGCCAGCCCCCTTTTTAACCATTTTTAGGTATACAATTCAGTGATATGAAGTACATTTATAATGTTTTGCAACCATTTTCATTGTTCATCTTCAGAACATTTCCACCATTCCAAACAGAAACTCTATTCAATAATTCCCCTTCCTGCCTCCTCCCCTGCCCTTGGTAAATTCTGTTTTACTTTTTGATTTTATTAATTTGGCTGCTCTAGACAACTCAAATAAGTAGACACACCTTTGTCCTTTTGTGTCTGGCTTATTCACTCAGCAGAATGCATTCATGGCTCATCTACATTGTAAGCATATATCACAGTCACTTCTTTTTGAGGCCGATTACTGTTCCCTTGTATGTATATCCCACATCTTGTTTACTCATTCATCTGCTTGGGTTGCATCCACCTTTTGGCTATTGTGAATAATGCTGATTCCCTTAGAGAAGAGGCCCAGGTCTTTTGGAGGTTGACCATACATACCTTGTGTGATTTGCCTGCCACCCCCTCCCATCCCCTCTTACCTCTGAACCTGTGTCCTGCTGCTCTTCCCTCTTGTTCATTCCCCTCCAGCCAAATAGGCCTTCTTTCTGTTTTATGAACAGGGCAGATCCATTCCTCCTTCGTGCCCTCACATCAGCTTTTTGTGGGTGATGATAGGGCTGGAACAGTCTTCCTCCAGATAAACTTTCAACCTAACGCCTTCTTTCAAAGTTTTGTCCAGTTGTCATTTTCAATGAGGTCTGCATCAATCACCTTAAAATTGTAACTCCTCCACCTATTCCTACGTGTGCTTACCCTGATCTGGCTTTTCTTTGCAGCACTTATTTCCTAGCATACTACTTACGTATTTGTTACTCATATTCTTTATTGCTTGTCTCTTGCTAAAATGGAAACTATTAGATTGCTGGGAAAGTCATGACACATTTTCGACTTTGAAAATTATGACTGTCCCAACAACCTATAGTAGGAAGTGTAGAATTTTTCCTTTGGTCTCTTTTATTTACTAATGTCAACGCTATCACCTAGGACAGAGCCTGCCACAGAGCATTTTATAAATATTCATTGAATTAAATAATAGAAACCTAAGGCTTGCCAGTTAAAAAAATTGCCAGAGGCAAGTTAGAGGGCTAGGGTACCTCATATCTCTCTGATGTCTTCTTTCCTGTTTTGCTAATGGTGTTTAATATCGTAACCTAAAATTACAACCCAGGCTTTCTTACTAATCTTTACAGAGCTGATTATAAGACTGGAAGCTTAGAACGTAACAGCTCTGTACATCTTACTTAACCTTAGGTTATAGCAGAATAATTTAGTGACACTTGTAAATATTTATAGTGCAAATATACTTTGATCCAACACTTAAATTTCTAAGAATCTGATCTACAGAAACATTTCTTACTGATGCATAAATTTACTTGCTGACTCAGGTTCACTGCAGTATTATCTAAAAGAGCAAAACAGAATACAGACAACCTAAATATTTAACCAAAGGGAAGGGTTTAAATAAATTATGGTGCACTATGGGGTATGCTGCAAGCATTAAAGGAATGAATAACATTGAATATACAGACCTAGAAGAATCTCTTTGATATACTGTTAAATAATAAAAGGAAGATGAAGAGTAGTCTCTATGGTACCATTCCACTTTTAAAAAATGACTGTGTATACACACATACTTACTATTTTCCAGAATTCTGCCAAATTTCTAAGTGTTAGCTCTCTATATCTTGACTGCAGTTAAATTGAATAGATCATCAGTAATGTTGTTTAGGAGCAGGTAGTGGCACAGCAGTAACACAGCCCATGGGGAAGGCTCTGGGTTTGCATCCCGAGGTCTCCCCTGATCACACTGGGCACATGTGTGTGCCCTTGATCTGGGCTGGCCAAGACTGTGTGTGGGTCACACCATGCAGATCCTGTTGGGACTGCCTGTTTCTGTCTGTATCTCTCATGGAAGAAACAAAAAACAGAATTTTTAAATGAAAATAAAAAGTAACAGTAGAAGTTGAAAGGAAAGGTCACCTTACCTTACCCGTCCACTTCTCTACCTCATAATTCCATTTATGGACAAAACTTAAAACTAGTAAAGAGTTATTTAACTCTTAGGAAATGTTCATTGAGTATATATATATTCACTCAATTAATTCATAGACTAATTTTCTTTCAGGTTCGATCTGGGGCCAATGTTCTCATTTGTGGTCCAAATGGTTGTGGAAAGAGTTCACTTTTCCGTGTTCTTGGGGAAGTAAGTACAAATCGACCTCAAAGTTTGGAGCCTTCATTTGTCATCCCATCTACCACAGGGTGATTTTACAACTGCTCTTCCTCTCCTTCCTTCTGCTTGTAGTTATGGCCTCTTTTTGGAGGACGTCTAACTAAACCTGAACGCGGAAAGTTGTTTTATGTTCCTCAGGTAAGACTTTGTTTGAGTTATTTTGTAATCTTTGATTCAGAGATATATATATATATATATATATATATATATATATCTACACTACACACACACACACATATATATACACACATATGTGTGTATATATATATATACACACACACACACACACACACACACATAATATGTATATATTATATATATATAATTTTTTAATTATTCATTTCTAATGGCTTTTGCTCTGCTACTGTTAGAGACCTTACATGACTCTTGGAACACTTCGAGACCAAGTGATATATCCAGATGGAAGAGAAGATCAGAAAAAGAAAGGGATATCTGACCTGGTAAGAGAATATTTATATCCTAGACCTACTGAACATGGCCCATTTCAAATTCTTCATCTCAATCAGTGACATATTTTACATGGTAGGTAGTTTATCCACACTTGTAGAGCCTTCCAAAGCCATTAATTACAGCTTTTCAAGTTGAGGGGAAATGATAAGCACTTTGCTTAAATATGACTCTTCAAGTTTCTTTTTGGCTTTGTTTGAAAAAGTCGGACTCTTGTTTTGTCACAGTCCTCCTGCCTCAGTTCCCCCAAGTCATTAGGATTACAGGCTCACCCCTCTGTGCCTGGCCTTGAGGTTGGGTGGGGAATTGAAGCTGGACCTCCCGTGTGGTCCCAACCTGCAGGGCACAGCACCTCAGCAGCACGTCCACCGCAGCCGGCCCGGCTCTCACTAGGTTTAGTCTAACCTCACTGCACACCACCTCGGTGTTCTGTGTACCTGCTCCATCGTGCTGTTCTCTCAGAGCTGTGAGACGTATTTCATCAGAGTTAGTAGGAACTGAAAGGTTCTTTTCTGAAGTATGTACCTCTAAGTGTGGTGTTGGCAATGGAATTACAGTGATTCTAGTTTAAAAAATACAGCAAGATAGAAAATGCTGATTTAAATTAAGACCGATTTCATCTGTAATCATCTTCCTTAAAGGTGCTGAAGGAATACTTAGACAATGTCCAGTTAGGTCATATCCTTGAACGAGAAGGAGGCTGGGATAGTGTTCAGGATTGGATGGATGTACTCAGTGGTGGAGAAAAACAAAGAATGGCGGTAAGTGTACTCTGAAGACATTGCATAAAAACACAGCTGGTTGCACTAAGTCAGTATTAGAATCCAGCATTTTGAGTAATCAAGACACAAAGTTTTATTTTTATCTTTTTATTTAGCAATTGTTACGGTATGGATTCATTTAAAAGTGTTTAAAAATTTACATGCAAATTTGGAATTCTGAAAAATTCATAAGTATACTGCCAGTGTTTGTGAAAGGAAAAGCTGTAGTTCTAATTATATACCATTAAATCAGTTTTTCTAAAAGTCGTTGGGGGGAGGTCTTTGCAGCCTTTCAGTCCTGAGGGATACAGCAATGCTATTTGAGGTAGGAGACCTTTTGCCATATATGTTCCCTGTAGACAGCTCATTTGTCTCACTCAAGCTTTTTTCCCTGAAATAGCTGAAGGTATTAGAGGTGGTAAACTGTAATTTAATTATCATTTTATTCTTGATTCTGTTCTTGCCCTTTCCCTCTGCTATCATATGTGGAGGGAAAGGGTAAGTGTGTCTTTTCAGGCGCGGTGTCTACTTCTTTTGCATTCAAAATTTTTTCTAATATAAAGAAGTATTACAAGGAACTATTCTTATTTTTATGATAACTAAACTTATATCCCAAACCAAAAAAACATACAAACATTACATACTAAGAATTATTCAGAGGGTGGGGGGGCAGCAGGTAACTAATGGTTAAGGCACTGGACCCCCTGTGTGGACAGCTGCGGTTCTAGTCCCAGTCCTGGAAGCTTGAAAATCATACTGGGTGCTTGTGCATTTGTGTCGAAAATCCCAGGAACAGAGGAGAAGGGGCTGCAGTATGACCACTCCCCGGGGAGGGTGGGTAATTTCTCACGTTCCCTCCCATCATTCCTCTTGTCTTTCTCTAGGAAGCGCCTGATGGCAGAAACCTTAAAAAAAAAAAAAAAAAAAAAAAAAAAAAAAAAGATACTGTGGGTTCCCTGTTAGGAGGGTGAGCTTTTAAAGAGTCACTTTCTAACTCTGCATACCATAGTTTGAATAGATCCAGAGGGTTATTGTTACCCCATGGGATCTTGCTGTTTTGCAGTTCTGTTGCCTCGGCCCCCTGAGTCCTGGGAACTATAGGCACACACCACTGTGCCTGGCTTTTAGGGTGGGCCAGGTATCAGACTTGAGCCTCCCAGGTGGTCTCAGGCAGAACAGATGGTTTTTGTCAGAATTTCTTACTCATTGTCTTCATGTTGCAGTCTTTCTGTTGCGTGGTTTTGCCCTTTCACCACAAAAAATTATACCCGCACTATATGAACTTAATATCAAACTAATATTATGATTTACCTGGCTAGTGTTGTGAGATTAATCTAGTGTGAATATTGAATTGTAAACAAAAGAGCTATTAGCCATATTTAAAATGGAAATTGGGCAGAGACCAGCAGATGCCTTCATTGTTACATTGCTGGACTCTCACATAGTTGACCACAGTTCGAGTCCTGGACCTGGGGCTTAAAACTCAGGCTAGGCACGTGTGCATGTGTACCCAAAATCCCAAGAAGAGAGTGGAGGAGAAGGGATTGTGGCATGGCTCTCCCCTCTGGAGGATGATTTCTTGCTTTCTTTCTCTCTAGTGAGTACATGTGCCCTGTAGCAAAAATCTCTCTCTAAAAAAATTGAAAAGTGGAAATTGAGCTGAAGGAGTGACAACTTGAAATGACTGGGCATTTCCAGAGACAGTTCAGAAACTGACTATAGAAATAACTGCAAGTCAAGAAAACAAATTAAAATTTCTGTTCTGTGACTTCAAAGAAAATGGAAGGATATGGTTTACAAATGGACACGGTAGAAACCCAGGGAAAGAATCTTAAATGTGCTTAACTAAGAAATTCTGTGTGTGTAGTGTGAAGGTACGGATGGTGTAGTTTTTATTTGAAGGTAAGAAATTTGAAGGCGTTGGGCATGAGAGGATATCTTAGAAAAGGAGGAGAGGGGCAGGAGGAATTCTGTAAAATCTGATCAGCGGTAGTATTAGGTCACTGGGAAAGCCATGATGAGTTTTTCTATGTTTCTATTCAAAAATGTGTCGTAATTTCCCTATGACCCAGTAGTTGGGGAAATGAGGGAAGCTCACCCACGACACAGCTGCACATATGACTGGAGCATGACCACGCCGTTGGCAGGGTGTGTGCTGTGTAGGCCAATATTGGGGTAATTCAGTGTTAAACCTGAGAAAGCCTCTTACTGTTTCGGAGGGGGAGACAGAGAAGGCTGTGCAGCAAATACTGCCATTGGCAAGAGTATATCTGTGTTCATTTTACTATACTTTCAGCTTTTTGGTAGAATTGAACATTGTTGAAATAATATGTTGAGGAAAAAGAGACATAATTTTTAGGAAGAACAGACTTGAAAGGCCTAACCACTCAAAGCACTGACTCCAGAAGAGTGAAAATTGGTGTAAAACAAATAAACCAAAGGGACACTTGGGTAAAGAAGGTCAGGATTTGAATATGGGGCATGAAAGGGAGTAGGATAATACTGTTGAATAGAAGTATTATCTTTGCAAAACAGCATAGAGAGAAATAAGATTATTAATCTTTAACTTAAAAATTAAAGAACTTTGGGACCAGCAGTTGGTGTAATGGCTATGTTGCTGGACTCCCAAGTAGTTGACTATGGTTCAAGTCCCGGACCCAGTGGCTTAAACTCACGCCGGGTGTTTGTGCATGCCCAACATCCCAAGAGAAGAATGGAGAAGAAGGGATTGCGGCGTGGCTATACCCCCCCCCCCCCCGGGGGGAGGGGTGATTTCTCACTTTCTGTCTCTCGTCTGTCTCTTTCTGATGAGCACACGTGTCCTATAGCAAAAAATCTCTCTCTCAAAAAAAAGTTAACTTTAAGACATATTTTTCACAGAGTTCTGTTTTAACTGATAATCTGCTCTATGCAGGACACTGCAAAGAGCCTGCCCTTATAATACAGCTAGGAGTTTTGCATATTCTTAGCCAACTCTAATGCCAGGCAGCTTTTGTTATAGTGCATTGGGGGTACAGAGGAGAAGACTGTTTTCAAGTGGCAGAGCCTATTTACTCTGCCCAGCAGCCTGTAAAGTCAGGTACAGGTAGGGAAGAGATGTGGAGAGCCTTAGCAGCTTCCTCATGCCGTTGGCTGCTGGGTGGCCGGACTGAGGTTCAGGCGCAGTTGTCAGCTCTGGCCGCTTGCTCTCTTTTTATGAAGCCACAGTCTTCAGTTAGGACCCCCCCCCCCCCCCCCCCCACAGGCCCTTGTCTGATTCCGATTACTTCCTGAGGGCTTCAGCATTTTAATGCCATAGTCAGATTAAGTTTCTAGCCTCATAATACCTTACAATGGGGATTAAATTTTAACATGAGTTTTGGGGACATTCAAACCATGGTAAGGCCCAAGACACCTTGTCTCTAGCAGTTGAGAAGAGCAGTTGAATATTGAGGTTAGAATATGAATAAGAATAAGATGATGTAGGGCCTTGTAGGCCATGATAAGGAATTTGAATTTTATTTTAAATGAAAAGGCAAGTTTTTTTAAAAAAAGTCATTATTATTATTTCTTCTATGACAAACTGAGAGACAGGCACCCCAGCAGGGTACCCATGCCATGACCCAGCTGCAGTCTGAGCCCACTCACATCACAGACATGATGTGTGGGCCCCCAGTGTGCTCAGTGAGGTCCCAGCCTGCAAATTAAGGTCCTTTTCCTTCCGATGTGTTACCACTGCGCCACTGCCTGGCCCCTGTTGAAGGGTTTAAAGCAAAAGACTACAGTTCTTTGATTTGCATTTCTTATAGATTCTCTCTGGTTACATAGAGAATGGATTAGAGAGAAGCAGGAGAGAAAGTAGGAGGTTGTTTTAGTCATCTAGCAGGAAACAAGTATGTGTGGGCTCAGGGCATGCCCATCATGAAGATGGAAAAAGAGAGCAGACGTCAGACTAAAGAGCCTTCACCTGAATGGATTAAAAATGGGCCAGGAGGGGAGGAGAAGGGGGAGGAGGATCAAGGATTCCTGGCTTTATAGCTTGAGTGACTATTTGATAGGTCCCATTTTCTGACATGTTTATGGCTAGGAGAGGAAGGAATTTTAGAATTGCTAGAAAATGTATTTGTGTTTTGAACTTGTTTAGAGTCTTCCTTCTTTTCTTTTCTTCTTTCTTTTTTCTTTTCTTTTCTTTTCTTTTCTTTTCTTTTCTTTTCTTTTCTTTTCTTTCTTTTCTTTCTTTTCTTTTCTTTTCTTTCTTTCTTTCTTTCTTTGTTTCTTTCTCTCTCTCTCTCTCTCTCTCTCTCTTTCTCTCTCTCTTTCTCTCTCTCTCTCTTTCTCTCTTAGGGACAGAGTGAGAGAGAGAAGAAAAATGAGAAAGCTCTGGAACTCAAACCTCAGTCAACCTTGTAGGAGTCCAGCACCATGCCACCTTTGGGTCTGTGTTTTAAACTTTTTAAAGCCCGAGAGTCCTTGGCCCAGCCTGCTGGCACAGTCAATACCATGCTAAGCTGTGATGCTGGAAGCCATGGCCAACCAGGGATCCTGCGCCAAGTGGACACGAAACACCATGGGCATGCGTGGATGTCCAAGATAGCAACAAGCTGGAGCACTGGAAAGGAGCTGACAGTGTGATGAGACCTCATCAAGATCTCTCTCTCTCTCTCTCTTTCTCACTCTTTCATGCACTATCATGAATAAAATAAACATAACTTAAAAAACCAAAAAGTCTGATCTGAAAGTCCTGTTGGATAGCCAGGGGGACTTAGCCCTGATGAACCCCCACAATTAGTGGTCAAGTGGAAGAGTAAATGCTAAAAAAGAAATGAGAAAACATTCTACAAATTGGAAATAGAAGGGGCACTTTCTCAAGAACAACATGTGGTTGCTGAATAGAAAGTTGCAGAGAAATTAAACTGGGTGAGGATAGAAAAGTGTCCAATGGTCTTGCAACATGGAGATCAGTGTTAGGGGCAGCGATGACTAGAATATCTGTTAGACAAATGCCCAGAATAAACAGTTTCCAGAAAATAAAACACAGGAAATGGAAATGTGGGAAAATGTTCAGCATTCCTGTTAATCAAAGAAATGTAAGCCTTAACAATCCTGTTAATTTTTGTTTATAAAATTAGCAAATCTGTGGGGTTGTTGGAAAAATCATGACACATTTTTGCGTGGGAAAATAGCAAAATACGTTAGGACTTTTCCAACAACCTGATAGAAACATAAAATAGGTGTACTAAAAAACCGTTGGCGTAGGGCCAGCCCATGGCCTCCTGGTTAAGGTGGCTGGATCCCACATGGCCAACTGTGGTTGGAGTCCCAGACTTAGCAGTTAGAAAAACATGCTAGGCGTGTGTGTGCTTGCTCAAAATCCTGAATGGGAGAGGGGATTATGGAGTGACCATGCCCTGCTGAGGGGGAGAGGTGCTTTCTCACTTTCTCTTTCAGTTTGTTTTTCTGTCTTTTCCCAGAAGACGCACTCATCCTCTGGCAAATTTTTTAAAAAGAAATTATTGTTATAAATATTTATAACTAGTACCTTGTCTGAAGCCAGCAGAGTGTTTAAAAAGAGACCTTTTTGCACCAGAGCCATCTATAGTCTGAATTTTTTTTTTTTTTGAAGAGGTTTTTGCTATAGGGCGTGTGCGCTCACCAGAAAGACAGAGAGAGACAGAGACAGAAAGCAAGAAATCAGCCCCCAGGGGGGATGGCCACACACGCACATGCGCCCGGCGTGAGTTTAAGCCACCGGGTCTGGGACTCGAACCGCGGTCAACTACATAGGAGTCCAGCGACATAGCCATTATGCTAACTGCTGGTCTCTATAGTCTGAATTCTAATATGCAGCCTCTAGTCTTTGTTTAGTGAATATTCTTTATACTATCAACAGTATGTTTAAAACTCAGCTTTATCTGACATCAGTCTTAACATTTTTGTTTTACTCTGAGCAATAACTATTCCCATGTATTATGTTTTCTACTTTGCTCAAGACGACAGTAAAAATAATTAGGTTATTTATATTGTTTCTATTTTTGGGAAGTAAATTTTTTGAATTGGAATAATTTTCATACTTTTGCTTTATAAGATGACAAATGCAAATTTAGTTTAAATTAAGTTTATTTTAGCTTATTGATTTTAAGTCTGCATGTGTTTACACAAAATATTTGTTTTTGTGTTTTAGATGGCAAGACTATTTTATCATAAACCCCAGTTTGCAATTTTGGATGAGTGCACAAGTGCAGTTAGTGTGGATGTGGAAGGGTACATCTACAGTCATTGTCGAAAGGTAAGTATGACAGGTTCTCAGTCTGAGGGGCTGAGTCCCCCTTCCCATTAACTCTGTGTCCAACCAAATATCTAATCAGATTTACTGAGTAACAACATTACTATTAAAGGACATCTTGCTTTAAATTGGTAATTAATAGATGAATAAAGAAAAAGTATGATACATCCTTTCTCTATATAATTTTCTTTAGCCATTTCTTTTCTTTTTTTAAAAGAATTATTTTTATTTAACTTTATTTATTTATTTTAATTTGACCAGAGAGGGACAGAGTGAAAGCATGAGAGAGAGAGCAAGAGGGAGAGTGAGAAAGCAAGCCTCCAGGTCTGAGGATGGCCATGTGGGAGTCCAGCGCCCATAACCACCACCTGCTGGCATCTTCTTTACCATCTTCTTTAGCCACTTCTTAGATATGAAATAGAATCTATTTAAATTTATTTTTCTTTTACCTCATCAATTAATAAATCGATCTCTTAAAATTTTTATTCCATTACCTTTACCTAAATGTAATTTGTATTTTTTATCAAGAAAACTTAACAATAATCTTGAGCAGTTTTTAATTTATTTATTTTATTCTCTGACTTAAAATATTTTACTGAAGAATCTTTTACTTTATTTTTAAAGAATTACTTTATTTAACTTTATTTTAAATTTAAAAAATTTTTTTTGTTTTTAATTAATTTACATTCATTCACTGAGCATTGTCACAGCATACAAAATGTGATTTCCCATCCAGAATATGCTGTATAGTGGCTTAATCATACATGTTATCATCAATAATTTTCCATTTCTAGTTTCACACACACACACACACACACACACACACACACACATGTATGTGTATGTATGTGTGTGTATATATATATATATACATATATATATATATATATGTATATATATATATATACACATATATATTCCCCTTATTTCTCACCCTCTGCTATTTCCTATACTATCTCAGGTGTCCACAGTTGTATTCCATTCCTTTTTTCCCCCACATTTTATTGATTCACAAAATTTTTTAAGTAATGTAACTACTTTCAATAGCAAGCTCAGCTGATATATACATATCTATGAATACATGTCTGACTTAAGGCATGAAATTCTTAGTAGAATGAATATACTATAAGGTAACATCTAGCTGATACTATATAGTTTACTGTGGTCATTAATTATGTATTTTTTACTTTTTTTAATGTTAAGAAAAGCGGTTTTAGCTTTAATAAATCAAAGAAATGCTAAGAAACTATGATTAAAACTTAAAGCCAGGAAACAGGTTGGGATTCTGTTCAAATAGTAGGTCCATGAACCTATCGGCAGCTCAAGACAGGACAAAAATCCTTAAAACTAGAAAACAAAGCCTACAAGAAAATCAGCAATGTTTTAGTCAAAAGTCATAAAATTCTATTTCCCCAGTTCAGTCTCATGTATTTAATCTATTTTCTGTTGTGGTTCGATTTTCCCAGTTAAATTCTGGGATATAATATTCAGCTCCAGACTTGTCCCCATGATTAAGTTGGCCATTTTCCTAGTTTTTGAACTCTTATTTCTGTGTGTCTGTATTTAATTTTCCTGGTATAGCACTCTCTGCAGAACCTCTTAGAGATCTGGTCTCATGTTGGTAAAGTCTTTCAGGTTTTGTTTATCTGAGAATGTTCTTGTCTTGTCTTCACGTATGAAGGACAGTCTTGCTGGGTACGGTATTCTCGGTTGAGATTGCTTTTCCCTTAATACTTTGAATATATTTTTTCCCATTTTTTCCTCATTCACGTTGTTTCTGATAAGAGATCTGCTATTAGCTTGATGGGATATCCTTTGTAGGTAACTTGCTGTTTCTCTCTTGCCAATCTTAGTATCTTGTCGTTGTGGTTTTGGTCAATTTGGCTATAATATGTCTTGGAGAAGATCTTCTTGGGTTGATTCTATTTGGCGTCCTTTGTATTTCTTGGGACTGTATCTTTGAGTGCCTCTCTAGGTTTGGAAAGTTTTCTTTCAGGGTTTCATGAAATAGATTGTCAATGCCCTTATGAGTCTCTTCCCCTTCTGGAATGCCAATTATCTGGATGTTTGGACGTTTGATGGTATTTAGTATTTCTCATTTTGGGGCAGTTTTGGGTGGCAATTTTCTCACTCTTCATGGTGGATTTTTCTAGGCCAGTGATTCTGTCTTCTACATCTGAGATTCGATTTTCGGTATAGTCTAGTCTGCTTTTAATACTTTCAAGGGAGGTTTTGACTTCCTGTATTATAGCCTTCACCCCTAACAGGTCCATTTGATTATTTTTTAAAGTGTGTATTTCCTCTTTTAGATCTTGCAAGAATTTCCTCACCTCCTGAAGCTCGTCAGCTTCTTTCCCCTGCCTCTTTGGCAGTTCATTGTCTTTTCTCTTTGATCTCTGCAAGCTTTGTCACCATGAAAATTATAAATTCTATATCTGACATTTCCATGAATTTCATCGTACTGTCTGAGGCTGAAGAGGAATTAATTATTTTTCCTTGGAGGAGAAGTATTTTCTTGTTTTTCCATATTTCTTGTGACCCTGCGGTGATTTCTAGTCATCTGATCGTGCGTTTCTTTCTAATTTTTGAAGTTCAATCTGAGTGTTCAGAGGCACGCAGGAGGAGGTGATCTGCAATCTCTTCCGTTCTGTTTTCACTCTTTGTGCGTCAGAATCAGTGGGAAAAGAGGAATATTCTGACCCTAATTGTATTCAGATGTTTAGATTCTGTTCACTTGCACCTGTCTACACACTTGGTGTGTAGGAGTAGAAGTGAGTGAGGGAGATGTTTCAGCAGAAGATCTTCATTCTAAGTCTCTGAAAACAATATTTCACAGCTGAAGCTCAGGATCCATGTGGGGACTATTTATTTATTTCTAATTTGACCAGAGAGGGACAGAATGAGCGAGAGAGAGACAGAGACAGAGAGAGAAAGTGAGAAAGCAAGCCGCCAGGTCTGGGACTCAAACCATGGTCGGCCATGTGGGAGTCCAGTGTCCTTTCCAACATGCCACCTGTTGGCCCATAAAGCATCTTATAGTAGCTAAGTAAGTCTGAGGCTGTTTATGTTGGTTCCATTCTATACATAATGATTCAATAGTCTCATGTTTTTAGAGTTTATTTATTCATTTCTTCTATGAATGAGAGCAACAGAGACAGCATTCCCAAGAGGGTCTTGATGCCAGGATGCACCCCTCAGCTTCAGGCAGTCCTAGATCATGAGCACATTTGTGCCAGGTATATTCAGAGGCTCTGGTCACGAACCTGGAGCCTTACCTTGTGGGTCAGCCTGGTGGAGTACCATGTTTTTCCTACTGTGCTACGATCTAGCCCCTCTTTTTTTTCTCTCTCTCTCTTCAATCCTTTGAGGAATTGTTAGCATTGTCTATACTATTACTAGATTTTGAAAACAAGAATAATATATCTTGTCTCATAGTTTCTATGTAAGTAAATGAGGAATGGGAGTATTTTAACTTTTTATACCTGTTCTTTAGATGTTTGCAGTAAGTATAAGAAGTCGTGTGTGTGTGTGTGTGTGTGTGTGTGTGTGTGTATGTGTGTGTATGCATGCATAATGAATTTTTACTGCTCAGAGTGTGGCCCTGGATCAGCAACACCAGCATCACCTGAGAGTTTGTGGAAAGGCAGAATTTCAAGCACTTCTAAGTCAGAACCTGCATTTCAGCAAAATTTCCCAGTAATTCAAATATATCTTAAAGTTTGAACAGCATTAGTGTAATGATGAAAGAAAAAATTTTTTACATTTATCTTTCTAGGAAGATTTTAACTACTGATATTATTTCTTTAATGGTGTATTTTCTATTCTTGAGTCAATTTTGTTCACTAATAATTTTAATACACTTTTGTAACCAATTTTAGATTCATAGCTGTTAGAATGTAGTATTCTGTTGTACATAAAACCATGTGGTCTGTATTTGATCAGCAATTAGGTCTTTTTGTTTATAATTTCAACTGTGTGATTTCCTTATATCAGTAATTGTAGATTACAGATTCCTACGAGAGATTCTATAAGTTCTCTAAAACATAGAATCCATTTAAAGGGAAAAAAAAATATGGGGCTCAAGAAATAAATGATATGGGAACCAGCAGTTGGCGTAATGGCTATGTCGCTGGACTCCCACATAGTCAACCGCGGTTCGCGTCCCGGACCCGGTGGCTTAAAAAAACTCACGCCGGGTGCATGTGCGTGCGTGCCCAGGATCCCAAGAAGAGAATGGAGGAGAAGGGATAGCGGCGTGACCATCCCCCCTGGGGGGTGATTTCTCGCTTTCTGTCTCTATGTCTCTGTCTGTCTGTCTGGCGAGCGCACGTGCCCTATAGCGAAAAACCTCTCCCCCCAAAAAAAATAAAATAAAATAAAATTTAAAAAAAGAAATAAATGATATGAAGTGATATTTCTATAGTAGTACGTAAACATAAGCATAAAATGAGATGTGACCTCCTTAAACTTAGAGCTCTTTCACAGCTACAAAACCAATATAAATTTACAATTAAGTACAGACTATGGTTACAATTTCAATTTTGTTCTGTTAAAGAGATCTGTTGTACTGTTTTGGTCTTCCTGTTTGGGATTTAATTATGGAAAGATAATCTGAGAGACAGATCTTGTAGTATGAATTTTGTTTTTGTATTTTGACTTAAGTAATTCTAATACAAAGATTGCCTGTAGTAAGTAGAGATCTAATCCAGTTATTGCAGAATCATGAACAGATAAGTAGTACCTGAAATGAGCTTTCAAAGTCGGATAGTGTTGTATGGTTGAAACATGTGTTTTATTAATACTGATAATATACTTATTTTATCATGCAGTTCTTTATTGGTTTGGGAACTTTCTCACAAGGCAGCCAAACTTAGAACTGTTTAAAAGTTTTAAGTAATATCATGTAAATACAGATGTGGGCATGCAAATCTCATGGTAGAAGTGATCCAGAAGATATTTATGTTAATTTTTAGAAGATTATTATTAAAATTAAAATAAAATTTAGAAATTATGGTGAAAATTTCCTGGTACTCTACTCATATATCTGTCAGCCTTCATAAACCCATTTTGAGAAAGTTTCAAAACAGTGGGGTTTCTCAGCCTTCGTGCCATTGATATTTGGCAGGTTAGTTCTTAGGTGGGTGGTGTGTGGTGCATGGGCACTGTCCCGTGCCTGGCGGGATATCTGGCAGCGCTCGCTTCTTCCCCTCTCCCCATGGGACTCAGTAGCGCTTTCAGTTGTGACAGCCAAAAAATGTCTCCAGACATTGCCAAAAACCCCCTGAAGGATGAAATCACACCCCAGTTGAGAGCCTCTACAGTTACATTCACTAGTGTTTTTCTGAAAATAATTACAGATGTATAAATCCTTATTCACAATCAGAAATCCGGAAAGCTTGCAAAACCAATGGATTTTTCATCCTTTTGTAGCAAGCTCACTGGATACTAAAACTGGGCTAAACTAATAGAAGATCATGAAATGCCACTTGTCTCCTTTAATGTCAGTGTCCATATCTAGGTACAGAAACATTCATGTATTGTTACAGATTTCTGCTCCAGAACACTTTGAAGGTGTTAAATAATACATTTCCAAAATCTGGCTTTCTACACACATTTCAGAACAAGAGTTCCCAGTAAGAGATTATCACCTCGTGTTTGAGAAGCAAGTTGAGTATGGACAGTGCTATATTGATTTTAGTTTTCCTAATTTTGATCATTTCCTATTTTGATGATTCTCATATGCACATATTGTTCACAGTAAAGTAACAAATGTACTAGGAGATATATTTTCTGCTGAAAACAACATAATACGTAATGCCAGTACCTGTTAGTGTTTATCATTGTACATGGTTGATAGCCCAGAACTTCTATGACCATATTTGTAATTCTTTTTCTTTGATGTTGATTTGTAACTGGACACTGAAGACCATCATCCTACCTGAACAGTTTATATAGATGAGTTTAATTTATGATTTCTTCTTATTGACAACCACCTAAATCATTTTCTTTGTATTAGGTTGGCATCACCCTCTTCACTGTGTCACATAGAAAATCTCTTTGGAAACACCACGAGGTTTGTATGTCTTCCATTGAATGTACAGAGGAAGTTCGTTCTCTTTAAATATGTGAATTCAGGTGAACATGGTTTTAGATTTCATGGTGTTTATTCCCCTATAAACCTTAAGGAAAAAAGGTGATTTCATTGCAGTTATGTATAGTAAAATAGAATCCACTGAAATATTATGGTAGTTGTCAGTTTTTAAAACTATAGTGTATATAAACAATTCCTTGTTATGTATGACAGATATTAAAGAACCAGGTAGTGGTTCTCCAGTTTCATAAATGACTGTTACAGAATACTGACTAAAATTTGTATAATCTTATCACAGATAGAGCTAAGTAAACCTTTTCTTTTTCTTTTTTTTTTTTTGGGGGGGGGAAGGTTTTTGCTATACGGTGCGTGCACTCACCAGAAAGACAGAGAGAGACAGAAAGTGAGAAATCAACCCCCAGGGGGGATGACCACACCGCAACCCCTTCTCCTCCATTCTCCTCTCAGGATCTTGGGCATGCACGCACATGCGCCCGGTGTGAGTTTAAGCCACTGGGTCTGGGACTCAGACCGCGGTTGGCTACATGGGAGTCCAGCAACATAGCCATTACACTAACGGCTGGTCCCAGTAAACTTTTTCTTATCGTCCATTATTGACAGAAAGATAAAAAGTCTAAAGAAGAATGTGAGGCAAAAAACGTAGGAGCATTTTTTGTAAAAGTCAGGACTGCAAGGGGGAATTGAATAAAGTCAGTTATGTTTAGTGTTGCATTGTAATAAAATGAGATTCAGTAGGTAGTCACTAGGATTTATACAGATATTATAGAGAGGTTTACATCAGTACAGAAGTATTATTTTCTCTGGGACTCAAGACGTGCCAGTCTCACCATGGCAGTTCTTTTCAACTCTTATTTTCTTTCTTTTTGCTTTAGGGCACATGCACTTGCCAGAGAGAGGGAGAAAGAGAGAGAGGGAAAATGAGAAATCACCCCAGGGAAGATGGCGATGCTGCAGTCCTTTCTCTTCCGTTCTCCTCTTGGGATTTCGGGCACAGACACACCCAGTGTGATTTCCAAGCTGCCACATCTTGGACTCGAATGACAAAGTTGGCCATGTGGGATCTAGCTACTCACTACCACACCACTAGCTGGCCCGTCTTTTCAACTCTTAATAAAATGCCCCAAATCTGAAAGTAAACACAGTTAAATTCCTTTTTTTTTTTTCTTTCCCTCTTTCCTTTTCCCTCTTCTTTTTTCATTTCTTCTTCCTGTTTGTCTTTCCTAAATAATATGAAAACTTTAGATAAAAGAAAGGACTTAGGAAAATTTCGATCAATTGCGGGGGTGTCTTATCCCACAAAACATTAATACTTGTCTGGCTGAGCACTTTTTCCCCAGGGCCTGGGCTAGGTGTCCGAGGAAGGCAGGATACTCTTTCCGCTCAGGACGTCGTGGGTTAGATGGAGGTGTGAACGGGTAAAGTGAAGCGCGTAGGAATGCAGTCAGAAAGCCTGGCTTCGGGAGCACTGTTCTTGCCTTGGTGTGTTCCTTTATAACAAAGTCGATGCAGTTTTGCATTGACAAACTACGTCGTGACTTTTCCAGCTACCCAGTATAATGAAATTCTGTATAGCTCTGTGACTTTAAAATGAGCTTTTACTATTTTATGGCATACTATAATTTGTCTATTTTTCATGAATTGAATGAGAAATTGAATAACTAGAAACCAAAGCAGTTAAAATATACCCAAGTCCTTGTGTTTTCTCAGAAGCTCGTACATTACAGCCGTAGGATAATGAGTAGACTTGGGTTCCATCGTCCTCCCTTGGAGGTCTAAGCAAGCAGCAAAACAGCCATCAGGCGGCGATATGTGAGGGAAGGGGATGCGAAGAACGGAACATAGGGGCCAGAACAGCTGAGAAATAGCAGTACAGAAAATGGAAGTGCACATTTTTTTTCTGTAAATGAAAAGGCATTAAGTAAAAGCAGAAGGCTTCATGACTGCTGCTCTCAGTAGCTGGAGGATGGGATATGAAGGCATGTGACACGGCTCCTTTCCACCTCTGCTAAATCAAAGCAAAATAGAACGAAACACCTGCAGTTAGAGCTTCTGAACTGACCTAGAAAATCACCTGAAGGAAAGAAAATCTGCCCTGTCTAGCAGTTCAGCCTACTGGTACCTCAGGTCTTGGTCATGGAGTTACAGATGCATTCTAGTCTACAGATTTGGTTCCCTACAAATAATGAGGAGGCCTGTATTTTAGTTCTTAGAAAAGAAAATGCGGGACCAGCAGTTAGCATAATGGCTATGTCGCTGGACTCCCATGTAGTCGACCACGGTTCGCATCCCGGACCCGGTGGCTTAAAAACTCACGCCGGACGTATGTGCATGCGTGCCCAAGATCCCGAGAGTGGAGGAGAAGGGATTGCCACGTGGCCATTCCCCCCTGGGGGGTGATTTCTCGCTTTCTGTCTCTCTGTCTCTCTGTCTTTCTGGCGAGCGCATGCGTCCTATAGCAAAAACCTCTAAAAAAAATAATAATAAATAAAGGAAAATGCTGTATTCACTCATACTTACTGATTTTTTTTCCTTCCCCTTCCCCATAGTTCTACCTGCATATGGATGGCCGAGGCAATTATGAATTCAAACAGATAACAGAAGATACAGTTGAGTTTGGCTCTTAGAAAAATCAGAGAACTGTACCTCCTTCAATGAAACAATTACAGAATACTTAGAAATACAAATTAATTGTAAAATAAAGTTGACCTTGTTTTTTTTGAAAAACAAAGCAACAAATTAACTAGATACAGAATAATCAAGAACAAGCTGTTAAAACATTTAATATTATATAGGATATTGCTAATTGTGTATATGTTGGTTTAATTATTAATATGTACTAAGAATGTCCTTATTCTTGTGGTTAAAAACCTGCCTAAATTAAATTGGGCTTAAATCAGTGTAACCTGATTCATCCTGGGATGTAAACCATTTGAAGTCAGCTAATTTGACTTTTATGGCTCTTAACTTTTCCTTCAATGAAGAACCCTATTTAAAAGTAGGGTCATCATTTGTCCTGTTCTAACCAGATAGTCTTGAAGTCTGTTTTCTTGTGCCGCGTGGTAGTGGGAAGCGAATCATAATGCATTAGTAAAATACGACACCATGCATAATCGTGTGCACTGCACAGTAGCAGATTTCTTTAGTTGCCACAGTTATACTCATCCCTCGTATATGTCTTGGGGTACATTTAACTCCAGGAAAGTCATTTTGATTTCTCTAGACAATAAATGTGCCCCTCTCCACCTACAGTATTGAGTTGTTTTGAGGGTTCTTTGTAATGATGTTCCAAAGTGTATGTGCAGTCTTATAAGGGGTGCTTGCTACGTGTCGCTCCTAATCTTCCCAACGTTCGGGGTATTGAAACACAAAGTCCTTCTATGTCAAGTTCAGTGTCTTACAAGAATTGAGATTTTTAAAGAAGCAGACAGATCTGTGTATGTCAGAAGCCCCGTCGTCGGAAGTATGGTGGCTACATAGGGTTAACTCCAGACAAGCCGCAGGAATGCACTACCTGAAGTCACGCGCTGAGTGTGCAATGCTATCACTGTCTTTGACTGTGACTTTATGTTGTAAAACTATTACGCACATGGGTGAATTGTGTTTCCGAGGCACTGATTTATCTCTGTGAATGTTGAGTAGCTTTTTTATATTTGGGTTATTGAACTATCCTAAGAAAACTCTATTTCAGCCCACTGAACCACCATTAATGGCTATGTGTATTTGCACAAAGAGAACTGAAACTGAAAATAATCAATAAGCTATATATAAAATCAGTTTTATCAAACTGGTATTCAAAAAGGGGCATTTTGTATTCTTGTTTTCTGCGTAACTAGTTTTGTTTTTTTGCAAATTAACTACAAGAATCACTGGCTACCGAAGCAAACTTGATATACTGATTCCATAATATGTAACATTCGATTTTTACCACTTCTCTTTAGCAGACTTGTATACTTCTTTTCTGTTCAGATTAAAAAAAAAAATCAGATCCCCTATACAACCTTTGTTTGTTCTTTTTTATTCTGGTATCTGAATACCAAGTAGTTCATATTTCATTTATAAAGTACATTTAGTCTTACTTGAAAAATACAGAAATAAATTCCTTGAGAAAATACTTAGCGGGACCAGCAGTTGGCGTAATGGCTATGTCACTGTACTCCCACGTAGTCGACCGCAGTTTGCGTCCCAGACCCGGTGTCTTAAAACTCACGCCGGGCGCGTGTGCGTGTATGCCCAAGATCCCGAGAGGAGAATGGAGGAGAAGGGATTGCGGCGTGGCCATTGCCCCTGGGGGGTGATTTCTCGCTTTCTGTCTCTCTCTGTCTTTCTGGTGAGCACATGCACCCTATAGCAAAATCCTCTCCAAAAAATAAAGAAGGAAAGTACTTAGCGTCCAGTGCCTCTCTAACAAGTTTTGTCAGAGGTGATTTTTTTTTTGGGGGGGGGGGAGGATTTTTGGCATGTGCTTGCTGGAGACGGAAGGGGAGGGGAGGGGAGGGAAGGAAAGGAAGGGAAGGGAAGGGAAGAGAAAGGAGGAAGGCAGGAAGGCAACAAAGGAGGAAGGAAGGAAAGAGAAGTCACCCCAAGGGGGAATGGCCACACCACAATCCCTTCTCCTCTAGGTCCCTCCTTGGACTTTGGGCACATGCACGCACACACACGTGTGGTGTGCACCATGTCTGAGAATCAGACTGCGCAGTCGGCCATGTGGGATCCAGCACTTTAACCATCGTGCCACCTGCTACTGCTGCAAATGCAGTTTTTTTTTTTTTTTTGGAGAGGTTTTCGCTATAGGGCTCGTGCGCTCGCCAGACAGAGAGAGACAGAGAGACGGAAAGCGAAAAATCACCCCCCAGGGGGGATGGTCACACCGCAATCCCTTCTCCTCGGGATCTTGGGCACGCACGCACACACACGCGCCCAGCGTGAGTTTTAAGCCACTGGGTCTGGGACGCGAACCGCGGTCGACTACGTGGGAGTCCAGCGACATAGCCATTACGCTAACTGCTGGTTCCCCGCAAATGCAGGTTTTAACTGAATGATCTCTCTCTCAGAAAAGCTAAGTGAACTCTTCAGTGTACATCACAAATACTACCAAGTGGCCAGAAAACCTTAAATGATGTTACTAGTCCTGGGGGATCAGTAGTTGGTGTAATGGCTGTGTCGCTGGACTCCCATGTAGTTGACCTCGGTTTGAGTCCCGGGTCTGGTGGCCTAAGCCGAGGCTGGGTGTGTGTGCGTGCGTGCCCAAGATTCTGAGAGGAGAATGGAGGAGTAGAAATTGCAGTGTGACCATCCCCCTGGGGGGTGATTTTCCACTTTCTGTCTCTCTTTCTGGCAAGCGCACGTGCCCTATAGCAAAAACCTCAAAAAAATTTAAAAAGAAAAAAAGATGTTACCAGTCCTGGACGATTTTAAGACATGGGCAAAGTTTCAGATTTTCAGATTTCTGGGTTACCTTAAACCCAGAAATATAGCAGTATTCTCCTAGCTGCCTCCTAAGTCCTTAGGTAATGGAGTCTTGCCATTAAAAAAAAAATGGAGGCACTAGCAGTTAGTGTAGTGGCTATGTCGCTGGATTCCCATGTAGTCGACTGCGTTTCGAGTCCCGGACCTGGTGGCTTAAACTCACACTGGGCGTGCGTGTGGGCGTGCGTGCTCAAGATCGCGAGAGGAAGTTGGAGGAAAAGGGATTACAGCGTGGCCATCCCCCCAGGGGGTGGTTTTTTTCTGCCTGTGGGTCTCTGTCTTTCTGGCAAGCACACGTGCCCTATAGCAATCAATCAATCAATCAATCAATCAATCAATCAATAAAAAAACAAACTCCAAAAAAGGTTTCGGCGTTAGGGTTAGGGTTAGGGTTAGGGTTAGGCTTACGGAAGGGTTCCGGTTAGGGTTAGATTTAGGTTTAGGATTAAGGGTCAGGAGTGAGGATTAGGTTTAGGGTTTGGGTCTGGGCTACAGTTTCGGTTGGTGTTATGGTTAGGGCCAGGAGTTAGGGTTAGGTTTAGTGGTTAGGGCTAGGGTTAGGGTTTGGTTCTGGTTACAGGAGGGTGAGTGTTAGGGTTAAATTTAGGTTTAGGGCGAGGGGTAGGGGTGAGGGTTAGGGTTTGGGTCTGGGCCTAGGCTTAAGTTTGGGTGAAGGGTTACAGTCAGGTTTAGGGGGTCAGGGTTAGGGTTGGGGTTACGGTAGGGTTAGGGTTAGGGGTGAGTGTTAGGGTCAGGGTTGGTGTTTGGGTTAGGGTTATGGTCAGGGTTAGTGGTTAGTTTAGGGTTTGGGGCTAGGGTTAGGGTTACAGTTAAGGTTACGGTAGGGTGAGTGTTATGTTTATATTTAGGGTCAGGGCTAGGGTTAGGGGTGAGGGTTAGGGTTAGTTTTTGGGTTAGGTTGACGGCTTTGTTTAGCATTATGGGTAGGGTTAGGTGTTAGGGTTCGGTTTCAGCGTTAGGGTTTGGGTTACGGTTAGGGTTAGATTTCGGTTTAGGATTAGGGTCAGGGGTGAGGATTGGGGTTCAGGTTTGGGCTACAGTTTTGGTTAGTGTTACAGTTAGGGCCAGGAGTTAGGGTTAGGTTTAGTGGTTAGGGTTCAGGTTCTGGTTACAGGAGGATGAGTGTTAGGGTAAAATTTAGGTTTAGGGCAAGGGGTAGGGGTGAGGGTTAAGTTTAGGGTTAGGGTCTGGGCTAGGCTTCAGTTTGGGTGAAGGGGTATGGTTAGGTTTAGGGATCAGGGTTAGGGTTGGGCGATAGGGTCAGGGTTACGGTTAGGGTTACGGTAGGGTTAGGGTTATTGTTAGATTGAAGTTTAGTGTTAGGGGTGAATGTTAGGGTAAGGTTTGGGGTTTGGGTTAGGATTTGGGTTAGGGTTATGGTCAGGGTTAGGGGTTAGGTTTAAGGTTAGTGGCTGGGGTTAGGGTTACGGTAGGGTGAGTGTTATGGTTAGATTTAGGGTCAGGGCTAGGGTTAGGGGTGAGGGTTAGGGTTAGTTTTCTGGTTAGGTTGACAGTTTTGGTTAGCGTTACGGGTAGGGTTAGGTGTTAGGGTTGGGTTTCAGTGTTATGGTTAGGCTTATGGTAGGGTTACAGTTAGGGATATATTTAAGTTTAGGATTAGGGTTAGGGGTGAGGATTAGGGTTCGGGTTAGGGCTACGGTTTTGGTTAGTGTTACGGTCAGGCCAGGAGTTAGGGTTAGGTTTAGTGGTTAGGGCTAGAGTTAGGGTTTGGGTTCTGGTTACAGGAGGGTGAGTGTTAGGGTTAAATTTAGGTTTAGGGTGTGGGGTAGGGGTGAGGATTAAAGTTAGGGTTAGGGTCTGGGGTAGGCTTCAGTTTGGGTGAAGGGGTACGGATAGGTTTAGGGGTCAGGGTTAGGGTTGGGCGATAGGGTCTGGGTTAGGATTACGGTAGGGTTAGGGTTATGGTTAGATTGAGGTTTAGTGTTAGGTGTGAACGTTAGGGTCAGGGTTGGGGTTTGGGTTTAGGGTTTGGTTTAGGTTTATGGTCAGGGTTAGGGGTTAGGTTTAGGGTTATTGACTAGGGTTAGGGTAGGGTGAGTGTTATGGTTAGATTTAGGGTCAGGGCTAGGGTTAGGGGTGAGGGTTAGGGTTAGTTTTTGGGTTAGGTTGACGTTTTTGGTTAGCGTTACGGGTAGGTTTAGGTGTTAGGGTTCGTTTTCGGTGTTAGGGTTAGGATTAGGGTTTGGCTTACAGTAGGGTTATGGTTAGGGTTAGATTTAGGTTTAGGATTAGGGTCAAGGGTGAGGATTAGGCTTAGGGTTCGGGTTTGGGCTACGGTTTCGGTTAGTGTTATGGCCATGAGTTAGGGTTAGGTTTAGTGGTTAGGACTAGATTTAGGGTTCGGGTTCTGGTTACAGGAGGGTGAGTGTTAGGGTTAAATTTATTTAGGGCGAGGGGTAGGGATAAGTGTTAGGGTTAGGATTAGGGTCCGGGCTAGGCTTAAGTTTGGGTGAAGGGTTACGGTTAGGTTTAGGGGTCAGGGTTAGGGTTGGGCACTAGGGTCAGGGTTAGGGTTACGGTAGGGTTAGAGTTAGGGTTAGAATGAGGGTTAGGTTTAGGAGTGAGTGTTATGGTTAGGGTTGGGGTTTGGCTTAGGGTTTGGGTTAGGGTTATGATCAGGGTTAGGGGTTAGGTTTAGGGTTAGGGGCTAGGGTTAGGGTTACAGTTAGGGTTATGGTAGGGTGAGTGCTATGGTTAGATTTAGGGTCAGGGCTAGGGTTAGGGGTGAGGGTTAGGGTTAGTTTTCTGGTTAGGTTGACAGTTTTGGTTATCGTTAAGGGTAGGGTTAGGTGTTAGGGTTCCAAAAACAAAACATTTTGGAATTTAAAAAATTGGTTCTTATCCCCCCTTTTTTTCCTCACTCAACAAATGTTAAAGCACGTTACCATTTGAGGCAAGAGAACCGTCCTGCTGGGGAATCCGTGTCCATTAACATAGTCATGGGTCTAAGGAAGTCTACAATAAAGAAATTAATTGTTTCCAAAACAGGAGCCTCTTTTTCTACATAATTCCTAACATCCTGCACAAACTACCCTGCAGAATGGTTCAATCAGGAGAATGAAGAGTAGGGACTTTCTTCAGTGAGCAGCACTGCCTAGCAGCGTATCACTGGGCTAATCTGCTTCTGCTTTTACATCATGAGCAGAAGGGTCTGCACGCGGCCGTGCCTGTGTGCTGTGCATTAATAAGAACGAAGCATCTCTGGAGCTGGCCTTTGTCCTCTTCCGTGAATGATTGACGTTCGGCTTGCTGTGGTCATATTACAGCTTCTCTAATCATTTTCTTTGAAACATGTTTTAAACCGTACTTGGTTCCTAACTGTAGAGTGACCTTTCTTCTATCAGATGGGATTTACCATTGTTAGTTGTAGGAGATCTTATTGGAGCCCACAGTCAGCTTTCCTTAGTGACGAATCAGAGTGTTTTGGACTTTTCTACATACATTATATACATGTCACATAACAAAAAAATTTGGTACAAAAATTACTTCCTAGGGATAAGCGTTTTTAACTCTTAATTGGAATAATTCTTGTTTAAAAAAATGCTTATATAACTGTTTCTTGATTTAACAGTTTTAGACATTTCCTACCCTCTGTGTTCCTGCCCCATCCTCCGGCAGTAAGTAATTGTACAAACTTCGTGCTTTTACGTGCCATAATGTATGTACAGAAAAAAACACACAAATGTAAGCTTAATGAATTCCTTTGGGGGATCTCTTTTTTAGACAGGGTCTTGGCTATGTTATGTTACCCAGGCCATCAGATCCTCCTTCTGCCTCTGCCTCCTCCAGTCCTGGGATTACAGACACATGCCACTGTGCACGGCTCTTACGGTGGACCAGGAATCGAACCTGCATCTCCCATGTGCTGCCAGCCTTGGAGCATGGTGTCTGAGCAGCAAGTGCTGCTGTGTCTGGGCTGCATGAGTTTAATGAACTTTTAATTAAAGAATAACATTGTCACACTTCAAAATTCTCCCTCATGTCTTCCGATTTTAGCTCCTAATTTCTGTCATATAAATTCGTTTTGCCTGGGGACCAGCAGTTGGCGTGGTGGTTAAGGTGCTGGACACTCCCACATGACTGACCAGGGTTCAAGTCCTGAATCTGGTGGCTTGCTTTCTCACTTCCTCCCTCTCTCATTCTCACCCTCTGTCTCTCTCTGGTCAAATTAAAAAATAAACAAATGAATAAATAAAATAAAATTATTATAAAAAATTCGTTTTGCCTGTGTTTGAACTTCGTACTTGTCATGTACTGTTCTGTGTGTGTGCGGTTGTTTCTGCGGGCAGTGCTGTGACCGACCCACTGACAGTGTGAGAGCACTTTCTTCATTACTGCGTGATAGATGATCCCATGGATAGACGTTCTCCATTTAACTTTTGGTTGGGTGTGTTGTTGGGCTGGATTTTCTTAGGAGCCCTTATGACTACTCCTTATAAACACAGTTACACACGTTTTTTGGTACACACACACATTTTTGGAGTAAAATATGTACTGCCGAAGTTGTGCCATGTTTGCACTCCCACCACAAGTATATGGCGATTTCAGTTTTCCCAGTTGCCAATACCTGGTGTTGCCGGGGGTATTTTTATTTATGTATTCTTAGCCATCCTCAGTAAGTCATCGTGGCATTAGTTGGCATTGCCCTGACGGCTAATGAGATGAACTGCTTCCACGTTAGTTGGCTACTTAGATATCCTCTTTCCTGAAGTGCTCATTTAAAGTCCTTGGGCCCCTTTTAAGATACGTTCTGTTGACAATTCAGAGATTCCTTATATAGTCTGGATGTGAGTCCTTTTTATTACATAAATGTTTAAATAAGTATGAATTAATAGTCATTTCTACAAATAAAGTGGGACATTTTACAATGTTAAAAAGGATGTATCCAACAATAACAGGCACCAATTCTCAGTTTGTACCTAACATAGGTTCAAAATATAACACCTGACAGGACTAAAAGAAAGGAAATGAATTCATAATTTTGAGGGAACATTATGTATCTTGTGCTAGCTGACAAACAGAAAACACACCTATTTTTAACAAGCCAACTTGGCATCGTTGACATATACATCCAGCAAACACAGAAGTCTAATCCCGGAACACGATGGGCCGCTCCACTTACTGAGGCCTTCATTTCCGTCAGTAATATTTCATAGTTTGTTGTGTAGCGGTCTTGCACATCTTTTATTAGCTTTATTGCTAGGCATTTGGTATTTGTGAATTCTAGTATAGATGGCACCTTTTTCACTTTTTTTTTTTTTTGCTATAGGGTGCATGTGCTCGCCAGAAAGACAGAGAGATACAGAGAGACAGAAAGTGAGAAATCACCCCCCAGGGGGGATGGCCACGCAGCAATCCCTTCTCCTCCATTCTCCTCTCAGGATCTTGGGCATGCACGCACAAGCGCCTGGCGTGAGTTTAAGTCACCGGGTCCAGGACGCGAACCTCAGTAGACTACACGGGAGTCCAGCGACACAGCCATTACGCTAACTGCTGGTCCCTACTTTCCATTTTCTAATGGTTGCTACAACATAAAAATGTATGACTTCAGTATATTCACTTTTGTGGCATCTAGTATTTCCAAAGCTGGACCGTGACTATATATACCCCATCGGCCTGCTCTTTCCAGTGTGGAGGTGACCTCTTCCATGGAGAGGTGGGGTCTATGTTCCCTACCCAGAGCCCGTGAGCCTTCCTGACTTCCTGAGGTGGTTACAGATACAAGATCACTAGAGACAATTGTACATGCTTTATTTGGGCAGTGCTTAGCGAAGGAGGCCTCCCACATGCAGTGGCCTGGGGCTACCGCCTGCAAGAGGAATAGGCCAGGGAGCTCCCCGAGGAGGGCTGGAGCCTCTGAGGGCACAGAGGGGTAGTAGCAGTGTGGGGTTTGACCCATGGCTAGCGGTTTCTTAGGGTGTCTAAGTCCCCAAGGTAGGCTCTAATTGGCTAAAAACAGGGTTTGGGGGACCATACTTGAATCAGTTGGATGTGTGAGGATTTGTGGGCGCCACCTGCAGACTTTGGGCGACAGTCTTAGCCTGCTTTGTAGAAGCAAACCGCAGGGGGCCACCTCCAGCCATTTACAGGATCATTATGCATGCAACAGAGTGCGATGGACATTCCCATTGAAACAGTGGGCCGTCTGGAAAGTCATGACGCATTTTGCATAGAAAGATGCATCATGACTTTTCTGATGACCTGATAGTTAATATCATTTTAACTTAATCTACTTGTTTGAAAGTCTATTTGTCATAGAGCCTACGTGCATGTGCAGGTATGTGAGACAGAGAGAGAAAGAGAGGGAGGGAGGATGAACCCTTGACAGGGTCTGACACGGGCCTGCCATGCCAGGATCCCCTCCTCCCAGCCCTCCAGCTCCTCAGGATCTTGGGCACACACATGCCTGGCACATTTCAGTCAACTAGGCGGGATTACTGTTTGCTGCAGAGCCAATTAGAAAACTATGTGTATGGTTTTTTTTAACCTTGTCCTATCTGCTATACTTATGATAATATTGCTAGAGTATAATCCTTTATTTCCAGTTGTACCATCACGTCGATTTTCTGTTACTTGCTGGAGGCGTTCTTCCGGCTTTCCCGGCTCTATCTGGAATGGCGGTTCCACCGGCCGGCTGAGCTGCAGACCTGAGAGGGCGCCCTCTTGTGGAACGTCCAGGTCATTTGTTTGGGCTTCACTCCCTTCGGAGGAACTTGGCCGACAGTAGCTTCCCGGGATAGGGCGCGTGGGGGGAGAATAATACATATGTCTGGAAATATCCCTATCCTGTTAGACCTGGTGGAAAGTTCAGCTGGAATGAGTTTAAACTGAGAATTTTCCCTAACTCGTTTTAATCATTGTCCTCGTATAGTATTTGTTTTCTTTGATCTAGATTGCGGTGGAGCTCAGTATTCTGATTCTTGTTCCTTTGCACGTGACAACTTACTTTTCTCATCTTTCCTCCATCCTCTCTCCCTCTCTCTGTGTCTCTGTTAGTCAGATTCTCTAGAGACAGAGTCAGGAGGATGGACAGAGCGAGCTGAGTGGGGACTTAGTGAACCCGGCCCACAGGACTGCGGAGGCTGAGAAGTCCCACGGCCGGCCGTCTGCACGCTGGAGTCCCTGGCTGCCTGGAGCATGGCCCAGTCTTTCAAAGCATCAGAACCAGGGAACTTGATGTCTTGAGCTCAAAAACCTGAGAACTCAGTCGCGGATGGTCCTGCAATCCAGGGCCAGCAAGTCTGGAGTTCTGGTGTTCAAGGTCAGGGGAAGAGTATCCCAGCTCCGAGAGAGAGAGAGAGAGATAGAGATAGAGATAGAGATAGAGAGAGAGAGAGAGAGAGAGAGAGAGGAAGTTGCCTTTTCACTGCTTTTCCCCCTGCCCAGGCTCCGGCCAATTGACGGTGCCCACCCACATGAGCGTGAGTCTTCCCTAGTCCACCCACCTCCATACCAATCTCCCATGGAATCACCCTCACGGACATACCCAAATCTCTATTTATACTTTAATCCAGTCAGCTGACACCTGAACTTAAACATTGCAGTGACCCCCAGCCTTCACCCTCAAGAACGTCCTCTGCCGTGTCTGGCACATCTCAGTGTCTGGGCCTCTTGGGAGCTCTGAACAGACAAATTAATTTTCTTCCCCCTTTCCCTCTGCACACGTAGGCTATCCTCTCTTCTTTCTGTCTCTGTGGGTTTAAACCTTTTTAAGTTTGCTTAGTATCATTATGACAGGGCTGTTGGAAGGCAAGGAGAAATGTGTGTGCTTCATTTTTAACTGAAAGTCCATAGTGACTGAAGTCCCAAGGTTCATGTTTCTTTTTTTTTTTTCACAAGACAGTGTTTATTTTAGCACAAAAAAGATTTTATATATATATATATATATATATATATATATATATATATATTTTTTTTTTTTTTTTCTTTCTTTTCTTTTTTTTGGGGAGAGGTTTTTACTTTAGGGCACTTGCACTCGCCAAAATGTCAGAGAGAGACAGAGAGACAAAGCAAGAAATCACCCCCCAGGGGTGATGGCCACACGGCAGTCCCTTCTCCATTCTCCTCTCAGGATCTTGGGCACTCACGCACACGTGCCCAGCGTGAGTTTAAATCACCGGGTCTGGGACTTGAACTGCAGTTGACTATGTGGGAGTCCAGCCACCTGCTGGTCCCAAGAAGATAATATATTTAAGAAAACTAGAAATGAATAATTGGGCCATGATTCTGGGCTGTTCCTCAGAACTTCAATTTGTACTATCTAGAGCAGATTTTTGGAACTTAGGGAAGCCCCATTTGCTATTTAGAATAGAAGGGCAAGCTCTGTAAACTGTTCATGGCTCTCTGAAAATTCATTATGGGTTGGGGACCAGCAGTTGGCGTAATGGCTATGTTGCTGGACTCCCACGTAGTCGACCACGGTTCGCGTCCCGGACTCGGTGGCTTAAAACTCACGCCGGGCGCGTGTGCGTGCGTGCCCAAGATCCGAGAGGAGAATGGAGGAGAAGGGATTGTGGTGTGACCATCCCCCCTGGGGGGTGATTTCTCGCTTTCTGTCTCTATGTCTCTCTCTGTCTGTCTGGCGAGTGCACGCGCCCTATAGTGAAAAAACCTCTCCAAAAAAAAAAAAAATTTCATTATGGGGACCAGCAGTTGGAGTAATGGCTATGTCGTTGGACTCCTGTGTAGTCAGCCTTGGTTTGAGTCCCAGACCCAGTGGCTTAAACTCATGCTGGGCATGTGTGCGTGCGTGCCCAAGATCCCAAGAGGAGAATGGAGGAGAAGGGATTGCAATGTGGCCATCCCCCTGGGAGGTGATTTCTTGTTTTCTGTCTTTCTGGCGAGCGCACGCACCCTGTAGCAAAAACCTCTCAAAAAAAAAAAAAAAAAATTCATTATGAAAAATTAACTGTCATCCTTAGTAAAAATAGCTAGAACCAACACTTTAAAAGCTTTTTTTTTTTTTTTTTTTAAGGTAAATTAAGTGCTCTATTTAGCCAAAACCATTTTGCTAAATGACTCTGAGTTTGGAATGCTGGGGGCAGCATTAAAATACACAACTTTGTCAAATGCGTGTTTATCACATTACCTCTGCCTCGGAGACTGTCTCGGTGACGCAGTAATCCATCTTTCTGGAACACTTCGCACGGTGCCTCCCCTTCGCCTGGTCTCGCTGTCATTTGGCTGAGATTTTAGATCATCTTTCAAGTCCAAGTTAGATAGCTCTATGTGAGTTCCTCAAAACACCCTACTTTCCTCATAACTAACTGATGCTGTTACGATTCCTTGTTTGATGTCGTAACTATACACTTACCAGCTCACAGAGCTGACTTTTATCCTGCTTTAGTCACGTGGATAGTGCCTGGCACCTGGTAGGTGCTTAATGTTACAATAAAGTAATAAATGAGTGCATACAACTGCAGAAGCTTGGTTCTTGCCGAAGGAGTTACAATCCCGGAAAGGGGCTACAGCAGGTAAGCGGCTCTCCTGCACAGCACTAAGAGCTGTGAGGGCTTACTGAGGGAGCAAGAGGAAAGCTGCGTGCGAGAGGCCGGCATCCCTGCGCAGTTTAGGAGCTGGGGGTGGGCTAGAAGCAGAGCACGAGTGAGCAGTGGAACTGAGGCGGGGAAACGTGCAGTCTCTGGAAAGCTGTAAATTTAGGCAGTGGTCCTCCAAGATGTCATGGCTCTGCTTTCAGTTCAGTAAATACCCTCTCTAGTCTGCGATTCTGTCCACTGGGGAGGTGGGTGCTTGTCTCTGACTCCACGTCCCCTACCTGCCTTGGTGAAGCAATCAGGAATCCCGAGGTACATGGTTGGGGAAACACCTGGTGGGAAACAGACTTAAAGGATGAGTTAGTTGAGTGCAAAAAAAAATTTTTTAAATCCATGCTTTTTTTTTTTTTTTTTTTTTTTTTTTTTTGAGAGGTTTTTCGCTATAGGGCACGTGCGCTCGCCAGACAGACAGAGAGAGAGACATAGAGACAGAAAGCGAGAAATCACCCCCCAGGGGGGATGGTCACGCCGCAATCCCTTCTTCTCCATTCTCCTCTCGGGATCTTAGGCACGCACGCACACGCGCCCGGCGTGAGTTGTAAGCCACCGGGTCCGAGACGCGAACCGCGGTCGACTACGTGGGAGTCCAGCGACATAGCCATTACGCTAACTGCTGGTTCCCAAAATCCATGCGTTTTTATAATAACATTTTCCATGAACTTTTTTGTAGACTGCCCCCTCCTTGCTCCTGGACCCCATTCGCACCCCTACTCACACCCGCGCACCACCACCACGTAGATCAGACTTCACTGTCCGTACCAACCGCCTGCGAAATGCAGATGCTGATTCGCAGGTCTGGGGCGGGGCCCAAGAACTTGCATTTCTAACTAGCTTTCCAATGATGGAACTCTAGCAATGGACTAGAGACCATCGCAAACAGCAAAAACTGGCCACCACTTCCCTCCTTTTGTTTCAGGTTTGATCATTAACAGGAATTTGGGCTTTTATTTAGGATTCCTCTAGTTCACAGACTGGAACATGCCAGTGAAGCTGTCTTTCCGCCTCATGACCTCAAGATGGCGCCACGATCTTAGAAAAGACACTCCAGTCCCAAATGCGAACACCGGCGGGACGGAAAGCGTTTCCCCGCCTTGATGGTTACTTCTCTTACTCTCTTACTCTCTAGCCCGAAATACATCCAGAGAAGAGAAACTGCAGACGGAGGTAACTTTTTGTTGGCTCTTGAAAAGTCAGTCTGGATAAAGATGATCATGTCAAGCACGTGTTTTCCCCTCGGGCCCGCCGGTGGGTTGGTGGTTAGGCCAATGGGCTCCCGCAGGGATAGCTGTGCCGGGGAGGCCCAGCCCTGTCTACTTGAAACCCGCGCCAGGCACAGTGTGCCCAAAATCCTCAAAGGAGAGATGGAGGAGAAGGGATCGTGCAGTGGCCATTCCCCGTGGGGGTGGAGGGTGGGTTCTTTCTCACGTTCCCTTTGTCTCTCTCTGGCAAGTGCATGCCCCCTCTAGCAAATTTAAAACAAACAAAACAGGACATTTTATCCCCAAGATCCTTTAGATCCCTATTTTTAAAACTTACTAAATTTTATATATTCAAGATGAATTGCAGTTTTTCTTCAGTTTTAGAATTCCTAGATTTATTTATTTTTTAGTATTTTCAGTTCCTCAGAAAAAGGGTAAAATTTTTTTAGAGAGATTTTTGCTTTTTTTTAAAAATAATTATTTTATTTAACTTTATTCATTCATTCATTCATTCATTCATTCATTCAGAGGGACAGAACAAGACAGGGGGAGAGAGAGGGAAAGTCCTGCTAGGTCTGGGACTTGAAACGCAGTCGGTCATGTGAGAATCCTGTGTCCTTAACTACCATGCCGCCTAAGAGATTTTTGCTACAGGGCTCATGCGCTCACCAGAGAGACAGAAAGCAAGAAATCGTCTCCTGGGTGTGAGGGGAATGGCCACACTGCAATCGCCTCTCCTCGGTTCTCCTCTTGGGATTTTGGGCATGCATGCAGGCATGCCTGGCTTGAGTTTTAAGGTGTCGGGTCCGGGACTTGAACCATGGTCAACCATGTGGTAGTCCAGCGATGTAACCATTATACCATCTGCTGGTCCCAAACGGGTGAGTTTTTAAATGTAATTATTGATGCTCACTCTAATGTACAATCATACAGTTTAGGCTAAATGGACTGAAGATCTGTAGACTAATTTTCTTAACAAGAGAAAAAAGCCTCCCATGTTTCTTAAGCTTTCTTGAGTTTCTGTAGCTTGCAACAGGAAAAATCCAAACAGCCCTATGTATATAGCAAGCCTTTAAAGGGAATGCACAGTCCGTACACGGAGGAGCTTGTCTGTGCTTTATGTCCTCTTCATTTTTCCAGGCTGCAGAGCAGGTTGCATTCTGCCTTCTGCAGGGGCCGGGAATGCCCCATTCAGTCTCTAGCTTCTCCCAGCCTGCCTTGCAGGAAGCTGTAAGCACACGTCGCTGGCTGCAATCATTGGCAGCTTGAGCCGGTGGCTCTCATACTTCCGCGGGCATCAGAACCACTGCAGGGCTTGTCATTAAAACCGATGGCTAATCCGGTCCGTCTGAGGGCAAGGGTGAGCATCCGCTTGGGCGGCCGTTCTCAGGCGATGCCAATACCGCTGATCTGGGGTCACACTCCTGAGGACCACGGGACCAAGCTAACTTGGAACAGAGCAATGGTTTGGAAGCATCAGGGACATGAACAAAGTCTCTCAGGGAATCAGGTATGCACACAGGACTGAAGCTTTGCTGCCAGGCAGGTGGCGCGGATAGCGGATAGCGTCCCCTGGAAAGGATATGGCCTGGGTTAGCTGTTCATGAGGAAAACAAGGAAATTAAAAATGTGAACAGGGGCCAGCAGGTGTCACAGCGGTTAAGGTGGTCGACTGTGGTTCGCATCCTGGACCTGGTGGCTTGAAACGTACTGGGCCCTTGCGTGTGCATGCCCACAGTCCTGAGAGGAGAAGAGCACGAAGGGATGGCTGTGTGGCCATTCCCCCTGGGGGTGATTTCCTGCTTGCTATCTCTCTCTCTCTCTCTCTCTCTCTCTCTGTTTTTCTCTCTGTCTCTCTGGGGAGCTCACGAGCCCTATAGAAAAGCATCTTTCAAGAAAATGAAAATAAAAATAAAAACAACGTGTGGACAAGGGGCCAGATGGTAGCACAGTGGTAAACACAGTGATCTGTGAGGCTGACCTACATGGGAAGGTTCTGGGCTCGGGTCCGGTGACCTCTCTGAGCACACCAGGCACGTGTGTGCCTGTAATCCAGGGCCGGCTGAGGCTGGGGGGGATTGTGGTATGAGGACCCTGTTCGGTGCTGTTTTTCTGTCTCTCTTGCTCATGGAAGAAATGTATACATAAACCTTTTTATTTTAAAAATTTATGATAAAGCGTGAGCTGGGGAGAGAGAGGAAAGAGGGAGAAGCACCGTCCATAGCACTCAGTCCTGCCCCTGCAGAAGAAGTGACCCTCATCCGGTCCTCCAGTCTGCCAGGGTCTTGGGCACTTGGTTTAGGCCAACCAGGCTGGGGACTTGAACCATGGTCAGTGTGTGGTTGCCAGCTCTGAAGTCTGGTTTGCTACCAGCTATGCCACAGAGGCTGGGGCCAGGAGCAAAATATAGCAGGATACGGGGGTGGGGGGGTTGGGGGGGGGGGAAAGAACATCTGAAAGGCACAGGGTCTGCCTTGAGTGGCAGCCCAGCGCACGGTTGGATTTGGGATGAAGTGTCTCTGTGTCTTCTGAAGTGTCTTCTGACCAGATCTCACAACAGCTGGTGACTGAAGTTTCACATCCCCCACCCCCCGTGTTTTAATTTGAAGAGTTTGACTTGGTAAGATATAATTATGAGATGCTAGCACTCTAATGTGAGTGATTTTTAAATCCTTCTTTTCATTGGAATGATGGGACGATGCCCTGGGAAATATGAGAGTGCGCTTTCTTCCCTGGCCGCTTTCCCTGATCGGTGGGCTTGGTCGGCTCGGGTCTTGCTTGTGGTCTCAGGAAGGGATACGCTCTCTGAAGGCAGCGAGAAGCAGTCTCCTGTGGCTCAGGACAGGCTGAACTGGCAAGACTAGTGCACAGAGAGCAGATTTAAAAGCAAACATGGCCACAAATCAGAGTGGGGCTTCCCCACCCCACCTACCACGTCACCCTGGACGCTGGAGGGAGAGGTGAGAGGGGAAGCGGAGGCCCCAGAGGGCAGCCGCAGGGGGGTGGGGGTGCAGACCTGTACGTAACTCAAGGGGAAAGGTGGACGTCCAGGAAAGATCACCAGATCACCAAATTGCTTGGGGTGGTTTCTCCCACCTTGGGGAAAGGGAGCCTTAATTAAAAATTAAATCGACCGTTAGAAAAATTAAGAAAATGACAATGACTTGTGTACTTGGGCTAGGTACCCCTATATATCTTACAGGTTTATTTATTATTTCTTCTGAGAGAGAGAGGGAGGGACACCCCCAGCAAGGTCTTCACACTGTGGTCCACCCCATCTCCGCCGGCCCCAAGGTCCCTGGCGAGTGTGCACATCCCCTGTGCTCAGGGAGGTCTCAGGACGCCAACCCAAGACCTTCTCTTACGGGGCCAGTTACATAATTGCTGCACTAATGCCTAGCCCCGAAGATGAAGATAGGAAATTATATCATATGTTTGTATTCTGAAAGAAATAATAAGGGAGAACTTTATAGTGCCAGGAAAAGAGGGCAATCCAGGGAAAGCTGCTGTTGTGTCGTTGAGAATGTGTGAAAATGAATGTTATTCGCTCTATGTGCTACAGCCACCTTCTTCCTTTCTCTTCATACGCCGTGGTCAATGCTTAAATGCACAGCGTCAGGTAGGTGCTTTGGACTGCAGTACCATGAAATCTTGACTCAAGCTCGCTTAGATAGTTGCTCGGATTATGTCCAGTGAAGAGTCCATGGGTGGGGACGTCTGGCCAGGCTGGACCTCGCAGCTTGGGGATGTCTCCATGGCCTTAGCTTACTCCATCGCTTGCGCTGCACTGCTGTCAGTTGCATTTAAGCCTGGCTCCCTTGGAGGCCCGGAGGATGGTCTCCAGCTCTTGGGAGTGCATGCGTCCTCATTGTGCTCTTCAAGTAAAAGGGCCCCGAGGCTCAGGCTTGTGTACGTCGCCTGTCTAACCCTAAGCCCGTTTGTGCAGCCAGAGAAAGGCTGTGCCGATGGGCAAAGCCAGAATCATCAGGAGCTCCACTCGGACAGTGAGGGCTAGAGGAGGGAAGCTAGTGTCCACTATGGGCCTCTGAATGCGTGAGGTGTTAGAGCAGCAAACCCTTCTCGGCCACCGTGGGAGGGAAGGAACTCATGTTAAATACGTATGTCGTAGAAGAAGTAAAAAGAGGTTTGTGAGGGTGTTCATTTATTATTCAATGGATAGAGATCATCATTTCTTTGTTTCTTTTTTCTTTTCTTTTGAGAGGTTTTTGCTATAGGGCACATGCATTTGCCAGAAAGACAGAGAGAGACAGAGAGATAGAAAGCGAGAAATCAACCCCCCCAAGGGGGATGGCCACGCTGCAATCCCTTCTCCCTTCTCCTCTCTCCTCTCGGAATCTTGGGCACGCAGACACACGTGCCCGGCGTGAGTTTAAGCCACTGGGTCCAGGACTTGAACTGTGGTTGACTACATGGGAGTCCAGTGACATAGCCATTACGCTAACTGCTGGCCCCCGTTTCTTTGTTTTTCTAAGGGGCAAGTATTTAGATTATAGGCCATCAGCTGTAACTAAACTGAATGTCTTAAAATTTCTCATTTTTTTAAATATGCAACCAAATTTAGTCAATGATTGAAAATGGTAAAAATGTTTCGTTAAAGCATGAAAATTTAGCTTTCAGGGGTGCATTAAGGGCCGAGGAATGCAGTATAACTTGGTCAGCGGAGGGTAGTTCCTGGGTAGTGCGGCTCTCTGCTCCCCCGAATGCAGCCTTGATTTCAGCAGCCGCTGCTGGGTCTCAACCAGAAGGCGCCGGCAGCGCAGTTAGCATTTGCAGCGCTGCGCTCCCCCACCAGTGCGCAGGTCATTCAGGTCCGTAATGAGTTGCTTCCCTGTGAACAGCCAGATGCCTCATTCGTACCCAGACCTGCTTTCCATCTGCCAGTACTTTCTTTAGTGGGATCATTCAAATTCCTTAGATTATGAGCCGTGGAATTACATAATGCTGTAATTATTCCTGGCAGGGAAACGCCAGGTCAGGCTCCGTTTCATGTGGCCGTCCTGCCCGCTCATGCAGCACGCTGAGCTCTCGGTGCCAGGTAGCCCCACGTGAGCGGGTTTCAAGGTAATGGCCAAGGCACCCTGCTGTGAAGACAGGCCCGCATGCAACCTCTGTTTGGCTGACTGCTGCGAATGCGTCCCCTCTGTCTCCAGCACAGCAGAACCCTGATGGTGCGAGAGACGGCCATCCTGGCGCCACCTCAGATGGACGGTGGTAAACAAGCGAAGTGCGACCTTTCCTCTCAATTTCTCCAAAATGATTCCTTTTTTTTTTTTTTTTCTCCTTGCATGCCGTCATGTTTACAGGGACCTGGTTTCACTTTCTTTGTTAGGATGTCAGGGCGCACAGTGCACGAGTGGAGTTCTATTGACCATGCTTAGAGTCCTTTGGTCCCACTGAGCACAGTGGGTTTAACGTTTCTGAACAGCTGGATGGTGAGCGCGTCTTCGCTCCTGGTAATGCTTGCTCCATGCCGCCGATGTCTCCGTGGGCCCGCTCCCAGGGGAGTGAGCCATCTGGATGCTTTCCTAGAAACAGCCCAGCTTGCCGCAGCAGGAAGCCAAGCAGTTTGTGGCCAGCTAGGTGCCAAGATCCTCATTTCCATCACTAATTAGAATCCTTTTACATTAGAGGGATTTTTGCTGTGGGGTGTGTGTGCTTGCCAGAGAGACAGAGAGAGACAGAAAGTGAGAAATCTTCATTCTCCTCCTGGGATTTTAGGCACCCACGCACACATGCCTGGAGTAATTTTTGAGCCGCCAGTCTGGGTCTCAAACCGCAGTGAGCCACATGGAAGTCCAGCACCTTAACCACTATGCTAGCCTCTAGAATCCTCTTAATACGATCGATAGAACAAGACTCGCCTGCTGCGTTTGAATGGAGGACTCACTATTTCCATGTTCTAGAGGGAGGCAATTTGACTCAGCTCCACCGTGACAGAGCCCACTGTGCAGTCAGCTGAGAGGAGCTCTGAGCCCTGAGACACGCCCTGCACCTGCTGCGGCGAGCTCCCAATCGAGCTTTCTTCAGAACTAGACCTCATTTCATTTCTCTCTCTCCCTGGTACCACCATTTTATTTTAATATTTTAAAAATTTGCTATAGGGAGCATGCGCTCACCCGAGAGAGACAAAGAGAGACAGGAAAAGTGAGAAATCACCTCCAGGGGGATGGCCATGCTGCCATTCCTTCCCCTCCATTCTCCTCTCAGGATTTTAGGTGTGCACGCACACATACCCAGTGTGTTTTCCTAGTCGCTGTGTTGGGACTCGAATTGTGCAGACAGATGGAATCCAGCTTCTGTAACTATCATGCCACCCACAGGCCTGATATTGTCATTTTACCTACTTTTCTTTGAATACAGTAATTCAAACAATTGTTCTTTCTTTCCTCCTTTCCAACTGGCAACTTAAACTAATGCCCATGAGAAGGAATTATATATATTTTTTATTAATCTTTTTTTTTTTTAAGAGGTTTCTGCTATAGGGCGCATGTACTCACCAGAAAGACAGAGAGACAGACAGAAAGCAAGAAATCACCCCCCAGGGGGGATGGCCACGCCGCAATCCTGTCTCCTCCATTCTCCTCTTGGGATCTTGGGCACGCACGCACACGTGCCTGGCTTGAGTTTAAGCCACCAGGTTCGGGACTCGAACTGCGGTCGACTACATGGGAGTCCAGTGACATAGCCATTACGCCAACTGCTGGTCCCAAAGGAATTATATTTTTAATTACTGGAGGGCACCTGCACTTGCAGAGAGAAATGGAGACAGAGAGTGAGGGAGAAAGCAGCACCCCTTAGGGTATGGTCACATCACAATCCCTTCTCCTCCATTTCTCCATCCTGATAGGATTTGGGGCACGTACACACGTGTGCCTGGTGTGTTTTTCAGGCTGCCAAGATCAGGAGTTGAAGCCTGGTTGGCCTTGTGGGATGCCCATGTGGGATTTGGCTCCCGTAACCACCAGGCCATGGGGCTGGCCTGAGGAGAAATATCTTTAAATCCGCAGTAGATTGTATTATTTCTCCCTTTCCTGTCAGACTCTATCTCTGTCCATTCTCATGTGACTTGTGACTCCCACGAGGCAGAATAGTGTCAGTTTTGGTCACATGACTTGCCTGAGGCACTGGTGTATGAGTCCATTAACCTGCTTGGAGATTTTTTTCCCCCTAGAAGGTATGCACACTCACCAGAAAGAGACAGAGAGTGGGAAAGTGAGAAAACTGCCTACCCCCATCCCTTTGGGGATTTGGGGCCTATGTATACACGTGCCCTGTATGTTCTCAAGCCTCCAGTCTGGATGTAGAACTGTGCAGTCGGCTGTGCGGGACCCACGCCTTCACCACCATGCCACTGGCTGGCCCATGGCAGAAGTTGTAAGAGGTGGCTGAAGCTTTAAGCTGTGGCTATTTCTACCAGTATTTTACTTTCATCTCTGCTCTGACCCAAGCAGGGACTGTCCTTTGCTTTGGGTCCTGGAATCAGAAGATACTAGGCAGAGCTGCAGCCAAACTATAGTCGTCGAAATGTAATAGAAATAAAAAAGAAAGACATGCTGTTATAAGCCACTGAGGCCTTTAGGGTCACTTGTTACTGCAGCAGACTGGGCTAATGAAAGACAAATCCTGAATAAGTGGAAAATATAACACACCCAGCAGCCGCGATTCCCAGTCACCTTTATTTATATAAAAGTATATTAAATAAATTATCTCAATATATACAAACAGAACAATATTACCTATATAAATAGAAAATCCCCAATATACATAACCTTTAAAAAATTATAAAATATATACAATGTTGACCATAGAAGCTGTAAGTACCATCAGTCATAAACTCTATGTAGTCTGTGTAGTAGTCTTATAAAAATGCCGAGGGCTGTCAGATGTCTACCCTGACAGCACTTACGTCAGTTAAAGTGCTACACTGCGATGCATATAGGAAAGTGCCCCAAATAGAGAGAAGTTTCTTGCATTTGATACATTAATATAAAAGTTTGCCAACCATTTTGAACCTCCAAAAGCACTCCTAAAAACAAACAAACAAACAAGACCCCCAGCTACAAAGACAGAACCTGAACGCCCCAGTACAAAAGCAGGACACTTGTTGGCAAAGTCCTAGAAAGGTCCACCCATTTGCATTTTAGCCTCCTATGTGGTGTAGACAGGCTCTCGAAAGTATTCTCCAAAGTCCACCCAGGATTTTCTAAAGTATTCATTCATTGGCTTCTGCTCGGGTGACCTCAAGGAGAAGTTGAGTATGTGCAAAAGGTGCCATAGTATTAAAGGAAAAATGTAAAAATCTTGTCATTGGTTGTACCGCTCATGACATTTCCAAGTCACTAGTGCTAATGTCAACATCAGAAGGCTAGTTGTAGTGACAGGTCACAGAAAGAGTGTTTTGAACCCAAGGATCTGCATGCTCTAAAGTGCTCATCTGTGTCCACGTGTTCGACTCCCTTCCGAGTTCTCGGCCACAGTGCAATGCAGCCTGTGCACAGCGAGCAGACCCGCTGGTGCTTCCTCTATGTAACGTTCAGCGGGGAGGTCTCCTTCCCACTTCGCCCTGCTCTTGCTTTTCTGCACTTGTACAGAGAGAGCGACAGGACGATGATGAAGATGATGACCACGAACACCACCGCTCCGATGATGAAGAACATTTCTGAAAAACAGAAAGTGCCGAGTCACCTGGGGGAGCCTGAATCCCATTCATCAGCAGGCAGGACCGAGGACGAGACCAACAGCACACCGGGCTGCTTCTGCGCAGTGTGAAATTTCTGTCTTCCACTCTTTCCACCACACTTAGATTAGGAAAGAATTTGTCAAACCCTAGATAGTTGAGAGCAACTGACAATGGCCAACAGTATTAAATGGGCCATGTAATACAATAAACTGCCATTCACGTCTAGAGAGGATCACATCATTGGAGGAGAAAACAGCGATTGCAAACGAGTGGCTAAAAATGCAGCTGAGCTGCTGGCCATGATTACAGAAGGTGAACAGTGAGTGCAAAGTGGAGGACCGAGGTGCTACCAGGACTTGGGTGGAGGAGAGATGATAACCAGCTGGTGCAATGAGAAGGCTTTCTGGTGGAAGTAGCATTTGAAATGCCTGTTGAAGGACACATTTCAGCAGACAGAGAATCAGCTGGGGCAACAGAGATCTGGGTGAGCACCAAGGCAGAGGCAGTGAGAGATGAGCTTTTGGGTGATGAATATGAAGGCCGTGGGCAAGATCACCCAGAGGGTTGAGCAAAGACAGTCCTCTCCTACTGTCAACGGAAATAAATAGGAGAGAGTAGTTTACTTAGAAGTTGTTTTAAAAAATTTAAATCTCTTCTTAGCAAGGAACCTGGTCACCCTTACTACCCTGTGACTCTTTCGTTCCCTAAAAGAACTCAGATACATTCCCTGTGAAGGTTGGGGACAGACACAGGCTTTCAGCCTCATCCATTTCTTTGGTTTTTTTTTGGAGAGGTTTTTGCTATAGGGTGTATAGGGTGCATGCGCTCATCAGAAAGACAGAGAGAGACAGAAAGAAAGTGAGAAATCACCCCCGGGGGGATGGCCATGCTGCAATCCCTTCTCTTCCATTCTCCTCTTGGATACTAGGCACACACGCACCCGTGCCTGGTGTGAGTTTAAGCCACCAGGTTTGGGACTCGAACTGCAGTGGACTACACGGGAGTCCAGCGACATAGCCATTATGCCGACTGCTGGTCCCCAGCCTCATGTGTTTCTGAACACATGCAGCACTCCTAGTTAGGAGCCATTCCTCAGTGTGTCAGAGCTCCGTGTATGTGTGCATGTGTGAACACACCCGGGTAGGCCATATGTACACAGGCACATGGGCATATTTGGTATACTCAGTCCCTTCCCTTGTAGAGCTAGACTTCATAGCAACAGCCACATAATAATAGTGGCTACTCACAACTGTCTATTGGCTATGCTGTGGTTGGCCCAGAAGCCACTCCCCAGGATCAGAATTTGAGCATGAAAAAGTGGCCAGAGAAACCTATGGCTGATGCTAAATCCCAAACACAATGCGTGTACGCAGAGCTCAACAGAGATCTTGGCACTGCTCAAGGCAACACTTGCTAATCCACAGGAATAGCACAGAAGCATTTCTAAACACCTGCAATCCTTTTTTTCCCTCTTTTTAAAAGAGGTTTTTGCCTTAGGGTACATGTGCTTGTCAGAGAGAGAGTGAGACAGAGACACAGTGCAAGTGCAAGGGTAAGTGAGAAATCACCCCCCCCCCCCACAGGAGGGATTGCCATGCCACAATCCCTTCTCCTCCATGCTCCTCCCAGGATACTGGGCATGCATGCATGTACACACACACACACACACACACACACACTCAGTATGACTTTCTAGCCACTAGATCTGGGACTTGAACCATGGTTGGCCACGTGGGAGTTCAGTGATATATCTGCTGGCCCAATGCCTGCAATCTTAACAGTGCCAAGCAAAACCAAAAGCCCAAGGCAGTTTCTCCTTGAATATTTAGCAAAAGCATATCCTGGTTCTGAGCATGGTGTGAGTCCCTGGAAGCCACCTAGGCCTCTCAGACCAATGACAGGCAGAGCCACTCACCTCTGGCCACACCTTGCTCCTGGCTGGTGCACTCAATGAGGCTTTCCGGACTCTTCCGGTTAGTTTTGCGGGATGGGATCGCTGCTTGAACGCTGAAGCAGTAGTTTTGTCCTTTATCCACATCAATCAGAAACTCGTTTGTGTCTGTCTTGGCTGTTTTCTGTGAAAAGATAAGGAGTCCTTAATTCACCTGGGCTCAGAGTGAATTCTTCCCCCTTTTTTAAGTCGCTGTGGAAGTAAAAACCTAGGCTCTCAGCGAGGCCGCCATGGACACAGCTGACACGTAAAGGATCAGAAGAGACTTGGCTAACCAGTTCCCCTGATAATGGCTAAGGATGTCTTTTCTGAGACTCAAAAGATCAAATTTAGGCACATCCAACCCAATTAACCCCTTCTAGAAGAAATCTGTAGTAAAAAGAAAAAGAGGAAGTAAATACTAAGTGTTAATAGAAGACAAATTTTGCCTCTGGGCTCATCAGGATAGGAAGAATATGAGCACTCAAGGGACCCCAGAGACAATCCAATCCCGCCCTTCACTAAGGAACCTGGGTCACCAAGGGGGCCCTGCCTAAAGTCCCAAGGCAGCTCAGAATCACAGGTGGAACCAGGCAGGCCCTGCGGTCCAACTCCCCCTAGCAGGTACCCTCCCACTCCACCACACTGCCCTTTCAACAACTCCAGCTCTGCTATTTTTGAACTGGGAAGTGGTCTATAAAATTAAAGAGCCACAATTTTAAACAAGTCATAAAAACAAATGAAGCAATTCTTACCTTTCCTGTACTTGAAGCTTTCCAATAATGAAGAGTGTAAATTAAGTCCTTGCCAAAAACATCTCGGAGGCTCAGGAATGTGTCGTTCACTCTGACTAAGGTGCGTGCATCTTGCACTGTCACATTCAGTTTTGTCCCAGCTTGTTCAAAACTCTGAATTGTTGGCTGGCCAAGTGTTGCTGGAAGACAGGAAATGAGCTTAGTTGGAACCAAATAATCCTATACAAAGTAAATTCCATTTCGCTAGCAGTTAATAGCTTAGTCATTTCTCATATAGAATGCCTGCACAGAAACAGCTCCCTGGTGCAGTCCCCGGGGGGCGGACTACTGAATGCTAAGACATTCCACTGGTGCTGCCCCATGCGAATACAATGGGAGCCATAGATGCCATTTAAAATTTCCTTATAGTCACGTGAGACTGTGCCAAGGTGAATGTGTGAATTCAACTTTAATAATATATTTTTACTTACTCCAATATATTTAGAATAGTATCTTTTTAAAATTTTTTTAGTTTTTGCTGTAGGGTACATATGCTCTCCAGAAAGAGACAGAGAAAGTAAAAAAGTCAGTCTCCCAAGGGCAATGGCCATGCCTCAATCCCTTCTCCTCCATTCTCCTCTCGGGAATTTTGGGCACACATGTACACATTCTGGGTCTGGGACTCAAACTGCAGAGCTGGCCATGTGGGATCCAGTGCCTTAACCTCTATGCCACCGGCTGGCTCCTAGAATATTATCTTTTTTTTTTTTTTCGGAGAGGTTTTCACTATAGGGCGCGTGCACTTGCCAGACAGACAGAGAGACAGAGAGACAGAAAGCGAGAAATCACCCCCCAGGGGGGATGGCCACGCTGCAATCCCTTCTCCTCCATTCTCCTCTGGGGATCTTGGGCACGCACGCACACGTGCCCGGCGTGAGTTTAAGCCGCCGGGTCCGGGATGCGAACCGCAGTCGACTACGTGGGAGTCCAGCGACATAGCCATTATGCTAACTGCTGGTCCCAAATATTATCATTTTTAACATTTATCTATATAAAATGTTTTTGAAGTAGTTTAGATTTTTTTAAATTGATGTAAAGAGCGTATATGTGCACACACAAAAAAAGAGAAAACCCTTGATAAGGTCTCGTCACGTGGTGATCCCTCAGGATCCTGGGGACCCACAACCACTCAGTAAGTTTGGAAGATGACCCAGGAATCCAAAGCCATGGTCGTTCATATGAGTGGCAGCCTGGCAGGGTATCTGAGTTACTGCAGTGCCACAGTGGCTGAGCCAAGGTATTTTACAGTTTTTTTGGAAACCCAGTGAGTATTTTACACTTACAGCATCGGCTGTATTTCAGGCCTCAGAAACCACATGTGCTTAAGGGCTACAGTATTGAACAGTGCAGTAGTACAAGATTCCACATTTTAAGCATGAAAAATTAGGAGCTGTGAAAAAGCCTTGGTATCTCAAGGAACCAATTTTAACCAGTGGGCCTGCAAAGGGTCAGTGGTCTTGTGTGCTTGGGTTGAATGACGGTAAAACAAGTCTCAGTCATTCAGCCCCAATTCTATGCAAGCCAAGTGAAAAGGATGTGTGTATGTGTGTATGTATGCAAACCAAATACATGTTCTCTATTTTGCACTAACAAAGTGAAATGCCTTCCAGAAAAATAAAAATAAAACCAGAAACAAAAACTCAAGAACTATAAAAAGAAGTCATGAAGATGTCATTACCTCGGAGGAGAATGATATCAATGACCCTACAAAGCTACTGGAGGTGACTCTGGGTATAAGAGCAGTCTTCAGAAAGCTCATGGAAAATGGGTATTATGGAAAAACAATACATGGACCTCAAAAATATTTTTTACAGCAGAATAAACCTGTACTTTAACTGCATTTTCCTATGAACATTTGAAGTCCCCTTGGTATATACGGTCCAGCTCAGCGCCGTGAGAGACACACAGGTAGGAGCACTAGATGAGTGGGGGGGGTCTTGCAAATGGGACTCTGGAAAGAGTCACCATCCCTACCTACCTGGAGAAACTGCTCTCTCACCGGCAGGCAGAGGAGTAAAGGGGAAACACTAGTAACATGACATTTTCATTCTTTTTTTTTTTTTTTTTTTTCACTATAGGGTGCATGCACTCGCCCGAAAGACAGAGAGATAGAAAGTGAGAAATCACCCCCCAGGGGGATGGCCACACTGCAATCCCTTCTCCTCCATTCTCCTCTTGGGATCTTGGGCACACACACACATGCGCCTGGGGTGAAGCCACCGGGCCCAGGACTTGAACCGTGGTCGACTACATGGGAATCCAGCGACATAGCCATTACGCTAACTGCTGGTCCCCCCGTTTTCTTTTTCTTTTTTTGGAGAGGTTTTTATTATAGGACACGTGCGCTCGCCAGACAGAGAGAAACACAAAGCGAGAAATCACCCCCAGGGGGGATGGCCACGTCGCAATCCCTTCTCCATTCTCCTCTCGGGATCTTGGGCATGCACGCACATGCGCTAGCCTGAGTTTAAGCCACCAGTTCCAGGACTCGAACTGCGGTCGACTACATGGGAGTCCAGTGACAGCCATTATGCCAACTGCTGGTCCTGACACTTTTATTCTAACCCATGCCTGGGTCCATGCTCGTAACCATTTTGTTAAAGATCCTCCTTAAAATGCAGACCCTTTGCAATGAGTATGGGAGTGTAAGAGCAGTTTTCCATCAAGACTCAAGGCTCACAAGAGAAGCTAATTTTGCTCTTCTTAACGTCTCCACGTGTTTATCTCAAACACCTAGTTCAGAACCACAGTCGTGACCAAAAAAAAATGCGAATCTCCTAGTCGGCAGGAATTCTCTGCATTCCTTTATGTCAGCACACTGGGCCAAAGGCCAGGGAGGAGAGCATTCCGTGTTTTTGGGGCCAACACAAAGGGGGCAGGCCAGAGCTAGGCAGGTGCTGGACCTCATAGGGCTCAGATCAAGGTCAGCTGATTGCAAAAGGTCAGCAAGGGCCAGTAGGTGGCATGGGAGTTAAGGGTGCTGGACTCCCACATGGCCGACTGAGGCTTGAGTCCCAGACCTGGTGGCTTGCTTTTACTCTCTGTCTCTCTGTCCCTCTCTAGCCAAATTAAAATAAGTAAATAAATAGAGTTAAATAAAATAATTCTTAAAAAAGAAAAAGGTCAGCAAGACTAACCACGTGCTGAGGGAAACTGAAGACTTTCCCTGGAGGTATGGCCGTCAGTGAAAATTCCTGAACTGGGGCTTCTGGTGTGGTAAGGGACAGAAAATTCAGGCCGCACAGTATGTATGGGGGAAGGTGGAAACACCAGCCTTGGTGGGTTTCCTACCGAATCCTTCTTTTCCTCCCCTCAACTCAGCTGGCTCCTATAGAGCCTTGGGGACAGATTAGTGGAGACAGTCCTTGATGACACTGTTACCGGCTCTGAAGTTCACACTCCGTGACCTCCTGTCACATCTGGGATGAGTGAGGAGGGCTGGGGTACTACCACTTTCTGAGAAAGAAGGTGTGTTTGGATAAATACTGCCGATCCAACGGCCCCTAAGTGTCCCAAAGTCACAAGAACATTCAGAAGTTTCTAACGACAGGACACGAATAAGCTACTTACTCTCCAGGTAAGGTGTGAACTCTGGGGCGTTTTTAAAGGGAGCTTCCTCATCAGAAACTGTAGTATTTGCATTCCGGGCCGGGAAGGAAAGGACCCGAGCCAAGTACGTCTGCTTCACGTCCTTCACAACCTCATCAGTGAGGTCACACTCCGTGTCCGTGGTGTAGAAGCATTTGTTCTTCCAGTTTCCCAATCTGGAGCTAAAGGAAGGAAGAGAGGTAGAAAAAGACACAGAACATGACGATTGGCACCCTAGAAGAGGCCAACCTTTCTGCTCATGCTGCTCTGTGCTAACGATAAGAGATCCCGAGCGGCCTGAGGAGGTCTCCCCACTGCTGGCCACTGAGGCATGTCTGGGTCTTCAGAGCCACCCTGGGATGCCTCTGCAATTGTGTAGGTTTTACAGACAAGGCAACAGAGTGAGACGGGGAGACTGGCTCTAAGTCACAATGCTGGACTTGAAACCACTGGACAGCCGCCCGGGTCCGTGCTCGTAACCATTTTGTTAAAGATCCTCCTTAAAGTGCAGGCCCTTTGCAATGAGTACGGGAGCGTAAGAGCAGTTTTCCATCAAGACTCAACCATCTATTCCAGTCTACTTATTTCTTGGTGTTACCCCCGTCCATTACATCACATTCTGTATTCTGTGGGATGCACAGCACTATAAGAAAGTCCGTAGAGTTATATATTCTCTATATGTTATGCTCTATCGTGACCACTATTAGTGTGGACATTAATCCTTTATCGACTCTAATATATGCCAGGTACATGTTACTTCATTGCTATCATCCTTCCAAGATTATATATTATATATTGGGTCGTCAGAAAAGTCGTGACGTATTTTTTCTATGTTTTTCTATGCAAAAATGCATCATGACTTTTCTGATGACCCAGTACTTTCTTGGAAGGTACGAGGTTGTTTTATTTAACACATGAGGACATGAAGTTCAGAGACACTAAGTAACTTGTACAAGGTCACCTAGCTAAAGAGTGACAGAGCTGGGACTGTCGGCCTCGTTCCACTACATGGCCCCATTCACTTCTGTAAGATGTGATTGCATCTCATCAAAGATTACAGAAGACCAATCACGGAAGAGGAAATGATTTCAAGAACTTCTAGCGAAACTGGATTCTTCTAAAGGATCAAAACAATCCATAGACTGAGGGTCACTGCAACTTAACCCACACACTCCTGTCCCACAGAAAGTGATCGCTACACTGCGCTTCCCTTCAGCATCATCAACTGCCAGAGCCTAGCCCGTTATTCAAGGCCAGGCACCAATCCCGCCTTCTCTGGGAACCTCCAGATCTCCTTGCTCACACGTACTCTCCCCTCCCTAATCCCGGCACACCTATCTTCATTAACACACTTAACAGGAACGTGGTCTGCTCTGCACCAGGGATCCCTGCTCGCGTTCCCTGCTAAGCAGCAGGGCTCTCCTGAGCGTGCTGACTATTAGGGGGCTTGCATTTACAGGTTGAGTTAATTTAGCAGATGGATTCCACTGTCTAAATCTACACAGGAAGTCACACACATATTCATTACAAATCTAAGTCACTAGGCCAAAAGGATTTGGGTAAACACATGCTTTATCTTGAACTTCACAAATAAGGATCGATATTTAAATATTTTAGTTCCTTATAGTTCTTTACTTTTCTGTGATTAAAGAATAAAGGTTGTTTTGGTCCTGAATGACCCAAATGCATTTTTATTATATCACTTTCAGTCAAAAAGCTAAGGAGAACATGATGCTTCCTTTCCAACTGTATTGCAGACAAGTCTTTCAGATAAGAGGAGAAATCTCTCTGGGCTTTGCGGCTACCCACCATCTGAAAGACAGTCCTGGTTCCTCCCAGATCACAGACAGGGACCAACGCACCGCAAGGTGATGAAGGGTCAGTTCTGTAATAAGTTCCTCTGAATGCCATGATCAGCATTAACACTTTAAAAGCCTTCAAGACTTACCTGGGCATACTGTAAACTCTTTGACTTGGTAACAGTAAAAGTCCGGTCAGAATTACTAAAAGATTCTAACAGAATACAGACTGTCACTAATTTAGTTGCAGGATATTCCCTCTAAGCTTTGTAGATTCCACTTTAGAATCCAGAACAATCCCTTGGAATCATATTCCAGGTGGTTTGGAGCTAAGGCTCCTGTCAGTAATTCTTCCCAGCCACTTAAAACTGTTTCCAAAGGGGAAAATGTAGTTGGAGCTCCCAGGAGGGGCCTCTGGGCAGCAGGGGTGCCCTGTGGCTGGCACCAGGCTTGAGGAGTGAGGGTAGCGGGCAGAGGGAGGGGTGGCAGGTTGGGATGCTTCCTCTGGGGAGAAAAAACCAGGGGGGCAGAGCTGTCAGACTGTGGCAGAGCCCCCTGGTGTGCACCACTGGGGAGACCCTGGGTGCAGACATTCTGTGAGCACTTGCCATGGGCACAGTCATGAGGAAATCCCTCCCTTCCCAGAGCAACAGTTTCCTCATCTAGATAATGCGTGTGATGGTTCTGGACCCAGGCAGCCCGTACCCTGGGGAGGCTGCAGAGGAGTGTGGTCTGGGTGGAGGCTGATGGAACTGTGGTCCTCCAGCACAGCTGCAAAAGGAGACTCAGGCAGCCCCACGATGCTGTGCCCGATGTTCGTGAATCTGGGATCGTACTCGTTTAAATGACCAAAGCCTTACAAAGTCCAAGGACTTAGAAGTTCACAAAAACTTATGGTTAAAAATCATGTCAACCATCAATATGCTTCCACATGTTCCTCTAATATCAGACTGGATATTTAGGAGGTAATGTTCCTCCCTAAACCTAATTTTCCCTCTCCTGAAGGAAAGTATGTATGCTCTACGAAAGCAATAATGACTAATTCTCTATCAGTGGAATCTGAATTGACAAGTTTGACCATACTTAATTGTACTTGTTGTCTCAGATTATGAAATTCCCTGTCTGTCTCTCTGTACATGAGACTTCAAAGAGTTCATGGAAAAAAACGGAAATAAAGTACAAGTTTATTTTGGTGCAAAAAGAGGGGGGAAATCCATGCATAGTTTTTTCATAGTAGGCACTTTCCACTAACTTTTTGAAGATCCCCACACACACATGTACACACACATATTCTCTTCCCCATTGTTTGGCAACAGTCATCATGAAGTTCATTTTTGAAAACAAGAACGTCCACCTAAAAGACTCCCCTATACTTAGGAGTTGCATTAATATATATATATTAATTTGCTATAGAGTGCATGCACTGGCCAAAGAGAGACAGAGAAAGGGAAAATGAGGAATCACCACCCAGGGTGATTTCCAGTCTCCTTCAATCTCCTCTCAGACTTTGGGCCCGAACGCACACAGACAAGGCATGTTTTTCAAGCAGCTGGGTGAGCCATGTGGGAGTCAACTGCCCTCACCACCACGCCACTGGCCGGTCCAACTAGGAGTTGCAGTGTTCATGCCATTAAAGGCTGGCCACAAAGTAGAACAAAATGAAAAAGCAAAACACCTCTAATTTTAGCTGATACCTGTATGCGTTTCTACAGTTAGCACTAAAATAATTTACACAGCAGCTGTTCTCTATTTTAAGGATCTTTACCAAGCATCCTAGAACATTTGGGAAACCCAAAACTTGCCAAGAACACAGTGAAAACCGTCTAGGAAGACGTCGGGCACACCTTCGCCATCTGGAGTGAGTGTGCTGAATGACCGGCTCCTGGAGGGAGCTGTCAACCAGAGAGGTGAGGCCGGCCAGCGCCGCGCAGTCCCCGGTGAGCAGCAGAAGCAGAGTGTTTCTGTGTGGCTCAGTGAGTCAGACTAGATATGCAACTGAGTTTTTATTCATAGGTTAATGAATCAAACACCCTTCAGGGCAACGTATACCTTGGAATTTCTCCCTGCCTCTTCCCTAATGTGTTAGGTACAGCTCACAGTCTAGACAGCGCGGGCATAAAACATCCGTTCTGAGATGAGATTAGCTACGTTGATCCAGAAGCACACTGCCAGCGCCGGTTCAAGAAGGTGCACCTTCTCTAGTTCATATTCCACTGATGAATTTCCCATCATTTTAAAAAAGGATTAAAACAGTCTATCAGTTTAAGGTCTGGAAATGTTGCAGGTTTGATAAAGCAGGCCACTGGCCAGCAGATTACCTTAAATACCCTGTTCTTAAAAAAAAAAAAAAAAAAAATACCCTGTTCTTTGTCAACTGTTAAATAATCTTATCCAGTAATGAGTTGAAAAGACATTTGTATCCAGCACAAAAAAGTAGAAACATCAACAACCTAAATTTCCTTTTTTTTTTTAAAAAAAAATATATATATACCTTACCTTATCTGAACAGTGTAGACATTATTGATAGGTTTGGGTTCCCACTCCAAAATTGTCTTGAAATTAGTTGACTTCCAAGTTAAATTATCTGCTACCACTATATCGGTAGTGCCTTAAAACAACGGAGAGACAGCAATTACTGCATGCACTTCTCAGCACATGACCTTGTGGTGACAGCACAAAACACCTTCCCACACTCTCACCATCAACCGTGCGTTTTTGTTTCCAATCCCAAAAGTGTCACTACTAAATTATCAAGAGAAAAAAATCTTCAGAATTTTTTTCTAGACTCAGAATGCCTTAATGGCAAGGTCTAGCCTGTAGTCCATGGAAGCAGGCAAGGATCTTAAAATCCTGGCTGGAAGTGTTATAACCTAGCCTGGAAGCCCACCCCAGAAGGCGTCCACGTCCCAAGTGTCTAGGATCCAGCTTGGGAGGTGGGCAACCCAGGTGCAATTCCCCAGGGAAGGTGGGCTAGGAAGGGCTGTCCATGACTCATGGACAGGAGCACATCTGGCATGGGTGAGAAGTTAGGACCACCTACAAATGAAAATAGCCGCCCTCAACTTTCCGTATTCATGTAGAATGTGTGGATACGAAACTTCTGCAGAGACCAAAGAGAACATGTGGCCGGACACGGTCAGTCATATTTGATGAAATGCTTTACATTAGTAAGGTCAGCTTTGCCAGTACGCAGCAGGCACCTGGGCATGCGCAATGTCGTACTTGCGCCAATCCAAGTAACTTTTTGCAACGGGATGGTCGCTATCTAATTCCTAAACAAGACGACCCAGAAAAGATCAGCGCCATTCTTCATCCAGGGAAGATGCGCATATAAGGAAAGATACAACCCAAACCACTGCTTGCCAACCTGTGCGGATGCGGACCCAAGTCTCAACACCTTCAAGGTCACAGGTCGCCTTGAAGTTCCTCCCCAAGTGAAAGCGAGGAGCAAAAATCCGCTTAGCCACAGAGGACGCCCGGAGAAACGTTTCTAGCCGGAGGGGCAGCGGAGCCTGGGACTCAAGCTACCCCCCAGCAACCCCCAGCAACCCCCAGCAACCCTCCTGCTGGTGGCCGGCCTAGGTTCATTCAAACCCGGCGGGGTTAGGGCGGCCGAGCCCTGCAGGCGCTGGGGGGCACCGCGGGGCGCCCAGGTGAACCAGGGCGAGCCCACTGCCCCCAGGATTGTCTCCTCCCTCCTCCGGCAGCTCGCTCCAGGCTTCCTGGGCGGATGCCACTCACCTGCGGCGCCTGCCACCTGGGCGAGAGCCCAGTAGAGCAGGAAAGCGCGGCCGACGGCGGACTGGGGGCGCGGGGTCCCGGGCCGGGCAGGGGTCGCCATGCCCACGAGCTGGCGGCGAGGGCGGGTGGGTTCTTTTGCGCCGAGAGGCCGGGGATGCTGTACCGCAGGCGACCCGGGGCGGCCGGAGGGAACCCGAACGAGCAGAGAGCCCGGAGTCTGCGGGAGCCCGAGCCCGCGCGCTATAAAAGGACGCGCCGACGCCGGCCCCGCAGCCAGCCCCACCGCCCCTCCCGACTCCCCGCCTCCGGCCCGGGTCACCGCCGTCGCGGTGGGCGGCCCCCGCCGAGTCCACACCCCTGCCCCGCCTCCTCCCCGTAGGAAACTCCGGGACCCTGCAAGGGTTGACTCACCCGTGATTCAACCCCGCGGCCGCGCGCCTCGCTGCCCTTGGGCTGCAGGCGGGTCCAGGTGCGGCGGGGGCCCAGGCCCCCGGTCCCCGAAGCACCCAGGCCCCCGGCAAGCGCGAAATTCAGCCTGGACCGCAGGCCGAGCAGACGCGTTGAAAGGCGTCTTCGAGGTGGAGCACCCGACTCTCCGTCCGTTGGGTGACGGGGTGCGGCGCAGGCCTGCGGGAGCCGGGCCTTTGCACCTGCGATAGAGCGCGCGCCCTGGGCTCCGCTCCCGCCCCGGAGAGCGCTTCCCCGCGCTCTGCCCACGTGGGGCTGAGGCTCGGATCTGCCACCTAGTGGCGGTGTGACTCCAAGCAGGATCCCTCCCACCCTGCGTTTTGCCCCGAGGGTCAGGGGCCTCTGGCCTGCCTTCCTCACAGGTCGCACTGCGTAAAGGTGGTGCAGACGCAGGTGTCCGCCTGCGCCAGCGGCCCGCGGGTCTGCGGTCAGAACGCACCACACAGTCCCCACCCGGCCCGACGCGGGACAGTGACCCGTGGAAGAGCAGGCTCGCACCTGGCGGTTTGCCCCTGGAGAATTCCGCGTGACACCTGCAGCTCTGTCGTGCCGGAAAGAACGAGGTTTACACCGAGGAAGACGTCTGTGGGACTGAGTGCCACTGGGCAGACAAACCCGGGGGGACTGAAAACAGCTAGCAGACTTCCTTGCCTCTCGTTTTTAAGCTTTGGTTTTTCTGAATTATTTTCCGACTTCTCTATTTGGGCTTTGCTGTCAAGTTGTCAGGCGGGAGACCGTCCGCTCTTGCTGTTGGAGAACAGCCGAGAGCTTGCCCTCTCGTCCAATTCTCTTCCCGCATCCGCCCTGATCGCTCTGCCGCCGGCCACTCAGGCCTGAAGTGTTCTCAGAGGGCAGGCAAACGGCTTTCTCTCTCCTCTCTCACTTTTCCTCGTTTTTTAGAGAAGTCAGCCTTGCATTTTAGTGCAGACTGCATACACATGTCCACGAACCCTGCTGAGCCTTACGCTCCTTAGGAAAGAAAGAAAACTTCGTATTCTCTCCCTTTGCCTGAACTGCCCTCGCAATCCTTCCTTGGGGGGGGGGGGGGGGGGGCTAAAAGCTGTGCTTGCTGGTTTCCTCTTTGAGCCCTCTTCCAGCTCTAAAACCCACAAAGTATATATTTGCAAAACTAAGCCAAGCAGTCCTTTCTGCAGTGTCTGGCCTGAGTCCTTTTCCCGAGATCCTCGGTCCCACCTGGGATTGCTCTCTGCGATTGCAGGTAGAAAAAGAGAAATTGTTACAACGCAGTCGAGTGTGGTACAACACCCAGGAAACCATAGTGTGTTTGTTTTTGCCTCTCCATAGTAATTCAGGAGTCCCTGACTGTCCTAAAATCACATAGAACTAGGCAATATTAAGAGGAGCACTGTATAAGAAAAACGTGTTTTACCTTCATTGTGTCACAGAAGATACCCTAAAGAGTGATAAGGTAGATATCGATTTATTTTGCATTTCCATGAACATTTTCAGAGAATTTGTTAGATATTTGCATAGGTTTCTCAGTTCCTGTGGAATGACGTTCTTCAAGATTTGAACAATACTAAAAATCTTACTATTTTCATGAAGAGGAGGAAGAAAAGTGGTCACGTGCATAGGATGGGGGCATCAAAGCGTTTGTGGAAGATGGAATTAAAGTATGAGTTTATTTGGCCCCAAATCTTTTGAAATCCATACATAGTATTTTTATAACACAGTTAATTTCCCATAAACTTTTTGAAGACCCTTGTGTTTCATAGCAAAGTTTTTTTCTGGGTTGGGTGAATCATGGCCAGATGGTTTCTAGATCGACTGCTATTGGCAGCGTTAAAACATTGCTACAATGATCACTGTTGATACATACCGTATAGGAGCAAATGGGTGTTAAAACTATGTCCTAACCTTCCACATTGTTTCTACTCCCTTCTGTAAAGTTCTGTGGCAGCTATAACTTCCCTCCTATATGATCCACCTAGAGGCTCGGAGAAGTTGGAAACATTACTAAGCTATTATATTCACATTGGTCTAATTCCTTTCTGATTAGATCTTAACATTTCGGAAGGTGGGAGAGGACCTCACAGTGGGCTTTCACAGATGAGGCTCCCGTGGTCAGCGGGGCTGAGTGGACTAGCTTTCCAACCCCCACCATGGCGATCTTGTTTCCTGGCCCCAGGAACGTTCCTCCCACAACTGTTTTCTACTTGCAATACTTGCCAGAAAAACAGTTCATTAAACGAGTGATTAATTGCCCCTTCTGTGGGCACGCAGCTATGCTCTGTAGTTGGTGTAGAGAACACCGGCAGTTTGAGGAACTCATTGTTTTCTAAGCAGAAATGGCCCGATGGTGATTCTTTGAAACGTGCATGCGTGGAGACGTGAAGAAGGGTTCTAGCTCCCTTTCGTAACCAGTTGACGAGGAATCTGGAAATGACTGGTGATGGTTCAGTCCTTCCTCTGAACTTTCACAGTGCTTGCCGCCAGCTTCACACACTCCATTTCACCAAGTACTTCAGCGGATTTCAATGGCACGGTTTCTCGCCTGCCTTCCCCATTACAACCCCTAGGGGGTAGAGGGACCAGGCTTGTTCCTTAGAACCCCCGAAGCTTGCTGCAATTACCAGCACATAGTAGGCATTTAATACACTCCGAGTCAATGGCTCGTTCCTGGAAGCATCTCTGCAGCCAAGTATTGTTATTGCTTTCAAGAGGTGAACTCTGTCACCCCAAGTTTTCTGTCTAGGGAGTGAGGTTCCAAATGCTCTCAGATTGGTAAGGAAATCCAAATGCAACCGAAGTCCAAAGGCACCTCTTGACAGCAAACTCCAGATGTCTAATCGCCGATTAACAATCCTGCTGCACCCACCAAATCTACCTAGAAGAGATAGCTGAGGAACAGAAAATAAATGCCCAGGCTTGGGAAGTGGTTAGCATTTTTCTGAAAGTCTGGATTTGAGGGTGATTCAGAATATACTCAATCGTGTGATGAGGCTGTCGCTAGCTTTCCTTGACTATACAGCCTTAATGAGTTTTTTAGAATAAATCCCTCCAAATGTCTCTGTCCCTGAAAGGGATAGATTAAGATTTATGATAGTAAGTAAAATTGAGAATAATAAAAGCCAACCGATTACATGCATACAACGGGTAAGAAGAGCAATGAAAGTATTTTACACCAAATTCAGGTAAAAGGCAAAATATGAAAATAAGAGGCCAGAGGGAATTAGGATTTAGTGGGAACACAGAGTTCTGGGGGAAAAGTGATTCAGCAGAATCTAAGAAACATCTGGCAGGGAATAGTTAGTCATGGAAAAATTGGCGGTCATGAGTATGCAGTTTGTGAAAATAATTATATACGAGTCCAACAGTTTAGATTTAGACCAAAAATAAATAGTCGAAAGCTCATACAGTGAAATATATTATCCAGGTAAATAATTCAAAATACTTCTATTAATGATCTAGAACAGCTTACAGGAAAAGTTAGCAAGTTATCACACAGTACTAGTATTTTGAAAAATATAGTTTTAGAGAAAAATCGTTCAGCTCAAGCCTTAGATAAGGATTAGTATTTTCAGCGTACAACTTTTTTTTTTTTTTTTTTGGTAAATGTAAAGCTTATTAGGGACCAGCAGTTGGCATAATGGCTATGTCTCTGTACTCCCATGTAGTCCTCCACGGTTCAAGTGCCGGACCCAGTGGCTTGAACTCACACCAGGTGCGTGTGCGTGAGTGCCCAAGATCCCGAGAGGAGAATGGAGGAGAAGGGATTGCAGTGTGGCCATCCCCCTGGGGGGTGATTTCTCACTTTCTGTCTCTGTCTCTCTCTGTTTTTTTTTTTTTTTTTTTTTTTTTTTTTTTTTTTTTTTTTTTCTGGTGAGTGCATGCACCCTGTAGCAAAAAACCTCTCAAAAAAAAAAAAAAAAAAAGAAGAAAAAGAAAGGCTTATTAAACTTTTTCAACTTTCATCTTGATAAATGGTAACTCTTATTTTTATTATTTGCATACAATTGTAACAAAATAAATCATAAATGGAAATCATGGTGGGGAGTGAGCAGCAGGTGGCGTGGTGGTTAAGGTGCTGGACGCCCACATGGTCAACCTTGGCTCAAGTTCTGGATATGGCAGCTTGCTTTCTCACTTTGTCTGCCTTGCTCTCTCTCTCTCTGTCTCTCTCATGAGCACATGTGCCCTATAGCACAATACAAATTAATAATAATAAATAAATAAAATTAATTAAAAAAAGAAACGTCACTCCCTCTAGGGGGTAATTTCTAACTTCCCCCTCCCTGCAAGCGCACACACCCTAGAGCCAAAACCAGGTAAATAAATAAATAAAAAGAAAGATAACTCTGTAAGAAGGCAAGTCTAGCCAAAAAGATAACCAGAACCATGATTCCTCAAGTGTAGGAAAAAAAATACTAAATAACCAGTTTAAAAGTATGTGTACAGGAAGTTTCATTGTTATTTCTATATTTATTCGTTGACAATTTTATAAAATAGTCCAGTGCCAGCTACTCCAAATTTCGAGCTCAAAACCCATCCAGTCACGTGCTGCCTTTGATGGATCATGCCCCACCCACTTACACCAATTCCTGGGTCAAGCAGAACTCACAAGCCAGGAAGTACTTTCCTAAAAACCAAAGTTATTTCCAATGGAAACATGTTTGCAAAGTTTCACTTGTTATAATTGTATCCCAAACCATTACTCTTTAAGTTACTACATTGTAGCAACTGACAGTTCTAACTCAACTACAACAAACCATGAAATAGCTTCTACTCTTTCGCAAGAGAAATAATAGGATGTCATAGACTGGGTGTCCCCTGCCACACTGCTGCTCATTCTCATGTTGAAATCCTACTCTCTAATGCGGTATTTAGGAGGTGAGAACTTTGGTAGGTGATTCGGTTGAGGGAGCCCTGATGAATGGGATTAGTGCCCTTGTGAAAGAGGCTCTAGATAGCCCCGTCTCTTTCCCTCGGCCATACGAGGACACAACCAAAAACTGGCCCTGCATAAACCAGGAAGCTGGCCCAGGAAGCAAGTCCTCGCCAGACACCACATCTGCCAGCACCCTCGTCTTGGACTTCCCAACTTTCAGAACCGTAAGAAATAAATTTCCGCTGTTTGTAAGCCACCTGGTCTGTGGTATGCACACTAAGATACAGGGCATATACGATGGAGAGTGCTTTTGCTATGATGACAGTGACTGGCTTTCGGCATCCGGTAAAATTTATACACAACTATTTTTTTTTTTTTTTTTTTGGAGAGGTTTTTTTCGCTATAGGGCGCGTGCGCTCGCCAGACAGACAGAGAGAGACATAGAGACAGAAAGCGAGAAATCACCCCCCAGGGGGGATGGTCATGCCGCAATCCCTTCTCCTCCATTCTCCTCTCGGGATCTTGGGCACGCACGCACACGCGCCCGGCGTGAGTTGTAAGCCACCGGGTCCGAGACGCGAACCGCGGTCGACTACGTGGGAGTCCAGCGACATAGCCATTACGCTAACTGCTGGTTCCCGACACAACTATTAAAATGACCAAACTGAAAGGACTGGTCTGAGTGTTAAGAATGGCACTTGTTCGGCAGCTCCTGTCACTGTGGGTTTGCTAATCACGACCCTGCCTTATACAGGTCAATAAAGATTGACTGAAAGAATTTTAGGTAGAGGGTGATGTACCAGGAACGGTGCGAGTCCCTTTTGAGAGTACCTGGTTGGAGGAAGAAACGAATGCGTAGTGTCCCAGGGGAAAGCAGCACAGCGAAGTGGGGTATGTTGCCAGGTCTCTCACGGCAGACGGAGGCACTGTGCTGGCAGAGGCTGCTTTATCCTTAGTGATATCCCCAGTGCCTGGCACATAGTGGGCCCTCCATATCCATCTGGCTTGGCCTGAAGTTATAAAGGCGTTCAGAGCCTCCAAGGAGAGACTGCACTTCTCTCCAGGGTGACGATGGGAAAAGGTTCCCTGGAGGAAGCAGTGTCTGAGCTGTGCCTTAGCCTGTTCCAGCTGCCACACACGATGCCTTGGACCAAGTGATTTATAAACAGCAGTTCTGGAGGGTGGGAAGTCCATGCGCAAGGCCCCACTCTGGTGTCTGACAAGGGCTCACCCTCCGCCTCATCGGTGGCGATCTGTGGCTGTGTCCTTACGTGGTAGAAGGGACAAGGCAGCTCCCTTCAGCCTCCTTTAAAAGGGCGCTAATGGATTCATGAAATGGAGCCCTCATGACCTAATCAGCTGCTGAGAGTCTCCACTTCTTAATACCATCACATCCGGTGTGAGGTTCCAGCAGATGAATTTTGAGGGGATACCGACATTCAGGCCATGGCAAGCTGGACAACAGAAGAACGGTGGGGTAGGGGGCAGTCCTAGGGCAGAGTGGGGAGACACGTGATGGGTTTGGAGAGCAGGGGTCTGTGGGAGAGAGGTGTGACCTGGGGCTGGGAAGGCAGCTCAAGGGCAACTTTGTGAGCCTCGCTACAGATTCCGGCCTCCATCCAGTCACGGTCCCTAATGAAGCTGACTCTTCTGGGAATGGTATCTCCCAAGAATGGAGCTGGAGGCCGCAGCAGTGAGCTAAGCCTCTAGCCTCCCTGGGGGTGAGGATCAGCACGGAAAGGAGAGCCAGCCCTGTGGTACAGTGCGTAATCCCTGTGTGTGGGGCGCCAGGTTCCACATAGCCAGCTGTGGTTTGAATCCCGGCCCTCGCAGCTTGAATGACAAACCACTGTGTGTGCATCCATGCCCAGAATCCTGATGGGAAGCAGAAATGGAGGAAAAAAGATTGTGGCATGACCACGCTCCACTGGGTGGTACTTTCTTTTTTCTTTTTCTTTCTCTTTCTGGTTAGTGCATACACCCTCCAGTAATTAGAAAGAGAGAAAGAAAAAATAAAGGAAGGAAAGAAGACAGAAAGAAGAAACAGAAAGAGAAAGAAAGGAAAGAGACAGCTGTAGGAAACGGAATGAAGGAAGAGCAGGATTTAGTGCCTGCCTGGCTGGGACAGGAAGGAGAGGAGGAAGGTCTTGGGGCAGGAGAAGGCGATGCTGAGGTCGGGACAGAGCCTGGGCCCAGCCCGGTGCTGCGGTCGGAAGCAGGCTGAACTACCGTGCTGGGGGCCACATGCCAGCGGCAGTTCGAGTTCCTGGGTCCGGCTGAACACGTGCTGAGTATGAATGTGCACACCGCACACCCGAGAGTCCGGCAAGCTAGAGACCCGAGGAAAGGGGGTCAGAGCAAGGGGAGACTTGGGGTGCTTCTCTCTCTTATGTGTGCGCACATACTCTCCGTCATGAATAAGAATAAATAAACTTGTAAAAGGAAAAGACAGAACCTGGACAAAACTGTGAGCAGCTCAGAAGGGATGAGTTTTAGGTTCGTGATGTTAAGTCGAGGTCCTGTGGACCTCCAGGAAAAATGCCCAGCACTGAGGTTTGGAAATGGGGCGCCAAGGCTTGGGAAGACACTGAGGCCGGAGGAAGAAATCGGGAGGCACTTCCCTGGAGGTTTGGTAAGTGTGGGTTAGGTTTCCAAGGGAGCGTCTATCCTGACCACCATTCAGCCGGCAAGACGGCTTAAGAGTGAAGGTGGTGGCTAGGTGTGAGCCTGGGAGGCCCACAGCACCCACGGAAGGTGCCGGAACCAGGCCCTCAAACACGCTAGCTCTCATCTTTCTCCCATCGCTCCTTCCAGCTGCTCTCCACTTATTTTGCAGGTGGATACCATGTAGTAGGGCCTGGCTGCTGCCCACAGCTCCTGATTCACATCTTCTTGGCTTTATCACAGCAGTGACAGAACTACAGTTGTCCCCATGGGGCACATGTCCACCTCTTGAGTCTATCTCTGTTGCCAGAGGAACGCCAGGCCTGAGCCACGTGTTCACTCCTGGAGCCAGCGAGCGGGTCTGCTGCTGGTGCGAGGTGAGGCTAGAGGAGAGGACAACCACCACCGGCCCCGCACAGAGGCCAGCACTGGTACAGATGTCCTTCTGGAGGAGACCCAAAGACTCAGCTGCTAACAATCCCTGCCCATCTGGTCAAGTGTCCCACTTTCTTGAGTTCAAGGCCTCTAAAAGGGGAAAGGCAACGTTAGATGTTATCAGTCATTAGGTCAATGCAATAAACACATGCCCTATTTTACATGCTAGTGTGCTGTTAGGTGCTGGGGACACAGAAGTGAGGGACACACATTCTATCCTTGTTCTGAATGAAGGTCACAAGGTAAATGGCACACGAGACGTGGCACAAGCGGAGTTGTATCTGTTAATTCAGTGGATATTCATTTACTGAGCACTTCCGACTTGCCTGACTGGCGCTGGGCACCTGGTGTGTGCAAGACCATTCAAGACACAGCCTCGGCCCGGTCAGGGGCAGACACACACCTCCCTCTTCCACTTATCGCCTGTACTGAGGTGACTTAGGCTGCTCGTGTCTCTGCTCGCGCTTAGGTGTCATGCAGGCAGGAACGTATCTGCTTGTCCCTCCACCCAATGCCAGTACTTTTTTCTTTTAAGAATTGTTTTTATTTAATTTCATGTATTATGATGATTCTTTTTAAAAATTTTGCCAGAGAGAGAGAGAGAAAGTGAAAGCACGCTGCCAGGTCTGGGACTCAAACCATGGTCGGCCACGTGAGAGTCTCACACCGTAACCACTATGCCACCTGCTGGCCCTCAGAGGCCGATACTTTCAACGCCCAGCTGCTGCTGCCACGTATCTGCCAAATGCGTGCATAACCGAGGCGCAGCCCCGACATGGTGAAGACGGGTGGTGACGGGGTCTTTCTGCAATCCAGGAGCTGTACAGAATGACTTTGTTTCGTCCTTATTTCTTTTTAGTAGGTGTCATAATGCCAGTGGAAAGGCCAGAGGGCATTCCGAAATGTGTAGTGACCCTAGCACTGGTCCGTTTCTATGATTTGCTCTCAGTGAAAATGGCCAGGAAATACTACTCTTGCTTCCTGTGGACAGTAACTCATTTAATCCTCACAACAACCCTGTGAGAAGCAGGTCGAAATTTCCATTTTACATGTGGGCTCGCGAAAGCCCAGAGAGGTGAAATGACATGTCCAGGGTCACACAGCTGGGGAGTGGCTGAGCGGGGACGTGAACTCAGGCAGTGGCGTCCCAGGGCATCCTCGTAACCACCTGGCTGTACTGCCTCTCAGTGAGGGCCTAACACCTGCATGGTTCCCACGGGAGCTCCGTGAAAACCACTGCATTGGTTCAAGCCCATGTTTCCTTTCCCCTGAGGTTCCCTTCCTTGTGAAGCTGACCCTTTCCACAGTTCCTGGCTTCAAAATGTGGGGAGTTTCCAAAACAAAATGAAGCCAAAACCTTGCCTCGATCGAGAATAAAGAGCTCTTTCTTTAGCTTTTCAGCCTTAATGTTTTTCCACATCCACATTGTTTTCCTCTCTAGAACGGGAAAAAAGAAGTGACAGCTATACCTGAAAATGGGTTATTTCCCTTGACAACACAAAATAAATCCTTTGCAGTATTTTCCATCACTGGTTAAGAAATATGGGTCCTGGGGCCGGCAGGTGGTATGGTGGTTAAGGTGGCTGGGCTCCCATATGGCTGACCATGGTTCGAGTCCTGGACCTGGCAGCTTGCTTTCTGTTTCCTTTTCTCTGTCTCTCCCTGGTCAACTTCAATAAAAATCTTAAAAATAAAATAATGACAACAAATAAAATTTTTAAAAATAATAACTAAAAAAGAAATATGGGTCCTAGTGACAGTGGATACACAGGAGTTGGGACTAGGAAGGCCCTCTCTGACCTACTTCTGGCTTTGACATATTTGAGCTGATGGTTTAGTTTAATCCATAATCAACTCACTTGTCTACAAGCCATCCCACAGTCCTTTCCTTGTTTATGAACTCACGTCCTATTTATTGTCATGATGCCAACGTCCAGGCTCAAGATGGAGTCCCATTTCCACTGGCAGCTTGTGCGATGATTTCTCCTTACCCGAGAGCCCACAGCTGCAGGCCTTTCCTCCTAGGAGATTCAGGGCGGTCTCCACCACCGCCTTGGCTCTTCCCCGGCCCACCACTTTCCCAACCTGATCTGGGCTGCCTGGTGCAACCTCAGAGCCTACTTCTGGCAAAGGGTAGGTGGCACCAGAGCCTGGGCGTGGGGCCTGGCTTTGTTGAAGCGTCCCTACTGCTAGGCCCGCCCTGTGTGGACATTTCCACACCGCCTTTGCAGCAGCCTAGAAACACACTGTGGGAGTCTGTGGAACTCACGACCGAGGCTGACCCCTGGAGAAATCGCCTGCGCCCTTTGCTCCCTCTCCCATCAGGAACGTTGTGGTCGTTTACCTGATGACCAGGTTCCAGTAATCATTAAGAGCAAGAGAGAAAGAACCCAACAGGAACAATGGTAGTTAATTAAGACTGTGTGTATAGGGGAGTTGTGGGGGGAGATGGAAATAATCTTTATTTTATTAATTTTCTTGCTAGAGGGCATGTGTACTTGCCAAGACAGATGGAGAGAGGGGGAGGAGAGAGCACTGCTACAGAGCATGGCCACACTGCGGTCCCTTCTCCTCCATCTCCTGTTGGGATTTTGGGCACGCACGCACACTCACCCAACGTATTTCTCAAGCTGCTGGGGAAGGACTCAAACCATGTAGTCGATCATGTGGGATCCAGCCACGCTAGGCGCCAGGCCACGGAGCCAGTCCGAATTTAATTTTTACAGCGGGCAGGAGATCAGAGTTGAGTGCACAGACCTGAGTCACAAATACGCTAGTTACATCTAAACGCCAGCAGAGAGGCCAAGGAGAACTTGTACCCGTATCTGAGAAAGTCATTTTGCCTCCTTCCTCCTGAAGCAGCTCAGGCTGTCACAGGCGATACCCACGGATTCTGAGTCCCATCTGCCTGTAGGCTGGTCACCGTGGGTTACCACACCCCTGGGCGTGAAAGGGGCCAGCTCTGTGGTTCTCTTTCACAGAGAGTTCCTCGCACGCTACATTACTCAAGAGCAAGACTGCTTCCTTCAGGAGGGATCAGCCCTCTCCCTGCACTCTCCTGACAGATGTGATGCCTCCCGATAACCTCCACTCAGCCTCTGGCCCTGCTGCGTCTCGGCTTTTTGGTATGTCTTGTCCAACTTGAGTTCCACAAGATTCTGGTCTCTGGGTCCCCCACCCAGGGCTTTCCCGATGCTGGCTCTCAGCTTCCTTCTGTAGCTGGGAACTGTTGGGCAGGGCACTAAATAGTCCACAGTCAGCATTTCAAAGGGAAGATTAAGAACAAGTTAAGCCCTTCCTTCAAGTGCTTCAGTTAATCCAGGAGCAAAGCACACTGAGTTTCCAGGCCATGAGAATGAGCCAAAGTCTTAACAATCAAACGTGGGCATGGAAACGTGGCACCCTGCCTTCCACAAAGGGACGGATATGCGTGTGTGTGTACCATGTGTATGTACTGTGTGTGCGTGTCTGTGTGCGCACGCCATTTGATTTCTTGGGTTTTAGTTTATCTGTAAGAAAGAGACTAGGCCAGGGGTTGGGCATTCGGCCCGCACTTCGTTCGGCTGACGTGTGCTGGCTGTACTGTAGAGCTCCTATTTGCAAATTTGCCTTCACATTTTTAACTGACATTTATTTCCTTCCAATGATTGTAGTTCATAATTTTTGTCAACGCACTTTCTAGACTGATTTGGTTCCAAGAATCCAAAGTTCCCAGAACTAAACTGGCTCTGAGAGTTTGACACCAAATTGAGATTCAGCCTTTCTTTTAACTCAGATATTCGGGGCCCTTCGCTGTGCGTCTGTTGACTCTGTTTCTGCGTTGGCATGGTGGCCATAGCGTGGCCCCTCGTACAGACTCAGCCTCGCCATCAGGGCCCTGGGAGTGCTGAGCTCGCGTTCAGGGCAGAGTATCTTACTCAGGAGCGCTGGTTGGGAAGCACATCCCACGTCAGGACAGGGCGGTGGTGCCCACAGGGGAGGGTCAGCTGGAAACTGGCTGCATAACAGATTCGGTACCTGCTCATCCGAGTCAGCACGCTCTGTTTTCAGCAGGAATGTGCTGCTTTGGGGAGAGCTTGTGGAAGAGAGAGGTTGGGAGGGATAGGTCAGAGAATGAGGAACAATACAATTTTCTGAGATTGTCCTACCACCTGTAATACCTTCCCAGGCAAACTCACAGATTTTCCATTCCATTAACAGCTCTTTAACTCTCTCTCTTTCTAAATTATTTATTTAATTTTATTTACTATTATTTTAAAATTTGCTATAGGGCATAGGCATTCACCAGCGAGAGACAGAAAGTGAGAAAGCAAGCTGCCTGGTCCAGGACTTGAACCACTGTCCACCATGTGGGAGGCCAACACTTTAACCATCACGTGGCCTGCCAGCCCCACTAAACACTCTCTTAAATTCTTGGAAGACTTCTGATGAGAATGGACCAACAAGGGTGGTTTCCAGCACCCACCCCCTAATACGCCCACCTTCACTAAGCACTACGCAGTAGGTTTTCTTTTGCGCGAACACCTCATAAATATGTGATTGTTTCACTGGCCCTGCTGAACACTGCCTAGCTTACTCTTGTTTAGTCACTAATAACTTCCTTAGTATTTCGAGTGTTGGTCATAACCTCATTTACTACTTAGAGAAATCCTGGGAAGCGGGCACCATTAATACAGTGTTCTCCATTTTATCCCTGAGAACACCAAGGGTTAGGCAGGCTAACGCAGCTTGCCACACCGGATGTGGTAGAGCTGGGGCTCAGGGCAGGTCGGGTGGCTGCAGAGGGCAGGCATGTGCCCGCAGCCCCACCTGCTAGTGTCCCCGCCTGAGCACTCACTGCACGCCAGCACAGAGGGGGTTCTGCCGAGCACTGGGAAGAGGGATTCCTGCTACCCTCCAGGGGACCCAGGGGACGAAGTCAGAAATGTGCCCTCAGCCAGCCCAGCGGGCCCGATCCATGACACGGGCAGGACACGAGAGCCCGAGAAAGTCATCCACCTAGATGGGGACCGATTTCTTCTTTCAGTCTTACCTTCTGAGCATCGACTGTTGAATATTGGAACGATGACTCAGACTTTGAAACCCAGAAAAATGTGCCTTTTGTATGCTCCCCCCCCCCCCAATAGTTATATGGCCTCAGATAAAATTTCAGAGCCTTTTTCTAATTTGCATCTTCCAGGAGGCAGGGAGTGTTTGGATGCCTCTCTGTTCATTTTCTGTTTTTCTCTTATTGCTAGTCTCTCCCAGGATGAATTCGGCTTTCCTTAACAGCGAACTTCATGGCTTCTCAAGGCATTCGTGATGTAAATCTTTTAATTAACTTGGAGGAAGAACAGTCTAGTAAGCGGATCTGCTCCTCCCACACCTGCAAAACTTCTCTAACTGCTCTCATCAACAAAACTCGACAAACAAAAACCCACCCAGCCCTCAGAGTACTCCCCAACAGTTGGAGCGGCACTCAGTGTTTGGCTTGGCTGTGAGGGTACTGACACTGATTTGATCTTGCCGACCAAGCCTGAAATTCCACTTACGTCTTCTGGTGTCGAAAGTAACAAAAACTTTAGTTTGGTATCATAATCAAAATGCTACTTAGGGACAGATCCAGGCAGACTTTTTTTCTTTCCTATACAAATTCACTCAAAATGAGGCAGTAGGAGATCCCTGAGGTGAGGCGGTGTAGACGTCCTGCCCTGGGCCAGGGTGGATGAGACCCAGAGAGTCAGATGGAAGGGGGCTTCCTAGACAATGCCGCTGAGCTCCAGGCTGCAGACCCCAGCAGGGTGGAGGGTGGAGGGTGGAGGGTGGAGGGTGGAGGGTGGAGGAGGCCCGGTGGGACTCCAATAACCCTTACCCTTTCTTGCAATCACAAACAGATGGAGCACTCTGCAGGAATTGCTATGTGGCACGCAGCCTCCTGTGACTGAGTAGATAGAGATACTTGGCTAGCGCCGGCCTTGATGGCTGTGACTATTTTACTTTCTTAGGGCTCACCCATATTCCAGGAAGCACAGTCTGCAGTGAGGATACTCAGGTCTGAATGTGCCTTTTCTCTTTTAAGAAAAAGAAATGCACCTTCACTTCAAAGGGATGACAGTATCATCCCAGGAATGCAGCTTTGAGCACATGACTAGGAAAAATCAGGATCTTGAAAAACAAATGGAATCTTCTTTTTTCTTATCAACCAGATAAACACTTTTCCCCCTATAGGGCACATGTGCTCACCAGAGAGAGAGACAGAGAGAGCAAGAGAAAGAAGGAAAGTGAGAAATCAGCTCCAGGGAACATGGCCATGCCACAGTCCCTTCTCTTCCATTCTCCTCTTGGGATTTTGGGCACACACACTTGGTGTGATCTTCAAGCTTCCAGATCCGGGACTTAAATTGCACAGCTGGGGGACCAGCAGTTAGCGCCATGGCTATGTCGACCGCGGTTCAAGTCCCGGACCCAGTGGCTTAAAACTCATGCTGGGCGCGTGTGCGCCCAGGTCCCGAGAGGAGAATGGAGGAGAAGGGATTGCGGCGTGGCCATCCCCCCGGGGGCGGGGGGTGATTTCTTGCTTTCTGTCTCTCTGTCTGGTGAGCGCACGCACCCTATAACAAAAACTTCTCCAAAAAAAAAAAAAAAAAAATTTTGCACAGCTGGCCATGTGGGATCCAGTGCCTTAAATATTTTGCCATCTGCTGGACCCTTAAAAAAAAAAAACTGTTTGTAGTAAATTTATAAAGCTGTATCTTTTTCTAATTATTAATAAACCATTTATAGTACTGAATGAATTAAACTACCTATGCACTTTTGCAAAGCTCTAACCTAGAAGGAGGAAATTAGACTTTAAAGTAAATAAAATGTACTGATCTTCACTCCCTGCCTCCTTCCAGGTGGGGAGTGATGGGCTGTGAGGTCTCCTGACCAAAGAACCGTAAGAACATTGCCAGTCCTTACAGAACTACTCAGGGACCTGTTTCATATCTGTCTGGTGTTCCAGGGAGGTCAGAGGCAAACTAAAAAGATTTTTCCCTCTCTTGGAAACCAGCTCTGGAAGGTATTGCCTGGAGGGCTCCAGGCTGGCTCAGATCGGCCCTAACCAGTATCAACACCGCTTTGGCCTTGTGGGCCCTGGCACTCACTCTGCATGAACAGTTTCGGAAATGAAGGTGCAGACATTTGCCGTTCCTGCTGGGCTGAGGGCAGGGAAGTGCTTGCTTAAGAAATGTTTATTTCTATGCTCCAGTACCAGGCATCGAACTGACGTACAACAAATATTTAATTGAGCTCATTTCCAGAGGGAAATGTAGTTGTTCTTCATGGTAATATCTCTGTTAATGAAGCAGATCTGTCCTTATTGCATGTTTTGCTGTTGGAAGTGTCTGCCAGAAGGAGGAAAAACAGGAGGTGCAGCTTCAGCATCCTCTTTGACCACACCCTGCCAGGACACACCCTCGCACTCTCCAGAGGGGGTGACTACAAGGCTCTGGCTCCGAGGAGAGGCTGGGGTATTCCCATAGGCTGCCTGCTTCAGTCTCTGCAGTGCTTAGAATAGTGCCTGGTGTATTGTAGGGGCTCACGGAATACCTGTGGAATGATTGCTAGATGGCTCCTTAGCTGGCCGTAGGGACCTCACATAGCTGCAGCCTGGGCACTTTCCTCCCCCCTCCCAGACAGAGGCGTGCAGGCCTAGATGCTCAGCTCCCAGCTCTCGGCTGTTCCAGAGCCAGAGGCAGACTCTGTCCTGTTTTGGCTGCTCCTCCTCAGAGTGTGGTCAACCTCTGTCCTTTCTCAACCAGCTTTATCATCATAAATGATGACTACAAGATGTTAGGTCTTAAAAGTCTTCTAAATCTTCCATTCTGCAAATGGAGCATGCCTTCATTGTTCTTCAATACTATACTGGAATGTATGCTTTCTGGATTTCAGCCCATGCTTCAGGTTCTCTCTCTCGCTTTCCTAAAAGTGTTTTGATATATTTGACGATGAGTTGAGAAGAGCATCCCTTTGGCCAGAGATGTACAGAGGGAAGCCTGGCTTGCTAACCACGCCTCTTAAACCAGTGGCCTACAGTAACATCTCCAACCCTCCCTTTCCCACCCTGCCCCACCCTTGCCATATTTGCAGCCTATCCTCACCATGTTGTTGACTTCAGCGTGGTGCCAGTCACTGCCCGCCCTTGGATTCATGACTGGGCCCTCTCTGTCCAGCCCTTTATGGCAGGGAAGTCCCCACCCCAGGCTCCCTTACTTTCTAGCTTTCGGCAACGTTAATCGTTGAGAGGAATTGGTGGAAGTATGGGGACAAGGAAGGGAAAAGCCAGGACACTTCTCCCCCTCACCCCCCGTCTCTGCCTTGGCCAGCAAGTCCACTGCCGTCGGTGCATCCTCCTTGGGCCCAGCTGAGTGTCCTACCCCTGGGATCTGGGTGTACCACCTCTTCCTGTTGTCCTCCTGTCCCTAAAGATGGCAGTAGATGTTCACTCGCGCTCCTCTTGAAGTCGTCTCACTGCGTCCTCTCTGATTTGCTACCTTTGTCGCCAAGTCCTGCCTTTGTCATCAAATCCACTCTTTTCAATAAACCTACAGAGGTTTTTGGCTTCTGAGTAGACGCTAAAGGATATAGGATCCAAATACCGCTGCTGACGTCATGGGACCCCTCACTTTCCTGGGACTGCCCTATGGATCGAAGGACCCTCACAAGGGACTGGGCAACCTCCTGAGCTAGCGGGAAAATCAGTTTTTGTGGAGGATCTTGGAAATCTTGGAATGACTGGTAGGTTATAAGTAAGTACACGTGCCCTTAATTCGCATTCATCCAAACACCCTCTGCTTGCTGAAGAGTGTTGAATTTCTATTCCTTCGGAGCAACCATTTGAGCGATCTCTGGTTAGAGATGGGAGCACTCCCTTGCCAATAGCTGTGCTTGTTCCAAACCTGGAGGCGGCAGTGCTACCCGTTGGACCTTTGGAAACCAGTGTGAGCACAAAACCACATTCAAGGAAGGTATTTCTAGAGACACAACAGATGACTCAGGGCTAGAGGTTTGGGTTGATGACTCTCAGTGGGAAGGGCATGGTCTTTAGAGCCAGACACTCCTAGGTTCAAATCCCAGCTTTGTACCTCCTTATCTGTAAGTTTGGGGAAATAACTTAACTTCTTCAAATCTCATTCCCCACCCCCCAAAGTCCAGTAAGGAGAGGAAAGCCTGTTTATTAGGGTTGTGAGGAGCACAGTTGTGTTGCCTGGCACCCCCTAGGATGCTCTATGGATGAAAATAGCTATTATTGGTGCTTGCCTAGGATCATCCTGAGTGTCAGAAGTTGGAAGTTCAGTTCTTGTTAAAAATGTGACTCTGACTGGCAGTTGTTAGGCCTGTGCTAAGTCAGGAAGAGACCCAAGAAGACAGGATTGTAAGTTTGCTTTGCAAAATAAATTACTACTAATTCATTCTCCTTAACTATGTACTGGCAACATTTGTAAACAATTCGTTCTTACATTTTTCTTTTCCAAAATACCGTTGCAAAATAGCCTCACTCCTTCTCCCTGTTTGCATAGTTGTTTCATCCAATGTCATCACTAGCAGATAGAAATAGCATTTAATAGACCGCATGTCAAAAGTGTTTACTATTAATTCAAGCATTTTGTGGCTTAGTCATTAGGCAAAGACTTAATATTTATTTATAAGGTCATATGACTGTGCAGTAATTAAAAAGAATGGATGAATATGTATATCAATCTTGGTTTTTGTTTTGTTTTATGTGTGTGTGTGTGTGTGCTACTAGAGGATGTGTGTGCTTGCTATAGAGAGAGGAGAAAGCACCCCTTATGAGGCATGGTCACCCACAATCCCTTTCCTTTCTCCTTTCAGGATTTTAGACACATGTACACACACACTCACCGTGTTTGAAAGCTGGCCCCTCGATCTTATTTTTTGGTGAAAGAATACTCTCCTATAGTGTTCTTTCTCTTGCATTCCAGTCAGATTTAAATAATGTATATAGTAGAGGGGATGACCACATCACAATTCCTTTTCCTCCACTCTCCTCTCAGGATTTTGGACAAGCACACACATATGCCCAGTGTGAGTTTCAAGTTGCCAGGTCCAGGACTCAAACTGCATGGTCAGCCATGTTGGATCCAGTGCCTTAACCACCATGCCACCTGCTGGACCAAAAGAAAAAAACTTTTTTCTTTGGAGAGATTTTTGCAACTGGAGGCATGTGCTCGCTGGAGAGACACAGAGAGACAGAAAGCAAGAACTCACCACCTAGTGGGGATGGCTACGCTGCAATCCCTCCCCTCCATTCTCCTCTCAGGATTTTGAGCATGCATGCACAAGCGCCCTGTATGAATTTTAAGCTGCCAGGTCTGGGAGTCAAACCATGGCTGACTAGGTGAGAGTCCAGTGACATAACCATTCTGCTATCTGCTGGTTCCAAGAAATAAACTTTTTAAAAATTAAAATTTAATTTTAAGAAATGAATGCATTCTTGTTACATAATCGTCAATAAATACAAAAATATATAGAAAAAAGTGAAACTCCCCCCTAATTCTATTCCGCTCTTCAAAGGTTGTTAAAAGTTGGATGTCGACCCTTGCGTATCTTTTCTTACGTGTGTACATACACAGTTGGGACGTATGCGGATTCCGTTTTTGTTTAACATAAGGGGGATTGTACAGACTGTTCTACAGATGGCTTTTAGTCCCCCCCACCCCACACCCATAAGCTTGGAGAGCTCTATATATTGATTATTGTTGTTGTTTTTCTTTAAAGAAACGTAAGAGGCACCCTATTGTAGAGTCAGAGTGGCTCCTTCCAGGTAGAGACCCTGCCTACTGACGTCAGAGCTGAGGTGCCCAGGCAGCTCCCAAGGCTCTGAGGCACCTGGGCTTTACTGTCAATGCACTTTCAATTAGAGGGCAGGCATCCGAGCTTTACATTAGGGTGGCAGCCTCGGGAACAAAGACCTGCCTCTTAGGAACATGCGAGGCGCTGTAAGGCCTCCGTCAGCATCTACAAAACTAAGGCTTGCCTTCTGAGAGCTGGTCTCCGCCTTTGCTGTCACCAGAGAATGCAGGGAAACACATGCTCTACAATTTATTTCTAGGTATGCTCAGAAGTTACCCAGAACCTAGTGCCTTTTAAGGAACATCATAACTTGTTTTTACTAAAAAGTTAGCTTCCTTCATTGACTTCTGTATTGTCTTTATTCATCTTATCTGCTTTTAAAACAGACATTTGATTGCTTCATCTCTGCAAGTGGGACACAAAAAGAAAGAGTTTGGGATGCTCAATTTTTCAGAGCCAGACCTAGTGATATTGGATGGTGTTGACAGGAATACAGATGCCGAGTGTATGACCTCGAGGGCCTTCACAGGTGCTTTCCTTTAGGAGGTGTCGGCTGGCCTCTGACTTGGTCAGATGCTAAACTGGAAGACATGGTATCAAGGCTGTGCTTTTGGTTTGGGCTCCTTTGAAAAGGATTAGCTTATGCTGTTGAGAGAATGGTTGAACTACATGGTTAACTTTATTTAATAACTGTTCAATGTTTTTAGCTATTGCTTTTTTATTCCAAAGAGAAAAGCCAGTGATAACTTACATTATAATCTTTTAAAAAATAAAACGTGAGGCATCAGGTAGATGGATGGGAAATGCAAGGCAGAAAGAATCCTGCGTCGCTCACCATCCTTGACAGCGTGGAAAAGTCTGGAGTCCAGCATGAGCGCTGAGCAGTCACGGGGTTGAAAACCAAGCTATTCCAAGAGGCACAGAACTTCAGCCTCATCAGACAGAGGAACTTCTGCCATGGAAGGGGTTAAGGGACTTGCTGGCAGCTGAAGGGAGCCTTTCTCCCTTCCTGACCTTCGGGAGGAGGGAGGGGAGAAGTGTGGACTAACGTGTGCGAGTTTGCTGATTTGTCAGGACGCAGATCGGAAAACCGCTCAGACAGAGCACTTCCAGCTCTCAAATCGCAGCTCAGCAAGCAGCACGTGCGCAGACTGTTCCAAAGCAGCGCCTAACGAGAGTACAACGCAGACCCGAGTGAAGGTCCTCACTTAGAATAGATGTTGTCGGTACGCTTCTCTTTTCAGCTTTCTGCCCTGGTCTGTAGTTTGGCTGAAAGTGCGGTTACGTCTACTCTCGTGTGCCTGTGCTCCACGTGGACGTAAACACGACAGCACTCAATGAAGCCTTTCCGTTCTACAATCTGCTTGTCAAGCAATCCTGATTCTCCTTACCTTGCTCTGTTTTTATTTCTTTATTTTATTTTACTTATGAAAAAAGTTGTCAGATGGTGTGATGGTATGCGCTCACTAGAGAGCAAGTAGGCCAGAGTCATGGTGTAATCTTTTCCCCTCTGCTTCTCCATCGCATCAGGATTCGGGGCACACATACACACATACCCGGTGTGTTTTCTCAAGCCACCAGGTCCAGGGCCAGGGCTAGGGTGAGGATTTCAACTGCAGTCATTCCTGTGGTTAGCCTGGCTTAACTACTGTACCACAGGGGTGGCCTGTTTATTTTTAGATTTTAAATAAGACACCTTTTCCCTCGATACTACCTAGGTTTTTGTTGTTGTTGTTGGTTTTTTTTTTTTTTTTTATGTTCGGCCTGGATGATGGCACACTGGTGAAATGTGCCAACTCTGAGGCTGACCCACATGAGAAGGTTACCAGTTTGCATCTGGAGACCTCCCTGAGTACACTGGGCTTGCGTACACCCACGATCTGGGCTGGCTGACACTGGGAATAGATTGCGGCATTGAGACCACATCTCCAAGCTGTGAGGTCTTTCTAGCTCTCTCATTCATGAAATAAGTAAATAAATACCTTTAAAGATTATATCGATTGAGTGTCTCTTCCCTGTCTACCTCATAGACTGTACATTCCTTGACAGCAGGTGTCTTTGTGTGTTTTATTTACTGACACGTGTCTCCATCATTCAGAAGGGGGTTTGAAATATAGCAGATGCTCCATAAATATTTGTTAAATGCTGGGGCTGGCAGCTGGCATGGTAGTTAGGGTCACTGGACTCCCACATGGCTGACCATAGTTTAAGTCCCGGACCTGGTGGCTTGCTTTCTTGCTTTCTCTCTCTCTGTCTCACTCTGGTCAAATTGAAAATAAAAATAATGATAAATAAAAGAACGGAAATAATTCTTTAAAAACCATTTGTTAAATGCATGAATGAATAAACTACAATCCTGGTTTTATATTTGTATACCTCAAAAAGTTGATAATAGAGACTTCTTTCAAATAATTGCCAGTGGCTGGCTGTAAAATTGCAACTCAATGTCTTTCTCTTCGTCATACCTATAGCCTAAATGGCTGTCCAAATTCTGGTGCTGGTCAGTTGACTGGACTTGCAGATTCCAGGTTGGGCCTCTTTGCCGGATGGGTCCGTGACCCGAGCTTCCTGCGGAGGATGGCTGGAAGTCAGTGGAGGCCAGCAGTTCAGAGGGATCTCCACAGGACAGACGCAATAGCTGAACTTGGTGAATTTGTTACTCGGGTGGGACTGATTGACCTGGAAACACAGTCCATGTGTGTGTTGTGCTCCCCTCTGCGAAGTAACTCTGCTTCAACACGTGAGAGACTGCGGCCTCAGCCTTACATCCGGCTCACGTGCCGGGGTGGGAAAGGTAACACATAGCTAGATAATCTAACCAAGCTCACCAGCCCATAAAAAAGCTGCCAGTAAAGCCAGATTCTCAGCTTAGTGATGCTGGAATAACCTAGTTCCAGGACTCAGATGCCGACGGCCCAGCCTCTGACAACGGGTGTGTTCCCCTCCGTGGCCAGGAGCCCCGTGCCCTCGATGGCCTGAAAAGGCTGTTCTGGTACTGCTGCCTCCATCAGGATGCCCTGCAGTCTCCCGGGACTGGGTGAATATCAGTTTGTTTCTGAAACTCCTCTTTGTCTGTGCTTCTGGGGGTGCTGGACACGTTCCTCCGTGAAATGTGTTAATACAGGGTCAGCTGGTGGCAGGATGGTTAAGGCAGCTGGATCCCACATGGCCAACTGTCCATCTGTGTGGTTTGTGCCCCAGACCTGACGGCTTGAAAAACATGCCAGGTGCATGGGCATGCCTGCGCATAAATCCCAAAAAGGGAAATGGAGGAGAAGGGATTGTAGTGTGACCGATCCCTATGGGGTTGTTTTCTCATTCTCTCTCTCTCTCTTTCTCTCTCCCATCTTCAGTGAGTGCATGAGCCCTCTAGCAAATTGGGGAAAAAAAATACATGAATACTTCTGCCAAGTGTTGCTCTGGCCTGGGAATCATGCTGTAGCACTAGCTTTTAGATTAGTCATGCATGCAGTCAGCATATCTATAACTATCTCTCTATACAGACATGTGCAATATTTTTCTTTATTCATAGTAGAACATGAAAGAGAGAGAGAGAAGCACCTTCCTCCATAGGGTCTGGTCATGCCACGATCCGCCTTCTCTAGTCTGTCAGATCCTGGGTATTTAAGACCAAGCCTGGCCTATTCCAGGCTAACCGGGCCAGGGATTCAATCTGGGTCACTGTGTAGGATCCTGCCTCTCGAGAGCTCATTACTGCTGCCCTGCAGAGCCAGCCTCGAGAGAGATTTCCTGAGATTTCAGGTTCACTAACGCATGTGGTTCTTCTCTGACTTCCTGGGCGACTCGTTGAACTCTTTAGGGGGTATCTATGTCTCCCTTTCCCAGATGTGTGGGGTATGATTCTATCTCCCTCATCCACTGCTTTTGCTTATCAAGCAACCTCCTTACACGGGTGGATTTGATATCCCGAGCAGCTCTTCTCACAGGAGAGCAAAGTGAGTCTGACTCCAATGTTCTGATCCCTGACCGCTTGTTTCTTCCCATAAATCAGCAAGTGGCCTTTTGCGTGCGCCCGGTCCCCTGTAGTGATTTGTACAGCTCAACTCGTCCCTCTAGAGCGAGTGCTGGGTAATGAAAAGTGAGGAAGTCACTGCAGGACTGGGAGCTGCGGCCTGAGGGGAGTTCACATCGAGCCTCTGCACGCTCCTCACCCCTCCCCAGCACCATGGCCACTCCGTGTCAGGCCACAGGTTTTCAGAAGCTCTCCTGCCCCTTGCGTGGTGGACCCACCCTGCTGCTTTCATTGCCTTGCCTGGGTTTGCAGCCCAACCCATGTCATAGATACCTTTGGGAACAAATTAGCAAGAGGCCAGATAGAATGACCCAGAAAAGCCTGTTTGTCCAGAAAGTCACTCTTCTCATACCAACTCTTGAGAAATGCATCCCTAAGACCTCAGCCAGGAGACCTGCAAAACCCACGTCCTGAATCTATGAAGCAGAGGAAACAGGTCAGCGGCTCTTCCAAGGGCAGAGCCAGACTAGCAGAGCACCCTAACCACCTGGGCATGGCGGGTCGCTGGGAGCCGTTAGAACAGAGCTTCGGGGCGGCACAATCTTTCACACACTCAGCACATCGATCAGCGTCCATTCAGCGACATCGGCACCGCTTTGCATGACTGTACTAAAACCAGTAAATGACCAATCCGCTTTAAAAATATTTTCAGTTAAGCCTTGAAATAACAAAGGATTTCTTTGTATGAGTGAGTTTGTAACCTCAGTGTAGTCCTATAAAAATATAATGCGAGCACTGGGGGTGTGAGTATGTGTGCCCAAGATCCCGCGAGGAGGATGGAAGAGAAGGGATTGCAGCGTGGCCATCCCCCCAGGGGGTGATTTCTCACTTTCTGTCTCTCTGTCTTTCTGGTGAGCGCACGTGCCCTATAGCAAAAACCTCCCCCCTCAAAAAAAAAAAAAAATATATCTAATGTGAACCACATAGGTGATTTTTAAATTCTCTAGTAGCCATATCTTAAAAAGATTTTAAGTATGTTTTTACTCAACCCAACATATATCTCCAATATTAGCATTCAAATATAATTAGTATAAAAAGTCCTGAGATATTTTACTTCCTGGGTTTTGTTTTTGCCTTTTGTGTGTGTGTGCTATGTATCTAAAACTCACTGTATAATTTAGACCTATGGCACATCTCAGTGCAGACCAGCCACATCTCAGGTTCTCCTTAGCTACATGTGGCTAGTGGCTGCTACATTAGGACAGTTGTAAGACTTCCATCCTCAAGCTTTCTGATTAGTCGAAATGTATAGTTTTGACTTCTGACTCAAGGAACTCAACTTAACTCAGCTAGACAGTTTGGGTGCCCAAGCTTAGGTTCCTTGTTAATGCTCTACCACCCTCATCTCCACCCTGGCCTAGCCCCGCTTCCATTCTATTTTGCTCACATAATCAGAATGAACCCTTTAACGTCTAAGTTAGATACCATCGCTTTGCTGCAAACCTTTCCTTGACTTCCCAGCCCAACCCTTACTGTGGCCAATCCCACCCGGCCCCTGGCTGTCTCTCTGATCTCATTTCTAACAGTTCTCTCCCTTATTTGCTCTACTCACTCCCCTCAGCCTCGAGGCCTGTTGTTAACCCTGACCATTCCAAACACATTCCTGCCCAGGGGACTTGTGTCTGCTTCTCCCCTTCTGCCTGGAGTGTTCTCATCACATCTTTCCATTGCTTGCTCTGTACTTCCTCCACAATGTTGTGTCCCCGAGAGGCCTTCCCAGGCCACTTTATATAAAATGGCCCTTACAGAGGGCTTCTCTCCAGGTCCCTTTCTTATCACCGCACACCTCCACCCGCTCTAACTACGTGACTGGTTTTCTTAGCATTGGCTAATTAGTTTATTTCCTGTCTCTCCCAGCACTGCTTACTAGAGTGTTACTTCCAGGAGTGCAGGGGTGCTTCTTTTAGAGGTGCTAGGGACCCAGCAGCATTAGAATCAGGCACAAAATAGGTGCTCAACCAATGTTTGTAGATGAAAGAACAAATAAAGAAATGAATCCAGTTTGGGTGAGAAATGCCTGTGGAAATTACAACCTCTTTCTCTCTCTCTTTTTTTAAGAGAGGTTTTTGTTATAAAAAATAAACCTCTCTTGGGGCTGGCAAGCAGCATGGTGGTTAAGGCACTGGTCTCCCACATAGCCGACTGGTTCAAGTCCCAGACCTGGCAGCTTGCTTTCTCTCTCTCTCTCTCTGTATCTCTCTGGTCAAAATGAAGAATAATAAATAAATAAATTAAATTAAATATATAATTACAAAAACCCAAAAAACACCTCTTTTAAAAACTTTCTGGCACTTGCCAGAAAGACAGAGACAGAGAGCCAGAAAGCGAGAACCCCTTCACACACACACACACATTGGGGGTGGCCACACCACTATCCCTTCTCCTCCATTCTCTTCTTGGGATAGTGGACACACACGCACACGTGCCCAGCATGAGTTTAAGCTGCCGGGTCAAGGACTCCAACCCCACAGTCGACTATGTGGGAGTCCAGCAACATAAGTATTCCGCCATCTGCTGGTCCTGGAAATTACAGCTTCTTATAACAATGACAGATTTTGATCCAAGGTCATTTTTTGAGCTTAGTCCTAGATCCAAGTTTAAATAACTAATAGTAAATAACTCCTTTTCTTTTTTGGAGAGATTTTTGCTATAGGGCTCGTGTGCTCGCCAGAAAGACAGAGAGAGACAGAGAGACAGAAAGCAAGAAATCACCCCCCAGGGGGGATGGCCACGCCACAATCCCTTCTCCTCCGTTCTCCTCTCGGGATCTTGGGCACGCACGCACATGTGCCTGGCATGAGTTTAAGCCACCGGGTCCAGGACTTGAATCGTGGATAACTCCTCTGAACAAAAATACAAAATTGTACGGGCCATTTATCCTGGCCATTCAGGCCACCTTGGGGTGGGGGGGTGTCTCTCTTGTTGACCTGTTATTGCACCTTTCTTATTTTTTAGGTTTTTGGCATGGGGCACATGGAGTGCTGGAGAAGGACAGTGGGAGGAAAAGTGAAAAATCACCCTCCAGGAGGGATAGCCATGCTGCAATCCCTTCTTCTCCTGGGATTTTGCATATATATGCACATGCGCCTGGCATGATTTTCAAGCCACCAGGTCCAGGACTCTCGAACTGCAGTCAGTCAGACTGAAGTCCAGTGCGGTACCCACCACGCCACCTGCTGGCCCCTGCACTTTTTCCTAGTGCAATCATTATCTCATCTATTGCAGGCCCCGGACATGCTTTACTTTTATTTGCTGGATCGTACATGGATATTTATCTAACGATCCTAGATGTGTTTCTTTGCTAGTGGCTCTTGCTCATGGCAGCTCAAATTGCTTAACAAACAGATCAGCAACCTCTGTCAAGGAAGTCCTACCCCATGATGATCTGTCTGTCCTTTTCTTTATTAGTATTTCCACATTCCCTTTGGAAATTCAGGACAGGTCTAGTGCATTTGTATTTTAGGTTGTTGGAATTTATGGTCATTTTCTTGCGGGGTTTGGTGTGCACAGCCCTGAGGACTTAAGTAACCACCGGCTGTCAGAGGGTCCTTCTGGGTTCAGGAACAGCTACCTGTGACTGTCAAATGCCTCTCGTGCATCTGCCTTACGTTTGTCCTGCTTCTGAGAAGATCAGGGAGCCACTCTGGAAGGAATAATTTACGCTGACTCCTAAGTGCACTGCAGAACCTCTGTGAGATTGCGCAGTGTCTGCCCTGACCAGTCCACATCCCCGTGCCCGCCCCCTCAAGGACTTACCTACAGCACAAAGCTGTGAAGTTACTGGTCAGGGATGGAATGAGGCCTGTGACCCTAGACCTGATGCTGTCACTAGGCTCCAATCAGATGATCCACAGACACATGCTCAAAGCACGTGAGCTGCATGCCCTAAAAGGCTTGTGCAGTGTGGCTGTGCCATCAGGCCAGTATGAGGCCACCGAAGCTGTATAGTTGGAACCATTCGGAGGGATCGATGGCCTTAGGAAACACAACTACAGATGCTGTCACTCAGCCCTGCTTGATGAATGACAGAACATGATCCAGGGAAACGAAGAACAGAGCATTGTCTTCTAGGTCTGTGCTTTTATTGTGCAATGGCGTAATAGACTACGAATGCAGTGAACTCTGGTTAGCTGTAGGGCAAAGCCAAAATATCTTCTTTTTACAAGGACACAGACAAGTAAAATGACCACAGAACCTTATGTAACCTTGTAAAGTACCTGTCAGAATTAAGCAAATTATTCAGATTTTTTTAAAGACTGTGAGATCTATCTTTTTTTTTTTTTTTTTTTTTTTTAAACATAGCTGAGTCTAGGCTTAAATGTCACTTTTTCAGGGAGGTCTTTTTTTTTTTGGAGAGATTTTTGCTATAGGGCGTGTGTGCTCACCAGACAGACAGAGAAAGACAGAGAGACAGAAAGTGAGAAATCACCCCCCAGGGGGGATGGCCATGCCACAATCCCTTCTCCTCCATTCTCCTCTTGGGATCTTGGGCATGCATGCACATGCACCTGGCGTGAGTTTAAGCTACCAGGTCTGGGACTCGAACCATGGTCGACTATGTGGGAGTCCACGCTAACTGCTGGTCCCAGGGAGGTCTTTCTTGACCACCTATGCAAAGGTCTCTCCTGTTATTCTCTGGCTTGTACATTGCTTGTGTCTTTATTTTGAAATTAATTAATTTCTTTATTCATGATGACTGTGTGTGTACATGGAGGGAGGGAGATGAACACCCTCCACAGGTTCTAGTCCCACGGAGACCCATTTCTCTGGTCCTTCAGCCCAACAGATCTTGGGTACTTGCATGTGTGCCCTATATTTTCAGCTGACCGGGTCAGAGATTTGAACTATGGTTGCCACATGGGAGCCAGCTTCTCTAAAGCACACATGACTGCTGTGCCACAGAGCCAGCCCCTGTTAATGTCTTCAGTGGGATGCACTGTAATCGTCATTATACAAGTGCCTAAAAAAATCCATTCACTCTGAGATGTAGTTCATATTGGGTACATTCTCTTTATGACCCAAATGATGTTTAGCGATTGAATGTTTCAAAAAAATAGTAAGAAAAAAATCTATTCACTGAGCGAATGGACTAGTGACAGTATTTCAGATATTCTTAAACAAAAACTACTAAATCAAGATAATGCATGTTCACAAGTTACTGTTGTCAAGATCAATTCCAAAAGTCTAAACTAATTTTGAAAGAGGTAGTTGACTAATATAATGTAGGAATTAAAGCATATTAATTCTTGTGAGAAAAGTGATTCTAAGTAGACAAAGACCAATTTGTGTTCTAAAATGTTCTATGTATGCAATATTGAGTTGTTAAAGTTTGTGAACTTTGCCAGAGAGGATAGGAGCAGTGAAGATGCTGGTTTAACAAGATCCAGGGTGGGAGGCAAAGTTGGAGTACAGCTCAGTCAATGGAGGACTCCATCTTCCAGGTCAGGACACGCAACTTCATTCAGTTCAGTTCCACAGATATTCGTCAGTGACCCACAGTATATCAGGTAGTCTGCTATAAATCAGATAAGGTTCCTGTACTCCACAGATTCACGGTCCACGAAAGGGAGGTATTTCAAACACTCAAACAGAAGTATGGACACTGTGACTTATTCAGAAGAGGGGTGACTTGTGTCCCTGGTGTGCTTGGGAAGATTTCCCAAAGCGGAGGATGGGGAGGTCAGCTGGACCTTAGAGTCCTCAGCACCTGCCGTGCCCTCTTCTGGAACAGACTCTGGCTCCAGATTTTTCAGACCTCTCAGAACACCTCATGCTACCTCCTCCATCACTGTCTCTCCATCTGTTTTCTTTTTGGTGTAGTTTGACTTGAAATTATCTGGATTTTTGTTGGCCTGTTTATTGTCTACCTCATCTCTCAAGAACATAAGCTCTGTGAGAGCAGGGACTGGGGATCCCCTTGTGCACTCTGTGTCTACCTATGCACAGGGCCTAGAAAGGTGTCTGGGACATAGTAGGAAACCAGTGGCTGCTTGTGCAATAGCTAAAGGGCTCAGCAGCAGTAGAGAGTCAGTGGGGTTTCTAGATTGCAAAGCCTTCTGATGAAATTGCTCTGGGAAAATCATTCTGGCAGTAGCATGTAGGATGAACTAGTCAATATTTGGGATACAGATTTGGGTTAGGAAGAATAATTAGAAGAGTCCTGTAGTATCTTGGAAGTGAAGGATAGGGGTAAGGATGTGGGGTGCAGTAGGGAAACTTGAAGGGGAAGGTTGAATCCAAGACATACGTTGAACAAAGAAACTCCGCTCTCACTGGCCTTCCTATGAACACACTCACAGGCCCAGCTCATGCCACGTGAGCTTTTGTAGAGAGGTGTTGCTCCTTCCAGAGCCTGCCTTCCCCAGACCTTCACATTTCATTTAGATCTCCACTCACATGCCACCTTCATACAGAGTTCTTTCCTGACTACCTTCCCTAAAAGCAACCCCGCCCCACACACTCTGGTTTTGCTGGACACAGATTTCTTGGTTGATAATTCTTCAGAACTTTGAATATGCCATCCTACTGCCTTTGGCCCTCCATAGTTCCCGGTGAGAAAGCAACTGTTAATCTAACTGAGACTCTCTATCATGTGATGAATCTTTTCTCCTTTGCACCTTCCAAGACTCCGTTGATAGGTTTCAGTAATTGCATTGTAATCTAAGTGTAAAACAGGCCTGGCCATGCATGTAAGCATTTAGATTCCTAGGAACATATCGAAGCTTTTCAAAGCTCCCTATAGACATGTCATTTTCCAGATTTTCCTTTTTAAGGTTTTACTTAACCTATTATCTGAACCAACCGCTATCTGCCACCTCCAGCAGCTGTAACGCTTCTTACACCTCTGGAAAAGTCTCTGGGCTGGTCCCAATAAAGACACCTTTGTGAGTGGAATCTTCCAGGAAGCACTAGACAGGTCAAATAACGACAATCCTCTGGAAATAGAGCTTTGAAGGAGCTCCCGCCCTGCCCTGCCCCTCACTGCTGCCCGAATGCTGGTTTTCACTGTATTTGTGGGCTATTGGTTTTCAAGGCTATGGTCAAGTTGGGGGGAGAACGGGGGGAGAGCAAGCTCAAATGTCTTGAATCTCACTGCTCTTACTGAGATTTAGCCATTTTTCTTGAATAAACTCTCCTTGGCTTGATGTGAGTATTTGGTTAATTTCTAGAGTTCTAAAAAAGTTGATTCTGACAATTTTGCCAGTGTTTTTATTGATTTTACAGAGATTCTGAGAGGTTCTTACTCTGCTATTTTTACTGATGTTCCTCCATAGATTCTTTCAATGGCATTTATCCTTCCCTGACATAAACAATTATCTTTCAAATACTGAAAAATCTGAAAACCCAAATAGTTTACATTTATTCTGTTTTCAAGAAGTGAATTTTCTGAGATAAATGTTTGTTCTTATTAAGCCACCAATAAAACAAGGGAATTAAAATATAGACAAACAGAAAAAACCACGGAGGAAAAAAAGTGTTCATGGCTGTCTGTAAGATTCATCATTAATGTCTTTTTGCTTGTTTGTCTCAGCGTGGATCTGCTTAACTTGAAAATTCCTGTTATATTTTTACTGTGTGAATCAATTTCCCATCTCCTCTCTGGGCCCGGGAAAGCTGGGAACAGAGTGAGATGAGATGATGTTGGTCTTAGCAGCCGTTGGTGTTGTGTCAGTCAACGCAAGCTGCCTTAACAAAATACCAGAGTAGGTGGCTTCCACAACTATGAGAACTATTTTCTTATAGTTCTGGAGTCTAGAGTCTGAGATCAAGGTACCAGCAGGCTTGGTTTCTTCTAGGGCCTTCTCCTTGGCCTTCTTGTTCTGTCCTCAAGGCCTTTCTTCTGTGTACATATGCCCCTGGTGTCTCTTCCCTTCATATCAGGACACCTGTCCTATGGATTAGGGTCCCACCCTCTTGACCTCATGTGACCTTAATTACATCCTTAAAGGCCGTACTCCAAATACAGTTATATCAGAAGTTGAGGCTTCGACAGATGATTCGTGTGAGTTGTGAGTGAGGGGGTGTTGGACACAATTCAGTTCATAGTAAATGTCTGACTCACAGTGCGTTTGTTCTCCATAAACACTTGATGAATGATACGCATTCTCTTTCACCCCTTGGTGGGCCTTCCTTACCCCTTCATAAGCCTGTCCCAAACTAGATGTTTTGGCTTCTGGTCTGTTGGAAGGTTAGTATTGCATGGAGCTGCCAGACTAGGAATCTCAACACCAGAGCTCAAATCCTCCCTCTGGCACCAAACATCTGTATGACCTTGGACAAGTCAGTTAAGTCCCCAGTTTTCTCCAGCATTTGCATGTGGGGTACTTTAGTCAAATCTTTCCTTACTCTTTACCCCTTGGGCCCTGGATTTGTTACCGCTCCCTACTGCTACAACATCCTTGCTTTATCCTCTCTGTGGATGTCTAGGGATCATCCAGCAAAATATATCCTAGCAAGTGCACTGATAAAATAGTTCTGAGTGGGGACCAGCAAATGGTGTAGTGGTTACATTGCTGGACTCTCACATAGTCAATGCAATTCAAGTCCTGGATCCGGTGGTTTAAAAACTCACGCCAGGCACATATGCATGTGTGCCCAAGATCCCAAGAGGAGAATAGAGGAGAAGGGATTGCGGCGTGGCTATCCTCCCTGGGGGGTGATTTCTCACTTCCTGTTTCTCTGTCTCTGTCTCTGGTAGCGCACATACCCTATAGCAAACCATCTCTCGATAAATAAATAAATAAATAAATAAATAGCTCTGAGTAGTCACCATCTCTTCCCAGATGTATTTCTGGAAATGTTTCTTGGCTCTTGATCAGGTAACAGTAGCATTTGGATTAGGAGCAGTTTAGTCAGGAAGGAAGAGAACATGCAGTATGAGAGTGGGCTGGTGGGGAGGCAGCTCGGGGAAGAGCTGAAGTTCCTGAATGTGTATTTACTCAGTCAACTTTTGGGGAGAACCTCCTTGTTCCACATATTGTGCCGAGTAATGAACCAGAGCTCACGTCAGGGGCCTTCTCCATTGTAGGATTTTGACTTGGCATGAACTGTGAAGTTGTAGAAAAAGAAAGATGACCTAGGTTCAAGTCTCGGGTTCGTTGTTTATTTCACTGTGACTATAGGCAAGCCATGTGGCTTCTCTGAGTCTTTGTTATTCCATTTTAAAAGAAGAGATGGATTAGGTGTTCTGCAGGGTTCATTCTACCGGTTTCACTCTCCTTCTAAAATTCTGTTTTACTAACAGTGGAGTGTGGATCCTGCCTATAGCACAAGGCCATTCTGCTAGGAAGATGGAAGCAGGAGATAGAAATATGAGGTGAAAGTTTGGTTCATTAGCATTCCATTTAGCTCAGAAACCTTGGAATAAATTCTTAAAGGAACCAATTATTTCTATCCTTATACTGTCCTTTGGTGATGTTATTTAAGGAGACTACACATATCGGGGGGGGGGGGGGACTCATTTTAGCCATGTAGACAAAGAGGGTCTATTGTGGCTTATTAACCATAAGGAGATTAACCAGGTGTTCATAGTAAATGCAGAATCCAAGGGCAAAACTGTTCTTTGTCCAGTGTAACATGTGCTATGGTAACATGTTAAACGTGTTTTGATGCAGGAACCACATTTGTTAACGTCTCCATTTCAAGTACTTGCATAGACATTCAATGGGCATAATTCTCCTTGTTCTCCAGATGGGATTTTCTTCATGTCGCCCACTTAAAAGACACAACCAAAACTACATTGTTGGAGAGTAAGATTTCATTACTTTCTACAAATTCAACAGAAGTTGTACATATCTGTGGAGTTAACAATTGAAGCCTTTGGCTCTCTCGGCCCTGGTGATGCCTTTGTGTTCAGGCGAGCTTGGTCTTCGTGTCAGCCTTCATGGGCAGCTTGTACATCATAATGGTTGAGTACAATCAATAGGGAGGTAGTAACTTGTAGTAGTTAAGGCTCAAATCCGGCCAGAGATGGATTCAGGTTTTTGCAACCTTGTAACTTTGGCCAGAATACTAACCTCTTCTTTTTTTTTTTTTTTTTTTTTTTTTTTGGGGGGGGAGGTTTTTGCTATAGGGCACGTGCGCTTGCCAGAAAGACAGAGAGACAGAGACAGAAAGCAAGAAATCACCCCCCAGGAGGAATGGCCACGCCACAATCCCTTCTTCTCCATTCTCCTCTCGAGATCTTGGGCACGCATGGCACATGTGCCTGGGACTTGAACCACCATTGACTACATGGGAGTCCAGCGACATAGCCATTACGCTAACTGCTGGTCCCAGAATACTAACCTCTTTAAGCCTAGCTTCTGAATATGTAAAATGAAGATAACACTATTATCTACCTCATAGAATCATTGCGGAGATTAATTTGAAAAGCACTGAAGTATACAATGACTGGTATAAAAGTTAACAACATAGAAAATATTAGTTTGAAGAACTGATAGTCAAAGGAGAAGGAAGAACTTCCTTTTATTTTTCAGAATTTATATAGCATAGCTATAATAGTTATTATACACTAAATCTCTCTATCCATTTTATCAGAGGAGAATGCTACCAAACCACAGCATGTGTACTTGCTCAACTTGAGATGTCAATAATCTGTTTTTCAGATTCCTTCTAGAAAAGCCCCATAAACCACTGCCTCCTATTATTAGAGTGCTTACTGAGTTTGGAAGAAACCCAGCAAAAGGAAATAAGCAGTCAAAGAGAGGCAGGGGGAAAGTATGTAATTAAGAGCCCTAATTCTTTTTAAAAAAGTGCAATCATCTCACATTGTGTTTATAAAAAGTACCATACACTCTTTATAATGTAATGCTTAAAGTATGTGAGGATATACATACAATGTCTTCAAAACTTTGTCAAAATCAAACAGAAACAAATTCTCAATACTGTTCTAAATATTTTAAAATCTTTCCAAACCAAAGAATCTAAACTCTATACTTCTATTTTCCCAGTCTCCCTCCTTCAGATGGACAGTCTTGTTTTACTTGGATCCCAAAGGTACTTTGAATTCATGTACTAGTGATTAGAGAGTCAAATTTCAAGAGCTCCTCCTCAAAAGTACTTAGTAATATTTTAAACCGTTGTACCCAGATAAACAGAGACTGTCTGGAAGTAAACGAGTTACTGAAACTTGGTGAGTGGTCAGTATTTCAGAACCTCAAAAGAGATCTTCAGCGAGGAGGGAGAAAATTATGAACTCTATGGTAGAACAAGATTTAGGCCATAGTTTTACCTAAAATGGGAAAAATAAATCTGCTGGGACCTGGTTAAGCTTCCTTTGATCAAATAGGTGAGGCTCACTTTTTCTTGAGGGTTTTTGGGGGTGAGAAGCGGCTGGATATTTCCCTTTGCTGAGAAGTCACAGTACCCTGGGTTTGAATGAGGTGTCCCACCTTCACTGTAAATATCATGACCTATTTACAGAGGGTTTTTGAGTAACTGGAGAACTTCTCTGAAGTTTATATAAACGCGCAACTTCCTGTGTCTACTCCCTGCAGATCACTGTAAGGTTCTTTCCCATTTTGCTGGAACGCTGGATTTCACCCACCTTATAAGGATCATGCTCTCCCAAGCATAACTGACCACTTTTCCTGAGGCTGGGAAGAAGTAAGCAGAACAGAGCAAGGCAGAGGTCAGAGGAAGTGAAATGGTCCCTCTATTTTCTTTCTCTGTGTCATCATAAAAATACCCTCAGCATCTCTTTGATATGTGTGATTGTTTTCTAAAAGCTCCCAAACCCAGACAATAGACTTCGGTCTACAGTCTATGGATCAAATATCCATCACTAATAGCACAAATAATTTGGGGCCATAGTCACCAGAATGGAATGCATTACAGCAGTTGGTATGAACAGCCTGCTACCGATGTGACAAGGGTGACTCTCATGAGCATAATGTGGAGTGAAAGGGGCCACACACAAAAGGAAGCTCACAACGGTTCTCTTTCTGTAGCACACAGAAACAGACGAGCAGATCACGGTAGGGTATCCCTTTGGGGAGGAAGTGTGAGTGAGTCTTCTGGGGCTGCTATTGATATTCTGCTTTACTTTTCTTGCCTTTTTTTTCTTTTTCTGAGTTCCAGTTACTTAGATGTGTTCTATGTAAAAATTCATCAAATCACACAGTAATAACACATACCCTTTGTGTATGTTTCACTTCATTTAAAATCTTTTTTGAAGATGATATATGGAAAACAAGTGACTCTCCATCCACTGGCCAAATTCTTTCCTGAGTTCAGTCTGACATCGTTCACTTACATTTTGGTCCTTGGTGCATTTTATAATTTACATTAGGAAAAAGCCTGTTAAGACTTTTCAAAAATTTCCATGAAGGCATCTCTGGTAAATATGGTTAGGTGTCTCACGATGTAGGAAGGTCAAGTGATTTACAGATTTCTGCATCAGGAATTTCGGACACTGTTGGCAGACACATCGTTACAGCCTTTTCAAGGTCCTCTTGCCGGGATCATGTGCGCTGTCAGCTAAACCATGCACGATGATTTCAGGAAAATACACGTTATTTTATGGTAAGATGGCAGTGGTGATTGTCAGTTGGGATGGGTTTTCTGTTCTTAATTTGGTGATGTGAGATTTCTTACTCTCCTGACATTAGAAGACAACTGGAAAAACTCCGATGTGAGAATGAGGGAACAGGCTATAAAAAGGCCTCTTAAGCTTTGAAATGCTAGCATTTTGTGGTGAGTGAGGTAAGCCAGGCTATAAAAGAAAGACATTGTATGTATCCACTTAATGTATACTGACTATCTACACTCTATGGCAGAGAGCGAAATATTGGAGGACATAAAAGCAGAGCAAGTACTTAATGAGAATAAGACAGTGTGGAATCGGGGGGTGAAGAAAAGAGGATAGAGGAAGATAGCAAGAGAACACATAGAGAGGCAGGACATTAGTGGGACGCAGATATGGCTTATTACCTGTTGATGATGACGTGTATAGTGTTATCAACTGGTTTGGTCTGAGAAGTATTTCATGATGGGTAAAGTCTTTTTACAAAAAAAATGAGAAATAGTGATTGTTTACAAAAATAATTGGAATAATAATAACAATGAAAAGATTGAATGATGAAGTGGGGAGTTTAATGTCTCTGTATTGACTGACATGCATGGCAATCCCTTTTGAAAAGGCAATGTAATACACTGTAAAGTTATATGCGATTCAATGTAATATAAACAAGATTATGATGATAATAGGGAACCAGCAGTTAGCGTAATGGCTATGTCGCTGGACTCCCACGTAGTCGACGCGGTTCGCGTCCCGGACCCGGTGGCTTAAAACTCACGCCGGGCGCGTGTGCGTGCGTGCCCAAGATCCCGAGAGGAGAATGGAGGAGAAGGGATTGCGGCGTGACCATCCCCCCTGGGGGGCGATTTCTCGCTTTCTGTCTCTCTGTCTCTCTCTGTCTGTCTGGCGAGCGCACGCGCCCTATAGCAAAAACCTCTCCAAAAAAAAAAAAAAAAAAAGATTATGATGATAATAAATAAAAAAAGAAAAAGAAAAAATGGGAACAATAAATTATATACTTCATTAAAAAAAAAAGAAATGCTGGCATTTTGAAAATGTTCTGTTTGTTCTTTCTTTTCATACTGATTGGTTGATATCGGAGTTCTCCCAGAGGTTATTAATAACATATAAAGAAAAGCAAATACAGTAGATAATTCATCTTGATATTTGTTCAATAAAAGAGCAAGACTGGTTTTAAAAGTTGTTTTATGCAGGCCAGCATTTGGCATGGTGGTTAAGGCACTAGACTCCCATGTGACTGACCATGGTTTGAGTCTCAGACCTGGTGGGTTGAAAATCATGCCAGATACATGTGCGTGCATGCCCAAAATCCAGAGAGGAGAATGGAGGAGAAGAGATTGTAGCATGATCATCCTCCCTGGGGGGTGATTTCTCACTTTCCCTCTTTCTGTCTGTCTTTCCCTCTCTGGCGCACATACACTATGGCAAAAAATCTTTTTTTTTAAAAAAATGGTTGTTTAGTTAGCCATGATGTGGCAATCTAGATAGATCTTAAGCTCAGCAGAAGGAATATCTTAAGGCAGCTTGAGTTTTAAAACAACGGCAGGATGTATGTATTTTGACATCATTTGAAAATCATTTAAACAAAAATTGATTAAAATTATGTTTAAAGGAAAATCAAATCCCTGTTTTTATTTACTAATGTTGCAAGTTACTAAAACATGGTGGGACATTCTCGTCTTCAGCCAATAAACTTAGCAAGTCTTTAAACAATGCCATTTTAAAATTCCTTCAAATAAGAAGCTATGTTTTACCGGTAAGGTAACTTAAGCTTAATCTTAAATCCTTAAACAAATGATTCTGGTGTAAATTCTTCATACAGTAGGTTTCATATTTAGAAACATAGGGGTAAGATGCTGTTTTGTGCCTGGTTTTTCTCTCTTAATGCTGGGTCAAACTCAGAAATCCTCTCCTCCTTTACCTTCAACTTATGTGATGTGTTATTAGCATAAAACATGGAGATAAGAGTATAGTTGTACAGCCCTGGATCTTAAATCAGGATGTAAATTCACTAGAATTTGTGTTATACTACATACAAGACAAGTCTTTTATTTTCCCTGAAACTCAGTTTCCCCATCTATAAATGGGTTAGTCATCCCTGCCCTAGTTAAATCTCAGTTTGTTTTATCACTTGAGTTAATGTAATTATAAATATTTTGAATACTTTTTAAAAATTGGGTCTAAAAGTTCTTATTAGAAAATAATAAAAACTAACAAAGAATAATAAAATATTGGGTTGTCAGAAATGTCATGACGTATTTTTCTATGTTTTCCTATGCAGAATGCATCGTGACTTTCCCGACAACCTAACAGATAAGGACCACTTCTAAATGAAAGGTTTCAACCAAGTTAACTTCTCAAGGCAGTGAAACTTCTAGCTTCTCCCACAAACACAGGCTTGAGAGACCCCACTGCTTTCCTTCTACACAGACTGGTCACTGTGCTTTCTGGGACTCTCAGTCTCCTAAAAGGGATAGTCTGTTACAATACACTTATCTCTCTCTTCTCCTAAGTAAAAAACACAAAGATTCCCTCTTCTAGGTCAGGCTGTGGTTTGTGAGAGCGTGAACAGTTACGTGGAAGTTTTCAAATGTGATTTTTCTTAAAAAACACACTATCATGGTCCAACCTCCCTCCTTTGAGAACAGAGCAAGTACTGTGACAATGGCGCATGGCGTGTGTGAGTGACAAGAGTGGTGAGGTGGAGGGGCTCAAGCCCACCCCCAGCCAGCCCACAGAGCTCCAGCACAGCAGTGGTAAGGGGTAAGATCTCCTCCACACAGACTCTCGGCGGTGACAAGGTCACAGTCCCTCTCCCTGGACCCTGACCCAGAGGTCTTTTCAGTTTATCCGAATTTCCTTGTATTCAAAGCAGGGGGATAGAGTTCCCTTCCTCTAGGACCAGGGCTTCTGGGTCACAAGCTGAGATGATCTGCCAAGCCTATTCATTTCTACGTGGGCTCCTAAATGAGCAAGCACCTTGCTTAGAGTGGGTCCTTTCCAAAGGCCTGCAGTTCCCTGACTGCCGATATGTTCTGACACTCACTGACTTCCTCTAGGCCTGTCCCCTTGCATGTGAAAAAGATTTCATGCAGAATGAATAATTTATCAGTATGCTTGCCTATCCAATACGGACTGTTAAAAACTGGGACTGTCTTGGTCCGCCAGAACCAAGGAGCCACCTGGGTGAAATGCCAGACCCTCAGGTGTTCCTGCTGAAGGGTTCACGTCAGCCACATCTGGTACCCAGGGTCTTCTCCCCTCCTCCCCTCCCAAAGCTCTGCCTCTAGCACCGGGAAACCTGGATGTGCTGCTGCGTCGGGGTGATGTACAGGTTAGGAGGTCCAGCAGCCTGTACCATGACCTAGCTCAAAATGAGGGGTTTTCCCAGGACTCCAACTAAAATATCAAGAGTGGAAAGTTGGTCCCAGGGGCTGAATTCAAAAGGGAGCGTGCTCAGGAGCAATACACCTGGGCCCGTGCTCGCTCCATGTTCCACGTTTGTGGCATCCAAAGTCACGGGGATGGAAAACTCTAAGGAAGCACCAGCCAGGGTGTTAAAAGTAAGACCGAACAGACAAAAAGGAGATGGCAGAAGTTAGAAAGGCAGAAAGAGAGTGGCTGAGGGGTCCAGTAGGTGGCATGGTGGTTACAGTGATGGACTCCCACATTACCGACTGCAGTTTGAGTCCCAGACTTGGTGGCTTGAAAAATCATGCCGGATGCATGTGTATGTGTGCCCAAAATCCCAGGAGGAGAATGAAGGAGAGAGGACTGCAGTGTAGCTATCTCTCCTGGTGCTGATTTCTCTCTTTCCCTCTCACTGTCTCCTCTGTCTCTTTCCAGCAAGTGCATGCACCCTATGGCAAAAACCTAAAAAATGTTTAAAAAAAAATAGAATGGCTGAGAATGCTTTGTAAATATTGTTTCTTTATCTGGGTTTCTGTGCATTTCTTATAATTAGCTTCCATCCTTATAAGTTAATGTGATTAAGTATTTATTCACTGCACCTAGAAAGGCTAAACCAGGGAGACCATCGGGTGGTGTGGTGGTTAAGGTGCTGGACACTCCCATATGGTTGACCGTGGTTCGAGTCCTGGACCTGGTGGCTTACTTTCTCGCTCTCTCTGTTAATTAATTAATTAATAATTCTTAAAAAGAAAAAGAGAGAATGGCTAAACCAGAACAGGTGGTGCATTCTTTCCTGCCTTTCTTCCACCGAGTGATGAAAGCCTGTGTGGGCGACCCTCAGCTTGCTCTTGTTACAGACGCTCGGTGCTAACCGGCCTGCTAACTAGGCAGTTATACTGTACACATTCCAGCCTCAAGTCTAAATTACCAGGCTGAAATAACAAGGCAGTTCTCATTCTTTTCATTTCCAGTTCCGGGTCACGATTCGGAGAAGCAGGCTCTTGCCCACCTCGCCTCATTTCTGATTCCGGTTTGCTAACTGGAGAGGGCATATAGAGGGCTCTTCTTCCTGGCTGAGGACCATCGAGGTCGTTGACTCCTGTGGCTTCTTCTCCTTGAGGTTTGTGAGAGCAGGGAGAGGGGAATTTCTCCAGAAAGCATTCTGGAATTCTGCACAGTTGGAGAAGGAAACTAGAAAATGTCTGACACCACTGCTGATGATTCTTAGATTTTGCAGAGCAGACTGTTGGGCATTTAAAAAAGAGAGAGAGAGAGAAAAAAAAAGACTCTGGCAGCAGCTGTGAGCTACAAGGCAGTTCCAGCTCACCTGGTGCTGACTGATAAGGCTGGGATCAGTCAAGGATGCGTGTAAATTCCAGCCCGGAGCGGGAGGAGACCCTTCTCTGTGCCAGCCAGGCCAGGGCCCCACCAGGGACTTCACAGAGCTTTGTCTATCTCTGCTGAGCAGATTTTATTGCACAATTAACTGCTTTATGTTGTTTGTTTTCTCCCCACTTAGAAGTTCACTGAAAGTTGATTCTTTCCATCAGTTGATCTTAAAAGGTTTAATTGGAAGCCTGCATTATGAGAAGGATTTAAAACAAACAGGCTGATCTAACTCTGTTTCTTTCATTGTTTATCACCTTGAAAAGAATTTGAAGCCTCTTACTAAGGAAATTATTATTTTAGCTTCTTTCTTCCTTTTTTTTCTACAGGGTGTGTGTGCCATGAGAGAGAGAGTCAGAGAGATACAGAGAAAGAGAGTGTGAGAAATCACTTTCTCATCCCCAGGAGGGATGGCCACATCTCAATCCCTTCTCCATTCTCCTCTTGGGATTTTGGGCAGGTACACACAGTTGGCATGTTTTTCAAGGCTCCAGGTCTGGGATTTGAACCATGAAGTCGGCCACGTGGGATCCAGCTGCCTTAACTGCCATGCCCCCTCGGCTGGCCCCAGAGGGAACTGTATTTATTACAGCTCCTTCCTTTCAATGTTGTGGAAAATCGGACTGCGAGGCCTCACTGCTCAGTGCTATGAACCTGAAAGAGCAACTGGACTCTGGACTGTGGACCGCATCTCCTCTAGAGAGTCTGCAAACAGTCCAGCCTCGAGTCTACACGACCAGGCTGCAATAACGAGTCAGTCCTCGTTCTCCTCACCTCTAGAGAGATCACATAGCCTGGGGTCGCCAGCTCAGGGCAGACAGTCTAAAACGTCCTCACTGACGGTCCCTGCCATGGCCCCGTGATCGAGTGTCCTGACTCCTCTCTCTCACTCCCAGTTCTGAGAGGCGCAGGAGCGCGGTTCCCGTCATGGCAGCAATACAATGGCTGGGAGTTAGAAAGACTTGAAAAGAAAAAAAAAAAGGTCATGTGCTCTCCCCGCCGAGCATTAAACAGAGGCCTGTTTGTGTAGTTCCTCTTTGGTCATCCTGTGTTCCGGAATAATCTGCTCAATGAAAAGAGTGGGCAGGAGCCCCTAACTGCAGCTCCATCCACCACAGCCCAACCCCACGGCTCGAAGCTTTGCTTTCATCCTGGCAATAATTCCCATCAGAGGAATGTCCCCAGTGTACCTCAGAGTAAACCCCCTTCAGGAAAAAACATCCAAATAATCCTCAGAAACAAGAGCACTGATTGGCATGGCAGTATTTCTCCCCGGTGGGAAGGGGGGAGCCTTGGGCCTGTGGGTCCCTGAGTAGAATTAATATGGTTGCTAAGCAACCATCAGTAGCCCCAGAGTAGGACTAGCAAGATGAGAAAGAATGAGGCCACTCATTTCCCAGTCTCTGTCCATGACTGCCTCATAGCTTGGTCTGAACAGACGGTGAATACACAGTGTCCTTGGGCTTACTCTAGTGGTGATGGTGCATTTCCAGACAGAGGGACAGAGAGCAACAGTGGCCTTAAAGCAGGCTGAGGTCACCTCCTGCAGCTCTAGTAAATGGCCCAAGGCAGCAAACCAGTATCAGGGACCCGCTCTACACTGTGCAGTTTTATTCACATTTTATTACTTAGATCTCACAGCAACCCCAGGAAGTGACAGAACCGAAGCTCAGAGAGGTGAAGTGACTGGGTCACCATCACACAGCAGACAGCAGCTGAGCCAGTCCTGGGTCCCCCACTTGCAGCACAGCTGTCACATGGCTGGCCTGGGAGGAAGTGAGGTGCCCATCCCCATAGGTTCTGGTGTTTATCCATAACTAAATATTTGCCCACTTAAAAATCCTACCGAGTTACTTGTTAACAATCCCTATTTGATTTCTTTCTGGCCACGGTGGTTTAGAAATGTTTATCCACATAGTTATGCTCATCTAGTGTTTATGGAGCAGGCTGAGACTTCCTGGCTTCCCGCAGAGGGGATGAAGTCAGGTCTAGGGGTGGAGGGTGGAGAATGTCATGTTGTCCCTGTCCCCACCCGGGTGTGCAGGGCAGCGGCAGCCCACCTGCACCACGGTCCCCATTCACTCGCCCTGTTGCTGTCTGGAAGGCAGCTCCGATGGACTCAGTAAAGCCTTCAAGAGTCTTCCCTGCCCTTTCTCGTTCCTCCTGCTCCCAGAGGACTTTGCACGACATGCGGGCACTGGGGTGCACCACCCAGAGCCTCCTTTACTGAAGCCTAAAACCTGGGCTTTGGGGTATGGTGCCTCAGGTGCTACCGAAGTAAAAGGAGAAGCCAGGACCCCAAGCTGCATCAGTGGCATAGCCAGCGTGTGGCTAGAGGCTGCTTATTCCAGAATGACCCTGCCTTCACGCTGCTGCTCCCAGCGTGTATTTTTCTCTCAGCTCGCTTCTGTTTTATTTTCATCTAAATTTTAAAAACACTCTGTTTTGGGACCAGCAGATGGTATAATGGTTACGTTGCTGGACTCCCATGTAGTCAACCATGGTTTGCATCCCGGGCTTGGCAGCTGAAAATGCACCGGGTATGTGTGCGAGCGTGCCAAAATCTTGAGAGGGAAATGGAGGAAAGGGATTGTAACATGGCCATCTCCCTGGGGGATGGTTTCTTGCTTTCGCTTTCTGTCTGTCTGTCTCTGGCAAGCGCATGTGCCCTATAACGAAAATATCTCTCTGAAGAAAAAACACCCGCAAAACCACTGTTTCAGGTGAGATGAACGTGCCCTCACACCCGGCCAGCTGAGCCCTGGGGAACACCTGGTGGCGGCAACTATAGTGTTGGCCCAGATGGAGGAATGCCGGGCAGAGCTGGGGCAGAGAGACGGCAACAAGCTGAAGAAGCTGGGGAGAACTTGGGTTCCTCCTCTGACCCTTCCCTGAAGGCAATTCAGACGCACGGGTTCCTCTCTCTAAGGAAAGGATAGGGCTAACCCTACACAGAAAGCAGCCATGTGCCGCCCCTCGAGGAGAAAGCTCTGGCGGTCTCTACGTGAGGGACCCCTGAGAGCATCGCCAATGTTCTCAGGATTACGACATCCGGGACTTCTGGATTATTGCCCCAGGTCTGTTGATGTAGCTGTCAGCCACCAGCAGCTGTGGTCCAGCCACCAGCAGTTGTGGGGGCCCCTTGCTGAACCTCCTCATGGATTGGAACACACTGGACCCAAAGGAAAATTGGCAGAGTCTTCCCTCCCGGGTGGTCTCCCTCCTCTTCTGACCAGGGCAGACACATTCCTCAGGTCTTCTCAAGCTCAAAGTGGCTCCCTCTGAGGTGACACTGGAAGCCTTCATGATTTGCTGCAGTGCAGCTGTGTTTGTGTAAGCACCAACATATAAACAAGAGTTGCCGGTGTGTTGCACAAGCAGATTCATAAGGTAATGGAAATGCATCTTTCCCCGTAGTTCCAACATTCCTTCTTGTTCTGTTTGCTATTAGTGATCCTCCCCTGCCTTTGTGTGGGAACTCCATCATGCCCTTAGATGTTTTGCTTATTTTAGGAAAGGGACAATTGTAGAGTCTTTAAAAGCAGCAAATACTGATTTAGTTGGGCAATTATAATGTCCAGTCTAAGAGAAAAATCAGACATCTAAACCTGATGGGATGCAGAACCCTCTCTCCTTCCCTAGTGGACCCGCCGAGGGCTGGAAGCAGTTCTGAGGACCAGGGCCGTGGTCTGGTCGGCCCCTCCCAGTCATTGTGGGGATGGCCCATGGGAAGGAAGAGGGGACTGGGAAAGAAAAGTCCCATTTCGACTGGAGTTGTCCCAAGATGGCTTCACCTTTTAGGGCCTGCCAGTCATCTGTCTTTTTGCTTGTTTGTCTTTAATTGCTAGAGGGCACATACCAGCCAGAGGGAGAGGGAGAAAGCATCCCCTCTTCTTCATTTCTCCATCCTGTCTGGATTTGGGGCAGGCACACATACATGGTTGATGTCTTTTTCTTTTTCTTTTTCTTTTTCTTTTTTTTTTTTTTTTTTTTGAGAGGTTTTTGCTATAGGGTGCCAGAAAGACAGAGAGAGACAGAGAGACAGGAAGTGAGAAATCACCCCCTGGGGGGATGGCCATGTTGCCATCCCTTCTCCATTCTTCTCTGGGGATCTTGGGCATGCATGCACACACACCCAGTGTGAGTTTAAGCCACTGGGACCGGGACTTGAACTGCAGTCGACTACATGGGAGTCCAGCGATGTAGCCATTACGCCATCTGTTGGTGTCATGGTTGATGTGTTTTTCAAGCCTCTGGGATTTGAACCATGGTTGGTCATGTAGGGTCCAGATCCCTTAATCACTAGGCTGTGGGGCTGTCTCTGACAGTCATCTAAAACATTCTTGAGGTGCTTTCATGAGCAATTCATAGGTTCTGAGACCAGATGGTGCTCCAGCAGTAAAATGCAATGCTCTCTGAGGCTGACCCATGTGGAAGGTCTAAGGTTCGCATCCAGGGACCTTCCTGACTATGTTTGGCACATATGTGCCCATGATCAAGGGCTGGCTGAGGCTGGGGTTAGGTCACAGCATTGGGACCCTTTGGGGGTACTGTCTCTCTTCCTCTCTTGTGAAATAACTGACTAGCTAATAAATAAATAAATAAAGTATGTAAGAAAAAAATTCAGTTTCCCTGCCAGGCAGTGCCATTGGCAATATCACTGGCCCCAAGGTGGTCACCCCTATTTCGAGGGATTGCTGGCATTGTTTAGTCCCCAGGCAGTGAGCACAGCTTCTCGTGGCTGTGGTCTCTGTCACTCAGGATGTCCTTAGGACAATACTCAGAATGACCCAGCGCAGGACCTCTTTCCCTGTAGCCTGTCGTTGCAACACGACATGGCAAACCGGGGGCGCTGGCCAACCCTGCCACCGCAGCCGTCTCCTGGCTCGGCTTCCATAGAAGGCAGTCAGCTCAACTCTCGTTCTGTGAACACCTTGGTGAGAGTCAGACCTTGGTCCCAATTCTGGGGGCACACGGTAAAGCTCTTTGGAGGACGAGGAGGCAGAAGTCTTCCCTCCCTCAGGGAATAGCGATAAGCCCACAGCCCAGTGTTCTCCACGTAGATCCTCCCCCCGGAAACTTCTTTCCTCCCTACCCTTTTGATTCTTGTTCATTCTCTAGGTGGTGAGAAGTTTAAGAGCCATGGAACCAGCTTTCTAAAGTTCTCACACAAATGGGGATTGGACACCTAAACCTGGGATTATAAGTGTTCTGTGTCTTGGTGCCGAGTCACATCTTCAATACCCCGTTAGATAACATTTACGGACATTGTTTAGGAGCCCTCACATTGATTCTTATTATCTAAGAATTTCCAGTGATTTAAAATAGAAACCACACAGATCACGGGCATGTTTACCTAATGGAAAACAAAAGTACTAAGAGGACAGGGTCTCAGATTCAGCCGTGAGTGCAAAGCACCTTTTTGCAAGACTTCTTTCAAAATGCCAGGACTCGAGGGAAAAAAATGCATGAGAACAACTCTGCTCTGTGGAGTTAGTTGGGAACGTGAAGGGCTGGAAGAGAGTCCTGAGGTTGGTTTGGGTGGTAGCAGATGTGGAAGCCAGGGGGGACCGCGGGGAAATTGTCCTGCTCTCCCTGCCTTCTGCCCTCTCAGCAGCAACAGCGAGGTCAAGGACGTGGGCTTCAGAGTCAGCCAGACCTGGACTTGAATCCTGGCCCCGTGCAGATGAGCTGTGTTACCCTGGGCAAGTGTTTCACCTCCCCGAACCTCAGGTGTCCTTTCAGGAAGATGAGGATGTCGCTTACTCACCTTGCACAGCCGTGTTGACGAGATGAGATCTTGGATGCAAGGGAGCTGTGGTGAGCTCTCTGTGAGTAACAGCTCTGGGTGTTTCAGCTGCACAGGTGCTGTGTCGCACGGTCACTCAGGAGACCTTCAGAGAGGCCATCCCTGTTACAGCACCCTGGTAAACGCAGCACGAAACCTCTCAACCCTGAGGAAAAGACGGGAAATAAATAGAAAAGGGATTTCCGGATCAGATCGTATGGGTCAGGCTAAGACTTTAAGAGTCTTTTTTTTTTTTTTTTTTTTTTTTAATTTCAGTTTTTGCTATAGGGTGCCTTAGTGTGCCAGAAAGAGAGAGAGAGAGAGAGAGAGAGAGAGAGAGTAATTCTGGGAGGCAAACAACCACCTCCCTCACGTCCTCAGCCATTTCCACCCACAGTGTTTCAGTGTCTAAGAGGTTCATCAGAAGAATTGCTCCTATCATTTAAATAGTGTTTAATCCCATGAAGGAGCCTTAGGAATTGGAACTATTTTTTACTCCAGAAAATATGTTTACTTTCTTGGTACTCATTGAAAATATGATGCATGGAAGATGGAAAAAGAGAAAAATGATGCTTTACACACATGAAAGCAATAAACGACATCAATATTTCATTTGTTACCAATGGGTTGTGAAATTCAGAAACTCACTAGGTAAAAGAAGACTACTTTCATAGAATGAAATACTATAGGTTTGAAGGAAGCTTACCGGAACATTTTTACATTGTTTAAAAGGGCAACTTTGGGGTCCAGGCAGGGGAAGAATACTATTTCATGTGGACCCACATGGGAAAGGTTTGGGGTTCACATCCCAGGATCTCCCTGAATGAGTGCTTGCCCATAATCTGGGCTGGCTGAAATGGGGGGGATCCCGGAATGGGACCCTACTGGGGGTGTCTGTCTTTTGGCGTCTCTCATAGAAGAAATAAATGAATTTAAAAAATTGAAAAAAATTAAGTAAACCTTGAGTAATGTGCCAGAACTAAGGTTTGAAAGATTAGTAGAGGTATACAGTAATTTCAAACATTTCAAAGAAATAAATTATCATGTATTTAAGTTATATCTCTTAAGGGATTAAGAGAGTAACATTTGTGTTAATTTTTTTTTTTTTTTGTAGAGGTTTTTGCTATAGGGCGCGTGCGCTCGCCAGACAAACAGAGAGAGACAGAGAGACAGAAAGCAGGAAATCACCCCCCAGCGGAGATGGCCACGCCGCAATCCCTTCTCCTCCATTCTCCTCTCGGGATCTTAGGCACGCACGCACACGCGCCCGGCGTGAGTTTAAGCCACCGGGTCCGAGACTCGAACCGCGGTCGACTACGTGGGAGTCCAGCGACATAGCCATTACACTAACTACTGGTCCCACATTTGTGTTAATTTTTCCCCCCAATTTTAAAGGAATAATGTCCTTACAGAGATTATATAGCTCTAACACAGAATCACTTGATGATTGTCTTCTCATTCCGGGGCCACTTGATATTCCTGCCGATTGAAAGAGAGAAAAAGAAAATGTAATTGTCAGTATATGAACCAACATACATTAGAATCTAAGTTTGATTCTTAACCTCCCTAATTTTTAATTTATTCACTACAAGTACAACTTGAATTGGTGTCTGTTTAGGCAAATGCAAAAGATAAATTTTCTAAAATATTTGAAGGCATGTTCCCAAATGAAAAATTTTCATTGATGTATTGTTTTCTATGCAATGAGTTACAACACCAAATATGATTCAATGCTTTCGGTGGAAGATATCCCTACCCACTCCTTTATGAAACAAGAGTACAGTGTGTATCAGATCCCATTTCCTTGCTGACTCTGGAGGAGAATTGTGAAAACTAGTTATCGGATCATTCTGAATTCTACATTGCCCTCTGGAGCTACCGAAGCCTATTGGCTGTTTACTCCTGCCTTCGGTGGACTCAGCAATTGTGATCCTGTAATTCATCCGTTAGTCCTTAGTGACCCCTGTAGACTTTCCTGGACAAAGAGCCCAACGATGCTTTGTAAAATGTAAAGAGTACTACCTATTTCTGGCACTGGCACTAATGGTCTCAACCCCAGAGAAAACAAGGTTTGCTTGGGTTTGCTTTGCTTAATCTTTCTTGTGAGTCAAAAGATCAGAATTCAAGTTCCATCTCTTCCTGTTTTTACTATATGGCCTTGGGTATGTTATCAACCCTTCTATCCCTTGATTTTCTTACTGATAAAAACGACAATAATAATAACCTGCTTAGGGTTGAGAATTAACCGTGTCATAAACTAGAATGTGTTATGCAAGTAACACATTCTAGTTCAGTTCACTAAAAAACAACTGCTGAGCTAGTAAGTAGGTGAAGGTTAAGGCGGCTGGATCCCACATGGCTGACTTCGTGACTTGAGTCCCAGACCTGGCAGCTTAAAAATCACACTGGGTGTGTGTGCATGCATGTCCAAAATCCTGAGAGCGGAATGGAAGAAAAGGAATTGCAGTATGGCCATCCCCACTGGGTGAGAGAGTGATTTCTCACTTTCCTTCTCTTGCTCTTTCTCTGTCTCTCTCTGGTGAGTGTACATGCTCTATAGCAAAACTAAAAAACAAAACAAAAACACCTGCCTATGCTCAGCTCTCACCTGAGTCTTATACAGATGGTTCCCAATTTATAATTGCTCAACATGATTTATTTGACTTTATGGTAAGTGAGAAAGCGATATGCCTATTGCAGTACATGGTCATTTATTCAATAAACTACATGAGCTATTCAACACTGTACTACAAAATAGGCTTTGTGTTAAGATGATTTGCCCAACTGTAGGCTAATGTAAGTGCCCTGAGCATGTTTAACTTAGGCTAGGCTAAGCTATGATGTTTGAAAGGTTAGGTTTACTAAATGCAACTTTTACTTATGATATTTTAAATTTACAACATATTTACCAAGATATAGCCCCACTGTAAATAGAGTAGCAGCTATATTTGATCAAGAGTAAATTGTTCAGGGCACTTGTAAGTCCTGAAAAGCACAGAAAGGGGTTGTTTACATGAAGTGATAACTTTGGCAAACGAAGAAGGAGGGTTCCACAGAAAGGGAGGTCACCTCTAAATTGCCTATTATAAAGTTTAGTGCCCCGTCCACTATGGTGGGTGAAAATTGGGGTGTGGCACTCTATGCAAATAAGTCCCCCACTATCTCTCAGAAACTACATGGGCTTCTCATTGCCATGATCCTTGACATTTTTCTGGATTCAGTGTCTCCTGTCAGAGCCATATTATTGGTTAAATATTACTAGCCCATTAAGAGCCCTGACTCCTGTGGAAGGCAGCTTGTGGGGTGTCTCAGGATTAAGTGGGTCTGCGATATAACAGGATACCTCTGATCCTAGTCCTAACCCCACATTGGCTTTGCGGGCTCCTGCTGGAGCACAGAAGAGGAATAGAAGGACCAGTCAGGCTTATCGCTGGCCCACACATATAGGAAGCTGTTGGATTGGGGCTTGTTGCATAAACTGGGACCCTGCCGAAAGCTCAGACTCCATAGACTCCTCAGTTTTGCATAAGCTTGCAAGAGTAGCCACATCCTTATTGTGTAAACTCAGGTTTAACCACACACCAGCCAGGCAGCCCAGATCTTGCTAGGCAGGGAAGCCAACAGGGGCCTAACCCATGGAGGAGTACTATCTTTTCATATGGAGAAAGGACTCCTTTCCAAAACACTGTCTTGTCAGGGGCCCCCCGGGATTTCAGATTAGGACACTATAAAGATCTTCAGTTTTGCAGTGTCAGAACCCTGCTTCACTAAATTCAAATGATGAAGTGATTAAAATACTCTTTAATGCTGTTATAAAATTGTATTGTAGTTTGGACACATCCTTAAAAAACCACGGGACCAGCAGATGGCATAATGGTTATGTCGCTGGACTCCCATGTAGTCAACCGTGGTTCAAGTCCTGGACCTGATGGCTTCAAACTCAATGGCAAAATCCTAAGAGGAGAATGGAGGAGAAGAGATTGTAGGGTGGCCACTGCCTGGGGGGTGATTTCTCGCTTTCTGTCTCTCTCAGCCTCTCCAGGAAGTACATGTGCCCTATAGCAAAAATCTCTCTTAAAAAAAATTAAAAACTCATGCTTCTTCCCCACAAAACCTGACAAAGGAATTTATAGAGGAAGTTTATAGGTGTTCAGTGACTTCACCTTCTATGGCAGTCTATGAAAGTCACAGAAAAAGTGGCCACTGCTATTATTGGCATTTTAGCCCATACAGTGGCCAAGATCTGCCATTTCTGTCATGAAGTATGTAAGCATTACTTTGAGCTGCATCCAATACAGCTTGGAGGTCTAGGTCAACACTTGCCATGCTCTAGAGTGGACAGTGGGGTTTTGGTATCATAGCGTCTACTCATCAACCAGCTGTTGGTTATTTGGGAGTTGCTAGTGACCATGCTGCCCACACTGTACCTGTTTTGCAATGCACAGCTCAGAGTGACTTTGCTGTTCAGTTGCAGTTCATGGCTGCAAATGACGACATTCAGCCTCCTCTCAGTTTGCCGTAGTTGACCGTAGTGATCCCAACTTCCGTTTCGTGTCACCTGCTGGCAGCACACCCCACAACAGTGAGTCCTGGAACAGATGTAAAGCAGAGTGTGAGACCATGAGAGGAGCTTGTGGCAAAATGCTGGACTCCTCTGTTTGGCTGAATTTATTTGATGTGAGCAATTTAGAAATAATGCTTTTAGTTCCCCCTCGCTCCATATATATCAGAACACTTTCTTTAACTAATATGATATGTGACTTTTGCCTTTCGTACGTCTTTGTACGAATATCCAGGGGGCGAATTCTTTCATTGAATACACCAGAGAGATAAATTTTCAATTGATCCAAAGAGAACAGAGGCCCTTAGAAATGCCTGTCCTGAGGCTACAACCTCCCTCAGGAGGTCTGTCCTTGTGCCTTCAGACACCTTCCCTGGCTTACAAAAGACTCAGATAGGAGAACATAATAAAAGCAGAATATAAATAAAGGCATATGATGCAAAAGACATGATTCATCTTTTATTTCATTGATTTTACCATGTTTTTTTTACCCAAGGCATCCATTTAAGGTTGTGAAATTCAGTTACGTTCTGTTCCTGTTTCTCTTCCTCTTGGCCCTAATGAACTTCAGGCATGAGTACTGAAGTGGCAGGGAGACCCCGGCAGGCCCAAAAGCGGCAGACACCTAATTCCTCCTAGGCCCTCTTCAAGCCTCCCCGCTCCTGCACATGCCTCTAAGTGTAGCATGAGGTGTGGTGGCTGCTCTGCCCTCCTTGGGTTCCAGTCACACTGCTGTCTGGTTACTCATGTGACATGAGATAATCTCCTTGTTCCATTTGCTCTTGGATGTGTGAGCCGTATAATTACTTTGTCAGACGTTGTAAAGGTGAGACTCCAGCCAATATCGCCACATAAAAAGAGGCCGCCATTTTCTTATTCACAGGCTTGGTAATGATCTGTGCCGAGAGCCAGTCATTATGGAAATGACTCAACCTTTCTCTCCTGTGCTAATAAAACATTACTGTCTTTGGTCCTGACTCAATTTGGCTTGGGGCAATGTGGAGATCATAGACACTGTACCAGAGTGTGTCACTGTGTACACGGGACTTACCCAGAGACTATGCCAACAGCAGCCATTCCAGCTGTCTGCTTTCCTCCCAAGTCTGCAGCAGACTTAGCCCAGTTCATACAATGGGCATCTGTGACTCTTTCCTTACCAGCCAGGAAGCTGAGGCCACAGTCCTCTTTTCTCTTTAAAGGATAATGAGACTCTCAAATGGTTAATAGGCTGATTGCAGAATAAGGCAACTGGATTCTTTGCATCTCTAACATTGAGAGCATTTAGTTTCTTCTTAGTCCTGGGGAGAAAACTGACTGTGGCCCAGGTGTCAAATGAAACCACATATTAGAGTTACTGTGGGACCCTCTGTGTGTATGTTGTCGTTGTTGTTATTGTTGAAATATCACTGTGGGGCACATCTAGGGTTTATCTCAGTTTAGAAGCCAGCCAGGTGCCATTCATTTATTTGATAGATATTACTGATCACACACGCAGTGCCAGACAGTGCTAGACATTGAGGACAGAGAGATGAAAGACATAGTCCCTTGTGTCACGGACCTCCAGGTCCAGTATGAAAAACTGATGAGTGCTACAGAGGTCTTCGGGGGACACCTGATCACATTGGTGGTGAAGAATGAGTCCTGGGGCCTAGTGGTGGCACAGCAGTAAAACGTGATGCTCTGTGAGGCAGACCCACATGAGAAGGTTACCAGTTCACATCCAGAGACCTCCCTGAGCATGTCAGACATACGTGTGCCTATGATTCAGGCTGTAGGTGGGTCAGGCCCCTATCAGAATGCTGTATCTCTGTCTCTCTCTATTTAGCTGTGTCTGTTACTCATGCCATAAATTAAACAATACTAAAGAAATTAAACTAAACAAATTAATTAAAAGAAGGCATATTGCAATGATTCCTGAAGGGTGCACAGGAGCCATCTAATCAGAGAAGGGCTGGGAAGGAAGCAGAGGGACATTTCTTTAAAAAAAAAAAAAAAGAGGGAACAGCACGTGAAAAGCTTACAGTGACCACAGACATCTATTGGGTGGTCAGAAAAGCCATGACATATTTTTCTGTTTTTCCATGCAAAAATGCGTCATGACTTTTCTGATAACCCAATATTTTCTTTCTTCCTAGGCACCCAGCAAGATTATACTTCCCAGTTTTTAGAAAAGTGGAGGTGGTGGGATACTAGTGACAAAGTTGAACTTTACTTGAGTACAAGAAACCCACCCTATTTGGTTTTCGTGAGCTCCCCAGCCTTCTGTTTCAAAGGACCACCTACCCTTGAATATTGAGTAAGACCCACGTCTATCCTCAAGACTCCTGTAAGGCTTGAGGGTAATTCCATTGAACTCTCTGTAGAAAACTCCAAGTCCCTTCTTTTCTTAGAGATATTCCTCTTCCATGAATGTTTTCTCTATGGCAATACCTGAATCAAATCCTCTCCTTAACTATCTGGTGCCTTTTATCTTTATCATTTGCACTAGACTAGGAGCTGGAGGTCTTCAAAGTGAAGTTCTGCTTCTGTATGAGAGCTGACCATTACCCTGCCTTATTTATCTCAACAAATTTCAGCACATATTAACTCATTTATCACTGTGTCTGCGGGGCTCAGCACGGTTTGGCACACAGCAAATGTTGAGCGTAGGACCATTACAGCCTGGTGGTTCTGCAGCCCACCTGAGCTTCGTATCCTCTGCTGTCAGCTCCTTTCTGCCTCTCCCTTGTTTCTCTCCCTCTCACTCTGTGTATCTCTGTCTCCCTGCTCTAATCGCTCTCTGTCTGCCTCTCTTCCCTCTCCCCCTTCTTGGGTCTTTTTTAATCCCTCCCTTCTTCCTGGTTTCCCCTCTGACTTCCTTGGACCGTGGGCCTGGCCGATTCCTCTATTCTTCAGCTCCTACTCTTCCTCCAGGCTGTTTGTTTGGGAGAAAGTAGGCCCAGGTGAGAGGGCTGCAGTGATGGAAACTGGAGAAACCCAACCACCCGCTGAGTCAGGACCACTTCAGCACTGTCTGCATGTGTTTGGCCACGGGTTACTTGAAAGTTGAAGATTTACCCAGAACTGGCCACATCAGCATTTCAATTACAGTCAACAAGTGGCAGACAAGCCTTCCTCAAAACAGTTGCTGAGCGTGGAGGAGGGAAAAAGACCCAGACCACGTCCCTACCTTTCAGGAACTTCCAGCTGAATTATCAAGGAGATGAGGTTCACATAGTCTTATAGAAAATGGTGGGGAATTAAAGACAGAACTCAGGCTACACGTTCTGGAAGGGACCAGACATTAACATTGGGACTCTGGGCATGTGGCCTGGATGGTGAAGAGGAGAGCAACTGCAGAAGGGGAACAAGAAGGGAGGCAGTGAGTGGCAGCATCCTGTCAGTACTGCGATGTTCATTGGGCTACTTTGGCCTGAGCCTGGCTGAGGAGGCTTGTCTTCTGTCAAAGCTCTGCATGTCACTCTCCCCATCCCATCACCAAGACTGAGGCAAGGAGCTGGAGTCAGTGAATGGAAACTTCGTCAGAGCATGGAGTTAGGGTTGGTAAGCTGGGCCAGTTGCAGCTGGCCACACACAGCTTTATGGAAGTATAGGTATCTGGCAATTGTGGGACCTGCTCCAAGTTTCTTTTCTTTTTTTTTTTTTCTTTAAAGAATCATTTATTTACTTTACTTTATTTATTTATTTTTAATTTGATCAGAGAGACAGAGTGGGAAAGTGAGAAAGCAAGCTACCAGGTCCAGGACTCGAACAATAGTCAGCCATGTAGGAGTCCAGTGCTTTAACCACTATGCCACCTTCTGGTCCCCCAAGTTTCTTTCTTCTTTTCTTTTTTTTTTTAAATGATTAATTTAATTTAATTTATTATTATTTTCAATTTGACCAGAGAGAGGGAGAGAAATTGAGAAAGCAAGCCACCGGTTCTGGGACTCAAACCATGGTCAGCCATGTGAGAGCCCAGAACCTTAACCACTATGTCACCTGCTGGCTCCTCCCCCAAGTTTCTTAACATAGAGACAGCATCTCTGTGAGTCTGGAATAAATCTTCCTCTAATTTCTTAACAAATATCGGCTGAATTGATTTTGCTATGAGGGAATTATCTGAAAATCTTGAGTAGTAAAGCCTATAGTGGAATCATGCCTTTTCCTCTACGGCTCAGGAGGCTGCATGTGTCAGCATGTGATATGCTAGAGGCACGTTGGGAGGTAGAGAGCCAGCTTGAGCTTGAGGTGCAAAAAGAGAAATGGCTAATTTGGGCTGGTGTGGAGACTCCAGGCGCGTGGTGATCCATCCAGCATGAAAGCTGTTTATGCTGGTGCAGAGCTAAAGAGGACTTGGAATTCCTTTTCAGCTGCTTTTGTAAATAGATGGGCCTGAGTCTTTTGAGGAATGCTGAGAGAATCCTATGACCTCTTAAGGTGAGTCCCTGTAGCTCTGTACCCCTGGGGAGGCAGAGAAGGGGAAGAAGAGCCCAGCACTTACAAATCTCTGGGGCAAGTGGCAGTAATGAGTGAGGTGAGTGAGTATTCCATCAGAGGATGATTCTTAGAGCAAAGAGGGATTCGAGGGTGGAGGGAAGCAATTAGCTAACGGAGTGTGTGGGTGTTTGCTGGGGTGCCTCCCAAGTTTCTTCAGGAGCCAAGCTCCCATTTTACAGTCTGAATGCCTTCCATCCTCTCTCCCTAACAACCTTGCACAAAATACTTGCTGAAAATATCCCCTAATGGCTTGTTCTTTTAGTCATCGCTTTCTTATCATGGACGGTCTCCTCACATTTCACTCCCTTGCTGACTCACACGTTGCCCTAAAAGCTAGGTGTTGCACCTTTGAAGACAATTTCATCACACCACGACTGCTCTCTAGGTCTGGCCGCCTGTTATTTGCGTTGGTGTGTCTGTGACAGTGATAACACCTGAAGCCAAAGTCCATGGCCCAGGTTAATGGGTATTCAGGGCCAAGTCCCCATTCCATTTCCAGGTCTGCTCCCCCACCCACACCAAATAGGATATTTAAAGAATGTCTAAATAGCAGAATAGATGAACTTGATTTATTTCTATCTCTTTATTAAAACCTAGTATTTTTTTTTTGTTTGCACATTTTAGTATTAGGATGCCTTAAGTTACTGAAATGGCAAGAGTAATAAAGCAAAATAATGAGTTCTGGAGTTGGGAGAGTGAGAAGTACCTTTGCACATGACTCTATTTTTTCTGAAAAGAATTATTTATTTTTATTTCTTCTTTTCTTCTCCTTTTTAATTTGCCACAGGACATGTGTGCTCACCAGAGAGGCAGAAAGTGAGAAAGCAAGCCTCCGGGTCTGGGACTCAAACCACGGTCAGCCATGTGGGATACAGTGTGTCAGCCACCACACCACCGGCTGGCCCCTGCACGTGACTTCTTAACCTCCACCGAAAGGGAGTTTCAAGAAGGTGTGACTGAACTTCAGCTCACAGTTGGAAGACGTGGGGCTCGCGAAGCCTAAGCGTTGTGTGCCGGTTCCCATGGCCAATAGAAGATGCATCCTCATCTGCATGGTCTCACTGCCAAGGCCCTTCCCACCTCCTCTCCCCAGCCTCTCTGCATACCCCTAGGATGCCTTCCTCAGCCCCTGGAACCTGTTGACCAGTCAGTTCACAGTCAATGGCTGTTGGTTTTAACTGTAGGATCAATATAATCGAAGTATTTTGTGTGGAAAAGCAGAATTATCTGCAATACAAACACCTTTTAGATACACTGCTTTATAGCTTTTAAATTTCTTGACTCAGTATCATTGCATTCTTACCACAATCCTGTGGGTGTCAGTGTTGAGGATTACAGTAAGCATCTGTGTTTCGCTAGCCAGCATCCACTTTTTCTTCTGGCACCAGCATCTTGATCATCCATAGGTGATCACTCTTCCTCCATTCTCAGTCCATGTGGCTTGCTTGGGGCTAACCCCTGACTGGCTCTGCTGGCCAATGAGAGCCCCTGATCTTCAGGATTGATTAGGGAGCACATGGCCAAGCTGGCCAGTCAGAGCAAACAAGCATCAGCTCCTGAACTTTGGCAGGAACAAGAGGAAATTGGAGTTTTCTGGTGATGGTACAAAGCTGGTAGGAAGTGCTGTCTGCTTTCCCTAAATTGGGGAGGGTGGGTCTGAGAATAGAGCTAATCTAGGGAGACATAGAGTTAAAAATAGGGAGGAGCCATGTTCCTGATGACACTGACTGGGCATCGAATTGAGCAGTGCTCAAAGTCCTGGCTTCCCTAGACTTTGCAGTGTGTTAAGCTGATAAATCTGACTCTCCTTAAGCTAGTTTGAGTTGGTTTCTGTCACATCATTATGCATTATTCAAACTATCATCCTCCCCATCGTCAAAAGAAATTTGATTGGAATCATTATCTCATCATTGTCAAACTACTGACCATTTATGACTTCTGGATTCTGGAGGTACTAGAAACATCTCGCCTCAGAGATGCTTCTTATTTCGTTTTGGAATGGTGGAGGGAGCTTGCTGGTAATAACAGTACAAGACATTGTAGACTACTGTTGTCCTGGAATACACTCTCCCACTTTCCCATTTTTTCTCTTCCATCTTTCTCTCATTGGAAAGGGTGTGAGGGAGCCAGAAGAATGGACACAACTGGGGAAATGAGGTGAGAGATGGTGTTTGAGGACGTTGTTGGAAAGGAGACAGGACTGCCGGGTGAAATGCACATTAGACAATATTCAGTGTGACGCTGGGCGTTTGGTGAGAGATCAGGAATGAAAATGCGGTTTCAGCTGAAATACACAGAGGTTAAAGGTGAAGTTGGAGGAGACTACACACGGAAAGAAACACAAAGGACTAGACATGAGCCACGAGGCAGATATTCGGTGCCCGAGGTCAGGCATTAGCAGTGAGATGTGCTTAGCATCAGTGTTATTCAAGGGGAAACTCATGGCATAAAAACGCACTTTAGAATCTAGAGTAGGGTGTCCTTGGGCATATCCGTGAGCATCAGTGTTCAGAAAATGAAGATTCTCATTAGTCATAAAATCTATTGTTCTTCCATCATTAATTTTTTATAATTTTAATTTTTTTTGCAGTTGGAAAAATAATGGACATTTAGAGCTAATTATCTTTGGCAAGTATGACCATAATAAATGCTTTCCATTGGAAAATAACTTCAGAATATCAAGGGGTAAATATTTTTACTCTATAATTATATATAGTCTAAATTTGAAGTCAAAAACAACACAAAATCCCTACCTAGATGATAAGACCTAATATTATTTTGGAGCAAAGACTTGTCAACCTTTTCTGAACAGAGTCTTTCAGTTATTTCAAAAAGTCTGCACTCTTGAAGGTATGCTGTGTGAGACAATTGTACACTGGAAAGTTGTATGTAAGGATTTGTAGTTGACCACCGTTCGAGTCCCGGACCCAGTGGCTTCAAACTCACGCCAGGTGCGTGTGCATGCATGCCCAAAACCCCCAAGAGAAGCATGGAGGAGAAGGGATTGTGGCATGGCTATCCTCCCTGGGGGATGATTTCTCGCTTCCCTCTTCTGTCTGCCTGTCTGTCTGTCTCTCTCTCTGGCGAGCGCCTTACAGCAAAAAACTTCTCTTAAAGAAAAAAAAGAAGAAGAAGAAGAAAGAAGTGGGAGGACACATTACGTTCCAGTTAATGGATCATTTTAGCAGATGGAAAGCTGTGTTCAGGGTCCACTTGATTCCCCAGACATCTCCCTACCTTTCGTTAGCACCCTGTCCTCTATGTCACAGGCTTTCAGAACACGTTTGTCGAGGGGGATGCTGATGATGTCATCAGGCCGTTTTCAACAAAGTCTCCTGAAGATGGAGGTCAGATTGGCTGTGCAAAGCTCGCGACCTGGTCCAGAATCAAACACCATTTTGAGAATAAGATCCCACACAGGGGTGCTGTTGACATCTGAGGTGGAATGGTTCTTCACAGTGCAGAAGAGTCCTGTCACTGCAGGATGTTTAATGTCCCAGCCCTCTACAGAATGTTTGCAACACCTCCAAATCATTGTGATCACCACGGCACCTCCAATACGTCCAAATATCCCCTAAGAGATGTCACCCCCTCTTCTTTGTCAATAACCAATGGAGGGTTGCTTCTCTGGGTCTGAAGATACTTGTTCTCTTTGGGGAACTCAAAGGAAACCTCCTACACCAGAGCTCTCCTAACCTCGCTATAATCTCTCATCTATTTCTGTCATGGACACACGACTTCCATCCATTTTGGTTGCCAGGCAGAAATAACAGATACTTAGGGATATTGCTATTCATGACCTCCATCCACCCCAGACATTCCTACCAAATTACAAGCAAATGATATAGATCTGATGCATTAGAATGAAGGCTTTGAGATTATTCACTGGGTAGGGAAAGCCCCAGAATGTAATAACTAAATTTAAATAAATTTTTTTTAAAAAAAGAAAAAAAAATGTGGAGCCAAAAAGACCAGCAGCTCTTTCTGAGAGCAACACGCAGCCTGCTTTGGTGAAAAGATGGTCCCTTCGCTTAAACAGCCACCTCCACCCTTGCCAGTGCCTCGGAGGGCTCACGAGGAAGTCTCTCCAGGTACCTTCCCTGCCAGCCATGTCCACACCGTAACCGTACCTGCTCCAACTGTGTTGTTTTACTTCCTGTTGTCTGGACTCCTCAACACATGTCAACTTCACAGCTGGGCTCTAGTGTTTTTTTTTTTTTTTGGAGAGGTTTTTCGCTATAGGGCGCGTGCGCTCGCCAGACAGACAGAGAGAGACATAGAGACAGAAAGCGAGAAATCACCCCCCAGGGGGGATGGTCACGCCGCAATCCCTTCTCCTCCATTCTCCTCTCGGGATCTTGGGCACGCACGCACACGCGCCCGGCGTGAGTTGTAAGCCACCGGGTCCGAGACGCGAACCGCGGTCGACTACGTGGGAGTCCAGCGACATAGCCATTACGCTAACTGCTGATTCCCTGGGCTCTAGTGTTTTTGAGGGAAAACATTTTAAGGCCTTTTTAGAGAGGCTACAGAATTTGGTTTCAGCGGGAAAATGCCTAGGAATCCCCAGGAGAGTTTTACTGTCTTAAGAGTATTAAGTTCTAGTCCCCCACATATTTGCAAGCCACTTTATCCCTTCCCTTACTTTTAAACCATCCATCTGAGGGCTGACCATTCTGTTTTCAAGTACATTTACGTCAAAAAGCCCAGCAGCTGTTAATCTGGGCAGCTGCTTCAAGGTGGCCTACAACTGCGTCCATGAAAGCAGTAACTTACCTAGAGTGGAGCAGCTACTCAGCCATCAGGAATACAGGTACTTGGACCACCAGATAGAGAGGATCCACGAAGGTCGCCAAGACTTTGGAGAAAGTAGAGTAAATGGTAAAGAGAATAGTCATTGGCGTTCTGGATTCAAGTCCTAGCACTACGCTACTGGCTGTGTGACCTTGGACAAATTACTTAACCTCTCTTGTCCTCATACCTCTCAGTATAAAATAAGAATAATGCTATTACTTATGACAGAGAGAATGACATGAAATAAGTACGTGAAGAATTGGCTAATTTCCAGCACATAGTAAGTGCTCAACCCATGTAGTTGTTATGATCACGAGAACCCTTACAGAAAAAGAACAGACACTTTAGAAACTAAAGTTTTTGTTGAGGAGGGAAAGCAGGGGGAGAGGAGAATGAAGCCAAAGATGTAAACATTTTTAAAAATGACAAATCCATTAACCCCAAAATAATGTGATGGTTTCAGAGAAAAATAGAAATATAGGAAGAGAGCGGTGAGCTATGCGGAATTCATGAATGGATTGACTAAGAAGTAAGCATGCAAAAGCATCTGAAGTAGCAGGTCCCCTTGCCCACCAAGAAATCGTGTTAATCTGGATTCTTTAGTGATCAAAGAGATTTCTGAAATTCCTCCGGGGGCAATAAAGTGGCCCTTGCATCAGCCCCATTTAAGGGTGGGGCCTCCTAAGCCTCCGGATTGAAGGGAGGATAATGAAGCACCTGTCATTCCTCACTGCCCTCTGGATTGTACGAAGTCAAGGCCTGCCTGTTCAGGGAACCGAGAAGCAGCAGCTTGCCGGGCGCTGTGGTTTACAGTTAATGCCAAAGAAGTGTGTGAGTGACGCACTTGATTTTAACTTATAAACAGACATTCCCTGAGATGGTTTTTTTGTTAGAAAGCCCTCTGCAAGGGTGCATCTAAGGGTTCTGGAGAATTCATGACAGACATAGGAGTTATTTTAGGAACATGGGAAGAAATGCGATGCACACAGGCCCTGCGTTAGGGAGACAATGGATTACTGAACCTCCCTATTCCTGCAGTCCCTCTCCGGTCTTCTTTCTTCCATGAAGCATTTTAGTAGTGGCCCATACTGAGAATAATGATGTTTTCTGTGTGTGTATTTATTTGCATATGTGTGTGTGGTAATTTTTTTTTTTTTTTTAGATAAAGTCTTGCCGTGTCGGGTCCATCTGCCTCCGTCTTCCAAGTAGCTGGGCCCACAGGCATGCACCACCACTCCTGGGCTTTTGGGATGAGCCAGGAATCAAACCTGGGCCTCCTTCATGGCCTCAACCTGCTAAGCAGCAACATCCAGCATGCGCTGCTGTGGCTGGGCCAGTATTAGCCGTAACAATAGTACATAGCGTTCCTTCCCTACCTACCAGGTGCTAGGCTCTGGGTAAGGGCTTCACATCTGATAGCTGCATCTTAACAGCAATCCAAGCCTGGAAGCATCCAATACTCTGCACTTATTTTATAATCAGCAAGATAAGTTGGATTATTTTCACTTCTCAGGAAAGGGAAGAGATCAGAGAGGTTGTATGCCCAAGGCCATGCACTGTTGCAGACGGAGCTGGCATGGGCGCTCTGATCTTCTTGAGGGCAAGGGTCATGATGTGCACATTTTTGGTACCCCTCCCACTACAGCCCTTCAGCCATGTTTCTGGAGAAGGGCCTCAGGAAAGGCTACTTTATTATATAATTGAATTGATGTTGGCCATCGACATCCAGGAGTGATCCTGCGGTAGGTGCCCATGCAGATGCATCCTGGGGTAACCTAAAAGGATCTGACCACGGTCTCGGGCAGAACTCTGGGCACCAGCCCCCGCCTGCCATGAGTGCGGCGTTGAGCTCTTTTCCTGTAACACACGGAAGAGGCAGCTTAGGAACGCACTGTGCATGAATCGCAAACGCTTTTTGTACCAAGATCAACTTGGATTTGTTCCCATGAACTATTAGAAATCTTGTGCATAAAAAGCCCTGTTGGAGATAACAAAAAGCTAAGAAACCTAGTCTCTGTCCTAAGGAACTTACAATTTGCCTAAAATGGAGTTAAAGAAAAACAGCACTGGCTGTTGGGAATTGACTGGCCAGGAGCCATGCTGAGCGCTTTGCACAGGGCCCTGTCAGTCGCTCCTTTTTTTGAGAGTAATATTTTTGCTACAGGGCATGTGTGCTTCCCAAAGAGACAGAGAGGCAGAAAGTGAAAAATCACATCCCCCACGCTGGGGGTTCAGGGAAGGCCAAGCCACAATCCTTTCTCCTCCATTCTCTTCTCGGGATTTTGGGCACACACACACATGCACCCGGCGTGAGTTTCAAGCCTCTGGGTCTGGGACTGCAGTTGGCCATGTGGGAGTCCAGCGGCATTACCACACACAGGCGTCCGGTGTCACTCACTCCTGACATGCTCAGTGACGTGGCACCAGTGGCTGGGAAGCTCGGGTTCAGAGAGGTTTTGTGTCTTGCCCAAGGTCACAACTACTGTGAGTGGCAGGGCTGGTACAAGTAGCTGACTGGTTGATTCCACGGCCCATTTGTATTAGCTACAGTCAGCGGACACCACCACTGAATAGGAAGCAGCTGGGTGTACTGGTTCCCTAACAAGGCTGCAAACGCATGGCCAAGAATAAGGCCCAATATCTTACATCTTTGGAGTTCCAGTCAGCCCCAGCAGCACTCTGCTCGTGTCATGGCCGTGGCTTACCAAGTGTTTCTTGATTGAGAGCCCGGGAGACGAAGACACATTGCTGGTGCCCTGAGAAAGGAGATAGACTTTGTAAGAGAAAATCCTCTCAACAGCTAGGATGAAATCAAGTCCAAGAGCATTTCTTAGGACAAGCCTTGGCAAGCCTCTCATACTGGTCTGCAAGGATCTGATTATCTAAGCTGCCAAGAACTGTTAGCTAGGCATCGACACGTCCCATTTTCTCAAACAACCTTACCTACAGCACTGGAGAATCAGCTTTCAGGCCAGGGATCAAGAGCTCTCCTGGCGGTCTTTGCTTAAGAACTGAGTAGTAGCAGTGAGCTGAGAGAAGCTTGGGGTTAGGCCTCCTTCAAGTGCTGAAAGTGAATCTCTGAGCTAAAATAAAGCCGTGGTCCTGGCACTTGATAAAATATATGTATATGTTTAGTATTTCATTTATTTAGTTGTTTGTTTTAGTTTTTGTTGTTTGTTTTGTTGGTTTTGACCATAGGACAATGGGTTTGCCAGAGACAGAGACACACAGAGAGAGGAAGAAAGTGAGAAATCGCTTCCCACCCAGGCAAGGACGGCCACACCGCAATCCCTTCTCCTCTATTCTCCTCTCAGGATTTTGGGCACACACGCGCACACACACACACATACACACACACACACAAGCCTCCAGCCCAAGACTCTAACCGCTCAATGGGCCATGTAGGGCCCAGCCGCCGTAACCACCATGCCCAACGGCTGGCCCTATTTATTTAGGACTTTAATGCTGATGATGAATCCAGAGGTTCCACTCTTCTTGTCTAGGTGGCCTAGGAGCCTTTTTCTGGGCTCTGCCCAGAGATATCCACATGTGAGCGTATGCCACCGAGGGCTGGTGCTGGGGGAGAGGGGTCAAGTTCAATGGAGACTGAGTCTCTCCTGGAATATATTAGGTTATCGGAAAAATCATGGTGTATTTTTCTATGTTTTTCTGTGCAAAAATGCGTTTGGACTTTTCTGATGATCTAATATCATCTGTGACATGTAAAGCCATTCCCAGCACACTTCACTTCCTGGGCAGAGGGACCTGGAAAAAGAGTTCCTGTCTCCCCTCTCTCCACCTCCGCTTGCACCTTAGCATTTCCTTTGCCAAGAACAAAAGGGCAGTACCTGTCTGAGCTGGCAGGCTGCTCTGCAGCCAGAGAGCCCGGGGGCTGGCTCAGGCCTGGGCCGCACCACACCCAGGCCTGCGCTCCCTCTGTATTTATCTGGAGGGCCAGTACGTTCCCGGGGAGGAGAGGTGAGCATGCCCAGTGTGACTCATCCACAGGAGTGAGGAGCCCAGACATATTTGGCTCATCAGTTCCTCCCAGGTCTTAGCCTTTGCTTACTAACCCCAGCAGCGAAGACAGATACCGAGACTCTCAAGACAGGAACTGGGAGTCCCCAAGGACCAGCCTTCTAAGATCTGTGGTTGACAAATACATCTTGATGATCTGGTCTTGATTTTAAGTGCCAACAGCTTTTCTTCTCATCTTTTTCTTTGTTCTTTAACACAGCAGGGAATTTTTCAGTAGAGTTAGATAAAATGGATTCCTCAAACTTGTTCCCAAGCTCAGCTCCAGGACTTGTCAGCATCCTCTTAGTTCTCTGCCACAAGAAATAACTAAGTGTTATGGTCAAATATTGGTACATGGTGGGAGCAATGTCTAGGGTGAGCCTTGTCAAAACAGTTTCTGAAGGCGCCTAGAGTGTTCCGGTCACGGTCCTGGGGACAGAGCACTCTTCAGCTCGGGCCTCAGCCTTCTGTCCTTGAGAACAGGCCCAGCTCCAAGTTTCTTTTGTCCCAATACCACCCACAGCTCTTAAGCCAGGAGCCCTATGTTGGCTCTGAACTTAGAGTTGATCCCTATAGCGCTAGAGAAGAATGAGATATAGCGGCTGGCAGGTGGCGTGGTGGTTAGGGACGTTGAAGTCTCACAGGGCCAACCGCAGACTTGGCAGCTTGTTTTCTCACTCTCTCTCACTCGCTCTATCCTTCTCTGCCTAATTAAAAATAAATAAATAAATAAAATAATCCTTTAACCAATGGGATATAGCAATGCCCAAACGATTGATCCCTGGTAGCTTTGAATGGACAAAAAATATCCTCAATAATGAAGCACTCTCAGGCTAGCAGGTGGCACAATAGTTAAGGCGCTGGACTCCCAGATGGACAGCTGAGTTTGAGTCCTGGACCGGCTGGCTTGCTTTTTCACTTTCCCTCTCTCTTTCTCTCTGTCTCTCTCTGGTCAAATTAGAAAATAATAATAATTAATAAAATAAAATAATCCTTAAAAAATAAGGAATTGCACTCTCTCTTATCTTGGGGGTCCTTGAAGAACCCCTTTCACCTGAGCTTCCCTGGAGTGAGCTCAATGTTACCGAGCATTTGTTAAGAGCTTACTAGGTGCCGTGCCTGTGGCAGGCACTGTAGGAACACGGAGGAATGTGGCCTCGTCAGCCCTTCAGCTGATGGGACAGACAGGATTACTGACCCCAGGTGCCCACTGCTGTATAAATGGTCCGAGAGACTCTGCTTTGCTCATGGACTTAGCCTTGATGGTCTGAAAGGAGGTGCCATCTCTAACATTTCCTCTTTCTTTCTGACATTTCCTACCCACTTTGGGCTGAGCAGGGAAGAAAGCAAATACAAAGCGTGAAGAATGAGTGGGTCACCTTTGAGGACCTTAGAAGATGGTATAGGGCTTCTTAGTGCTATCCCACCTGAGGGGTGAGACAGCTAGGGGATGAGTCTACCAGATCCCCTCTGTCACGTACCTCCCTGGCAAGGCTGGCCTGCCCTGCCCGTGGGTCGGGCGGATTCCTCAGGACAAGGCAATCCAGAGAAATCCCTCAGGCAGAGAGTGGTGGAAGGTGCAGACCTGCAGAAAGGTGGGTGCAAGCCAATCTGGGCAAGGTGCTGAGAGTGGGCCTCATGCAGGCAAGTCTACACAGCTGCGCACTGCACAGAGGAAGAGGCCAAACCTCCTGAGGACAAGAGGAAAACCAGTACAGTAATACCTGACCCCGGGGAAGAAGAATGGGTCCCACAGATGCCAGCCCTCTGCATACCTCCAGCAGGAGCAAGATGGGGAGGGTAGACAGAAGTGTTGTTTCACGCACTGAGAGAAGTTTCCTCATCACAGAAAGGCTCTTAGTCTGTGGGTGTTTCCCCCCCCACACACACACACACTTTGTTCATAGTGTCCTTTAGTCAGGATAACTACACACGCATGACACACACATGATGGATTTCCTCTCTCCACAGTCAGCCTCCATGCAAGCTGTCACCAGTACAATTCTTTCACCTGGTTTGGCTGGTGGCTGGCAGGTGCTGGATTGGGATATCTCCTTGATCCTGCTTTTACCCATATAAACGATCTCCAAGACCAGCGAGCCACCTTGGGGCTGCTGGAGCCTGTTGCATACCCTGAGTGTCAGGGAGGGTTGTAGCGTTCTACGTCTGGCTGGTGGAAGTTCTCGTGACCTAGAATGGGTCTGTGGGGGCCTGGTGGGGCCAGAATGAGCCTGCCTTCTGGGAGCAGCAGTGAGTCCTCCTGTATGTCTCATGCCCTCCAGACTCAATGGGTCCAGGAAAGACTTGAAACTGCATCAGGGTCATGGGAAGGCCCAAGTCACTTTAGAAGTTTGCCCACTTCCCCCCTCCCCCTAGGTTTTTGCCATAGGATGTATGCCCTTGCCAGAGAGAGACAGTGAAAGAGAAAGTGAGAAATCAGCCCTAGCAGATGGCCTCACCACAATCCCTTCTTCTCTGTTCTCCTCCTGGGACTTTGGGCATTCATGAATTTCAAGCATCCCTGTCTGAGGCTCAAACCATGGTCAGCCATGTGAGAGTCCAGTGCTTTAACCACCATGTTACCTGCCAGCCACTGCCCTTTTTTTTTTTTTAATTGTCGGAGTGTATGTGCTCTCATCAGAGAAAGAGAGAGAGAAAGAAAGGGAGAAAGCCTCTCCCACAATGGGGTGTGATCACAAGACAATCCCTTCTCCATTTTTCCATCCCATTGAAATTTGGGGCATGAATGCTCACACGCCTGGTGTGTTTTTCAAGCTGCAGGGACCAGGATGGAGCAGCAGTTGCCTAAGTGGGATCTAGCTCCCTTAACGACTGTAATATGGAGCCAGCCATGCCTATTTTTAAATCATGTTATTTGTCTTTTTTATTGTTGAATTATAAGAGTTCTTTATATATTCTAGATACTAGATCTTTATCAGATACTTAATTTGCAATATTTTCTCCTAGTCTGTGGGTTTTTTATTTTCACTTTGTCCATAGTGTCCTTTGAAACGTAAAAATTTCATTTTCGATGGACTCTAACTTATCTATTTTCTATCTTTGATTTATTATACTTTTGGTGTTATATCTAAGAAACCATTGACTAATCTAAGATCATAAATACTTATGTCTATGTTTTCTTCTAAGACTTTTTCTTTTTTTTCTTTTAAAGTTTAGAGAGAGCGAGACTATAGTAACAGAAATAGCATGGTACTGGCAAAAGAATGGACACACAGACCAATAGAACAACAGAGAAAATATAGAAATAAACCTGCTTCTACACACAAGGTGAAGACAGATTAAGCATATGAAAGATATCTGATGTTTGTGGACTCAAGAACTTACTCCCCGAATTGATCTACATAACCAACAAAATGTTTATTAATAGCCCAGCTCTTTTTTTCCCCCAAATTGACAAGCTGGTACTAAAATCACATGGAATACAAGGGGTGTAGAATCACCAAAACAATCTTGAAACGAAGAACAAAGTTAGAGGACTCAGGCTTCACGATTTCCATCTTTTTTCTTAATGATTATTTATTAAATTTTATTTATTCATTCATTTATTTTTATTTTGACAGAGAGAGACACAGAGAGAGAGAGAGAAAGAGGGGAAAGTGAGAAAACAAGCTATCAGGTTCGGGACTCGAATGGTGGTCATCCATGTGGGAGTGTCCAGCACCTTAACCACCATGCCACCTGCTGGTCCCCACAATTTCCATCTTAAAGCAAAAGATTATTTGAGGCCTCAACTAATCAAGTACTCAAAGCTTGCTGCCATCCTTGAGAAAAAAACAGGAAAAAAAATTGGTGTCAGGAAGTGAAATTTGTGGTTTATGTAATCCTTAAGATAGGTTTATAGAAAGTTACAAACTTTAACAATGCAAAGTCCTGCAAAGTCCTTCAGTGCAGGATTCAGATCTTGGACTAGTATAGATTGGTTACAAAATGAAATAGAAGAACAAAGAGCTGGTGGCAGGAGAAATGGGTGTTTAGAGATAAATAAGTAGGAACCCTCCCAGGACAAATGCATTCCTTGCCTACTTTGGGCATTGGTTATGAAATGTAGAGCTTGAACAGATCGTAGGATCGGCCAGCCTGCTCCTCTGAATTTACTGATAGAAAAAACTGAGTCCAGAAAGGTAAATGGACTTGGGGGTGCTATGTAGGGGCAAAAGCAGAGGGTTTAGGAGCCAGTTCTCAAGTCCTTGCCACTATGAGGCCATGGGGAAAGTTGCTAAGCATGCATAGACCTCTGTTCTTCATCTAAAAGGGAAAACATGAAGCCTGCGTGGCAGAGTGGCTGCATGGAATCAGATGCTTGGTTGAAAGTCCTTCCTGGGCCAGGTACTGCGCTTGGTGCTGAGGATGGACTAGAGAAAGAGACACGGTCCAGAAGAAGAGCAGATCTGGGACGAGGGCTAGAGACGGGTAGACAGCACTGTGTGTTCTGGCTCGTTGTATCTTCTCATTGTAAGTTCCAGTTATATTTCTCAAAGGCAAGGGCCTTATTGTTTTCTTCTTTTAGGTTTTTGCTATAGGGTGCGTGTGCTTGCCAGAGACAGAAAGTGACAGAGAGAGAGGGAAAGTGAGAAATCACTCCCCAGGGAGAATGGCCACACCACAATCCCTTTTCTTCCATTCTCCTCTAGGGATTTTGGGCACGCATGCACACATGCCTAGTGTCATTTTTCAAGGCCCTGGGTCTGGGACTCTAACCACAGAGTCAGCTAAGTGGGATCTAGCACCGTAATCACCACACCATCTGCTGGCCCTATTGCATTCATTTTTAATACCTTGTGTCAAGTCTCGTGCCTGACTCACTGTAGACTTTCAGCAAGTGTGATGTAAGGAAATTTTCTTCTTCCCCCACTTCCAAAAACTTTAAACACCTAAGGGAAGAACAGGGTTCGATGCGGCGAGAAAGCAGGATTTCAAGAGGAGTCCATGACCAGCATGCAGGCATGGCTTGAGAACCAGGTCCTGGTCCTAAGGAAAAGGTAAATAGATCAGTTGAGCAGGGTTTATGTTATTTTATTTTTAAGGAATGAAGCTAATATCTTGATCAAACAAACAAAAAACTTCCTGGCCCCTTTTCCCTTCTAGTTACATTCACATGTGAACATCAGTCTTTTCCCACCAAATTCATCATTTTGGGTCAGAAGATTAAATTTTAAAATAGAAATAAATGTGATTTATGTCAACATCACTCTAAGAGAAAAATAAGAGCAATTCTGTGCCAGCATCACACATCTGAGCCTGCCCTGACTAGGATAAGAATGATGAGGGCAATAAGATCACAAGGGAAAGGAAATCACTTTAGGCCCAGGTACAGGAGCCCAGGTCCCTGGGGCATCACTATGGACTTCTACACAGAGAAGATTCCTCATTCTTCCTGCTGTGCCCATAACAGTTCAAGGTATGCAGTCTTTCTTTCTTTTTATTTTATAAAGAATTATTTATTTCTATTTGTTATTATTATTATTATTATTTTCTTAAATTTGACCAGAGAGAGAGAGAGAGAGAGAGAGAGAGAGAGAGAAAGGGAAAGTGAGAAAGCAAGCCACCAGGTCCAGGACTCGAACCACAGTCGGCCATGTGGGAATCCAGCCTTTAACCACCACACCATCTGGTGGCCTCAGGACATGCAGTCTTTCTGAGAGAGGACAGAGAACAGGAACCAGGCTGGAACCACAGGAGCAGCTAATGACCATGAAGCAAGTGTGTGTTAGGCTTTCCCCAGAGCCAGCCAGGCTGTCATACATCATCTCTCTGTCACACATCGGCCCTCTACAGACCTCATGAATGAGAGTGCAGATAGGGGCCAATATTGAAAACAATACTCTAGTGGAATCTAGAGGGCTGGATTCTAGTTCTAGCTCTGCTTCTCATTGCCTGAATGATCTTGTACAATTTTAAAAATTATTTATTTATTATTAGTATTATTATTTTAATTTGACCAGAGAGAGACAGGGAAAGTGAGAAAGCAAGCTGCCAGGTTCAGGACTCAAACCTGATGCACTGTGGACTATAGGTCGGCCATGTGGGAGTCCAGCATCTTAACTACCACACCATCTGCCATCTCTAGCCATATGACCTTAATGGAGTCACCCTAATTATCTGAATAGCAGTTTCCTCATCTGTAAAGGGAAATTTTGAAATGGAACTGGATTAGACATGCTAAAGGACAAGGTCCTTTACTGGATCTTAGATCTTGTCCATGGAAGATATCGCTAATCAATTGCCCTCTGCTTCCCTTCCTGACCGGCTGCCTTCCATTCCTTCATAGACTGGCATTGTGCAGACCCAACCCCGATCATCTGGAATCAGAGCCAAGGTACCACTCACTTGCCATCCTTGATCAGAGAATTGTACAATGGCTTTTTACCCTTTCCTATGTGATTCCAACTCATTTTCTGTCGGTTTGTCCAGGCTTTCTACTACAATTGTCCTGAGGCAGAACATGTATGCTTACGTGAAGTCAGAGTGCTCCATGGAGGCGCTAGGTAAGGGTAAGCTGTGGTAAATACCGTTAATTACACGGTCCTCTCAGCCTTGCTCTTAGCAATTCCTGAGCTGAGTCACAGATAGTCAAATAGAGGCTGAGTAACAAGGAGACATAGAGAAAAAACAAACAAACAAAAAAACCTGAATATGTTTTTTCCTAAAATACAAACTTTATGTTTCTGTGAATTCCATTTCATGCGGAAATCGCTAGGGCAGTGTTGCAGGGAAATGAGCAGCTGTTAGTCTGGATGAGTTTGGGCAGGACTGTGTCATTCATGTCGTGCAAACAGGGGAGACTTCTAAGCGTAGAAACCCGGTCTCTGGCCAGTTCTGTCCAGGAAACAGAGACAGTCAAGGTGGAGACTCTCCCAAGGTGATCTGATTTCCAGGGTTGGGTGGCCTGGAGCGCTGCCTCCGCAGGTCTCTTGCCACTGCCTGGCTTATCATTGCTTTCCCTCACAGCTGTTGTCTGACTTCTGACCCCAAGCCTGGCTGCCAGTGCCTGGGACGAGACTGACAGATGAGTGGGGAGGAAAATGATACCATTTTAGAAAGGAATCCTGGAAAACTAACTCACCCCTAGAGAGCTCAGCCTTTGGAACTATGATTGGAGTTCTTAGGAATATCCAACCCATCTCTTGAGAGTTCACCCCACCCTCAACCTTCCTCTGCATTATTTTTCTCCATCACTCTTACCACCAGTTATATAATATATATATTATATATATACATATATATATATTAATCTTATGTGTTTTAATGATTTATGTGTTAGGGTCTCTTTTCCATGTCTAACAGGAAAGCTCCATGAGGGTGTGAAGTTTTGTCTGTTTTGCTCATAGCTGTTTCTTTGGTCTCTGAAACGTAATACGCACCCAGTAAGTATCTGTTCCATAACTGAAGCCATTCATCTATTCAGTATTTTGTTCATCCAAATAAAAAAAAACCTTTATTGGATACCTTCTGAATGCCTGAAATTATTCCCCGGTTTGGGATTGGGGTCTGGGAGGAGGTTTGGAAAGAGAAAGAAAGTTCTCACTGAAGAATGGAAGAAAGGCAAAATAACGACACTTCACTTCATTGTGTAAATGTTCTCAAGTTCATTGTTTATTTGTGCTTCAAGTCAGCCTTTTGAGGTAAATATTCTCATCTCAGTTTTTTTAGAGAAAGAAATGATGATTCACTGAAATTAAGTAACTCATCCCACACCACACAGCTACTAAGTGGCAAAGCCCAGGCCTTTACCAAATATACAGATGTCTCCTTCAGCAGCTGGCCAGGACCTCCCTGGTTACTGCTTTTCAGAGAAGCAAAGCTATTCTAATGATCCCGGGCTAATGGAAGACCCTCGGCGACCAAATTGGTGTAAGTGATTCAAGCTGGGTTTTTTTTTTTTTTTTTTTTTTTTAATCTAGTTTGAGATGTCTACTCTTATAAACTCTGAAAAGCAGAATAAATTCACGATGATTCTTACCCACAGGCTGTGATAATATGCATGAAAAGACATTCAAGTTTGGAAAGAGATTTTTCCAAACAACTAAGGTTTTGGAACCTCCCAGAATACCCTTAGCAGGATTCTCCCTCTAGATTAGTGATCTCATTTCCAGGGGATTTCTGATTTTCTCTGTAATTGAGAATCAAATGTGCTTCTGGTCAAGTTTAGGACTACAGAATCTTAGTGATAAGGGTCTGTAGAATCTTAGAACTTCCCTTTCTCAGGTCCCTAAGATTTTAGCCCCCTAGTTCAGAAACTAGAGACTGGGACACTTTGACATTCTTAAGACCGAGCAACCAAGGATTGCAAACGACCTCCCCAGCAGTCCGGTCACATTTGTGGTATGAGTCAGTTGTCCTGAGGTCGCTGAGAGAAGTTTAAATTCTGGTTCCAGGACAGCACCCATTTATCTTTATATATGGTAGGGTCATTGTTGATCTGGGAGCTGGTCTGCCTAACGTAAGAGAGTGATGGAGTGAGTGAATTTTACTCCAAAGAAAATCTTTCAAGCTGGACCAGCAATTGGAGTAATGCTTACATGGCTGGACTCCCATGTAGTTAACTGTGGTTCAAGTCCTGGACCCAGAGGCTTAAAACTCATGCTGGGCACAAGTGAGTGCTTGCCCAAAATCTCAGAGCAGAGTGGAAGAGAAGGGATTGTGGCATGGCCATTCCCTTGGGGGTGAATGTCTCACTTTCTGTCTCTCTCTGGTGAGCACATGTGCCCTATAGCAAAAATCTCTCTCTAAAAGAAATATAAAGAAAAAAAATCTTTCAAGCACATAAAGAATGAAATCTCTTTGAATAGAGTTTCTTACCTCCTATTCATATTAGTTTAACTTATTCAACTAACTACTCATTTAGTTTGTGAAAATAATTTTTAAACTTTTGAAAATTAATTTCCTTTGCTAGACTGACAGGTGAGAATCAATCTGCGATACATAGGGCCTAGATATTTGCTCATATCCTGGTTAAACATGCTCCTCTTTAGACTTGATGGGATGGGGCCAACTGCATGTCAGTGCAATTATACCCCTGCATCCAAGCCTGGGCATCCAAAACCCTGCTGGAGGGCTAGGAAGGTCAGCAGGAGGTAGCATGCCTCGGAGGCAGCAGGCTGATTGTTCTCTGTGTCAGTTTGCTGGAACCTAAGAAGCATAGACTCTAATGAGAGTATTAACCTTGTGGTCTCAATATAAAACTGGGAATGCCAAGTTCTTAGAATTGCTATGGCCTGAGGCCAACAGGTAGTGTGGCGGTTAAGGCACTGGATCCCACACGGCTGACTCTGTGGTTCAAGTCCCAGATTCGGCAGCTTGAAAACTCATGCTAAGCATCCCAAGAGAAGAATAGAGGAGATGGGATTGAAGCATGGCCATCTCCCCAGGGGGACAATTTTTCATTTTCCCTCTGTCTTTGTCTCTGTCTATGTCACTCCAGCAAGCACATGCAATCTATGACAAAAATCTTTAAAAAAAGGAAAGAAAAAGAATTGCTATGGTCTTAGAAAAGGAGAAAAAAAGTAAAGGTTAGGATAATAGTTACCCTTGTTGGGAGCAGTACCTATGGAGATATGAAAAAATCTCTAGGGTTCTGTTAACATCCAACTCATGACTAAGGTACTGGGTTCTTGTTTTAAAGTGTGCTCTCCTTGTGAAAATTCAGTGAGTTCTGTATTCTTGACCTGTAACCTTTTTCTGTTCATATATTTTCAGAAAATTATAAAAGATAAAAATCAAGATCCATACAAAAAAAGTGAAATTAGGTTCTTTTGTCTTCTTTCTTTTCTTTTTTTTTTTTTTTTTGGTGGGGAGGCCAGAGGGTGCATGTACTTGTAGAGAGAGACAGAAATAGAGAAAGGGGCAGACAGAGAAAGCACATTCCAGTAGGGTATAGTTACAACACCATCTCCTCTCTATTTCTCTACCCTTTCTTCTCCATCACTTACACTTGCAAAAACAATGACCTATATTTCTACCTTTGCTCAGGATTTTGGACATGCACACACACACACACACACACACACACACACACACACATGACTGGCATGTTTTTTTAAGCTGCCAACATCAGGATTCAAATTACCTGGTTGGCTATGGGAAATCCGGCTGCCTTAACCACTATGCCACAGAACTGGCCATGAAGTGGGATTCTTACCTCACACCATATAAAAATATTGGGATTGGGGGACTAGCAGTTAGCGTAATGGCTATGTCGCTGGACTCCCACGTAGTCGACTACGGTTCGTGTCCTGGACCTGGTGGCTTAAAACTCACGCCGGGCGTGTGTGCTTGCGTGCCCAAGATCCCGAGAGGAGAATGGAGGAGAAAGGATTGCGGTGTGGCCATCCCCCCTGGGGGGTGATTTCTCGCTTTCTGTCTCTCTGTCTCTCTCTGTCTCTCTCTGTCTGTCTGGTGAACGCAAGCGCCCTATAGCGAAAACCTCTCAAAAAATATATATATTGGGATTGGGCTTCAAGTCCAGTTGACCACGTGAGATCTGGTTCCCTTAAACATTGGGCCATAGGACCAACATCAGATTTCAAGTCCTTAACAGTATACAATACCACTGCCTCCCCTCATTGATTCTTTTTTTTCTTTTAAGAGAGTTTTGCTATAGGGCACGTGCATTTGCTGGAGAGACAGCGAGACAGAAAACAAGAAATCACCCCCCCCGGGGGGGGATAACCATGCTGCAATTCCTTCTCCTTTCTCCTCTTGGGGTTTTGGGCACACACACACACATGCCCAGCATGAGTTTTAAGTTGCAGGGTCCAGGATTCAAACCGTGGTCAACTACGTGGGAGTCCAGCAATGTAACCATTCCACCACCTGCTGGCCCCATTCTCATTGATTCGTACACATACTTAAGTTTCAGAATCATTGTATGGCTATTACTTATTATTATTTATTTTATTTTTGTTTATAAAATGATACATAATAATTGTACATATCTATAGGGTACAGTGTGATATTTCAACACACGTGTGCAACATGTAATGATCAAGTGAGAGGCATTAGCATACCCATAGCCTCAAACGTTTATTATTTCATTGTGGTGAGAGGGCTATTATTTAATTCATCACTTACACCTGCAAAAATAAAAACCTGTATTTCTACCTTGGATGAGGAAGTTTACAAAAACAAATTTTCTTAAAAGGAATGTGCCAAACACATTGTGAGATGATGAGGTTGTAAATTTGGAAATTGAGACATGAAAGGTATATGCCTTGAGAAAGGTGCCCTGCCCACTTTCCCCAATTATTTCCAAAACACCCAGAGAACAGGCCTATCTGCTGCAAAGGAAAATGAGGCCTGAATTTCATCCTGAGGCCTGGACCAACCTTCCCGATAGTTTCTGACACTGCAGGGCGGGGAGAGAAGCCTCAGGTGTGTGTGGTTGCTTTTGTTACAGGACTAAGTCAGGTATTTGGAAGGTCCTGCCAGCTCCAGTTGCCTACAGACAGACAAGGCCACTTTCAGGTGGGAATTGGGTCCCACAGCTTCCATCTGGCCAGAGTCACCAGGGCCCCAAGTCACAACTGGTTCCATATTATGGGGGCTCTGTCCGGTGTCAGGCAATGCACTTCAGGAGCTTGGAGTGAGCTGGTGGAAGGAACACTAGCTAGGGGCCAGAGGTCGTGGTCTAAGTCCTGGATCTGCCCTGGCGGGGGGAACACTGAGCAGCTCATGCAGTCTTAGGGCCCCAGTCATTTCACCTGTGAAATAAATAGTTCCCAGCCAACGCCCCTGCAGGTGGCTGCAATGACTGGACGAGATAACATCAGAGAAACTGATGTCAGCGTCCTCATTCTGAATTGCCGATCCTAACTCGGCGTCTAGCTTCCTCATTCATGAGGGGTTCACAGCCACTCACTCAACAGATACTAATTGAAAGAGTATATGACTTTCTCTGTAGATAACACGCAGAGTTATAAAATGACTAACGGGCACCTCAGACTAGACATAATTGAAGCAAAACTCTTGCTTTCTCCCCCAAACCGGCCCCTTTTCCGGTTTACCCCAGCTCGTAAACAGTGTCAACATCCATTCAGTGGCTCAGGCCAAACTTTAGGAGTCATCTTCACTCTTTCTTCTTTCAGTTTATCATGGGGGCCCCTCTCCTACCTGCTCCTCTCCCATCCCAGAGTGGGCCCATCATCTCACTCCACGGCTGCTGCAACGCCCTCTGGGCCAGTCAGTCTTCCTTCTCCTTTACAGCCATTCTACACTCAGCGGTCGGGACAAGTCATGTCGAGTCCTTCCCTACTGGGAAATCCACAGCGGCTTTCTGCTTTGTGCACTTAAAACAAAAACCAAAGTTCTTTGAGAGGGTTATTTATTTATTTATTTTGCTATAGGTTTTCGCTATAGGGCATGTGTGCTCTCCAGAAAGACAGAGAGACAGAAAGCAAGAAATCACCCCCAGGGGGGATGGCCACGTCATAATCCCGTCTCCTCCATTCTCCTCTCGGGATCTTGGGCATGCACGCACACACGCCCGGCGTGAGTTTTAAGCCACTGGTTCCGGGACATGAACCGCAGTTGACTACATGGGAGTCCAGCGACATAGCCATTACGCTAACTGCTGGTCCCCCCAAAAACTGAAGTTGTTGTCATGCTGTCAAGGACCATCACGATCCAGCCCGTTCCCTGTCCCTGGCCTTACCTAGAGTGTGCAGCCACACCAGCCAGCCTACATTTTGCCGTCTGATCTGCCAAGCTCAGTCCCATCTCAGGCCTTTGCACTGGCTGCTCCGCCAGCCTGAAGGCTCTTCCACCAGAACATTGCATGGCTCCTACTCATCACTTAAGTATCAGTTCAAACAGCGCGTCCTCCGTGAGGCTGCCACTCCCTGTGTGGATGTTCTCTACCCCTTTATCTGCTCTAGTTTCTTAGCACATCTGTCACCATCTGAAATTATCTTATGTGCTTATTTCTAGGTCAAGTATCTGTCATTCCCCTCAACTATAATGTAAATCCTTGAGGGCGGGCACTTCGGTTATTCCCCAGCTCCTTAACCCTTGGCATGTAATTAGCACTTAACAAACATTTCTTTTTCTTTTTTTTTTTTTTTTTAAAGAATTACTTTATTAAGGAAACCAGCAATTAGCATAATGGCTATGTCGCTGAACTCCCACGTAGTCGACCGCGGTTCAAGTCCTGGACCTGGTGACTTAAACTCACGTTGGGTGAATGTGCGTGAGTGCCCAAGATCCCCAAAGGAGAATGGAGGAAAAGGGATTGCTGCGTGGCCATCCCCCTGGGGGGTGATTTCTCACTTTCTGTCTCTTTCTGTCTATCTGTCGAGCACATGCACCCTGTAGCAAAAACCTCTCCAACAAAAGAAAAGAAAAAAAGAATTATTTTATTTAACTTTATTTATTTAATTTGACCAGAGAGGGACAGTGTGTGTGTGTGTGTGTGTGTGTGTGTGTGAGAGAGAGAGAGAGAGAGAGAGAGAGAGAGAGAGAGAGAGAGAAAGTGAGAAAGCAAGCCACCAAGTCTGGGACTTAAACTGAAGTCGGCCATGTGGGAGTCCTGCATCCTCAACCACGATGCCACCTGCCAGCCCCAAACATTTCTTTTTTTTTGGGAGAGGTTTTCTTTGCTATAGGGCATGTGCACTCGCCAGAAAGACGGAGAGGAACAGAGAGACAGAGAGCGAGAAATCACCCCCTCTGAGGGGATAGCCATGCAGCAATCCCTTCTCCTCCATTCTCCTCTTGGGATCTTGGGCACGCACGCACACGCACCCAGCGTGAGTTTAAGTCACCGGGTCCAGGACTCAAACCGTGGTTGACTACAAGGGGGTCAAGCGACATAGCCATTATGCCAATTGCTGGTCCCCTAAATATTTCTTAAATAGAAGAATCGATGTTACAACTACTCCACTGCTTCCGACTATATTCGATTCCTGAAAACAATTTAAAGAGGTTTATAGAATTGAATATAATATAATTAGATTTGTAAAATATAAACCTAGGAGATTAGGTTTAGAAGATCACTCAGTATCCACAATTGCTCTCCGTGGTTTTATACCTCGTTCTTTCAGTTTCTGCTTTAGATAGTAGAGACAGTGTGGGAGGAGGGTGGGGAAAGTGGGAAGGGTGGGAAGGAGGGAATCAACGGGGAAAAAAAGAAGCAAAACATTTAAGAGACATGAAAATACAAAATTATCTGTTGACGATCATATGTATGGTAATATCTTCGTTGAGAAATTGACAGGCAGCCTGTGAGACTAGGGTGTTCCTGGGGTATTGTACAGATTGTACCAAGATGGCTTTGGAGATACACCACTGAGGTCCTGGAAATGGCATTCCCTGGAGTAATGCAGTGCACAACCTGTACAGCTGTGTGCGATGTCCCTGTTTACGAGACACAGAGACAGAAGCTTTATCCAGCTGCCAAAGCAGAAGGCTTGCACAACACACATTTATAGACGTTCTAGTGCCAAACAGGACACACAATACCTCGCATGCTGAGAAATGGGTTAAAGCTGCAGCAGCGGGCAGAGCCAAGATGCTCTGAGAATTTGGAGTTGGGTCTGTCACAGAGAATGGGCATAGGATATTAATCTGAAAAGTCCCGAAGCTGTTGAAAGAAAATATGCCCCTTCCCATGCCAGCTATAAAACACCTCAGTAGCGCTCCCGTTGGCCAGCTAACTTGAGCAGTGTGGCTTTCTCTTCTATGCACAAATTGTGAAATAAACATTGAGGCAGATGATGGGACTACATTGCTGTTTGACTGCCAATCCTAAGCCGTTAAAGCGAGGGCATTTACCAAAAATGATGGCTGTGGCAAGTTTTTCCACTAAGAAATCGGATTCTATAAAATGTACAGGAACACAACTATTCACCCCACGGGGCATCCCAGTCAGTCCTTCAGTTGAAGGGCTCCTGACTTGCCCATGACAGGAAAATGGACGTTTTTCCTGTGTCCCTCTACAAGCACATTTCTTGAATTTTTGCGGTAAGTCAGTTATTTTTATGACAGTTCATTTTCACACACACACACCCAAAGATACATTTTTTCTTTTTTTCTTTCATTTATTGGAAGATATGAAGAAATTGCATGGTAATTAAGCTGAAAAAAATGTAACGTGGTGATGACTAAACAAACACCTCAGCTCTCATGGTCGGGGCTGACTGAAGTCCCCAGGAATGCATTTACTTGGAGACAAACAGCCAAACACCATGATAGACACTTTCTGGAAACTGGTCAGAGGTGGGGGTGGGAGGTAGAGACAAAGATCAAGAAGATATAAGACCTTTGACCTCAAGGAGCTCCCAATCCAATGGAGGAGTCATAACGTTTATACCCGAGAAGCTACATAGCACTGGAAGCCAATGCATGGCGCAAGTTTACTGAGGGCTGTGATCACATGTGAGCCCATCTGGGGCATGTGGGGGTGGTGGCCTGAGCTGGTCTTGAAGATTGGTATATGGAAAATTGGGTCTCATAAGGGAGAGCTGCTTACCAACCTCCCTCTGACTGTTAATAAGAGAAATTAAATGTGAACACATTTGGGCCATTATCATTTTGAGTCTCTTTGTTACAACAGCTTAGCCTATGGTCTAACTGATACATCTCTGGAGTAGTTCTTGGTCTTCCCTCCTCCTACAGTCCAATATTGGTGACTTCCTTCTTGCTGACTCAGACAGCAAGAAGGAAGGAAGGGAGCCGGCAAGCGCAGACCTGTGAGGAGCCAGGCAGTATTCGATCATTTTCCTTAATCAACTCTCACCTCCCACTGACTCTTCCAGACAGGAGCTATTGCTCACTTCTAGAGATAAAGAAGTAGAGGTGCAAAGGCTTCCTCGCAAGGTCACAGACAGCTGGTAAGAAGCAAACACCAAGAACCGAGGGAGACGTGGTGCTGCCTATTACTCACACACTCCATCAACTATAGACAGGGAGAGCCTTGGAGGGCTGAATCGGTTATCTCAGGGGTCTCGCTTCACCCCAGGAAGGTAAGAGAAAGGATTGCCAGTATTTTATCGAATCTGAGCAGGGGCAGGTTTTTTGGGAGAACTTAGGAGCAGCCATATTTTCAAACTGAGAAAAACTTGGAATATTTCCAGTTTAGCCACCTTGTCTTAGAGACGAGGGACCTGAGGCCTAGAGAAGTAATGCGATTTGTCCCAAGTGCAATGACGCCTATATTGTCCATGGCTCTATTCTCCATAGGACACTGCAGATCTTAGGTTTGTGACGTTCAGGACAAAAGGCGTGTGAGGGCATGTGTTGTTTTGTAGACTTTCTCTGGGCTTTCCTGGGCTCACGAAGCAGGTAATGACAGCAAGTGCTCTGGGTTGATGGCGAGGTCAAGGGCAAAAATGCACCTCTGTTACTGCAAGCCAGAGCTGGCCCTTGGTTAGATGCTAATGTAGGCCAACCTTGCTGTAGTGCCTAAGGTTCCCCTTCTGGGTCCTTGGCTCTCCTCCGGCCACTACTTCCCCACAGCCTGCTGTCCCCTCTCATTCTACTCCATTTGTAGGGAAGAATTAGACAGTGACGGCTTGGTAGAAATTTAAGCTGATCGTGGGATACATATGTTTATTTAGGCTGTTTGCCCAACCAGCAGTGTCCTCATCAAAGAGACTTCAGGCCCAGCCAGGACAATAGAGAGTTTTTTGGGAGGTGGGAGTGGCAGGATCAGGGGTCACTGGGAAGATCTGCTGAGCAGCAGGGAGGCGATCACTCCCAGCAGCCTCGTACCCTGAGAATTAAGTACACGTTGGTCTGTGTGTGGGGGCTCAGCGCTGCCTTTCCGAAAAGATGCTCGGGTGATGAAATAAGAGTGTTCGGATCTGTTTAGGGAATCCATTGCATTCCCACCAAGCTCCTGACTTGTGCAGGCTGAGTCAGGGTTGGGCTCATTTATTAGATAAACTCAGAATTACAGGTTTCTCAAGACTTTGTAAACTGATTCTGTGTAGGAGTATTTCTGTTTCCTTAAATGGACCACTGGGAAAGACTGGATGCTAATCAAGAATTCAGTTTCTATACAGATTCCCCCCCCACACAGATAGCTCATTTTAGGTACAGGCAACTTCTGATAAATGAAAGACTTTCTCCACCTCTGAAACTGACTTCTTATTCGAATGAGGTGAGGATCTAAAGTGGTCCTTTCAGAGTCCTGTGTAGGCTTCTGAAATCCAACATGCCACGATGAAAAAGCAGCACAGACATGCCAAGGCCTTGAACCTATGTGAACCTATGTGCTCTTACTGTTCTCACTTCCCTGGAGAAAAACCGTGACAGTGAGCTCCACACTCTACCAGGAGCCATGCAGTAGGCTGTGCCCGAGATGCCCTTAGCCCGATGTCTGTAAGACCCTGCTCTGATCAGACAGCTGTGACATCAAATACTAGCCCAGACGCGAGAGCTTCAGAAATTTCTAGATCTAGAAAACAGAGGCACTAGTACCAACCTCAGCACTGCTGTGAGGACCACACAGGATACTGCATAAAGCACCTATACCTGGTAATCACTCTGCAAGTAATTACTATACAAAGATCTTTTCTTTTTCTTTTTCTTTTTCTTTTTTTTTTTTAAGGTTTTGTCACAGGGTGCATGTGCTCTCTGGAGACAGAGATAGAGAAAGGGAAAGTGAGAAATCATACCCCAGGGAGGTGGCCATGCCAGAATCCCTTCTCCTCCATTCTCTTCTCTGGATATTGAACACATGCATATGTGCCTGGGATGATTTTCAGGCTGCCAGGTCCAGGGCCGGAACTGCGGTAGTCCACGTGAGAATCTAATGCCTTAGCCATATACCTGCTAGTCCCACATAAGGAACTTTGCTAGGTGTGCTTCCCCCCGCCCCACTTTCTCTTTCACATGAAGTTTCTTCCCGATGATACAGAACACTATGATTGTAGACATTATGGAGAACACAGAAAAATGTAAAAAAAAAGAAAAGAAAAATTGTCTATATTGCCGATACTCAGAAAGACTCACTGCGAGCATTTCTTTAGTATCATAACACACATGTACCCCCCTGTATAATCACACAGACACACATGTGACCTTGTGATTGAGGATGTATGGTGGTTTTCTTTTTTCATTTAGCACTCTGTTTTGAGCATTTTCTCGTATCATTAAAAATTCTCATAACATTATTTTCAACAGTTTCAAAATAATAGTTATCTCGTCTTAACATCATTTCTGATGGTTTCGTATTTTCTTTTTATTTATTTATTTTGTGTGGTTTGAAAGGTCTTTTTTCCTTATTTTTTCCATTTGTAAATGGATTGACTGATCAAAATCTATAATCTTTTGTTAGATTATGCAGTGACTTTATTCAAAGGAAGAAAACGTAGATTATAAAAAAATCAAAAGTATTAGAAATATAGTTAAAAAGTTAATATAAGATAGTCAATATCATAGATATTTTCAGTTAAGCATTCATACAAATGTATATTTCTCTCTCTCTCTCTATATATATATATATATACACATCTATATATATGTATATATATATATATATATGGAAAACATATATATATAGATGACATAATTAGAGACACTAAAATTTTCTCAAATTTTAAAAATGGTGTGGAGTAAGTTTGTTTTTGTTTGTCTGCTTTTAGTTTTTGCTATAGGGTGCATATGCTTGCATGCAAGACTGAGACAAAGAGAGGGAAGGTGAGAAATCAGCTCCCAGGTAGATGGCCACACCACAATCCCTCTATTCTCCTCTCAGGATTTTGGGTACACATGCAAATGTGCCTGGCACGTTTTCCAAGTTGCTGGGACTGAGTCCTTTTTTTTTTGGAGAGGTTTTTGCTATAGGGCACCTGCGCTCGCCAGCCAGACAGAGAGAGACAGAGAGACAGAAAGCAAGAAATCACCCCCCAGGGGGGATGGTCACGCTGCAATCCCTTCTCCTCCATTCTCCTCTCGGGATCTTGGGCACGCACGCACACGCGCCCGGCGTGAGTTTTAAGCCACCGGGTCTGGGACGCGAACCGTGGTTGACTACGTGGGAATCCAGCGACATAGCCATTACGCTAACTGCTGGTTCCCTGGGACTGGGTCTTGAACTGCGATACATAGTTGGTCATTTGGGATCTAGCCACCCTAACCATCACACTACGCCTGGCCTGGTGTGGAGTAAGTTAAGCAACAGCGTTTTTCATGACTATAAGCCCCTTATTTAATACCATAATTTTGTCATTCGAGAAGCAGAGTTAACTTTAAATTTCTTAAACATTGGTATCATAGCACACTGGCTTATTAAAAAGAAAGGCATTTTACATGCACATCATCTGAGTATGGACAAAACTTGTAATTATTTGCCATGATATTGCTTTTTAAATTTACAAAGTCTTTTCAACACAACAAAATAGCTGTACACATTTATGTGTTTTCATATAAAATACAATCTTTAAAAAATTAATTACGTAGTGCATCCCATAGCACAGTGGTTAAGTTCTGTGCATGGGGATCCAGATTCTACATGGCTGCTCATGGTTTAAATCCCAGTTCCAGTGGCTAGAAAAACACAGCAGATGCATGTGTATGCATGCACAAAATCCTAATGGGATGGAGAAATGGCGGGAAAGGATTGCGGTATGACCGGGCCCCACTGGGGGAGCTTTCTTTCTCTTTCTTTGGAGAGCACACCATGCCCTCCGGCAATAAAAACATTAATTATGATTGGTTTTTGTGGTTCCTAATAATGTCTTTTTTTTTCACATGATATTAATATAAATGATCTCCTTATGCAAAATGTAAGATTGCTTTAAGACCCAATAGTTATTAAACAGTGTTACCTAATAACCATATAAATCCCCAAATGCAGCAAAGTTGAATAACCTTCACAGTATACTTTCACTTCATTGAAATTAAATAAGTTCCTTTTGGATATTTTCCCACTTCAATGTGAAATATATCATTAGAATTTCATTAGTAGATTCATTATGTGGCTTTTTAAAGACAAAAGTGGATTTCAGTTTTTTTTTCTTTTCTCAGATGAGATGTTTTCCTGGAAATCATATAATCCAGGAATGTTTCAAATAAATATTTTTAGTAGATAAAATCTCTTAATGCAACTGTAATAAACATTTACTTCCTTAGCTATATTACCAGCATATCCTAGAATCAAAGTAAGATGGTTTTCCTGTTCCCACAACCCATTTCATTGTTGTTTTAAAATCTGAATATTTCCATAATTTATACATTTCCAAGGTATTCCTTACCATCTTCTTATGGCTACCTGAACCCAATTTAAATAAATTACTATATAGTCTTCAAATTTGCTTTTAATTAGTGATTTCACTAGAGGCAACGAGTCTACACTGCACCCCTTCTGGGTCATAGAAGGCGAGAGGGAGCAGAGAAGAGTTAAAGCACTTGAACTATTAAGGAGAACATTGCCAATTTGCTGTCCAGAAAACAACTGTACTCATTTTACTTCCACTAGCAGCCGAGAAAAGTTCAAATCTGGGAACCTTTGCAACTTCCCCATGCATGCTAGTATTTGCTTCTATAGTTACTAACAATGAAAGCCATCAAAAGCAAAGAAGTCTGTGCAGGATGTCAGAGAGCTAGGAAGGAGATGTGGGGAAGCTGGTCCTAGTTCCCAGCTATGGAACGTGATAGCAGGAAATTTAGAAGGCTGAGGGATAGAAGAGATGGGAGGAGGTGCCTCTCGGCCTGTTTTCACTCCTAAACTACCCGGAGTGGTCCCGGGGTGGAATGTCTCCACTCCTTTGCACTCTGCACTGTGCACTAAGGGCAGTGCTGGCTCAGCAAGTGCTTGGGCAATGCTGCACTCTCTTGGGTCTGCAGGAGGAGGATCTGGAAAGTGTAACTTAAAAATAGCCATCTGCAAGAGGAATGAAGGGTGGAATTCTATTTTTTTTTTTTTTTTTTTTTTTTTTGAGAGGCTTTTGCTATAGGGCACGTGTGCTTGCCAGACAGAGAGAAAGAAAGTGAGAAATCACCCCCCAGGGAGATGGCCATGCCACAATCCCTTCTCCTCCATTCTCTTCTCGGGATCTTAGGCATGCACACGTGCCCGGCGTGAGTTTAAGCCACCAGATCCGGGACTCGAACCGCGGTCAACTACATGGGAGTCCAACGACATAGCCATTACGCTAACTCCTGGTCCCAAGAGTGGAATTTTTGGACCTGTTTGGCTCCTGGGACAGTCAGGAGCAAGTGTCAGGTGAAGGAGACCTAGGTGTCTTCAGATAGCCTGCTCTCAACAACTATGGACACATGCCTAACAGACTAGAGAAAGGAGGCCATCATCCAGGCTTTCTAACTAGAAACCTCTCCCATTTTCCATCCGTCCACCAGCCAGCATTCTTGAGCCCCCCTTTCATGGACAGCATTGCCCTGAGCCCTGCAGGTTGCAGACGGAATGGGAGCCATGGCGCTCGCCTACAAGGCGTCTTGCCCACAGACTCCTTGGTCTAGCCCAAGGTTAGACCCATAAAAGCACCACAAACCACAGTGCCCCGGGTGTGAGCTGGATCCGTGGGAGTCTCCAGAACAGGAGGTTGGCAGGACGGGGCTTCAGAGAGGAAATGAGGCTTGGGCTTTGGAGATCCTAGGGATAGACGCCTGGGGATCTGTGTCCTGGCTTCCGTGAGGCATGAAAAGCTGACTCTTTAGAGTAAAGCGTTTTTAAAAAGAGAAAAAGCAGCACCCCTCAATATTTGTGTTCCTGTTCCTCCCAAAGATTGCTGCTCCATTTCACAGTGCTCAAGGACTATGTAAAGGGGCAGGGAGAGAGAAGAAAGGAACACACAGCTTGTGACCTGGGTGGATGCAGCGCCAGTCCCTCCTACGACTGTGGCTGGCTCCAGGCTGCAAATGTGACTCTCTGGCTGACTTGTCTTTGGGGAGGGCAGGGGAGGTTTCCAAGTATATCTTCTGAAAGTCCCTAGTATCAGACAAAAACCCAGCCGTGTTGTAAGGGTCTGTCAACATCGTCATGGTTGGATATGTGAAGCATGAGCGTATTTACCCTGTGTAATCACCACCCCACCCCTTGGAGGAAAAAAATCTGATTTCAGCCACTCCAGGAGAGAGAAATTGCAGAACTGATGATAACTCGCTCCTTATAAGGCATGGACAAACAGAAACCTCCCACTCACCGCTCAGGAATGTGCGCCTCTGTGTGTGTCTTTCCAACACTACCTGGTAATTGGACTCTACACCTGGGGGCAGCATTTCCTGTGACCTCCAGAATGGGGGGCAGCCTCCCTTCCACTGAGCCAAGAGAATAGTCATTGCTTGAAGTAATGCTCTCCATGGAGGTTTGCTCCAACACGTCAAGAGGCTGGTTTAAAGAAAGTTCTTTTCTACTCTGTGAGAAACCGTTGTCCTACAAGCAATAACATCTACTTCACAATGGCTTATTATTTAATCCCCAGTAAAATAAGGGACAAAATTTACAGAAAGCAAAGCCGAAGTCTCTGCAGGAGCTAATACAGTAACAAAACCATCGGTCATTTTAGCTATTGTTCACTTAGAGTGTCTCCTTAGGGTCGGGCACTTCACTGGCGGTCTGGTCAGTCCTATATTAACCCAATAATCATGCCTATTTTACATGAGAGGGTATTGAAGCTCAAGAGGGGTTATGCCAGTTGCCTCAGTTGGTACAGCTTACAGCTAGTGAGTAAAAAAAAAAAAAAAAAAAAAGTCTGGATTTTAAAAATGTGTCACATATACACAATGGAATACTACTTAGCCCAAGAACAGTGAGATTCTGTCATCCTATACGAAATGGATGAGCCTGGAAGACTCAGTGCTTCATGAAATAAGCCGCAGTACAAAAGATAGACATTTTGTTTGTCCCCGCTTGATATATACCGAATGTCTACACACTATGGCAGAAATGGAGAGAGTCAAAGACACAGCAGTAGAGGGGACAAATATAGATACCAGAGACTACACAGGGTGGGGGGGCAGGCTCCGGAAAAACTTCTAACAGACCCAAGAATGCTTGTAAACAAGGAAAATAAGTTATGGAATGGTAAATCACAACAGAGTAAGAACAAAAGAGATATGGCAAGTATAAATATATCTGTGTGTGTATACACACACACACACATACATATGTATATATCTATCTGTATATGTATATGTATATATATACACATATACATATCTCTCTCTCTCTCTCTCTCTCTCTCTCTATATATATATATATATATATATATATATACTAGTAGAGCAGTAATTGAAGGTATACCTCATGATATAATTTCTTTGTTAAAGATAACAAATGCAGTAATATCCTTGATTTGATGATCACATACTGTATGCATGTTTTGAAAAACCATATTATACCTCACAAAGATGTACAACAACTAAGTGTAAATAAATTATTTTAAACTTTTTTTTTTTTTTTTAATAAAGAGAGGTGTTTGCTATAGGGCACATGCACTTCCGAGAGAGAAAGAAAGAGATAGAGAAACAGAAAGTGAGAAATCAGTCCCAGGGCTGGGGGGGGGGGGGGGGGGAGGATGGCCACGTAGCAATCCTTTCTCCTCCATTCTCCTCTCAGGATTTTGGGCACACATGCACATGCTCCTGGTGTGAGTTTTAAGCCACTGGGTCTGGGACTCAGATCGCATTGACTCTGTGGGAGTACAGATACAACACCATCTGCTGGGCCCTATTTTAAACATTTTTTAAAATAGAATTTGAATCCAGGTCTTTCTAAATCCAAAGCTGGCAGAATTGTTTCAAGGGAAGCCCCAAACACCCTGATGCCCACGGGTGGCGGGGTCCCTTCTGGGCCAGGCAGTGTGAAGAACGAGCTTGGCTACTTCAACTTGTCTCATTCTTTGTGAGAACCTTGTTCTTTCCTAGCCTTTCAAGTAATAAGTGAAAGGTGCATTTCCCCTAAATGCTTTTTTTTTCCTTTTTATGTTGCTCAGAAAAACATGGAACCAGAAAGCCAAATTCCAGGAACCTCTCTCCACTCGGCACTGGGGGAGCCCAGCCAGCAGGGCTTCTTGAGAAATGCTCTGTGGCTGGGCCTCCATCTTCCAAGTTGGCCTGCCAGCCCGTCTCCTGGCTGCTCTTGCAAGCCACCCAGACTGTGTTCCTCTGGCTCCCAACGCTAGTCGGCTGGGCCACATAACACCCCATTATTCAGTGCAGTTGCCCAGACATTTTGCTCCTTGCCATGACCCCTGTTACTCATTCGACAAATACTGTGTACCTCTTATATGTGCAAGAAACAGTTCTAAACTCTTGAAAGGTAGACAGAGATAACCGCTTCCACTGGGAGCTGACATTCAGGAATGTGGAGTGAACCAACTGGTTATTCAGTTCATTGCTGATTAGCATTGTACAATTTCAGAAATTGCTAAGTTGCTAAGAGAGTGTATAACTGGGATGGGGATGGGGGGGCCTGACTCGGACTGAGGGATGAAGACAAAGACAAGATAGCTGACGTGTACAGAATGGGGTCAGCGATATAAATGAAGCCAGGACAGTCAGCCAGGCCCACCTTGAGGGCTTTTTATAGGTCTGACTTTACCTTAGAATGAGACTCAACGGAAGGACTTGGGTGGCAGATGATACATGCGTATAAATCAGGAAGGAAAAAAACAATGTATATCCCAACAAATTCTAAATTGTGCTGATAATTAACAATCACCTTTTTGCCTTTGGTATCTCTGAAATAATAAATTTGCAATAAGTCAAAGGCTGACATTTAAAGGGGCCATAGTAAATGTTTATCCTTGACAATGAATTTAAGCCCAGACTTTTCTCTCCAAGTCTGAGTACAGGTTGAACATCCTGATGTGAAAAATCCAAAATCTAAAATGATCCAAAATCCAAAACTTTTTGAGTGCTAACAGGAAGCCACAAGTGGGAAATTTCTGACCTCATGTGACAGGTCATAGTCAAAACACTGATACAAAAATACTGGGCAAAATCACTATCATATATATAAGGTATATATGAAACATAAATGAATTTTGTGTTCAGATGGGGGTCCTATCCCTGAGATATCTCATTATGTATATGTAAATATTCCAAAATCCAAAAACATCCAAAATCTGAAACACTTCTGGTTCCAAGAATTTCGGATAAGGGATATTCAACCTGTATTTACTTCCCTCTGCCACAAGGCTGAATCTGAAATCCTCTTTGGGCATAGTCAGGCTTCAGTGAGAAGGCCCACCCAGGTCCACGAGAGAGGAGCATCTGTCAGGGCAGCTGTGGCCAGTGGGGTAGAGAGGAGCAAGGCAAAGGGCAGAGTGACTCTGGGACGCCAAGGATTGGTCCTTTGTTGGGGCTGTCCATGCAGGTTGCTCTCCTGGGCCTTGGGTGAGTGTTCGAGAGATTCCAGACATTGTCCTCAGAGTCGGTCCTCACATGTCGCCATCAACTGAAGCATTTGGTCCTAGATCCCTTTTCCACTTGCACGAGAAGGGCTTGCACCAGCATCCACTGGAAACACTCTGACCCTAACATTCTGGGACTTGTTACTTCATAGGAAACATGCCCTTCCCAGCCGAGGCCCCTGAAGGAGTATCTCGTAGTGGACAACTCTGATAGCTAGCTCAGGACCTAGAAAGAGGAGGGAAGGGAAGAAGAACGGGAGGATATCTGCGAGGACTTTTTGGTCACGAGGGGTGGGGTAGGGACACAAGGCAAAAACAAGTGATGTTTATGGCACTATTCCACCCAGAGACAGCTCTGCTTTTGCAAGCTCGCCTTGCTCAGAAGTGAGGAAGTTTCAAGCTCACACGCAGGCACACGCACTCCATTTATTTCTTAATTAAGGGAATGCCAACGTTTCTTTAAATTGTAATTTTTGAAGTTATACTTGAAGGCCATATTTTTAATGTGTGGAAATACACCTCCAAAATCTCAGTAAAGTGAGATTAAAAAAAAAAAACAACTTTCGAGTCTTAGGTTGATGTCAGCGATGAAGCATTAGCAACCTCATTACAATGGCTGTTCTAAAACTCTTTCCCAAATTTCATTTGTAAATTTTCCATGGAGCTTGTCCTCTCTCAAGGAGTTCCTGGGAAATGCTCCCCCCACCCCACCCCCAGTGCTTGGCGGGGAGTAAAGCTTCTATCATGTGTTGAAATGAATGTGACCGAAAAAGAGATAGTGTTTGAAAGGGAAAAAAAAGTGGAATTTCTAAACCAAATGATCCAACGTTGCCAGTCCTTCTCGCCTGTTATCATGAATTGATAACAAAGCAGCAAAAGGCCAGGCTCATATGTGAGGCATCGTCCTGGGCAGTGGCCAGGTCCAGGAATAACGCACGTCTCTAGCTATCTTCTAGCTCCATGGCTGACAAGCCAAAGTTTTGGAGAGCCTTTGCCACCATAACGGGGTTCTCTTCCTAGTAGGGTGGGAGAAAATATTTCCTTGCACTCTGGCTTGGCTTAGTGACCTGTCCTCTGGCCAAGAGATTTGGAGATTGTCCTAGAACCAGTCCTCCTCCTTGCTAGCTGTGTGCTTTGGCCAAGTTTCCCAACTCTTTGGAGTTTCTATTCCCTTATCTCTAAAATGACAGCAACACTCTGGGGACAGATTATATACAAGAAGCTGACCCACGTGTGAGTTAAGACATAACTATGCCCTCCATGAGAGTGGAGTGGTAGACAGATGACACTGAGTAACATTTGAGGCCATGCGAAACATTACAGCACCCCCATTTCCCTAGTGGACTCTTGGAAAAAGATTTGGTTGACTTAAATATAAAAAAGCATCAGGATATAGATAAAATAGACACATGTCTGTGTACAATAGTTAATGTATTGCTTTAGTTAATTATATGTACTTAAAATCACATATGATGTTGATTAATTTATAAATATTAATTCATATGTTACTAGGTTAAATTATATAGTTAAAAAATCACATCATGTCTGTCATGTAGAAATACTATCTTTACCCACTCGCCGTGCAATATTTAACTTTTTTTTGGTTTATTTACTTATTTCTTCTACGAATGAGAGAAAAAGAGAGATAGAGCCATCATCCTTAACAGGGTCTGGACACCGTGGTCCATGCCCAGCTTCAGCCAGCCACAGATCAGGGTGCATACATGCCTAGTGTTCTCAGGAAGGTCTCTGGACACGAGCTCAGAACCTTCTCAGGTGGGCCAGCTTCCCAGAGCATCATGTTTTACTACTACACCCCTGTATAATCCCCTTCTTTTCATTTTAAAATTAAGAAATTAAAAACATATTGTATTTGGGGCTGACAGGTGTCATGGTGGTTAAGGGAGCTGGACTCCCAAATGACTGACCTAGGTTCAAGTCCCAGACCTGGCGGCTTGTTTTCTCACTTTCCCTCTCTCTCTCTCTCTCTCTCTCTCTCTCTCTCTCTCTCTCTCACTCTGTCCCTCTCTGGTCAAATTAAAATAAATAAAATGAAATAAAGTAATTCTTTAAAAAAATTTTAAGAAGAACATATTGTATTTTGTAAGTTTCTTTGTTTCTTCTATGAGTATGAGAGAGACAGCAACAGAGATAGAGACAGAGTAGCAGAGAGACAGCATCCCCATCAAGGTCTTCAAGCCAAGATCCACACTGAGCTTTAGCCAGCCCCAGATCATGGGCATGCACATGGAGTTCTCCAGAGGGAAACCTAGAGCCTTTCCATGTGGGCCAGCCTCCCAGAACATCATGTTTTCCCACTGCACTGCCATCCAGTCCCACAACGTAGTCCTTTTAATTAAACAATTCCAATGCACCTTGGACATCAGTGTCTCGATCTTCATTACAGCCAGTCTGCAAGCCCCTTTCCAGGGCATAGCACAATTACATCTATCTCCATTGAGATTCAAGCAGTCTAGATAAACATCTAAGTATGATGTCTTTGGGGACAGCAAAGACAAAATAATCCTCTCCTTACTTGGGATTTCAAAACTATATCCACCTATTTTGAAAGTATGGTATGTAATAATATTGGTGTCTAACACGATCTTTACATGGCTTATTTACTGTGAACTCCAACACTTAATAATTGAAGAGTCAGGTCCCCAGGAATCATTGTCAAACATGTTTCAGATTTCTTTGCTCCCTTCTTTCCTGTATTGCTAGAATCTTCCATAAGTTCCTACATTAGTATTGTTTTAAGACTAATACCTGTTCATCAAAGGGAAAGGTTGTTGTTTAAAATAAAGTGATTAAATGAATGTAAAATAAATAAATTAAAACAAATAAAAAGAAAAAAGAAAGAAAAAAAGAAAGTGATTGAAAGTGTTCCCTATAGAGCATTCCAAAAGACACTAATATACAGTGCCCCGGCATTGGAGGGAGCCTCTTCCTGTTCATCACAACCTTCTTCCCCGTCCCAGCCCTGACTTCCATGTTCCAGAGACCTGCTGGCCAAAAGAAGCCTGTGGGATTTCTGTTGGATATTCATTACTTTCCCTGCCAGAAAAGTATCATTTGGCCTCTCCACATCATCCAAATATCTAGTTCCCAACTTGAGTCTCTCCTTCCTCTAAACATTCCAGTGGGTTTGCAGAAGTTAACCTCAGGAACTCCTCTGTCTTACACCCTGCCTGCTATGGTCTCAATATGTTATCCAGAAATTCGTGTGCTAGGACCTGACTGTATCGTCTATATTGTAAAGGTACAAAGTGAAAACTTTATTCTTTTATGGCGTCCCAGGGTGAGACCTCATGGCAGTGATTGGTTCATAGTGATTGCGTCATGGAGGAGACAGTGTTATGAACAGATTAATGATGTCTTGGGAGATCCAGTGAATTCTTTTTTTTTTTTTTTTTTTTTTTTTTTTTTGAGAGGTTTTCGCTATAGGGCGTGTGCGCTCGCCAGACAGACAGAGAGAGACATAGAGACAGAAAGCAAGAAATCATCCCCCAGGGGGGATGGTCACGCCGCAATCCCTTCTCCTCCATTCTCCTCTCGGGATCTTGGGCACGCACGCACACACGCCCGGTGTGAGTTCTAAGCCACCCGGTCCGGGACGCGAACCATGGTCGACTATGTGGGAGTTCAACGACATAGCCATTACGCTAACTGCTGGTTCCCGATACAGTGAATTCTTAGCTTTTGTGAGAAGGGGTTAGTTCTTGCAATAGCTGTTTGTTACAAAAGAGATCAATCAGGACCTCTTTCTCTCTCTGCAAGTGGTGCTGTTTTCTGTGCTTCTATTAGCTGTGCTGTAGGTCTAGGACTTGGACATCCCAGCCACCAGAATTGTGAGTCTGTAAATAAACTTCTGTCTTCTTTATCAGATTACCCAGGTGCAAGTATTTCTGTTAGCAACATGGTTATGGGCTAAAACACCGCCTTTGTCTTTCCTGTGCCTTCTGACCACCAGCGCTTCCTTGGGGGAGCGTGAATAGAGAAGAGTCAGGCCTCCACTGGCTCTAGCTCAGGCCCTTGGTGGCCTTGTCTCTGGAAGCCTCTGCCAGCTCTCCTAGCTGTCAGTTTGTGCTTGTCAGGATCCTGCAGGACTTGGGCTTCCTAGAGCTGTCACCTTTCTCCCTCTACTCTCCCTGGGATAGTCCTCATCTCCTGGCTTTCTTTACTAGGGCCCTTTGGCCACATTATTTGTTGAGCCATTGCTGGACCTCTGAGAATATGAAGACAGATGGATTGAGAAAAACCTAGATTCTAGCTTTCCCCAGCAACCTGCCCCCTCTATGACCAGTGACTGGGCCCTTCTAAAGGGTCCCTAGAGCCTGATCATGGCCTCTGACACATCTCTCTGCTCCTTATGAAACTCCCCATTCTCACTGCATCTTTTGACTCTGCATAATCCACTCTGACTCTCCAGATGTCCTACTTTTAAAAAAACTTTTATTTAATTTTATTTATTATTATTTTAAAATTTGCTATAGGGCATATGCACTCACCAGAGAGAAAGAGAGAGAGAAAAAGTAAGAAAGCAAGTCTCCAGGTCTAGGACTCGAACCATGATTGGCCATGTGGGAGTCCAGCACCTTAACCACCATGCCACTTGCTGGCCCCTGAATGTTCTACTTCTAATAATACTAGCTAAAACTTATTAAGCACATTGCATATGCAAGGTATGGCGCTAAGCACTTTACTTTCATTTTATCATTTCATTCTTTATTCTATAAGGAGTGTGCACTCACCAGAGAGAGACAGAGGCAAGAGATAAAGAGGGAAAGTGAGGAATCATCCCCCGGAGGGGGATGGCCATGCCCCAATCCCTCTTCCTCCAGTCTCCCTTTAGAGATTTTGGGCATGCACGTACAAGAACCCAGCATGAATTTCAGGCTGCCAGGTCCAGGACTCAAACTGCAAAGTCAGCCATGTGGGATCAAGTGCCTTAACCTCCTTACCACCCGCTGGCCCTTTTGTTTAGGTTTTACAATGACCCTACAAGGTAGAAGCTGTTATCATTCCCTCATTTTTTAGAGGAGGGAATTGAGGTATTGGATGTTAGGCAACTTTCCGTCTAGCTAGACAGTGACAGAACAATGATTAGAAAAGCTTACTCAAGAGCCAGGGCTTTTTATCTCTGTGCTACAATACTACATCTCACTGGGCCTTATGTCTATCAGCCATTTCATTTACCCAAGGGAACGCTCTACTTCCTGTCCACCCAGTGAGTAGATGAGAATATGTGATTGACCTTAGGTTACACATGTAGTGGGTGTTTGTGGATGGATGGATCGTTGAATGGGTGAGTAGGTAATAAGATAGGTGGGTGGGTAGGTGAGTGAATGGATAGGTGGAAGATGAGAGGGAAGAGGGATAGATGGATGAATGGGTGGGTAAATGGATGGATAGATGCTGGTGGATAAAAGGGTGGCTGCTGTATAATGAAAGATCTTTATGTAGAGAAAACATTTTGGACCCCAAGGAGCCCAGTAATAACTGGCTCTTCTGTAACCTGTTTTCTCCAGAGCCCACAGGCTGTTCTTTTGTAGGAGGAGGGCTTTTTCTAGGCACCTGGCAACATAGGACAAGGAGAATAGCTGTGTTCCCGCCAACAGTTATTTCCACCTGTGTTTATTTTCTTAGATGCTTCACACTAACTTTGGACTTCAAAGCAAGTTTTCTCTGGGAAGCTTGGTTTCAGTAAGTCTGCTCCTTGATCTTGGTGGCTTCCTACAGCCCAAACCTCACTCAGGGGCATCAGCCTACGGGATGCATTGTTTATGTCTGGAGGTCTGAGGCCTCCCTGCTGTGGAGAAACAAGGGAATCCACAGCTCCCGACACGCTGACTCCACACAGAGGCCAAGACTGCACAGAGCCTGCTCTCATGACCCTGAACAAACTCACGCAAAGATGAGCTGGCAGGATGGGGACAGATTTGCCCAACACGCCCTCTTCCCCCTTCATTTCCAGACTCCTACCCATCATCACTCCAGTCCTCATTCAACTCCTAGACCTCTCTTCTTGGTCCCTGGTTTCAGATGGCAGTCTCATTCAGGCTAAGGTGTTCGTGTCGTACTGTTTTCCTTTCCCATCAGAAAAAGGTTGTCAGTAAGAGCAGCATTAAACTCAGAGGCACAGTTGCTCAAATTCCCCCAGATAAGTGATTCCCATTGGGCCTGTCATTCGGGCTAGTCAGTTCTTTTTCTGACATTAGTGGTATCTATTCCTTTACTGGTATTATTATTAAAGCAAATGCATCAGAGAACAATTCAAGGCCAAATTCTCTTCCCAGTGACTCTAGTGTCTCTAGGGAGACCCTTTTTATCCCCTCCAGAATGATAGTTTATGGTACAATAATGCTACTGCTCTCACCAACCCAAGGACCCTCAGCCCATGCGTCATGGTAAGGTATGCACTTGCCAGAAGGGGCCTGCCCTGCCCCTTCCTCAGGGTCTATTGCCCCTTCAGAGTGACGGGAGACTCCAGATGTGGAATCCGGACGTGTGCCTCGGGCAGGCTCCCATCTCCCCTTTGAGTACTTTAGGACAAGAAGGTAGAATTACCTTCACTGGAGACTTTTCAAGATGTTGACTGATGTGTACATTTTTTACAGGACTTAAAAAAAAAAAAAAAAAGGACAATTTGTATTGGCCCTTTTGTGGTCTCACTTAAGTTTTTTGATAAACACTACATGCCCAGCTTTAACCCTCTTGTTGGATTATGAAACTCTGTGAATGGTAAACTCTGTGACCTTTCCACATGAAAAGTTATATATACAGAAAAGAAATAATAAACCAAGTTCTTTTCCTTGTGCTCCAAGCGTTTCTGGCCATTGAAATGACAATGTGAGATTGTTGTCCTATCTAATCAGCCCACTGAGTGTGGAAACACATTAAACCTTTTTGTCCCATGAACTGAGCAAATTTGCGTTTCAGGTGTGTCTCAGCCTTTGGCATGGGACACATGCTGGGGCCTGAACTCCTTTTCAAGCTCATTTCCAAGGAAATGATGAGCTGGAGGGAAGGCGTGTTCCCGGCAGGGAGAAACTAGTCAGTAGACTGGAAAAGACATCCAGTTGTCCAGGTGGGCCCAGTGTCCCCAGGGAACACAGCTCAGTGAGCAGAAGGCGGGCTGATTTCAGCCCCTGTTTGGCTCCTTGGTGGGTGGTGTACAAGGCAGCCCTGCCCGGGGGCCAGATGGCGTTGCTGTGAGCATCCCTGCCTGCTCTGGGGAGGGCTAAAGGGGCTGGGCTTTGGGGATGCCTACTACAGATGTGCCCGCATAGACCTCAGAGCAGTCCTAAGAATGGACCGACAATGGAGCAAAGAGGAAAGAGGCATTCCCGGGCTGGCGATGCCTGCATCCCCCCACCAGTCCAGAGGCATTCATCGTCACCGAGCCAAAAGGCTCTGACTCCCCACCCATACACACTGCACTGTTCTCTGAAACCTCCCATCAAAACAGGTCTTAGATGTGCACACCAAACTCAGAGCTAGAAGCATCATTGAGAGGCCACCTCGGCTTTAGGCAAAACCCACTCCTGAACTACCCTAGAAAGACTCCGGAAACTGTTAGAAAGGTTGGTTTGAGTTTTCCTGTGGAAAAGATGCTGAATACATTTTTGAGGGCTTTTGAATACTTATAGCTTTATTTTTAATTATACTGTGCGATGAAAAGAAAATTCTTTGTGAAGTGAGACGTTGACACACCAACATTCCCTGCTCTTCTTCCTGTTCTGTCCCCAGCCCCCTCCTCCCGCCTTCTCTTTGGTTGGTTTCCTAGGAGACCACTCTGAGCTGAAGATGAATGAGACCAAAACGCAGGAACGCCTGTGAGAGTAAAGGTACAGGTCTGGGCATAGGTGGAGACTGGATTACGGTACAGCTGCTGCAGTGACCAGCACAGACTCAGTTCAGCAACCCCAGCAGACAGTCCCTCTCTCCCCCAGCACCAAGTGTCAGTCTGGAAGGACTGCAATTAGTGCATATTGGGCCCCATGGCTGTTCCTTGGTTCAATCACTGTGGCAGGAAATGAATTACGATACTGGATTTAGCCCATGTCACATGGCCACCAATACCAGGGTGACAAGAAAGCTTGCTGAGTAGCCAAAAATGATAGCTACTACTCACTTCCAAAACTACTTCTCAAAACTGCTGAAAAGAGTGGTGAAAATACACATCTGTGCTTAACTGGGTGCCTAATAGAAGCTCGATAAGTGCTCATTACTGTTCCCTCTACAGGCATCCTAAAAATGAAGGCAAACCCACTTTCTTTGAAAATCTCAGGGGAAACAAGTGCTGATAATATCAGTATTGGCTCAAACTTCAGCCCCAAATTTGAACTGATCCTGAACCTTCCTGAAGAATGGAGACTATCTGGCAAATCTTGTCTTTCAGCGAGTCTAATCTCCGTGCGTCCTAGTATTTCCTGAGCCAGATGATCCTGGATCACCAGAACCATCATGAGGATGCTTATCTTCCCAATAGCTTCACGGCTTTGAGAGTATTCCCAGTGAAGCACGGGCCCCAGTGTTTTTCTGACCTCTTCACAGAGCCAGAGCATTTGGATGAAAGTAGGCAACATTCCTTTCTGTGAAACAGAAGAGCATCTTCCTATATCTTTTCCTAAGAATGAATCATAGATGTTCTTCCCCTTTTCGAAACTGTAAACCTCTCCAGAATCTTCTGTAGGATTAAGGACAGAGAGTTCTGTGCCCTCGGTGACGAACCCACCAACCTTATTCCTCTGCACCAATGCTACATTGAGGCCACCTGGATATCCCGGTGTTCCCCAAGCTCCAGGGTCACATTCTCTGCTTCTGATCCCTCTGTGAGAACACATTCTTCCCACTCCTCACTCCCAGAAACTACTCCTCAAAATCCCACTCATTTTTTAAAGCCCACCTCAAAGTCTTTCTTATTCCTTCAACCAGCTGTGGTCCTGACCTTTACTCTCCTTACTGGATATGTTCTGTGGCTTCTGCCGTGTTAACTTGAATGATAAGCTTCACAGGTCATTTAAAGAATATCTATCAAGAACCTGCTCTTAAAAAAAAAAAAAAAAAAAAAAAAAAAAAAAAAAGAACCTGCTCTTTAGTTGTGGTAGGCATTGGAGATATAAATGCATGAGGTAAAACTAACCTCACCAACATGGGGCTCTTAGCAACCTGGATATTTTAAATTTCAACTGATGAATTTCCAGTGTTTTCAGATGTATTTGTTTGTCCTACCTCATGTTTCAGATAATTCTGTTATTAACCTGCTCTGAGGTTCAGTGTCCTCAACGCTGAAAGCTTCTGGCTACATGATCATTGAAGATATTTTTACTCAACAATGTGTGTCTCTTATATTCTATAGTTGTCTTGTTAGCACTTAGATGGTCACCGAGTAACTCCTGTTATTATCATCCAGTGATACAGGGTGTCCCTCTGAGCTTCAGGGAATTGATGACAGAAGTTTGAAATGATATATAATTAGAATATCTACATTTGCTGAGCATGGTCAGTGTGGTAGTCAGGTGGGTGAGAAGCCACATCCTCTACCCAGATCTCCATCTCTTCTGCAAAACGAAACAGATAGAATAGAGACCATGAAGGCCCCTGCCAACTCTGCTATTTTGTGAATGATTCATGACTGTTCTCTTTTGCTCCCACAGGAGCACATTGTGTTCCGCAAGGACAGTGCTGCCGAATCACCTGCAGAGGAAAACAAATACTCAGCCACTCCCAGACTTACCCCAGGGAGACAAGCTGCATTTCAGAAGAGGCGTGACAGTACAAGTCTTACATTTTATTTGCCAGGCCCCATTCGTTAGTGTAAGTTCACTCAGGGAACCAGTTGAACAAATTTAATTTCTTTTCTTTTTTTGGAGAGGTTTTTTTTTTTTTTTTTTTTTTTTCCGCTATAGGGCGTGTGCACTCACCAGAAAGACAGAGAGAGACAGAAAGCGAGAAATCACCCCCCATGGGGGATGGCCACGCCACAGTCCCTTCTCCTCCATTCTCCCCTCGGGATCTTGGGCACGCATGCACACGCACCCAGCGTGAGTTTAAGCCACCGGGTCCTGGACTCAAACCGCGGTCGCCTATGTGGGAGTCCAGCAACTTAGCCATTACGCTAACTGCTGGTCCCAACAAATTTAATTTCTGAAGAGGAAAGGGCAGGAGCCAACACTGGGTTGAATAACTCACTCTTCCTACCTCATCTCCCAGATTACCTTTTCCTTGGCTTGCTGCCCCCTGGGCGTTGCCTATAATCATAGGGTAGAATGAACCACCATCTGTACCACCATGTTGAATCTTCTCCAGACTCAACATACTATTGGCCAGAAACCTAATTACTCAGTTTTTATGTAAGATAAAAACTTCAGTCAACTAATTCCAATTGTCCCAAGCAGAGAAGAAGCTTTTAAAGCTGACTTCCTCATAGCCCACTATATCAATCATGATTTCTGTTTTAGTTCATTCCTATTGATACAACCACGTATCTTAGGCTGGGTAATTTATAAATATTAGAAATTTATTTCTCACAGTTCTGGAGGCTAAAAAGTCCAATACCAAGGCATCAGCTCATTCAATGTCTGGGGAGGGATCCCCTTCTGCTTCCAGGATGGTGCCTTCTTGCTGCATCCTTAATGGAGGAAGGGACAAAGTCTGTCCTCATGTGGCAGAACAAAAAGAGACAAACTCTCTTTCTCAAACCCTTTTATAACAGCACTAATTTCATCCATGAGAGTGCAGCCCTTATAGCCTAATCACCTTTCAAGGGCCTCACCTTTTAATACCATCACACTGGGGGTTGAATTCGAACATAAGAATTTTGAAGGAACACATACATCCAAAGCATAGCACTTTCTCTCCCTGTGAAACGTGCTGGCCAGTGCCTCTTAGCTGAAAGGATGCATTGTTTGCTTTTGCTTGCACCAACTAAACAATGTATTTGCCTAAAGTAGTTGCACTTGTCCCCAAGCGTGTTTATGACACTAGTTCTTGTAATTGTAATTATCTAGTTTACTTGAATATTATATAAATTAATTAAATACAAAGGTAAAATGGAAGCTGTTGGTTATATTAAAAAAAATAAATTATATAAGAGGTAAACAAAGATAAATCCCTTAAAATATTTGCGGTAGATTTTAATATTTAAGTGGTGGTATTGGGTGAAAACAATTTTAAAAAATAGAAAGATTCTGCATTCAGATTATCCTGTAATGTCTTTCTTCTTGTTCCCCTTTGGAAAAGCTAAATATGTGAATTGCAGATGAAAGATTATGGCTATAATTTATGTAAAACAAACAAACAAAAAAATAATAAATGACTTCCCAATCAGAATTACCTATATTTAAAAGAAAAAAAAGTCCTTCTCCCAGCATTAAAATACTGTCTAACTTTATAGGTTTTAAGTTAAAAGGTGATATATAAGATAAGTTTGAAACAGCTGTCACTGTTCAAGTAATAGACCAAAAAAGATTGCAACTGCATGTAGATGAATGGCACTATGTAGTCTGGGACCCAAGTATTTTATAGCTTTTTAGTTTATATTCATATTAAGGCTCATCCCTTCAGCTGCTATTATTATGGAAAATATCAAGCATGCATTAAAGTAGAGAGAAAACTAGAATGAAACTCTATATCCCACGATCCAGATTTTCCCATCTCTACATCATCTATTTTTTCCTTTGGTGATGTGTTTTAAAGAAAATTTAGACATTGGGTCATTTTATGCCTATATGCTTTAGTAGATATTTTTATTAATAAAAGACAGATATTTTCTTATATAACCACAATGCTTTCATCATGCCTAACACAGTTAATAACAATTCTTTGGTGTCATCCAATATCTTCACAAACTCCATTCTCAGATTGCCCCCAAAATGTCTTTTTACTGAATTTACTTTACTTGAATTGTTTAAGTTTTGATGTGAATACAGGGTACACATTGCATTTAGTTATTATGTTTCTATACCTCTTAAATTTGTAATGATATTCTCTTATCTTTTTCTTAATGTGATTTACTTTATTAAAGAATTTCTGCTTTTATAAATAATGATGTGAGAACATCAAAGAATTCAGAGACAAGGAGTTAGTGGTAGGTAATCTTAAAATATGCCAAAACAAATATCTCAGGGTGCTCAGGGAGCTGATACTGTTATGTGCCAGAGAAGAGTTTCTTCCTTTTACAAGGTGACAATATGAGCAAAGAACTGGTGATTGGGTTGAAAGATGAATGACTTAAAGTTCTCAAAAGCAAAGGCTCAAGCCTCCAAAATCAAAACTACAATGAGAAATTAATTAAAAATTAAAGTTACAATACAAAAAGAAACTACAATGAAATACCACTTGACATCCATCAGAATGGCTATAATGAAAAAAAGACAGACATAAATAATTTTTGTGGAGGTTGAAAAGAAATCAGAAACCCTATACATCACTATCAAAAATGCATTTTGGGGACCAGCAGTTAGCGTAATGGCTATGTCGCTGGACTCCCACGTAGTCGACCGCGGTTCGAGTCCCGGACCCGGCGGCTTAAACTCACGCCGGGCGCGTGTGCGTGCGTGCCCGAGATCCCGAGAGGAGAATGGAGGAGAAGGGATTGCGGCGTGGCCATCCCCCCTGGGGGGTGATTTCCTGCTTTCTATCTCTCTGTCTCTCTCTGTCTGTCTGGTGAGCGCACGCGCCCTATAGCAAAAACCTCTCCAAAAAAAAAAAGAAAAAAAAAAAAGTTAAAAAAAAAATGCATTTTGGAAAACAGGATGGCAGTTCCTCAAAAATTAAACAAAGAGTGATAATATGACACAGCTAGGTATATACCACTCCTAGTATATACTCAGAAGAAATGGAAACATATGTCCACATGGAAACTTGTACACAGATGTTTGCAGTAGATTATTTATAATAGCCAAAAAATAGAAACAACTCAAATGTATATGAAGAATGGATAAACTAATGTGTTATGTCCACATAGTGGAATATCATTCCACCATAAAAATAAATGAATAGGGGCCAGCAGGTGGCATAGTGGTTAAGGCATTAGACTCCCACATGGCCAACTGTGGTTCGAGTCCCAGATCTGGAACCTTGAAACTCATGCTGGGTGTGTGTACATGCATGCCCCAGATCCTGAGAGGAGAATGAAGGAGAGAGGATTACAGCCTGGCCATCCTTCCTGGAGGATGATTTCCCACTTTCTCTCTGTCTCTCTATAAAACACATATGCTCTATCGTAAAAAGTTATCTTAAAAAAAAAGGAATGAAGAATTAGTGCATGCTACAATATAGATGAATTTGAAAATTCCATGCTAAGTACATCAGCCAGTCAGAAGAACACATACTATATTATTCCATTTATATGAAATGTTCAGAATCAGCAAATCAGTAGAGATAGAAAATAGATTAGTGACAACCCAGGGTTGGGAGATTGGGAAGGACCAACAGGGAGCTTGTGTATGAGGTGTGGGATTTTTTGGAGGGGTGATGAAATTGTTCAGAATTAGTGGTGATAATCGCATATCTCTACAGATATACTAAAAGCTATTGAATGTACACTTTAAATGAGTGAATTGTGGGATCAGCATATGGCATAATGGTCATGTTGCCAGACTCCCACGTAGTTGACTGTGGTTCAAGTCCTGAACCTGGAGGCTTAAAACCCACACCAGGCGTGCGTATACGTGTGTGTGTGTGTGCGTGTGTGTGTGTGTGTGCCTAAAATCCCAAGAGAAGAATGGAGGAGACAGGATCGTGGCATGCCCATTCCCCCTCTCTGTCTCTCTCTGACTCCAGTGAGCACACATGTCCTATAACAAAAGTCTCTTAAAAATAAAAAGTGAATGAATTGTACAGTATATGAGTTATATCTCAATAAGGGAATTTAAAATAACATTTTTGTGATCAAAGAAAATTCAATAGGGAAATGAGAGAGGCTAACTGAAAATTTCAGTCATTATCACACACACACACACACACACACACGCACGCACATACTGTCCAGGGTGATTTACTAGTCATTCTGAACATGGAGAAAGTTCCATGGAGGGACCCACCTACACAGAGAACAGGAGAGAACCTGCTTTCTTGTTGAAAGTTAGACTCAATATCAGTGCAGGCCACCAAAGGGGAACATATGGTCACCCCCACGTCTTGTCTCCAGGAGCAGGCCGGTCCTGGGTTATGAACTAGATGACCTCTTGACCCTGATCTCTGTAACACCTCAAAAGGGGAACGTAATGGAGATTTCATTTTCATTTTTGCTTGTGGCTAACTGCCTCTGGGCTGACATGACTTTTCCCTAGGCCTGCGCTCATGCTTGTTTCCCAGCCTACTTTCGTGGAAGACAGGAAGAGGCAGGTTCACAGGCTTCATATTTAGGGGAGTAGAATGAGAGAGGAAGAGGCTGCCATTTGAAAACACCACCATGACGGCATCCTTGCCCTGGGGAAGTGGAAAATACTCAAGTAGGAAGCCAGCAGCCCCTCTCCTAAGAAAGTGGTTAAGTGAAGATAAGATCCCACTTCCATATGGTGTCAGGGTGGACTGTGCATGCCCAGCAGGGTTGTTGAGCAATACCCAGGATGAAGTTATAGCTAGAAACAGTGTGTTGGGGCAGGAGTTTCCTTGCCTGATTTTGAAAGACTTCTTCAGGCTGCTCTTGTCAGAAATGGGCAGCAGTGCGGCCCACACGTTTCATTATCCCTCCAGCCATGGGATCCTGTGCCCATTTGGCAAAGGAATAGGTGAAGCATGTAGCCTCGCTGACACTGCAGAACTCATCTGGGTCTATAGAAAGGCCTCACTGACTGCTATACAGAAAGATCCATTTATGGAAAACAGCAGTGTGAGGACCAAATTCCCATGAGGCTTTGAAGATGCTCTGGGGGCACGACAGGCCTTCCAGATCACTCCCTCCGTGTTTCCACTGTTTTCAACTCCTCCTCCCACTCAGAGGAAAGGTGGCCTCAGGCCATGGCCTTTCCTGGCAGCACCAAGGGAACAGGTAAATAAACAGAGGGAAGATAAATATCAATAAGAAATAGTGGGACTTATTTGTAGGCAGAAGAATCCAGAGAAAATACAAAACCATTATCTGGAGACCTCATCTTAGATGCTAAAGAAGTGCTATCTTCACCCTTAGAGCAACTGACACTTCACTGTTCTTTTTGTTTCCAGCCCCACAACCCTAGGAACCATCCTCTTTCCCTTGCATCCCTGAGCTAGCCTCTGTATATCTCCCTCTCAACGACTTGCCTCTATCTGTTCCATCCTGGCTTCTTCCTTCCCACCCAGCACCCAGGTCCTGCAGGCAGGTTGGCAGGCAGGAGTTAGGAGTCCTTGCTGTATGACCTGTCCATTGTGCTTCCCATTGGTGTCATGGGTGTCCTGGGGGAGGAACAGTATTCACCTCACGGGACTGTAGTGAGCTGGGAGGAAGAGCAGCACTCCCTAATGAGGCTGTGGTGAGAGGAAACGAGAATACGCGCGCTCCAAGCACAGAAGTGCACAATATGCATTTTCCCTTCTCTCTCTCACCCTCCTCTCTTTTCATTTTGTCCACACTCTTTCCTTCCTTTTCCTAAAGTCAAATTTTTTCAGGCTCAAAGCTCCACCTTCACTTATACCTCTTTCCTTTTGTAGAGCATTGTCACCGTAAATTGTACACAACTTTCCATAAGCTTGATGCACACTCTTTCCTTTACAAAGGAAACAGTAAAATATGATGAAAATGTGGAATCTGGTCTTCCATCTTCAACTTGTGAAGTCTCCAAAACTCAACCGAATCATTTATTTATTTTTTTAGTAGTAGCCAGTACTGTCAGCTGTCAAATGATATGACAATAACATAGATGCAAATGAATCTAGAACTTCCAAAAATGAACTAGCACCATCTGTTGCAAAAATGCACCAGGACTTTTCCAACAACCCAATATGTCTTTGAACCCCAACCTAAATGTTAAAAACTTCAACTCTCAATAACCTCTTAGGAGACATTGTCTTAAGAGACAATAACCTCCTGGGAATTATTGTCTTCAGGGTTTCATTGTCATTTTCAGAAACCTAAGTTGATTTTTTTCCTTTTCAGACTTCCACATTAGTGACACAACTGTTCTTACTCTTCACCAGGGACGGGAGAGGACAGCAAGTTGTTTGGAAACCATGAATTTGTAGCTCAGCAAATGTCCGTTGTTAGGGACAGGTGGTGCAATATGAATTAAGAAATGATATCAGTTTTAACCAAAATATTTATGAAATGAGAACTCATATTTTATTCCTTGCCAATAAAAAGTTTTTAAAATAAGCAGCTTTCTCCTAAAATTACATCAATTTTATTTACTTGTTCAATGCACTACTTTTCTCTTTCTTTCCTTTTTTTTTTTTAAGGTTTTCGTCATAGGCCTTATGCCCTATAGATAGAGACAGAAAGAAAGTGAGAAATCACCCCCAGGGGGATGGCCAAGCCCCAACCCCTCCTCTTCCATTCTCCTCCTGGGATTTTGGGCTTGCATGCGCACACACCCGGCGAGAGTTTCAAGCTGCTGGTCTGGGATTCAAACCATGGTCGGTCATGTGGAAGTCCAGAGCCTTTAACCACCATGCCACCTACTGGTTCCTCAGTGCACTAACTTTCATGTAGAACCTGGACACCTGAAATACAACCACTGGCCTCAGTCAGTGTCGGCAGAGACCAGTGGCACCTGTGAGAGGGATCACTGAGGAGAGGCGAAGGGGCCGTTCACAATGGCGAGACAGGATTTAAGGGAAACCAGCGAGGGATTGGGAGGCATCCAGGAAATAATCATAGTGGGAAGCTGTTACCACCCCTCAGCCTAAAAATGAGCCCCCAAATCTGATGAGAATCAGATTCTGGGGGAGAGGGGTTGCCTACCAGGCGCTGTGCCTCGGGTAGAAGAATACAGTCACAGTTACTCATGGCCCTCATGAGAACAGAGGGAATGAAGGCCAGCCTCATTCTCCTTGGTCCTCTAGCCTTCTACCGGACCCTCCCTTAGCCAAATCTATCCAGATGTCAGAGGTCAAAGGAGCCTGTTGATGTAGAGCCTCAGCCTCTTGGAGCAGATGGTGAGGAGTGAGAAAGTGGAGGTGTCTGTTACACCAGCCTCTGCCTAAAAATAAAGTCACATTCCTTTACTTTATGTTCAAATCACAGAGAGTCTGAGTCCCCAGTAGTCTTTTCTCCTCTTCTTTTTTGCATTTTTTTAGAGAGATATTTTTTTTTTGAGAGAGAGATTTTTGCTATATGGCACATGCACTTGCCAAAGAGACAGAGACACAGACAGTAAGTGAGAAATCACCCCTCAGGGGGAATCACCCTCAAAAATCACCCCTCACCCCCTTCTCCATTCTCCTCTCAGTATCTTTTATTCTGCTTTTTTTTTTTTTTTTTTTTTTTTTTAGGTTTTTGCTATAGGGCGCGTGCGCTCGCCAGACAGACAGAGAGAGACAGAGAGACAGAAAGCGAGAAATCACCCCCCAGGGGGGATGGTCACACCGCAATCCCCTCTCCTCCATTCTCCTCTCGGGATCTTGGGCACGCATGCACACATGCCCGGCGTGAGTTTCAAGCCACCGGGTCCAGGACGCGAACCGCAGTCGACTACATGGGAGTCCAGCGACATAGCCATTATGCTAACTGCTGGTCCACTCCTCTCAGCATCTTGAGCATGCACACACACGTGCCTGGCGTGAGTTTCAAGCTGCCAGGTCCTGGACTCAAACTGCAATCAACTATATGGGAGTCCAGCAATGTAACGATTACACCATCTGCTGGTCCCCATCTCCTCAACTTCTGAAGGAGGTATGAGCACTTGGCTTCCCCTACCTGTAGTATACAAGCCCCAGGCCCTGGATTGCTGCTGGCATGGGCAGGATCTGTAATAATAAACTACATTTGTTCTTTGTAGATCCTGGATCATATGGGCTTAGAGAAGACGGGCTTGGCAATTCTGAGAACATCCTGACCATCTGACCCACCAAAGTCACAGACCTAGCTGTTCAGAAATAAAGTAAAATTGCCCTCCCAGGCTTTGAGGATGGTATGTCAGATTTCTGAAACTCTGTAGAAAAACGGGCTGCTTCTGGGTCTTTTCATCAGTCTTTATCTTACAGTCAAAGGATGATGATCTATCATACGTCTAGATTCCATGTGGATTAAACATGAAGATAAAGTGGTGGAAAAGTAGACTAAAATACCGGTTCTCAATCAAGAGAGAAATTTGCGCTTTCAAAATTTCACAAACATTTTGGATAAAAGCTTGGGTTATTTCTTACCCCAATGGGATTGCCTATCTTTCTATGTGATTTTGTGAGCTTTGGAGTCCAATTATCTAACCACTTACCATCTCCTATTACTAATCCATCTTACACTGAAACACTACACATTATTGTAATGGACTGTTGTGAAATTTGTGGGTGATTTCCAGTCATTCCCCCCCCTCCCAGAGTAGGATGAAGAGGCTCCTAGAAACATTTATTCTTCTCCAAAATATTATAATTCTTAAAGACTTCCCATCAACATATGATGTCTAGAGCCCAAATTCTTAATTTTAAGAATTCTCATTATATAGTCACTGGCAACTAATCTCACAGCTACTTTGAGTGACTCGGGAGTGCGTATGAATCAACTTCTGCATCGTTCGCCTCCAACCGTGTATGATAAAACCCTGTTTAATTTGTTTTCATAACCAGTGTGCCTTTTAGAATGTTTTTTTTTTCCCCTTGAAGAGGGGAAAGAGAGGAGATGCTGGAAGCTTCTAATATCACCTATTAATGGTCAGAAACTTTGGGTGTGAAAACAGTGGGGGATTTTATTAATTAGAATGTTTTGGGCTTCAGTAATCAAAATCTTGTCAAAAAGCCTTATACAACGAGAACAGTTCTTTCTTTTTTTTTTTCTTTAGTTTATTATTATTATTATTATTATTATTATTATTTTGTTATAGGGTATGTGTGCTCATCGGAGAAACAGAGAGAAAGAGAGAAAGTGAGAAATCACACCACTACCACCACCCCCAGAGGGGACAGCCATACTGCAATCTCTTCTCCTCCATTCTCTTGGGATTTGGGGCATGCACGCACACACACTTGGTGTGAGTTTCAAACAGTCAGGTCTAGGACTTGAACCATGGCTGGTCATGTGGGAGTCCAGTACCTTAACCACTATGCCACATGCTAGCCCTGACAACTTATTTCACATCACAAAAAAGCCCAGATTGGATGTGACAGGATGGCTTCCAGGTGAGTAGCATCACCATGCCCCACCTTCTCGCCACTTTTCAGCATTATGGTTCATAGTGTGAGTCTGTTGGCTCGTACTCTGGTTATCAAACCCACGGTTATAATATGGTGGTCACTGTTGTATCACATGAAAACACACAACAGCCAAATAAAAGTTGTGTCCCTGTTTGATGAGATGTGACTCTAAAAGACAAACATGTACTTTCATCTATAGATATTTTATAACAGTATAAAAACTTCACAGGAAAGTGTTTGGCCTCCTCGTACTGTGCAGGGACCTCCTGTTTCCATTCAAGGATTGGGGGTCTTAATAGCGTTCTAACAAGGAAGTGAACTTTCTTAGAATCCTCTAAGAGAATCCTCTTAACTTGTACTGGCTACAAGTGTATCACAGTTCAGGCTTAACCTGTCACTAGCAAGGGGAGCAGGGTCATTCTGATTGGCTTCAAGTCACCTAGGCCACCTCTTTAAGCACAGAGGCCTCATGGAGGAGGAGATCCTGAGTGGAACTGGGGTTCAGTCAGAAAGCAGGGTGGGCACCATGCCAGTGGAAACAGCCTGTTAGTGCCCCCTGCAGGAACCCAGTCACATGCCAGGAAAGTGCAGCAGGAGTGGAGACCGAGTAGAAAGGAAGGTGATGGGCAGGTCACACAGGGCAGGACGTTCTCTTAGGGCATGCCGCCTTCCGGGCCTCATTCAAACAAAGACAAGTCTAGGAGACATTCCCTCAGTGTCTGCAACTGTAAATTAATTTGAGGTTGTTATCTGTATTCATATCTTAAAGTAGAGGCCTAAAAAGAAGCAAAAACGAGAGGAGGTAGAAACCTCTGTGTTGAGCACTGGGCTACTCCAGCTGTGCCGTCGACTTTCCTGGGGTTCCCAGCAGTGGTCTTCTGGTAGGTGCTCTGACTCTTCAGACAACTACGTGTCGGGCAACTTGTCCCAATTTTTAATTGGGAACAGAAAGTTCCTGCACATATGACAAGGCCACATGCTTTCAGGTGAAGTGTTCACATTGTTCTAAAACACCTACATGTTTGCTTTTCTGGGTCACACTCTGTCCTGCTGCTGGTGGCTGAAGAACTGCCTTTTTAATGAAGTCTGGACCAGTTATCTGCCCCCCCCCCCCGCAACAGCCCCAGAACACACTTGTTCCCTAGGTGACTCAACCATCAGAGTGGCTGACAGCCACCTGGTCCCACCCCAGCCACCTTTCGATAGTAACGCACAGCCTTCTTCTAGCTTACTGAAAGGTAGAACTACAGAGCCTCTGCTGAGAGTTTTTAAAGTATGTTTTTATAATATTTAGGGAGGGTAGTAATTCCCCAGAAACATGTTACTGAGACAAGTGAGTGAGCTTTCCAGCTAAACTGCCAGTCCTTTTGTGAGTAAAGACAATGTTTTTTCAATTAGTTAGCTGGGCTCAAGAAAATTCTACCTTTGTTTTTCTTTTTCTTTTTTGAAAGGATTACTTCATGAGAGAAAGAGAGAGAGAGAGAGAGAGAGAGAGAGAGAATGGCAGACAGGCTCATTCCCAGCAGGGGTCTTGGCTCCGTGATCTTAGTGAGGTGCAGATCATAGGCATGCACGTGCCTCATGTACTCGGAGAGGTCTCTGGATTTCAACCAGGAATCTTATGTGGGATTGCCTTGCAAAGCCTCACATTTTACCACTGCACCACCATCTTTTATTTATTTATTTATTTTTTGAGAGAGGTTTTTCGCTATAGGGCGCGTGCGCTCGCCAGACAGACAGAGAGAGACAGAGAGACAGAAAGCGAGAAATCACCCCCCAGGGGGGATGGTCACGCCGCAATCCCTTCTCCTCCATTCTCCTCTCGGGATCTTGGGCACGCACGCACACGCGCCCGGCGTGAGTTGTAAGCCACCGGGTCCGAGACGCGAACCGCGGTCGACTACGTGGGAGTCCAGCGACATAGCCATTACGCTAACTGCTGGTTCCCCCACTGCACCACCATCTAGCCCTGAGAAAATTCTACCTTCAAAAGGCCAAAATGGGATTCCTATAGACAAAGATGAAATCCCAGTAATGAGACAGCTGCATCCAGATTCACCACAGGGGACATTATTAATTGGAGGCCCACGTGAGGTCATCCCTGAAATAAATAGATGTGTTCATCAGAAGCACATGGCCTGTTCATTGGTACCCATGGTCCGTTGGGTTAAAGTCCTGCTCGTGGCAAGTAATCCTTTTGCCAAGGCCTAACAGATCCTTCCCAGTTTACATCAATCTCCCCAAGTATGTCCTCTCCCTAAAATCCTATAGCATGTACAGGTTATACACTTTAACGTATCCTAATGTGGCTTGTCTTCATCGGGGAAGCAATACTATATAGTTCTGAGCTAGAGGCCCTGAGTTCAAATCCTGTGCTTACCTGTTTTGTTTCTTGGGTATTTCATGTCTCCATGAATGTGTCTTCATCTGCAAAATGGTGTAATAAATAAGGGTGTCTACTTCATAACTGTGTTGTATTACATGTAAAGTAATCAGCACACGGCACATGCTCAATAAATAATAGCTAATATTATGTTTTTTAGTGTTTATGCTCTTTAAGCCAGAAGTTCTGCTTCTAGGAGTTCATTCTAAGAATGTCATCATTGATTTATGTATAAAAATATATTTCTTCAGCACTTTTTCATAATATCAAAAGCTGGATACAAAGTAGCCAAGAATAGAGAATTTGTAAAATAAATGATAGTATATTCATAGAAATGCTATTTAATAATTGAAAATAAACTTTTGTCTACATACCACGTGGAAGGATATTCATTAAATATGGCTAAGTAAGGAAAATAAAATTATAAAATATGTGTAGTAAATAATAAACTCATTAAAAAGGATGAAGAGTTGTGCAAGGAATTTAAACCAGGATAATACTTACCAAAACAGGAATGGTGAGCTGGCCCTGTGGCACAGCAGTAATGCGCCACTCAAGAGAGGCTGATCCTGTATGGCAACTTAGGTTCAAATCCCTGACCCACTTAGCCTGAAATACACTGCGCACATGTGCGAGTGCCCGGGATCTGATGGGTCGGAGGACTGGAGAAAGGGGGTCAGGTGTGACCAGACCCTCCAGAAGGTGCATCTGTCTCTCTCTTCTTCCCTTTCTCACCGTCACTCTTATGTGCCTGTGCTATATCGAGAGTAAAATTTAAAAAGATGTTAATAGTGGTTACAATGTTAGGCTATCTTTTTCTTGCCTATGCTTTTCATCTTTCTATAATCAATTTTTTGTAATTATGTAGAATTACAAGTGACCCATGTAAAAACTCAAAGACTCTCGGACTGTCTTGTACTATGTATATCCTGGTCTTGGCCAACTGACTTGTACCCAGCTGCATGCTCTACGCACTAGTGTAAGGCTATGCTAAAAGTGGGTACCTTGGTCGGGCCCAGAGACCCCTGAGTTGTGGGGGGCTCTGCTCAACAAGGGCACAGTGGACATCAGGATGAGCACTTCCTTTGGGATCTAGATGAGGGAGTAATAAATGGAGTGGGCGTCCTGATGGGTGAGAAGGACAAACCGGGACCATGGAGAAAGGCCAGAGGTACCACGAGAGAGAGAAACTGTGGGAGTAAAGGAAATGAGGGGGTGCTCCATGTCGCCTTTGGCTCCTGAAGGCTTGCTGGCTCCTGTTCTAGTCCACAGGTATTCTTAAAAATCAACCCCAATTTCTGAGAATATTGTTTGGACTTAGTCTCTGTGAGTTCTTTTTTTTTTTTTTCTTGAGAGGTTTTTGCTATAGGGCGTGTGCTCTCGCCAGGAAGACAGAGAGAGACAGAGAGATAGAAAGCAAGAAATCACTCCCCAGGGGGGATGGCCACGTCGCAATCCCTTCTCCATTCTCCTCTCGGGATCCTGGGCACGCACGCACATGCGCCTGGTGTGAGTTTAAGCCACTGGGTCTGGGACTCGTACTGCGGCTGGCTACATGGGAGTTCAGCAACATAGCTATTACGCTAACTGCTGGCCCCTAAATTTTTTTTATTTAACTTTATTTGTTTTAATTTGACCAGAGAGAGACAGAGTGAGAGAAAGAGAGAGAAAGTGAGAAAGCAAGCTGCCAAGTCCAGGATTTGAACTGCGGTTGGCCATATGGGAGTCCAGCACCTTTAACCACCACGCCACCTGCCAGCCCCCTCTTGTGAGTTTCTTTAGGATGGGCATCATGCTCTCCATACTACGCAATGTAGCTCAAGGTTGGGCATATTTTAGCTGAGAATTTAATACTGTGTTCATTCATTCATTTCTTCACTTCACAAATTACGCATGTGTGTTTAGGATATGCCACCTACACTTCTAAACACAACAGATATAACAGTATCCCAGTATAAGAGAGACCCAAAATCCCTGCTTTCACGGTACAGGGAAACATGGTAAAATATAGCAGGTAAAACATAAAGTATGTTAGGTCATGACAAGTGCTAACAAGAAAAATAAATAAAAAAGAGAATACTAAGGGCGAAAGGGTGGGAAGGAAATGTAACTCTAAATAGCAGAGAAGTCTTCCATAAAAAGAAGCATTTAAGCAGAGTTCTAAAGAGATGGGGGAGCATGCCACCCAATTATTTGGGGAAGAGGGCAGAGAAGACAGCAAATGCAAATGCTCAGAGACAGAGAGCCTGATGTGCTTGAAGAGGAAGAACACTAACGTGGTTGGAGTAGAGTGTGGGACGGGGAGAGGGAGGCCTGTGGAAATGGGCCCATTGTTTAAGACCAACATGAGTTGAACTTGACAAAACTAAAGGACAAGGGAGACCCCACAAAGAACAGTGGTTATTCCTGGGAGAGTTATGGTGGAGTGAAGCATTGATCTTCAACCTAAGGTTGAAACGTGAGACCTGGGCTTTGTTTTAGGCCCTATCTTTGGATAGGAGAGCAGGCCGGGAAGGTATGGGAGGGGCCAGATTGCATGTGGTCAGATCACTGGGAGAACAGGACTGTGCTTTTACTCTGAGTGATGTGGGAGCTTCTGGACAGAGTAGAGACATCATGTGATGTGGGTTGTAGCAAACCATCCAGGCTGCTGTGAGGAGAATAGATTGCAGGGAGACAAGGAGGAAAACTGGTAGCAACCAGGGGAGAGATGACAGTAGGTCAGATGAGGGTCGTAGTAACAGAGGTTAAGGCCAAGGGCCGGCAGGTGACATGGTGGTTAAGATGCTGGACTCTCATATGGTTGACCATGATTTGAGTTCAGACCCAGTGGCTTGAAAATCATGCTGTGCACATGTGTGTGTGTACCCAAGATCTTGGGAGGAGAATGGAGGAGAAGGAATTGCAGCATGACCACCCATCCTGGAGAGTGATTTCTTACTATCCCTCTCACTGTCTCTCTTTCTGTCTTTCTCTAGTGAGCACATGTTCCCTATGTCTAAAATCTTAAAAAAAAAATTAATTAATTAAAAAATAAAAAATAAAGGTAAGGCCATATGCCAGATAGGTTTGGAAGTGGAACACCACAACAGACATGACTTCTGGAGATAAAGGACCTAAAACAAAGGCTCTGGCTTCACCTTCCCATTTTAGATCAGTATAAAGGGTACCCTTCAACATGCCCCTCCCAGGAAAACCTCCCATTTTTCTGGAATAATGTGACTCATGCCGATTTTAGACAATAGGGCATTTCCACAGCCTCCGCCTGGATGAATCTTCTGCTTGAACCACTTTTACCTTTCCTCCTTTCTGACTTCTCACCTCTATTGTCTACAATATTAATCATTGAAAGCACATTGAGATCACATTATCAAGTCTTTGCCAAGTTCAGATGAAATAGCAAAACTCCCTTTGAAAATTAATTCCACATATATATTTTCTTTGTATGTGGAAAATTATTTGGCAGGGAAGAAAGGAAGAGTGGTAGTAAGGAATGTTCGAGTTCAAGCTCTGGGTGTAAAGTTGCCCTTGAATTGAAAGTTGGGAAGAAGTTCAGAAGAAAGATTAAGGTCTTTCTATGTCATGAATCAGCACTAAGCAACATCACACAGAGCCTTGTGCCCTCCCAGCTTTAACACGCTTCCAAATATAGCTAATAAATGACTGCAGAGAGATTTGCCCCTTGGCCCCTTGAGCAACATCTCTCTGAGGCTGGACAACATAATTTCTCTGAAATCAATAACCAACCCTCTTTCCTCACTCTACCACCCACCAGCTAAACACTGTTAATCAAAGACAGCCTTGAAACACTCATTCTCCCTCATCTTCCTAGATACTACCAAAGCATTTTGAGTACGAATTAATAACAGAGAAATGATACTCAAAAGCATGTCAGGAATGGGGTTGTTGAATTTCTGAGTAAACCAGAACCAGAGCTAATGTCTGCCAATATGTATGGTTTCATTGCTCAAGGTCACTTTTAAGGAGCTGTTCTAGAGGCTGACAGACTTTGTTGGAATTATCAGAATTTTTTCAGGGTCAGTCATGTTGACCTACATCACGGAAGAGTCAGATAAAGTTTTAGAGGTCTGACTGCCCAAACTACAAGTCAAGATTTCTTCTTTGTCTGGGTTCACTGTTATTCTTTCCCGACATCCACTGGCTTTAGAGTCAAATCATCTGCTTTTGAAATGTAACTTTACCACTTACTAGTTGTATGCCCTTTGAGAAGAGGCGTAGTATGATTTAACAAATATTTATTGACTGCTGTGTTATAGGTATTATAAACATGGGTGAATATACAACTCTTTGAGTTTTTATTTCCTCATATATAGATGATCTAATATACTCTATCTCTAGAGTAAATACAGTAGATTAGATAGATAGATTTAGGATAATCTATGGATAAATACAGTAGATTAGGATAGATTTAGTGAGAAGATGAAATTAAATGTTTGCTAGAGACCTAACACATAGTAGGTTCACGTAAGTATAGCCATTACTATAATCTTAAGTAAACGTTCAGATTTTAAAAGAAAGTAAGAAACCTACGCTCTTTCTCAACTTACTACTCCTCGAACTGGCAGGTAGGAAAATCTGATCCTCTTTGGGAAGATAGTCAAAAGTTGGCCCTAGAACTTTATACTCTTAAAATGATCTCTTACCAGTCCATTTCTATGTTTCTGTGATGTTTAATTTCATGTGTCAATTTTATTGGGTCATGGGGGGTCCAAATATTTGGTCAAACATTATTCTGGGTACTTTGGTAAGGACAATTTGGATGAGAGTAACATTTACCTTGGTAGGATATGTAAAGCAGGTTGTCCTCCGAAATGTGGGTGGACCTCACCCAACCAGTTGAAGATCTGAACAAAAAGGCTGACCCTGCCCCAAATAAGAGAGAATGATTCCTGCCTGACTGCCTTTAATCTAGGACATCAACTATTTTCCTGCCTTCAGTCTCAAACTGGGACATCAACTCTTTCGGGTTTCAAACCTGCCAGATTTCAAATGTAAACTACACCATCAGTGCTTCTGGTTCTCGGGCCTTTGGGCTCAAATTGGAACCAAAAGAGGTACTCCTGGGTCTCTAGTTTGCCAACTCCCTGTGCAGATCTTGAGGTTTGCCTGCCCCTGTAATTGTATGAGCAAATTTCATCCTATTGATCCTGTTTCTATGAAGAACTGTAATGAATTTCCAACCTAAAATGGATTTTTATTACTTTCCATAAACTACTGTGGGTTGAACCAGCTGGACTGAACCAATAAAGCTCCTTAACTTACCATACTCCTGTGTGTTTTTCTGCCATAAACACAAACTTGGCCTCTACCCTAATTTTTAGGGCCAACTCCTGCTCACCCGCCAGAACTCAGGTTTAGTACCACTTAACTCAGAACCTTAGCCTTTAGAGTCTTCTTTCATGTCTGCTAATGCTTACTTTACTCCAGCATCTGTCGTCTGTCACATATCAAGCCTAGTTCCAACAGTAGAGCATAAGGCTCTTGATGGCAGAGTGGTGTTTTAATATCCACAGTCCTTGGCACTGTGTTAATTACATAGGAGGAGGCCAATACATGTTTGTTGCCTAAATAAACAAGCAATTGAATGAATGAGAATATTTCTTTCTTCAAATGAGATACAAAACACAATGGTTCAGAGAAAATTTATTCTCAGATCATTAACCAAATCAGTGGATAAGTGACATTATTGGCCAATGGCTTCAAGACCCTATTGAACGAAGGGCTTTGAGGAAAGCAGAACAGGCTTAGAGGAGAAAAAAAGAAGAGGGTTATTCCTTTCAGAAACCAAGAGAGCACCTATAACGTGGGCGTATTTCCATTAGCTTTAATGGAGACATCGCTCCTTTTAGGTGGAAGATCACAGGTCAAATCCTTCTACAGTCTCCAGCACAACTAGATCTACGGGGCAAGGTAGTTTAGGACCTGATGGCTCCGCTCTTCCAGGCAGGTCTGCTCTGGTGCGATAGACTGCCCCTGACTCAGGACTGTGCTGAGGTTTGGTATTTGGTTAATACAGTTCACTCTCCTGTTCAAGCTACGTGCCTCTTTGGGATTCTTGAAGAAACTAAGGCCAACTTGCGCAAGTGAAAGAAGTTTATAAGACCCAAATAAAACCAATGCAACTTGAGATTCACCAATGCACAAGAAATTTTGTCTGGGTTAGAGCCCTACAACTGTGACCAGCTTGCCTCTAAAAACCCCTTTGCAATTTGAGATTAAAAACTCCACCCTTTCATAGGGGCAGCCATAGTAATAGAGGCCTGGAGGTCGGCCAGGCAAAGTGGTGTTGAGCAATTTGAGATTAAAAACTCCACCCTTGGGACCAGCAGTTAGCGTAATGGCTATGTCGCTGGACTCCCATGTAGTCGACCGCAGTTCAAGTCCCGGACCTGGTGGCTTAAACTCACACCAGGCATGTGTGCATGCGTGCCCAAGATCCCAAGAGGAGAATGGAGGAGAAGGGATTGTGGTGTGGCCATGCCCCCTGGGGAGTGATTTCTTGCTTTCTATCTCTCTGTCTCTCTCTGTCTTTCTGGCGAGCGTATGCACCCTATAGCAAAAAAAAAAAAAAAAAGGAAAAACTCCACCCTTTCATAGAGGCAGCCATTGCTATAGAGGCCCAGAGGCTGGCCAGGCGAAGTGGTGTTGAGCACATGTGTTAACCCTCCTACAGATCAGTGCTCTTTAGTATGAAATCTAAAGGGAGATGCTGGGAGATCCAGATCGCAGGCCATCCCCTAGCTGAGATTCAGAGGGCAGCTGCAGCAGTCTCATACTTCCAGAATACCACCAATGGCATCGTAGACAAGGGAGTGTTTCCCATTGGCTCTTAGATGGCTAAACACACAGCAGAAACCAAGAAGAGCAGAGATAACAGAAGATGCAAAGGTGAGGTCAGGAGCTAGGAATTCTAGGGTGTGGAGAAGGAGTATGGTGGGTCCAGCTGACCTGAGGAACAGCCTGGGATAGAGACATGGCCTCTCCTCACCCCAGATACCTGGACTGCCTATGTCTCATCCTTATGTCTGATGACTCCTAGGAGTTTTCCTGGAGGGTGAGGGTCAGTATTGGAGGTGAACAGTAAGAGGGCGTTAGTGTGCTCTGGACACCAGAGAATGGAGAAGCAGAAGGGCTTGGAATCCACATGGACTGTGAAGAGGTGAGTTTTGCACCTGAAGGATCCAAAGCACCTACTTTTTGGGTTTAAAAAGTCTCACACTGACAGGGCTGGATGTCAGATAACTCTCTTGATAACTCCCAATCAGTGGAATCCCTTCTACAGCTGTCAGAGCAGTGTTCTCTCACTGCTAGTAGCTATTAACTTGTGTACGGTTCAGAATTTACTACCCCAATGAACTAAATTTGCCTTCAAATTTTCTTCCAATTTACTGTATTCAAGGTAGCTTTATCTTTGTTTTTCTTTTAAATTTATTTATTGATTTCTTCTGAGAAGGGGCAGTACCTCAACAGGGTCTTCTTGCTGTGATCGGCCCCCGGCTCAGCCAGCCAGGATCATGGGGATGCATGCATGTGCCTGGTGAGTGCAGGGAGACCCCAGGCTGCAAACCTGGGACCCTTCCATGCAGCTGCAGCATTGTGAAACATCACACCACCACTGCATCACCAGGGCTGGACGGCATAGTCTTTTTTTTTTTTCTTAAGAAAATGTATTTTCTGGAGCCAGCAGGTGGTTTAGAGGTTAAGGAGGCTAGGTCTCACATGGCCAGCTATGTGGTTTGAGTCCTGGACCTGGTGGCTTGAAAATCACACTGGGCATGTGTGCATGTGTGCCCAAAATTTCAAGAAGAGAATGAAGGAGAAGGGATTGCAGTATGGACATCCCCCTTGGGGTGTGACTTATCTGTCTCTCTCTGGCAAGCACATACATCCTATAGCAAAGAAAAAAAGAGAGAGAGAGAGAAAGAAAATGTATTTTTCATGCCTAGTGGCTAAAGGAACCAAATCCCCATATAACCAAGCAGGTGGTTCAAATCCCAGCCCTGGCAGCTTGAAAAACACACTGTGTGTGTGTGTGTGTGTGTGTGTGCGTGTGCGTGCGTGTGTGTGTGTGTGCGCGTGCTTGCCCAAAATCCTTACAGGAGAGAGAAATGGAGAAGGGATTGTGGTATGACCATACTCCACTGAGGGATGTTTTCTCCCTGTCTCTTTTCTCTCTCAGCAAGCACATCCACCCTCTGGCAATCAAAAAAAAAAGAAAAGAAAAGAAAAACAAAGAAAAAGAAAAGATCTCACGGTTTTAGGTGGAATAAATATCTCCATAGCCAAGCATGAGTCAGAACTGTATTCATTGTTTCAGCTTCTTTTAACATCTCCACCTTGAACAAATGTATGAACCGAGTGTCACATACAATACCATACATTGTCTCAGTATATTCCAGCTACGAATTGCACAACACTTTATCAGGAAGGTAAATAGTACTGTGATTTAAAACTCCAAGCAGCTTGGTTAACTATAATTTTGCTAGAGGGTACGTGTACTTACCAGAGAGAGGGAGAAAGCATTCCCCATAGGGGATGGCCATGCCACAATTCCTTCTCCTTCATTCCTCCTTATAGGATTTTGAGCACACACACACACACCTGGGGTGATTTTCAAGCTGCTGTCTGGGACTTGAACTGTGCTGTCAGCCATCAGGGATCCAGCTGCCACTGGCGTGTCTTTTCAATCACACAGCGTCACTTACATATCTCCACGGGTGACTCAGATTCACACATCCAGCCTTGGTTTGGTTTTTCTTTTGGCATATATGCTACATTACTTTTTCTTCAGTTTTTTTTTTTCTTTAATTTGCCAGAGGGCATAGACACCCATCAGAGAGAGATTGAGAGAGAGGGAGAGGGAGAAAACGCCCCTCAGTGAGGTGTGGTCATGCCGCAATCCCTTCTCCTCCATTTCTCTGTCCTGTCAGGACTCTGGACACACACATGTATGCCCAGTATGTTTTCAAGTCACTGGGGCTAGGATTTAAACTTCACGGTGGGCCACGGGATCTGTCTCCTTCAACCAGCAGGCCATGGGCCAGCCCTCCACGTATCTTACTGTCTGAAAGACACCTCACAGACACTGAGAGCATTACCTTCTCCTGACTCTCCTGCCCATCTTCCTGAAGGTATTTAGGACACAGTTCCCCCCGCTCTATCTGGAAAAAGGGTAGGAATCATTCTTATCTCCCTCTGTCTAATGTCGCCTAACCCCACATCCTGTAGGACCCTCTAGGAACTGGTTTCTCTATCTGGGGAGGTAGGGGGGAGGGACACATTGCACTTGCCCACTGAAAACCCCACTGATTCTAGGATGAAGGGAGATTCTCCTCAACTTTCAGAAGGCCTCTCTCCACCCTTGCCTCAGGCCCAGGGCTAGTCCTGTTCTGGACTGCCTCAGGAGGCACAACCTCAGCCAGTGCTGGGAGCAGTTGCTCATTTCCCTGGGTGGGCTTTGAGAGGCCCTCATCTCAGGGAACAAGCAGTACACAGAGTCACCCTTCAGTGACCCTTGCCTGTGGAAGAGGCGAGATGTGAAAAGTCCCTGAATCTTCCCTCCTTGGCTTTGGAATGTGTTATCTTATTCTTTCCAGATGTTCCCCTAATAATGGTTGTTGGTCTAATATAAAAGTAAGTTTGTTATCCTGAACACACAGGTCCCAGTGGGGAAGCAATCTGGAAGTGAGCAGGGACACAGAATATTTTGAGATTAGATAAAAACGTTTCCCTGAATGATCCTGACAGTTGATAACCCTCCCAGGATGACATATAGTTTAAGAGGAAGAAATAACTTGCCCTTACTTGCCAATGACATTATGCCCTATCTAGAAAATGCCAGGGCATCTAAGAAACAAAACAAACAAAAACCATCCTAGAACTAATAGTTTAGCAAGGTTACAGAAGATCAACATAGAAAAGCCAATTGTATTTCTATATTCAGACCAATGTGGAAAACAAAATGAAAACACTATCATTTATAGCAGCCCCTCCCAAAATAAAATATGTAGGTATAATTCCAACAAAACATGTACAGCACTACTGAAAACTAAAAAATGATGATGAAAGATGATGCAAATAAATGGAAAATTATACTGTGTTCTTGGATTGGAAGCTCCAACAAAGATGTTTATTCTCCTGAAATTAATCTATCAATACAATTTCTATCAAAACTTTGGCATGATGTCTTACAGGCGTAGAGGAGATTATTATAAAATTGATATGTAGAGGCAAAGAAATTAGCATAGTTAAAACAATTTTTTAAAAGAAAATAAAGTAGGAGAACTTTCTCTACCCGATTTAGATGTACCATGTAACTATAGGAATCAAGACAGAGAATATTAATAGAGGGACAGGAAATCAATGGAGCTGAATAGGGAAGCCAGAAATAAATCCACACATGTGAAGCCAACTGATTTTTTAAGAAGGAGCAAAAGAAAGGATAGTCTTTTTTTAAAAAAAGAATGCTTTCATTTTATATATTACTATTAGTTTAAAGTTTTTGCTAAAGAGCACATGCACTCACCAGAGAGAAACAGAGAGAGAGGGAAAGTGAGAAAGCAAACCGCCATGTCTGGGACTCAAACCATGGTTGGCCATGTGGGTGTACAACTCCTTAACACTATGCCATCTGCTGGCCCCAAGAAGGGCAGTCTTTTAAATAGATGGCGCTGAAACAATTGCCCGTAGCTCTTGCTCCTTACTTTTGCAATGCAATTCTACTCTCTTTTAATCACCAGCCCTTGCTTCTCCTCTATGGAAAGCTTCCCCCGACCACCAGAGTCCACCGTGCCTGGTCACCTGACTGGATGCCAGGACCACAAGGCTCTCAATCCCTGGAAGTGATTATAAAACTCCAGCTTCATTTTCCACGGGGAGAAATAATTCTGAGCCACAGTATCTATGCTGGCTCCCAGAGCCCCCCATGGATTACGTCTGGTTGCCCACAGTGCTACTTTACTTGACCCTCTTCCCTTCTCTGGCTCTCTGCCCTCCCCAATCTTTCATCCCAATCCCTGCAGGTGTTTCCTGGGAGCACCGCTCAGATGAACTGCTGGGTCAAAGTTTAAATCCCTGTGTCAGAGTCTTTTTCTGGGATAATGCAAGCTAAAACACACACGCACCACACACACACACACACACACACACACACACACATACACACACACACAGAGGGATAAACTATCATAGACTATCACTGGTAGGAGTCACAGAAACTGGTAACAGTGGTTACCTCTAGGGGAAAAGAAGCATTGGTTGGTGACAGGGCAGAGGGAGGTTTATTGACCTCTATCATTTTTTTTTACCTTTTGAGTTTTGCACTACATTGATAAATTTTCCATGTAAAAATTAAGACTTTTTTAAAAAGTTATTCAGATACTCACTTAAAGTCATTTAAAATTTTTATAACAACATTGTCACATGTGCTTTGTATTAAATTTTAACATATTGGAGACCACCAATATATTACTGTAATTCATGTTACCAAACAAATGCTCTTAGAGTCGGAAGAATTTATCTTGTCTGCTAGTTTGGTTCAGTCACTGTGAATATTTAATGAAGGTGTCACTAGATTGTAGCTCTGTACTGGTGGTTTCTTAGGTCCGCACAGGTTCTTTCGATGAATTTGTACAAGGGTGCTGTTGTGGTAAATGGACTCACACTCAGCCTGACTCATGCTGGTAGGACCTAGCTGCTCCTGTCCTCTTCCTGCCACCTCATGGCTAGCTGTGCAGTCAAGAAAACATTGTATGAGTCTGTCTCTCAAGTTTGGGATACTTTTTTTTTTTTTTTTTTAATAGATTTTTGCTATAGGGCACCTGTACTTGCCAGGAAGACAGAGAGAGACAGAAAGCAAGAAATCACAACCCCCCGCCCCCTGGGGGATGGCCATGCCGCAATCCCTTCTCCTCCATTCTCCTCTCGGGATCTTGGGCACACACGCACATGCGCCCGGTGTGAGTTTAAGCCACTGCGTCCAGGACTTGAATCGTGGTCGACTACACGGGAGTCCAGCGACACAGCCATTACGCCAGCTACTGGTCCCAAGTTTGGGATACTTTTGATTTTTACATTGAACATAGAAGTGAAAGCTTGTAGATATTGTTAATGATTCAATATTCAGAGCTAAAATGTCCTCCTATCCCATACTCAAGGTCTCGGGTCTGTTTAATTGAGCGCACCAGAGATGCCAAGGCAAGCTGTTTAAAAATAAAACATGAAATAAAGCTCTTGCTATTTTTAAGATTTATCTCTGCAAATTAAACCTCGTCCACACAGGGCAATAGGAACAAATGTAAAAATGAATTAGATACCAAGGCCGACACAAAACTGGACTGCATTCACCATCAAGAATGTCAAAATTTTGTGCTTTTCGAAATAACACCGTTGATCAGAGTGGCTGACTTTAAAACAAGCGGGCGTTGTAAATGTGTGTTTTTAAAGCACGTATCTGCCAGTGTGAGAACTGTTTCTTCTACTGGGATTTTGGGAAAATGAATTTTATTTCCGAATGTTTGAGACCGAGGATGCGGTTGGTGGTGACAGCACAGGTCCTACAAAGGTGTGGTGCACGCCTGTGGTTAGATACATGCATTCCAGGCAGGCCACCTCTCTGCTGTGTGGGGAGGAAACTGGACAGAGCAAATCTGTAGTCAGGACAGCCAGTGGGACAGCCAGCCGGCCGCAACTGCAAGTCAGGCTGGAGATAAAGATTTGGCATCACAAGCTTGTGGGAAGTGGTTGATGACTTGGGTGTAAAGGAGAGAGCCCAGGGAAACGTGCAGATTAGGAAGAGAAGCAGGTCAAGGTTAGCACCTGAAAGTGCCGCCATCAGCTGGTCCTCCCACGGGCATAGACACGAACTCCACCACCAGAGGTTACTCCCTGAACCGTGAGACTTTGCACTTCACGTTCCTGAACCTCCCACAGGACCTAAATAAACTTTGCATACAGCGGCTTCTCTGTAAGTGTTTCTGGACTGATTTATTTACTCCAAACAGCAAGGAGTTGTGTTACCATGAGAATTCCACTTAAACAAACTTACTAAAAGTACTATATTATGTGAAAATTAGTTTAAATGTTTTTGCTAGATGGGATTCGCAGCTGGTGCCTTTTGATTTTTTTTTAATTATCAATTTTTTGGAAAAGACGTATACACACTGCAACTTTTATTTGGCATCTTGTCTCATCTTGTCTTTCTGAAGAGGGTAGGTAGAAAGGAAAGAAGGATGGAAGAGAAGAGGGGTGGGGAGAGAGGAAGGAGGTAAAAAATGCATGGTCTGTATTTTACAAGGCCCCTCAGAGGACAGATGATAGAGGAGTGGAAGGGCTGCTCCCATATATCTCGGTTTCTCTGCCCACAGCCAGAAGTTCATAACCAGACTCTGAATAATTCCTTAAACCCCTCTCCCTATCTGCTCACTCCACTCCCTTCCCACTCCCTCCCAGAGTCTGGGCCTCCTTGGATGGGCCTCGCCCATGTCTCCCTGCGGCTCTGGTCTCTCAAAGCTCCTCCCTGAGGTGTAACAGTGCAGTGGTCTTGGGAAATGACCCTGAGTCTGCTTTCATGGTGGGTGTGCTCCTTGCTCTCTGGTTCCTCTTTTCTGTGTGGGGACAGAACCACCAAGACCGGAGAAATATCCTCTGCAGAGAATGGTTCCCACCTCCCCCCAGGAAGAAGCTCCCCGCCTGGCTCACCAGTGTATCCCTGCAGACTGGGTGCTGGTGGTGTGGGCACGGGCTGGGCTGGGGCACGCTCTAGTCCCTCGGCTCCTCTCTCTGCCCCGGTTTCTGTCTGGCAAACACCGGATGAGATGGATGTCTTGGGAAGTCTGGACCTAGGAATGATCCACAGAGGACAGTGCCGCAGGAGATGGGGAGAGGAGAGTGCTCCCCTGGGGTGAGTGGGGCTTCCTGGGCTGATCCCAAGCAGAGTCCTCAGGGTCATGTTCCTCTGGAGAAAAGCTAGGGAACTTCAGATAGGGATGCTCACTTGCATTTAAGCCCTGATCCTAACTTCATATCTGTTATTTCACATTCTTTTTCTTAAAGGAAGTATCTTCCCAGCAGGTGGCATAGTGGTTATGTCCCTGGACTCCCACATGGTCGACCCTGGACCCGGAGGCTCAAAACTCACACAGGGCACATGGGCATGCATGCCCAAAATCCCAAGAGCAAACTGGAGGAGAAGGGGTTGTGATGTAACCATTCCCCCTGGGGGACAATTTCTCCCTTTCTGTCTCTTCTGTCTCTCCAGTGAGCTTACATGTCCTATAACAAAAATCTCTCCAAAAAATAAGTTAATTAATTAATTAAATAAAGTAAAAAAAGAACGTGTCCCCAAATTCTATAGACTTAAAGGCCTCCAAAACCAAAGACAAGCCTTGCCACCAGCTGATTCCGAGCCACTCTTCTATTGTCACCTCCCGGAATTGCTTTCCACTCCTGCACATCTGGCCAGATCTGCTAGTTTCCCACGTTTCTGCTTCCCCAACTTCTGGTTACCCTGTTTGAACACACCACGCGGTGGCCGAGCAGTAAGTCTTTGCAGTGACTCTTCCCTCTTCTCACCTCCTTCACTCTTTACCCAAGTGGCACCTTCTCCATGAGACCCGCCCTGAGTTCCCCAGGTCAGGTGGAAGCCGCTGCTGCCTCCCCTCCTCCTGTCCTCCCTGCCCTGCTAAGTTTCCACATTATCTATCATCTCCTGACACACTTCATGATCTAGTTATTTATTCTTTTCTGCCCCTGCCCTCCACTTGAATGCAAGTTCCACAAAATGAGGAGACATTCAAAATCTGTTTGGTCCCCTGTTGCATTCCTAGCACCAAGTACACACTAGTCGCTTGGTTAATATGTGCCTAATAAGTGCATGAACTCGAAGGGCCTCAGGCAAGGACCTTGCCTGGTAACATCCGAGGGCAGCTCTGGCCCATGAGCATCCCAACAAGAGGAAGCCAAGCTGCTGGGCCAGCCCTGTGGCCTAGAGGTAAGAGAATTTGAATCCTGGACCCAGCGGCATAGACAGCACACCAGACAAGGGTACATGTGTGCTCTGAATCCCAACAAGATAGAGAAATGGAAGAGAAGGGACAAGAGCGTGACCACGCCCCACTGGGGGTGTCCTTTCTCCTGCTTGCTCTTTCTGTCTCCCTGGAAAATATACATGCACACACTCTCTGGCAATTTTTTTTTTTTTTTAAAGATAAATTGTTTTGCAGGCTGGGCCAGAACCCAGGCCACAGGCCAAGGCCACAGGGACCAGTACATCCTGTCCCTGCCTGTCTGCTGCAGGGTGCATCATTCGGCTGCTGGATAGTGCTGCCGCCTAAGCACTGCTGAGAAACGCTAAGGTCAGGATGGAAGGGGGCTGGAGCCTGCACAGGCCATGTCTGTCTGGTTGCAGGGACAGGCTCCGTCTGTCTGGTTCCAGGGACTGCAAGACTTTTCACGCCAGTCCTAGTAAAGCAGAGTTGTTACTAAAACAGCAGAGTGCTGAGCTACTGACAGAAAGAACAGAGATGTTTACTCAGAGCTGTGCTGATTTCCTGCCTTTGCAGAGGCTGCTGGGCTGGACTTGCACATCTGGCAGACACTCACTGGCCTGAGCAGAGGATGCTGTGGTGGAGTTCTGGGGCATGATCACCTTGTGTCATTTAACCCCTCAGAAATGCAGCAGTAACTGGTATTTCACCCCGGCGCCAGGAAAAAGGCGTTGTGTCCATGAGGCACAGGGTGTGGATGACACCAAGATGTCCATGGAGCTGGCGTCTGCAGACGGTCAAGACCCCTCCCCACCCCCAGCAGACAGTACTGATGACAACATGGCTATCCTGGGCTATATATAGTAGTTTACAGTTGCCAAAGGTCTTCGTCATACCCTATTGCATTTTATAGTCATCCAAACCTGAAAGAAAGACAGAGCAGGAATTATCATCCCACTTTCCAGGAAGAACGTGAAGTTAAATGATCTACCAGGGTCACTGAGTGAGCGGGAACAGCTGCACCCTGTCCTCTATGCTCAGTGACACGGGCCCTGGACATCCCTGGGTATGACACTCACGGTTTCAGATGTTTCCTAGGAATCTTAAAGCCTCCGAGGACAGCAGCTTATCTATGTGCTATGGCTGAATTTGAATCTTCCCCCAATGAAGCTGGTTTGTAAGAGCGAGTCACTTCGCTGGCTTCCCAGTGCCCACAGTGCACTCGGCTTGCCATGTTTTGATTGCTGTTGTGGACACTGCAACTCTCATGCGTTTAAATTTAAACGCAACAGGGACCAGCAGTCAGCGTAATGGCTATGTCGCTGGACTCCCACGTAGTCGACCGCGGTTCGAGTCCCGGACCTAGCGGCTTAAACTCATGCCGGGCGCGTGTGCGTGCGTGCCCAAGATCCCGAGAGGAGAATGGAGGAGAAGGGATTGCGGCGTGGCCATCCCCCCTGGGGGGTGATTTCCTGCTTTCTATCTCTCTGTCTCTCTCTGTCTGTCTGGCGAGCGCACGCGCCCTATAGCAAAAAAACCTGTCCAAAAAAAAGAAGAAAAAAAAAAATTTAAACGCAACAGCCACAACAGAAACCAGACATTCAAAAGGCAATCAATGTGTTTGAATTTCATGATTGGCAGTGTGGCTGTTCACGGATATAGTATTCCCAGCTGCCTCCTGTTACACATCTGTCCGGTGTCAGATGTTGTACACAGGACTTTACACAGTAAAGTGTAAAAATTATCTCATTTATGCTTCTCTCATTTTATAGATAGGAAAACTGAGGTCTAGAGAGGTTAACTAATGGCCTAAAACCTGACATGGGGAAGTGGTTGTTATGGTTTGAGTATTATTTTTCCACCAGAAACTTGTGCTACAATCTGACGACCAACGTGGCAGTATGGGGGGGGGGGGCCCTAGTGAGAGGTGCTTGCAGGAGGGTCCCTCATGAATGGGTTAATGCCTTGCTGTCTCCCAGGAGGGAGTGGGTTTCACTGAATTACTTTTCAGGAGAGCCGGTCATAAATGGGAACCAGCAGTTAGCGTAATGGCTATGTCGCTGGACTCCCACGCAGTCAACCACGGTTCGCGTCCCGGACCCGGTAGCTTAGAACTCACACCGGGCGCGTGTGCGTGGATGCCCAAGATCCCGAGAGGAGAATGGAGGAGAAGGGATTGTGGCATGACCATCCCCCCTGAGGGGTGATTTCTCGCTTTCTGTCTCTAATGTCTCTCTCTGTCTGTCTGGCGAGCGCACGCGCCCTATAGCGAAAATCTCTCCAAAAAAAAAAAAATAAAGGAAGCCAGGCCTGCCCATGATTCTGGCTCTTTACACATGCTTCCAGGCCTTTCCGCTTTTGCCATGGGGCAAAGTAGCACTTGAGCATGTGGACTTACCAGAGCACAGGAAATACTGGCATCACACTTTTTGACTTTTCAGCCACCAGAATCTATAATAAACTTCTCGCTTTATAGAACACCCAGTCTCAGGTATTCTGTTTTAGCAAAATGGATTAAGACAATGGTGGAGCCAGGCTCGCATTTGGAGTCTACACGGCCAAAGTCCATGCTCTAAAAAGCCACATCAGACTGTCTCTCCTTGGAAACAGGACCCAGGAGTCTGTGAGGCACCTGCTACACCACAGAACCCCCAGGCCTACAGACTCAGAGAGTCCTCAGCACATATCCTACTTTGGACAGCCAGGAGAGCCTGTGTGTCACATTACTGCTTGTCAGGCTGCGATCTATATGGGAGGCACAGGTTTGATTCTTGGCCACCCTAAAATGTCACCTATAGTCCCAGCTACTTGGGATGCTGAGGCAGGAGGATTGTGAGTGCACAGTTAGTGTGAACAACATAGCAAGACTCTGTCAGAAACAGCCAGGTGCAGTGGTACGTACCTGTGGGCTCAGCTACTTGGGAGGCTGAGGCAAGAGGATGATGGTGAGGCCCTGTCTAAAACACCGCATGCACACTCACAGGGAGAATGAGTCCTGGTCTGTGTGTCTTTTCTCAGAACTTACTATTGTCTCTCTGTCTCTGTGTGTCCCTCTCTCTCTCTGCCCATTCCATATCCTACTCTTCTCCCAGTAAAATAGACTTTTTTCCCCCTTTTGGGCTAACCTGAAAACTCAAAATCCTTCTCTTGTGGTCATGCAGAACAATCCATTCCTTCAAACGGTAGTTTCTGGATACCCATTTCATGCTGGCTTTGTTAGGCAAGCAGAAATGGCAGTGGACAAGACAGCCATAAGTCCCTGACTTGCTGAGGAGTTCCTGCTAGTGAAGAGACAAACAAAAAAATACCAGGTGAAGTCAGGCAGGATAAAGCAAGAGAAGGGGCAAATAGGCGTGATGGGAGTTGCTATTTGACATATGGGATTGGGGAAGATCTCTGCAGAGAAGGCACGGGCAGAGACCGGAGACGATAAAGAAGGAGCCATGCCACTGAGAGGGCATCTTGCCCTCATCCTCTGATGGGAATAAGCTTGGTGCAGAGTCACCCCATTTATCAAAAAGGAGGTGGGGCAGAGTGCAAAAAAAGAAATGAAGAAAAACTGGACTCCCAGTTAAATTTGAAAAATGAATAATTTTTAGTACATGCAAAATCTGGGAGATACTTGTCTTTATTTCTTTATTTTTCATAGTGCTGCAGGTTGGGAAGTTTAAGATCAAGGTGCTGGCAGGTTCAATGTCTAGTGAGGGCCTGACCCGAAGTCCAGGGATTAAACTGAGGTCAGTACTGGGGTCTCTCTTCTCCTCTCTAGATGGGGTAAATGGGCAGGTTGAGTTAAGATGGAGAAATACTTCAGGCTCCAGGGTTTCTGTTGGCCAACTGAGGGCAGCCCGGGCAAGAGCGGCCCAGGAAGGCAAGCATTTGCAACTGTCCAGGAGTGTTTATTGGAGAATCTGAACTAGAAAGAAACCTTGGTGACTGATCTGAGCTGTATTAAGGTCAAAATATAAAACATCTCTGAGGTTAAACGGTAAATATTGGGTCATTGAGAAAATCACAAAGCATTTTTTCATACACAAACACAGAAACCTACCTCATAGCTTTCCTGACAACCCAAGAGCTCAAGGGGCCTCATTATGGCTGACTGAGATGTAGGGAAAGGCAAGATAAACGGGGATGGATATTTCAAGGAAATTCTACATTACCTCCTGACACCTGTTTTATAGTACATATTTATTTATGCATTGCCAGATGGTATGTGTGCTTACCAGAGAAAGAAAGAAAGAGAGAGAGGAAACGCCCAATGGGCATGGTCATGCCACAATATCTTTTCCTCCAGTTCTTCATCACATCAGGATTTGGGCATGTGCACACACATACACACACACACATACTCACTTAGACTGTTTTTCAGGCTACTGGGGCTGGGCTTTGAACCACAGTAGGCCATGTAGGATCCAGCTTCCTGTGCACAGGGCTTAACTGCTTAATTGCTGGTCCAGCAATAGGTGGCAATGTGCGTAAATTACGGTGCTTGGTACATTGGTCCATATGACATTAAATCTGAAATACCCCTTCTACATTCTACCCTCCCTTCCCAAATCCTGGGACCTGAAGGGACATTGAGCCACCTCCTCCAACACACACACATAGAGAGAGAGAAACTCCTGCTGAAGCAGGTGGCTCTGAGGTGCAGCCCTACACATGGGGCTCTTCCCTTTCTCGTACATGGCGATTGGTATGAGGAAAGTGCCTGGCACGTAGCAGCTGCCCACTGAGCACTGCTAAGTGAAGAGCACGGAACTAAGCGGCCTCCTCTCCAAGTTCTTCCAGAGTTGCATTTCTGACTTTCAAGCCAGCAGAAAAGGAAGTGGGGTCTCTGAGTGGGGCTATGAAGAACTAGGAACAAGCGGCTCCCGCCCTTCCCAGAGCAGGGACATTGCCTCATCGGCCTACTGAATGCAGGCCAGGGAAGTGGCCGGCCCATGCAGCGCCGCTGCCTTATAAGGACAGGCGCCAGGCCTGCCAGGTGTGTCATCCCAGGCCAGGGGACACCAGAGGCGCCCAGTGAGTCAGGGCCTGGGAGGATGAAGCAGTCACATGGCTTGTGAGAGTGAGAGTTTTCTCACTTCCCTCCCCACTTTCCTGTTTCCATATGTTTTAGGTTATTATTCCATTCACCTTTGCAATCGGGAAAACAGAAAAATACTTTTGAATTAGAAAAAAATAAGTACTCATAAGCTATTCAGTCATGAAGGAAAGCCTCTCTGCTTTTTTGGAGAATGGTGGCAGTGAATGAGGAAGAGGACGGTGAAGTAAGGAAAGCATAGGATTGTGGTGAGAGCCCCTCGAGAACTAACACACAGCGACCAAGGGCAGCTGCTGGGAGACCCGGTCTCCTCCCATAGGGGCAGAGGATTCCCTGCTTGCAACATGGGCCAGGGGTGCATGGGAGCTCAGAGAACAGTCATCCTTGGAAAGGTACGAAGGCGAAGGAAGGCACAGTGGGCCTGCCCAGAGTTGGCAGAGACGTGTGGCTAAGCTGTTAGGTTTTGAAGTCATACAGAGTGGGGTTTGAAGCCTGACTGCCCACTGCAGCTGTGTGGACTTGAGTTGGTGGATTCATGGTGGTAAGTCTCTATCACTCTCTGTGTAAGGCATCACCTGCATAGCACTCCACTAGGACCTGCTCAGGACTTCATTAGGTTCGCTCTACCAGCCATTTTATCGGCAAGATGGTGATGCTCATGTTCTGGGGGAAACTATGAGGAGACTCAGTGGGACAAGCTATCTCTCTCTGCACAGCCCCGCACTGAGGGCCGTCCCCAGCCTATAACTGAAATTCACCCTCTCCCTCCTCCACCACTCTTCTGGATTCTCGTCCTCTCAGCTAGTACTCTGAATTTTATCTCCCACCCTCTGAAGAACAGGTGTCTTCACCAAGACATCCAGAGTTTCCGCCACTTCCAGCTTATCAGGTCCAATCCACATAAAGTCATTAATACAGTGGAACAAAGGTGAGGCACTTCCAGTTTCCTAAAAAGGGAAAAGAATGATCCATTAATCATGGTCCGAGGCGCATGCCATCAATGGCCGGAAAACGCCTCAGTTTCATTAGTGGACCTGTCGTTATTGGTTAGAAAAGAAAGCATTGATCAGTAGGACAGCGACCGTTCTCTAAGAACAAGTCAGGACAAAACCACATCGGGGAAGAGAGAAAGAAAAATTGGAAATCAGTTTGTCTTGGTAACAAGGATGCTGGAGAGAGGTGTAGGTGGGGTAGGAATAGGCTGTGCAAATGTTATCTTGTGGCTTCTCAGGAGTTTGCAGAGAGGCAAATTTTTAAAATGCAGCACAAATTCCAGGCAATAGAAGGCCCTGCCATCCAGAGCTAAACCGCTGTGCCCAGGCCCTCACCATGAGGAATCAGCCAACGTGTCAGCACTTTCTCCACTTTCTAGCAGAAATTCTATCAAATTCTATCAAAGCAAGGAGAAACACTTTTCCCCAAATTGATAAGTCTACCTGAATTCAATGGTAATTACTGGCAAATAATTTGACATATATTCTTTCACTTTTTCTTGTGGAATAAAAAAAAAATGAAAAAAACCAGGGATGGGTAGGTAGCTAAAATACTTTAGAATCTGCCTCATTCGCTTAATATATTGTCGATATCTTTTCTTATAAAATCATAGAGATCTAGAGATTTCTTTCTCTTTTTTTAAAAGTTTCTTCTTTTTTTTTTTGAATGAGAAAGATGAGAGAAGCAGAGACAAAGACAAAGAGATCGGTGTCCCCAACAGGGTCTTCACACAATGGTCCATCACCAGCTTCAGCAAGACCCAGGGGTGCACATGCATGGCGTGTTCAAGGAGGTCTCTGGACGTAAAACTGGAACCTTCTCATCATGTGGGTAGCCTAGCAGTGTTATATTACCACTGCACCATCATCTGGTCTGCTCTTTAATAATTGCATAATATTCTTAAAAAAAAGGGGGGGGATCCACACACATCATGCTGGATGTTGTAGATCTCCCAGAATATTTTTGAAAATTTTATTATAATTATTTTTAAATTTATGAGTACACCAGAGAAAGAGAGAGAGAGAGAGAAAGTGAGAAAGCAAGCCACCAGGTCCAGGAATCAAGCTGCAGTAGGCCATGTGGGAGTCTAGCGCCTTGACCACCATGCCACCCATGGGCCCCTAATCACTGCATAATGTGCTAATGTATGGCTTTCCCATGATTTAGTTAACCAAACCACTATTTATAAAAGTTTGACTTATTTGCATTTTAACAATCATTAACAGTGTTGCAATTAACATTCTTTCATATAAACTTTGTACCCTTATTTGATTAGTCTCCTATGGAAATTTTTACAAATGCTAAGAATAGCTAGATCAGAGACTATGTAAATTCTCAATTTTGAATTACTATTGCTTAATTACCCTCCAGAAAGCTTCTGCAAATGTCTTCTCCCACCAGCAGTTCAGCGGAGTACCTGTTTCCTGCACCCTGGAAATAGAGAGAGGGGTAGGTGGGGTGGAATAGGCTGTAATTGCCATTTAATTTATGTGGGTGACTGGGCATTTGCCACATGTTGAACGGTTATCTGTATTGTTACATTTGAAAATTGTCTACTAATGTTTTTGGTCCATTTTTCCCCTTACAGAATTTGTCTTTTTTTTTTTTTTTTTTTTTAAGATCATGTCCTGCCATAATGCGATCCCCTGCTTCTGCCCCCCAGCTCGGAATACAGGTGTGAGCCTTCACACTCAGCTCTTTTTCCAGATAGGGTCTACCCTGTGACTCAGGCCAGTTTTGAGCTTGCAATTCTCAGGATCCTCTTGCGTCAGCCTCCTGAGTTGCTGAGATTCCAAGCACACACCATTGCACCTGGCCTTTAGGTTAGACCAGGAACCTATCGTGGGCCTCACATGTGGTCCCAGCCTTCAGGCCCAGAGTCAGCAGCATGCTTCACTGCAGCTGGGCTGGGAATGACTCCTTTTCTTATTGTTTTTTGTTTGTTTGTTTGTTTTTTTAGAGGTTTTTGCTATAGGGCACATGCGCTTGCCAGAAAGACAGAGAGACAGAAAGAGAGAAATCATCCCCCGAGGGGATGGCCATGCTGCAATCCCTTCTCCTCCTTTCTCCTCTTGGAATCTTGGGCTCGCATGCACACACACCCAGTGTGAGTTTAAGCCACCGGGTCCCGGACTCGAACTGCGGTTGACTACATGGGAGTTCAGCGACATAGCCATTATGCTAACTGCTGGTCCCAAACTCCTTTTCTTATTGTAAGAGCAAGTTATTAAGGAACATTCATCTTTTGTAATAAGGAGGAATTTTTTAAACAGGCCATTGTAATGAAACAAGCATTCCTGACTAACGGGAGAAGGCATAAGATTATAATTTAGTAACTTCACATTCATCTACTGAGAACCTTGTCAGCCCTACACATAAAACTCTGTAGTGCATAGAGACCCATCAAAGATACCAGGAGACACATCTTCCCTGAACCCAAGTGGCTAATTATATAAAGGAAAAGACAAACCAAGTAAATAAATAAATGCCACACAGTGCAAAATATCATGAGGGTTACTGGCAAGGGTCAGTAAGGCGATGACAACGGGGTGCTCAGCCCTGGCCAGGGAGGGCAGGAAAGGTTCCATCTTTCTCCCCTGCTTATATTCCATGGTTATTTTAGGTAGTTTGTCTTTGTCTTACTGTTTTGTGAGCAGGTTATCTGCACTAGCATTAGAAACAGCATTTTGAATTTTACTGGGATGTTCCACTTCAGAAAAGTGGTAGAGTGGGGTAGCAGGAGTCATGATAATTTCATTTAGCAACTTTACCTCTTCTGACCCCTGACTCTGGCTCTGACAGAGAACACATAACTCAAGAGGGAGATTTCCACGAGAGTCAAGGCTAGAGACCATGGGAAGGGTAAGCAGGGCCCAACCTCAGAGGGAGGAACTTAGGCTAAATCTCAAGATCTACCAACAGCTCCTAGGGGCTTACAGCTCCTATGCATGCTGTAGGTATTTTCCAGCTGTTGTGTGGAGAATGGTTTCAAGGACTATAAAACAGAAAATCCTGAGACCCAGTCAAGCACTGCCGTAGGAAGGAGATACGGGCCTGAGGGGAGGGAGCAGTGGACTACTGAGACAGGGCTGTAGGAGGGGACATTCACTGAGTGAGGAGTCATGGGAGGCAGATCAGGTGTGGGAGAGTTCAGTTGAAGTAGATTCCTGTGGGACCGTGAGTGAAGACGCCCCAAAGGTGCCACGTACATGGGTCCGGAGCTCATGAGCTGGCTCTCAGCTGGACCTGGGGTTGAGCGTCATCAGCCGGCTGAACTTTGAAGCCTTGGGGATGGATGCTATTACCCCTTGCAATGTCAGAGTGAGCAACAGGCTGGCCCAGGACGCTCAGGAAACCATCAGAGGAAGAGAGAGGTTGGGAGTCCAAGAAGCCTGGGACCAAGGCCACCTCTCCCCAGGCTTCTAAATACCATAACAGTGAGTCAAAACCAACCTAAGACTCACTCTTCAACTCATTTAAGCACTTTAAAAGACTGTTTTGCAATGTTGGTATAAACTCTCCAGTGCAGGGAATCGAATAGTTTTGCTTCCTGGTATCATGGCCACAATCCCAGTCTAACAGTTTCTGCTCACAACCTGCTCTTTGTGGTGGAAGGAACCCGGCTTTAGTATGTGTTGGGGTGGGGGTGGGGTCTCCCTCCCCTGGTTCTCTTAATGACTTTTCCACAATCCCAGCTCTGTTCTCCTAAGCTCTGCTTCCTTAACATACATCTCCCTTCCCCCTTGCACAGCCCTGTGGAGAAAATGTTTCAATACAAGGAAGTGTACTATGTGGAGGAAAAAACAAAACACCCTCTAAGTGTTCACACTTTCATTGAAAGGTGGCATATCCACCAGCTGCCCAGGGTTCCCCAGCTGGGGCCTGGGCAGGTCAGGCTGGGCTGAGAATCAGTGATGAATTGTGCACCAGGCAAGTGTACCTGACCCTTGCCGAACAGAGCAGTAACTTTCAGCAAATGCTAAGGAGGATTTACCCTCCCTTTGAGATGACCCATGTTTCCGCAAGGCAAGGCTTGTTTCACTGCCTTCCCAGAACCCCTACGCTCTGGTCTAAATCGCTCTTTGGGAAGTTATTATTCACTGTCATGTACCACTAGTCATGTCCTCAACTAGATTAAACTCTCTGGGAAGCCAGAGAGGCCATGGTAGCACTTCCGGATCCACCAATTGCCCAAGACAGGCTGCGTCCAAGAGAGGCCCTGGCTGGAGTGAAATGGACCGGGCAGTGCGGAGCAGTAGGGTGCAGGACCTCATTCCTAGTGCTGCTCCTTACAATTAGGGCACCAGGAGCCACAGGAGTTCGGCAGCGTGCGTGGTCACACGGCCCACTGATGGCAGAGTCAGGCCCTTGTACAAGGAAGGGAGGGGAAGCAGCACAGCGATGGGTCACGAGCATGGCCTCTGCCAGGCCTCCTTCATCTGTGGGCTTTGCGGGCTTGAGCAAGTGACCACGTCTCCACTTCCTCTCCCATGCCACAGAGTTAATGAGGGAGCCGCAGTTCAGGGCAGGGGAAGACGGGGGTGCAGATCCATGGAAAGCTCACAGCACAGACGGGTAGTAAAACAAGCATTCAGGGAACATCAGCAAAAGAACAATATATAACTTCAAAAGAAAAGAAAAACATCTGGCTGGCCCTGTGGCCTAGTGGTCAAGGGAACTGGATCCCACATGGCCAACTGTGGTTCAAATCCTCACCACAAGGCTTGAAAAACACTCTAAGCACATATGTGTGTGTAGCCAAAATCCTCACAGGATGGAGAAAAAGAGAAGAAGGAATTGTAAGCATGACTCTGCCCCATTAGGAGGTGCTTTCTTTCTCTGTCACCATCTCTCCATCTCTCTGTGATGAGTGCATGCACCCTCTGGCAATTTAAAACAGAAAGAAAGAAAAGAAAAACATCATGTCAATGAAGTATTTGCTACCAAATATCAAGTACAAGTTTGTTAAATAACTTGACGTTTGTTAACTGTACTCAGAGTTCAGTTAGGCGGTGGGGGCTTTTGGCTCTGTCAGCACAGGATTGTTTCTCTCCAAGTGAGAGAGCTGCAAGAAGTCGAACCCTGTCCAGCCTGCACTGAGACAAACAGTGTCGGTGCAGTGGCCCGCAGCCAGGCCCAGCAGCCAAGAATGGAAATACCGCGCTCTGGTAAAGTTAAAGAGCAAGAAAACAGAACCAAGAAGTGGCCCACTCAGTTCTGTGAAGGACACGCAGGGGCAGCCACAAGAACAAAGCTTTTCCTTATTCACAAACTGCAATGCACAATGTCATCCTAACCTCTTTCAGACATTTATTAGATACCATAAAATCTCACTCATCGGGGTGTATTCTTGTTCCAAGCCTCCTGGCCGTGCAGTCTTACGGATTATGTAGCTTTTCTGTGCTCAGATATGTAGAGGGCTTCCTAGAAAGAGCAGCAATCATACCCACTGCACTTTTTAAGCCATAGTTAGTCTTTTAACCAACCTCCTCAGTCTGCACCCTGCCATTATCTGTGTGCTACAAATGAAGTAAGAATGAAGTAAGAGGTGAAGTAGCTCGCCCAAGGGTACAGGATGTGACCAACCCCTCCTGGCTCCAGAATCCACGTCCTCTATTGCTGTAGCACACTGCTGTGTAAATAATAAATCAATAAGTAGAAGCACAGACTGATCGTCCCAAAAGTTAGAAGAGTAGTTACCTTTAGGGGAGGCAAGGATTGAAATAAGAGATGCAGGAGAGATTCTGGGATGCAGGCAGTGGCCCTGACATGACCAAGGTGGTGCTTTATGAAAGGTCACTTTGTGATCATGTGTCTTTATGCAACAGAAAGTGCAATGGGGGTGGGAGTGAGCTCTAAGGGGTTTGCGGTTGTGGCTTGTATTTTACTGGTTGGAAAGCGAGTGGCTACACTACAGGCTTTGCCGTCTCAAGCCCACCTCAACCTATTCTGTTCCATAAAATGGTGCAGTCTCCTGCTTTGTGTTGGAACATTGTGGCACCACCAAGCCTTCTGAGGGGACACAGTTTCTGGACACTATAAGAACTGGGGTGCCTGGGACCAGCAGTTAGTGTAATGGCTATGTCGCTGGACTCCCATGTAGTCGACCGCGGTTCGCGTCCCGGACCCGGTGGCTTAAATTCATGCTGGGTACGTGTGCGTGCGTGCCCAAGATCCCAAGAGGAGAATGGAGGAGAAGGGATTGTGGTGTGGCCATCCCCTCTGGGGGGTGATTTCTCGCTTTCTGTCTCTCTCTGTCTGTCTGGCGAGCGCACGCGCCCTATAGCAAAAACCTCTCAAAAAGAAAAAAGAACTGGGGTGCCTGAGGAGCTTCTGTCATTGAAACACTTATTTTGGGATTTGGAGCCCAGGGAAGGGATGGGGCTTCTTCCAAACTTCCAGTTGTATGGCTGAGGCTCCTGGAAGTTTTTCAGAAAAATGGACCAGGATAACCGAGGAAGGCACAGCCCAGGGCAGCCCAAGGCCATTCCAGGGCCAGAAGGAATGGAGTGAGTGACACTGGAGCCTCGCTTGCCTACCTGCCCCCCTCCCTGTGCCTTGACCCTGGTCTCCACACCATCTGAGGCCTGCACAGGTACAGCCCCTGGGATTTCTGTCTCCTTCAGACATCATTCACTCTTGCTGGAAGGTGGCAAAGAGCCAACTTGTGAGGCAGAGCACTCTAGAGTCTGAAGTAGGAGGGATCCTGTGACATCAGGTGGCTCCTTGTGGAGGCCTCCATGCAGTGTCAGGAAGAGTGACTCATGGCTTTCAAGAGGTCTGTGCCTGCTCTTCTTCAGGAATCTGGAGCTGAAGACCAGACTCATATGCTGATGACAACACCAGAATTCCCCTAGCCAGCCTTTAAAGTCTCAGCTCCCCTCCAGAATTCATCCTGCAAACTCAGCAGGTCTGCACAGTCCACCCTCTTCACCTGCAATTCTCCCTGGCAGTCGTTCTCCCCAGGCCAGCTCTGCCTCTTCTGGTGGTGCGAATGCCCAGGTGGTCAGTGCAGCCTCTCTCCCACTGCCCGACTTCCTCCTGCTGATACTCCGTACAAGTAAGCATTTGCTGAGCGTTCACAATATGCCAGACACAGTGTCAAAATCTACACACTCTGGCTCCTTTAATCCCCACTACACACACCTGGCACTTGGTAGGTGCTCCACAGCGATTGAATGGTTGAACCCTCACAATCATTTTTTGTGGAAGTTGCTATTAATCTCTTCATTCCATGGATGAGAAAATGAAGGTTCAGAGATGCCAGATAACCTGCCCAAGGTCACAATAATGGGTAGCAGAGGCAGGATTCCCAAGGGAGGCCTGTTTGTAGGATATATGTCCTCACCCAAGGATACACTGTAGTTTATTTGTTCACTCAACAAATATTAATCCAGCACCTACTCTGAGGCCCTGGGGATGCAACTAAAAATAGGACAGACACAATCTCTGCATTAGAGAGCTTACAGTCTAGTGAGGGAGACAAACATTAAATATGATAAGTAGTATTTATAGTATCATGGATGGAGTCGGGAGAACTAATGAAAATATAAAGAAGGAAAGAAAAGAGTGGGGGTGTCATTTCAGATGGGGTGACCAGGCAGGCTTTGTGGAGAAGGGGATAGATGGACAAAGACCTAAAGGATGTGAAGATAGCTCCTTAGAGACTCAGGAGAAGAGCTTTCAGAGTAGAGGGAGTAGTGGATACAGAGGCCTTGAGGCAGGAGGGTTTCTGGTGAGCTCTAGGAACAGCGAGGAGGCCAATGTCACTGAAACAGAGTCACTGAAACAGAGTAGCAGGAGCTCAGAGAGTAGCAGGGGCCAGGTCACATACCTAGACCCCCGTCTGCCCACCTCCCCCATGCAATGGGCCACCTTGTCCCATCCATTCTGCCCTTTCCTTCACCCCCACCTGCACGGCTTTACTGTGGTCCTGCATCCCTCTGGCCTGGACTCTCAACGGTTTCTCTCTTTCCTTGGCCTCAGCAAACTACACATGGCACCAGATGGATCTTTATGGGAAGCAAACCACAAGTGTTTAACTTTTCAAAGACTCTCTATTACCTGTTAAAATAAAGTTAAATTCTCTGACCCACAGTTGTTCAAAAGAAATGTAATGGAAGCCACATATCTCATTCTAAATTTCATAGTAGTCACATTAAAAAAAAGATGAAATTAATTACAACATATCTGATTAACTTAGTATATCCAAAATATTACAATTTTAACATGTAATCAATAGAAAAAAGTATTGGGCCAAATGGTGATGTGGTAATTAAGTGACTGGATCTCATACAGGCCAGTTGTACAGTGTGAGTGCCAGATCTTGTGGCTTGAGAAACATGGGCATGTGAGTGGACATGCCCAAAATCCCGAAAGGAGAGAGCAATGAGGGAGAGGGGATTATGGCATGGCCACCCCCTTATACAAAGTGTGCTTTCTCACTTCCTTTCTCTGTTTCTCTCTCTCTCTCTCTCTCTCTCTCTCTCTCTCTCTCTCTCTCTCTCTCTTTCACACTAAGTCTTCAAAATGTGAGATATATTTCACACTTATAGCACATTTCAGTTTGGACCAGTCCCATTCCAAGCACTCATTAACAACATGTGGCTATCATATTGGATAGTACAGCTCTGGCCTGTTAGTCACAGCCTTTCCATGGTCTTTTTTTTTTTATCACCTCTTCAGCCTCATCCTTGCCCCATTCCACTGTCCCTCACCACTTATTCTTTGTGCTCCAACAGAACTTTTCGACTTGTAGTGCCACAAACACATCATACTACTTCATGATTCCCTGCCCTGTGCATAAATTCAGTGGTGCACTGGAATTGGCTCTCAAGACCCAGTTGTATGTGTGTCTCTTCCTAACTTCAACATTCAGGGATGTCATATCAGTAGCCTAAAATCAAGCAGTGGAAGTATTTACACTACAAGAATTGGCCTACGCTATAAATCAGGAAGGCTTTTTTGTAGAAAGGAGGGAACTGGTTGTTGAACATTCACCAGCATATCAGTTTACATAATGCTTCTCCCTCTCAAGGCTCTTCTCCCACCTCAGTTTATTGAATAAGTTTTGTCATCCAGTTATCTGTGTATGTTCACACCTCTGCCATACTTTAAGTTCAGAAAGAAGAGCCTAATTATTTTTTAGCATGTAGTAGAGCTTCTTCCTCTATATTATAAAGAATAGACATCTAAAATATAGGTTTAAAACTGAAATCTGAGTACGAATCCTGTTTCTTCTGCTTACTGGCATTGTGGCCTCACACAAGGCACTTAGCAGTAATGAACGTTGGTTTTCATACCTTAAAGAGGTTTAAAGCACACTCATCACAAAGTCATTATGATGATTGAATCATATGTTAATAAATTGTTTAGTCTAGGATCCCGCATGTACCAGGCACTCAAAAAATGTTTAGATATTATAATTATTAAGTATTTAAGTATTTATGACTTGCACAGAGTACTTGCTCTAATAAATGCTGAATTAAATTTCAGAAATTCCTCAAGTCCAATTCAGAGAGTATATGAGTCAGAATTCCAGCTGGAGACAGATGGTACATACACTCAAAGGGCTGACTAAGGAGAGTTTATTAAAGGACAATTTACAAAGGTCTGGACAAGTAAGGGAATCCCAGGATTGGTAATCGTCTATGACCATTCCCACACTTGAAGCAGCCCAGAAAGGGAGCATTTTCCTGAATCCATTGACAATTATAGCTATGGGACAGGTCACTCAACAGGAGCTGCCACCTTCTGAAAAGAAACCCATGACCTACCAAACTATCAGGTGGACTGGCTAGATACTCCACCTTGCTTTCCGCCAGCTCTCTGGAGGATCTTCTACCACTTTTCCCCATCTGCCCAAGTGAATTATTGGTTTGTTGGAAAAGTCATGACTTACATGCATCAAGGGGCCTTGTGCAGCCTCTGCAGGTCTGACAGTCAGGCCATGTGCTGGGGGGTGGAAGTAGAATATGAACTAGAGGTCCAAATCGAGACTTGCAAGTGGAGAATCTTCGAGTGGGGTTCAACTGGTCAATGGGTGTCTTTGCTGCATTCCAGAGATAAAAATCATTAATATTGGGCAGTGTTTTCTTTTGGTAGTTTAGCTTGGAGAGAAAAAAAATCATATATAATGAGTTACATGGGTTGTTTGCTTACATTGCCTACAAGTTTGTTCCCTGAAATACAAGAAAGCTGAATTTCTTCTGCAACTCTCTACTTTGCTGGCATCTAATTTTTACTAGAGACAGAAAGGCTTTTTTCTATGTTTAGATTCAATGATTTCCACAACAGAAATAGAAGGACCAACAGATGGCAGAATAATTATGTTGCTAGACTCCCGCATAGTTGACTGTAGTTTGAGCCCTAGACTTGGCGGCTTAAAACTCATGCCAAGCCATGAGTGTGTGTGCCCAAGATCCTGAAAGGAGAATAGAGGAGAAAGGATGGTAGCATGCCACCTCCCTCACTTTCTGTCTCTCTGTCTCTCTGGCGACACACGCACCCTATAGCAAAAATCTCTCTCTCAAAAAAAAAAAAGTTCAATAGAGCAGAAAAAAATAAATATTTACCTTTATAGCTGATCATCACAGTTCTTTTAATTTTTCTCCTATGGTCTACTTTCCAACCCTTTATTCACTCCTCAGAAATGGCCTATCAAATATCCTACTGAAGCTAGAAGAGTTGTTAAAATGCTAGTTTGATGAGCTTTGCTTCTAGTGTAGGTCTGGAAAAAGATGTATAGTTTTCTTGGAGAGGCCTGGAAGGAGGCTGTAATCATTTCTGAAGCCTCTCCAGCATTTCATAAATTCCTATTGCTGGAGGAAAGATTATGACTAGGAGATCAATTTCTCTTTCCTGTCTGTACTAAAACGTGGTGTTCTCAGTTTTCCTTCATCCCTACTGATAATTTGTAAAAGCACTGACTAAAGCCCATTCCACAAGAAAAAGAAGGAGAAGAAAGTAGTCAACAAGGGACCCAGACTCAACCAACTTTCTGACTCTGCTCATAAAATACAGTGCCATAAAGGCAGGGCATTGCCTGTTTACCTTTCCTGGTAACTGGCACATGGCAGGTACTCAATATTTTGGTAGAATGAACAAATGAATAAAGGCATATGATGTGCCAAACACTTTAAAATATTGGAGACCCCTCCCTTCCCCCCCCCCCCCAGACAAAAAAACTGAGTCAGCAGTGAGCAAGACTTCAACCCTAGGTCTTCTGCCTTTTGGGTCCAATACACTCCACTTGCTTCCCATCCAAAATGGTGCCTTTCTTCATCAAACCACCTTGCTTTACCTTTGCTATTCCGTCATGAAGTCCAACATTTTTTTTTTTTTGAGATTTTTTTTTTCGCTATAGGGCTCATGCGCTTGCCAGACAGACAGAGAGAGACAGAGAGACAGAAAGCGAGAAATCGCCCCCCCAGGGGGGATGGTCACGCCGTAATCCCTTCTCCTCCATTCTCCTCTCGGGATCTTGGGCACACACGCACATGTGCCCGGCGTGAGTTTTAAGCTACCGGGTCCGGAATGCAAACCGCGGTTGACTACGTGGGAGTGCAGTGACATAGCCATTACGCTAACTGCTGGTCCCTGAAGTCCAACTTTTCATAAACAAGCCTGGACCTACAGATACTACCATGACCAAGAGTTCCTTTCCTTATGTTAACAAACTAATCTCTATTGGTATCTTTCTAAAGTTGACTTTGTCTCTAGGATCTTGTGCTTCTGATCTTAGGAGTATGGTCACTTTGGGGGATGCTGAGTGTACTTCAGATGCTCCCATTCTAATAAACTATAGGTGGGACATTAGAAAACATGATTGCCACAGAGCTACCTCCTGCCAGTATTGGTCTTCATGGCCCAGTGGGGCATCAATGGTCTGGGTGGATGCCCATTGAGTACAAGGTTATCCAGGGTAGTAGCATCAAGCTGCAAACTGGCTCCAAACTGAATTTCTCCTTCTTCCCTCCAACCCACCACCATGACCTCCTACACACCTCTGACCTAACAGCCCCAGAGAATGGTGAAGAAGGTGCCTTGTTTCAGTGACCCTTGCCCCAGCCCCCAAATCCAGTGCTTCACTATCCAGGCTGTCTCCCCACCTGTACACAGAAATGACCAACACTGGGGCCTCCACAGTCTGGGTCCCTTCTCCCTAGCAGAGGCAGCTGTGGAGCTAGCAGAGCTCTAAGTGGAAGACATGCTTTTGCCTTTCTGAAGGTGTAACTTTTATGAAGCTCAGCCTCCTGTGCATTGCCCTTGAGACAGTCTTGCATTTAAGAAACACAAGACAATAGCCAAACATATCATTTAAAAGGAATTCCATTCTTTTTTCACATTTCATGCAAGCAATTACAAATACAAACATAGATAGGAACTCAAACATTTACTAAATACAAAATTCCATTTTCCCTTTCATCTCCTTTGCTCATGATTGTTCTGATAAGGTTATTCTCAGATCCCTGAAGAAAACTCCTCTACCCCTTGCCTCCATGATTCCTCCTCCAGCCCATTCTCCTCCTCCCTCAGGATTTTATTATACAGCTTGACTTAGCTTCTCTCCCAGTGATAAGGATCATTTTCTCTTTGGAAATAGGAGAAGTCATGGGTTCCTGAATGAAAGATTTCTCCTTAAAGAACTGGGAGAGGAGGACTGAATACCCACACAGAAACGAGTTTTGTACTACTACACTTAGACATATTTCAGAATAAGCATCATCTCTTCTTTTCATTAGACATTAATTGAAACACCTTTTCAAATGATCTTTGCGTTATGTAAAATCCCACATCAACGACTACCATCCCAGCTTGGTAACTGAGCTTGCTGGCTGATGAGAAACAGCTCTGCATGTGACCAGCTCAGAAATGGGGCTATGGGGAGTTGGAGCTAATGGACTTCATCTGGCAGAGGCAGAGAAACCTGCAATTATATCATGACTCTGCCTTTTGTTTAAGAGCTGTTCATTTATCCATTCAGACAACCAATAAAGATTGCCTGTGCATCCATTATTAGCCCAGCTCCCTGGGAGATGCAGAAGACACTGAGATAAGTAAGCCTCAGCCCTCATCTTCAAGGAGCTCACCTCCAGTACAAGAGATAATAGTGTGGCCACATCAGCCATAACACAATGTGGTGACATTATAACAGACACAATAGCAGGAGACCATGAGGCCACTGAGACAGAACAACTGCCCCTGACATAGGAATAGGATGGATCAGTCTTAGGAGGCTTTCTAGAGGAGGTATCATTTGATCTGTATCAAAAAAGAAAAGTAGAGGGAACCAGCAGTTAGTGTAATGGCTATGTCGCTGGACTCCCATGCAGTCGACCACAGTTTGCATCCCGGACCTGGTAGCTTAGAACTCACACCGGGCGCGTGTGCGTGCATGCCCAAGATCCCGAGAGGAGAATGGAGGAGAAGGGATTGCGGTGTGACCATCCCCCCTGGGGGGTGATTTCTCGCTTTCTGTCTCTATATCTCTCTCTGTCTGGCGAGCGCACTCGCCCTATAGTGAAAACCTCTCAAAAAAAAAAAAGAAAAAAGAAAAATAGACATCTTTCAGATAAAGCACAGAGTACAGGCATTTCAGGACGGTGGCACAGAATGGACAACAACATAGGTCCTTGAAAAAGCATGCTATTTGGGGGAAAGAATGCAAGTTCAGGATAGCTAGAGGGTCTGTGGCTCAGAAAGAACATTGGGGCAAAAATGTGACAGGCCTTAGACATTTAAAAAGAAAAAATGTTTAAAATAGCCTATACTCCCAATCATTTGTTAAATGTAATTTAAAGTAAGACATGCTGGAAATCCCCTCTATCTGTCCAAACCACCCTGCCAAAAAAAAGCCACTGCTAACAGTTTGACCAATACCTTTACTTTTTTTCAAATTTGTGCATGCATTTTTATTATGCATGGTTAAATCAGATTTTAAAAAGAAAAAACTAAATTATCCCAAAGCCATTGGTCTGTAACTTAAAAAAAAGAAAGTCAATTTACAAATGTATTTTTAAAAAATTATTAATTTAATTTATTATTATTATTATTGTTCTTATTTCTCAATTCATCAGAGAGAGAGATAGAGAAAGGGAAAGTGAGAAAGCAAGTCACCAGGTCCAGGACTCAAACCATGGTTGGCCCTGTGGGAGTCCAGGGCCTTAACCACCACGCCATCCACTGGTCCCATATTTTTTTTTTTTTTTTTAAGGTTTTTGCTATAGGGTGAGTGTGCTTGCCCTAGAGAGACAGTGAGAGGGAAAGTGAGAAATCACCCCCAGGGAGATGGCCACACCACAATCCCTTCTCCTCCTGGGATTTTGGGCATGCAGGCACACATGCCCAGCATGATTTTCAAGCAGCCAGAGCAGGGACTCCAACTCCGGGAGGAGTCTGGCACTATAACCACTAGGCCACTTGCTGGCCCGGTAGTTTTTAAATTTTGAAGAGGCAAAGATGAATTGGTCAAGTATTCTTGAGTTTGGGAATGAGTGGATCACATCTGTTCTGTGTGGAGCCTGGGGTGACAGAGTCCACTAGAGGAGGGCAATCTGAGAACTCCATCAAAAAAAGCCACTAGGATGAGGTTCTGGAGCGATTTCTGAGGTAAAATCAGCACAGTTCAGTGACCTGTGATAGGCTGTGAGTGTGGCTTGATGAAGATCCAGTTGTCATGACAGAAGCTATTTGAGTAACTTCAGAAGAAACATTTTTGAAGGGAAGATTCAAGAGCAGAAATTACTGTGGGGTCCTGCAGAAACCCAAATCTACAAAGCTATCAGGAATCAAGATCACTGTCAGCTCTTTCTAGGCCTTGGCATCTCCCATCCCAACTTCTTTCTGAGGGTCCACCTCAGCTGCCACTGCAAGCCTACAGACCAAGTTCTAGATCTGTACACACCAGACCAACTAAGACCAGAATCTGAGGCAAGGCTTTGTGTATGTGAGTGTGTGTGCATGTGTGTGGGGGGGGCATTTTCTGCAAGGAGCTAGAGTGAGGAATCCCAAGCTGGGCAGTTGGGCACCTCTGAGGCACATTCCCAGATTCCTAGGAGAGAGGATGTGATTGGCCCAGCCTGGATCAGGTGCTCACTCTGGCCCAATCACCTGTGGCCTCCCAGAAGGAACTAGACAGATTAAACATGGCGGTAGCTCAGCCTCCTGGGCCAGGGAATAGAAGGGGAATCAGGAGTGTCTGACGACTTCATAACTTTGTGGTTCCATACTGACAGGCAGATCAGGTTTCTTATTTACCTCCTTCTCCTTCCCCTCAGGACAAAGCCCTGGCCTGAGTGGAAAAAGTACTTTGTGTCACTGGCATGGGTCCCATTACTCTGTCCCTGTCTGAAAGGACAAAGGAGTAACTTAGTCCTCGGCTTCAATCACCAGGCCCATTCTGCTTGCTCTCCCTCCTCCATTGAGAGCTGGAGCTGTCTGAACGTGCCTAGGTCTCAGGCGTTTAAGCAAATCATATGGCAAAAGGCGTGTCTCCTGGGAAGGGGAAGCAAACAGCTGTGAACTATTTCCTGGAATCAGCTTCTTGTTTGTCATCAGAATGAGTAACTGCGGGGAAACTGTGGCTTCGTATTTCCATCCTGATTTGGGGGAGGAAGAAAGGAGGGAAAGAGCTGACCAGAGCAGTTGGAATCTCAGAAAGGCTGGCCGTTTGCTGTGCCTTCCTCATCTTTACCTACCCCCCTTGTTAGGCAGCTCTTCCCACTCACCTAAAATAATCTCCCTAAATAGAGAACTCCCCACGCCCTGTTTCAGCACAGAAGGGGAATCGTGGCTACATGGAGGGGACTTGGCCCAGCCACAGATTTCTGTTTCCTGCTCCCCTGACTCCAAATCAGATTACTCTGGGGGCGTTGGGCTTAATATAACCATCAAACCTCAAGAACAGCCCAATGGTGTGTTTGAAACCAGAGGCCTTTGGTTTTCTGTTCAGCCAGGTCTTATCTTTCCTTTTAATATCCTGGACTTGACCACATATTCGACAGAGCTTCCATACTTTCACCACTCAGTAATTTCTAGATGTGTTTTGGAGGGAATATTTCAGTTTTGTTTTTATTTCTCAAGAAAAGCTAAGGAGGTTATATTGTGATGCGGAGACAAGGGACTTAATTGAGACTGGGAGGACCTTAAATTGAGCCCCAGATCTGCCAGTTACTAGTTTTGTAACCTCAAGCAAATGACTTCAGCTTCCCACTCGTAGGCACTCCCATGACTGTGTTTACACTTCTATTATTATACATCACATGTCTGTGTCCACCAGGAGATTTTGAATTTCTTAAAACTAAGCTTTTGTCCATCTGATAACCAGCCCTGTACCTAGCACAGTGCCTGACTTATAGCAAATGTCCAAAAAAATAACGAAACTTAAACTCTCACAGTCTTTGAAATTGTGAAATTATACCAAATTATAAAGATTAAATGAGACAATTATGTGAACACTAAAGAATAACATAAAAAGTCATAATAATGCCATTATAAAATTTTGCATAGTTTTCAAAAATACTGGTCTAGTAAATTATTCTTACCTCATACTTGAGAAGTTTAGGATAAGAGATTTGAAGGGAAAAGCTAAGATTTCTCATTTACAAGATTTTATTAATCACATGATTTATTCTGTTTCTAGCAGAAGCCTATGGTCTTTTTTCATTGTTTAATGGCTGATATATTTGGTGTAAAAGATAGTTCTAAACAAGGGTTTTTAAAACTCTGCACCATTGACATGTTGGGCTAAATAGTTCTTTTTTTTTTTTTTCTTTTTCTTTTAGAGGTTTTTGCCTTAGGGAATGTGTGCTCACCAGAGAGAGAGAGACAGAGATGGTGAGAGAGAAAGTGAGGGATGGCCATGCCACAATCCCTTCTCCTCCATTCTCCTCCTGGAATCTTGGGCACATGTGCACACATGCCTGGCATAAATTTCAAGCCATTGGGTCTGGGATTTGAACCATGGTCAGCCATGTGGGAGAATAGATTTACCATCTGCTGGCCCTGGGCTACATAGTTCTTTGTGGCAAGCAAATTGTGCTGAGCATCATAGAATGTTTAGCAACATTCATTGACATCTTCCCAGTAGATGCCAATAGCACCTACCCCATTTGACAACAAAAATGTCTCCATTGTCAAATACTCCCTCTTCCCTGTTGAGTACCACTGCTCTAAAGTTTTCAACTACACTTTTTCCTCATGCATTTACTTTTATTAATTTCCTCAATATTTTAAATGTATGAGCTCAGGTCTCTTAAATGCTACAAAATAAGATTACTCTGAATCCCCCCCAAAGCATTTTTCCACTGATGTGAGTTTGAAGACATCCATACCCTTCGACACATCTGATTACTCAGCGTGAACTTCCTATCTTGCCATAAAAGTTGCATCTTTCTCCCTCATTATTCTTCTGTACTAAGGGTTGGAATAGCCTTAATAGTTACCCTTTAGGATAAAATTTGAAGATCGGTCCTAGAATTTCATTCACCATTTCTTCCAAGAAGCTAATAGGGTTTTACCCTTAGTACCTTGCTTCTCTGAGTTTCCCGTGTGGGCACACAATTGAGGTCCACTGTGAGTCTTGTGGCACTAGAGGTGCCCTAGGTTTACAGCAGATGTACATTTGGGTGTGGTCACTTTATATTATCACGAAGAACAAGTCTTTCCTAAGTGAACTACACCTATCTTCCTTCCTATTTACACATGCAGCTTTTCTCCTCACCGCCCTCCTTTTCTCTGCTTGATGTCTTCATGGACTTCACCTCAGTTCACAGGCAATGAATGAACTTCTCCATCCCACCGATAGCTGGAGCTGGTGTCTCAGTCCTCTCACCACAGACAAGATGCCAACCTTCCTCATCGTCTCCTGTTTACCTGCTTTGAAGAGCACTGAAACCTATGGTTCTGTATAACATTCATTTTCTCCAAGGTGCAGAGGCTGTTACAAATAGCTTCTATATGTTTGCCTATGAACTTCGTAAGTATGACAAAATGCCACCCACTCTCGAACACCTGTGACACTGGTTCCCCTTGATAGAACGTATGCTATCTCATCAGAAAATGACTCCATGTCCCATGCACCCAGCTCCCATTCCTTCATTTTTTTTAAAAAAAAAGAAGTTTCTGCCTTAGGGCACATGTGCTTACCAGAGAGACCGAGATGGTGAGAGGGAAATTGCAAAATCACCCCCTGGGGAGGATGGACACACTGCATTCCCTCCTCTTCCATTCTCCTCCTGGGATCTTGGGCACACATGCACATGCACCTGGTCAGAGTTTCAAGACACTGGATCCAGGATTTGAACCACAGTCACCCATGTGGGAATCCAGCAACATAACTGCTACACTGCCCCCCCCCCCCGCCCATTCCTTTTGAAGGAACCACATTCTTGTATCAAGAAAGAATGGAACTTACTGTCATCTGGTTGCATATCACATAGTGAATGCCCAGTGTCTGGCACATAACAATACTTCTATAGTTGCTTTTGACAAGAGAGTTTGATAGGTTAAGATTGCTCTCTTTACAAAGTAGACCAGCTCCTTTAATAGTTTATATATATATATATATATATATATATATATGCATATATATATCTTTTTTTTTATTTTGGAGAGTTTTTTTTTTTTTTAACTCTTTCTGGCACGTGCACTTGCCAGAAAGACAGAGAGAGACAGAGAAACAGAAAGTGAGAAATCACCCTCCAGAGGGGATGGCCACGCCACAATCCCTTCTCCTCCATTCTCTTGGGATCTTGGGTATGCACACACATGTGCCTGGTGTGAGCTTAAGACACCGGGTCTGGGACTCAAACCGCAGTTGACTACATGGGAGTCCAGTGACGTAGGCATTACTCCATCTGCTGGTTCCTATAGTTAATATTTTAAAGAGTTGACATCTGAGAAGACAGGAGAGTTTAGTTAATAGGAACCCATCTGAGCAGAAAATTTGGGTGGATTGTTCCATGTCTTTAATGTGTTTTGGAATAATTCTCTTCACCCTGAGCACATCAGCACCACCACATCTCTGAGCTCCTACTTAGTGCTTGGTGTGTGTATTATCTCATTGAAATCTCACAATAGTCCTGATGAGGTTTTACTGGAGATAAATCTTATTACCTTCACTTACCGAGGAAACCGAAATTCAGAGATGTTGTGTGAACTCAACCAAGGGCACATCATTGCTAAGTAACAAACAGGATTCAATCCGTCTCACCAAGGTGAGGTGTTGGGTACCAGCATCCAGTACAGGGGGTTCTGTGAAGCCCTAAAGGGGAGTAAAGAGTTTCTTGTCTAACCCCAACAGCTATCACACTAGAAAAGAAAGCCTAGAAACACACCTCATAGAGTAGTATGAAAAATACAGGATTAGGAATCATAATCCGGATCTTAATTCCTACTTTGCCACTTCGTAGCTGAGTGTTCATGGACAAACATCTGACTATCACTGAGTATCAGTCCTCTCCTCTGAAATGAGGATTACAGGGCTGTTGGAACCTTCGTTTATACTCCACAAAAATGCAGTTTGACCATAGGCATTTCCCAAGAGTCTCATCACTAAATCATGGGAAGAACCTGGCTTCCCTACTCAGGTCAAGTTGGACAGCCATCGCTGAGGCTGTTCAGGGACGAGGCTCTCTTTCCCATAACATCAGCGATGACACAAGGAGAATGAGCATGTCAGGCCATGGGGTCCGCCTTTCTAATAGGCTGACTACGTTTGGAACATAGACAGAGCCTCTTCTGAGCAACCACAAGGAGAGGACGGACACCAGGGCATGCCTCCAAGTGGCTGGCCAGCACCCAGGAGCTTTGGAACACTATAGTTAGCCTCAGACTCTGGCAGAAGGGCAAAGTCCCAGCTCCCAAGTTAGCAGCTTCCACAAAAGTAAACCATAATGACTCATCCGGGAATAGAGAAACCACCAGAGACAGCTCTCCATGTAAGGATCACAATAAAGAATAAAAGCTAGAGATGGGAGAATTTTTAAGAACCTGGGAGGCTAAAGTTTCCATCTTAGTGAGTCAATGTGTGAGACATGTGGCAGGACATGAGCCGTGTGTGCACGCTCGTGCTCGTGTGCATGAAGGAAACCTGGCGTTCTATGACACTTCCTCCTCAGTTAGTTTGCCCTGGGCTACTCGGCCTGGTCCAAGTGCATTGGAAACTTACGAAAGTGACCCTGACTCCTTTCAGTATTACAAAATTACCCTTTAAAAAGTTTGAACCAATTCAATTTTCTTTTTTTTTTTTTCTTTTTTTGGAAAGGTTTTTGCTATAGGGCGCGTGCGCTCGCCGGACAGAGAGAGATAGAGAGACAGAAAACGAGAAATTACCCCCCAGGGGGATGGCCACGCCACAATCCCTTCTCATCCATTCTCCTCTCAGGATCTTGGGCATGCATGCACACGTGCCCGGCATGAGTTTAAGCCACCGGGTCCGGGACTTGAACTGCAGTCGACTACATGGGAGTCCAGCGACATAGCCATTACACTAACTGCTGGTCCCAGAACCAATTCAATTTTCATTCTCGCAAACATAGTATAAGGGGTTCTGTTTTCTTTACTGGTGCCAACACTTGGTAATATTACCATTTCCAGTTATGTTTTAGAAGACTTACCTGCAGCGATGAAAGCTGTATTCAAATGGTACAGAAGACTCTGCAGCATCTCATTTTGCTCCTCTTCATTCTGCTCTACTGCCCAGCAACCAACTTAAACCAATTCAGTTGTCATGAAATACTAAATAATATGCTTACACCTTCATTTTTTTGACTGATTAAATTTTAAATGTATTTTCTGAATCCAGCCATGTAAAGGTTTGTGCTAATTTATCTTCTCGCTATCTCTGTCTCTTCTCACCTTCACAATTTCAGACTACTCCACTGAAATCCTCACTATGTAAATGAGAAACTCCTCCCTCCACTCTTTCTCCCTACTTCCTTACCTCCTAACTTCTGATATCTCTACCATTCCTGTTCATATTTTAGGGGTTTGAAATAGTTATATTCTACTTTTAAATCAAAATGGAGCATTTCATTCTTTGTCTAAAGATTGATTCTAAAAATTGAAAGCCAATAGACAGCTTTTAATAATCGTATAAATAAATACATAAATTTATTTACTGAAGATTTAAGAAAGAGGGACCAGCAGTTAGCGTAATGGCTATGTCGCTGGACGCCCACGTAGTCGACTGCGGTTCGAGTCCCGAACCCGGTGGCTTAATCTCATCCGGGCACATGTGCGTGCGTGCCCAAGATCCCGAGAGGAGAATGGAGGAGAAGGGATTGTGGTGTGGCCATCCCCCCTGTGAGGTAATTTCTCACTTTCTGTCTCTCTGTCTCTGTCTGTCTGGCAAACGCACATGCCCTAAAGCAAAAACCTCTCCAAAAAAAAAAGATTTAAGAAAGAAAGACAATTATCCTGGGCCACTCAAAAGTCAAAATCAAGAGCCATCAGGTAGTGTGGTGCTTAGGGCACAGGACTCCCGCACGATTAACCACAGTGTGTGTCCCGGATCTGGAGGTTTAAAAATCACATTTGGCACATGTGTATGCGTGCCCAAAATCCCAAGAGGAGAACTGAGAAGGGATTGTGGTGTGGCCATCCCCCGGGGATGATTTTCCACTTTCCCTCTCACTGCTTTTCTGGCTCTCTGGCGAGTGTATTCACCCTATAACAACAACAAAAAAAAAAGTCAAAATGAAATAAATTTTTTCTTACCACAACCAGTTCCTTAAAACTGTGCCTTAATTTAGATTGCTCCTTACTTGGATTAGGATTTTACATATGATTTTTGTTTTTCTGTGGTTTCTCCTTTTTGCTTTTTAACTAATGAAAATAGAAACATCCCTTTTCACTGTAACATGAAGATCATCCAGTTTCTTATCATTTTGAAAGTTCTATTTTTGCCATTCATTGTCTTCTATATATGTATTATAGTTGCCACAGTATTTTTAATAACATCTTTAAATTATTTCTTTTTTAAAAAATTATTTATTTAATTTTATTTATCCATTTACTTTTTTTTTTTTTTAATTTGACCAGAGAAACACACAGAGAAAATCAGAGAGAGAGAGAAAGTGAGAAAGCAAGCCACCCGGTCCAGGACTCAAACCGTGGTCAGCCATGTGGAAGTATCCAGGGCCTTAACCACCACACCATCTGCTGGTTCCCTTTAAATTATTTCTCATGTTTCTTGAACTTCCAACTTTGCTCTTTCTTGGATTCCTCTTTCATCTTACTAAATACACACACAGGTAATCTTTTACAATAGGTAGGTAAACATTTGTCTTTGATTTTTCTCTAGATTAATTCTAAAAATCAAATGTTAATAAATTTTTATATTATTATAAATGTATAAATATTATTTATTTAAAAATTGTAGTTCTGAAAAATTCTATTTGCCCTGACGTTTGGTAAACACACTGGTTGGATCAATAATTCTAAAGGGAAAATCGCATTCCCTTGTATGACAAAGTTACTGATTTTTTTAAGAATTATTTTATTTATTATTATTATTAATTATTATTATTTGGCCAAGGAGACAGAGAGAGAGAGAGAGAGAGAGAGAGAGAAAAGTGAGAAAGCAAGCCACCAGGTCCGGACTCAAACCATGGTCAGCCATGTGGAAGTCCAGTGCCCCAACAACCATGCCACCTGCCAGTCCCAGCATTGATAATTCTACTAGGTAGCTCTTCTGGCACCCCAAATTACTGTCAAAAAGGGCAAGTCCAGGAGCCAGTAGGTGCCGTGGTGGTTAAGGCACTGGGTCCCACATGACTGACTGCAATTAGAGTCCTGAACCTGGTGGCTTGAAAATCATACTGGGCATGTGTGTGTGTGCATGCCCAAAATCCAAGAAGAGAATGGAGAAGTAATTGCAGTGTGGCCATCCCCACTGAGGGATGCTATCTCACTTTCCCTCTCTCTGTCTCTATCCAGCGACTGCACATGTCCTATGGGGAGAGAAAAAAGCCAAGTCCAGGATAATTCTTATTATTTTATGGTACCTATCTTTACCCTCTATAAACATTAAAAATCTTCTTTTATATTTCATGTTCTAAATTTTGTAGCAATGTATATAGGTCCATTTTTAATGTACATATGTATGTATGTATGTATTTTGCTAAAGGCTCAATCTGAAAATCCTTCCAATCTGAAAATTCTTGTCTTTTCTTTGATATTTCTTCCCCCTCATCTTCTCTGTTCTTTTGGAATTACTGCTGGATGAATGTAGGATTTCCTGAATTGATAGCACATGCCTTTTAATTTTTTCTTCACAATTTCCATCTTTCCTTTCTGCAGTGCCTTCTGGAATATTTCTTCAATTTTGTCTTCTAGCGCTTCTATTGAAATGTTTAGTTTTCAAGACTTCTGACTGTCCTTGCTATCCGTTCACATGACCATTTTAGGTTGCAAAACATGTGTTGGTTGGTAGAGCACATTGAGGCTTCCTGCTCACTTTAGGTTGTAGCGTTAGAAACTTCTATGTTCTCTCTCAGGCCAAAACAAAGAAAATTTCACTTGGAAGGGCCAATGCTCACTCAAGGATGCTCCTCACAAGTAGATTGTTGAATTCTCTTAAAGAGCCAACTCACCAGGGCTTGCACTTTAGTGCAGTGGTTAAGTGCAGTGCATCAAGAGCTGGATCCCTTATGTGGTTTGAACCCAGCTCCCATGGTTTGAGAACACTGGGTATACATGTGTGCATGCCCAGGATCCTGACAGAATGGAAAAATGGGGCGTGGGGGGAATAGGATTGAAGAATGACCATGCCCCATGGGGGAGGCACTTTCTTTCTCTCTCTGGTGGGTGCATGTGCCCTCTGGCAGTTAAAAAAAATAATAATAAAAAAGAGCAAACTCCTCTCTGAGATAGCCAGTACATGTCCAGTGCTCTGCATCTGTGATAGGGAGGTGGAAGAAGCCAGGGTAGGCAACTGACTCAGCCACTCCACAGACAACCCTTCAAATAGTCATCCTGACTGGACACCCATTCACCATGCCCACTTTCCCTTTCTGTCAAATCAGAGCTTGTCGCCTACACAGTCAAGTTCTCCAGAGGCATAGAACCAATAGTATATAAAGAGATTTATTATAAAGAATTGACTCAAGATATATGGGGGCTGAGAGATCCTGTGATCTGTAGGAACTTTTTCCTAGCTGTAGACTAGGAAATCTGATGGTGTCATTTCAATCCAAGTGTGAAGACCTGAGAACCAGAAAGGCAAAAGGTGTAAATCCTAGACCAAGAGCAGGAGAAGACTGATATCTCAACTTAAGCAAGCAGGTAGGAAGCAAAGGGGGATGGATTTCTTCTTCCTCCACCTTTTGTTCTATTCAGGTTCTCAATGAATTGGGTGAGGCCCACCCACGTTGGAGTGGGCAACCAACTTTACTGAGTCCACTAATTCCATCACTGATTTCACCAGAAACACCCTCACAGACACACCCATAGTGTGTGATCGGGTCACCCATTGGCCCAGCTAAGTTGACACATGAAATTGACCATCACCGTGCTCCCTCAGAGCCTTCAGGAAGATGGCTTTCTCTCCATGAGGCATGCAACCATACCTCAGAGACTGCTTCCCCTTCCGCGGTTTGGCCATTCGATCCTATTTGCTTTCTCTTGTCTGGAAAGTTATCAAAAACTCTGGTGATGTCGGCCCCCGTGGCACCCTGCAGTGCTGTGGGTCCACTCCCTTGTGTACATCTTACCTCCGTTTCAACAGCCCTCTGAGTGGGAGGGAAGAAAATATGTGGGCCCTCTGCATTCTCAGAACTAGTCCAACGTGGTATGCTTAAACAGCTTAAACTTTAGGAGGCAGAAACAAAACAACAACCTTTAATTAGCCTTTCTATCATCCGGGGAGGCTGAGCAGCTCATGTTCTGTTGGCCGTCTACATTTCTCTTTTCATCGATGGCCTGTTTGGATGATGAATGGCTCTAGATGTCGTTCAAGTTCAGCAGCTGTTTGACATCAGTTTCTTGACTGACCATTTTAGGTTGCAAAAACATTCTCCTTGTGAGCTCTTAACCGTTGTGAGTAGTAACTCGTAATTCCTCATACATTATTAATCTGCATAATAAAAACAGACCTGTCAGTCAAAAGAAATTGATTTCTCCTTTCTCCAACTTTTAATCCAGCTCCTCCTTACTTACTTGGCAATTGAGGACAGAGAGGGAAGCATGCTCCACATAACGGTACTCTCCGTAAGTTCAGTTGCTATCTTGCCACCTATGAATTCTTGTTCCCGCACATTCTGAAGCCACCTCCCCTTGCCCATAAAAGTCCTTGGAACATGCCAGGCTGGCACCCCCACCCAGACTCCATTTCCATTTCCAATGGTAGCATTGGATCAGGCTACAAATCACCTCAGAAACAGTGTTTACTAAGGAGAGTTGAAGCCAGGCTTCTCACTAATGAGGTGAGAAGCTACAAATAAGAGGAAGGGCCCCGTGATGTCCCCATTTCCTATGGCTGAAGATGACAGGGACAGAGACAGGCACCAATGGCCGCTCTATTAACAACCCAGAGCTCCCAACCAGGGTTTGAGTAAACTGAGCTCTCCCGCAACCGCTTCTCACGCTGATGGTGACTTCTTTGAACAACTTGAGCCTCTCCTGACTTCCTAGGACATCACAACTCAGTATCTCTCTTGTCTCACTGTGCAGGGAGAATAGCCTGCTTGTTCTGCTCCCCCTAAATATTCCTAACACATTTAAAGTTTGCAAAATATTTTCACATGCTGCCACTTAATCTTCACAAGTACTCTGTGAGGTGGCAGGACTCATTCATTCATTCATTCAACGAGCACTGTCGATTAGGGCTAGTGACTATGCCAGGCACTGGGGAACGGAGGTGACTAAGGAGCTCTGCCCACATTTGTGAATTTCACAGAACACTGAGGGAAGAAGATGGTGTGTAGGCCACGCTGCTCAGAAAGGTGGTTGCCATAGGAGGAGGGAGTTAAGAAAGAATGGAGCCATTTTGGCTCAGGGCAATCAGGGAGTTTTCCTGAGAAATAATATGAATCTTGGTCCTGATAGGAGAGTCAGAGCTAAGCAAGCCAAGAAGGAGACAAGGGAATGCCATGCAAGGCAGCAGGACATTCAAGGAAAGAGAAAGTGTGGCCTGTTTGTGGCACTCACTTGAGTGCAAAGATGGAAGGAAGGTGGGCAGGAGATGAATAAAGAGAGGAACTCAAGGCCGGACCACCGGGGAGAGGAGAGTTCAATTTGGAGCAGTGGCAACGGTGATGGGGAGCAGGGATGGGCTCACCGCGACCTAAGAGAATGGTACAAGACTTGAGACTGCTGGTCCCACAAGTCTCAAATCTTTTTTCCCAGGTGCTGTGAGTGAGTACATTGGTAGCATTGGATCAGGCTACAAATCACCTCAGAAACAGTGTTTACTAAGGAGAGTTGAAGCCAGGCTTCTCACTAATGAGGTGAGAAGCTACAAATAAGAAAAGGTAGGAGGGGGACCGGCAGATGGCATAATGGTTACGTCACTGAACTCCCAAATAGTCAACCACAGTTTGAGTCCTGAACCCATGGCTTAAACCTCACACTGGGCATGTGTGCATACGTGCCCAAAATCGCAAGAGGAGAATGGAGGAGAAGAAATTGCAGTGTGGCCACCCACCCCCAGGGGTTGATTTCTCACTTTCTGTTCCTCTGTCTCTCTCAGTCTCTTTCTGTCTCTATGGCAAGCACATATGCCCTATAGCGAAAATCTCTCTCATGAAGAAAAAAAAAAAAAAAAAAAAAAAAGGATGGATATAGAAAACAACTAACGGGTCTTTTACAGAAGTTCAGACTTGGACTGACTAAGGAACAGTTACGAAACAGCCTGTCCTGCTGCCTGGTTCCAGCCTTGCCAGACTCAAGCCACAGTGATCCCAGGGTCACCAAAAGAAGCAGCTTGCTGAAGCTGGTCTGGGGGAGGAGAAGGGGTGTCCAGCACATGATGCTCAGGACAGCAGTTTGCAGCAAGGGCTTCAGATCTGCAGCAGGCTCCAGGTCACGCTGCCCGCCTGCCTGGGTGGCAGTCCAGCTGCCCGGTCCCTCTGCTGCAACCCTGGGAATGACCGCTGGGCTGCAGGTGGTGGTGAGAGACCAGACAGCCTCCCAGCTACAGACAGGAAATGGCAGAGCACTGGGAACTGAGGGTAATGGAGTTCATGAAATCACATGCTCTCTGGCTAGAATGGAAATGTATGAATGTCCAGTCTCACTCCCACCAGTTGATGTCCAAACTCCCTCAGCAACATTCTTGCCAAGTGGTCACTAAGACAGGGCTTGAATAGCCCCCATGACAGGAAACTCCTGTCCTTCAGGGAAGCCCATGTAGTCTTTGGACAGTTCTGGCTAGAGGAGAGATCTTACTGACACTGTGTCCAAATACCTCCATTACATCAACTCCTTGGTGGCAGATACCATGTATAGTCACATCAAATGTGTTTCTACCTTTTTCTGAGTGGCAAGTGTTTGTCACTTGGGTCTGCCACTATGCATGTGAGACTTGCCTCTTTGTACCTCTGAGCACAAGTGACAGGGTATCTTGAAGGGCATGTCACATAGCAGGGAAGAGTCCAGTGGCAGACACTGGAGATGTTTGGTAAATAGTTCCTAAGAAATGAAAAAGTAAACAAGCCTGAGATTTGGGCTTTTATTCCAGCAGGAAATATATAACAAATGGCATTAATATAGAAACTCCTATTGGGTTTATGAAATTTTAACATGATGTTAACGGACACTCAATACTCCCTTCGACAGAGTCATTCTAACCACACCCTTTACCAGTGCACTCACCTCAAGGGTAGGTATTGAGTCTTGTGCTGTATTTGTGCAATGAGGCTCTTCTAGAAAAGACTTGTACTGCCCAGGGGCAGGGCCCCCAGGTGCAGGGTCCCCAAGTGTGGACTCCCCAGGTGCAGGCTCCCCAGGAACTGACTCCCCAGATATGGGTTCCCCAGGTGCAGGGTCCCCAGGTACAGGGTCCCCAGGAGCAGATTCCTCTGGTGCAAGCTCTTTGGGTCCCTCACTCTCCCCTGAGCCATGCCAAGGCTGGGGACAAGGGAGGCACGCTTGACGGCCATGGGTCACTTACCATTCCTGAAGCCAAGGTGATTTCTCATTTTCTGTCTCCAAAAACAAAAATTCACAATGATGGGACCAACACATGGCATAATGGCTACATCACTGGATTCCCATGTAGTCGACTGTGGTTCGAGTCCCACACCCGGCAGCTTAAAACTCGTGCCGGGCATGTGTGCAAGTGTGCCCAAGATCCTGAGAGGAGAATGGAGAGAAAGGAATTGCAGCATGTCCATCCCCCCTTGGCGGGGGGGTGTGATTTCTCACTTTCCGTCTCTTTCTCTTCAGCGGGCACATGCACCCTATAGCAAAAATCTCTCTTAAAAAAAAAAAAAAAAAAAACAACCCTAAACAACCTTAAAGAAAACTACAGACCAACAATCCTTATAAATATATATGCAAAAATTCTTACTAAAATTTTTGAAAGTCAAAGCAAATAATATATAACATAAACAATCCTCTATGGCCAAGTGGAATTTATCTCATGAATGCAAAATGATTTAATATTTGAATATTAACCAATATAATTCTCTACATTAAGAGACTCCAAAAAAAAAAACCCACCATGTGATCAACTCAATTGATACCTCCCAAAAAAGCCTTTGATAACATTCAATATTACAACATCCATTATTTTTTGAAAGTATATTCATTTATTTCTTCTATGAGTCAGAGGAAGACATAGAATAGCTAAAAAGATCTTGAGAAAGAATAATAAAATGAAAGGCATTATCTCACCCAATAGTAAACCTAATGTAAATCTAAAGTAATCAAGATAGTGTGGCAGAGGAACAAGTACACAGATAAAAGGAACAGAATAGAGATCCAAAATACAGTCTCACATAAATATGTGCAACTATTTTTTTAAGAATTATTTACGAGGCCAGCAGTTGGCGTAATGGCTATGTCACTGGACTCCCATGTAGTCGACCGCGGTTAGAGTGCTGGACCTGGTGGCTTAAACTCACGCCGGGCATGTGTGCATGTGTGCCCAAGATCCCAAGAGGAGAATGGAGAAGGGACTGCAGAGTGGCCATCCCCCCTGGGGGGTGATTTCTCCTTTTCTGTCTCTCTGTCTGTCTCTAACTTTCTGGCGAGCACATGCGCCCTATAGCAAAAACTTCTCAAAACAAAACAAGAATTAGTTAATTTTACTTGTAATTATTATTATTTAAATTTGCTACAGGGCATGTGTGCTCACCAGTGAGAGATGGGGGCAAGGCAAGGGAGTGAGAAAGCAAGCCACCAGGTCTGGGACTCAAGTTGTGGTCGGCCATGTGGGAGTCCAGTGCATTAACCACCATGCCACCTGATGGCCCCCCACAAAGATGCTAAAGAAAAAAAAATGGCCTTTTCAACAAATGGTATTGGAGCAATTGGACATCATAGGCAAAATAAGTATGTAAGTAAACCATGATTTCTACCTCACATTTTACAAAATAAGTAAGTAAATAAACCATGACTTATACCTCATATTTTATATTTTATCCAAATTCAGGATGGATCACATTGAAGTATAAAAGGTAAAAACTATGGATTTTTTTAGGAAAAAAATAGGAGAAAATCTTTGGGGCTTATGGCTACACAAACTTCCTAGACTTGACATCAGAAACCTAGTCTGAAAGGAAAGATTGATAAGTTGGACCTCATCAAAACTAAAAACTTGCTCTGTGGAAGAACCAGTTAAGGAACCAGCAGATGGTGTCATGGTTACATTGCTGGATTCCCAAGTAGTTAACTGTGATATGAGTGGATTCCCACGTAGTTGACCACCGTTGGAGTCCGGGACCCAGCAACTTAACACTCACTTCAGACACATGTGTGTGCATGCCCAAAATCCCGAGAGGAGAATCGAGGAGGAGGAATTGTGGCATGGCCATCCCCATGGTGCAGGGAGTGGGAGGTGATTTCTCCCTTTCTGTCTCTATGTCTCTCTAGTGAGCACATGTATCCTACAGCAAAAATCTCTCTCTCAAAAAAAAAAAAAAAAAAAAAAAAAAAAAAAAAAAAAGAAGCCAGTTAAGAAGATGAGAAGACAAGCTACAGACTGGGAGAAAATATTTGCAACCCACATGTTACAGTTTGACTGTCCCCTTCAAAACTCACATTGAAATTTAATTTGCAATGTAGCAGTGTTGAGGATGGGATCTGTAAGAGGTGAGTGGTGAGGACCCTGCCCTTATGAATGGATGAATGCTGTTATCTCAGGAGTGGATTAGTTAGCAGAGGAGTTCAGTCCCTTTTTCTCTGTCTCATGCACCAGTTTCCACCTTCCCCTTTCTGCCATGGGATGACCCTCATCAGATGCCAGCATCATGCTCTTGGACTTTCAAACCTCCAGATCATGAGCTAACTAAATTTGTTATTTTATAAATGTGTCATTCTGAAAACAGACCAAGGCATCATGGCCCAACAAAGAACTACGACCAGCATCTAGAATACATAAATAACTCTTTTAAAAAAAAAATCCAATTGGTGGGACCAGCAGTTAGCGTAATAGCTATGTCACTGGACTACCATATAGTCGACCATGGTTCAAGTCCCAGACCCGGTGGCTTAAACTCACGCTGGGCGCATGTGCATGCATGCCAAGAGAGGAGAATGAAGGAGAAGGGATTGCGGTATGGCCATCCCCCCTGGGGCTGATTTCTCGCTTTCTGTCTGTCTGTCTCTCTCTGTCTTTCTGGCGAGTGCACACGCCCTATAGCAAAATCCTCTCAAAAAAAAAAAAAATAAAATCCAACTGGAAAATGGGAGAAAAAATGAATGGGCAGTAACTAAAGAGAATACAGTGATGCAAAAAAAAAAAAAAAAAATACAGAAAGTATTAAACACTATTAGTTGTTAGAGAAGTTCGAATTGAAGTGATAATAATGAAATTTCATTGCACATTTATCAGAATGGCTGAAATAAAATATAGTGAAAATGCCAAATACTGGCAAGGATGTGTAGAAGCCACATGATACATTGCCAGTGGACATATAAGATAGGACAGCTATGCTGGGAAACAGTTTGGAAATTTCCTATTAAAGTAAACATGCAACTATCATAGGACCCAGTAATTTGACAACTGGGCATATATACAAAAGAAATAAAACTTATGTTCACATAAAAACCTGTACACAAACATTCATATTAACTTTATTTGCGAATGCAAAGTTAAAAACAATCCCAATGTGTTTAAAAGGCTTAACGACTAAACATGCTATGATATATGATATATCCACACCATACTTAACAATAAAGAGGGATGAACTACTGATACCCTCAACTCAGGAATCTCCAGGGAATTACTGGAGGGGAAAAATAGTCTCAAAAAGTTGCATAATGGATGAATTCGTTTATAAGACATTCTTAAAATTTAAAAAATGATAGAAATGGAGAAAAAATAAGTGGTTGCCAAGAATCAGGTCAGGGTAGTGCCCCTGACTCTCAGCATGAGGAGGTCAGTGAGTGTGGCTGTAAAAGGGCGGCAGATAACATCCTTGTGATAATATAACAGTTCCACATCTTGATCATATTAATGGCAATATCCTGGTTTTGTTATTGTTATAGTTTTGCCAAATGTTACCGTGGGGGAAACCAGATCCCTCTCTATCATTTCTTTCAACTTCATGTGGATCTACAATTTTCTCAAAAGGAAAAGTTTAATTTCAAAAATAAAGACAAAAAATCCATTGCATTTATGCATAATAAGCAAATTGATATTTTAAATTTAAAAAGTGCAGTTTAGAATTGTATCAAAAAATTCAAAACATTTTGAGATGGCTCTCAAAGCTGGGCAATGTTGGTATACTTAAAACTATGAAACATTACTTAGACAAACAATAGGAGACGTAAATAAAGAAATTAATTTTGTTTCAATTTACTAACATAGTAAACTAGATACTGTTAAGACCAGTCTTCCCCAAATTGATCAATACAGTGAATGCAATTCCAATCCAAATTCCATTAGGTACAATTTAAAAATTGACAGACTGGGAGCCAGCAGGTGGCGTGGTGGTTAAGATGGCTGGACTCCCACATGCTTGACCGTGGTTCGAGTTCCGGACCTGGCAGCTTGCTTTCTCTCTCTCTCTCTGTTTCTTTCTGGTCAACTTCAATAAAATAAATAAATAAATAAAAGTATAATTAATTAATTAATTAATTAATTAAAAAAATAATTACAGTGAATAAAATTAAATAAAAAAAGAAAAAAATTGACAGACTGATTATAAAAGACTTGGATAAACTAAAACAAAACTCTACTCTGAAAAAGAAAAACAAAGCTGGAAAATGTATCCTACCTGACTTCGAGTTTTATTAAAATGCCGCAGTACCAAAACAGTGTGGTGTTCATGTAGATTCGGACAAGTGGATGGAATGAGCAGAAAAGAAAGTCCGTGGGCTGGCTTGTAGCCTAGCAGTTAGATGAGCCAGATCTCACAAGGCCCACTGAAGTGCAGATCTAGACTCTGACTCTTGAAAATCATGCTGGGCACATGTATGTGTGTGCTCAAAATTCGGACAGGATGGAGAAATGGAGGGAAGGGATTGTGATGTGATTATGCCCCACTGGGCGATGTTTTCTCTCTTCCACCCTCTCTATCTCCCTCACTCTCTGACAAGCAACTGCACCCTCTAGCAATTATAAAAAAAGAAAAAGAAAAGAAAAGAAAAAAACAAGTCCTCAAACAGACTTACCTATCTGTGGTCAAATGCTTTTCAACAAACGTATTGCAATGAGATAGAGACCTGGAACTCTCACATTCTGCCTGTGGGAATATAAAATAGTACAACTACGTTGGAAAACAATTGGGAAGTTTCTTAAAACGTTAAACATATTCCTATCGTATTCTCCAGCTGTTTCCTTCCTAGGTATTTACCCAAGAAAAATGAAAGCATGTGTCCATAAAGGATTTCTATGCAAAGACAAATGACAACTTTATTGGTAATAGCCCAAATTCAGAAATACTCCAAATGTTCACTAACAGGTGAATGGCAAATGTGATATATCCACACCATGAAATACTGTTTAGCAATGAAAAGGTATAAATTGTTGATATAAGTGACAACACGGGTGAATCTCAAAATCATTATGCTGGGTTTTAACAGCTAGAACAAAAAGAGCTACAATTTGCATAAAATTCTTGGAAATGCAACTAATCCATACTAATGGAAAGCAGACACTGGCTGCCTTAGAACGGAGGGGCAAGGATTGCAGAGTGGAGGAAGGGATTACGATGTGGTGGGAAAAGTTTAAGGGGAGTCGGATACGACCCTTGTTTTGATTTTGGTGATAATTTTAAAGGCATATCCAAGGAGAGTTCAAAAAATTCATGGAAAACTGGAGTTAAAGTACTAGTTTATTTTGGTACAAAAATATTGAAATCTATGTATAGTTACAATTATAATTCAATTGTTTTTTAAATTGCCCAAGGGTGCATACACGTATCAGAGAGAGAAAACACCCACTACAATCCTTTTTTTTCTCCATTTCTGCATGCTGTCAGGATTTGAGGCATGCACACATATACACCTGACATGAGAGGTTTGGGTTTTTTTAAAAGATTTTTGCCATAAGGGTACATGTGCTCACTGGGGAGAAACAGAGAGAGAGAGGGAGAGGGAAAGTGAGAAATTACCCCCCCCCCCCGGGGGGGATGGCCATGCCACAATCCCTTCTCCTCCATTCTCCTCCTGGGATTTTAGGCACACATACACACACACTCCGTGTAATTTTCAAGTTGCTGGGTCCAGGACTCAATCTGGTAGGCCATGAGGGAGTCAGTGCCGTAATCACTACGCCACCTGCTGGCCACAGCATGTGGTTTTTTGCTTTGAGCTGTCGGAGTTGGAGTAAACTATAGTCAGTCATGTGAAATCCAGCTTCTTTGACAGTCGAACTATCAGGCCAGCCCCAATAAAACTTTTTACAACAATATCCATACTCTCAATGTCCAGAACCAGAATATTCAGGGATGAAACCAGAGAATCTAAGATATAACCTGAATTTGAAACTTCTGAGGCTATCAGTAGGAGATGAACGAAAAGAATCGGAAGGAATGGGATGGGGTGGAGTATGGTGAGTGTGATGGTCTGGACCTTGACATTCTCGCTACAAAGTTTTACGACCTACAAGACAAACATATATGCTTTCTGAGAAGGGAAATAACCAAAATAAAGCTGCCACTCTTGATGCCTGAAGTAGCTTCAGAAGAGGCAGTTCCTGTGTATTCACAGAACATGATGACTGCTTCTTCCTGAGTTTCATGAATGCCCAAGGTCGCTCTGTGTTTTCTTTGCCAGCGTCTCAAAAGATAATTCAATTCTGTGACATGATTCTTCAGTTCTGGATAGTGCTTTTCTTTTCTTTTCTTTTTTTTTTTTTTTTTTTTTTTTTTTCCCAGAGAGGTTTATGCTATAGGATCCGTGCACTCGCCAGAAAGTCAGAGAGTCAGAGAGACAGAAAGAGAGAAATCACTCCCCTGGGAGGTGGCCAGCCGCAATCCCTTCTCCTCCATTCTCCTTTCGGGATCTTGGGCATGCATGCACACGTGCCCGGTGCCAGTTTAAGTGACCAGGTCCGGGACTCGAACCGTGGTCGATTACATGGGAGTCCAGCAATATAGCCATAAAGCTAACTGCTGGTCCCTGGATAGTGCTTTTCTAACTGACTTTGTGACAGATTTTTTTTATGTTTATTACTGTATTCCTGGCTTCTACATGTCCCATATCGCACCTCATATTCACTCAGAAAAGGTTAGAGTTTTAGCTTCATGATGTGTGTTTTTTTTTTTTTTAATTTGGTTTTTGTTTTCAGTTTGTTTTTTTGTTCATTTGTTTGTTTTTGCTACAGGGCTCTGTGCACGCACTGGAGAGAGACAGACAGAGGGAAAATGAGAAATCGTCACCAGAGGGATGGCCACACTGCAATCCTCTTCCTCTCTCCCTGGGATTTTGGGCACGCATGCACTTGTGCCCAGCAGGATGTTCTGGGACTTGGACAGCACAGTCAGCCAAGTGGGAGTCCAGCGCCTTAACCACCACGCCAGCCGGTCATGATGTTTAAAGGGACTGTAATAAATGCCTTTAGATGGAGGCTGCTCGCTGTGACTGTCTGCCCTGAGAACGGCCCTGCCTCGTCCACAGCAGTGCCCTGTGCTTGCGCTGTCTGACTTTGTTTGCTGAGCTGGCTACGGTCTTTGCCCAGGACTGTGGAGTCGGATAGAGACACATGAGCTGTGTCCATGGCCCCTTGACCTGCTCACGGGCCACTCAGGGGCTGTCTGGGCAGCTGAAATGGAAATGACCAGCCTGTAGGAGGGGACACAGCAGCAATTCTGGGAGAGGGATATGTAAAGAATGAGGGCCAGCCCTGTAGTGAGTGGCAAGTGTGTGCTTAGAAAGCATATCCCACATGGCAGACTATAGTTCAAATCCCAGCCCGGAGACCTGAAAATCATGCTGGCCATGTGTGCATGCATGTCCCAAATCCTGATGGAATTAAAAAATGGAGGAGAAGGGATTTCAGCATGACGTGCCCTACTGGGGAGCTCTTTCTCCCTCTTTCTTGCTCTCGCTCTCTCACACTCTGGCAAGCAACGAGTGTTCACTGGCAATTTTCTAAAAAGTGGGAAGCAAATAATGATCTCAGGACTCCTGGCAGGTCTCAATCGCTTTCTATCTTGGGTGGCCCAACATACCCCTATAACCTTCTGGTATATTCTTTTGTTCTGCTAATTCTGTTATGAGCCACCTCATAAAGTTTTATTTTAATAGTTATACAACCACAAACTCACTTATACCTGTTATTTTGAGTATGCTTGTTTTAAATTCATAAATAAATTTAGTACAGCCATTTGGATAGTGACTCCAAATTGTGATGTCAATTGATTTTGCTTTTCCTTAAAGTTAAAGAGATACCATCTTTTCTGGTCAAAGAGGGAACCACTGATCAATGAGAGACTGAGCTGGCTTTCCAGTAAGGAGGAGGGAAGACACCTCTTCCCATCTCACGGCAGTAATGCAAGGACTTGGGCATTCCTCATTTGGAAATTCTCCCTATATCTCATCTAATTCTTCTGACTTTAACTCAAGCCTTTTTCTCATACCAGAAAATACTTTTAACTGGTGTCTTTCGTATACACACAAGCTATGGTGCAAGTGCTATTCAACCTCCTCCTCCTCCTCCTCCTCCTCTTCTTCTTCTTCTCTTCCTCCTCCTCTGTCTTCTTTTCCTTCATCTTCACCATGCATCATCTTTTAGCATTACCCAGGCTAAAGCCCATTCACTCTTCCCCTCCCAGCTGATCCCGATCCTGCTCAACTCTCACATTACAGTGACATATAGACAGATCTCTTCCCACCTCTCAGGTGTTTCTTTAGCCTCTTCTCTTCCCTCCTTTCCACTGTCTGACACTCCCAAAGCTCAAGTCCTCATCTGCTCTCCCCCGTATTTTGTAGCTACCATTTCTGCTCTTCTGTCCTCCTGCATCCTGCCCACGACTGCGGACTCCCTGCCTCACCAACTCATCCTTCTAAAACTTAGCCATGATCATACCACTCCCTCGCTTGAAAGCCTCCCTTCGTGTTTATACAACAAAGTCTCAACCGGTGGTCTTGCGTTCATTTCACATCCTATCCGTCTCCCACAATCACCTTTGTGATTCCTATGGCCTAAAGAAGCATGCTGACTGGTAGACTGCACGTGCTACGTGGCTGTCTTCTTCACTAGCCAGCAAACTCTGTGGACAAAACAGGGCCCTACATCTCACAGTAAGCTCCAGGTCCCTAATTTAGGGCAGGGCATGCGTGAACTCTGTGACCAGCAAATACTGGTTGAACTGAGATGGGAAAGAATACATGCCATCTGGTAAGCGGTGGGCGCACACTAGTTTCCTCTGGTCATGTGACTACTCTTTCAGAAGATTCATGAGGTCAAATGATTCAGCAAAAATCTGTAGGCTAAATGACAGGAAATGGGAGCTTCAGAAGCAGACTCCATTAGCACTGATCGAAAACACATGTGCCTGGAGCCCCAGCGCAGAACTGGCGAGATTTTCCGTAGCCTGAAACAGTGCGTCCAGGAGGGGCTGGTGAACCACACAGGCTCCCCTGGAGGGAGGAGCCCCAGCGAGTGTGTCTGCAAGGCCTGCAGAGCCCTGGAGGCCTGCAGACATGTGCCTTCCTTATGATCTATCTGCTGGGATTTTCCTGGTAATCAGAACTTGTCTCTATAAGGACTCGAATTTTTAATACTAAATCTATTTTGACAAAACATTTCCCAAAAGAGAGAAAACAGTTCCACAGCTTCTCATCTTCTTAAACTGTCAAGAATGTTATTGGACTTCTTCTGGATAGATCTAGGCTAATCAGGCATATTAATTGCTTGTTTTTTTTTTTTTCCCCCTGCAAGATTGAATATCACACTCCTACAGAGGTAAGAAGACATCAATAATCACAACCACAATAACAGCTACTTTTCATGAGCATTTTCTATGTGACCAATGTACCGAGAGGCACTCTACATATATTATTTCACTTTTTAAATTATTTTTAAGAATTATTTATTTAATTTTATATATTTTAATTTGACCAGAGAGATACAGAGAGAGAGAGAGAGAGAAAGAGAAGTGAGAAAGCAAGCCACCAGGTCCAGGACTCCGACTGTGGTCGGCCATGTGGAAGTGTCCAGCCCCTTAACCACCACACCACCTGCTGGTCCCCTATTATTTCATTTTTAGTCACAATATCCTCAAGAGGTAGGTGTTATTTTTCTCCATTTCCAGATGAGAACACCTAGGAGCAATGATGTTAAGTAACTTGCCAAAGGCTACATAGCAAGTTAATAACGGAGATAGGCCCTAGCCCAGGCAGTTGGGCTCCAAAGTCCACACCAGTGAACCATGGGTTCTGTTGCCTCCCTAGGTAGGTCAGGGAGATACGATGAGATATGATGACAAACTGGCCCAGAGATTTTCCAGGTGTTAGGTCTATGAAATGCTTCGGTCCTGGGAAAAGTGAAGCAGCTGCTCAATGTAAGTTTAAGAATTAAAAAGCACTCTGGCAGCACCCTTGGCTTTCGTGGGCTCCCTGTTCCTCTCCCAGGAGTCTGTCCCTGACTGTTGAGGTTGGGGAAGGAAACCAGTTAACCAAGCAGGTCATGCTGGTAAGTCCAGGCCTCTTTCTACAGGGCCAAATAGAAACACAGGGGCTTCTTAAGTTCATAATGTAGCTCCTTTTCTTGTTTTCAGAGGTTTTTGCCTTAGGGCATGTGCACTCACTGGAGAGCAAGAGAGACAGAGACACGCTGGAGAGAGAGAGAGACAGAGACAGTGAGAGGGAAAGTGAGAAATCACCCTCTAGTAGGGATGACCACACTGCAATCCTTTCTCCTCCATTCTCCTCCTCGGGCGTGCATGCACATGTGCCCAGTGTGAGTTTCATGCCACTGGGTCCAGGACTCAAGCCATTGTCGACTTAACCACTATGCCATCTGCTGACTCCTGATATGTAGCTCCTTTTTAAGGCATGTTTGTTCAGGATTAGAGGGGGTATGAAAGTTCTGTAAATAAAAATCATGTCCTTCTTTCTTCGTATTCTAGGAGAATGCCTCTATGCACTCACTCTGGGCAATTTTCTAAGTCAGTCTGTTTTTGGGAGGCATGTTAAAGAGAATACCATTTAAGGGGCAGCAGTGACACAAGTGGACCCACATGGAAGGTCCTAGGTCATGGCCTGTGGCTTCTCTCTAAATGCCAGACCTGTGATGCTGGCTGAGGCTGAGGCTAGAGGTGGGTCATGGTATGAGGACCATATTGAGGGGCTCTCTCTCTCTCTCTCTCTCTTCCTCTCTCTCTCAGAATAGAGGGCTCATCATTTAGATCATGAGAGATAAAAGGATGATACCGTTATAGTTTGGATAATGGTTTGTCCCCTAGAGGTTCATGTTTTGGAATTTGGTCTTAGTGGTGGTGATAGCATGTTCCCAAAGGGCCACATGTTGAGATTTCATTGTATTGTAAAGGTATTAGATGAAAATTTAATCCCTCCATGGTGTCCCTGGGTAGGGCCTTTGGTTGGGATAAAGTCGTTAGAGCACCCTCCAACAACCCGTGAACGAGTTCTGGGGTCTGTATACAGGAGAAAGAATGAGGCAAGCAGAGGCCACACGGATACAGACCAGAACAAGGAGAACATTATGGAAAGGCGCTCTGCTCAAGGTCCTGCCCTCCGCCATGCTGCAGCTTCGCCAAAAATTGAACCTAACCTTGGACCTACAAACTGTGAGCTGAATACACTTCTATTTCTTATGCATCACCCAGTCTCAGGTGTTTCCTTTAGCGACACAATAGCCGACTAAGATAGGTCCCAGCGATGTTCAGTTTCACATGTCAGCTGACCAAAATGGGACTCTAGTCTCAGGGTGTGGATGCAGGTCCTGGGGACTGAGCTCTGCCTGCAGCGTGCCCAACTGCCTGCACTGAGGTGTCCCAGAGGAATGCGTGAATGAGACTGACACAAGACGTTTGCAGCAAGTAACTGTGTACTTCACAGGAACAGTTGTAGCAGAACCTCAGTTAACACCGCATTTCTAGCTTATCCCAGTACGATTTTAGTGCACCTTCAAAACTAGCATCCTAGTCAATGTCCCCACTGTCCCTGGACTCCCTCCTTAGTTTGCCTAGGACTTCTGGGCCAAGGAAAGTGGGTGGCCTTTGCCACCAGCCTCTTCCTCAAAGACGTTCTGAAATCTTGTACAGCTCGGAGGTAAGCTTCATTGCAGTCTGGCCCCAGAATGATAAGGCTGCCATATTTGGAGAGGATTGTTTCCACATGACCTTAAGCGGTCCTTTGAGAGCTCAAGGTTAACGTCCAAGCAAAACAAACTGAGTGGCTTTCTGCCTTGCTTCTTGCATCTCCACAAGACGGGACGTTGTTTTGGCAGAAAAAGTAGACATTTAAAGAAAGAGTAGAGGCAAGGAATGTTGATCGGCCTCCTGACAGGATGGGCATTGCTCACCATCCTGGAGGCCCTGGGTTTATCTGGGACTTGCTGCGCAGAAGCCTCCAGCGCTCGCCGGAGCAGTGCCATTCGCCCAGGGTGCCCTTGAGTCTATACATCTCACCAGGCTTCCCCAGAGGGATTCCCCAGTTCCAAGTGGGGCAATGGATGTTTGATGAGGCAGCCGATTACTCTTCAATGAGCTGAAATGATTCCTTGAAAAGCTACAAACAGTTTGACGCTGCCAGAAAAGATGACTCATTTACTTTTCCTTAACTAAACAAACAAACAAACAAATAAGAATAAAAAAGTTCTAGGGAAAAATCATAGAGGCATTTTATAAAAAACATTGGGATTCACATTTCTTTCCATTTTTTTTTAATTTCCCCCTTAAATTTAAATTTAATTTAACCGCTTAGGAAATCGCTTATTAAAACCAAAAGGTCAAGATATTTTTCTCCCTCAAAGCAAGAACCAAATCTCATTTGTTTCTTTTACAAGAAGTTCACAGGATCTTCACGGCTGGAAGCAGTCATTATGCTTGGGTGTCTGTATGCTCTTTTAGCTCAATCTCCAAAAACAAAGCACTACTATTTAGTTTGTGATTTCCTCCCATGTTTATTACCTAAACTTTTCATGGGCTTTTGAATCTCCCAGGAAATTTCCACAGATTACCACTGACACGGTACCAAGAGGGTGTACAAATGCTATGATAGAAGGAGTCTTCAAAAAGTGCATGAAAAATGCATAATATGAAAAAATTATGCATGGATTTCAAAATTCTTTGCACCAAAGTAAACACATGTACTTTAATAACTTTTTTATTATTATTCAGAGAGAGATGTACTGTCAACAGGTTCTCATCATGCCGTAATCTCCTCCCTCCAGCCCGTCAGAGTCTTGGACACACAGGCACATGCCTGGCATGTTTCAGCATGACCCGCTGGGGATCCAAACCTGTGGGTGGCCATGTGACTCTTAACACTGCAATCCAGACACTACTGGAAGGCCCAAAGACTGGGCCTTTTTTCTTTTTTTTGAAAGGTTTTTGCTATAGGGCACGTGCACTCACCAGAAAGACAGAGAGACAGAGAGACAGAAAGCGAGAAATCACCCCCCAGGAGGGATGGCCACGCCGCAATCCCTTCTCCTCCATTCTCCTCTCAGGATCTTGGGCACGCACGCACACGCTCCCAGCGTGAGTTTAAGCCACCGGATCCAGGACCAAAACCATGGTCAACTACGTGGGAGTCCAGCGACAGCCATTACACCAACTGCTGGTCCTGAGACTGGGCCTTTTGATAACATTTTTCCACAAACTTTTCAAAATACTCTCATACTCTGGTGGGATTCCAGATGAACTTGGCTATAAACCAGAGCAAAACTATACCCTGAAACAATCCTTCACTGAAGGAACTTGATAAAATATGCAACTCCTATCTTTCCTAGGAGCATTAAATTGATACCCCAACCTTTTTTTTTTTTTTTTTTGGAGAGGTTTTTTTTTTTTTTGCTATAGGGCATGTGTGCTCGCCAGAAAGACAGAGAGAGACAGAGAGATAGAAAGCAAGAAATCAGCCCCCAGGGGAGATGGCCACGCCACAATCCCTTCTCCTCCTTTCTCCTCTCGGGATTTTGGGCACGCACTCACATGCACCAAGAATGAATTTAAGCCACCGGATCTGGGACTCGAACCACGGTCAGTTACATGGGAGTTCAGTGACATAGCCATTATGCTAACTGCTGGTCCCTAGATACTCCAACTTCTATTCAATGACCTAAATGCCTGAATAGAAAAATCTGCTCAAGCATTCCAATTTGTGAGAATATAGGAAGAGAATGCTGACCAAAGAGAATAGATCCAGAAAGAGTAAACTGTTTTCAAATAAATAAAATCTCATTTCAAACTAATGCGATCAAAACCAACCACAATTTTAGAGTTCACCTGTGTAAAGTGTTAGGCTTCAAAGCATTGATGACATCTGAAAAGTTAAAATAAACTAAACTTATGGCCACTTGCAAAAAATACAGAAAAAAAATTAATGAGACACTTGTTTAGTCTTTTGCACCCAATTTAAGGCAAGCTAGATATAGTCGATCCTCGTTGTTCATAGAATACATGTTTCCTAACTTGGCTCTTTCCCAAATTTACTTGCAAAATCAATACTTGGGCCCTTGCAAGATCATTAGCAAACATTTACAGAACAGCACAAAAAAATTTTTTTTTTTTTTGGAGAGGTTTTCGCTATAGAGCGCGTGCGCTCACCAGACAGAGAGAGACAGAGAGACAGAAAGTCAGAAATCACCCCCCAGGGGGGATGGCCATGCCGCAATCCCTTCTCCTCCATTCTCCTCTCGGGATCTTGGGCAAGCACGCACACGCGCCCGGCGTGAGTTTTAAGCCACCGGGTCCGGGACGCAAACCGCGGTCGACTACGTGGGATTCCAGCGACATAGCCATTACACTAACTGCTGGTCCCCCAGCAGCAAAAATTTTGAGTTGCCAGTGCATTTCTTATGATGATCTGCTTTTTGTTTTAGCACCTACTCCTACTGTAAACATCTTTTCATGGTCTACTTAGTGCCACATTTTTAATATTTTTGTGCTTTTTATTACTGATGTTGCTGTTCAAAATGTTCCCAAGATATAAAAGAGTAAAATTCTTAGAAACAGAAGGTAGAGGTTTTAGCAGATGGCAAAATGGTTACATCGCTGGACTTCCACGTAATTAACCATGGTTTGAGTCCCAGACCCAGCAGTTTAAAACTCTCACTGGGCTCGTGAGTGTGCGTGCGTGCCCAAGATCCCGAGAGGAAAATGGAGGAGCAGAGATTATGGCATGTCCATCCCCCCAGCAGGGAGGCATGTGATTTCTTGCTTTCTGTCTCTCTGTCTCCCCAGCGAGTACACGTGCCCTATAGCAAAAATCTCTCTCTAAAAAAAAAAGAATGAAAGAAAGAAAGTAAAACGGTAGTTACCAGGGACTGAGGGATGAGTGGAAAAGAGAGCTGTCTGTCAAAGAGTGCGCATGTTCAGTTGTAAGATGGACAAGTTCTGGGGTACTACTGTCCAGCAGGGGTAGTGATGGATGTGTTCATCAGGTTGATTGTGGTAACCATCACCAAATATATGTATGTCATAATTGATCTTTGTCAATTAACTATTTGTACCTAAAAAAATAAAATAAAATGGTTCCCAAGCATGGTGCAAAAGTGCTATGTGTTCCTAAGCACAAGAAGGATGAGATGTGCCTTATAGAGAAAGCGCACATTACATAAGCTTCCTTCAGCCGTGAATCAGTGCTGTCGGCCGTTAGTTCAATGTCAATAAATCAACTACATAATAAATAAAGTGTCTTTTTAAAGCTTAGCTATTTATTTTTCCCATATGGGAGACAGAGTAAAGGGAAGAGATGCAGGTACCCCTCAACAGCCCCTTCCCCCACAGCCATCCACCCCTAACCTCAGCCAGCCCAGACTATAGGCACCCACACATGCCTGGTGTATTCAGGGAGGCCCTAGGACATGAATCTGGGACCTTCTCATACGGGTCCAGCTGTGGTACTGCTGCACCACTGTCTGGCCCAAGTAAGGTGCCTTTACACAGAAACACAAATAAACAAGGTTATGTGTCAGACTGATGAAAATGTGATCAGAAGCTCACAGCTCAGTGTTTACTAATTCAATTCCACAACAACTGTGTAGAACATAAGTACCAGGAATAACTATTTCCTCAAGCCTATTACCGCCTTTTAAGGAATTTAATTTATACGATGTCTCTTGGTTGTTAGTTCTATTTGTCTTTGCTGTTGTGTGAGGAGTATCACGATAGCTGTGTAGAGGGCCCAGGGATGATGAAACTAACCCTCTTGCCTTCTTCCATCAATAGGCAAAATCCATTTCCCTTCTTGACTGTAGCAGAACTTTATAACTTCTCTGACGAATAGACTATGGCAGAAGTGACAAACACTTCTAAGGCTAAGTCACAAAAGTTGATGCAGCTTCTCCCTGGTGCTCTCTCCTTCTGGGGTTACTAACCATTGGGATCTTGAACCCAGACACCAGACATCACGTTGTGAGGAAGCCAAGCAGTCATGGCAAGACCACATACTGGTGTTCCCACCTCAGCCAGCAGTCGGCATCCATCTTCCGTGTAAACAGCAAGCACTCAGATCATCCCAGCCACCAGCTCTGGCACAGCCTCAGAGTCCTGCCCAGAGTTCACATCTCTAAGTGAAATCTGTGTTGCTATTCTTTATGCTGCTAAATTAAGGAGTGGTTTGATGCAGTGATAGAAATCGGAAACACTGTTCTTACGGTTGCTCATGCCCCAAACCTTATAGTCATCATTTCTACCTCTCTTTCTCTCATACTCCGCTTCAGCTCTGTCAGCAAATTTTAACAAACCATTCAAAATCTTTTTTTTTTTTTTGAGAGGTTTTTGCTATAGGGAGCGTGTGCTCTCCAGACAGACAGAGACAGAGAGACAGAAAGCGAGAAATCACCCCCCAGGGGGGATGGCCATGCCACAATCTCTTCTCCATTCTCCTCTCAGGATCTTGGGCACACATGTACATGCACCCGGTGTGAGTTTAAGCCACCTGGTCCAAGACTTGAACAGCGGTCGACTACATGGGAGTCCAGTGACATAGCCATTACACTAACTGCTGGTCCAAAAACATTCAAAATCTGACCTCTTCTTACTACCTCCATTGTTACTTCCTAGCCCAATCTCACCACCCTTCCCCATTTGCGTTATTGAAATAGCTATCTGGCTCCCTGCTCCCACCATTGTCCCTCTTCAGGCTCATTCTCAACACAGCGCCAACGTGATCTTATTAAATGTAAGTCAGGCTTTACTCATCTGAATTGAAAGCACAATGTCTTCCCATATCAGTATACCATCTGCTCCCACCTCACCCCTACCTTTCCATTCTCATTTCCCACTATTCGCCCCCACTCAGTCCTCTACAGCTCATTGGCCTTTCGAATGTTCCTTTTTTTGTTTGTTTGTTTGGAGAGGTTTTTGCTATAGGGCGTGTGTGCTTGCCAGAAAGACAGAGAGAAACAGAAAGCGAGAAATCACCCCCCGGGGGGGGGGGGGGGATGGCCACGCTGCAATCCCTTCTCCTCCATTCTCTCGGGATCCTGGGCATGCACGCACACGTGCCCAGCATGAGTTTAAGCCACCGGGTCCGGACTCGAACTGCGATGGACTACATGGGAGTCCAGCGACATAGCCATCATGCTAACTGCTGGCCCCAGACTTTCAAATGTTTCTAATGCACATACATCTGCTTCCACCTCAGGGACTTTGCACATGGTTCACTCCTTCACATCTTCATTCAAATGTCACCCTTTGCCTGAGGATGTCCCCAGCCACGCTATCACCCTTCCCTCTTTATTTTTTTCTCCATAGCACTCTTCAGCACTAAAATCATCTTAATTATTTATCTGGTTTATTGGTTGCCACCCCGTCCCACCACTCCATACACACACACACACACACACACACACACGCACACACCTGCAGAACACATAGCGTGAGTGAGCATGAACAGAAGAGAATACAGTGTTAGCCCCATGAGGTCAGGGGTTTCTCTCCCTTTTCTTCACTGTTACATCCCTAGTGCCTTAAACAGTACCTAGTTGGTCCATAGAAGGTGCATTCAGAAACATCTGTTGAAGAAATAAATGTGATTAAATGCCTTATTGCAGTCACATCATCTAGGTAGTCCTGGGAAAATTTGCCATAGGGCGGGCGCCACCACGCCCCAGTCCTGGGAAAATCTGAACCCAGTTCTTTTGCTCTAGTTTTATACCATGCAAGATCCACTAAGATATTTTCATCCCTAATAATAGAATATCCAAATAAACAGTGAAAAAATGTACTATCTTACAAAAGAAGAAGATATCCTGAGATAAGCAGTTCCAAGGTTGATTATTTCAAGGGCCTAGAGTTTTCGCTCTTTTCTCATGGTCACCCTTACTTAGTGTAGTTCGTGTATTTCTCAAAGATGACCACGCCTGCATCCTTATCCCCACAGCACGTGCTCCTCATTCTACATGACTAATTACTGATATTCCTCCCACTTAGAAAAGGATCTGAGTTCTCTCAAAGCTAGGCATAAAACTGACTGTCCCAGCCCATAGAGTGAGGCAAAAGTGATGCTAACACAGCTTCTGAGGTGAGGGCGCCGAAGGATACGGCTCCCACCTGGCGTGCTCTCTCTTTCAGGATACTTGCCCTTGGAGCCCCGCCACTATGTTGGGAGGAAGCCTAGCGCACATGGAGAAGCCAACATGGAGAGAAACTAAGGCCTTCCTCAGAAGGCAGCCCCAATATGCCAGCCACGCGAGGGAACTATCTTAGGAGTAGGTCTTTCAGCCCCTGGCAAGCCTTCAGAGAATAACAGCTCCGGCCAACATGTGATTGCAACATCATGAGAAATTGCCAAGCCAGAACTGCTCTCAAATTCTTGACTCATAGAAATGGGAGATAATGATTATTGTTGTTTTATGCCACTAAGTTTTGGAGTAAGTTCTTAAAGAGTACTAGATTTAAAAAATCTACTTAGCATGTGGTCCTTGGGCCTGTCTCTTAGTAATGAAATCCTGGATGTTATAGCTCTTGGAGTCACATGATCACTTCAGGTAAATATGCCAATATTTTTTAGCAGAATTCAATTATTTTTATAATAGGCATCCGTCAACTGGAATATTCTGAATCCAAATCTGGATACAGGATTTTATCATTCATAGGTACAGGACTGGCTATAATTTTGTAGTCTTCAAGCAAGAGCAGAGAGCTATTCTAAAATATTTTAGACAATCTACATACCTTTTTTTTTTTTTTTTTTTTTTTTTTTTTTTTTTTTTTTTTTTTGCTATAAGGTGTGTGTGCTTACTAGAGAGAGATAGTGAGAGGGAAAAATGAGAAATCACCCCCCAGGAAGAATAACCATACTGCAATCCCTTCTCTTCCATTCTCCTCCTGGGATTTTGGGCACGCATGCATGCACCCAGTGTGATTTTCCAGGCACCAGGTCTGGGACTCTAACCACAGTCAGCCATGTGAGATCCAGCGTCAGAACCACCCACCACCTGCTGGCCCCCTGCATACCTTTCTTCACACTAGTAAGCTCACTAAGGGAACCTGATTTGTAACATCCATAATGCTAATGGAAAAGCCACTGACTTAATCAATGGAAACATATAATGCCAACTAACGAAGCCCCTGCTGTTGATCATAGATAAAGATCAAAAAAGCTCTTGTAGTAGCTAGTATTGGAGTACAGCCTTCCTAAATAGCACGCTGGCTCTCCAACCTATGGGGTAAATTCCCAAGCAGGGCAACTGTACCTAGAATATAACATAAACTGGAATATATTTATGAGATCGCATTGCTCATGAGAAAGTATTTTAAAGTAAATTATAGACATTTAATGGCTCTTTGTATCTCTGACCTCAAGCTCATTCCCATCTCGTTTTCCTAGCACCCCATTAAGTTTCACTACTAATTTTCACTCGCTTCTGAGGAATCCTACCCACTCAAACACGTGAATGGATTTCCTTTCTGATACCTCCATTATAAGCTTTGGATACTTTGAGCTCTTAGACTAGCCAAATACATACCTATTTCCCAAGAAAGGCAGCAATCCTTGCAGGAAAGTCAGTCCAAAGCTAAATTCAAGAACAGACATAGGCTGTATGCTTTAACTGCCTCCTAACTTACGATGAGTGGAGTAATCCTCATTATCGTTGAATTAGAATGAGGTCTCTTGAGGACCAGCAGATTAAGACCACGATCATGTTGCTCCTTAACAGCTGCTCTCTGGTTTTCACAAGAAAGACACTGAAAGGATACAAATGCATTAAATTCTGTCCAAGCACATCTCCATCTGGGGTGGGTAGGAAAGGCCTTGCTCTCCCAGTAACAGGCATCAGCAGAGGTTTATCAAGCCATGTGGACATGGGAGCATTTGCGAAGGCTAACGGAGAGGCTGACCATGGCGACAGCAGTGGCTGCGCAGAGTAACCCCAGAGAGAGCCCTGGTCCAGCCCTCTGCTACCAGCACAGCGAGCATATACCTGCTCCCTAACCTTCCACAGACACTGCATTTCCCACCTGAAAAAACACGGGTCCCAAGAGCCCTCTTGGGCAGATACTTCTGACTGCTTGGAGCTGTTCCTCCTGGATGAAGTTGGCATGACTGTCTTTGTTGCTCACAGTCCCTTCCTCCCTCCTTTCCCTCGTCTTGTTCCTCTCTTCCCTCGTTCTCCCCTCCTTTCCTTTTAGCTCTTTCTGTCCACTGAGAGTACCTACAAGGACCTCAGAAAGTCCTTGCCTTCAAGGACTTCACAATCTAGTAGAGCACATATCAATAATAATAATTATAATTACTGTTACTTTAACAAGAATGAACACTAAAATGCTCACTGCTGATATTTACTGAGTTCTTATTGTATACCAGGTATACCAAGTGCTTTTCATGCATTGGCTCCTTTAATTTAACTCTTGCGATGCCACCTGGTGGGGAAGATTGTTATCTTCATGTGACTTTCAGAGTGGTCAAGTACGGTCTCAAATCCCAGAACTCTTACTGAAGAATGAGAGAGATATTACCTAATGGAGAAGAACTTGATTGCAAGACCAGCTTAATTTATAGCTTAGGAAGAAGAAATTGAAATGCCTGTGTTACCTAATATCACAATAGAGGAAATGACTTGGGTTTCCACTAGGCTATATGTTAACGCAGATGATACATCATTTTTTTCCCCACATACAACAGCACTTCATGGTTTCAGTTCTTGCATCATTTCCTCCTTCATGCTGAGTGATGCTCCCTATATTTGCAGAAGTACAGGAATTCTCTCGTAGCTTCCTGCCTGCCCTGTCTCAATTTCCTGGTCTATATGTTCGTTAATCACGTGGTTATTTTCTAGGCCGAGCGCTTGTGCATACTTTACTTAAGAAATGTTCTAGAACAGATCAGGGGAAAACCCTTCACTTTCTAGGAACTTTAGCAGTCGCATGAAGGCCTCAGGTAACTCCTGCTCTGAGTCCCGGCTCAGACTTACACCCAGTCACGTATTTCAGAGTTAGAAGGTGGAAAAGTGGTGTCTGGCTGCTCAGCACACAGACTCTCTCCTTTAGATAATAGGAACTCTGTTTTCCTCGGGGAACCACTTCTCCTCCAATCTCAGCCCAAGGCCTCAAAAGTGGTAACTTGTCCTAGGCTTGGCCTACCAAGATCACGGTCATGATCCTTGATGGGCCTCTGAGCATCAGCCTTGAAGCTTTCTCTGATCTTCTTGGGAAAGAGGCAAACTTTTTCCTTTTTTGGTTAAAAGCAAAAAAAAAAAAAAAAAAAAGCTGGTGGGTTATGAGCTTGGTGCTATGGGTGCCCATCTTTGCAGTCACTATGTAGAGCCTACCCAGAAATGAAGCAAACGCAATGTCAGTGTTTGCTCAGCCTGGTTAACACCCTTCATAGCTCCCTCCCTGTTCACACATGAAGCTACCAGTGTCACCACAAGTAGACACTGCCAAAGGAGTCCCTGATGATGGGCACAGTGACTATTGATACTGCCTTCGTGTCTACAGCGATTCCTCACATCCTGGCTGGGATCCCATGACGCCTCCGACTGCTTCAACATCGCTCTCTCGCTTTAGCTGTAGATTTTTGCTTCCAGCCTTGCTCTTGTCTCCTGCCAAGAGATGTCAGCCTTGTGATGAGGCGCTTCTGTATGTTCCAGTAAGCACATCTGTGCAGTCAGTCTGACGCCCTCAGAACCTCTAGCAGTCCCTCCTTCACCAGCGTGACATCTAATGACGGGAGACCCGAGACTTTCCACCCACCCTGAGGCCCAGTCTTCTGCCTGGACACCTGTGACACTGGTGCTTGTTGAGACTGCTTGCTGCTTGCTCCCATCCCAGTTTCTGGGAGAGCTGTGGGGATGCCTCAGTGAGTCCACACAGAGAACATTCCTGCAAACCTGCATCAGCAGGCAGCAATGCTGTTCATCGTGGGCAATGGCCTCACCCCCTCCCAGAGCTGCTAGACTGCATCGTACCCAACATCATTGTTTTCTGATGTGCCCTGGCTCATTTGCAGCTCACTGAGAATCATGATTGCTGGTAGAATTCCCTACCCTAGCTCCTGCCAGTCCATTTAGATCTTCTAGTCTTCCAGGGTCACTTAAGGAAATAGCGTAACTATGTGGCCTATAGACTCCAAGTCTACATTCCTGATACTACAACACCCTTCCTGCTAGGAGCCAGCCATGAGAACAAAAGTCATTAAGGTTTCCTAGCAATACCATATTTGTGGACACATTGCAAAATAACCACAGTTGAAGCAGAGTTTCAAGCAGGTCTCAACTAAGATTGGTATTTATTTCCCAAGGTCACTCATAAGCTGATTCTTGGGACAAAGAATGTATTTTCCCATAAAAACAGAGCCATAGACTGCAATAGGACCTGCAGGCCAAGCCTCAAGTACCTACAGTAACCACAGTGCCAAGAACACCATTTCAGTTACTCCTAATCAATAAATATAATAGTGTTTCTATAGAAAAGCTCTAGTTTCAAATCAAGCTCTAATGCAGGGTTCTAGGAACACATTTCTAAGTCCCACATTCATTCTGGAAGCATGAAAAAATTACCTTTTTTGATCAAGCAGTCGTTCGTTCCCACAAATATTTATTCCATATCTCTTTTACACCAGTCACTGCTCTATGCACTGGGGACAAGGCAGTCAACCAAAGTCACTCTCTAGATGGTCTGAAGTAGAGACACAAAATAAAATGCTATCATATTGGCCAGCATCATGGCGGAAGAGTCATTCTACCATTTCTTCCAAAATAGCTAGTCGGCTTCTAAAATAAATATTCTCTTCTACCCTAGAGCACAGAAATGCAGACACCCAAAATGTCAGTTTTCTAGCTTAACAATATTTAGAGCTAGTCTTCACTTGGCATTCCATTTTCCACACTTAGTTATTGACCTTTCATTGACTAGAAGCAAATCATCAAGATAAGACAGGTTCCCTCTTTTTTCTATTAGGTAAAATATCCTGAGAAATACGCTGAGTCTTAATTGAGTCTCGAGGACTTCATATGCCTTCGCAGGGTTGGGAACGAGGGTGGAGTTGGGGGAAAGTGACGAGGCCCTTCATGCCATGGAAGCAGCAGCCCAGTGGATTTTCTGTCAGTCCAGATGGTAGGTGAGAAGCTACAGTCCTCTGCTTTCCAACTGCGGTGGGAGAACCATCTGCGAAGTTCACCTGCACTCTGTTTACCCCCCTACCACGTGCTTACTTCCTCAACTGAGCGTCCTGTTGCAAGGCTAACTGTGCACTGGGGTGTCCGTGTTTACCCAGCTCTTCACCACCCTCACTTACCCAGGACACTCAAAGTGTTCCTAAATGTAAGGAATACTCACTAATCTTCGAGTAATAACTGTTCCTTATAAAGCAGTCTCGTAGGTATTTTCCTCCTCTTGAACAATGTTTAATGGCATTTTATGGTTGGGGGGGGGGCGGTGTTGCGAAACAACTTGCCCTTCCAGAGAGAAAAACAATAAACTCCAGAGTAGTAAATTTCCATGATGGGTTATACCTCCTCCCTTCCTTCTTAGTAGGTTTATTTATCTGAATTAAAACTTAGAATTTTTTTTTTTCCTTTTGGATTTGCAAAGGTCCACAATGAAAACCAGTAACTTGCCAATGATATCATTAGATTATGAGCTACCTTAGAATAGAGAGTGTTATTAATTCTGCTGAAGAATATATGCTAAATGTTAGACTAAAAAACATGATAATAAAATAAAATCTAATGATTATGCAAATAATATTCAAAAACTGGCTTTCACTGCCACGTTGGCACATTGTTCTATTGAACTGATACCAGAAAATGTAAAGCAATCTTTTAAAAAATACAGACAAAATGTTTCTGGAAGATGTCTGTTCAAGATCAAGGGCGGGGAAAATTATACTTGTCTTTGTCAATAATAAATTTGAACTAGACATGTGCAGAAGATAAGAAAATTCCTTCTCCATAACTTTTATCCCCATGGAGACTGTCTTCCAAAAGGCCACTAAAATGAGCTCAGATACTTGAGATTTGTAAACAGCATCCCCTCCCTCCTCCCGGGAGCAAGGGTAACTGTGTTCCAAACCCCAGTGCCGGAAACTTGAGACCAGACACCAGCCATGGCACCAGATGTCAGTTCTTCCTCATCACTGTGGGCCTTGAGCCAAACACTGAGAGGGGAGATGGGAGTGGTGGGGCCTCCTCATCTTTTTCAACCTCCATGGGATAGGATGCAGAAGTTGGGCTAGAGAGAGGAGAAATGAACAAGTTCTCTGCTGTCCTTGTTGGGAGTCTGAACATGGAGAACAGAAGGCCTCCATCTGCAGGAGATAGCAGCTCAACTTCAAGTGGCCTTCATCCCAGAGTACCCTCGCGTCCTGTCTTCAGAGGCAAGGTGTCACCTTTTCTGGACTGGAAGGCTTAGAACTAGCCACTTTTCCTCAAGGCTGCCACTTTCTTCCTTTTCTCTTTTTCCTTTTTCTAATTGTCATAGAGTGGGAGTGCTCACCAGAGAGAAACAGAGAGAGAGGGGGAGAAAAAGCATCTCCCAATGAGGCAGAGTCGTACCACAAGCCCTTCTCCATTTGTCCATCCCATCAGGATTTGGGGCATGCATGTACATATGCCCAGAGTGGTTTTCAAGATACCGGCCTGGGATTCCAACCCTGGTCATACATGTGGGACCCCACTCCCTTCACCAGTAGACTATGGGGCGGCCCCTGCTGCTACTTTCTACATGTATGAAAATTGAACCACCAAGAAAGACTCATTCTTCTCATTCATAACATTAGAAATAATGTTAATTCTACCACTCCAGGCTGAGAATGAAATGAATTAGCATTTGTACGGCATAATAGAGTCACCATGTCTAGTACATAGTAAGCATACTACACATGGTGGTTAGGAAACTAAAGAAAACGTGCATTGTAATTATATGACATTTAAAAGCCTGTCATTTCTTCCCTGGGCTGAAGATGTTTTTCCATTTAAGCCCAAGAGATCCTGAAGTGTGGCAGTTTCCGGCTGATGCACGGTGGTCTCTAGGAGAATTCTAGCCTCTATGTGACATGTTGTGCTACGTCCTGAAAACAAACTTGCCTTGTTTTTTTCTGCGCAAGGATGGATGACAGACCAGCTGGTGGTATGCTGGTTAAGGCAGTTGGATCCCACATGGCTGACTGTGCAGTTCAAGTCCCAGACCCAGTGGCTTGAAAAACACACCAGCTGTGTGTGCACGCATGCCCAAAGTCCCAAAAGGAGAAATGGAGGAGAAGGGATTACGGCATGACCATCCTCCATGGAAATGCTTTCTCATTTTCCTGCTCTCTTTCTCTTTCTGTCTCTCTCCAGTGAGTGCCCATGCCCACTGGCAAATTTAAATAAAATTTTTTTAAGAATCAGTAGTGACATCACTTTTCCAGTTCTAGTAAACCAAATAAGAGAATCTTGGAGGGTGCCTCACAGTTTCCCCACATTTTTCTAGTGCACTTTCTGTCAGCAGACATTGCAACCCCAAGGAAGTAAAGTTAGGCAACACTTTTCCCAAGCTCTATTTACGTAAAGAACACTGTGGTCTGGTTACGGAGCCATGCAGGGTTGGGGGGCAGGCAGTAAAATTCCTGGGCTCAAGGATGGAGGGGGTATGGAGTGATGGACTGAGCACCACGCTGAGTGTCTGCCCGTCCCCTCCAATTAGCTGTGTGATCCCAGGCAGGGCCGACAGCACCCCAGGCCTGTGTGATCAGATGTGCAGTGCAGGCTGTGGGCTCAATCAGCCCATAGGTCCCTTCCGGGCTTCGGTTCCAGCTAAGGAGGAGAAAGAAGACATGAAAAGGCACGAGATAGATAACAGAGCAGCTCTCACTGCATCCTGAATCTCGGCTAGCCCTCAGGGGTCATCAGGGAGAGCATTAAGCGCCTTCTTTTCCCCACTGGGTTTGCTTAATGTCCTCAATCCTTGAACTGTCCACTTCCTCAGCCAATAGGGAAGAGCTAGCAATGAGAACAGAAATTCACTGGAGCATAAATCCAAGCTGCCCGTGAGGACCAGACAGGCTGGAACCTTCATAAAGAAATGCACACTGACTAGTTCATTGTGACAAAGGCCCTATAAACCCTCGTGAGCCTGAGTTAGCAAAGAGGCTTTATTTTCCAGAAGGGAGCAAATGATTTCATGGAAATCCAAGCCATATTGTTTTACATCTACAAACGAAACCCAACCCACGCCTTGCTTTATAAGGAGAATGAATGTCAGCAAAAGCAGACCAGCCTTGAGGGAAAACGAGGCAGCCTGCCTACAAGGAGTAGGCTGAGCCAGGGTGTGCCAGTCCCAAGCCTGGTGCCCCGCTGTTCACCCTGAAGACAAATCAACCCAAACTGGCTAAGGCCTCAGTCCTCCACAGCCAGCTGGGAACAAGCATGCTGCCCACCGGGCTTTTCCACAGAGGGTTAGACACCAATGTCGGGAGAAGGATGTACAAGCTGCCCATCCCGGGCCCTTGCAATTCTGAGATTCAGAGAGTCCCCAGAGTTCAGTCCATTTATCTCTCCCAGACCTTGGGGACCCACCCCTGTTCCCACCACACTCGGCAGGGTGTTGGTAAGAGGTTTTTCTATTTTCTGTTTCCAAAAAATGGAAAGACCCTGAAGTGAATCACCAATCACATCATAGTGCTCTCTTGGGAGCCTGTTACAGAAAGCAGTGGGAAACGCGATGCCGACTCTTCTCCCGCTGCTGTCAGCGGCCGGGAGCGCGGCCTCTCAGAAACAGGCTGGGTGACCTCTCTGCACACACTCCAAGGTGGGAAGCTCCCAGAGGGGCAGGGAAAGTTTATTCCCACCTGGCACAAGCGTCACCAAACACTGCCGCCATGATTCGAACAGTGAGTGTTGAACTATGCACACGCCCTAAGAAAGTAGGCCAAGATGGACTCCAAGCCTGCCAGGAGTTCTCACACCTTCGTGGCTCCCCTGGCCCTGTCCCCTCCACCTAGGATATCATCTTTCACTAGCCAGTTTGTGCTTGTCCTTCAAGAGTCACTGGAGAGTCTGCTGGGAAGCGAGCAGAAGAGCTGGGTTAGGACTACTTCTCCCAGAGGGGGCAGCAAGAGAGAATTAGCCATGTCGTCCCTCATCAGAAAAGTGATCAGCACCGCAAAAGCCCCAGGGGCCATTGGTCCCTACAGTCAAGCTGTGGTAGTGGACAGGACCGTGTACGTTTCAGGACAGCTGGGCATAAACCCCTCAAGTGGACAGCTTGTGCCAGGAGGAGTGGCGGAAGAAGCTAAGCAAGCTCTTATAAACATGGGCGAGATTCTGAAAGCGGCCGGCTGTGACTACAGTAACGTGGTGAAAACAACTGTTTTGCTGGCTGACATCAATGACTTTGGTACTGTCAACGAAATCTACAAACAATATTTCAAGAGTAGCTTTCCTGCTAGAGCTGCTTACCAGGTTGCTGCTTTGCCTAAAGAAGGCCGAGTCGAGATTGAAGCAGTAGCTGTCCAAGGACCACTCACAACCGCATGACTGTAAGTGGGCCAGTGTTGTTTAGCTTGGAACTTTCATTATATTTTTAAACTAACATCTTAATTTTTGATAATTGATGAAAGTATAAGTTTGAGTAAAGCATCTGAAGTTATTACAGAATGCATATAATAAGGAGAGTTGAATGTGATTGAAGATGTGTAACTAATGTTCTAAATTACACATAATGTATCCCCATATTACTAACTGTAGGAGAAGAGAAAAAGAAATTACATATTTACTCAAATAAAAAAAAGCAAAGGGAAATAACATGCAGGAAAGAAGAGTTTATCGTTCCTGAGAAATAATCAAGAGCATACCCAATTCAGTTAAATCGTGTTTACTTACTGATGTGAAATACATAATTCTCATGTTAGATATGTCATTCTGCTTGTACTGAGTATAATTGAAGTATTTAAATTTGAATGGTAAAAATATAGGAGAAGAATATGGACCAAAATTTTGTATAAATAATATTTTTCTAATGGAAATTAAATATATATATATACAAATTCAAAAAAAAAAAAAAAAAAAAAAGAGTCACTGGATGGAGAGCAGAAGGCTGCCCCTGAGTGCCCAGCTGGCCTTCCTTGCCTTACACACACCGTGTCCTCACGACCCTCGGGTGCCAGGGCCCCCATTCAGAGATGCTTCTGAGTGTGCCCCAGATGCCCAGCTCAGAGTGCAGAAAAGAAAGTGCTGTAAAATCAAGAAAGATTTTAGACCAAGGATTAATGACCAAATTAGTCACTTTACTGGGTTTGGTCAAAGGTCACATTTTCTGCCCAACCACTGTGCCCTGTGAGGCTGAAACCCAGCTGGCTAGCCTTGGGTTCAGATCTCCAGTTTGGGTGGAAAGCATGTGGGGTGCGTGTGGATGCCCAGAATCCCGAGGTGCTGGAGGGCTGGGGAGGGGGGACCGCAGGGTGAGGGGACCCTGACTAGGTGATCTCTCCTGCTTCTGTGTGCGTGTGCATGTGTCCTCTCTCTCTCTCACATGTGGGCACACACACTATCATTATTCTCCTTCCAATTAATTCATAGGTGGGGAGAGAGCACAGATGGGCCGGGCTGTGAGGGAGTGTCTTGGAAATTATTCCCAATTCCACAATCACTTGGATCTGCTATGGGCAGAGCAACATTTTCAAAGCAGTAGCATTTCCCAACTTAGACACAGACAATTGATCCTTGATAAAGCATTGTTACTATTCCCATTTGATTGATTAGACAACTAAGGCAGAAAAATCTCATGGCGAAGAGTCCCGACTGTGGAGTTAGTATGCTGAGGCCAGCATTTCACGCACCAACTTTGTGTTTTTTGGCAAGCCCCGCCAGTGTGCAGGGCCCTTCGCTAGACACGAGAGGTAGTGAATGAAACACACCTGGTCCCTGAGGCCAGGAGGTGGGCGTGGGAGGGCCTGGCCTGAAACAGACACGCGTATAATTAGGAGCTGTAATTAATACTGTCAAGGAAAAGTACAGGACGTACCAGAGATGTTGCAGGAGGGGTGGGGCCTGGTGGCTGCCTCCATTAGGAACTCACTATGTACCAGGGATGGCGCTAAAGCCCAGACGTGGCTCATTTTCCCACACCCTCAGAATGGCTCACAGCAGAGAGCTGAGATGCTCCCATGGGGAGGCCCTGCGGCTTCCCTGTGGCCCCCTTGCCTCGTTTGTCAAAAGTCGAGACAATACACCTGGCCTACCTGCTTCACGTCTTATTGTGACGATCCATGTTCAAGTCCTTTGCCTTTTTACAATATTGGGTGAAATTAGCATCGAATGAAAGCTTTCAGATACAAGCCGTTATTTCCTCCAGCTCAGATTCATAGTCAGTAAACGAAATCGTCTCCTCAGCCATATCAACTCTCATTTTTCATCTCATTAATGTCTTTTTTTTTTTTTTTTTTTTTTTTTTTTGCCATTTTTTGCAAAGGCAATAAGCACTGCTGAAAGGTAAAACTGAACTAAGATGCACGCCCTCCTCAGGAACACGGCCTAGGAAGACCAGCTTTCCTCCCCACACCTTTCGAGGGCAGAGGCAGAGCTTCCTTCTTGGAGACAGCAGAGGGCACGTTTTGCCTCATGTTTGTTCATGTTTCTCTTCTGCCCCGTTCCGCCTCACCAGGAGGCAGTACAACAGCTACAAAGACAATTAGATCAACAGGGGGTCCCTTGGTTTTGATGCACTCATCTTCAGGTGGGTCAGGAAAGGAGAAGAGTTCTCTTGACTTCAAACCCCCATGACAAAGATGTGTCTAGAATGAGGCCCTCATGGCAGACAAAGCCCCTCCTCGGAGGCAGTGTGCCAAGGGTCAGAGCAGGCTGGTGTCAGGCGCAGCTCTGTGGGGGTGAGCTGCACAGTGCCAGGAGGGCTGGCCTCAGGGAACTTCATGCCAGTAGAAGACTTTGCTCGTACCCTGTCTCTCCCCTCAAGTTTGCCTTTGCATAGTGCTGCCTCCCTCCAGCCTGGGACTGCAAGGGACTCAACGCCAGCCTTTGCCCCCACAAAGGAGGAAGAGGAGCTGCAGGGGTGGCATCGGCAGAGTGGGAGGTGTGTGTCCAGCTATCAGGCCAGAGACCACCTCGCCCCCCTCTGGCAAGGGGAAGAGCATATGGTGATGCGGCTCACAGAGCCCCTCACACCGGCAGCCACATTTGATCTGGATCACTTTCCAAGCAGGTAAGGAGCCTGAGTCTCAGGGTTGGCTGACGTGCCTGGCCTTGCAAGATTGGGTGGTGACAGATGCACGTTTCTGTTACACTGCTGCCTCCCAAGATCCAGGGTCCCCTCTTGAGATGAGAGAACACGATTACCTGAGACTACCCCTTCTACAGCCATCTGACCGGCTTTCTCTTCCTCCCCTCCAAACCCTGAGAAACTGGTTTGCCCTACATTGTAAATGAGTGACAAGGCCACCCCAGCGTATTTGTGATTTGGAGGAACAATGCCTTATGTAAAGGAATGGGGTTTACAGTGGAACATGGAGCAAGAGTTCTGTGGAGAAGTATTTGAGGACTTGGGTGGAGGCTTACTCTTCCACCTGACTACCAGCTCTCCCATCCAGAGCAGAGCCATGTCTGCTCCACTCTGTACCAGTGGTGTAAGACGCAGGCCCAGGACATGGTATTCCATAAGGTATTTGACAGTGGATGGCTGGGTGGGTGGACTACTCCTAAGCCTTCCTAGTAAAGAAATCATCCATTCACTTATTCAAATTATATTCCCTAAGAACCAAGTCTGCACCAGGCAACAAACTAGGCATTAGAGATATGGCTGTGATCTAGACAGTGCTTAGAGTATAACAGGGATTTGGTCATTAAACAAACTGGCCAAATAACTTTAGTTATAGCTGAGACTAAGTAAGCTATTGAGGCTACTGGCCGTGACAACGTGCTCGGACCATGTAGGTAGCCAGCAACTCATCTAAAATTGTATTCTAGCCGCTACACCCACTAAATTCTGATTTTTTGAATTCCACTTTGGTGTTATTTAAACACAACATATATGTTATCTTTTAAAAATGTTAATTTAAAAGGAATTAAATTAAGGCTCACAAAGGAAAGCCAAGGCATATATACCAAAGCTCTAGAGAATCGGGTCTCACTTCTCCCAAACTCAAGATATTTCCACCAGTCTATCCAATGATTAGTATTATAAAGTTTCAAATAGCTTCTAGGAAATACTACAATTATATAAAAATTATATGCATAAAAACACAATTAGTGATTATTTTTCAATGAAATGAAATTTTTAAAAGGCTGTTCAAATGTGTGATAATCTCTCTTTTTTTAAAAAAATTATTCACATTGCAAAGTCTGTAGTATCTTACATTCACTGTGTCTTTCTTTTCTCCCTCCATTTTGTATTTCTTGAATGGAGAAATAGATGAATGAATTTTGAATTCCCAGTCCAAAGACCAGTGTTGAACTCAGATTTTCCAAACAGTGACCAAAGTCGAGACCTTGGGGCTTTCTCAAGAAACTTTTATCAAAAGCTTGTTTTAATTGTCTAATTCAGTTCTTGGCTATTCTGTTTGTGAATGTGCATGCTGAATATGGTAAATGGACTGAATTAAAGAACAAATGTTTAAACACATTCTGAAATTCAATACTTCTCCAGAGCCCATTATTTAAAACTTAGCTGCCTCTTATCAAGAACAACATCCTGCAGGCTTCTTAAGAAACCTCATTTATTATCTACAAATATTTGGATCCCATCAGAATTCTTTTTCATTTGGAATTATCTCTCTTTTGGAGTACTTTTGTTATCTGTTTGGTTGTTATGACTAATAAACTAGAAAAGATAAAATTTATTCAACTACATAATTTTATATTTAGAAGGGTCATTTTGTCCAACATTCCACCCAAAGTAGAAATCCCTTCTACCTCTTGGTCTTTTGGTGTCTGCGTAAATATCTCTTATGCTAATTTGTTTTTAAAAGATGCTTATATTTATATCCATCATAGATGGAAGTTTCATTTTGTTTATATGTGCACTCCATCCTCAGCACATATTCAGCTCACGAAATCTGTTCGGCACATGTTCACTGCCCAAACAAATGGAAATTTGAATTCATTCATTCAGCATACTTATAAACTTTACTATGGGTGGGTGTCATTCAAAGCTCTAGGAGTAGAGTAGTGGGCAATAAAGACAAGGTTCCTGGCCCAGGAGGAGTTTTCATGCTAACCGGAAAGAATGGTGTGCCCATATTTTCCTTTCCTATTTAGGACAGGTTAAGAACATGTAGAGGTGTCTTTAATATCCTATACACTACTAGGGACCGCAGAGGAAAACTAGACTTCCTATCACACTGGGCTGGGGGGTGCTCTAGGTCAATATTATTTGAACTTTAAAGATATATAACCTTGGGGCTGGCAGATGGCATGGTGGTTGAGGCACTAACCTCCCTTATGGCTGACCATGGTTCAAGTCCTGGACCTGGTGGCTTGCTTTCTGACTTTCTCTCTCTTCCTCCCTGTAATGTAATTTTATTTTGTTTCTGAGACTGGTGAAACAGGGTATAGCCCGAAATAAAATACAGATAGATTAGCACATACATTTATTCTTTTGTGCTTATTGATACATTTATGTGTGTATACACACATAAAAGGACAATTCAGTCTTATCAAAACACACACATAAAATAGAAGGATGCTCATCTAATTTTTAAAATTATCTTCAGGTAGTGGGATTATAGATTCATTTTTTCCATTACCCTGCATTTGATACATTTTCTTTATTTTAATTTTCATATTACATTTAATCACATATATCTTTACAATGTATAACATTTCTTTTTCCTAGCACTATTACCATGCGTATCAGTCAAGACAAAGACATTACCATACACATCATAATCAGTAAATAGCTTTTCTTTTTTTTTCAGATAATTATTTATTTTATTCTTCTTTTTTTAAAAACATTCAATCACTATACATCATTTGGCTTGTAAAGAGAATTTACCCAACATGAAATACTTCTCAGACCAGTCCAGTTGAGAATACTATACATGTTATCATTAATAGGTAATAAACTATTCCTATGTCCCACTAATGTCTTGTCTCTCTATTTTTTCTCCTGATATCTTTCTCTATATTCCTCCCTTCCCCTGCCCCATTTCACACTGTTTTCAGTGTCCATAACTATTTTCACTGCATTCATGCCCTTCAATATTTCAATCTACCATAGAGTGCAGATAATCGGTATATATTAAGTGGATACATTCAATATCTTTCTTTCATAGCCTGGCTTGCTTCACTCAGCAATAAATCTTCCATATTTGACTTTCTATCAGATGCCAGGGTCTTGTTTTTTTTTTTTTTTTTTTTATGGCTTAATAGTATTCCATAGAATATATGTGCTACACTTTTTCAATCCATTCATCTGTTTATGTACATTTGGGTTGGTTTCATGTCTTAGCGATCACGATTAATGCCACAATAAACATTGATGTGCGAGCACTTTTCCAACTGAGCATTCTCCTGTCCTTTGGGTAGATATCCAGACGTGGGATTGCTGTACCAAATGGTAGTTCTACTTGTAGATCTTTGAGGAACTTCCATATTGTTCTCCACAGTGGCTGGACCAATTTACATTCTCATCAACAGTGTAGGAGAGTTTCCCTTTCACCACAACTCCACCAACATTTATCATTTTTTATATTTTTAATTTTTCCCCATTCCGACAGTGGTTAGGTGGTATTTCATTGTGTTTTGTTTGTTTGTTTTAAAGAATTATTTTATGTAACTTTATGTATTTATTATAATTGGATCAGAGAGGGACAGAGTAAGAGAGAGAGGGGAAGTGAAAGTGCAAGCCATAATCTTTGTTATATGTTGTTGGATATGATTGGCAAGTATCTAGTTGAGAATTTTTGCATCTATATTCATCAAAGATACTGGTCTATAGTTTCCTTTTTTGTCATGTCTTTATCTGGTTTGGGAATAAGGATGATGGAGGCTTCATAAAATGAATTTAGAAGGTTTCCTTCGTTTTAGATTTTTAGAAATAATTAGAGTAGAATGGGGTTAACTCTTCCTTAAAAGTTCTGTAGAATTCAGAAGTGAAGCCATCAAGACCTGGGCTTTTCTTTGTTGGGAAGTTATTTACTACTGATTCAATCTCATGGCTTCTTATGGGTCTATTCAGATTTTCTATGTCCTCCTGATTCAATCTTGGTAGATTATATGCATCCAGGAATTTGTCTATCTCCTCCATGTTCTCTTGTTTGTTGGCATATAGTTGTTCATAGTATCCTCTAATAACATATTGTATTTCCATTGTCTGTTGTAGTGTTGCCTATTTCATTATGTATTTGATTTATCTGGTTCTTTCTTTCTTCTTTAGTCTAGCTAATGTTGTGTTGATCTTATTAATCTTTTCAAAGAACCAGCTTTTGCTTTCATTTATTTTTCTGTATAGTTCTTTTCTTTTCTATTTCATTTATTTCTGCTTGAATCTTTTGGGATTTTTTTGAAATTTTTTTTGTTGTTCCAATTCCCTGAGTCATGATGTTAGGTTGTCTACTTGCCACCTTTCCATCTTTTTCTTACGCACTATGCTATGAATTTCTCTCTTATTACTGCTTTTGCCTTGTCCCGTAGATTGTAGAAACTGGTGTACTAATTATCATTTGTTCCCATAAATATTTTTTGTTTCAGACTTAATTTTTTTCAGTAGTTAAGTTGTTCAGAAGTAAGTTGTTTAGTTTCCATGTGTTTGTGTATTTTCCAAGGATTTCAAGTTTAATCCTATTATAGTCAGAGAAGATGCTGGATATAGTTTCTATGCCTTTGAATCAACACATTTTCTCTAATAAACAAACGTTACTTAAGTAAGCAAAATAGATTTATAAAAACAAGACGAAGCACAGCAAGTCTCACTAACTGGCCATGCTGTTTAGGCCTCAGTGCTTTGTTCTTGCTGGTGCTCCCTTCCCTCCCCTCTCCTCCTTCTCACCTTCCTGACCCAGTAAATCAAGACTCTCAACTCAAACGTCATCTCCAGTAACAGTTTTTCTGATGAACCAATCCCAGGACTCTGCACCCCTCTTCTCTGTGTATAACAGATGGCACAGATGTTTTTGATGGTGCCTACAGCTCTGCACTGAGCTCACCTGACTGAGTGCCCACAGGTCTGGCTCAGTGCTCCTGGCTCCAGACCTTAGCTCCGGCTGGCGTTGTACCCTCAGAAGGCTCTAGGGAGATGTGTGCCAATGTTGGACTTGGCAACAGCTGTCCACTGGTTCCTCTTATTCATCTCAGATCCCGTTGCCCTTCCTTGCAATCTCCTCTCCTACTGCTTTCAAAAGAAAATGTAGTGCCTCAGGACATCCCAGGGCATCCCAGGACCTCTACACTGTGAGATGGGATGTGGCACCAGCTCCCCTTTCTGTTCTCATTTTTTCTCTTTGGATTCCCTCCCAGGTCCACTCATCCAGCCCTAAACAGGCCATGCTTCCCCATTTTTATCCCCGGTGTTCTTTTTACTGAAATTCTCTTTCCCATATCCACTAAGGAATTCCTAAAACACTGTCCCTACTCATGCTCATGCTAGTTCAAAAGCCACCGACGCTGGAATACACTCATCAAAATCTGTCAGAAGAAGCTGCAGTCTTCTTGTATTATTGTGCCCTTCTTTAGAATCCCTATTGAACCCTTGTCTCACATGGTCCTGGGATTTTTGTCTGTCCCTGCAGTCATGCAAAGGCATGGGTCACGCTTTGCTTGCTGCTATGTCAGCCTAGTAGACGCTGACTGAAGGCTGTTTGCTTAAAATGACTTAAAAAAGAAAAAGTCCAATTCTTATTCCACATGAAATTCCCTGGAAAGTGTTACAGAATCTACTATGAATGGTTTTAAAATTAAAAAAAGGAAAGAAAGGCAATATAGAAAATATGAGACAGGATTAATTATCAATGAAGCAAAGAATAAAACCATTTAAGTATAATCTACTTTGAAATAAAAGTTTAGGTATTGACTATCTGAAAGTTCTTTTCATTTTGTTCTGTTCTTCACTTTCTTGTAAGAGCAAAAGCGAGAGAGAGACAGCAGTTCCCCCAGGATTTTGACTCAGGATCCACCCCTCGCTTTAGAAGTCCCAGATCTCAGGCACTCACAGGCCCAGCCCAGCCCGGTGCACTCAGGGAGGTTTCTGGATGCAAACCTGAAATCCTCCTAGGTGGGCCATCCTTGCAGAGCATGCATTTTGCTGCAGCACCACTATCCAACCCCTTTTCTTGTTTATGGGCCCCTGATTCAAAGACAGTAGCTCTATCCTTCTGTCTTCAGATGAGGTCAGTGTCCTTTGGTAAGTCATTTAGCCCTCCTTCTGCACTTTAACATCTTCCTCTGAAATGGATACAAGAGTCCATAGAAACAACAGCTGTGAACGAGCTTTGAAAAGTTCACAGGGTGATAGAGAGAGGTAAGGCTTTTGTGAATATGAGGTCATTTATTCCAACAAATCAATATTGAGCCTCAATTATGTGCCAGGTACTTGCCGAGTGCGGGGGCAGGGGCTAGGAGAAACCAGACCAATGTCACTAGTGGCATCAACTTGCTTCCTTTCTTTTGTGATCTGTTTCTACCCTTTGGTGACAACAATGCACAATGCCCGGTGCCCTCTCTTGCCTACAATGGAAGTAAAAAGAAAGGAGTATGCACAGCTCACCACAATCTCTGTTCCCCAATCCCCCCAGGCCCCACACTGTGCGGACACATGGAGAAGGCAGGGCAAGATCACTTTTGGGCTCTTAATGCTCCAAGACAAATGCAAACCAGTCTGTTCATAGCATCAGACACAGGGTTTTGCAGTAAACTAGGAACTGTGATCAAAAGCAGGATGCTGGCTTGCCATTAGCATCAATATATTTCTAAGCAGACTGAGAGCTTTTCCCCACCACTAGGGCCTTTTGGTCTCCTTTGCCTTCCAAAAGGAAAGACAAGACACCATGTGCAAGAGAGGAGGTTGGGCCAAAGTTACCATCAGGTGTTCCAGTTCCTGAGATGAAATGAACTCTTCCCCAGATCCTGCACTCCAGTGGGAATGGGTGTACTTGGGCACCCATTGAGAATCACTCATATGGTCATACATTCAAAAAACTGTGAATGGGTCACCAAATGGGAGGTCTGGGATGACTCCCCATCTAACCTAGAGCCCTGAGAGTCTGGGGCAGGAGGATTGCAAACCCGAGGCTATCCTGGGAGAATCTGTCTCAAAAAGAACTGGACGTGGTGGCTTGCACTTGTAATCTTAGCTGGGACATTGAGGTACAGGAAGATTGTGACATGGACACACCCTGTCTTTAAAAAAAAAAATTAAAAAATATATTAAAACAGTGCAGATAATGGTTAAAGCACTGGCCTTTTTGTTGTACAAACCTAAGTTCAAAACTTTATTTATTTTATGCAGTGTGTGTACTCGCCAAGAGACAGAGACAGAAAGTGATAAATCACCTCCTGGGGAGGATGGCCATGCCTCATTCCCTTCTCTTCCAGTCTCCTCTCAGGATTTTGGGCACAAACGCACATTCACATGCGTCAGGCGTGAGTTTCAAGTCTCTGGTTCCGGATGCAAACCATGGTCAGCCATGTGGGAGTCCAGTGACATAACCACTATACCATCTGCTGGTCCCTCAAATCTTGGCTCCATCCTTTCCTAGTTTCAAGACCTTCAGTGTGTAATTAACCTCCCTAAACCTGCCACCACATTAAAAAAAACAGTATAATACTGGGGCTGGCAAGTGGCATGGTGGTTAAAGGCACTGGACTCCCACATGGCGGTCCACAGTTCAAGTCTCGGGCCTGGCAGCTTGCTTTCTCACTTTCTCTCTCTCTCTCTCTCTCTCTCTCTTTCTCTGTCTCTCTCTGATCAAACTGGAAAATAATAATGACAATAATAATAAATAAAGTTAAATAAAATAATCCTTTAAAAAGAAAAAAAAAAAACAGTATAATACCAGATCTTAATGGTGGAGATCGAGTGGTGTAATGTATATGGAGCTCTTAGCACTGTGCCTTGCATCTGTTATGTATATAATAAATAATAATTATCAGAATTATCATCATTGAGGTATACCAGAAATCACACTAGATCCTAGGGCTGCAGAGTACTGTTTTGTTCTGTTTTATTTTTAAGTTCTTGTTAGGCCAGCTAGTTGGCATAGTGGTTAAGGCAGCTGGATCCACCATGGTCAACTTCAGAGTTCAAATCCTGGACCTGGTGACTTGAAAAACAAGCTAGGCACATAGTGTGCATGCCCAGAATCCCAAGAGGAGAATGGAGGAGAAGGGATGGCAGCATTGTCATCACCCATGGGGCGTACCATCACACTATCCCTCTCTTTCTCTATTTGACTCTCTTTGGCAAGTACATGCATCCTGTAGCAAATTTTAAAAAAAGAAAGAATGGCAACTCTTATTTTCAAGCAGGTATATTCACTATAATAAATCTGATAAATATTATAACAGATCTAAGAACTGAAAGCTATGGGAGTAAAGGGTTGGGGAAGGTGGTGGTTTTACAGAAGAGACAATATTTTCATTGAGCATTAGAAGTAGGGATTTTTTTATTAGCAGAAAAGAAGAGGAGAAGCTAAGGCATTTTAGATAAAGGAAGTGTCAAAAGCAAAGATACGAATAACTGATGTGGTGACATGGCTGCTCAAGCAATGCTGGCTCCATATGGAAAATCTCAGGTTCAGTTCCCTAGGCAGTCTGTACACACCGTGCACGTGTGTTTCTGGTCCTGGTTGGCTGGGAAAGCTGGGAGGATTCTCAGCATGAGACCTTGTTGAGGGTGCTTGTCTTTATCTCTTTCTGTGTTTCTCACACTCATGAAAGAATAAACTTGAAAAAAAAGAATAAACTTGAAAAAAGAAAAGCAGAAGTATGGAGTAAGTTGAGTTTGGACAGATGTAAGCATGCAGCCCAGTCTTTCCTCCTTCCAAGCACACTGTAGAGCATCATCTCCTCCCACCTTCCCCTGCTTGGAAAACATACCCTGCGCTGCTGGGCTGCCGGGCAGATTCTGAAGGAGGGCATGCATGGGACCCTGGCACTCTGCCGTCACCCTCAAGTGGGGAGAGAAGGCTAGAGCTTGCCCCTTCAACCACCCAAGATGCTAATCCCTGGTGGGAAGGCAGAGTTCCTAAGGTCCTGGTCAAGGAGATAAGGGGGCAAAACACTCCCCAGAGAGTCAGACCAGCCTTGCCACAGAGCCTTCGGGAATCCACAGGCAAGTCAGGGGCAGTAACAGCAGGCGGTAGTGAGGGAGCTGAAGTGTGGCCAGCCAGGCCACCCATCCAGCCCTCACCACAACAATTGCTGTTTGCTTTGGATGCCTGCCGTCCCCACAAGTCACACAAGATTTATCATCAGAAGTTGGATCACACAGACCGTAACTCTAACAGGCTTCCCAAGCACAAGGCTTTGCCCAGTGCTGGCAGGGGAAGCTGCAAGGGGAGGTATATTGTCCAGTTCTGGGGAAATCTATTATGTCTTAGGCATTTAGATTTTGAGAGTAGGTTCTCTGGAAAGATTAGAAAGTCTTTTCCTCTATCTTCAGCAACTTTGGTATCTCAACATCACAACATGGCAATATACTGAAATTTTCAACTGAGTTAACATTCCTGCATTTTCTCCAGACCTCATATTTTAACCAGGTAACCAAGCTTCGTAATTTCTCGTAAGGGCGTTTTGGCAAAGCAGAAATCAGACATCAATTCTAGAGCAATTGAAGTCAGAGGCCAAGGAAGGAAGAGTGTCTTTAAGGAATAACAAGCTAGAAAATAGAGGTTCCTGGAAACACAGCTTGACCCTGAGAATACAAAGATCACCTTGGTTAAGGTAACTAAGTGGCAATCAAAGACAACCTCCTACGGAGGGACTTTCTAGTGCCTTAGAATCTAAAGCCCTGAGACAAGACAGAGTCCTCAAGATGACTGAGTTAAAATTCCTACTAGTCAAGTACAATACAGATTCAAATGAGCATTCTTTGTCTGCAGAAGTAGGCTTGCATCTGCATCTAAGGGAAGGAACACCACATCCATGTTTCCTGTAGCTGCTTTGCAAAACAATACTTATTCTCCTCAGGATCCATCCTAACAGAGGTCACTCTTCTTTGCTTCTAAGCCTGTGAATCAAGTCTCAGCAGGCTCCAGAAAATGGGGTACAAGTGTGACCATGAGGAGGTCACCAAAAAGGCATGGTGCCTAATGGGCGTCTTTGGATTCTGGAGGTCACACATTCCTCGTGTGGTTGGTTACTCCAGCCCACTTGCCAAGGCATGTGAAAAGCTACTCGTGTTTAGTGGGGACCAGAATGAGAAGACTTTAAAATAGGTCCAGTTTCTCATGGGAGTTTCTCTTACCTGGGCCCCATGATTCAGGAGATCCAGTGATGCGTAAAGTAGCACATAGAGAAGCTGTTGAGAGTCTTCGGCATGCCCTTAGAGGTAATCACAGCCCAGATCCTTAAGATTCTAGAGTATCTGACATCTCCTCCAGACCATTTCTCTTGTTTTGAGAAATAGCTTTTGACTTACAATTGGGCCTTCGTAAAAGGTCAATGTTGGCATCCCTTCACCACCTATACCTCCTTCCCTCCTGGGCTTCAGACCCCTGGCCTTGCCCTGAACATGATTTGCAGTTTCAAACCTAGAGACCTCTTCTTCACCAAGATGAAAGGTTATCCTCATTGGCCAGCTCTAGTGGATGAAGTTCCTGATGGAGCTGTAAAGCCACCCACAAACAAACTACCCATTTTCTTCTTTGGAACTCTCAAGACTACTTTTTTAGGACCAAAGGATATATTTTCTTACTCAGAAAATAAGGAAAAATATGACAAACCAAATTAACAAAAAGGTTTTGAAGAGGGTTTATGGGAGATAGATAACAATCCAAAAGTGAAATTTTCAAATCAACAGGCATCAGCTGAACAATCAAACACTTCATCTGACGTTGGAATTGAAGAAAAAGAAACTAGAGTTTCAAAGGAAGACATCGAACATGGAGAAAAAACCAGCGATGAAGATGTGACTATGACAACTGACATAACCACTCCCAAAGCTGCCAGGAGAGGGAGGAAGAGAAAGGCAGAAAGACAGGCAGGAACCAAGGAGGCAGGAGTAGTGACAACACCAACAGCATCTGTTACTACAAAAGTGAGTGCTAAAAGCATGACCTGCAGCTACAGAAGTCAAGATTCTAAAGGCAAGAGACAGACAAGATTAAGAAAAAGGGACAAGAGGAAAAAACAACCTAATGAGCAGCTTAAGAAGGATGAAGAGGACCGGAAAGAAGATAAACCAAGAAAAGAGCAGAACAAAAAAGAAGGGAAGAAAGAAGTCGAATCTAAAAGCAAAAATTTAGCTAAAAACAGGGGTACATCAACCTCTGATTCTGAAGAAAGAGATAATCAAGAGGGTGAAAAGGAAAGAAAAGAAAAGAAAAGAAAAGAAAAGGGGGAAGAATCTTTCAGACTGTGCACAGAAGGAATATGCTGAGACACCAACGTGAGAAAGAAGCAGCAGATTGAAATGGCAAGCGAGAGAACAAATAAAAACTGAGCACCAAACAACGTGTCATCTATAGTAATAAAAAGTAGCTCTCATTTGGGGCTCAAAGCATTAATCCAGTTACTGGAAAGAGAATACAAGTGGAGTAAGGGATGAAGATCTTGAGACAGACTCATTGGACTAAATTTCCCCCTCCACCCCCTTGATGGAAGAATGTTCCAGATTCTATATTGAGGACTTCATTATTAATGGCATTATTACTGTGTTATGACTGTTCACAAATTTCATGTAAGGTACACACTACATCCTAAGGTCGGCCATCATTCCTGTTAAATTTTTTTTTACCAAGGTTGCAATGAGCTTTGTGTTTGAAAATTATAAAAAACTCAGATGAAGATGGTGGTTGCACATTATTTCATCAGCAAATATAAAAGTTCATTTGGTTTTGAAGCTCAGTATTAAACTGAAATTGCTATTACACCCAGAGAATGGGGCAGTTGTGCCCTTCCCTTGACATTCCTTTGTTATTTAATTCTTTAGAATCTTTTCTTTATAATCCTGAGAAATTAAACAATAGATTTGTTTAAAAAAATGAAACTGTAAACAAAATTTTAAAATAAAGGTTTTGTTTTTGTTTTTGTTTGTGTTTGTGTTTTTGTCTTTTTTAAAGCTAAATGTTGAACCATGTGCCACCAAGTTACCATGAAACCTGACTGCCCATGACAAACTGGGCATTGCTTGACCCAGTAAGCCATAAAGTTGGACATGCACAGCCTCACTCCACTGTCAAATGGAAGACCACTGAGCACATCCTGAAGCGCAAATAAGTTACATAGAGCAGTGGCCCAAATGCCCATGATCCCCTCACCATCACCCTTCTGCTGCATTATTCTCTCTCCCAGCCCACACCTATGGCCTCATGGGATATCACCTACAACCAGCTGACTGAGAATAAGAAAACTCAGGCCTGGTTTAAAGAAGGTTGTGTGTAGTATGAAGTCAACAAACAAAAGTAGGCAGCTACAGCACCTCATCTCCTTTCCAGGGCATCTCTGAAAGACAGGGGTGAAGTGAAATCTTCTCCTGTAAGCATAACTCCAAGTGCCAGGTTGTTCGTTTTGTTTGGAAGGAGAAATGACCAGATGTACAACTGTGTTGATTCATAGACTATAGCCAATGGATTGGCTGAATGGGACAGTATTTAGTTCTTACTGGAATAGACACTCTAGTTATGAATTTTCCATCCTTGCATGCAATTCTTCTGCAATACTACCATCCATGGATTTACAGGATGCCTTATTCCCTGCCATCGTGTTCCATGCTGCATTAAGGACTGCTTCACAGCTTCTGCTTAAGGAACTCTTCACAGCAAATGAAGTACAACCACCATATCCTCCATCATCTTAAAGCAACTAACTATTTAATAATGTAATGGTAGAACGGCCTTTGAAAACTCAGTTAGGTGGCAGTACCTTACAAAGCTAGGGCAGGGCTCTCCAGAAGGGCTTCCAACCAAAATGCATAGCAATGATTCCACTGAACTGGAACTCAAGACGATTGCCAATCCATCTTGGATCCTCAAGATTCTGAGTCCTCATGTATGGATCCCAATTATCCATGGGAAATTTAACTGCAACTACAAAATGGTTATAAGGAAGAGTATTTCTGGAATATCCTTTAAAGCATCTCTTACTACTATAATGTCATGTTATTAAAGCCAATGGAAAACTACAACAGCCCAATTCAAGTACGACCGCCCTGCAGAAGGAAATGGTCACACTGTAATCTTTCTCCATTTTTTATTTTTGAGGTTTTTGCCAGACAGACAGAGAGAGACAGAGAGACAGAAAGCGAGAAATCACCCCCCCACACACAAGGGGGATGGCCAAGCCACAATCCCTTCTCCTCCAGCCTCCTCTTGGGATCTTGGGCATGCATGCACACGTGCCCAGTGTGAGTTTTAAGCCACCAGGTCTGGGACGTGAACTGCGGTCGACTACATGGGACTCCAGCGACATAGCCATTACACTAACCGCTGGTCCCATCTTTCTCCATTTTTTCATCCTGTCAGGATTTGGGGGCATACACACACACACACACACACACACGTGTGTGTGTGTGTGCGCACATGACATGTTTTTCAAGCCACTGGGGACAGGATTTGAACCACAGTTGGCCATATTGAATCCAGTTCTCTTGGGTTCAGCATGTATCATGGTGGTTAGGATGCTGGACTTCCACATGCTCGACTGCGTTTCGAGTCCCAGACATGGCAGCTTTCTCTCTCTCTGGCAAATATCCTCTAGAAAAGTTTAAAATAATAAATAAATAAAATTAAATAATAATTCTTTTTTAAAAAAAAAAATCCAGCTCTCTTGGGACCAGCAGTTGGCGTAATGGCTACGTCGCTGGACTCCCACGTAGTCGACCGTGGTTCGAGTCCCAGACCCGGTGGCTTAAACTCACGCCGGGCACGTGTGCGTGCGTGCCCAAGATCCCGAGAGGAGAATGGAGGAGAAGGGATTGTGGCGTGGACATCCCCCCTGGGGGGTGATTTCTCACTTTCTGTCTCTCTGTCTCTCTCTGTCTGGCGAGCGCACACGCCCTATAGCAAAAGCCTTTCCAAAAAAAAAAAAAATCCAGTTCTCTTAACTTGTGGGATACGGGGCTGGCCTATACATAGATATTTCATCAAAAAGAGATACACATGACTAACAAGCACATGCAAAGAATCTCAACATTAGGAGTCAAGAGGGAGATGCAAATTAATACCACAATAAAATACTATAGGTACTAGAATGCTTATAGTGAAGAAAACTGACCACACTAAGTTATATACGTGTTATTGGTTAGAACTAAAATGGTACATTAACTTTGGAAAACATTGTCACTGTTTCTCAAAATGTTAAATATATACTTACCATATGACCCAGCAATTCCACTCCTAAGTATCTACCCATGAGAAATGAAAATTTACATGAACATGAAAGCTTGTATACAAATGTTCACAGCAGCACTATTCATAATACCGCCAAACTGAAAATAATCTAAATATCCATCAACTAGGGAATGAATAAATGTACAAGGTGACTTCCAAAAGTCCGTGGAAAAGACAGAATTAAAGTGTACCTTTATTTTGATGCAAAAAAAAAAAAAAAATGGAATCCATGCATAGTTTTTTCATAAGGCAAATTTTTCACAAACTGTTAAAATTACCCCCACTCCCATCATGGTTTATCCGTACAATGGAACACTACTTAGCAAGGAAAGGAACAAACCGTTGATCCATGCAACAATATGGATGCACCTCGAAATGTCGCATACATGAAAGATGCCAGACACAAAACACTACATATTGCTCGATCTCACCTATAGAAAAATTCTGCAAAAGACACAACTATGGAGGTAGAAAGCGGGCCAGTGTTTGCCTGGGGCCTCAGGTGGGAGCAGAAACTGAGTGCAAACAAGCACAAAGGACATTTTTGGAGGTAATGGAAGTGTTCTAAAACTGGACTGTAGTGAGTGGAAATATATAGACCTACTACAAACTGTCAAACTATACACTTACACTGAATGCGTTCTACTGTGTCTGAGTTATACCTCAATAACATCGTCTTTAAAAACTGAGCTAATTCTTTCAGGCTTGAGTTGTAGACTTAATTTTAGTCTTTGTACTTTTTTTTGAGAGTGATTTTTTTTTGTTTGTTTTGCTACAGGGAGTGTGTGCTCGCCAGAGAGGAGACTTAGATTTAGACCTATTTCATCAGCTTTTAATTTTCCCCACACTTAAATCATCCTTGTTCCTATGAGAAACATGACAGGCAAAAGACAACCACTTGCCTTCATCATTTTGAAATGCATTTTGAAAGCACAGAAGCTTCTTTTGTGTGCCTTTGATGCCCTCTCCTTCACATCCTATGCTTTTCTGCAATTATGACAGTTGAGAAGGCTTAGTCCCTGAGTCAGATCACAAGAATCCGCAGGAATCATGAAGTCCAGGTATGATTCCATTCCCTTGTACCATCTTTCTCCCCAATCTATAGCAATGATTACTTGGAGATTTTTGCTATAGTGTGCATATGGTCACTGGAGAGAGAGAAGGACAAAAAGTGAGGAAGCACTGTCCCTACCAGGGGGGATGGCCATGCCACAATTCCTTCTCCTCCATTCTCCTCTCGGGATTCTGGGCACACACACATGTGCCCAGCATGAGTTTCAAACTGCTGGGTCTGGGACTTGAACCACTGTTGACTATGTGGGAGACCAGTGACATAACTGTTACACCTTCTGCTAATCCCAAGATCACTGCATTTTAAAAACTGGGAAATCTTTTAAAAGACTTCTTATTTCAAATTAAATCTTATTCCAGTTAACACAGAGAGGAAATAAAATTCTTGGTAAGGCCACTATCCAGAGCCCTTCTGTAACACTTCCAGACCCGGAACCATCCAGAATCTGAGTTCTAGAATCTTGGAAACCCTAGGTAGGCCTAACTAGCCCAGTGTCCACACTGTGCAAATCTGTCTTTCTTTGTATCTGGAAAGTTCTGTGAGTAGTTCAAAAGAATTTTTTTCCCATAAAAATTCAAGCTTATTAATGATTTCTTTCTAAATCTATGCATTTCAGCTTATTTGGATTGTCGATGAAATGATCATTCCAAATAATACAGCTGGATCGAGTCTGAATCAAACTGTAGTTACCAGTTTGTGCACTGAAGCACCGAGTAAAATATGTGCAATTCTCGGAAGAATAAGTTGCTCAGATCTAGTAGCAGCAGGTATAAGGCTCTATTTCCAACGGTGAGTAATAAAAAAATGTGACTTTTATATGAAGGTAGTGGTTATTTCTCCAATGGAAATAATGATAATTATATCCTTTAAAATGGACTTTCTTTTCTTTCTCTTTTTCTTTCTTTCTTCTTTCTTTCATTTAACTTCGTTTTAGAGGCAACTCAGTTCTTCCCAGCTGTTATCAGCATGGCTTCCACAGAAAGGAGAGTTTCTGACCCTGAGCTTCTGTTCAGAAGATTATTTTGGTCAAAACCTTTCTGGGGCTAGCAGGTGGCATAGTGGTTAAGGTGCTGGACACCCACATGGTCAATCGCAGTTCAAGTCCTGTGGTAGGCAGTTAGTTAATCATGGGCGGCCCTAAGAGAATGGCAGAAGGACACAGGTCACATCAATCACAGTTTGTCAGGAGTTACTACCAGACCCTCCATGAGATGCCTTCTTCCCACCTAGCCCCTGGTGCCAGGAAGGTGAGGCAAAAACCATTTTCCTTCCTTGGTACCTGAGGAAGACACACAAGGATGACTGTAAATTTCTCTCTTATCATCCCTTCTGAATACAAAAAGACCCAACCACACATTCTGGTCAACATCCTGGTTCCCACTGGGGCAATAAACTAATTAGGCAGCCTATCCTAATTATGACTCACACTGGGTTAGGTAATCAAATTCCTCAAATTCTTCACCTTGAGAGAGAGATGCAAGCCAAGTGCAGGAGAAAGCCCAATTTCAAACAAAGGACATAGATAGTGTGACAGACCTCCCACCATTAAATATTCATGATCACCTCTAGGAATAAAGATAACACCCAACCGATTCCAAATGCAGTTGCCATCTGGCAACCTGTCTGCCCAAGAGTCTTTTGGGTGTACTTCTTTTCTAAAATCTTTCTTTCCTATTAAATTCTTTTTTCTACCTACTTTTGTTGTGGTTGTGGCTTTACTTCGCGCCTAGGGACAGGTCTCTAATTTTAGTGATCTGGAGCCAAAGAACCAAGGACTTCACAATGCAGCTCAACACTCTCCCATCCTATGACAGTCCCAAACCTGGAGGCTTGCTTTCTAACTTTCTCTCTCTGTGTGTCTCCGGTAAGCACACATGCCCTATAGCAAATTTAATGATAAATAAATAATAAAAATTGAATAATCCTTTAAAACCAAACAGACAAAAACCTCTATGAGATTCTGGTGACTGGAAAATGATGTCCTATAAGCTTATCAGACCTAGCAGAGTCAAAAGCTAGAACTTCCAAATTGAAGAAGATCCCTCACCTAACTCAGGAATCATGTCTACACTGCCCCTGGTGTTAATTTATGTAACTCCAGGAAACTACAACTCTCTGAGCCTCGATTCCTGTATTCTAATCACGCTATTTTATTTGGCCATTTGAATACTTCGAACAGAAATTAGGGAATCAATTCAGGCTGCATTTAAGCTAGGTGCTACCTACTAATCTAAATCTGGGGGAAATTACACACAAAAAAATGTAAATGAAATGAATTTAAGCACTAGAAAGAAAATGGTCCACAAATGGTCTACTCTCTTCCCAGCATGATCCCATTCATCATTCACCAGCCATCTCATTTCACACACTTTAAATGCAGTCCACACAGGCCACCTCCTGCTTAAGGCTGGAGTGAGGAACTGGGACAGTGGGTGCAGACCAGCACGCACAGGTCTGCAGGGTCTGTTCCTGGTTCACAGTTTTTATTTTCATAAGATCACAACAGATGCGTCCTCTACTCAACTTGATACATTTAAGTTGTGAGTCACTCCACAGGAAGTAAAAGGAATTCCCAAAGACCTGAACATATATCCTTTGGATTTTTTTTTTTATTAAATGAGGTTTCATGTATCACAAAATAACACTTACAAATTGTGTAACAAAACAATTCATGCCTTCCAAAGCAAGGCTTTCAGTCATTATCTGTTGTCAGCGTGTCTTGCCAAATAGTTGTTACTCATGGGGCTGAGGATGCTTTGCATTCTTTCTAAAAATAGATCTTTCCATGAAAAATCACAATATGTTGTTGCTGTATGAGGTAAAATTACAAAAGAAGTTATTTTTATCCACCAAGCAGTTCATTTTTATTTCAAATGGAACTAACCAAATAATTTATGAGAGAACAAAAAAAAAAAGGAACCCAGACATTGGGAAATTCACTGCTGGTCTTCTCTAGCTTATATTTCTGAAATGCTTTTTCCTATTACATAAAACCAAGTTCTCTAACCAATAATGTCCCCAGTGTGTAGAAGAAGGTGGTGACAATAAATTCAAGTTTCCAAAATGAAAGCAAAATTAATAAGAGAGCTAGAGTGCATCTAATTCAAAGAATAAGCAGTCCACTCTGAAACAGCCCTTCGTTTTCTACCCTCTCTGACCCAGGTTCCGCAGCGAAAGGCAGCGTGGTGTTGCAGAAGAGCCCGCTCTGTGATTAGAAAGTTCTCACCCAAGCTCTGATTGGGAACAGCGGCTCCATCACTCACCGTGTGCGCCTGCGCTCGCTGGCGGCTGTTTCCTCTGCACAGTGAGGATGATGGTATCTCCCTCCCCAGGTTGTAGGAGTGAATGAGATATGGGGGTGAAATGTGTAGGACGCTACCTGGCACACGACAACCAGCCCCACACGAGTTAGCACACAGTCTGTGCTCTCCTACTTACACAGGATTTTGAGGAAGGAGTGGTTGGAAAGAATGAGAGGGAAAAGGAAAATAAAAAAGTAAAGAGGCCGAAGGACAGAAGGAGGTGGTTTTGCGTGGCGTTCTGCACAGATACCGGATCCTTTGTAGGAACGGCAGCACTGGAGCCCGCATCTTTCTATCTTGGTGACTCTGAGATCACACATCAATTACTTCTCTACCCTGTATGTTTGTAAGGCAGCTATTCCTCACCTCCCATTTTTCACAGGTCAAATTAAAATATAGAAACATAGAAGGCTCTGAAGGCAAAGTCACAAAGAAAAGCCACAACTTAATGTGGTTATTCTGCTGCTTTGTCCAAAAATGGATCTAATTATCCTTTTCTTTTTGTTCTTTCTTAAACATAATGATTTATTTCCTTTGAAAGAGAAACAGAGAAGAATGCTTGACAGGGTTTTCACACCTGAATCTTTCCCTGAGCCCAGCAACCAAACAGAATCAGGAGTGCCAGAGCCTTCGGGAGGGTCTGGGATGAGAGCCCAAGCCTCCCCACGTGGCCTTCCACATCCCGCAGCAGTGCCCCAACTGCTCATGCCACCGTGGTTAGGCCATCGTTTTCTTTTTTGAAAAATTTCTTATACATGAATTTGCATGAAAATAATAAATTATTTATGATAGTACTGTAAGTAGGTTAATATTTTTTGCATATAATGAGAAATAGTGAAAGAGAGACATGAATTTGGGATAAAATAATACATAATATTTATGTTAGAGTTCAATTATTTAAATTCTTTTAAAAGTAAAATCTTTATTATCCATGTATAGATATCTTCGCAGTCGATATTACTGTTTTCTTTCCATCTCTTTTTCTACGCACTAAAGTCAGACCCACTGGAGGACAGGAGAAGGCTTTAGCAGGTCTCCCTACCTAGAAGGCTCCCTATTCCATGATGTATAGATGATCCCCAGAGATCACTTTCCAGTGACTGTGGCCCATTCCTGGCCCATTTACTAACCATCCACTAAAAAGTCCAAAACTAAAGTCAGCAAAGCACTAAGTACAAATTGCAAAGCACGTGGCTTTTAAACCTGAAAGACTAATTCTGGGGACCAGCAATCCACAGAGAACCACCATCCTGCAAGTTTGACTTGTCTTAGAAGCACTGCAGTCCTGAGTTACCGGAAAGCCCAGAATGGGGTGGGGGTCCCTCAGGTAGTTTCCTAGAGCATACAATTATCAACTGGAAATCCAGAGACAGCAGCACTTTCTTCTTGTTCCCACACTTACAGAAAGCCACGCAGAGTCATTGTGCATCATCCTCCTGACACAGACAAGAGGCGAGGAGAGAAGAAAGGGACAATGAAAGTGCAATGAAGATGAAGGGAAAGCACAGGAGGGACTTCTGAGTCCCAGAAGCTCCTTCGTCAGATGAGGCTGTTGAGTGAAGAAAAGGCATGTTGTCTTGGAGCAGGGACTGTGGGTGCTGGCAATTCACACAAGTCTGACACCTCTCAGGCAATGCACTATGGGCTGCCCGGGACTGGGACAATCCTGTTGAGTGTAGCAACAACGTTCCCATTTCTGGACAGGATCCATGATCTCATACTCACTAGGACTGTCGTTGAGGAATTTCCCACGTTGCATTTGTGTTCCTGGAGGAAATACTCAGTGCCCCAGTGACTAGTTTTCGGATGGCAAAGAGGTTATTTTTCTTTTTTAGATTGGCATGATTTTAGATCCAACACACTCAAATAATAAAGACTTGAGCCAATTTTATTTAACAAGAAGCTTGAGGACTTCCAAAGGCATGATTTATGGGCTTTGATTCCCAGTGCCTATAAAAATTACGTACCAAAACACACGTGCACACATAGCGTGCAAAGCCTTGTAAGCGTCATGTTTTTCTAGGCATCTTGGTCTGCGCCTCACTTCCTGCCATCGTGAACAGGACGTGACCCAACAGGATATAGAACTGCCTTGCTTTCCGTTCTCCAGCTCTAAAAAACTGGTGTCTGGGTTTGATGACCTGATCATTGACGTCTGGTGACCATGGACAACAAGAGGAAACCACACTCCAATAATCTGAACCGCAAAGCTTCGAAGACAGTTGGACTTACCCTAGGGGGCTGGTAGTCTCCTCTCCCTACATAGGTAACCTGAGGTCAGGCAAACTGAACAACTGACCCATCATCTGTCTGGATCCATGACTGTTGTCCTACTTTTCTGCCAGGGCTGTGCTGTCGTAGTGGGGGAGCTCTTCACAGGGACCACCTCAGGCCAACTCTACCCACCGCACTTGCCCTCACTGGGCACTGCTTCATCAGAGATCTTGTGCATTCATCAGCTAAATCCGCAGGGGTATTCTGATCCTGGCCATCAGAGCCAGGCTCTATAAAAGGTGGTCACTTACTCAGTGACTGCTTAGGGTTTTGTCTTGCACGGACACCGCATGGGTCCAAAGTATTACTGTGACATCTTATGGATGAGTTGACTGAGGCAAAGAATGATTAGGTAACCTGCTCAAGGTCAAAGCTTGTTGTTGTTTTGTAAATAGCAATAAATAAATAAAAGACCATCTTTTTAGATCTTTTTTTTTCTTTATTCATGGTGGAGCACCTGCATGCACATGTGAGAGAGAGGGAGATTAGCACCCTCCACCAAGTCTGGTCCTACTGTGTTCCCCCTCTTCCAGGCCTCTAGACCGTCAGATCCTGGCCACTCACAAGTGTGCCCAGCGTGTTTTAGGCTGCCTAGTTCTGGGATTCACATTGTGATTGCCTTGTCACATCCAGCTTCTCTTGAACAGAGTATTACCACTGCACCATGGGGCCAAGCCAGTCCAGGGTCAAAGCTTTTTCTACAGTGGCACACTTTATTTATTTATTTATTTTTATTTATTTATTTTTTTTTTGAGAGAGAGAGAGAGAGAGATTTTTGCTACAGGTTGCATCCATTCACCAGAGAGACGGAGGGAAAGTGAGAAATGACCCCCAGGGGTGATGGTCATACCGCAATCCCTTCTCCTCCATTCTTCTCTACAGATTTTGGGCACACAGGCACACATGTCTGACATGATTTTCAAGCTACCAGGTCTGGGATTCAAACTGCCATCAACCATGTGGGAGTCTAGCACCTTAACCACCACACCACCTGCTGACCCGTTTAAGGGAGCGTAGCAGTGGAGCCTGGAAACTTGGGAAATGCCAGGAAAGGCCCATAGCCAATAAAGACAGCTGCCATGAGAAGGTAAGAATGACCCACTTCGACTCAACCCCAGCTCTGACCTCTGCCACCTGCCATGTGTCAATTTGCTGAACCCTTCTGTTATTCACTTACATCTCCCACCTCTGCCCGTCCTCAGAAGAATACCTGTAGATTCCCACCTCTGCTGTTCTTGCTTCTCCAATACGGATCTGTGCACCGGAGGCTAGTCTTCTGAGAGCCTCTGTGAGTAGCCCTCCTTTCCCACAGTCCCCTCTAAGCATAGCAAAGACACAGAAACCGTGAAGGAGGGAGGGAGAGGCTGGCCCCGGCTGGCATTTTCAGAGCTGAAATCTCAGTGGCCAGCTCGCAGACCAGTAGCCCACGGCTCCAATCCCATCCATCTTGTTCCAGTCAGCAAGCAGCAGATTTCCACGAGGAAACTGCATCAGTGAGGTAAAGAAACCCATCACTGCAAAGCACACAGTTTGCTGTGCCCTAAAGAGGGGGAAGGTGAGTTTGAGAAAAGGCAGGAGGGAACTAAGGACCTTATTGGGAAGATACATGAAATTTGACGTTCCAGAAGACCAACCAGGTGGAATGTCCAGTAGACAATTGGAACTCTGACAGAATTCTGAAACATTAAATAGCACCTTGGTTCTCCCACAGTGTAGTTTTAGTCAGGAGACTCTAAAGTATCTCCCATAAGCGGAGTCTCCACTAAATAACATTCAAATAAGCATTGTTTTTTTTTTTTTTTTTTTTTTTTAAAAAAAAACAACTCTGCAATTATTAGTTTATTAGTATCATCCAGGACTCAGATGTTCAGTATTCCTCCTGAAATTACATAAACAAATGCAAATGGAAAGAATCCAAGTCAAAAATTATATAACAAAACAGTACTCCATCACAAAAGCATGTAAAATTACAAGAGCGCTATTTTAAAACACTGGCACTTTAAGAGAACGATAATCTCAAACCACAAAATTGCCAAATTGTTCCCTAAACTGTTAAGCAGATAAACGTGACTCTAATGAACGAGTTTGGGTTTTGTAAAGAAAAATCAGATTCAAATAAATTGGCTAATTCGTACTGAGATGCAAAGTTTGTGTCTTCGTTCTTCATGTCTATCTGATTTATAAAGGGGCAAAAACCACAATAGAGGAATGTTTCCCCGATTTTAAATGTGGCATCGTTTTAAAAGCTGGCCCAATTAATTAAAAATACTTTTAATGGAAAGTCAAGTTTCCTGAGCAGTCCATATTTAGATTAATGGGAAAAGACATTTACAGCCAGCGCTTTCGTAGCCTTTGCTGGAACCAAGGTCAACAAAAACTTTAATAAGGCAGTCTTGTATTTTAAGCTCACGCTTTGGGGGGTACATTCTAAAGTCTTCTTTAACGTGGGAACTGCAAAAATATAACTGCCATTACAAGGTAATCAGAGTTAAATAATATAGAGTCCTCCTGTAAAATTAGAACACACTTTTCTATTAGTCCTTCAAGGACAGCTTTCAAAATGTTTGATTCTAATAATCCCACTGGTTACTCTTCACTTTATAAATGTTAAGTGGGCTATGTGAAATTTGCTATCAACTGATTAAAATTTCAGAATTTCAGTTATGGATGAAAACTGTCTCAATTTTTTATTACCCCCATCATGATATGCAGGGTGTGCAGACAAAAGCTTTTTATCAGCTAACTATAATGAAAAGATAAAGACTGTAGTAATTCATGTGATCCAAAATGGGCAAAAGCAAAAGACTAGCTTCCCCTCAAGAAGAAAACTTCAGACCTATGAATAGGACAACAATACTAACAAAAAAAAAATTGTATTTACTTAGAAGCATTCGGAATATCAGCAAAACAGCTGCAACTTTTATTTTTGCAAATACAGAGTGCTATTCAGTTTACAGAACAACAATTATTTCGTATAAGCTGCATCAGAGACAACCAAAGGTGAAAAAACTACCATCCCCATGTATAACTAATTTGTGCTGTGCACCAACAAGAACCTGCTTTAAATTTCCATGCCAATTTACAACCCCCATACTGTACCAGGCAAGGTTAGTGGCTATTGAAAATACCACCAGGACAGGGCTATCTAAAGACACATTCGGTAGTGTGTTAACTATACAAAAAAAGACACTGTACAGTTTAAAAACAAATCTTACCCAGCCTTACATTTCAGTTTTTTTCTTTAAAAGGAATGAGTTGTGTACAGGAGGGTTAAATGCTTTATAGTCAAGGAAAAAAAACTGCGCTAGAACCAACTTATTCATCATCATCTTCTTCTCCTTCATCCTCTTCATCTTCCTCTTCTTCCTCATCTTCTTCATCTTTCTCGTCTTCCTCGTCTTCCTCTTTCTCCTCCTTTTTCTTGCTCTTTTCAGCCTTGACAACTCTCTTTTTTTGCTGCATCAGTCTTTCCTTCAGCTCAGTATATACAGCAATGTCCTTTTCATATTTTTCCTTCAGTTCAGCAGCCTTTTCATACGGCTGTGCACCATCTGCAGCAGTGTTATTCCACATCTCTCCCAGTTTCTTCTCAACATCACCAATGCATAGGCCAGGATGTTCTCCTTTGATTTTTGGGCGATATTCAGAACAGAACAAGAAAAAGACCGAAGGAGCCTCTTGGGTGCGTCGGGACCCTTGAACTCTTTTGTTTCCCCTTTAGAAGGGATACAGGTTCTCATTTCTCTTTCATAACGGGCTTTGTCCACCTTTGCCATATCTTCAAACTTTCCTTTCTCTTCAGCAGACATGGTCTTCCACCTCTCTGAGCACTTCTTAGAAAACTCTGAGAAGTCGACCGAATCATCTGGGTGCTTCTTCTTGTGCTCCTCCAGGCAAGTTTGCACAAAGAATGCATATGATGACATTTTGCCTCTCGGCTTCTTAGGATCTCCTTTGCCCATGTTTCGTTATCTTTCCTCCGTGAGGCACAGAGTCGCCCAGTGCCCGGCCGGTTCTCACTTGCCCGAGCGCTGTCTCTGTGGAGCTCAATGTACTGCAACGACCGTGAGAGCAGGAGCCGGCCAAACAAGCATTGGTTTTTAGACTGTGTGATTTGTGCAGCTAACAGTTCATATCCAAAATTAGAATACTTCTCTAATTCCATACGTAACCCTGAATTAACTTTCACATGATTATGGTATTTTTTAAAGAATACACATAGTCTATTCGAATCCAGCTAAAAGAGTTTCTAAATTTCCTTTTTTTTTTTTTTTTTTTTTTTTTTTGGTGTAAAGAATAAACATTGTCTGTGGCCAGCAGGAGGCACGGTGCTGGACTCCCACATGGCCCACTGTGGTTGAGTCCCAGACCTGGTAGCTTAATTTCTCGCTTTCCCTCTCTCTGTCTCTCTCTGGTCAAATAAAAAAATAACGATTATCTTTTATTAATTTTTAAAAATAAGCATTGTCATAAATGAGCCATACTACAAGGACACTAGAAATACTTTTAAAACAGTCAGTATTATTTCTAAACTCATATGATTATGAAATCACCACACGTTCCTGGTTTAACAATTATTTACATACATAAAGTACAGTACCAATTCCATAGTGAGTTGCTGGCTCCTCTTCTGTTCCCAGAGGTCTGGTGTGGTCTTTACCTACTAGGCTTGCCAAAAATATTAGGAGACTTAAATTTTTTTTTTTTGAGAGATTTTTGCTATAGGGCGCGTGCGCTCGCCAGACAGAGAGAGACATAGAGACAGAAAGCGAGAAATCACCCCCCAGGGGGGCTGGTCACGCCGCAATCCCTTCTCCTCCATTCTCCTCTCAGGATCTTGGGCACGCATGCACACACACCCGGCGTGAGTTTTAAGCCACCGGGTCCGGGACGCGAACCACAGTCGACTACGTGGGAGTCCAGCGACATAGCCATTACGCTAACTGCTGGTTCCCAGGAGATTTAAATTTAAACCAAGAGGGACCTTTATATGTAGTTTATGCTTAATGATCATAAGTCTTACAACTGAACAAAACATTTTAGAAAGTTCATCATATTTATTTATTGAAATGCTTTTCATAAAAATTTTGAAACATTCAAATTTCAAGGGACATCAAACCAAATTTAGGTTTTTAAAGAATTGTTTATTTAATTTCATTTATTTTTAGTATTACTATTATTTAATTTGACCTGAGAAAGAGAGAGGGAGAAAGGGCAAGTAAGAAAGAAGCCACCAGGTCCAGGACTCAAACCGTGGTTAGTCACGTGGGAGTCTAGTGCTTTAATCACCATGCCACCTACCACCCCATAAATTTAGTTTTTTTAAAAGTGCCAATCTAGTCATGCCATGAACAAAACTGTCACGTAAATGTCTCACTTATGATAACTACCTATAGCAGTTGTCCTTGGTGTCAGCCACAAATTTAATACCTGGGCCCAATCTCTAGAGATTATCTCATCCCACAGCTAATTACAGCATTTTTTTTTTTAATTCTAATGTGCACTAGAGGTTGAGAGACAAAGAACTTCAGTTTTCTCTCTCCAGAGATATAATTTTCCAAGATAATCAGTCTCTCTAGTAATTAAAGAATTAAGCAATAACTTGTCATTATCTCAGATTATCAAATAGGCAAATACTAAAAAGAATTCTAATATGGGGCCAGTAGATGGCACGGTGGTTAAGGAGCTGGACTTTCACGTTGCAGACCACAGTTCAATCCCAGACCTGGTGGCTTGCTTTTTTATTTTCCCTTTTTCTCTCTCTGGTGAGTGCATGTGACCTATAGCGAATTTTAAAATAATAATAATAATAACAAGAAGGAGCATTTAAAACTTAAATATTCTAAAACATGATAAGATCCAAGATTAACATGTTTTTTCAAACTGTGTGTTACTACACATTTGTGAATCAATAAATTAACTTAGTAGACCATAGATGGTATTTTTCAAATTTTTTTAAAAAGAAAAAAGAGAGAAGGAAAAAAACAGTTCACTGCACCTAGTCAGGAAAAGATTAAATTTTGTTTAAGTTGAGTGTGTGTGTGTGTGTGTGTGTGCACATGGATCACTATCTAAAATGGTTTTCTTATAGTGAGTCAAGGTGCTAGAATGCCCTAGAATGCAGAGGAAAGCACACTCTAAAGCTCATTACAATGGAATGATATTCTGAATGTACCTTTGCATGGAAGGTTATACATTTCCTTGCTGTTTACCATAGCAAAAACTTTAAAATACCCCACTCTATCGATTATGGTTAAATATATTCTTGATGCAACAAAGTACAATACGGCCATTCAAAATAATAAAGTGGATCTATCTCTATGAACTCAAAATGACATTCAGATACATTGAAAAGAAACAGCATGTTACAAGGCATTAGGAGTAGCATAATCCCACTTTGGTAAATCTATATTTATAATATATATAATTGTAAAACATATATTTATGTATATATTGAAGTCACGGAGGAGAGAGGTTAAGTGTGCAAATTCGAGCTGACTCTTTGGGCTCCCACATCCTGGTTCTGCCACTTTCCAGGTACAGGGTCTTGGTCAAAGAAACTTAGCTTCCCCAGGTAATTATTGCACTACCTCAGAAGAGTGTTCCGAGAATGAACTGAGTTAACACAGAATTCTCCAAGCAGTACCAAGCACTTAGCAAGCTCTCAGAAAATGTTTGCTCTATCTCAGTAAGAGACAACAAGAGATCTCACATCTTAACAATGGTCATTCTCTGGATGTTGAAATTATTGCCAATTTAATTTCCTTCTTTATACATTTTGCTTATTTAAAGTTTATAATCAGAAAAACATGAGCATAAAAATTAGAAGTATGTCTTTCTTAGAGTTCTAAAGTGTCCGTGATTTGATGGCTTTGGGTTTAAAAATAAACAATACTAAAAACAGCGATTACAGTAACATGCTCTAATTGGATGTTGCTTACTTTTTAAAAGAGATAACCTTTGAGGGTTTTTGCCTCATCAGGCAATAAACTCTGCTGTGGAATTCCAGTTCTCTGATTTGGGAATTTTCGTAACATCTGTGACTGGTACAAAGACTGCTTCCCTAGCTTCTTCTCTAAAAGGTGTTCTGCTTTCTCTCACCTTGTCAGTCTAAACAAGTAGGCTGACAGAAATTTGTATAAAATTTTCCCATCGTTCAGGCCCCAAAGCTAGTCTCCATCCCAACATCACACTTCAGTGACTGCATTTCTCAGAAAATGATGATGACATCCTGTCCAAAAAAAAAAAACAGTTCCGACTCAGCTGTCTTTTGTGTTTATCTGTCGGTTACAGACAGGGACCTTATGTGGCATTATGTGTGGGTGGGGAGACTCATTACTAAAAAAAATGGGGAATTACAGAAATGTAAGGAAAAAAGGACTTAAAAACCATCCATTGTCTCTCTACACAAAGTCCATTATTAGCATGCTAGTGTATTTCCTTTCTGTCTTTTCCTTTGTAAAGTTATCTTGTGGTTACTTCATAGACACAATGAAGTAAATCACTTTTCTCCTTTGGTTTTCTATCGGAAGTATGTAGCATGCTATCACATAATTTCTAAAATTGTTATTGTAATGACTGCATAGTGTTCATGAGCAAGTAATTTAATCGTTTTTTTTTAAAGGGCATTCTTGTGTTTTCCAGTTATAACTATTATAAAAAGAAGTATAAAAAATGTATGCTTGAGCTTTCTATATACATAAATTTGTTGCGGTTTCTTTACATGTGTAGAATTTTTTAAATCGAATTGCTGTGTTAAAAGTCATGCACATCGGGACTTAGGGCATGCGTACACACACATCCCCAGTGTATTTTTCAAATCTCTGGGGCCAGGATTCAAACCACAACTAGCCATGTAGAATCCAGCTCCCTTAGCCACCAGGCTATGGCCTAACCCAATCGTGAGCATTTTAGATCTTAGTCCAATTGTTGACATATTACAACTAATTTCCTTCTTCATTAGAGTTGACATCATAAATTGGCATAACTCTTGAAGAAAGCCCTGGCAATATGGATTCACTTAAGTACAGTCTTGTTCCAAAAGGATTTGAAACGGTTTACTAAAGCAAACACAGGGGGGCTGGAATGTGTAAGGTGGTTAAAGGCACTACATTCCCACATGGTCAACCACAGTGTGAATCCCGGACCTAGTGGCTTGCCTTCTTGCTTTCCCTTTCTCTCTCTCTCTCTCTCTCTGGTCAGATTAAAATAATGCTAATAATAACAACAAATGGGATTAAATAAATAAATAATTCTTTTTTTAAAAAGTGAACACAGGTAAACAATTTTTTTAAGTGGAAAAATTAGGGTGAAATAGGGAAGTAAGAAAAGTATGAAATAGCTAGCATCTACTGAACACTTATTATGTTTCAGCACTGTAATTCCACAATACAGAATTTTACCTAATTCCCATAGCAAAGAGAGGGATATTATAATGCCCATTTTATAGATGAGAAGACCAGGGCCTGGAAAATTGGTCATTTGCCCAACTTCACAAAACCAGTAAGGAACAGAGCAGATACTCAAACTCTAGAATTTGAGCTCTTATACATTTATATTTGTAGTTTTTCTATGATATAATATCTGTTTAACTGTAACTCAGCAGAAATTTATTTGTAATTCATCAACAATGTATTTAGGGCCAGGGTGTAAGTTGCTAGGCTATCCAGATTCTTTCTATTTATTTATTATGTTTATTATTTACTTAGTTGTTTATACGCAGCCTTGTTTCAGTAGGAATTCATTTTATTTACTTATTTATTTTGAGATTTTTACCATAGGGTGTGTGTGCTCACCAGAGAGACCAAATACAAGAAATCACCCTCCATGAGGGATGGCCATACTGCAGTCCCTTCTCCTCCATTCTCCTCTTGGGATTTTGGGCATGCATGCACACACAACCAGCGTGAGTTTGAAGTCGCCAGGTCTGGGACTCGAATTGTGGTCCACTACGTGAGAGTCCAGTGACATAACCACTACGCTATCTGTGGGTCCCAATTTTATTTAATTTGTTATTTATTCTTTCTGTACTTCAAATACACATCAGATTCTTGCATATATAATATGCACTATCTTCAGGCCACTGAGTTTGCTGCATGGTAGCTCTGTTTAATGTGCTAATGCTGATAACACCAGCCTGCGGTAATGAGGCCGTCTCCTTTAGGATGTGATACGCCCTTGCCTTAACATAGGAGGAAATCTTTAAGACTATTTTCACAAAAGTGTTCCCATAAAAGAATTTCATTGCGATAGCTTGAAATGGCTTGAAGTCCATGATTTAATTTAGAAAGAAAGCACATCTTCTCATTGTCTAGTGTTCTCAGCATGATGGGTCTTCTGTTTATTCCAGCCTTCTTTCCATTCCTCATTAAAATCTGTGCTTTTATTGCTACCTGTCACATTTGCTCATTAAAACGTGTGCTGAATTTTCGTTCTCTCTCACCTTTGGTTTCCCCTTATCCTGCCCTGACTTTAGTTTCAGTTTCTGTCCTCCCATTTCCTTCGAGAATGAACATCCAAATATAACACAATAGGACTTTTATTTAGGGTAGTGGAGGACTCCTGGATTAATTTCTCATTCAATTAAATAGTAAATCGATAAAAGCATTACTGAAGAGCCACGCTATTCTTAAGCATTTACCTGGTTAATAATCACTTAGGACATGAGAGTCATGTGCTCTTTTTTTTTTTTTGTAAGAATTATTTCATTTAACTTTGTGATTATTATTTTAATTTGACCAGAGAAAGACAGAGTGAGATAGAAAGGGCGAGTGAGAAAATGAGAAAGCAAGCTGCCAGGTCCAAGACTCCAACAGCAGTCAGCCATGTAGCAGTCCAGCGTTTTTGACCACCATGCCACCTGCCAGCTCCTATTCTCTTTTAAGTAACTTGGCTCCATCTTCGGGGCTTAATTCCAAGTACTTGGAGAAAGGTCACTAGAAAATCCCAGAGCAGGGCTGGCACTTGGGCGAGGTGCGTTGGTGCCTGGGGTGCGAGATGTAAGGAGGCACCTGCTCCTACTGCACCCTTCTTGTGCCTCGCCCTAGGCCTGGCCCTGCCCAGGGATGTGGCTGTGTGTGCCAGCTGGTGTCAGGCAGCAGCTGGGAGAGCGAGTCACCCCAGTAGCTCTGCCTCTGGGTTCACCTATTACCATCTTGATGGCCCCACCCTTGCTTATCCAGGTCAGTTGTGCATTTTGGTGGGAAAAGGCAACTGCAGGCTATCACAGAACAATCTGACAGCCCGGCATCTGTTGAAAGCTCTTACAGGCTCCCGGAAGCTGGTTGACTTCAACTGGACAAACTGAACTGTTTTATTGGCCAATGGAATCATGACCTACACGCTGGCCTCTGCTACCCTTAACTACCCTTAACTGTCTAGGACAACCACTGACCCGGAAATACCCAGAAAAACCTCAAGCATAAGAGCCATTTTAAAAAATAGATTTTGGGGAACCAGCAGTTAGCATAATGGCTATGTCGCTGGACTTCCATGTAGTCGACTGCAGTTTGCGTCCCGGACCCGGTGGCTTAAAACTCACGCCGGGCACGTGTGCATGCATGCCCAAGATCCCGAGAGGAGAATGGAGGAGAAGGGATTGCGGTGTGGCCATCCCCCCTGGGGGGTGATTTCTCGCTTTCTGTCTCTCTGTCTCTCTCTGTCTGTCTGGCGAGCGCACGCACCCTATAGCGAAAACCTCTCAAAAAAAATAGATTTTAATTTTTAAAAAGAATTGTTTACTTAATTTTATTTGTTATTATTTTTTCATTTGACCAGAGAGAAAGAAAGAGAAAGAGAAAGTGAGAAAGCAAGCCACTAGCTCCAGGACTCCAACCACGCTTAACTATGTCGGAGACCAGTGCCTTGACTAGCACACCAACTGTGGGCTCCACGTAAAAGCCATTTTTTAAAAAACCAAGAAGATCTGAAAATAAGCAGATGAAAACAACAAAACAAAATACATTGTAAAACCTACATCTGGGGGACTACAGATGTGTGAGTCTAGATTCTACAGTCTGCTGCTCAAACACTGAGAAAAATGTTTTTGGTTTTGTGCTATTTATATGTAGTAGATATTTTAATATCTTTCTGTGGGTTTTTTAAATCTTGAATTTTATGCTCTTCAAAGTAAATACTCAGAAAAATCATCAAAAATTGAAGAGGAGGCTTGGGTGAGAAGAAATATATTTAACTCAGTTAACAACAAGGGCCACATTTTCACTGGTTAAAAATAACTCTAAAATTTACTCTAAAATAATAAATTGCAGAATGACAGGCCAGTAGGTGGTGTGGTGGTTAAGGTGCTAGACTCCACATGGCCGATCGTGGTTCAAGTCCTGGACCTGCTGGCTTGCCTTCTCACTCTCCCCCTCTCTCTCTCTGGTCAAACTGAAGAGGAAGACTAAATTAATTAATTAAATTAAATTAAATAATTCTAAACAAAACCCCTCTATTTAACAAATAAATAAATAATAGAAAAAGAGACGAAAGGAAAGAGAAAAGAAAGGTCATAGAGCAGATGAGAAGGCAACACACTGAAGGGCAGAAATGTGGCTGGAGTAGCAAGAGACCGCAGCAACAAGGAGACCCTGGGACTAGGCTCAGGGCAGCAGGCAGGGCTGGGGCTTAGGCTGGGGGGCCAGGGGCCTGCCACCAGCATCCCACACAGATTGCTCACAGCAGTGCACAAAACCATCACCCAGAACTACACCATGTTCCTGAAAATGACCTACGTCAGGAAGAAAGTTGAGGCACGCACATCCCCCATTTAAGCAACACTCTGCTCTGTTTCATTACGAGGCTATTTGTCTCTGAAACCAGGAGCCAATCGGCATAGGTAGTTGTGCCTCAGTAGCCGCGAGGCATTGCTTCCAGGACCACCATGGATACCCAAATCTGCAGGTGCTCAAGTCCCCTATGAAAGGACGTAAGATCTGTATGTAACCCATGCACATCCTCCTGGATACTTTGAATCATTTCTAGGTTATGTATTGTACTTAAAACAATGTCAAGTCCATGTAAATAGACTGTACTGTATTGTTTAGGGAATAATGACAAGGGAAAATAAGTCTAGATATATACAGGTAGGCTTAACTACGCAGAACACATCAGCAACAATCCCAGCATTAGTTTATAGGAGCTCAGATTCTAGGCCAGAGTGATCACATTTTTGTGTCCCTATGAACAATACGCACAACTGTTTACAAGACACACTTTATGCCCCACCTCTGGAGGATTTAGTCTAGTAGGTCTGGCTGGGCCTGCAAATCTGCCTGCTTCACAAACATCCCAGGAGAGCCTGTGCTGGCCACCACCCTGCAGGATGGTGAAGTGGTGCCACCCGGCTGCATGTTAAATAGGAGCCTCAGCCAGGGAGCTCTTCACTGGACGCACAGGGCACTCTCCCTGCCGGCTGTGGATTAAAGGGATCTGCTTCCTTAACGCAAGCTCTTTTTTTAAAACTCTATTTGTTATTATTATTATTTCTTAATTTGACCAGAGAGGGACAGAGTGTATGTATGAGAGATAGAGAGAGAGAGAGAGAGAATGAGAAAGCAAGCTGAGGTCTGGGACTCAAATGGTGGTCAGCCATGTGAGAGTCCAGCACTTAACAACCATGCCACCTGCTAGCCCCAACTCAGGCTTTTTAAAGTAATATAACACATGGGACCAGCAGTTAGCGTAATGGCTATGTCACTGAACACCCATGTAGTCAACCATGGTTCGAGTCCCGGACCAGCTTAAACTCACGCCGGCGCATGTGCATGCGTGCCGAAGATCCCGAGAGGAGAATGGAGGAGAAGGGATTGCAGCGTGGCCATCCCCCTGGGGGGTGATTTCTCGCTTTCTGTCTCTCTGTCTCTCTCTGTCTGTCTGGCGAGCGCATGCACCCTATAGCAAAAACCTCTCAGAAAGAAAAAAAAAAGTAATATAACACCAAGTAGGAGTCATCAGACTAGTCTGGGGTCAAGAAATATGATAGATATACAATAAAAAAGTCCAAATTAGCCATCGGTATCACCATTTTAAAGCTGAGGAACCTGAGGCTTCTACAAGATCAGTAATTTGCCCAAAATCACCAGGCTGGCAAATGTCCAACCTGGCTTCCAACTGCTGAGTCGGCCCAACCCCAAAGACTCAGTGATTCCCAGACAACTAAATAATGCACCATTTAATAAACTTATATTCAGTGCTTTTGAATATGCTACACAGTACATCAGTTCACTCCAGACAGTGCACAGATGTATCACACACTGAATGGTCCCCCTTCTAAGGCAATTGTAAGGCTTAATAAAAGCAACACCAGTTAATAACAGCTTAGGGGAAGCATACAACACTACAGTATATGTATGTGTGGAGTGAAAGGTGCTTCACAATTCTGTAAGTATTAAAATAAGAAAATAAAAACAAAGGTGAAGGAAGAGACTTTCAAGTTAATGAAAACGCACACACAATTTATGGCTGCTTTGACACCACAACCGCTGGCTTGTAGTGCCATCTGCTGTAAGGAAGTGGCAACTACATTAGCCCACAAGGCTGGCGTGTTACTAGGGCACTTACAGGAGACCTAGTAACCTCTTTGTTTGTTTTGTTTTTTAATTTTTTGCTTGTTCGTTTATTTTTAGAGAGATTTTTGCTGTAGGGCACATATAAGTCATTTAAGAACTTATATTCAGTGCTTTTGAATACGCTACACGGTACATCAGTTCACTCCAGACAGTGCAAAGATGCATAACATGCTGAATGTTCCCCATTCTAAGACAATTGTAAAACTTAATAAAAGCACCTACGCTTGCTGGAGGCACAAAGGAAGACAGAGAGAATGAAAGCGAGAAATCTCAGGGGGGATGGCCACGCAATTCCTTCTCCTCCATTCTCCTCTCGGAATCTTGGGCGTGCATGCCCGTGTACCCAGTGTGAATTTCAAGCTGCCAGGTTTGGGACTCAAACTGTGGTCAGCCATGCAGGAGTCCAGTGCCTCAACTACGATGCCACCTGCTGGCTCTGGGAACCTCTTTATTACCTGAGGAGTTCAGATGTATGTAATGAGAGTGCCAGGATCTAAGGCATGGTTATAAATGAAGGGGAAAAGATGAGTAAAGAGAAGGGAAAATGAAGGGGATGGGAGAGAAAAATAAAGCAAAGTAGGGAGGTGGTATCATCATTACTATGACATTAGTATCTTCTTTTTCTTTTTTTAATTTTGACCAGAGATAGATAGAGAGAAAGGGAAAGTGGGAAAGCAAGCCACCAGCTCCATACTCAAAAGACGGGGGGAGTCCAGCACCCTAACCACCATGCCATCTGCCGGCCCCGAGTATCTATTTCTTATTACCTACCAGGTGTTTTGCATATTTTATCATTTTGCATATTGTATTCATCTGCCTTATCAGAGGCTTGCCTTTTTAATTTTTCTAGTCTTTTCAAAGAACAAACTTTTGTTTCTAATCATCTCTATTTGTTTTTGCTTTCCATTTCGCTTATTTCTGCGCGCTCTATAATTCGCTTCCTTCTACTTACGTTGGGATTTTAGTTTCTATACATATGCAAGGGATTTTAAATCATAGAATTTCAGATCTAGGAGGGACAGAGAAAAACAGAGCTTTCTTCTCATCTTTTACAAAGAGGCCCAGAGAGAAAGAAGTCTGCCCGTGCCCTTCAGGGAGTACCTAGGTTTCCACATTCATGGTTAATTGTTCGTTTACCATTCATACATTTCCCCCTCCTCTTTCCTTCCCTTCTTTTCCTTTTCTGTTTTCCCTACCTTAGAACTGAAAAAGATAACACTGATAAAATTCAGGATAAATAGGTAAACTGTCACCCGAAAAGATCTGCATATAAAGATTTTAAAGCCGTGTAATGGTTACATCACTGGACTCCCATGTAGTTGACCATGGTTCGAATCCTGGACCCAGCAGCTTAAAACTCACACTGGGTGCATGTCTGTGCATACCCAAAATCCTGAGAGGAGAATGGAGGAGAAGGGATTGCAGCATGGCCATCCCTCCGGGAGGGGGGGTGATTTCTCGTTATATGTCTCTCTGTCTCTTTGGCAAATGCACGTGCCCTATAGCTAAAATCTTTCTTTAAAAAAAAATTTTTTTTTTCAAAACCACTTACTACATATTTGAGTTGGTGATGAGTGCTTTTCCTGTGTTTACCACACTGTGGAGTCACACCAAATGGACAGGCTGACTGTGCATGGGAAGAGAAAAAAGGTCACAGGTAATCAAATACAACACATTTCCAACACTGGTCCAAACTGCTTCTAGAAACTTATACTCAGAGCTACTCAACATTCTGATATTTGGCAAGAAGCCAAAGTTGAGGGTACCCTAGTGTATCGGTAGTCAGCATTAAAATGCAAAGTAGTTTTACACTGTAGATTAAACGAATGAGCACTACCAGACATAAAGTTCTGTGACTTGGCCCAACCAGGTGGCACAGTCCCTAGCAAGCGGGACTGCAGTGGCAGAAGCTGTGTGACCAACCTCAGGTTCTGATCCCCACACAGGCCTGAAAATATACCTGGTGGTCAGGATCTGGAGGAGCTAGGGGGCTGGGGAAAGTGGATTAAGGTGTGATGGGGCCTCGTCAAGACTGGTTTTCTCTCTCATGTGCATGTACACATGCTCTTTACCATTAAAAAACAAGTAAACCCACTTATGTGCAGTTACAGCAATGGCCCTGAGAAGGTTCCAGGCCCCTGGTCTGGCTTTTCATGCCACCCCTTGGTATTCAGAAGCCTGGTGGCCTTGAGGTCTAGATTTCTTCCTCTCTCTGTCAAGACCTATGATAAGAAAAGAATCTGGCGCTAGTCAGTCATATCTTTTTTATGATTTATTTCATTATTTATTTTACACTCATTCACTGTACCTCATCATAGCGTACAAAATGAGATTTCCCATCCAGAATACACTGTATAATGGCTTAATCAGTAGTATTACTATACATGTTATCATCAACAAATAATTTTTCCTTTCTTGTTTCTTATTTATTTTGCATTCCCCCCCCCCCCCTTGGTTCCCTCTCTCTTACCCTCTGCCATTTCCCACCGTCCTTCCATGCTGTCTCTGGTATCTACAGTTGCTTTCCATGCCTTTTTTTTTCTTTTTTTTTTCACATTTTATTGATACACAAAAAAATCTTAATTAAATACTTTCAATAACAAGTTCAGCTGATATGTCCATATCTGTAAACACAATTCTGACTTTAAGCATAAACCTTAGTGAGTAGAATGAACATACTATAAAGTAGCACCTAGCTGAGGCTATATAGCTTACTGTGGTCATTAAATGAGTATTTATTATGCATTTTTTAATTTCAAGAGAAGTAGTTTTAGCTTTAATAAATTAAAATCACAAAATGTTAAGAGAAATTTGCTTAAGACTTAAAGCCAGGAAAAAGTTTAGTATTCTATTCAAATAGTAGGTAGATGAACCTATCAGCAGCTCAAGAGAAGACAAAAACAAACAAACAAACAAAAAAAAAAAAAAACGCCTTAAATCTGGAAAACAAAGCATAGGAAAAAATCAGTCATGTTTTAGTCAGAAACATAAATTCCATTTCACCAGTTCAGTCTCATGAAATTAATCTCTCTTCTATTGTGCTTCAATCTTTCCATTTAAATTCTGGAAGTTAACATTCAACTCCAACTTGTCCCTACCATTATGTTGGCCATTTTCTTGGTTATTTTTGGACTCTTATTTCTGTGTGTCTGTCTTTAGTTTTCCTGGTATAGCCCTCCTTTCAGAACTTCATGAAGAGCTGGTCTGGTGTTGGTAAATTCTTTCAGGTTTTGTTTATCTGAGAATATTTTTGTCTTTTCTTCCCATATGAAGGATAATCTTGCCAGGTATAGTATTCTTGGTTGAAATTGTTTTTCACTTAACACCTTTGAATATATTTTCCCATTTTTTTTCTTGACTCACATTGTTTCTGATGAGAGGTCTGCTGTCAGCCTGATGGGATATCCTTTGTAGGTAACTTGACGTTTCTCTCTTGCTAATTTTAAAATTTTGTCTGTGGTTTTGGTCAATCTGACTATTATGGGCCTTGGAGAAGATCTTCTTGGTTGATTCTAGGTGGGGTCTTTAGTCTTTTCTTAGGTCTGGATATTTGAATGCCTCTCTAGGTTTGGAAAGTTTTCTTCCAGGATTTCATGGAATAGATTATCAATGCCCTTGTTCGTTTCTTCACTTTCTGAGATATTGATTATCCGGATCTTTGGATGTTTAATGGTATCTAATATTTCTTGTATATGATTTTCATGTTGTTGGGTTATTTTCTCAATCGTTTTGGTGAATTTTTCTAGGCAGAGGTTCTGTCTTCTCCATCTGAGATTTAATCATCTGCATAATCTAATCTGCTTTTAATACTTTCAAGGGAGGTTTTGATTTACTGTATTATAACCTTCACCTCTAACAGTTCCATTTAATTCTTTTTTATGGTGTGTATTTCCTCTTTCAATTCGTGCAAGAATGTCTACATCTCCTGGAATGCATTGACTCTTCTCCTGCATCTTCTGGATTTCATTGTTCCTCTTCTCTTGCATCTCTGTTAGTTTTGTCACTATGAATATTCTAAATTCTTTATCTGACATTTCCATGAGTTTCATTGTACTGTCTGAGCATGAGGAGTTGTTTTTTTTCCCTTAGGGGAGAGATATTTTCTTGGTTTCTCATATTTCTTTTGCCTCTGCAGTGGTTTCTGGTCATCCTATGAATTTCTTGAAGTTAACTCTGAGCGTTCAGAGGCATGCAGGAGGAGGTGATCTTCAATCTCTGCAGTTCCGTTTTACTCCAGTCTTGTAGATCTTGGGGTCTGGAGTGTGAAGTGTGAGCAGAAACTTCTCGGTTGTCTTAGCCTCCGAAAGGGATTGCTCACAGCTCAAATGCAGATGACTTCTCAAAGGGCCTGTGTTTTACCTTTCCTATCAGTCTGATGGATCTTGGGGTCTGGAGGGAAAAGTCTGAGCGAAAATGCTTCAGTTGTCTTAGCCTCATTCATATCTTATTATGGATTAATTGCTCAAGTGCCCTCTCCTAGGGTCATTTTTTTTTTTTTAAGAGAGAAATTTTTGCTATAGAGTACATGTGCTCAACAGAGAGACAGAGAGAAAGCAAGAAATCACTCCCCCAAGGGATGATCATGCCACAATGCCTTCTCCTCCATTCTCCTCTCTGGATTTTGGGCACACATACCTGGCATGAGTTTCAAGCCTCCGGGTCTGGGATTTGAACAGTGGTCAGTCATGCCAAAGTCCAGCACCTTAACTGCTACGCCACCTGCTGGCTCTGGGTCATTGTTGTTTTAAGTTTTCCTTCAATGTGTCCTCAGCCCAGCCAGGTGGCACAGATGATGGGAAGCTGAACTGCAGTGCTGGAGACCACATGGCCAACATCGGGTTCGGATCCTGGAATCCACCTGAAAAGACGTCAAGTACATACACACATCCCAGGGTCCTGACGAGCTCAAAAGCTTGAGGAAGGGGACAGTGCTCCTCTCTCTCTCTCTTTCCTCCCTCTCTCTCTCTTTCTCTCTTTCTCTTTCTCGTTCTCTCATGCACGCATGCTCTCTATCATGAATAAAATTTTTAAAACTTAAAAAATGATTTTCTTCTCTAAGAAATGTTAAGTAGCATTAATCAGGCAGGATAGGCATGGGGTAGGGGCTGTCTGCCTTGGAACTCATTCCACTGACTCTTAGGCCTGCATATTCCATAGGGAGCTAAATAGGCCAGGGCCTCCAACAGCACTTCCTAAATGAGCTTTGTTTTGTTTTGTTTTGTTTTTAACCCATATTAATAGTACACACACACACACACACACACACACACATCAGTATTATGGCCAAATCTCTCTGATGAACATTTTAATGCTCTGAGAGAAAATAGAGAATATTTCCAAAACATATGTAACCACAGGACTTTTTTTTCAACTAGCATCTACAATAGGTCTAGAACCACAAGAAGGCTCAGGTCTCCAGCATCATAAAAGAATCATTCTTAAGGCTTTCCTGTGGCTTTGTGGTTAGAACTCACGTTATTCATTGAAAGACATAGAAGAAAATGGTTTCCTGAGACTGGATAGACCATAAAGAGCTGCAGCAAGAGAGTCCTAACTCAGAAACAAACACTCAGTGACAGAACGGAGGACCTCACTGAGGTCCTTCAGAGGGCTCTGGCTTACACAAAAGCAGAAATGTAGGAGACAGGAGATATGATTAGCATACAAATGGCACTAATACCTAACTAAATGGAAATGACAGGACAAAGAAAACCAAGAAATTAGACCAGCCAGTTCATGCATCTAGTCATCCACAGAATTTGGAGACTCAGCAGTCTGCCTGCTTTGCTCTTCTGTACCACAGACAAAACATCTATAATGACATTGTTTGGTTCAGTCTGTAAAGGACCAGCCTCAAGTTTAAAATGTAACCTGGAAAAAAAAAATGTTGAGTGAAAAACTTCCAGGTAACTATATACAATACGACCATTATTTGTAACATCCCCTAAAAAGAAAACTAAATTATATTTTTTTAAAAAATTAATTTTGTCATTATAATTTGACCAGAGAAAGATGAGAGAGAGAGAGAGAAAGAGAGAGAGAGAGAGAAAGGGAAAGTGAAAGCAAACCTCCAGGTTTGGGACTGGAACCATGGTGGACCACGTGGGAGTCCAGCATCTTAACCACCACACTACCTGCCAGTCCCAAAATTATATTATTTAAGAAGTAAAATATGTGAGTTAATACATATGTTTAACTAAGGGAATAAAACAGTAGTTACCTCTGAGATTGTTGGTTTGGCAGGGGTTGTATTCAAGAAGAAATGTACAGTAATGTTTTAGCCTTAAATTGAATGGTACACCAGGGGTGTTCATGGATTATGTCTTATAACTTAGACATATTACACCTTTTACCTCGTAAAAGTTTCAGTATGTAAATTTCAAAGATATGCACCTTTTTTTCTTTTCTTTTTTTTAGATTGTTGTCATAGGGTGTGTGTGCTTGACAGAAACAGAGAAAGGAGAAGTGAGAAATCACCTCCCAAGGGGCATGGCCACACTGAAATCCTTCCTTCTTCATTCTCCCCTCAGGATTTTGGGCACTCACTCACATGCACCCAGAATGATTTTCAAGACACCAGGTCCAGGACTTGAACCACAGTTGGCCATATGGGAATCCAGCACCTTAACAACTCTGTCATCTGTTGGTCCCACATCTTACATTTTTAAACTTGTCCCCAATGTCATCATCAGACCCCCAATTTCTTAATATAAATTTCTTTTTTTTTTTTTTTGGGGGGGGGAAGGCTTTTGCTATAGGGTGCAAGTGCTTGCCAGAAAGACAGAGAGAGACAGAGAGACAGAAAACGAGAAATCACCCCCTGAGGGGATGGTCACAGCGCAATCCCTTCTCCTCCATTCTCCTCTCAGGATCTTGGGCATGCATGCACACACGCCCAGTGTGTTTAAGCCACCGGGTTTGGGACTCAAACTGCGATCGACTACATGGGAGTCCAGCGACATAGCCATTGCACCAACTGCTGATCCCTTAATATAAATTTCTTGATACCTTCAAATATTCAATCAATGTTCACATTTCCTAAATTATCCTCTAAATCATCTTATTTTATTTTTCCAGTTGGTTTAATCTCGATCTGAACAGGGTCTATACACTGCTACTAATTAAAATATATCTCATATATCTTTTAATTCATAGGTTCCTCTGGGGATTTTTTTCCTTGTATGCTTAATTCTTTCCCTTTGTTTCAGTTTCTGAAATAACAAGTTGGCCCCTAGAATTTTCTAGAAGTAATCAATGAGGGTTTATTTTCACTTAGTAAAACTTGTAAACTTCTGAATATAAATGCACTCAATGTATTTCAAGGATGACATATTTATAAGGTTTTTTAGTGTCTAGTATAAAATGGTTTTTCAATAAGTTGAGCTGACTGGAGTGGGCAGTTTTTTATATAGTAGTTTGTTGTATAATAATATCTTATACTGTCAAATCTCTTCTTTCACTCAATTTTAAAGACTTTTTTAATTGCTACATTTAAGCCACTTACCTTTATTGCAATTGCTGCTCTATTTGGGAGGCAGCATAGGATAATGAATTTGAGTGTGGGCTTTAGGTCTAGACTGCCTTGGTTCAGATCCCGGTTCTGAAAGTTACACTATTTCCTCGTCTATGAAATGAGAGTTATAGTAACAATTCTACTTCATAAGATTATAATAAAGATTAAATAAGAAACACTCAGAGAAGCATCTGGTACATGTAAAGTGCTTTGAAAATGTGTTACTAGTTTATTTACTTCTGCTATCAGATTTCATATTACTATACTTTCTTTTTATTCCTTTTCCCCCCTCCTTTCTTATTTGCATTGAATAGAATTTGCTTATGCTGCTTTAAAAGATACTTGGGGACCAGCAGTTGGCGTAATGGCTATGTCGCTGGACTCCCATGTAGTCCACCACAGTTCGAGTCCCAGACCCAGTGGCTTGCACTCACACTGGACACATGTGCATGCGTGCCCAAGATCCCAAGAGGAGAATGGAGGAGAAGGAATTGCAGCATGGCCATCCCCCCGGAGGGTGATTTCTCACTTTCTGTCTCTCTTTGTCTCTCTCTGTCTTTCTGGCAAGCACACGTACCCTAAACCTCTCCATAAAAAAGAAAAAAGAAAGAAAGGAAGGAAGGAAGGAAGGAAGGAAGGAAGGAAGGAAGGAAGGAAGGAAAGAAGGAAATATTAAAAAAAAAAAAAAAAAAGAGAGAGAGAGAGAGAGAAAAGATATTTGTTCAGGACCAACACATTACCTACATGCCACATGGTCAACTGCACCATTTGAGTCCTGGACCCAGAAACTTGAAAAACGTGCTGGGTGTGTGTATGTGCATGCCCAATGTCGCAAAAGGCAGGAGATATGGAAAAGAGATTGTGTGGTGACCATATCCCATGGGAGATAGAAAAAAAAATTTTTTTAAGTATACATGTTCTGTTCTTCTTTTTCTTTATGATGGTGACCCTTCAGCTCTAAACTCACAAATATTCATTCCTACTAATTTGTTAAGAGTATTCATAATTTCATCTTCCTCCCAGGGGCATAGTAGTACTCTATCCCAGTACTCTCAGAGTAAAGTTCCAGGATATGAGGAGGAGAGTAAGCCTGAATATAAATCGATACACAGCTTTCTTCATCAAAAAGTTTTGCTATGAAAATACAAGGGGGGAGGTCAACAAGTGGCATGGGGGTTAAGGTGGTTTCTGAGTGTGGGCTCTCGGTCTAGACTGCCTTGGTTCAGGTCCTGGTTCTGCCACTTCCTTGCAAGTTACACAATATCCTTGTCTATAAAATGAGAATTATTGTAACAATTTTACCTCATAAGATTATTATAAGGATTAAATAAGAAACACCCAGAGAAGCTTCTGGAAGCTGGACTCCCACATGGCCAACCACAGTTCGCACCAGACCTGATGGCTAACTTTCTCACTTTTCCTCTCACTCTCTGGCAAATTAAATAATAATAATAATAATAAAATTAAATAAGTAATTGCTTTAAAAAAAAAAGGAAAGAAAATACAAAGAGTCAGAGTCAGTAGGTCACATACTGGTTAATGTGCTGGACTCCCTCTTAGCCGACTGCAGTACAAGTCCCAGACCCAGCGGCTTGAAAATCATGCCAGCACATGTGCAAGCATTCCCAAAATCCCGAAAGGAGAATGGAGGGGAAGGTATTGTGGCATGGCCATCCCTCCCTTACTTTCTGTCTCACTGTCTCTGTCTGGCAAATATCTTAAAAGAAAAAAAAAAAAAGAAAAGAAAGGAAGAGATAGAAAAAGAAAAGAAAAGAAAAGAAAAAAAAAGAGAGAAAGAGAAAGAGAAAGAAAATGCAAGGAGTCTGGGCCAGCCAGTGGTGTGGTGGTGAAGGTGGCTGGATGCCACATGGCCGACTGCACAGTCTGAATCCCAGAACTGGTGGCTTGAAAAACATGCTGTGTGTGTGCATGAGTGTCCAAACACCCAAAAGGAGAAATGAAGAAGAAAGGATGGTGACATGACGATCGTCACAAGAGTGCTTTCTCGCTTTCTCTTTCTCTCCACTGAGCACATGCACCTTCTAACAAAATTTAAAAAAAAAAAAAAAAAAAAAAAAAAAAAAAAGAAGTTTTTGCCATAGGGCGCATGCGCATGCTAGAAAGAGCCAGAGAGAGAAAAAGTGAGAAAGCATTGCAAGGGGGATGGGCAATCTCTTCTCCTCTGTTCTCCTCTTGGAACTTTGGGCGCGAACACACACCACCTGCTGGCTCCAAATAGCTTGTCATTTTGGCCTCACAGTCCTCTCTAAACCCCATAACCCTCATAAAATTAATAAATGTATAACATTTTAGTTCTGAATTGTTATGAGCCAACTTTTGTTTCCAAACTGTTTAAGAGAAATTTCAAAGTCAGGTTTAATAAGATACACTTTACATATGATAAAATTGACCTTTTTAGTGCTCAGTTCTGTACATTTTGACAGATATGGTCACCCCTCGGATGCCTAGTCACCTGTCCTGTGAAATCATGACGCCCTAGTGTTTCAGCGACTCTGATAACCACGCACCCAGAGAGTTTGAAGTGCTGAGCTCAGGAGTCCCTGGTGGCCAAGGGACTGTCCATCACTCCCATTTTCTGACAGCTTATCAGATCATTCCTTCAGTTCAAGGGAGAAACAGCGCTGAACGCAAGCAACAACCTAGCCGCTCTGGTACCCTCCCCACCCGGAACACGGCCCCACCTGGCGCTTCAACCCCCAAGTCAGGCAAGGACTGTCCCAAAGCAACGTGGGAGAGCCGTGAGAGAGCACCTGTAACCCTTCCAGCCCAGCACCTCCTACACACTCGGATTAAGGCGGTCTTCAAGCTCCCTCCCGCCCCTGCTCCAGATTTTTGTTATTTTAGTTCCTGGCATACTCGGTTCTCCAGGAGACTTCATGGGAGAGAACCAGCGTGAGTTTTAAGCTGCCAAATCCGGGACTCTTGCTAGGGGGGGAAAAAAAAGCTCAATGGCAGACTCGTTTGCGCAGAGAAGCCAACTTAGTGTCTGTCTCCTTGAGAGTCTGGGTTCGACTCCTGTCTCTGTAGCTTGCTCGCTGCGTCCCTTGAGCACGTTACGACGCCGTCCCGTGCCTCGGTGGTCTCCTCTGAAGATTGGGGCTACCAAGTTTCCGGCTCGCCGATGACTTAGCGTGCTTGTACAGCAGGAGGGTTCGCTCAGACTCCACGTCCCGCTCTTGTCGCGGCCCCCGGAGGCTGCGGGCCGGGCTCGCGGCGCAGCGGGCTCTGCCTGGGGGGCAAAATGGCCCCGCTGGGAGCCTCTGCCGCACAGGTGGCCGAGGCCAGAGGGCAGGAAAGCGTCCTGGGTCTCTTCCTCCCAGCAGGGCAGGCCCCGGGCTAGCAGCGGAAAGCGCTTGCAGACACCCGCGCGGGGACGGCCGCCGGGCGGCGCTGCGCCCTGCACGCCCCGCTCGCCCTCCTCGGCCGCCTGGCCCCGCTCGCCCGCCGCGGGCGCTGCGTCTCGGCGCTGTGGGGGCGGCGGCGGAGGTTCGCGGTCAGCCGGCCGAGAGCACCATGCAGTGCTTGGGCGCCGAGTACCTGGTAAGTGCCCGCAGCCTGGGCCCTCGGAGGTTAGCCTGAGGAATGGCCCCTTCTGCACGCACCTGCCCTGCCGGGACGCTTCCGCGTCCTGCACCACTGCAGGAGACAGCCCCAACCCTGGCGACCCCTGGGGACACCTGGCCTGGCGGACTCCATACCTTGACGCATGTGAGACTCAGGGTACCAGCCTGGGGACACCTTCAGGTGTACCCCAGGTAAGAACTTGGGGCTGGGGACTCAACGTCCACCCGGCGCAGAACAGGTGCTTCCGCCCAGAGCAAGTGCTTCAAAGCTCCTCGAAAGAGCTTTAGGTGGCCAGGTTAAAACTGAACGGAAAGACGCTGCTTTGAGCAGTCTTTGAGTAGGTTTGCTCTTTAGATGGGGCCTTCCTGGTGATTTATCCTCTTTTTTTCTCATCTGTCCCACTTTCCTGGAAGGTTTCTGCAGAGAGAACCCCCAGGCAGAGAGAGTGGCGACCCCAGATTTATAGGAAATGCACAGATAAGGCATGGTTGTTCCTGTTCTTTCTCTTCTGGACTGGTTTGGTAAGTACGGCGCTTGACAGGGAAGAGGATTGTGTGTGTGTGTGTGTGTCTGAAATAACCGCCCCACACTTAAGTCGCGTAAACTTTGTGCAGCGGTGAGAGAGACGTCTGCCATTAGCCCAGAGTAAACATCTGGTAGTCCTTAGCAATTGTCTGGCTGCCTTCTTATGACAGGCGGCGTTCTGAGAGGCGACTGCCGGAAAAAAATGGGAGCCAGTGGGACCAGCAGTTAGCGTAATGGCTATGTCACTGGACTCCCACGTAGTCGACCGCGGTTCGAGTCTCGGACCCGGTGGCTTAAACTCACGCCGGGCGCGTGTGCATGCGTGCCCAAGATCCCGAGAGGAGAATGGAGGAGAAGGGATTGCGGTGTGGCCATCCCCCCTGGGGGGGTGATTTCCTGCTTTCTGTCTATCTGTCTGTCTGGCAAGTGCACATGCCCTATAGCAAAAACCTCTCAAAAAAAAAAAAAAAAATTGGGAGCCAGTTTGCAATGGGATCATTATTTAGTCAATGTATCTTCTCTTATTTTCTGGTGAGAGCAAGTTGTTTTTGGTTTTTATTTATTTTTTTGTTTTGTTTTTTTCGTACAGGCCATACCCCCCAAAACAAGTATTCCTCAAACTTGGGCGTTGTCTATAACAAAAGAAAATCCAGGGGAAACCCAGAAATAAATCAATAAATTTACTTTAGCTGGATATACACACACACTTTCTTGGTATATCATGCTTGGCAGCAACCAGCCCTAAACACAAACCCTCCAGTTAAATAAGCAATGATACACGCACACACGCACACACACATACACACACACAAACACACACTGTAAGTTCTATGTGTAGTAATTGCTGGGAGACCTCTGGCTGTGCATGTTAGTCCTGGGAGAGTCTTTTGGAAACGAAATCTTAATGCTTTTAAACTTATTTTAGAGTTGTAGGTAGCAGCAGGAAAAGCCACATTCAGATTTCTCATGAAACCACCCTTGTCAGGTTGAGGCATGCCATTTGCTGCATGGTAAATGATTAATTTTTAAAACCTGATAGTAACTACCAGAGAGTAATTACCTTTGGTTGAAAAGAATTCTGTTTGAATAGACCCTGAAATATCACATTTGTTCCTCTTCCAAGTAAGAAAGGCATTTGTTCACTTGTGGACTTTTACTGACTGGTTTTACTCAGACATGGTTAGAGGCATGAAGCGAGGTTGGCGTAATGGAATGTTTCATGTTGCTTATATAATACCCTTGGGACTCTCTTGTAGGAGCTGAGCGAGACGGTGCACCTGCAGCACCTTCTGCATAACTTGCCCACGGAGGGTTGGGTCCGCTAATGTGCAAATGCAGGGAGCAACTGCCCTGCCTCGTCCCTGCCAGCTTTGACCTTGAGCTGTTAATGTTAATTAGTGCTCTCCCGCAGCCCCCAACAGCTTAGACCTAGCACATCACTCCTAGCTCTCAGCTTAACAACTGTCTGGAGCAAAGATTTATTGATGGCCCATCACAGAGTGAAGCATTATGAATCAGCTGAGAGGTGGCAGAGAGCTGGAAGCGACTTCAAAATTACATTTCATATGCAAAATAAATCTGAAGATTTCAATAACCCACATTCTCTTTCCTGTGTTCAGGGTTTTTGTTTTGTGTTTTGTTTGAGATTTTTACTATAGGGCATGTGTGCTTACCAGAGAGACAGAGAGAGACAGAAAAACAGACAGAAAATGAGAAATCAAACCCCCCCCCCCCCCCCGGGGGGATGGCCATGCTGCAGTCCCTTCTCCTCCAATCTCCTCTTGAGATTTTGGGCACACACACACGTGCCCAGTGTGAGTTTTAAGCCACTGGGTTCAGGCCTCGAACTGCAGTCTACTACATGGGAGTTCAGCAACGTAACTATTAAACCATTTGCTGGTCCCACCTATGTTCAATTTTAATGCCCCCCTCTTTTTGGCCAGAGTATGTGTGTGCTCACCAGACAGTCAGGGAGATGGAGAAAGCACTGCCTTCCCCCATGGGACATGGTTACGCCACGGTTCCTTCTCCTCCATTTCTTACCCTGTTGGGATTGGCACACATGTATGAGTACCTGGCATTTTTCAAGCTGCCAAACTGGGATTTGAACTGCATGGTTGGCCATGTGGGATCCAGCTCAAATAACCAGTACGACATGGGGCCATCCCAAAGAGGATCATTTCTTAACTAACTTTTAGAATGTCCTACAACATTTTTTAGCCATATATACCCAAAAGAGAGCAAGGAGCATTTTTTTCTGCCTCTGCTGTCCTGCTTTCAAAATGAACGTTCTGACCAGGATGTACTTGACAGGATTCTTATTGATGGTGCTGTGCTGAGTTGGCTGGATCAAAGAGGCTTATGGGAAGGGACCAGAATTATAAACAGGGACCATCTCCTGCAAATAGAAAGGCATGAAACGTAGAACAGAAAGCCTCAAAGTCTGGGCCACCTCTGCCACCTCTTACCTATGCAGAGTTCACTACCTTACCTTTTCCTATCCATCTCTCAAGGGTCTGTGTCCCCGATCGCCCCAGCCACAGCCGATAGTCATCGTTTCGGTGGCATCAGCAGACTAGTGTATTATGTACATTCCTCCTGTGTCATGTCTCACGTGGAATTGCACTCATGCGTTTGAAATTAGAACAGTCATGCTTTAGAGTAGTAGCTTTATGGCAGGAGCTCAGGAATACCCCAATCCCGCTCCCAGAGTGGGCAAGTTGTGCAGAAGCTGTTGCAAATGCACCGTCTCTCTCAGCTTCTAGAGGAGAATTTTAAGGGCCACAAATACGCCAGAAAAAAACTTCCTATTTCTCCCCACAAGGTTTCCAAGGGCACTAGCGCATAAAGAATGGTGGTCAATGGAAAGGATCACTTCGTTAGGTTGCTGGGGAACTGGGCAGAAGCACAGGACCACTTCCCTTTGTCCAAACACAATCGGGACCTTCCACACTCCCACTCGGAAGGACAGGAATTAAGGCTGGGTCAGCTTACCTTACCAGCCATGGACACACAGGGTCACCCTTACAGCCACAGCCTTTAAGTAAAGTCTGAGTGACCCTGTTTATCAGCAAAGATGACCCACTTATCCTGGAATCTGACCAGTTGGACCTAGGAGGAGCTGGGGGAATGAGAGGGGCAGAGAGCTGCCTCCCTTATGAAAGTGCACATTTGGTGAGTCCTGCTTGTCTTCTAACCTGAGTTTCTCTTTCTTTTTCTTTTTCTTTCTTTCTTTTCCTTTTTTAAATTTTTTTAAATTGGAGAGGCTTTTGCTATAGGGTGCATGTGCTCACCAGAAAGACAGAGAGAGACAGAAAGTGAGAAATAACCCCCCGGGGGTATGGCCACACCACAATGCCTTCTCCTCCACACTCCTCTCGGGATCCTAGGCACGCATGGACACCTGCTCAGCATGAGTTTAAGCTGCCAGGTCTGGGACTTGAACTGCAGTTGACTATGTGGGAGTCCAGTGATGTAACCATTATGCCATATGCCGGTCCCTAACCTGAGTTTCTGGAAAACAGCGATGGGATTTAATTCATCTTTGGGTCCCCCAATAAGAGTCTCTGGCATACACTGGGCACCTGAAGGATTTTTGTTATTTTGAATTCTAAATCAGTAATGCATACAGATACAGAAAATCTAAAACATATTGGACTTTGGGACAAGATACCTTTGGAAAATATGGCATCAATACTGTATGTTACTGAACAATATATCACCTCTCCTGGAATGAATTTGTCACTCTCAGGCAGTAACGGCATTCTCTGTGCTGTCCATGGGGCAACTCACAACACTGTTCGCATTATGAAGAGATGGTCAGCCTTGGTATAGGACTTGCCAATGTAGATACATGGAACAGTGTGACCTGAGCTGTCAACTATTCCACTTGCACTGTAAAATCGGATTAAAATGACTATAGGTTACAAGTTGTTCTTGTCCAAGAGAATTCATGAATTTCTTCCATTCATTTTAAACAATTACTCCAAAACATTATTTTCAGACTTATGGATTTTGATACCTATAAGCTACATTACCTCTGTAGAGTGCCTTAAAAGTAAGACATAAAGGGGGACCAGCAGATGGCATAATAGTAACGTTGCTGGACTCCCACATAGTCAACCGTGGTTCAAGTCCTGGACCTGGCAACTTAAAACTCACATTGGGGGCCAGCAGGCAGCATGGTGGTTGAGATGCTGGATTCCCACATAGCTGACCATGGTTAGAGTCCTGGACCTGATGGCTTGCTTTTTCACTTTGTGCCTCTCTCTGGTAAATTTAAAAATAATAATAGATAAAAATTTTTCAAATAATTCTTTAAAAATAAATAAATAAATAAATAAATAACTTGCACCAGGTGCATGTGTGTGCATGTTCAAAATCCCAAGAGGAGAATAGAGGAGAAGGGATTGAGGCATGGCTGTCCCCCTGGAGGAGGGGTGTGATTTCTTGCTTTCTATCTCTCTGTCTCTCTGGTGAGCCCACACGCCCTATATAAAAAATCTCCCTAAAAAATAAAAAGAAAAATTAAAAAAGAAAAACAACAATGACAACAAAGTAAGACAAAAAGGAAATCAGAAAGAAAGGAAAACAAAACCAGAAAGAATTAGTACAGCCCTGATTCACTTAGTACACCAAGAACCTCAAGAAGAAAAAGAAAAAAAAAAGAATGGAAAAAAAGAATAGAGCTGTTCTGGTGAAGTTAGGCCAAAAAGAAAACATGGAAGACTCTTGAAGAACAGGGTAAGAAGCACAAAGCGGTAGGGAAATGCAAAGGAATCTGCTCCGTGCTTCCTACCTGACCTGCTGAAGCAAGTGTTGATAGTATTGGAACAGCAGGACTTCGATGGGTTTGACTTGTTGAGGCGTTGCTGAAGGGGAAAGTGCAGTGATGTTGGAGACTTCCACGTCACATCTTTGGGGAGGTGGAGTCCATATCTCCAGCCTTTTGACTAGCCTCTCACGTGCCACCTTGGTTCTTTCAGATGTTCATCATGGGCTACTCCGTCATAGCTGGAGCTACAGGAAGACTCCTCTTTGGCTATGACAGCTTTGGCAACGTGTGTGGCAAGAGGAACTCTCCAGTGGAAGGGGCCCCTCTTTCAGGGCAAGATATGACCCTAAAAAAGTAAGTGTAGGGGCCAGCAGGTGGCATGGTGGTTAAGGAGCTGGACTCCCACTTGGCTGACCATGGTTCAAGCCCTGGACCTGGCAGCTTGCTTTCTCACTTTCCCTCTCTTGTCTCTCTCAGGTCAAATTTTAAAATAGTGGGACCATCAGTTGGCATAATGGCTGTGTTGCTGGACTCCCATGTAGCTGACCACGGTTCAAGTCCCAGACCCAGTGGCTTGAACTCATGCCGGGCGCGTATGCATGCATGCCCAAGATCCCAAAAAGAGAATGGAGGAGAAGGGATTGTGGCATGGCCGTCCCCCCTGGGGGTGATTTCTTGCTTTCTGTCTCTCTATCTCTCTGTGTTTCTGGTGAGCACACGCGCCCTATAGCAAAAACCTCTCCCCAAATTTTTTTTTAAATAGTAACAATAAATAAAATTAAATAAGTACTTAAAAAACAATTTAAGTGTCTAAGTAAGTACCCAACCTGTAGAGGGGCCGAATTTCAAAACTTTATATAAATTAGTCATTTAGAGTCTAGAAGCTGTTTTTCCATTCAAACTCTGTGGGCCCATCTCAAGAAAGAGAAGCTTTGTGTGTGGTAGTAAGGATACGAGTCTTCCAACAGTTGTCTTGAATTCAGCCTCAGCCTCTACTACTTCTGGCTGTGTGACTTGGGCAGAGTACTTCCTCTCTCAGATCCTGGCCTCCATCTTTTTAAACTGGTATTACACTCATCTCACAAGGTTAGTTGAAGGAGCCACTGAGACACTGCCTATGAAGTACAGTGTAGGAAATGTTGGTGTCATTCTTATCCATAATGAATCAGAATTGTGTCCCCAGTGGCATGATTGAGCTTGCACCATTCCCAGCACTGTTTCTGTGTGGAAATACATGAATCACAGCTTGGAATGCCAGGGACCAGTGGCCCACCCCGTCCCAGCCTCCTCCTTCAGCGAGGGCACCGTGGTGGTGCATTGTTTCCCCCTCCAACTCTGGTGCAGAAGGGGGAGAGAAAAGATGGGATTTCCTAAAAGGGAAAGAAATTCCTGGCCAAGATTTTCTATGATGGAAACTAACTCATCAGTCATTTTGAGACCTGATCATCAAAGTAGCCCATTGGAGAGAAATTCAAATAAGTCCTGGGGGTAAGTTTGGAGTCACCAAATATGAATCTCAGACCAGGCCTTTTGTCTTTTAGAGTGCTGCTTCTAGGGGGCGCTTTGCTGTTTCCGAGCATGGGTTGAGTAGGGGGATTTCCTTCTGCACTCATTGAGCCCCTTACACAGAAAACAGGAGGAAGGGACTTCCGAAGGGCACCTGCTCTCCCATTTCACATTGTATTCCCAAGAAAGTCATCCCTCTTCCAAGCGGAATGTACCTATTTCATTCTCAGGAGCTGAGTGTGAATGGTGAACAAAGGGTAGCAGATATATACACGCCCTCGTATTCAGTCTTGAGGAGGAAAGGAATTCTGACATACCATACAACATGACTGAACCTTGAAGACATTATGCCAAGTGAGAGAAACTGGTCACCAAAAGATAATGTTGTATACGTCCACCTATAGGACGAATCCGAAGTAGTCACACTCACAGCAACAAGAAGAAAAACTGTGGCTGCCAGGGGCTGGGGTCAGGGAGAGGGATGGTGAATTGTTTAATTGTGCAGGGTTTCCATTTTGCAACATGAAAAGAGGTCTATAGATGGATAATGGCAGTGACAAGTTGTCACCTGAAAGTACTTAGTGCCACTGAACTGTACACTTGCAGTATGCTCTATATTCATACTGAGAAAATTAATTTTGTATGCTGTGAAGATGTACAGTGATTAAGTGGAAAAAAAATTTAAAGATGGCAAACTTAATTTTATGCATATTTATCACAATTGAAATTTTTAAAAAATTAAGAGAGATTTTTGCTATAGGGCACATGTGCTTGACAGGGAGACAGAGAGACAGAAAGTGACGGGGCCGGCAGGTGGCATGGTGGTTAGTGGCGCTGGACTCCCACATGGCTGACCGTGGTTCAGGTCCTGGACCTGGCGGCTTGCTTTCTCATTCTCCCCATCTCACTCTGTCCTTCTCTGTTCAAATTATGAATAAATAAAGTTAAATAAAATAATTCTTTAAAAAAAAAAAAAAAAAAAAGAAAGTGAGAAATTACCACCATGGGGATGGCCACTCTGCAATCCCTTCTTCTCCATTCTCCTCCCAGGGTTTTGGGCATGCATGTCCATGTGCCCAGGATGAATTTAAGCCACAAGGTCTGGGACTTGAATTGTGGTCGGCTATGTGGGAGTCCAGCAACGTAACCATTACACCCTCTGCTGGTCCCCAAAATAAACGTTTTTATGAAAATTAAGTATATGCTTATCACATATCCAGGAAATCTGTTCCCTAGCTCCTATTGCACTATCTTTCCTTCTCATTCTCAGCTAGAGGGAAAAGAAGCTTCTAGAATCCTCTTTCAAGGTCCCTCCCATAGCAAGTAGCCTAGAAGGCTCTTCTGACATTCATGTGGTTTCAGCAGTGTTGACAAAGGGTCTGAGAGCTGCCCCCACCACAGGACCTGTTAATGGCAACAACCAGTTTTGCTCTTATGCCCATTTACCCAGCAGCATCCGACTGCAGCCGACTCTCGAGAGTGTCCTGGCTCCCAGACTAGGAGAGTTGTGGTGGTGCAGGCCTTTAATTTCCAGCCACCGCCCCCTCGTTCCACTCCTCACTTCCCCATGTTCAGCCAGTTATTCTCTGAAGTGTTCTTGCACGCTCTCAGGTGCACCTGTTTTCCATGGTTGCCCATGTCTATGCACTGGGCTGATCTAGCAATCCTTAGTCAGTTTAATCAGCCACTTCTCTTCCTCCGTGACTGCCTCAGGTAACTCCCTGCTGTCGTCCCCCCGAAATGCTGAATCCGAGGAAGAAAAATGTTAGCGTTTGCATGCGACTCACAAGTCGTGCAACTTTGTAGGTGATCTCCAGTTGGCATTAACAAATGTCCAGTGTTGTTGAAGCATTTGATTGGCAAACTTTGCCTTAGTAGTTCTTAGATTTATTAGTTTGTGAGTATTTTTAAGGCCACAATTAAACCCAATAAGACTGAATGCTCTAAGACATTTTTCTGTTTCATCTGATTCCTTAGACACGTGTTCTTTATGAATTCCTGCAACCCGGAAGTCAAAGGCTTGAGGCTTGGTACCATTGCCCTTTGTGTGTCCAGCTGTCCTGAGGAGCAGCTCAACACACTGGAAGAGGTCCAGCTCTTTGCAAATACCAGTGGTAGGCATCAGGGGGCCAGTTTGCTTTCACCCCCTTGGTGGGGTAACCTATGGGGACCTACATGAGAAAATTTAGTCTAACCCTGCTCTCTCTATAAGGTTGGAAAGTGTACTTCCTTGTGGGTGGTCTCTACCTGAATAGAAAAGGTCTTAAACATTGTTACGTGAGCTCATTCAATTTTACGGAGGTCTATCTGGCATTATCTTTTTTTTTAATTGCCAGGGGGCCATGCGCACTCCTCAAATGGAGAGAGAGGGAGAAAGCACCCGCCACCCCCCAAGTGGAGAGTAGTCACTCTGCAGTCCCTTCTCCTCCATTTCTCTATCCTGTTAGGATTTGGTGTACAGGCCATCAGAGGCTGGGATTCAAACTGCAGGTGATCATATGGTATCTGTCTCCCTTAGCACTTGGCTGTGGGGCTGGCCCTATCTGGTTTTGTTTGAAACCTGGCTGCCCAGCCTGTGCTCTCTGCCCGCTGTGAGGGATTGACCTTCCACAGGGAGCATAGAGTGGACAGTCAGGGTCAGGCAGAGGTCAGAGAGCTCCGTGCACAGGTCATCCAGCCCTAGGAGGCACCACAGGCCTCATGTGGCATTGCCAACAAATATGTTCTTTTATGGACTTATTGGGGACACTAAATACCTTTACTGACTACTGGAGTTGTCATAAACTGTACCAAATACATTTGTGTAACTGGAGTACCTTGCTGTGGACCTGCTGTTTAGATTTGTCATAAGGATCAAATAAACAAAGGGAAGTAAAAGAAATTCAAGGCAACCTACTGCAAACTTTTTCTGCCTGAGAAATGGTATGCCAGCTTTTTATAAAATTATTTGCAAAGTTGAGTTAAAAATACTAAGCCTTGGGACCAGTAGTTGGTGTAATGGCTATGTCACTGGACTCCCATTTGGTCGACCATGGTTCAAGTCCTGGACCCGGTGGCTTAAACTCACTCCAGGGACATTTGCGTGCATGCTCCGGATCCTGAGTAGGAGAATGGAGGAGAAGGGATTGCGGCGTGGCCATCCGCCCTGGGGGGTAATTTCTTGCTTTCTGTCTCTCTGTCTCTCTCTGTCTTTCTGGTGAGTGCATGCACCCTGTAGAATAAAACCTCTCCCCCCCCCAAAAAAAAAATACTAAGCCTCTAAGCCCCTATAATAAATCATCCTCAAATATACTTCAAATAATTTTAGGGTCAATTATGAAACTTTCAGTGTTGAATTTGGGATTTTGAAGAGAGAAAAAGAGAGTCCCTAACAGACCACACATTGAAGGCTGACTTGTGTTTAGGTCACCCATAGAACTGTTTTCTAAATGTGGGCAATTTCTTCTGTCTCCTTTCTGGTTTGGTAAAATGACTGTGGTTTCCTTAATGACTCACCTGGGAGGATGGTTCATACTGTGTGTCTTCTATTTTCAGGGTCCTTCCTGTGTGTTTATAGTTTGAATTCCTTCAACTATACCCAGAGTCCGGAAACAGACTCACTGTGCCCAAGGCTACCAGTTCCCCCAAGGTAAGCTTCCATACCTTTTTCTTAGCCATCAAGAGCAGTTTGGATACTTGTTGCATGTCCGTTACTCTTCTAGGCTTTGTGGAAAGCCCAAAGACATCAAGTAGATCTGCTGTCTGCAGGGAGCTTGTGACAAACAGGAGGCTAAGGATGGACAAAGAGGGACTATTTCCCATGTACGTGGCAGACAATGGATTAGGGAAAACTCAGCAAGCAATAAAGGCGCACATAGCCTTTAAATAATACTAAAGCTAGCAAAAGGTAGTATCAGTATTATTACCAAATGAGTGGTTTATATAGTAGTTGGTGTGTGTTTTTTTCTACTCCAACTATTTATTACAAAGCAGAAATCACTTACTTTTGCCATTTTATTGCAACCAGACATTGCTAGTTTCTATAGCTCTATATTTCTTTATAAGAAACAGAGCAGGTAGGTAAGGCACATGGTCACCATACCTTACTGCTCATTCAAAACAGGTTCTTATCAAGAACACCTCATTGCAGCCAGCCGGTGGCATGGAGGTTAAGCCATCTGGATCCCACATGGCTGACTGCTCAGTTCACGTCCCGGACCCTGCAGCTTGAAAGACACATCTAGAGTGTATGTGTGTGTGTGAGCCCAAAATCCTGAGAGGAGAGATGGAAGAGAAGGGATTGCAGTATGACCATCTCCCGAAAGGGGTTTTCTCTCTCTCTCTCTCTCTCTCTCTCTCTCTCTCTCTCTCTCTCTCTTTTCTCTTATTCTGGCAAGCTCATGTGTCCTCTAGCAAAATTAAAACAATAACATTCATTGAACTTCTCACAGGGTCTTTTTCATCCTTGTCAATTAGCGTAGTCCCTGGCACAGAGTAGATGCCATATCAATGTAGAATAAAGTTGGACGGAAGGAACAGTTATGCCACAGCAAGTGATTCATGTACACATCTTCAAGAAGACTAAGGAGGAAAATATTGTAAATATTCATTGCCACTACCGGGTTTCTAAGGTATACTAAATTGCCATTCTTTAAAAAAAAAAAAAAAAATGCATGTTTACATTATAAGAGACCTCAATGCAAAATTTTGAGAAATAATAATAATATAAGTTAAGTGGCCATTATGCCAACCATGTACTAGAGTGTTTATCAAACTTTTGGTTGGTACCCAAAATAAATAAATATATCACAAACACATACCTTCTTACATACATACATGTATAAAATAGAAATGGAATTATCACATAATAAGATTTCCCCTGACTGCATGTGATTCACACTAAAAGTTTCTCTCTCACTTTTTAAAAATAATTTATCTATGGAGCTGGTAAGTGGTGTGGTGGTTAGAGGTGCTAGGTTCCCACATGGAGCTGGTAAGTGGAGTGGTGGTTAGAGGTGCCAGATTCCCACATGGCCAACCATGGTTTGAGTCCCAGACCTGGCAGCTTGCTTTCTCACTTTCACTTTCTCTCTCTCTCTCTGTCTCCAAATAAATAAATATTTTTAAAAAACAATAATTTATCTGTGGGGCCAGATGGTGGCACACCAGTGAAACATGACACCATCCAAGGTTGACCCACCTGGGAAGGTTCTGGGTTCACATCTGGAAACGTCCTTAAGCACGCTCTGCACGTTTATGCCCATGATCCAGGGCTTCCCGAGGGCAGGTGCAGCATCAAGATCCTGTTAGGGATTCTCTCTCTCTCTATCTCTCTGCATCTTTCATTCATTAAAGGAGTCAACAAATAAGATTTAAAAATAGTTTATTTCATAGTCTTCTGACTGGTTGAAAATGAAGCCTAAGGGGCTGGCAGGTGGCGTGGTGGTTGGAGGCACTGGACTCCTACATGGCCAACTGCGGTTCGAGTCCCAGACCTGGCGTCTGGCTTTCTCGCTTTCACCCTCTCTCTCTCACACACACACTCTGTCTCTCTGGTCAAATTAAAATAAATAAATAAATAAATAAATAAATAAATAAATAAATAAAGTTAAATAAAATAACTCTTAAAAAAAATAAAAGTGCATCCTAAAATATGCTAGTCTACCAGATACTTACACTCAAAAAAGACTCAAGTAGGTTTATCTGCCTTAGAGGCAGAAAATATATAGTTAGCCATTCTTGTGACATGCTTTTCTAAAATAAATACTTCATCTTATAAGTAATTGAAGGAGGGAATTATTTGCAAAAGAGAATAACCATTCCATTTTTCTGTGATATCTCCATTCTCAAGTTCTGGTTATTGTTCGATATCATGAACATTTTTCAATGAAACGTACCGAACCCAGAGAAAAAACGAGAATGTTTTAGTAGGCTGAATGAAAATTATTTAACACTTGAAAAGAAGAAAAACAAACAAAGAAACACTGTGACTGTATCTGCAGATGGAATTGAAAGAGACTGGAACTTTTACGATTATAATTTAAAGTTGGATAAATTCTCCTCTTACTATAAATGAGATGGCAACTGCAGTTCCATAGGAAGTTTATGTCTTGGTACTGGTGATGATAATGGCAAAGAGTTTTTGAGCTTTTGGTATTTGCCAGGTACTTTTCTAAGCTATTGATATGCATTAACTTATTTGTGCCTTGAGAAATCTTTTGGTGAAAGTCATTGTTTTCATCACAATTTACAACTGAGAACACTGATGCAGAAAGGATATACAACCGCCCATATTTATTTCCATAATCCAATATGAAAGCCAAGGCTGGCTTGGTTTTATTCTGCCTGGGGAGTGGCCTCCCATACCGTGTTGCCTTGGGCCACCATTCCCTCTACCTCTTGGGCCAGTCCTAGTCCTTTTCACCCTTGAGCGCAGCCCTTTCCAACACTAAATTTTCAAATGAAGACGAAACTTTTGGTTGACTGGCCTTTCTTGGATGGAGTGAGGGAGATAGAAATAACCTTGAGGGCTTCATTTCCCTTTCCTACACAAGCTAGTGTTTGTTTAAGATGGAAATTATCATATTAATCATGGAAGAGCTGTGCCAAGATTGAAAAGCTGGAGAACATGAGAAGTGTGGCTATAGGGTCAAAGAACATTCTCCAAATACCTCTTTTTGACTAAACCAATTGTTGCTTTTTCCTCTGTCAGTCATGTGAGTATAACACACCTCCTTCCAGGAGTGGCTACCTATCAAGGTTTGTGTACCCAAGTTCGAGTCTTTAAGAGCAGTGAGAAAGTCCTGCAAAAGATAACAAGCCAGCATATCATTTTCCCCTCTGGTACACAATGTAATACTGTAGTTTGAGTCCCCTGTGTTTTAAAAATCTAAATGAGCTGGGTTTCCCACCAGTAAATTCTTGTTCTAGCCTCTCACATGGATGCCCATACATGTCCCTGCATTGTTTGCTCAGTTGAGCTCCACATGCAGAGTCACCTAAATACACAAGCAGCTCTCCAAATTACTTCCTGCAAGTTAGGAAGTAACTGGCCTTTGGCCAGTGGGAAGAAGAAAGCAGAAGTGGGGGAGAAACCACAGGCTGTCTTAAAGATGTACTCCTGCTCCAGCTAAGAATACTTAGTGGGCAGCTGGTCAACCACCCAAGAGAGGTGACCCAAATTTATACACTTTTTAAGGTCACCTTCAAGACTAAGATGGGTTATTTTTACCAATACGGGGTTATTAAATATCTAAAAAGTACCATGGGTGACAAAACCATGCTGACAAAATTAAGGTCTTATGGAGGATTGGGGGCATCGAATGAAATGGCCTCGGTTCCTTTCCTACTTGGATCTAGCAGAATGGTTCCTGCAAAGAAGGGTGTTGAGAAGAAGGGCTGTTCTGTAGGAATAAGCTGTTGATCCAAGAAGACACCATCAGCACAAGCACATCCAGGGAGTAGGCTTAAAGAACCATGTCCTTCAGGCACTCTGAAAGAACCAGAAATTGACCATGCAGATGAGGACTCCAGGAGTGTACTCTAATACCAGGCTCACCAAAGCTGTCTGGATCAAAACAATGAGAATGTCCTGTTCCTTATACGTGTGTGATTGTCTGGGAAACATAATTGGGATGAAATTTATCAAACAAGTTCTGTGCTTTGGAAACATATGTATTACGACTTTCAGAACAGCAAATGTGGATGAGAACTGACAGCTGATTATCAGATATAAAACTGCAAAAAAAAAGAAGGCAAACAATCTATATCTAATCTTGATTTTCAGAAACAATAAAAATGTGTTTTTTTTTTTTAATTCAGATTTATTGATGTTAAGAATCTGTTTAGTCTCCTGACTGGCAGTTAGCGTAATGGCTATGTTGTTGAACTCCCATTAGTTGACCGTGATTCGAGTCCTGGACCTGGTGGCTTAAACTCACGCCGGGCACTTGTGTGTGCATGTCCAAGATCCCGAGAGGAGAATGGAAGAAAAGGAATTGCGGCGTGGTCATCCCCCCTGGGGGGTGATTTCTCGCTTTCTGTCTCTCTGTCTCTCTCTGTCTTTCTGGCAGCGCACACACCCTATAGCAAAAACATTTCCCAAAAAAAAAAAAAAAAAAAAAGATCTGTTTAATCTCATGCTGGGCACATGTGCGTGCATACCCAAAATCCCAAGAGGAGTCTGGAGGAGAAGGGATTGCAACATGGTCATTCCCCTAGGGGATGATTTCTTGCTTTCTGTCTCTCTGTCTCTCCAGCAAGCACACACGCCCTATAGCAAAAGAGTCTCTGTCAAAAAAAAAAAAAATCTGTTTAGTAATAGAAAAGAAAACTAAACACAAGGTTTGAAATTGGAAAGTGGGAGATAAAATTACTATTCTGTAGACAAGATGATAATAGCCCTGGAAATCTAAGAGAGTTAACCGAAAAACTATAAACAGTAAAAAAACTCATTTAGGTTGTATAAAAAAATTAATATGCTAAAATCTGTAGTATTCATGTGAAAATACTCCTTTTACTACGGCAAGAAAAAAACACATATAAAAACAAAAAGTGTTTATAGAAATAAATTGAGCAAGAAATATGCAGAACCATAGAGAGAAAACTTCAATATGTTCTTGAGGTACAAAGAAGACATGAACAAATGAAAAGGTGTACTGTATTCTTGACAATACAACTCAATATTATAAAGATGACATTTTTCCTTAAACTGATTTTTAAATTTATCATAATTACAATAAAAATAACAAGATTAGACCCAAATACTTACAAGAATTTAGTACAGAATAAAACTGACAACTCAGATTAGTGACAAAAAGATGGATTATTCAATAAATGGTGTTAGGAGAGTGTGGTAGATATACAGGAGAAAAAGTCAGCTCTAGACCTGCATCCTGTATGGATAAGTTCTGAAGGGATTGAACCTCCAAATGTAGAAAATGAAAGTAGAAAGCACTAGAAGAAGCCAAGGGAGAATTCTTTTGCAACTTAAGAATAGGAAAGGCTTCTAACTTTTACTAAAAACTCAGAAGGCATAGGGACCAGCAGATGGCATAGTGGTTGTGTCATTGGACTCCCACATGGCTGACCATGGTTAGAGTTCCGGACCAGTGGCTTTAAACTAACGCTGGGCATGTATATGTGCTTATACAAAATCCTGGGAGGAGAGTGGAGGAGAGGGGATTGTGGTGTGGCCATCCCTCCCAGAGGTGATATCTCACTTTCTGTCTGTCTCTGTCTCTCAAGCTCATACACCCTTTAGCAAAAATCTCTCTAAAACAAACAAACTCAGAAGGCATAAAAGGAAAAATGAACAAATTTGACTATATAAAAAAATAAACATTTCTGCATGACAATAACACTAGAAGCAAACTTCATAGGCAGAAAAGTTACAATTCAAATAAGAAAACCATTTTCTCCAATTTATTAAAAGTCTCAGAAATCAACTTTTAAAAGACCAGTATCTCGATATAAAAATGGGAAAAGAATCTTTTTGGTTTCTGTGGGTCCCCTTTATCCAGAGTAAAGTTGCTGGGCTTTTTAAGGTGTACTTTGGATACTAAACATCTTTTTCTTATTGTGAATCTTATGCTTTCTTAATTGTTGAACATTTTTAAATAAACATTTTGTAGATAAGTCATTTGATATTTTTGCTGTCTGTTCTTCCATTTCTAGTAAGTCTTTTCCCTTGTTTAACCGATGCATCCCTCAAACACCGGAGTGCTACTCCCTGTTTGCACCTGTCCTGACAAATGACGGTGACACTTTCCATCGAATTCTAAGTGGAATCATGTCAGGAAGAGACACAATCCTTGGCCTGTGTATCCTCTCATTAGGTAATTTTCAGTTAACCTTGTTTCAGGAATTATTTATGGGATGCGAGATTTTCCAGCTCTTGAATATGTTATACAATGAAAATAAGCTTCTTCAATCTAAAACTTCGTACTGATTTTGTTTATAGACATTGTCAATGTTGCAGGTTTAAGTGAAGGGGGCAGAGGCAGTGAGAATGGGAGAAGACCAGCTGACTCTGCCGGAAGGACTGCTGGGCAGGGTTGCCTTAACACATGAGGGGACTTAAAAAGTGAAAGCAAAGTACAGGTTTATTTTGTTGTGAAAATTTTTTGAAATCCATGCATAGTTTATTCATAACAAGTATTGAGTATGAACCTTTTGAAGGGTCCCTTGCACTGACTATGTTTCAGTATCTGGTCGTCAGCTCTGCGTTAGAGATGGAAATGTCAAGTAGAGTGCCGATTTGTGAAAAGCCCAACTGCTGGGGGGACCAGAAACGAGTCTTCCGGCTAGTATGCCATCTCCCTGTAGGCCAGCCACAACAGAAGCTGCTTGTGAGCAAGGGAAGGAGGTCTGTGCATCCAGGTTAAATGAAATCAGACTACAGCGGCCTGATGTGTCCCACTCTTCAAAGGAACATGCCTGCTTTGGCATGTTCTGGTAGGCAGAACACGGCCTTGAGCTGAGACTTCTCTGGGCATTTTGGGAGGCAGCCAACTGATCTTTACCCTTTTACTTCCCATTTTCTGTGTCAGCTTGTTGAGCCTCATTAAAAGTCAACTTTCTTGGGACCAGCAGATGGTGTAATGGCTATGTCGCTGGACTCCCATGTAGTCAACTGTGGTTTGAGTCCTGGACTTGGTGGCTTAACTTCATGCCAGGCGTGTGTGCATGTGAGCCCAAGATCCCAAGAGGAGAATGGAGGAGAAGGGATTGCAGCATGGCCATCCCCCCCGGGGGGTGATTTCTCGCTTCCTGTCTCTCTGTTTCTCTCTGTCTTTCTGGCAAGCAAACGTGTCCTATAGCAAAAACCTCTCCAAAAAAGGTCACCTTTCTCTTTGAACAAGTTAATATACTCTGCTACTTTAGACAATAGTAACAGCCTGTTATCTACACCTTTCCAGTGGTACCCCCAACTTCTTGGCTGAAAGAAACTCTGTGATCAGTCATTAACATATTTTTGCCAGTTTACAAATTGAGTTTTCCATAGTTTCATTACCAAAGTTTCTAATGCCTAAATGCTTGGAAATACTTAGCTAGTCACCATTATATAGATTTCAGACTTCTTATTTAGGCTGATAACAACTTTAAATGACCCAGATAGGATGCTTTGTCTCCTAGGTTCTGGCATGGTGCCCATTATAGTAAGAAATCCAGGTTAGTGCTAATAATATCACATATAATGACCTAGTGTCCTCCAAGGACCATGTATACATTAGATTTATAATGGCATTAACAGCTGTCATTTATTGAGTACCTATCACATGCCAGACACTGTACTTATTCTTAACTCATTAAAACCATCAGAATCTTGCTCCCACTCAGAGGAGAGGAAGAGGAGACTCAGAGAGGTAAACTGCTTGTCCAAAGTTGCACATCCAGTGAGCAGCTGGCAGACCTGAGACGCAAACCCACATCCGTCTGATTCCAAAACCCCTATTATCTACCGCATTGAAATATCTATATGCAAACCTAATTTATTGTTTAGAAAATAAAATAGTACTTAGAGATTCACTAATACTAAATACTTAGAAAACTCTGTAAGTCGGGGCCGGCAAGTGGCATGGTGGTTAGAGGCGCTGGACTCCCACATGGTCGACCACGGTTCAAGTCTCGGACCTGGTGGCTTGCTTTCTCACTTCCTCTCTCTCTCTCTCTCTCTCTCTCTCTCTCTCTCTCTCTCTCTCTCTGTAATAATAATGATAATAATAATAAATAAAGTTAAAATAAAATATTAAAAAAAAATCTGTAAGTCTAAAAGTCCAAATATTGGAAAATAAAATGCAGTTATTAATGCATGCAGCTTATTCAATAGTAAAAAACGTAAATGTTACGTTTTAAAGGTATCAATCTTTTATACTTAATAAGAATATCGGAGAATTTTTCACTATAGGGCGCATGCGTTCGCCAGACAGACAGAGAGAAACAGAGAGACAGAAAGCGAGAAATCACCCCCCAGGGGGGATGGCCACGCCACAGTCCCTTCTCCATTCTCCTCTTGGGATCTTGGGCACGCATGCACACGTGCCCGGCATGAGTTTTAAGCCACCGTGTCCGGGACGCGAACCGCGGTCGACTATGTGGGAGTCCAGCGACATAGCCATTACGCTAACTGCTGGTTCCCCAGAATAGCAGAGAATTTTTAAAGTTAGAACTTTACATCAGCCCAGTACAAAGTCAACAGACTTAAGTATGATAAAAAGTTTAAATTGTTCATTTGGATTTGTAAGAAAAAAAAATCTGAGTATTTGGGGATAATACCTGCTTTTTAATTTTTTAAATTTTTTAATTCAAGAAGAAAGCTAGTGCTTTCAGAGTCTGGCTTACTGCAGCTGACTGAACTTGTATGTGCTTCAGAAAATGCCCTGGGTGTATCTTACTATTTTGTTTGGTGTTTGGTGGGTGTTCCAGGATATTTAGGGATTGAATAACACCATGAGCCCTCCCTTTTCCAGAGGGTTCCATAATCCTACATTACCATTCTTACCCTCTGTTGGTGTCAGGGTTTATGTGCTTTGCTTCATTTTTCAGCCTTGTCTTTGGCCATGATGTTCACCTTCCGATTCATCACCATCCTTCTGGTTCACATTTTCATCTCATTGGTTATTTTGGGACTGTTGTGTAAGTATTTCTACTTGATTGATTTGTTTTTGATTAAATGAAAAGCCTTTCCAGTGAGTATAACTCGAAAGTTGGCATTTTTGAGCTAAGCGGCTCTATGGCAGTATCTTGTCCAGCTCACCATTTAACGTGAGAGAAAACTCAGGCCCAGAGAGGGCCACAAGAGTTGCTTGTATCTCACAGAGAGTAGCAGTCAGTGCCCAGTCTGCCGTTTCTTCTACTACACTATGAGGGCCCTGAGATGAGCTGCCCCTGGAGCGATCCTGGTGTCCACAGCATTAAGGAATCCCAGTGCCTGGTAGAAGCATTTTACAGGATGTTTTCCTGAACCTGCACCTCACCATCGCCATGTGGGGCCCTCCGCCGTCATGCGAAGGATCTGACCAGTCTGAGTGGATGCAGGCATGGGCTATCTATTGTTCTCTTTCTGGTTGTTAGATTGTGGGTCTCACCAGGGGTTGTTAGGAAAGGGGTCTGAGGGCAGGAAGTTCAGGGCAGCAGAAACTTACCAAGTGTGCAGGGTGTTTTCATTTCTGATAACTGACATGACCAGAGTGTTTCATTGCCCTGAATAGCCAGCCTTGCCTCAGCATCGTAGGCCTTGTGAATGGCCTTATGTTGGAGGACAGTGACCTGTGAGGGGTGCTTTCACCATAGACCATGAATAAAGATAACTGGGACCTTCCCGTAGTTTCTGTGGCTGTGGCATAAGGTGGCATTTTGTACCTAAATGCAGTGTATTTGCAGTATCAGGGTTTCCTCAGAATGAACCTGTGATTCTCACAGGCCTCCTAAACCCTCCTGGTTTTGTGGGTGAGAAGCCAATATCCAGACACACAGGTGTCGTCACCAGCAGAGCTTGTTTGAAAATGTCGAACTTCAGACTCTAACATTCCTCTCACCATCTTGTCAGTGAAATTTCCTTCGTCCCACACCCATACCCAACTGTGGGCTAGACACCTATGCTCTGGAGTCAGCTCCCTGGGTCTGATGAGCACCTTCCCTGGACTGGCGGCTCTTCGTGGGCCGCCCTGGCTCTGTACTCCCCTGGGGATTTAGAACTCACTGTCTGAGCAGGGTGCCCCCTGGGTGGCAGAAGCTGGATTTCCAGGTGGTTCTGCAGGGCGGGGGTGCCTATCTCATGGTGTGTATGCTGAGCCTCGCCGCTGTTTTGTCTTCTAGTTGTCTGCGGTGTCTTATGGTGGCTGTACTACGACTATACCAACGACCTCAGCATAGAACTGGACACCGAAAGGGAAAATATGAAGTGCGTGCTGGGCTTTGCTATTGTATCCACAGTTGTGACGGTAAGAACGCCCTTCCGGCAGCAGGTCAGGTAGCCAAAACAACTAGAATCCAAATCGTTGAGTTCCAGCCAGGTACAACTAGAATGTGTTTTTCTTTGATCTCAGAATGGGCATATGCGGTTCACTGCCTTCTTTGGATTTGAGATCTCTGCACAGGAATAAATCGAACCCTTCAATAAATAAGAAAAAGGGTTTTAGTTCTTTCCAAGTCATTTTTGCTGTTTCCTAGGAATGGTCTGTTATCCTTACCGATACACCTTTTTTTTCTGTTACACCATTTTTCACCCTGACAGGTCATAAGGTGGGCACTATCAGGGAGCAGGTTCAGGACAGCTCCTGTTTCTTTTTTGTGAGGAGAGGCACCTCTTCCAGCCAAGGATGCACAGGCACTGGGCTCTCTGAAGGGCGTGGCAGCTCCTCGTGTCCTGGAACACACAGAGCCCTTTGTCTCCACGGGGTTATTTTGGTTTTCAGAGAACCTGCTGCCTCCTCAGTGAACTCTTGAAAACAGGCGAACTTAGAACATTGAGACAGTAGATACTGGTTGTGAGGGGAGGGTAAGTGGCAACCAAAAATGAATTCAGATCTCTCCCAGGGGGCCTTAAAAGGGCTTGTATTAGGACCAGCAGATGGCATGGATGGTTACATCCACATAGTATGGACTCCACGTAGTCGACCATGGTTCGAGTCCTGGACCTACCTAATGGCTTAAAATGCACACCTGGCGCGTGCGTGTGCATGCCCCAAATCCCAAGAGGAGAATGAAGGGGAAGGGATTGCAGCATGGCCATTCTCCCTGGGAAGATGATTTCTTACTTCCTGTCTCTGTCTCTCTGGCAAGCACACGCACCCTATAGCAAAAATCTCTCTTAAAAAAACAAAGTGCTGGGAACCAGCAGTTAGCGTAATGGCTATATCGCTGGACTCCCACGTAGTCGACCACGGTTCGCGTCTCGGACCCGGTGGCTTACAACTCACGCCGGGCGCGTGTGCGTGCGTGCCCAAGATCCCGAGAGGAGAATGGAGGAGAAGGGATTGCGGCGTGACCATCCCCCCTGGGGGGTGATTTCTCGCTTTCTGTCTCTATGTCTCTCTCTCTCTGTCTGGCGAGCGCACGCGCCCTATAGCGAAAAACCTCTCAAAAAAAAAAAAAAAAAACAAAAAAAAAACAAAGTGCTAGGATCACCAGATCCTGGGGAGGGTCTGGGGTTGATTCAGGGAACCCACGGGCATCCTTGCTGGTGTGTTGCTCACTATTTTATGGAGAAGCAGCATCCAGGGGTTTCCACAGCCCATTAACTCTTTCAGCAAGTGCAGATTCTCTTACCAACTTGATTCTACTGAGAAAGCCCTTCTGTCCCTGTCATTGGTGCAGTCTTCTGTCTGCAGTGAGGTCTCGGGTTTGTGTTCCACACAGTGTGTCAGGGAGCCAAGGTCCCTGATCTGTGCTGCCTCAGGCTGGAAGGAAGGGCCCACAGCGTCGCAGGGTCTGTGAGAGAGGCAGAGAAGAAAGGGCTCCCCTGCACTGCCCCCCGGGCCGCAGGGCACAGGAAAGTAGGGAGAGAGCCACGGTCTTCCCTGGGCCCTCCACAGGACTCACTGTGCGCGCAACGCAAAGGCATTTGTAGCTGCCCAGATCCCAGGGTCAGGGACCAAGTCTCTTCACTGAGAATATGGTTGGGAAACGGGAAGGCTGTGAGAGGAGAGAGGCTTTTTGCCGCGTCTGTGAGGACCACCAGGGGCTGGTGTCGAGGGCAGATTGGAGCCACAGTTCATGTACTGTGCATTTGGCACCCTGGTAAGAGCCGATTGCTGGATGAGCGAGATTGACACTCATCCTCTTAGAAGCTCCAGATTCTTTGCCATCATCTCCATTTTCACACAGGGCTCTGCACTAAGCGATAAGCTAGCAGGATGTCAAACACAGGCTAGCACAGGCCCATGGTATGATGAATGACACAGCAGGCAACTTCCTGGTGTGGTGCCCTGAGAGAGAGCCGCCCTTTGCAGTCCCAGACCCACGCTCACATGCAGGTCCCACCACCTCCTTTGTGACCTGGGAGAAACCACTGAACCTCTTAGGCCTCAGGCTCCTCATCTGTCAAATGGGAATGCTATTGCAAAGTTGCCTGCAGGGTATGGGCTTCCTTCCCCTGAGGGGCGTCTGCACCATGGGAGCTCAGCATGCACCCAGGCAGGTGATCCTCACTGGCTCGGCTGGAGAACTGAGTCTGGGAAGGCTGGGCTGGCTGTGGAGCAGGAGGGTGCATGCCCAGGGATGCCATGCTTGCCCTGCCTCATGCACCCACCAACCCACCTAGCCTCTGCTCCCACGGAGCCCACAAGGGCCTCACAAGGAGGACGAAAGGACCAGCTGAGTCTTGCCTCCTGGCCAAGCACCATGGCCAGCCCAGCTCTGGTCTCCGAGAGGAAAGAGAATTCCCTTTCTCACTTGCCCTTCTCAGTCCTGCTTCCCAGAGAAGGGAAAGAAAAGGAAAAGCCAACATTAGCAGGAGAGTAGTAGCAGGAGCAGGAGGGTGCAGCCCTCATCCTGCAGCACCCCTCATCCCCTCTTGCTCACCTTAAAGCCTCCCTACTGCTTCTGCTCCTGTGTCACAGCCCCATGGTGACTCAGCTTCGCCTAGGGGCCTGAATAGCAGAGAGGCCCTTGTCCACCACCAGGACCTCTCGGGTGGGGGTGTGCTCCTGTCTCCTGTGTTCCCAGCAGGCGCCTCACAAGTGAACTGGAGAACTTGAAGTGTACTTTTAGAAGGGCACTGTGTGTGTGTGTGTGTGTGTGTGTGTGTGTGAGAGAGAGAGAGAGAGAGAGAGAGAGAGGGAGAGAGAGAGAGAGAGAGAGAGAGAGAGAACTTGTACAATACATATGTCAGCATTCCACTTAGGAGCTAGAAGCCAGGAATATTTGCCTAAATATTATACCACTTTGCTTACAATTTCAAACAGAATCAGATCTCTGTCTCCCGCTGCCTGCGTTAGGTGTTGAGAACACAGAGATGGAAGCATAGGTTGAGTATCCCTTATCTGAAATGCTTGGACCAGAAGTGCTCTGGGTTCTGGACTTTTTTTCATATTTTAGAATATTTTCATATAGGCAATGTGATATCTTAGGGATGGGACACAAATCTAACCAAAAAATGTGTTTATGTTTCATGTGCACCTTATACACATAGCCTGAAGGTAATTTTATATCGTATTTTTTTTTTTAAGAGAGAGATTTTTTTTTTTTTTTCTATAAGGCACATGTGCTCGCCAATGAGACAGAAAGGGACAGAGACCCTGAAAGCAAGAAATCACTCCCCAGGGGAGATAGCCATACCTTCGATCCTTCTCCTCCGTTCTCTGGGGATTCTGGGCAGACACACACACATGCCCAGTGTGAGTTTTAAGACACTGGATCCAGGACTCAAGCCACAGTCGACTATGTGGGAGTCCAGCAATGTGACCATTACACCACCTGCTGGTCCTGATTTTACACAGTATTTTTGTATTGTAGTATTTTGACTCTGCCCTGTCACATGAAATGTCAGGTGTGGAATTTTCCACTTGTGGCATCATGTTGGCACTAAAGTTTCAGATTCTGGAGCATTTCAGATGTTAGATTTTCCCTTTAGGATGCTCAACCTATACCTATGCAGACTTTACAGCTGAAGGGTCTTCTTGGGGTGTCTAACTTGGCCTCTCTTTTTTTTTTTTTTTTTTTTTTTGAGAGATTTTTTGCTATAGGGTGCGTGTGCTCGCCAGAGAGACAGAGAGAGACATAGAGACAGAAAGCGAGAAATCACCCCCCTGAGGGGATGGCCACGCCGCAATCCCTTCTCCTCCATTCTCCTCTCGGGATCTTGGGCACGCACGCACACGCGCCCAGCGTGAGTTTTAAGCCACCGGGTCCGGGACGCGAACTGCGGTCGACTATGTGGGAGTCCAGAGGCATAGCCATTACGCTAATTGCTGGTTCCCCACTTGGCCTCTCTTGACAACCCCCACCGCAGGGTCAGGGGATTCTGCTCCCAGATCCTGGAGCAGCTTCTGTACAGTTTTCCCCCACTGCCCTCCCTTCACTTGACTGTGAAATCCTTGAGGGAAGGAACATGTCACACCAGCTGTAAGAGAAAGGGCATCTCAGGCCAAGCATGCATGGGGTTACTTGGGCAGGAGACCTTCAGGAAGTTCCCTTGGTGTACATGTGAGACCCAGGTGCGGGCAAGGGTCATGTTGGGAAGGGCCTGATCTGCAATAATGAGTCTGATGTTTTCCCAGAGGCACTGGGAGCCATCCTGGGTTTTGGCCTTACCCTTTACAAAGATTCCTTAAGCTATAGGGCAAAGCGGTATCAAGGTGAGAATGGGATCCATGGGGTTACATTCAGAAAGCTACTGAGGTTATTGGGGTCCAGATGGGAGAGGATGAGACTTTAACTATTGTATCAACAGTGGAGATAGAGAGGAGAGGATTGCTTGAGAGGTATTTAGAAATCCAGATCCTGAGTAATTAGGATTGTGCTGTGTGCTGGGCACAGTGCCAACCCTTAACAATAAGGGGCGGCCCTGCTTCCCAGAAGCTCAATATGATGGAATTCAGGCAAGTAAACATTTGCGGTAGAATATATTGAGTGCTCCATTAGGGTAAGTACGGAGTAATGTGGGAGCACGTAAGAGAGGAACATAACTTATTCTTGGAGAGTCCAGAAAACTGAGGGCCCATGGATATAGAAAACAGAGAGGGCAAAGGAGATTTTAGAATGAATATGAGGAATCCGGTTCAGAACAAGCTTGAGACACTGCAGGATGTCCCTGGCTTTACCAGTAACTGATGTGCTTATCCATCTACTGAAAGGGGAGGCTGGGGAGTTGGATGTGGAGGAAGTCAGCCTCTAGGACGCATGCTAAGATCACAGCGGGGTAGGAGATACCCCCATCAGATCCTGGGAAGCAACAATGGAAGAAGTAGGAAAGCCAGAAGAAAGATCATGGAAGCCGAGGGAGGAGAAAGATTTAAGAAAACAGGAGCAGACTAGAGATGCGAATGCCACGCCATGCCAATGTAAGACCTGAAATGTTCCACGGGATTTAACATGCAAGAAGTCACATGAAGTGACCTTAGGGAGAGCAGTTTTAAGAGAGTGTTGAATTCTGGAGGTTGGTATGTGGTTAAAGAATGAGTTGGGCTGGATGTATAGATGGGAGGGTAGACATGGCGGTGGCTGGATGGGGATGTGGGGGAATGATGGTTGTAAATTAGTGTAGACTCATAGATATTTATATGTCTATGAGGGACTGGCCAGTGGAGAAGAAAGCACAGAAGGTTGCTTTGAGACATAACCATCATCCTTTCTCCTCAGACTCATAGTCCCTTGCCCTTTTGCAGTATCTTTAGTTCTCTGAGTGTACTGTGTTTAGGGAAGGGCAAAGTAGATGGCTCCCTGGCCCTAACAGACCTTTGTTTTTTGTTTTTCTTTTGCCCTCTGACCAGTGCCTTTAGGAAGGGACTGTGTCCTGTTCACCATTACGCTTGCGGGAGCTAGCATAGGAACCAGTGCATGTAAGGTGCCCAGTTGGCATTTGAGAATCCATCTGTTCAGTTATAACTCAGTACTATAAAGCAGTAAGTAACTATTTTAAAAGAGTCATTTCGCTGAATGTCTGTCGAGTAGTGGGTTTGTTTTAAACTCTACCCAGTTTTCTGTTATTTTGAAATAATTTTACTCTGACCCTTTTCTCACCAGGCGGTTCTGCTCATCTTGATTTTTGTCTTCAGAAAGAGAATAAAGCTGACAGTTGAGCTTTTGCAAGTTGCAAATAAAGCCATCAGCAGCTCTCCCTTCCTGCTGCTCCAGCCAGTGTGGACATTTGCCATCCTCATTTTCTTCTGGGTCCTCTGGGTGGCTGTGCTGCTCAGTCTGGGAACTGCAGGTAAGGGGCGGTGGGTGGAGGCTCCTTCACTGTGGAGTCCTCAGAAGATGCCACCATATCAGAGCCTTACCTGTTTTGTGGACGCCAGACCTCTCATGCAACCAGAGGTGTCTCATGGCAACGGCGATGGTACTAGGGGCTCTGCCATGGGGAAAGCTAGAACTTCCTTTCCCTCTTCTGTGGTGGCTTTAAAGAAACTGGATTTAGGGACCAGCAGTTAGCGTAATGGCTATGTCACTGGACTCCCACATAGTCGACTTCGGTTCGCATCCTGGACCTGGTGGCTTAAACTCACGCCGGGGGTGTGTGCATGCGTGCCCAAGATCCCGAGAGGAGAATGGAGGAGAAGGGATTGTGGCGTGGCCATCCCCCCTGGAGGGTGATTTCTTGCTTTCTATCTCTCTCTCTCTGTCTGTCTGGCGAGCGCACGCGCCCTATAGCAAAAACCTCTCAAAAAAAAAAAAAAGAAACTGGATTTATGTTCCATGGAAGAATAAACCCAGGAAGGACTGAAAGCTTTGGGGAAAGCTACTAGATGAACAAGGGCCAATAGAGAAAGTATTATCAAATGTCTGCACATAAATCTTATCCAAGGAAATTTGCTAACCCCTATCAAATCAATAGGTGGTTAAGGAGAGCCCAGGAAAGATTATAAAAAGTGGTACTGTGCCCCACAGGGCCAGCTTATGTTGGAAACAAGTGCATACAGAAATTCACACTGCACTGGGCCTGGGAAGACAGACTGTATCCTCTATTCTCTGTCCCGTCCAAATAGTGACTCCCTACCCTGGGGTTCCTCAGAATCAACTTTGCTGCTCTACCTGGATTTGGGTTCTATCCTTGGAGATTCTGATTCACTTGGTTGGGGCTGGGACCAAGTATATATTTAAAGCTCCACAACAGAGCAGCCCCGTTCTGGAGCGCAGCTATGCAAAGTGCTGTCTGAAACCAGATGAGGAACTTATGCCGGAAGCAATGTCAATCCATTGCTTTCTTCATTGAGAAAGCTTTCTAATAATAGAATGAAGCAACATGCTTAGTGATGCAGTTGGTCTGCATTCTGACACAAGCTTCTTCTCTCAGACTAGTAAAAAAACAGTGTGAGACAGGCAGCTAGTGTGTGGGCTATAAAATATTCTCTGTTTGATTTGGTTAAAGCCCCATTAAGTACCCTGATGTGAGTATCAAAGAAGAAGTTGCTTTCTAAGACTGTCACCACAGCGGATGTCCAATCAGCAAGGCTAACGATAGCCCTTAATGCCTTACTAAGCTCATTTTGTTCCTACCAGGGCCCAGTCATATATGTACGAGACACTGACGTGTAGTAGATGCTCAGTAAGCCCCTCCTTCTCCTCCGGGGCTAACCGATACCTCGGAGTCCAGGTGGTCTGCAGGCCCCGGAAAGTCACCGCCCTTGGAAGCCCATACTTCTTGCTTCGGCGGTGCCATAGGGGCGGTCTCTTTTTCTGGGGGTCTCTGGAGCGATTTGAAGACCTAGAGTGAGCTTCCACTAATTAGTTATCCAGGAAGAGGCCTCGATTAAACAGGTAAATGACTATAACCAGTAAGAGCGAGATCTGTCCGAGAGTGAAGGAAAACTCAAAATAACAGTGGCTTAAGCCAAATATAAAGGGATTTCTCTCTCAGCTAGGTGAAGTGCTCATGGAGATCCATGCCAGAATAGTGCTGCAGAGGACAAGGGCCCAGATACCTTCCTTCTAGTTCCACAACTCTGCCCGTGCTTCTGCATTCACAGTTGGAATGTCCACGCAACTGCCACTGCCGTGTCTTATTCCAACTGTTAGAGACGGTAGAAAAAGATGAGCACCCCTCCCAGAAGTCACAGCATTTCCATCCACACCCCACCGGTTACATGGCGCCACCTACCTGCAGGGAGGCCAAGAAATGTTGTTTCATCTGGGACAGCTATGTACAGTTTAAAAATGGAAGATTTGGGAGTCAGCAGGTGGTGTTTAAGGCACTGGACTCCCAAATGCCCAACTGTGGTTTGAGTCCCAGACCTGGCAGCTTGCTTTCTCACTTTCCCGCTCTCTCTTTGTCACTCTCTGATCAAATAAAAAATAATAATAATTTTTAAAAAGTTTTTTTAAAAGTAGTAACAATAAATAAATAAATAAATAAATATTTTAACAATTGAAGATTTAATCACCAAGAAAAGAGGCAAGCAGATACTGTGGGACAATTAGAAGTCTCCACTAGAGGAACGCTGAACAGTCTTCTTCCGGCTTGCTTGCTCAGAGTCTCAGTCCAGGTCAGCAGGGAAGTCAGTGACCTTTGTGCTTAAAGAAAAACAGCATTCGTTGAAATTCTCTTGATCCTGAGCTTGTCCTAGGTACTTTCTTATGTTTTCCCCTTTAAGTATCCCAATCCCCTTGTGACCTGTGTGCTAGTATGTTTAAGTTACGGGAAAGAACATTGAGATTCTGCGTAAGTGGCTGGCCGAAGGTCATACACCTGGACGTGAGGGCTCTCAGACTGCCGAGCTCCAGACTAAAAGTTACGCTCTTTCCACCATCAGACACTTCCTCGTGTCTGGGATACAAAGGGAGGAAAATTAAATGAATAAAAATTAGGTGTCCTTAGGTTTGTCTGTTCAAGACCAAGTCATACTGGGGACTGTTCTCGTCTGTTATGTGGCTAATAACAGAGATATCTGAGTCTAGGAGATTTTAAAAAAATAAAGATTTAGGGGCCAGCCAATGGTATGGAGGTTAAGGCAGTTGGATCCCACATGGTCAGCTGTGTGGTTTGAATTGTCAGCCCAGTAGCTTGAAAAATACACTATGCCATGCCCAAAATGCATGTCCAAAATCCCAAGAATATAATAGAAGAGAAGGTATTGCACCCCCTGGGAAGTGATTGCTCAATCTCTCTCTCTCTCTCTCACTCTCTCTCTCCAGTGAGTGCAAACTTTCTATAGCAAAAATACATACATACATACATAAAAAATTTTTAAAAGATGGAGATTTATTTAGCTCATGGTTTTGAAGATCTGAAGTCTAAGAGCTCCTTCTGGTGAGAGTCTTCTTGCTGGTGGATAATGTGGCAGAGGGCATCACCTGGTGAGAAAGTAGGGTCACGTGTGTCTGTGTCCACATGTGTGTGTCTCTGCTCTCTCCTGTTCTTGTAAAGCTACCAGGAGTCAATCATGGGGCCCAGCCCAGCCACCCATTTCTAATCACTTCCCAAAGGCCCCTCTTCTCAACACCACAGTCAGGGTTACTTCCTACCGCGCCCATCCTAGTATAAGGGCTCACCAAATTGTAATACATGGATCTGGGGACACATTCAGATCAAGGCAAGGACCACAGCAACTGGCCAGCAGATGCAGGCTGTGCCTATGACGTGCTGTCTGGGGCCTGTGGCTGCAGGGCAACATGGCAGGGATGGAAGTGAACAGCCAGAGCCAGCTGCAGGGGAGGTTTGCAGGGAGGCAGATGACAGTGCATGGCTATGGTGCTGTGGTAGGTGAGCCCTTGCCCCTAGAGAATCACCAGGAGAAGGGGAAGGTCTTGGGAAATTCGGGTCAGGACTACAAAGGACCTTCCTCCACCAGCCTCATTAGAGCACAGCCAGCCCCTGTTAAATGCTTGTCTGGGTAAAGAGACTTATGTCTGTGATCAGAACCCAGGATGTGCTGGAGCAAGGCTCATTCATTCATCCTTTAATCCATGATAGTCAGTGAGCGCTAGGAGGATGAGACACTGACCACGGTAGCAGAGATGGTGCGGAAGAAGCCCATGATGCTCAGAGATGGCTAGACCAACCATCAAATGGGGCCACAGCCAGGTTGATAGATATAATCTGGGGAACTGTGAGAGGACCAGACCAAGGCTCTGACCCACCTCATGAGTCAGGGAGGGCTTCTCAGGATAGGCTGGAGAATGTCAGGAGACTAGAAGATATAGAGAACAGCAGAGGGGTAGAAGTGGGGGCAGGCCAACTCAAGGAGAGGATTTGGTCCCAGGGAATGAGAAGCAGCCAGCCCGGACAGTTGGGGATGAAGTCAGAGAGGAGCAAATTCCAGGCTGACTTGGGGGGGAGTCACCATCATGGTGCTCTTTAAGCTCCCCTTGCTTGGGCCCCAGTGAGGCCCAGAGCCTGCGAAGTACTGAGCAGCCTCCACCTCCAGGATGGAGAGCAAGAGGGGCACGGGGAGGAGGAGATGAGGAGGCGTTCTCCAGGGCTGAGGCAGCCTGCTGTTCCCCAGCCAGCTCACAGCGTGGCGCCCTGAGCACGGCAGCTCTCTACCAGGAGAAGGCGAAATGAGCAAGAACTAGAGACATAGGAGGCAGGGAAGGAACTGGGTGCCCAGGACCTCACACAGGTGCCTGCAACTTGGTCTTCCCAGGAGAAGAGCTGCCACACTGCGCCACCCCTCCCCACTGGGGTCAGGCACCATAGAAACCAGATCGCCCGTCCCCTGAGCCACCTGCCTCTCTCTCCACTCCCCTGCGGGCTGCCTCAGGTGCACAGGGTCTCCTTTGTTTGAAAAGTTGTTTCACCCCGTGCTGGAGTGACCGGCTCCAGGACTGGGCAGGGCAGCAGCTGCCTGCCTTTCGGATCTTCAGAAGAAGGCTCAGCTATGCAGTTGAAAGCTGTGAGCTCTTTTTCAGCTTCTGAAAGGGCGCCTGGTATGGTGAGGGCCACAGGTACATGTCTGGGTGTCTCACACCAGGTCCTCTCGGGCTGTCACAGCGAGGACAGGCTCTCCATCCATCTAGTGCCCCATTTTCCTCAGTCAGTAAGTAGTTGTGAGTCTTTTTATTGTGTCAAATGGTTGAATGAGGTCATACTTTGTATTTTTAAAAATACAGAAAAAGGCATGAACTTAGGTTGATCAGGTTGCCCAAATGAGCTCTTTCTCTAGTGCCTGTTAGTCTGTCAACTAGGGAACACATTTCGGCCTGGTTGGGGATTATTATTATTAGGCTGTTGTCTGCTACTAGCCATGAATGACTGCTGAAATCCAGTGGGAAAAAGTGAAAACTTGAGAGCCCAGCAGGTGCTGTCGGCAGGTTGGAGAAGGTGACGGCTGGTCATTAAGGTGGTCTGGAAGCCCCAGGGCCTGCACGAATGAAGAGACCCGTGGGATGGCCTTCCGCAGTCTGCGCCACAGCTAGCAGAGGCAGTCACAGGTGCACGCAGGACGCTTGGGACGGGCCGAGGGTCAGACGGGTCAGAGACAGTAACAGGAAGGGTTTTCCAGGGGCTTCCCGCAGAGGACCCAGGGGCAGGCTGCTCTGGCCTGCCTGGTGTGCTAACCCTATGCTTCCCTTTGCCATTTTTGCAGTGAAAAAATTAGCGAGGGGGCTGAGATGGGAGGAGACTGCTTAGCTAAGAAGGGACTACATATATTTTTTTCTTTTTAATTTACCAGAGGATGTGTGCACTCACCAAAGAAAGAGAAAGAGAAACCACCCCCCAGTGGAGTGTGGTCACACTGGAATCCCTTCTCCATTTCTCCATCCTGTCCAGACTGGGGCGCGTGCACACCTGCCCAGTGTGCTTCTCAAGCCACCAGGTCCAGGACTCAGATCGTGAGGTTGGCCATGTGGGCTCTCTCCTCCAACCACCACACCGCAGGGCTGAACCATACATTTTCCTCACAAGAGGAACTAAGGAGTATCTAGCACTCACTACCTTCTGCTCTGTGGCTTGTTCTCTACCCTGCCTAACATTTGAGAACACTGTTTACGAGAAAAATATTTTTTTCCTTTATTTCTTAGTTTTTACTATAGCATGTGCATGCTCATCAGAGAGAAGCAGAAAGAAAGAGAGGGAAAGTGAGAAATCCCCCCCAGAGGGGATCACACAATCCCTTCTCCTTCATTCTCCCTCAGGATTTTGAATGCATGCACACACGTCCAGTGTGATCTGCAAGCCACCAGTTCTGGGACTTAAACCATACACTCTGCCATGTGGGATCCAGCCACTTTAACCACCACACCACACAGGTTGGCCCCAAATATCTATTTATTATTACTATTATTATTATTATTATTATTATTATTATTTGAGATCTAGAAGATAGTTGAAGTTATTTTACAAAAGCCTGCTAGTGGCCTAGCCCTGTGCTAGGAAGAGAGTGAAAGGAAATTGCATCAGAGAGATCGGAAACAGCTCCTGCTTTTCAGCTGCTCCAGGGGCCTTTGGGATCCTGCCAAGGAAAGAGGCCTTCATGATTTTACTCCTCTGAGATCTTCCTCCAGCATCCTTTCCCATTTCCAACTCTCACCCCAACTTTCTACCCTGCTGCTTCAGAAATCAGTCATCCTGCAAGGTTTGTTTCAAATTCTGTATTATATTCCTCGGAAAATCTGTAAATTTCTCAGACATACTTAGACACTTATTCTTTATTTTTTCCTTGTATGTTTTGGTATTCTTTATTCTCTCAATAAATACTCCTCTCTGTGCACTGTGTGCTCAGCACTGGAGCTGCCTGTGTGCCTACTGTGTGCCTGGGTACTTCACCGACAGCGGTGAGCAGGACAGAGGCCCTGCTGCCCAGGTGCTCGTGTTCCAGCTGGCAGGGAGGGAGGCGATGATTTGCCAGAGGGGGGATGCACTCACCAGAGAGAGAGAAACCACCCCCCAATGGGGCGTGGTCACATAATCCCTTCTCCTCCATCTCTCCATCCTGTCCAGACCTGGGGGACACAGGCATACCTGTCCAGTGCGTTTCTCAAGCCACCGAGCCGTAAGTCAGTACCTGTCCCATGGGGATAAATGCTATGATGAATAACCAAGCAAGATGTGTTGTCATCCCCCTCGAGGGCAGGGTCCATGTCCTTTCTCCTGTGTCTCTGAGCTCCACAGACTACCCCTGATGGAGTTCAGCAAGTGTGAGCTGTGTCCGGTGGGAATTCACGTCAGTGCCACAGGTATTAAGTGAGACACCTATGCGGGAAGAACCTACTGAGTCGTCGGTTCTCTGTTAGCTTTTTCCCTCCTTTTCTCTAATCCTCGTGCTGCCAGAGTAGAAGCTGAAGCCAATGGGTCAGCATTGGGGGCTGGCAGGACCCCGTTGGCATGAAGAGGCAAACTACACAGGATATGTTTGGAAGTAGAGCCCTTCCACATGGGGCTTGCTTCCTTTGGGAAATTATAACAACCATCTGGACCACCTTCCTTAAAAACTGCCATTTATACTGATCACTTTATCATCTTAGTTTTATGAAAGGCTTTAAAGCTTGCGAATGATATCGAGATTTATAGCTAGCTACATGAAGAAGTCCCTCCAGATTATTCTGATGCTCTCAAGGGAGATCTCTAGAAAGTTGTTTCCAAGTCTTGGGACCAGCACATGGCCTAGTGATAACATTGCTGGACTCTTAAGTAGTCAGCTGCAGTTCAAATCCCGGACCTAGTAGCTTAAAACTCATGCCAAACATTTGTGCGTGCATGCCCAAGATCCTGAGAGGAGAATGGACAAGGGACCCTGCAGTGTGGCCATCCCCACTAGGGGGTGATTTCTTGCTTTCTGTCTCTCCAGAGAGCACATGCATTCTATAGGAAAAATCTCTCTCTTAAAAAAAAAAAGAAAGAAAGAAAGTTGTTTCCAAATCTTTTTAATAAGCCATATTACTCAAGGAAGATATATCCATTCATGCAACAAATGTTTTATTGAACATATGCTGTGTGTCAGACCCCATTAAAGGTGCTGGAGACTTATAATAAGTGATGTAAGTAGTGAATGTTACAGTACTTTAAAAGATGACAAGTCATATGCAGAAAAATAAGGCGGAGAAGAGGAATAGGAAATGCATAAGGGAGCAATTTAAATTTGGTGATCAAGGGGTGCCTCGTCGAGAAGATGGTACTAGAGCAAAGATTTGGCAATGAGGGAAGAGCCACGAGGCTACCTAAAGCAAGGGGAGATGTCCCGGGTGGAAGGACCAGGAAGGGGCCTGGTGTAGGGCATGGCGAGGAAGCGGGATGGTTGGGTATAGTTCACGAGGAGAGGTCCAGGTTCAGATCCTGGGCATTGTCGGCCTTTATAGGAAATGTGTCTTTTAACGGTAAGTCTTCCTGAGGGTTTAAGCAGAATAGAAACATGACCTGACTTAGCTTTAGTGACAGTGATCTGGGTATGAGATGATGTGGTTTAGAGCAGGATCGTACGGTGGGAGTGGCATGGCATACTGGATTCTGCTTCTAGTGTATGGGTGGAGTTGGTAGGATTTCATGATATATTGGATCAGGGATGTGAAAGAAAGAGCAGTTGGGGATGACACTGATATTTTTTGATCTGAGCAACTGGAAGACGAAATTGCAGTAAACTAAGATGGGGTAAGAACTTAAGTGGAGCATTTTAGGGGCGATCAGAAAGTAGTGTTTGGTTGCAGTGGTTGACATGTCTTTTAGACAGCCAGATGAGGGTGTCGAGTTGGCAGTTAGCTGTATGAGTCTGCAGTTCCGGGAAGATCCCAGCAAGAGGTGTACACTTGAGAATCTGGGAGCATATAAATAGCACTTAAAACCATGATATATATAAATATATTAGAGGTTTTTGCTATGGGCGCATACGCTCACCAGAAAGAAAGAAAGAGACAGAGAGACAGAAAGCGAGGAATCACTCCCCAAGGGGGATGGCCACGCCACAATCCCTTCTCCTCCATTCTCCTCTCGGGATCTTGGGCATGCATGCACATGCACCCAGTGTGAGTTTAAGCCACTGGGTCCAGGACTCGAACCGCGGTCAACTACATGGGAGTCCAGTGACATAGCCATTATGCCAACTGCTGTTCCCTTAAAATCATGATATTAAAACGAGTGTGCTGCACACTATTAAAGCTCGGGGTGGAAGCCAGCCTTGGCCCGTGAACTCCTGAGTGTCGGAAGTGTGATACATCAATGGCAGGATGTTTGCTAACACCAGCAGGGCTCGCCTCTATGACCGGAGTTTGATAGTACTCGTTGCCACATACGCTCGCCTTTGTAGAACATCCGTTAGCACAGCTGGATCAGTGCGCTTTCACCTAGGTACTTTGGCTCTCACCTAAAACAAAAACAAAAACAAAAAACAAACGAGTGTGGATAGAGAAAGAAAGCAATCCAAGGATCGTCCTTTGGGACATTCGGTGTTAAGTGCCCCAAGAACAAGCAAAGGACACTGGATGGAATGACTAGTAGGGAGGGGGAGAAGAGCCCGTTTCAGAACAAACCATATCTGTCTGTATCTCACTTATAATTAGCATTGTGCGATACTCCTTATAACTAACCCTGTATCGTACTCACCATCCTAAGGAGTTTGGCCATTTGTTGTACTAACTCATAACAGTGCCATGTATGACATTTAGAGCACAAGACTGGATGGAATCACCAAGGGAATGCAAAGTAGGTTTTGTGGGACCAGCAGGTGGCATAGTGGTTAAGGTGCTGGACTTTTATGTGGTCAGTCACGGTTTGAGTCCTGGACAGTGGCTTGAAACTCACGCCAGGTGCATGTATGTGCACACTTAAAATCCCAAGAGGAGAATGGAGAAGAGATTACAGTGTGGCCTTCTCCCCTGGGGGGTGATTTCTTGCTTTCTGTCTTTCTGGCAAGCACACGCACCCTATATCAAAAATCTCTTAAAAAATAATAATAATTTTTAAAGGAGCAGTAGGTTTTGCTATTCTCAGGTTATAAGTAACAAAACAAATTTTTAAAAGATTTTTTTTAATTGCCAGAGTGTATACATGCATGTGCACGTGTATATATGTGTGTATGAGAGAGAGAGAGAGAGATAGCATACATGTGCACAAATGCATCCTCAAATGGGGAATAGAAATAGTCATGCCACATCCTTTCCTTCCCTTTCTCTATCCTATCAGGATGCTGAGCATGTACACACACATACCTGCTTTGTCTTTCCGGCTGCTGGGGCCAGGATTTGAACTGCAAATGTGAGATATGGCCTCCTATGCACAGCACTTAACTGCTGTACTGAAGGGTCAGTCTGAAACAGATTTTAAAAGGTCTGCCACTTGCTCAAGACTGGTCAGTCATTATGGGACAACATGGAGATGTGAATCTCAGCCTGTGTGTCTATTAAGCCCGAGCCTGTAACCACTTTCTCATGATCCATCTTGTCCACCTTCTTTATCTTTGTCACGAGAGATAAAGCCCAGATAGCTGTCAGGGCTGTGATTGGAACCAAGTCTCCTAACAACCCAGTCAGTGCCCTCTCCACATCCAGCCCCTTAGACACATCATATCTGGGGATCTACCCAGAATCCAGTTTTCATTAACATTCCATTAGTAGTCTGTATAATGTGCAGGTAGGTCATTGTAACCGTGCAACTGGTCATTTGAGGAGGGGCTCTTGCCTGCAGTGATACAATTATCCAGGAGAGGGCAGTCGTGTGTGTGTGAGTGAGCATGTCTCCCCACCCACAGGCTCTGTTACCCAGTCCCTGCTGTATGTGACTTCCGTTTCCAACCTTTTACCCTGACGCCAGAGTGCTTGATTCTTTGGAGAATATATGCTTAAAGCACTGATTCTGAAGTAGTCATTTTGCTCCCACATGGCATTTGGCAATGTCTGGAGACATCCTGGGTTATCATAACTGGAGGAGAGGAGAGCAGATGCCCTTGAATCTGGTGGGTAGAAGCCAGACATGCTGCTGAACGTGCTGCTACGAGGCCCTGACCTCCAGTAACTACGTATCTGATCCATAGTGTCAACATCATGATGCACTGAAAGGCTGAGAAAGCCCTGCCCTAAGGGGAAGTCTGTATAACTGAACCCCTGGGACAAGCAGAAGATGGCCTCAGTAAAAACATTCAAAAGCAGTGATACGATTAGTGGGTTCTGCTGCTTCGAGGAATGCCAGAGGTTTTAAGGTCTAAGCAGATCTTCACGTATCTCCTTAGCTGTTCTGCTAGCTGCCAGGCTGCCAAGTTGGAATGTCTGAGAATATGTGCCCTGGACAACGTAGGGCAACTGAGAGGAGTCACTGCCCCTCTAGCACCAGGGCTTCCATCCTTATCTTTTATCCATGTGAAGGAACCATCCCACCTGCTCTGTGGAAATGTTCCCCACCCCCAAACTATTCCTGATGTTGTAACCTGTTCTTGCAAAACCGCAATCTGTCCCCAAGACCAGGGCCTTGTCGGAGAAGCAGCGTGCCTGTGCTCTGGCCCCTGGCATGCCTGAGATTCCAGGGAGTGGTTCTCAAAGTCTCCACTGACCTTCTCCACTGAGATGTGCATTCTAGCAGTGAGAGGCCACCTCCTTAGGAAGACGGACTGCTTTTCTGGAACACCCCCCACTTTGGAAAAGCATAAACATTTATTCCTGCCTTACCTGAAATGGCCAAAACAAGCCCAGTGTTGATAAAATATTAGCTTCTCTGCAAGTCAGGCTGCTCCATTTTTTTCTCCCAATGTGACTCTTATTCAGCAGAACATAGAACACGAGGAATTAGACCAGCTATCGTCTGTGAAATCAGTTTTGCTTTACAGACTGATTCCCTTCACCCACTTTCTCTGCACACAGATCCTATTGTGACTATTCAGAGACCCATGAATTATGAACCTCCAGACAGTTTATAGCTATGACAGGAAATACAAAACTAACTTTAAATGTTGTTCAAGTTGTAGGTTTCACCAACGGTCCAAGTACAGTCTCTGTGAAAGGAGATATGGAAGACCATAGCACGGTAAAGATAATTGATGACAATTCGATATATATTCCAAAATCATTCAAAGAGTAGATTTCAAAATGGCCGGCCCTATAGTGCAGCGATTAGGTGCTGTGTGGAGGGAGCCAGATCCCACATGGTGGACCACGGTTCACATCCTGGCCTCGGAGACTTGAAAAACATGCCATGCGTGTGTGCCCAGGATCCTGAGAGGATGGCAGATTGGAGAAAAGGGATTGCAGTATGAGCAGGTCCACTGGGGGGTACTTTCTCTCTCTCTCGCATATGCTCTCTGGCATAAAACAAAAATAGTAGATTTTGAAGGTTCATGACACAAATTATGTTTATTGCCCTGATTTGATCAGTATCCATTGTATACCTATATTGAAAAACCATGCCGTAGCCCATAACTGTGCTCTACTCTGTGTAAATTAGACATTATAATTTCTTAAAGTACCACTCGTATTCCTTGTAGTAGTTTACTTAAAATCTATAGAGGAAGAACATCTAATAAGCAAACCCAACTGTAAGGCTGGAATTTGGATTTACCGTGGTCCACAGAGCTAATTCAAGGGACGCTTTAGATGAGGGAAAAGAAAACAGGGTATAGCCACGTGACGGGGAGAACACTGCTAAGTCTTACTTGCTGGCCTCAGTGTAATGCTCCTGAAGGTCATTAATAATCATCATTGCCAGTTATAGAGATATGCCAATGGGCCAGGCCCTATATACCAAGCGCCTAATTGGATAATCTCCATGCTCAAACTGCTACCAGTTGAGGTTTTGTAGATAAGGATATTAAAACTTGATGAGGGGACTAGCAGATGGTGTCATGGTTACGTCACTGGACTTCCATGTAGTAGACGATGGTTCAAGTTCTTGACCTAGCAGTTTAAAACTCACAGTGGGTGCATGTGTGCCCAGGGTCCCAAGAGGAGAATGGAGAAGAAGGGATTGCAGCGTGGCCATCCCCTCTTGGGGGAGGGGTGATTTCTAACTTGCTGGGCCTCTCTCTCTCTCTGTCTGTCTCTCTCTAGCGAGTACACAAACCTTATGGCAAAAATCTCTCTTCCTAAAAAAACAAAAACAAAAACTTTATGCAGTCAAATAACTTATCCCATACTCCCAGAGAGAATACTGAGATTTGAACCTAGGAAGGATAACAGTAAGGCCCCGTAGACATTTTAAGCGTGCCAAGTGTTTCAGAAACGAAACCTGAAATGAAGTCTTTTGAGAAAACAGAGATCCTCATCTGTTTTACAAAGTCTACATTTTTGGTGAAGTAAGACTCTATAGCATGCTCCAAAGATTTTGTGTGGTTTCATAACATAAGAAGTTTGGTTTGCATCGCAAAGTGGTGTGGGAGAAAAACCACAGGCTTTAGAGTGCAGTGAGTCTGGGATTATGTTCTTCCACTAATCATGGGCAGTGAAACTTCCCCAAAGTGACCCAACTCTTCGAAACCTCACACTGACAAAGCGGGATGAGTGTTAAGAGTGTCTTGTAAATTGTTTACCAATCATCACTATAGTTGTTGATGTTTCTTAGAAGTTAAATCTGTGTTCTAGATGTTTAATTTTGCTGCAGAGATTTTTTTTTTTTTTGGAGAAGTTTTTGCTATAGGGCGTGTGTGCTTGCCAGACAGACAGAGAGAGACAGAGAGACAGAAAGCGAGAAATCACCCCCCAGGGGGGATGGCCACGCCACAATCCCTTCTCCTCCATTCTCCTCTCGGGATCTTGGGCACATACGCACACGCGCCTGGCGTGAGTTTAAGCCACCGGGTACGGGACACGAACTGCAGTCAGCTATGTGGGAGTCCAGCGACACAGCCATTACGCCAACTGCTGGTCCCGCTGCAGAGATTTTAAGTTATGGTGTGTGCTTCAAACTTGCCTTTGCCCATGTGTTTCATGTAATTCCAAAGATGAAACATGGAGAAAACATGACTTACAGAGAACCATGTTCTATGCTTAGGAAAACACTGATATAAAGCATGTTTGTGTTTTAAACTTCAGGATCTGCCCATGCTATTGAAGGTGGCCAAGTGGAATACAGGCCTCTTTCTGGCATCCGGTATATGTGGTGGTACCATTTGATTGGCCTCATCTGGACTAGTGAATTCATCCTTGCATGCCAGCAAATGACTGTGGCTGGGACAGTGGTCACTTGTTATTTTAACAGGTAGGTTCAGTGGTTTTCTCCTATTGGGCTGTCTATGTGCTTCATGTTGTACACATCAAAAGATGTTTGCAAGTTTGGACCTGATCCATCAAGAGAGATTGGCAGAAGTAAAAGACTAAGCTAAAAGTTGGGCTGGATGCTCATTTAATAGTGAGAGGAAATGCTCTACCTTAAATCTGTAGTATTGCCGAGCTCTTTCACTTTAAACAAGAAAATTCAGGAAGAAGCGAAATAGGGAATTGATTGTATTACTTAAAACTGAAAGATATCTGGAAGATAGCTGAAGGATATCTGAAGAGTTGAGTTCTCAAATAAATATCCATTCTTATGACTTCACACTATCAAAAATGATTGGCCTTAGGTCGGCCCAGTGGTCCAGTGGTTAAGGGAGGTGAATCCAATGTGGTCAACCATGGTTCAAGCCAGGCGTGTGTGTGTGTATGTGTGCACGTGCGTGCATGCATGCACGCACGTGTGCACATGCATGTGTACCCCAAATCCTAACAGGACAGACAAATGGAGGAGAAGAGATTGTGGCATGACCATACCCCACTGGGGGATGCTTATTCCCTCTCCTTTCTCTCTCCATCTCTCCCTGGTTTGTGTGTATGCCCTCTGGCAATATTAAATAAATAAATAAAACTAAAAACTGGTCTATTTTGAATATACTTCAGTTAAGTTCTGTGAACCCTCATGTCTTATGTAAAATTAGGAGAATGTTTGCTTAGAAAATTGTCTTAAATCCTAAAGGAATTGTGTGTGACTATAACATATAAGTAATTTCCACAGAGTTCTGTACTAATGAATTAATCACTTCCATGTTTATACCCCATTACCTCCTGAAGCTTATTGAGGATACCCACAGACCCATGCATGCATCCCTGAACCCCTTACATCCTGCGTGTCTGTGTGTGTCTCCATGGCAGTGATAGACTACAGGCCAGAAAAGCACAGCCAAGACAATGACAGGGTCAAATTCAGAACAGGAAGTTTACTCCCGATAGGGCTGCTCTCCTCTCATCTGTCAGACCAAGTGAGTAGATAAACATCAGTTTTCTTGGGGGAAGAAAGTCAGCCAGGGATGATTCATGCCATTGAGCAGTTACTCCTGAAGGTAAAGAGCACTGTGGGTTTTTAATAAAGCAGTGCTGTCGGGAGCCAGCGTCATCAGAGACTCATACTGGGCCCACGAAGGGGCTGTTGCCCTTGGCATTCAGAGCCTCCAAGCAGCCAGAGAGGGGTGGTGTGTGGTGCTTGCTCCTGAGAAGGGAAACAAAGATTATTCTCATCAAATTAGCCAGCAGGTAACATTTGTCTGATGGAGTAATTTTGTGTTTTCTGAGAATAACAAGCCAAAGCCTTTTCAATAAGGGCTTTTGATTTGGACTTCTCATGAAGCAAATGCATTTATCTCCTAATCTCTCCTTCTTCTCCAATATTTCCAAAAATCATAAAAGAACAAGAAAGGCATAAACACACAAAGGCAGTGAGAAACAGAGAGGCATGACAGCAGATAAGAACCATCAAGCAGATCTAGCCACTGTGGCTCAGGCGGTGGGAGCAGTGCTGTGCAGTGCCGGAGGCCCTGTGGGAAGATTCTGGGTTCACTTCCCAGCTTTGCATGGACACACCAGGTACAAATGTGGACATGCTCGTGATTCTGACTGGCTCCAAGGCTGGGGGGAAGATCTTGGTGTGTGGGCCCTGTTGAGGGTCCTACCATATGTGTGTGTCAGTAAATAAATAAACTGGAAAGTAAGAAAGAAACACAACCAGATAGCGCAGAGCAGAAGGTGGATGAGCAGTGACTCTGAGCATGGTGGAGAAAGCGGAAGCAGCAGGCCTGTGTGGGGCTGAGTGAGGAGGTGCAAGTAAGCCATGGGCTAAACTGAGCCACAAAAACTCAGAGAGGCTCAGGAATTCACTTTGTAAAATGTACTTCCAAAGAGGAGCAGTTGGACTCCCAGACGCCCTCTTTCACATGAAGCACAATATAGAAATTCCAGAGACACAAATCAGCCTGGGCGTGGGCAGCAGTTAGCTGAGGCTGGGAGGGAGGCTCTGTACTGAAGCAAGGGGAGTAATGGACGTCTAAACTCCGAGGACCCCGCCATCCATACCCTGTATTCCACAGCTTGGCTCCCAGGATGTTGGCAGCCAGGTTGATATCCCCTAGGGAGGATATAGAGGAATCTTGTCTGGAGAAACTGCCTACCAAAGTGAAGACTACCGATAGTGAAATAGAAAAAACAGAGTCCCCAACACCTAACAAATAAGCAACGCCCCTCACACGGCACTTCCACGTTGCTATTTAGAGCCCCAGTCTTAACCAGTGATTACTAAGCATTGGAAGAAAATCTCCAGTTAAAGAAAGAGATCAAAATGAACAAAACAAAGAGTTTAAGGAAAATGGAAATGATGAGGGCCCCAGGAGAAAACCACAAAGAACAAAATACTGGAATACTAGCATAGAGAGCAATAACATGCATCTGTAAACTAAGACACCCCCAAAAAGAAATGGAGAGAACAAGACCTTTAATGACAAACGTGATTGCAAAAGTGTTTTCTATTAAGTGATTAAAAGAATTAAAGAACTCTTCCATAAGACAGAATAAAAAGTCAAAGAAATGGAAAATGAGAAAGGAAGGATAAAAAATTTAGAAGATAAATTTAGGAGACCCAACATCTGACTGATAAGAGTTCCAGAAATAGGATGAAAACAAAAACAACCAAAAAAGGAAGTTACCCATGAAAATTTCCCAAGACTGGAGGACATGTGTTACGAGAAGATCCCAGAAGATTTTCAAAGGAAAAATAGATCCCAAGCAAAAGATCAAGAATAGAAATGAAATCTTTCAGTAGCAACTCTGAATCAGGGGAACAGTAGAGCAAGGCCATCAAAAATCTTGTTATTTTGGAGAGGTTTTTGCTATAGGGTGCGTGTGCTCACCAGAAAGACAGAGAGAGACAGAGAGACAGAAAGTGAGAAATCACCCCCAGGGGGGTGGCCACGCAGCAATCCCTTCTCCTCCATTCTCCTCTCGGGATCTTGGGCACACATGCACACATGCCTGGCATGAGTTTAAGCCACCAGGTCCAGGACTCGAACCACAGTCGACTACATGGGAGTCCAGCGACGTAGCCATTACACCAACTGCTAGTCCCAAGACTGTCAAAATTCTAATGAAAGATTATTTCCAACCTACACTCCTATACCTCCTCCTCCTACAATCAAGGGTAAAGGAGAATGCCCAGGCATAAAAAGTCCCCAAAGATTTTCTTCTTCATATCTTTTTAAGGCAGATCTTCTCCACTGAAACTAATGAGTAAGCCAGAAAGAGAAACGTAAGTTTCAGAAAATGAGTTTCAGGAGACCAGGAGATGGCATAATGGTTATGTCGCTGGACTCCCATTTAGTCAACTGTGTTTCAAGTCCCAGACCCAGCAACTTAAACTCACACTGGGCACATCTGCGTGCGTGCCCAAGATCCTGAGAGGAGAATGGAGAAGGGATTACAGCATAGCCAAGATCTTCCTTCAGGAGGTGATTCCTCACTCTCTGTCTCTCTGTCTCTGTCTCTCCAGCAAATGCACATGTCCTATAGCAAAAATCTCTCTTTAAAAAAAAATAAAAATAAAAAAGGTTCCGGAACAGAAAGAAGACTCACAAGAGACTGTGCAGAAGGTATGAAAACCATTCAGTCCAAGGAGAGACTTGAGAGCATGGCTCCTGGAAGGATGTCTTCAAGAAAAAAAATGAAACTTCAAGAATACCATATAGGGAACCAGCAGTTAGCGTAACGGCTATGTCACTGGACTCCCACGTAGTCGACCGCGGTTCGTGTCCTGGACCCGGTGGCTTAAAACTCACGCCGGGCGCGTGTGCATGTGTGCCCAAGATCCCGAGAGGAGAATGGAGGAGAAGGGATTGCGGTGTGACCATCCCCCCTGGGGGGTGATTTCTCGCTTTCTGTCTCTCTGTCTCTCTCTGTCTGTCTGGCGAGTGCACGCGCCCTATAGCGAAAACCTCTCCAAAAAAATGAAAGAATACCATATACATTTGAACATACTGAGAAAAGATTTACCCTTTGATGAAGTGTTCAGTGAAGCCCATGGAAAACCAAGCAAATAAAAAATATGAAACAATTGCTAACTTCAGGGAAAGCCAAAAGTTATACAAACAAGGAAATATAAGTAGTAGAATATGCTACTTGATCAGTTGTAAATACTATTCACAGTACATATTATAAGCATGAAGCATTGACTGGAAACATAATATAATTATACTGAAAGAGGAGGCAAAAAAATGAGTATGTTGAGGGGTTAGGGTGATTTAGGCTGTGTAAAAAGTAAAACTGAATCTTTCATAGTGCGAAATCAGTAGACAATATCTGACACTAGTAAGCCAAACTGTGCTATTTGTCTTTTTAAGATGCTTTACATAATTTGAAAAAAAAAGTTAATATACGTGATTTTTTTTTTTTTTTTTTTTTTTTTTTTTTTTTTTTTTTTGGAGAGGTTTTTCGCTATAGGGCGCGTGCGCTCGCCAGACAGACAGAGAGAGACATAGAGACAGAAAGCGAGAAATCACCCCCCAGGGGGGATGGTCACGCCGCAATCCCTTCTCCTCCATTCTCCTCTCGGGATCTTGGGCACGCACGCACACGCGCCCGGCGTGAGTTGTAAGCCACCGGGTCCGAGACGCGAACCGCGGTCGACTACGTGGGAGTCCAGCGACATAGCCATTACGCTAACTGCTGGTTCCCACGTGATTTATTTTTAGCACTATTTCATTATTGAAGAGTTCTGCTTTATTTTTACTTTCTGACTAATTTTGTAACTTCAAACTTTTCCTTATCTCAAAGTTTGCAATTCCTTAGTGCTATGGTTCTGGCCAGCACGCAAGGTGAAAATTAAATATAGCCAAAGTTCATTCATCTTTGTCACTCATTTAAGCATTGAGAGAACTGAAGAGTTCACGCACAGACCATCACATACCAGGATACAAGCAACTTGTAAATTTTACCTTTTTCTTTTATTTTTCCAATTTGCTGGCGTGCATATGTGCTTGCCAGAGAGAAACAAGGAAACTGAGAAAGCACCCCCCCCCTGTGGGGGCAATGCTCATGCCACAATTCCTTCTCCTCCGTTCTCCTCTCAGGATTTTGGGCACACATGTACGAATGCCCAGCATATTTTTCAAGCTGCTGGGACCAGGACTTGAACCTTTCAGTTGGCCATGTGGGATCCAGCCACCTCAACCACCAGCCACCAGCTGGCCCAAATTTTATCTTGTACAATGATTTATTTGAAGATGGTTCACCTGAGAGCTGTAAAGATACTGTTAGGGATGTGATAAGAAGGAGCTAGAACTTTTCATCTTGAAGGAACATTTGAGGCATGACTACAACATCATGTTCAAACATACAAAAGATGGCTTCCGACTGTTCTGGATCTGGTGAGGACATAGATTCATGGCAGAGCATAAGGAGTTTAAATAGAGACGGATGAATTTCATAACCTCTAGTTACCTAAAACTAGAAACAATCCTATAAAAAATAAATAAATAAAAAATTCCAGGAGCCAGTAGGTAGTGTGGTAGTTGAGGCACTGGACTCCCACATCACTGACTGAGGTTCAAGTCCTGCACCTGGCATCCTGCTTTCTCACTTTGCCTCTCTCTCTGTGAGTGCACATACCCTATAGCAGATTTTAAAATAATAACAAATAAAATTCAATATATAATTCTTTAAAAAAGAGAGTTCTGTTCTTTAAAGAAACATAATTTCCATCTTCTGTAGGATTGGAAAGATGAACCTTATAGTTTTCCCACAGACCTCCCCACCCTCTTTGCAGTGATTTTATTCAGACATATCAGCAGGGATGTGGTCTTTGCAAGGACCCTTCAGATGTGATGTTTGAAAGTTCTTCTTTGCTCAAGACCAGCTTTACCTTGGAGGCATCTACCCGTGTAGCCCAGACCTTGTCCAGGTGCCTCAGTACAAAATTAATTTTCTATAATGTTTGAAGAGGTTTTACTGAGCACTAAGCTGGATCTAACTAGAGCTAAAACTTGCTCCTAAGACCCTAAAATTGCTTTCTTGGCTTTATGCTTTCTGTTGTCCAATGGGACTAGTAGGTGCAAAATAGTACTTATGGGCCAGCAGGAGGTGTGGAGACTAAGGCACCTGGATGCCACATGGCTATCTGCACAGTTCAAGTCCTGGGCCCAGCAGCTTGAAAATCACACAAAGTACATGTGCATGCATGCCTGAAATCCTGAGAGGAGAATGGAGGAGAAGGGGTTGCAGCATGGCCATACCCCCACCCTGGAGGGGGGCAATTTCTTACTTTTTCTGTCTGTCTCTAGTGACCACACATACCCTATGGCAAAAAATCTAAAAACAATACTTATATACCATGATCCAAAGGTATTATAGGACTAGGATGGATAGGCCCATTAAGCCCTTTGCCCAGTGACTTGGGCTAGTGCAATGTTCTGGGGACCTGGCTCTACTGTACAGGGTCAGGTACCTTCAGCATTCAAGGTAGTCCAAAAATTTAAGAGAAAGGAGAAGCTGGACTTCATGGGACACATGCTAGAGTCCTCTTAACCTTTAACACTGCCCAAATCTTCCTTCCTGCCACCACCCTTAGGACTGGGGTGGATGTCAGTTTTCCAGTCAGAAGATGCTCGACGGGTGGCATTTCTAGAAACAGATGAGTAAGTCTGAGTGAAGGCCTGGTCCCCCCCACTCCAAGCCGCCTAATAAATTTGAGTTGCCCAATATGCCCAACATCTCTATTAGGTCGGTTTCAAAGTACAGTTAATTCCAAAGATTAGTGTTAGCTTCAGCCTCACTGGGCATAATCAGGGCCTCTTCCTAAAGGCAGGTTTTGCTGGGTATAAAGGAGACAGCTGAAGGCGCTACCTGCATCTACAGCAGGGAGGGCTGATAGGATGGTGGTTTTGGTCTGTTTTATACCGCTGTAACAGGATACCTGAGACTTGAGTAATTTATAATGAATATGTATTGATTGGCTTACAGTTTGGGGGGCTGTGAAGTCCAAGATCCAGACACTGTCATCTGGCAAAGAACATCCTGCTATGTCATCACATGGTGGAAGGCAAACTCACCCTTTCATAATGGCATGAGTCCCACTCGCAGCAGTGGGGCCTTCAAGACCTAATCACCGCTCTCAGACCCCACCCTTTAATACTGTTCCAATGGCAATTAAATTTCAACATGAGTTTGAAGGGGAAAAACATTTAAACCAGAGCAATGATGTTGCCTTTAAACATGGGAAAGGTCTAAGAAGAGACAGTACTTCACTTACTAGCCTTTTTTTCCGTAGGGCTGATTCTAGTTTTGAGGGCAGGTATGGAGTGACTCCTGGCTCCCTAGGCTGGCTTGGGTTGAAAGGGCCCTCTCTTATCCTGTGCCCTCTTTTTAAGTGCCTTCCCTTATCATGTGCTACCCTGGCTCCTGGAAACTTTGCATCTTCTTCCAGCCAAGCCCTGCAGAGTTATAAGCAGGAAGCTGAGGCAGTGAAGACACTCTTCTACCTGAAATGGTTCATCTCAATTCATTGAAACCTTTTCGGAAAGCTAGTGCCTAACCCCAAACTTTAATACCTGGAGGATCAAACCCCAAGACCCCCATTCACAGGGGCCTATGAATCACTTGTCCCCTACCAGATGGGAAGCAGGTGTTGTCCTCTTTTCTTGCATTCCCCTCTCCAGCACCATAATACGTTCTAAGGCATATAAATCTCCTCAACGGAAAAGTAAACATTCTTTTTTTAAAAAGAGAGAAAAGGGGAAGAATGTGTCAGATTTTCCTGGCCTACACTTCTCTTCTAGTTTATCAGATCAAAATGAATTCCTACCAGCAACAGCTTTGCTGTCATTCCTATTTTAAATAATATTGAGTTGAAACACACATCACCTTTTTGATGGGACAACCAGGGTACAGTTCTCTCAATATTACTTTCATGCTTTCTTTTTCTCCCTGGATGATTCAGCTAACAGCAAAATACAGCCATTGCCAACTCTTGAAACATTTCTGGCTGCATTCCTTTTCCACCCTCAAAACCCAGGCTGTTGTCAAGACCTTAATTCACAGTGACTTATTAGCAACCAGAGCAAGTTGTAGAATAATCCTTTCTGAAGAAACCAAGCCTCACTTGGAATTCATGAAGTTGCTTCTCGGAAAAGGCCTCATTTTCTAGAACTGGCATCAGCAGGAATGCAGAGGGTCACCCCAGGGGTTGCATCAGCCTCCCTCCTCCCCCTCCTCCTCTGTCTTATCTTTCAGATTTGGGGTAGGGTGAAGGCTATGCCCATTCTGGCCTTTCTCACTTTCTTCCCTGCGTATGAAACTGACTTGTACACATTCTTGAGAGCAGTGTCACAAGTCCCATCAATGATTCACACGAAGTGACCTTTGAAGAACAGAGTACAAATCAGCTGATTTCAGGAGCTAGGGCTGTGCAGGAGCCAAATCACACAAAATCTCTGTTCCTTCCCTTAAGCCACAGCTCACTGTCACCTCTCTGGCTGCTGATCCTGCTCACGTGGTTTGGTGAGGATTTTAATCACCGAGCCAGAGCCAGCATGAATGCTCCCGTGTCATTTCAGCCTTGAAGAGTATGATATAATTAAACTTCAGAAAATGTAAATGAGATTAATAGACAACTTAATGGGTTGTAGGAGAGTAAGTGTGGTAAAGAGAGAAGCTTATTTTTATTCAGTATTTCTGAATGATTTTTCTGATCTATATTCATTTGTAGCATTCAGTGCCACCCAAAAGAATCAAAGTTGTCTAAAAAGTCATTTAACCGTAGCTACCAAGAAGTGTCAGAATTGTGTCAAATGCTTATTATATCACTACTTTTTTTTTGTTAGTAGCGTAGGTATTTTGAACCTAAGAAAAGTTTTCTGGTGCTTTTTCGAAGTGTTCTTGAAGTGCTATTTTGCTTTTTTTTTTTCCTATTCCCAGAAATAAAAATGACCCTCCTGATCATCCCATCCTTTCATCTCTCTCCATTGTTCTCTGCTATCACCAAGGAACTATTGTGAAAGGGTCGTTTTTAATCACTGTAGTAAGGATTCCAAGGATGATCTTCACGTATGTGTACGACGCCCTGAAAGAGAAGGTAAGGTAGTACCGTGCTACATAGTGTGCTCAGTGTTTGGGATACACAAAAGTTAATTACTGGAAAACTACAGCCTGTCCAGAACAGGAATGTGACCTGTGACAGTGGGCATTCAGAAGGCTCCTATGTTCCTCAGCAACCCTCAGCCCCCACACCTCCGCAGCAAACCTCCCTCCACCCCCCTTTTTTGTTTTGGTTTTGGCCTTGTTTGGGTTGGGTTTTCTCTAGAGGGGTGGTGGGGGTGGAGCAAGGAGGGAGTTTTTCTGAGTGAGCTGGTCTCTCTTTATATTTAAATGCCAAACAAATGGAATGAATTCTGAACATGAAATTTGAAGAATTTTTGTGGATCATTATCTTGCTTTTTTTAAAAAAAAGTAAGACAATATACTATAAAATAGGAATAATATTTGTTTCTGTTTTACTGCTATAATAGTCCCTGCTTTTTGTGTTTCCTCGAGAGTACCAGGGGCAGTTACTGGTGTGTGTGTGTAGGAAAGGAGGGAACCACAGTTTGTGTGTGTGGTGTGTGTGTCTCTGTGTGTACACGCACACTCACACACTTGAGATTGAGAAATGGGCAAGCTGACCTACATCTCTGCTCAAAGGACAGAAAACTGTAGGGCTTTTGTGCCTGGGGGGTTTTCTCCTCCCTGGTTTGTATTTCCATGCACATTTGGTTATGAATGCCAGTGGAAACCAGAACACCAGGAAAACAGCTGTTCTCATGGTATTTCTGGCCTGCCAAACAAGGGAAGGTTGGACTTTTCCCAACTTTCCTCTCACACAATGTTAATCTCTTATCCCTACTCGGCCAGAGTTTCACAAGCCTACCTGATTCTCACCTTCAGGGGACAGCTGTGTGTCCTTAGTAAATGGAGGACATTTTTTGTGTGGGCTCATATTATATATATTTTAGAATTGGTTTGGTTTTCTCTTTTAAACAGAAATCTGAATTGTCGATATTTTAAAATCTGTAATTAAGACTTTAGCTTCATATGTCAATTTAGAACAACTGATTGGATTTCCCATAAAATTATCCGGCTTTCTTATCTTGAAATGCATACTAAGCAGTTGCCTCTGGTGGTAGAATGTTTTCTTGTATTTCTATTAAAACCCTGTCTGGTTACATTTTGATGACTCGAAGAGGCATTTCCACACCCAGAACGAATCTAATGCGCGTGTGAAAATTCATGTATGTGTGTACATGTACACACACACACACACACACACACACACACACATATATATATATATATATGTATATATATATATATATATGCATTAGTAAATAGAATTATGAGTTAATGAGTAGCAGGAAGCTTGCTAGCCCTCCTAGAGCTAGGATCTTAAATTCTTTAGGAAAACAGGCTTTCATAAATCTAAAAGAGAAGTAAGAGGAAGACCCATGGTCTCTCTGACCAATGTCTAAAAGGGATTGATTTCTCACTCCCCAGAGTCCATAAGGACAAAGGGACTAAATTCCCTTTTAGTGACGTTACTGTTGGGGAAACGGGTCACTTCTTGGGTTGAAAAAAAATTGTCTTTCTCAGCAGCCTTCCAGCCCGGTCTTATGTATACAATTTAAACATTTCGCACAGCTACTGCGTGGTCTTGCCTATGTTAAATAGGCTCATTCACAACCACAGCCGGGCTGAAAAGTCTCCAGATCAAGTTTCATCCAATTGAATTAACATTAGGACAAGAAAATGTCCATATAAGGCTGCTTTATTCCTGGGGTCTTCATAGCAGGCTATTTCTGGATTGCTTTCAGGCTTTTTTTTTTTTTTTTTTTAAATTCTGGGCAGTGGGTAGGATAGGATGAGGTCAATCATCCATTCCCCATGGATTTCATTAAATTATTTATTCTTGAGTGAAACACAAATTCAAGTTATATTTCAAAGACCTAATTTATCCCTTGAAATATAGTACTGAAAGTCTCACTACAGGATTTATTTCCCCCAAAGTTAAACCTGATTCCTTATTTATGTCGGCACGTGACTAGTAATCTACAGTGTATTGTTTGTTTGGTTTTTTGTCCCTGGGATGTGAATTCCTCATGAATATAAACTTTGGTCTGAAAAAGCAAAACGTACCATTTACAATCCTTAGGGGCAGAGGAAGGAGGGACGAGAGGTTCTTTTCCGTAGAATCAGAGGCCCTACTTGTCCTTTGCCATTGAATACGGACTGACTCATTTCCCTTTCTGCTGTCTAACAACAACCACGACAGGTAGGCCCACAAGAAGGAAACGGTGCTCGTTAGCAATAATAGGAATAAGCAGTAGTGGTGGTAGTGTGCTCAAATGGAAGATCATCTCCCACACTGAGTGAGAATTGCCTCGGACCTTCCCTGAGTGTGTAAAGCCGCAAGTGAGAGTACAATGTCTGGTCACGACTGCCCGCTTCCCTTCTTTCCTGTGTTGTTTTGACTGTTTCTTTGGTCTGCACTCGATCCCCGCAGCACAACGCTTGGTTGAGATGCACCTCCAGATGCTGCTACTGCTGTTTCTGGTGTCTTGACGAACACGTGCGCCATCTCAATCAGGTATGTCTCCGACCAGGTGCCGCAGCCATGCACGGTGGGGTCCAGGGGTGGCCTCCCTCTTTTAGGTCAGGGATTGGCAAATTCTTCTGTAAAAGGCCAAACCATGCACGTATTTTGGGCTCTGGGTCATGCAGTCTCAGCGGCAACTTTTCAACTCCGCCATCATAGCAGGGAAGTGGCCATGGACAAATGTAAATGAATGAGCGTGGCTGTGTTCCAATAAAACTTTATTTGTGGGCATTGAAATTTGAATTTCATGTGATTTTTATATGTCAAGAAATCATCTCCTTCTCCTTCCTTTTCTCCTCCCCTTCAATCATTTTTAAGTTGGAAAAGTCATTCTTTGCTGAGACCAGAGGAAAGCAGATGGTCTATGTAGTTGACCGCAGTTCAAGTCCTGGACCCAGTGGCTTAAAACTCACTCTGGGCACATGTGCGTGCCTGCCCAAAATCCTGAAAGGAGAATGGAGGAGAAGGGATTGCAGCATGGCCATCCCCTCGGGGGTGATTTCTCACTTTCTGTCTCTCTCTCTTTCTGTATCTCTGGTAAGCACATGCGCCTATAGCAAAAATCTCTCTTCCAAAAAAAAAAAAAAAAAAAGGTAATCTAAAAAAAAAATAATAACCCTGTACCATAACAATTATAATTAACTGAGAGCTAATTTTCAGGGCCTTCTCCAAGGACTATACTTTTCCTGAACTAGAAAAAGAATTGCCTCCCTAATTTTCATATATTTTTTCAGCAGCCTTTTCCTTTCAAACTATAAATAGTCCTTTAAAAATCACAAAAATTATATCCTGCAATTGTTTGAACTTCAGATTTTTTTCCCCTGAGTCTTTTAAATTGATGAAAATTTAAGCATAGGTTTTATTTTTTTGTAGATCATTTAGGAAATTGTAATAGCCCTGAGTCAAATTTACACAAAGCAGTATTTTGGTAAATCAGCAGCTGTCTTAAAATTTAAAGTTCAAAGAAATCTCACTTAGAAAAATACCTCTTGCTATTTCCCCTCTTTCTAATAAATGCCATACTAGAAATAAAGGGACTAATTAGACCGTCCAGGTTTAATGTTTTGTAAGTAGTATTTAGAATACCTTTCATTATTCAGTATAGCTTTGTTATAGGAAAGCTCTATTTTTAAGACTTTTCTTAAGAATCTCGGAGTACATTTTATGTACAGTATTTTACTTTGAATGCTATATGCCAGTATAAATAAAACAGTAAAATATCATAGCACCTTTCAGAATGGTGGGTCACGTAGCAAGTCAAGCTGAACACTCATCATGCTGTAAGATGTTGTGCCTCCCTCTTCCAGAGCTTATGCGTGTATCCGGATACCTCCTTACTCCATGAAGATTTTGAGTTGCATTATAGAGAGATTAAGTGTGATAAAATATGTATGCATGAAAAATCAAAACTTAGAAACAAGTAGACTAGAAAGACAAAAGCAATGAGACCATCAGTTTACTAATCTGTTGGCCTGTAAGACCCCCCTGAAGTTGAGCTGCCATCCCTGCTCCCTGTGTTACGTAAACTCAGATCCTTTCTGGACCCTCTTTCACTCATGGTTCTTGAACTGCCCCTGCAAGTGCTCCAGGGACCACTACTTCAGGAGAGGAGAGGAATGAGTAAGAGGCAGCATGAGCTCTGGCTCCTACAACCTACCCTACCCTGCCTTTCAGCCAGAGCAACTCCACTTGTGTGGAGAGTAAGCGCGGGAGTCCTCTGAAGGTCTCATTTGAAGGCAGGACTCTACACATTTGAAAATTATTGTCTCGTGCCGTTTTCACAATTGTTTTTTCCTGTTCTGTTATCTCAAGGGACATACTTTCTGCCTTCTGAAATCTCACTACTTTACATTAACACAGAACCTTTTCTCTTGGGAATTCAAAATGTTTGTAGCATCATAAGAAATGCTAATATTGGGACCAGCAATTAGCATAATGGCTATGTCGCTGAATTCCCATGTAGTTGACCGCAGTTCGAGTCCCAGACCCGGTGGCTTAAACTCACGCCGGGCACGTGTGCATGTGTGCCCAAGATCCCGAGAGGAGAAGGGATTGTGGGTGGCCATGCCCCCTGGGAGGTGATTTCTTTCTCTCTGTCTCTCTCTGTTTTTCTGGCGAGCACACGCACCCTATAGCAAAAATCTCTCAAAAAAAGAAAAGAAAGAAAGGAAGAAAGGGAGAAAGAAAGAAAGAAAGAAAGAAAGAAAGAAAGAAAGAAAGAAAGAAAGAAAGAAAGAAAGAAAGAAATGCTAATATTAACCACATTGTAATTACCATTGTGAAGGCAAAGAATCCTTATAACAGACGTAAGGGGAGTGACTGTCCCTGAATCACAGGCTGAGCTAGCCCTGACCAGCTCCTGTAGGGAGTCAGCCGCAGCCAGGATTCTCATCCTGGTGACCGTGCTCCAGGCTGTGGCCTAATGCAGCTGTCATAGCATCTTTAAAGATGACGTGAACATGGCTGGGAGGCCTAAGGATTAGGCAAAAGGAGATGGCAAAAGAAAAGGAGGAAGAATGAAAAACAGAAAGAACTGGTGTGAGTATTGTTAAGGAAGGAAGGGGTCACCTCTGTCCTAAATCAACTACTGAAAACAGAAATAAAAATCTTTAAGAAAAGAGAAGATGGAGCTGGACCATAGCACAGTGTAAAATGATGCTCTGGAAGGTTGAGCCACATGGTAAGTTTCTGGGTTCGTGTCTGGAGACCTCCCTGAGTACAGTAAACACACACATGCCCATACCCAGGTCAGGGGGTAGATCACGGCATCAGGACCTTATTGGGGGGTGTTTATTCACTCTTCCTCTCTTGCTGTCTCTGTTGCTCATGGAAGGCTTTGCAGATAGAACTTTGACTTCTGAAAAAGAAAGATGATGATTGTATAAGGCTGTATAAGGTCTATCTTATTTAGCGGTGGGGAAAGGAAAATGAGCTTAAGATGAGAAGGTGGTGAGATTGGCCATTTGAGAAATTTCCTGGCTTTGGAGTGAGTGAGTAGACAAGAGACGCTTTGGCATCTCTGTCTCTGGAAATCAGATTTTAAAGAGCTGAGGCCTGCTTTATTTTCCTTGTGTTGTGGATTAGGAGCTGAGAAATGCTTAAAGAAAATGAGATCCATTTGTTACCATCAAAACCCAGATGCTCTTCTTTATTTAACATCAAGGAGCTGTTTGTGTTTGCCATTGCATTTTAAAAGAAGAATCCGTCTTCACTAAACCCTGGAGGAGAGGCAAGTGTCGGGTGCTGTGATTCATAGACACGTAGCCTAAGACTGAGTGGTAGTTCACTGGTGAGAGCAAACCCCAAATCTCAGCATTTCCATGTTGCCTCTCCATCATAAATACCAAGTGTGTGTCTACCTGAGAGTCGTATGCGCTCACTCACGCCTTCATTTATCTAGTGGCCATGTGTCTATTTATGCTGGATGGAAACCATTTGAACCTGGGCGTACTGGAAGAGAAGGCCATAGTGATACAGTCATACAAAGTATCAATCAGGGGCCAGCTCCAGACAGTAGTTAAGTACTGTGCATAGAAAGCCAGATCCCACAGGCTGACTAAGGTTCAAGTCCTGGCCCTGGCAGCTTGAAAAACACATTGGTGTGTGAGTGTGTGTGTGTGTGTGTGTGTGTGTGTGTGTGTGCATGCACATGAAAACCCTGAAGGATAGAGAACTAGAGAAGGACTATGGCATGACTATGCCCCACTGGGGATTCTCTCACATTTCCTCTCTCTCTCTCTCTCTCTCTCTCTCTCTCTCTCTCTCTCTCTCATGCCATCTGGCAATTAAAGAAAAGCCTGTGGGGACTTCAAGAAGTTGGCAAGCTAGGTTGAGGATGAGGAGGCAGTAAGGGGACATTTATGTAACCGTGCAGAAAGGCCCATATTAAAGTGCTGAAATGAGAGCTCATAAAGGGGAATCTTGGAAATGGGGTTGCGGGGAGGTCATTCAACTTGGTAATTAAGAGAGATTTCATAGAGGAGGTGGGGCCTGAGGAAAGATCCCTGGTGATCACCAGCTAATGACGGTAACCACAGCGATAGCAGCTGTGGGCCACGGGTACCGGCTCCACTGCAGGTAATACGCTAAGCCCCTTTCTGCATTACATCAGTTTTAGTCTTTGCAGATAGGACTGAGATAGGATTGTGGGATCTTTGAGACAGGATCTCCAATTTACAGATTAGGGAACTGAGGCTTAGAGAACTAAGATGAGTCCAAGTCTGTTTTCTTCCAGAACCATAAAGGCATTCACCACTATGGAGTCTTTCAGCAGGCAGGGAAAGACTTGGGCTACCTTCCAGAACTGCTTTCTTCAGCACCTTTCTAGGCCAGAGTCCTGGCAGTTGGTTTGGTGGCAGAGCAAGTCATGTTATGCTGCAGATTTTTCTGGAGGACAAAGGTAATAGGGTAGTGAAGGTGGTGAACTATGAATCTGACAGTTACAGATCTGAGGATCTGGCCCCACCGCCTATACTCATGCAAGTAAGTGGTCAAAGCTTCTGAGAGTTTGGCTCTTGTCAGAGCTTTTCAGGCCTGCAGACCCTACCTCCCAGTACTTGGCAGGGACATGGCGGGGAGGTCTTCCTGAGGGACTGTGCAGACTAACCACTCAGTAAAAGTGGTGTATAGGCCCAGCTGTGCTGGTGCAAGTGTGAGGGCTCTGCTGCACAGTGACTGAAGTTGCACGAAAGGCCAAGTTCGATTCTTTAACCAACTTAAACAAGTCAGGCATAGCAGTTTGCCCGTGGTGCTAGCAAGCTAGGAGACTGGGGTAGGAGGATCTCAACATGGAGCAAGACCCTATCAGAAATGCTTTTCCTGTGACCAGCAGTTAGCGTAATGGCTATGTCACTGAACTCCCATGTAGTCGACTGCAGTTTGAGTCCTGGACCCGGCAGCTTAAACTCACACCAGGTGCGTGTGTGTGCATGCCCAGGATCCCGAGAGGAGAATAGAGGAGAAGGGATTGCGATGTGGCCATCCCCCCTGAGGGGGTGATTTCTCACTTTCTATCTTTCTGTCTCTCGCTGTCTTTGTAGCAAGCGCATGCGCCCTATAGCAAAAATCTCTCAAAAAAAAAGAAAAAAAAGAAATGCTCTTCCTTTTGCACACTCACTTAATAATATTAATAATGATGTGCCTTTTGTTGTTTCTTATAATATGTCCACACACAATTCCTCATGGAAATGCCCCCCTCAATGCACATCACTCGCACATTGTGTGCACAGGCATCTGTGTTTCAGATCAGCATTCCTCTAGGTGCAAAGCCACTGGGGCCCATCGGACTCTTCTGATGGTTCCAAACTGACCTGAACATTCCAGAAATCCTTTTGTCAACATGTCAACAAACAGCAGGAGTCCTTGAGTTTTCTTTTTTGTGTACAACAAGGAGGCTATTCACCGACCAGTAAAAGAGAGAGTGTTAAAGCTCACAAATTGTGTTTTCATATGAACCCATCTTGGTGTTTTACTCAGTTTCCCGAGGACCGCATTCCTTATTCTGCTCAGACGTCTAGCTGCTGATGCTATACCTGGCAACTCTGTGAAGTCAGTTCATGCAGAGTTGGGATTTGGCAAATTGGGAGGACACTTAACTACCCTCAGTGTCTGCAGTTGACAATGTTGTTCACGTGCTGTCACTCATGTTGTAATTAACATTTGATCTATTATTTGGCTCCTGTTTAGTTCGTTAGATTTTTGTCCTTGTAAGTGTTGCCTTCCTGTCAATCCAGTGTTCCCTTCCAGCAGAACTGGGAGTGAGCATAGCAGTGAGGTGTGGGCAGGTGTCAGAAACCTTGGAAACCGCCATTTCCATCCCAGTCTCCTAGAAAACCTCCAGGTAAAGGTAACTCCTTAGGTGCAGCCACAGTTTGTCTTGGCCTCTTCTTTGCAGAACTTGGGTGAGCCACTTCACCTTGCTGAGCTTCTGCATTGAGGGGATTGGGTTAAAGGACCCCCCCAAGATCAGGTCCTTGCTGCGCTGTCCAGGGCTCTTTCTCATCCACATTCTCAGCTGTCTTGTGGCTCAGGCGGGCAGGCGCCATCTTGCTTCCTTAAAGAGATGCTTTGTGTGGGACCAGCAGTTAGCGTAATGGCTATGTCGCTGGACTCCCACGTAGTCGACCACGGTTTGAGTCCCGGACCCGGCGGCTTAAACTCACGCCGGGTGCATGTGCGTGCGTGCCCAAGATCCCAAGAGCAGAATGGAGGAGAAGGGATTGCGGCGTGGCCATACCCCCTGTGGGGTGATTTCTCACTTTCTGTCTCTCTGTCTCTCTCTGTCTGTCTAGCGAGCGCACGCGCCCTATAGCAAAAACCTCTCCAAAAAAAGAAAAAAAAAAAAAAGAGATGCTTTGTGTGGACAGGGACTGTTGTTTTCATGCTGTGTTTGAGAATGACAGGCCATTTTTTCATGTTGTATTTCTCTGTGGCAAGCACTTACTCTGGAATCACTAAGATCGGTGATGTCTTACGTCGCCCTGATCTGGAACCTCCAGAATCCTGAAGAGTGGCCTGAGTATGTGAGTGGACACAGAGGAGTTGCCAGTCTGTACCCCCCAGCAGCATTCTCCCAGTAGTGACCCCGCACAGGGATGGAAATAAGTAGCGATGAGATCTGGCAGCACGCACATCACCTCAGTCATTCCCAACAGTGAGACAGCACTGTCATGTCCAATGTAGTTCACGTCCCACCTCTGCCTGGGGTCAATGCAGAATAGCTAGGGACCTGGGGAATCTCTGCTGTTTCTCCTTGGAGAAGGGAAAAGGTGCATCATGTCTGCCCAATGCATCTGTAAAGTGTGTGGCCTGCTTTCCCTTGGCATCAGTCAAGATGAAAGTTACTAAACACATGTACAGAGTATTGCCTCTTGGCATTTGATCAAAATGTGAGTGGCTTCCGGTCTCCAAGACTAACAAATAACACTGATCAGAAAGGTCCCAGGTAATATCGTTGGGTTCAGTGCAGAGGAAAACCTGCTTCTTGGGAAATTTACACACATCCTCCATCCCTACCTCATTGCGCCCCTTCCCCAACCTGCCCTGCCTGCCAGTACTTTTTTTTTTTTTTTTTTCAGCGAATATAATGTCAGACTCTGTCTTTTGTGCCTTTGTGGTGGACTCGACTTTGTAATCTCTCAAAGCCTTCTCTTCTCCTCCTTTCCTTGCAGCTAGCTGTCTCAATGATTCTCTTTCTCACAGCCCATCAATAGCAAAAGCACTCGGTGACTTTTCCATGTCAGGTTTTGGTTCATCCCATGCCAGCTGGCGGGTCTCCAGTGACTCCCCTGCTCTCCTCTCAGCAAAGCAGCCTGTGCATCTCAGGGGAAAAAAAAAAGTAATGAATTTTGTGCAATTTCTCTAACTAGATTATGAAAACGACATAAAGGTTCTTAAGAAGAAACAGTTCTTTCAGTAGCTGGCATTGCCATAATAGGTGGCCTCGTCACAGAGCATTGAACAGCCGTTCTCAGTGACAGTGGCCGTTCTGAATCCCACCGCCCCCGCTGACTGGCTGAGAGCTATTCTGAGACAGCCAGCTGATGGCCAGAGCTCTACGGGATGCCTCGTGTGTGCATGTTTTAGGAAGAAACTCGCATGTGTGTCCATATGATAGTTTGCATTAGGCTCATTTATAGACAGTGGTAATCTGCACACCCAGCTGTTTCATGGCAAATGCTACCGCCCTGGCTTTAGATAGTAAGGAATTGAAGCACCTATTTTGTAGAGGCCCCAGAATGTCTGGGGAAAAAAAACAAACTGAATCCTCATATGTCCCGCTGCATGGCTCAGAAGCTGCTGGGCATGTGGCTGTGGCTTTGTGTGGCTTTGCTGGGAACAGGCTTTCTGGAGCCCAGCTCCCACCTGCTGGAGGAATGTTACAAGGGTCAGGGCTCAGGAGGGTGAGGCCCTAAAGCCCTCTTTTCCAAGTGGGCCTTGGCACCCTCTCAGTCCTTTAGGGTAAGGCCCAGGGAGTGGCTGCCATCTTAGAATGGATTCTGAAAACATTCCTGACTTGAAATTCTTTCTTTGGACAAAGCCGTGGCTGTTTTTTTTTTTTTTTTGAATGAAAGATTGCTTCACTATTGGGAAGGGGGAGAAAGTTCTACAAGAGCATTCAGACAATTGGGAAGCTTTCCTCAGAGGCAGCTGAGTGTCAGCAGTAATTACTTTGACTTCCTCAAACGTGCTCAACTCCTCAAGACCTGAACACCTGCCATTGATGGAGCACTCACTGTGTACCCAGGACTGGGCTCCTTTCTGTGTAGTCACTGCCTACATGCTCACACCCCATGAGGCATGGACCGTTGCTAGCTCTTAACATATGGGAAGAGTTAGGTTCAGAGAGGTTACGTAGTGGCCTGCCCTGGGTTAGAAAGAGGCAAGGAACAGCAGACTGCTAAGGTTTTGAGGGTCTGATAAGTTATTTCTTCCTCCTTTTCCAAGTTCTGAACAATGGACAGATGTAGAGTCAAGTAGATGAAGATTAAAAATAACACCTTGGGGCCAGCAGGTGGTGTGGTGGTTAAGGTACTGGATTCTCATATGGCTGACCGAGGTTCAAGTCCCAGACCTGAAGGCTTGAAAACCATGCTGGCTGCTGTGTGTGTGTGTGCTCAATATCCAAAGAGGAGAATGGAAGAGAAGGGATTGGGGCATGGTCATCCCCATTTGGGGCCAATGGAGATTTTGTACTTTCTCTCTGTATATATTTATCTCTGGTGAGAGCACTTGCCTTATTGCAAAGATCTAAAAAACAAACAAAAAAAAGTCACCTTGAATACCAAATCAGCTAGTTGGAAAATGTCCCACAGGAACTTGTTAATGTTTCACCCCTGAATCAGAAAGACCAGCCCACCGTCTCCCTGGTCCAGATGAGATGAACCTCCCACTGGTGCTGAGAATGTGTCCTTCATAACAGCAGAAGCCTAAAGAGACTAAGGAAGAGGCTGAGCCATGGTGTGCTCACAGACTCTCTCCAGACTCCCCTGTTCCTAAGTCTGCCTCCCCCCCAGGAACGAGTGAAAGGTAGTACCCTGAAGGAGGTCCTGCTCGTGGGAATACAAAACCAGAAGAGTCATCATTACCCTATGGCAGGATTCAAACCCAGGTCTCACCAGCCCACAGGGTACTCCCTCCACTGGGTAAGAACTCAGAACTACAGAAATTTAGAGATCGTGGAACATTATCCCCTCACTATAGCAGAATCCGGGGGTCCAGAGGTTTCATGCCTCAACTAGTGTTACGCAGTGGGCAGAGCTCCTTCTGATTCCCTCCTTTTCTGTTATATTTTCTCTCCCCCTGCCTTTCCAAGCTTTACCACATTACTGAGGACAAATATGTCAGTGAGCTGTCCTGGCTTACCTTTTGAGAAGAACTCGATGTGGATCTCCCCCGTCCCTTGGGCAATGTGGAAGACAGGCCTGTACTTATAGAGACAGAGGGGTGACGAACATTCAGGTCCTGGGAAGATTGGGGTCTTACCTTTTGGTAAAGGTAGCAAGCCCTAGCTTCCTTCTCCAAGTGTCCCCTATTCTCCTCAACTATCCTCAACTATCAGCCCTTCCCTTCACTTTATGAAAGCTCTCTCTTCTGCTCTCCTTCTCCCTCCTTTTTTTTTTTTTTTTTTTTTTTTGAGAGGTGTTTGCTATAGGGTGCGTGCACTCACCAGAAAGACAGAGAGAGACAGAGAGATAGAAAGCGAGAAATCACCCCCCAGGGGGATGGCCATGCCATAATCCCTTCTCCTCCATTCTCCTCTCAGGATCTTGGGCACGCATGCACACGCGCCCGGTGTGAGTTTAAGCCAATGGGTCCAAGACTCAAACCACAGTTGGCTACATGGGAGTTCAGCGACATAGCCATTACGCTAACTGCTGGTCCCTCCTTCCCCCTCTTTGACTCTGGGTCCGTGTATCCATTTTCTCAGTAGTGTGACAGAGTAGGGAGAATGTGAGCTTTAAGGGAGCCTGGTCTGGGTTTGAATCATAGCTCCTCCATTTATTGTGTGACCTAGGACAAGTTACTTCGCCTCTCTCAGCTTCTATTATTCTGTATATTAAGCAAAATTTTACTTTTTAAATTTTATTTTATTTCAGTTATTATCATCATTATTTGTTTCTAATTTGACCAGAGAGAGAGAGAAGGAGAGTGCGAAAGCAAGCCACCAGGGCCAGGACTTGAACCATGGCTGGCCATATGGGAGCCCAGCGCCTTTAACCACCACACCACCTGCTGGCCCCAAGGAAAATTCTTAATACGTAGCACACAGGCAGTTGAGCAGGTTAAATAAGCTAACACACAGCACTGTTAAAGCTTGGCATCTGGCTCTTAGTACCTACTCCATAAATGTTTGTTTTGCTTTGTTTTAAGAGAGGAAGGTCTAGTTACTTTAGTTTGTTCATTCATTCACCAAATAGTAAAAGTTATGTGCCAAAGGAGTTGGGTACAAAGTGCCATCTCTCAGAATTATGATAAATAGTTAAAGAAAGAATTCTTGCAGTTCTCTTGGTTTTGTGCCGGTGTGAAGTGATACATACTGCCTAGATAGTCATAATGATCATGTTTTGGTTCTTGTTTTTGAGAGAGAAAAACCAAATGCTATAGGGTGCATGTGCTCACAGAAGAGACAGAGAGAAACAGAGACAGAAAGTGAGAAATCACCCCCACCGCCCTCCAGGGAAGATGGCCATGCTGCAACCTCTTCTCATCTATTCTCCTCTCAGAATTTTGGGCACTCACGTACATGGTGCCCGGCGTCAGTTTTAAGCTGCTGGGTCCAGGACTCAAACCTCAGTCAACTACATGGGAGTCCAGCGATGGAATCATTACACCATCTGCTGCTCCCATCATTTTGATCAGCCCACTGTGTATGAGCTGCTGGGTGCGTCCCAGGAAATTTAGTGCTGAGTTCAGGAGGTTGTGCAGTATGCCTGATCAGGCAGGGTATATCAGCGCCCGTGGGGAACTTCACTTCCAAATATGCCCTTCTCATCCCCAGCCTGCCCCCAGCCAGAACCACTACTCTAGGCACTCGTTGGGGGGAGTTTAGTTGCTTTGAGCTGCTTTTTCAATCCTTGCCAGTCAGAAAAATGCCCCTTTCCCTCTGTAGGAAGGGTGATGTGAGGGCAAGGCCAGCACGTGAATCCAATCCTGTGACCAGAAGACAGAGAGCAACACAGCACGTCAGTTCTCAGGAGGTGGGCCACTGACCCTCTCTCCTGCATCTAGCACTTGTTATCTTTCTTTCTCTTCACTCCCTTTTTTCAGCAGGCAAGAGCAGTTGTGTCACTGCCTAGCAAGAGTGACTGGGACTGTTTCCAACCACACTGGTTTAAAAGGTTAGCAGATCTCAAAACTGCCATGTCCTTAACTCCAAAAGTCCTTTCCCAAGTCTGAGCTCTGTGTAGAGCATGAAGGCACCTTTCTGTGTTCTTCGTACCTTCCCGTCAGGGCGTGTTCTGGATGCCCTGAAATACACCGAGGGAGACTGCCGATGTTTTTCATTTTGATCTATGAAAACCACCTCAGCAGTTAGCAAAATCCATTTCCCTCCTTACTAACGAGGCAGGTGATGTGTGGAAGCGCTGCTCTGAGAAACACTCTTTGGATATGGGGATTTGGCAGCCACAGACTACACTCTTATGTTCATCCCATCCGCAGGTTAATGTCTGTGATGGGTACCACACTTTCCTGGAAACTGAGGCTGGGGGCCGTCCCCTGTGATGACAGTGAGGTCAGGACCAGGCTGGGGGAGGTGGTTCAGCATGGAAGAGAGAACTTCACAGTCCAAGTTATCAATATTACCAAGTGCTTAAGAGACGTAAAGATCGGGGACCAGCAGGTGGCATGATGGTTAAGGCGCTGCACACTCCCACATGGCCAACCACTGTTGGATTCCTGGACTTGGTGGCTTGCTTTCTCACTTTCCCATTCTCTCTCTCTCTCTATGTCTCTCTCTGGTCAAATTAAAAGGATAAATGAATGAATGAATAAATGATTCTTAAAAAAAAAAATGTAGGGGCTGGCGCAGGGCCGCCATGTTGCAGCAGGACAGTAATGATGACACTGAAGATGTTTCACTGTTTGATGCCGAAGAAGAGATAACTAATAGACCAAAAAAAAAATCCAAAATCAGACATCAGTGGCATCATTTTTGCATTTATTCTTTCAAGTCAGTGCAGTCATAGTCTACCTTCTGTGTGAACTGCTCAGCAGCAGCTTTATTGCCTGTATGGTGACGATTATCTTGTTATTGTCATGTGGCTTTTGGGCAGTGAAGAACGTCACAGGTAGACTAATGGTTGGCCTACGTTGGTGGAATCATGTTGATGAAGATGGAAAGAGCCATTGGGTGTTTGAATCCAGGAAGACATCCCCTCAAGAGAATAAAACTGTTTCAGAGACTGAATCAAGAATCTTCTGGTTAGGACTTATTGCCTGTCCAGTGCTGTGGGTGGTTTTTGCCTTTAGTGCTCTCTTCTCCTTCAGAGTAAAGTGGTTGGCGGTGGTTATCATGGGCGTTGTGCTACGAGGTGCCAACCTGTATGATTACATCAGGTGTAAAGTGGGCAGCAGGAAGAATTTAACCAGTATGGCTACCTCATATCTTGGAAAGCAGTTGTTAAGACAAAATACTGGAGATGATCAGAATTCCTAAATAGAAAACTTATATGTTTTTATCCCATTGGGAAACAACCTATGAGATTCTTGACTGAATCTTTTGGAGCTCAGTCCATGTTGCAAAGAGGAGTGTCAGGTTTGTTTTTCCACTTAAAAACTATTTATAAAGAGGAAACGTCATTAAGTTTTGGTTTTCTTTCTAGCAGGTGGGACTAGAGAGTATGGTGTCACTAGAAACATTCTCACAATTTGTTTCATGGTGTACACATGTCCGCACATGCTCATGTGATACCAACATATCCCACCCACATTAATCAAAGTGCATGTATTCACTTACATGTGTTCTAGAGACCTTTGCATTTTTAGCCATAGAACATAGGAGGATGTTCTTAGTTTATCTCAAAGCTCTGTGTGTTTATATATTATTTCTTGTAGATTATTTTCAGAAGTAAGTTTTGCTTCTATGGTAAGAGTGAACACTTTGACCTTATGTGTTGGAAATAATTGTTATTTTAAAATATTTACTTCATGGTGAAATTTCTAACACATCAGCAGGCAAGTGAAAAACCACATTTGGGCCAGTGGTATTAACTAGTTCCTGAAATTTTGTTTATTTTTCTTTGTAGCAAGTAATTTACTCAAGGCCCAATTAATAAAAATGGAATCCTAATAGTTTATGTTTATGGGATACCCAGAGATTGCTGCTCTTCTATTTATTTTATGGAAAGGATAGCCAGACTTTACTTTGGAACTTCTTGGAAGCTTTTTAGTGATTGTTGGACTAATAAAATCTCTTTTTCCACTAAAAAAAGAGAGAGAGAGAGAGAGATGTAAAGATCATAGATTAGTTTCACCATGTCCCTAATTCGTTTAGTCCGAGAACCATTACGTAGCTCCTCCCTCAAAGCTAATCTTCCTGATAGGGAACAGCTTCCTTCTTGCCATTTCTCTTTATCTGGTTCTTTGATGGGAACAGTCATTGTTGAGTACTCTGACTGCCCTCCTCTGAAACCCACATCCGCTCCTCCCTGCCTCCCCTCTGAGCAAGGTGCTGACTGTGGGCACATTCCTGGGCTGCCATTCTCTAGTTGTCTTTGTCTGAGACATTGAGACTTGTTGGGAAAATGAAGCAACTGTTGGCCAGAGACTAGAGAAAGCACTCCTATAAAGAAAAGAAATGAAAAGTGGCATGAGTCACAGAGGTTGAGGGAATAAAAGCTACTTTGATTTAGTAGTCACTAATTCGTGTTCTGCCTCCAGCTGTAATCCAAGATGCTCTCGGCTACCACCACCTCAGTATCACCTTGGAATGACTTCCACAAGGGTGTGAGGCCCAGCCTTAAATTCAGGTTTACAAGAACTACTCTATCAGGCCAGAAGGTGGCATAGAGGTTAAGGCTCTGGACTCCCACGTGGTCAACTGTGATTCAAGACCCAGACCCAGTGTCTTGAAACTCAGACCATGTGTGCATGCGTCCATGGCCAAAATCCTGAGAGGAGAATGGAGGAGAAGGGATTGCTATGTGGCCATCTCAGGGGGCATTTCTCACTTTTGGTCTCCCTGTCTCCCTGCCTCTTACTGTCTCTCTGGTGAGTGCACATGCCCTGGGGCAAAAATATCTTAAAAAAATTTTTTTTAAAGACTCTATCATGTCTCTCAACCTAATTTCTGAATTTGAGCTCCCATTCCACTAGACTAGCAGATAATGTACTCTGTTAGCCTTGGAGTGATCTCCCAGGAGCAGTATGAGATTTCAGGTGGCCCCAAACAGAAGTGGACATAGGTGGCCCTTGAGACATTCATCTCATCATCTTTATGGCTCCTTCAGGGCTTGTGAAGTGACAATCCTTTGCAAGGCCACCTACAGTCCTGTCTGCCTGGATGTACTAGTGGTAGGTGACCAAGAGCCCATGTCTCAAGAACCCCTTGGAAAAATCTGACCGAAGGAGGGGATATGAGAGAGTTCTCCCACTTTTCCATTCTCTCCTAAAAAATAAAAACAGACCTAGCTCTCTGCTCAGATCCATAGACCAATATTCCTTCCTCCCCCAGCCCAGGGAGTCTCATTTTCTTACCTGGGGGGTGGAGAAGGACCTGCATGTTCACCTGCTACTTCCAGGACATTCAGTTCATGTTGAGAATTTCCTTCCTTCCCCTTTTCCACTGGCACGTAAGCTTTAGATTTTGGAAAACGAAAGCCAGTAAGAGTTGCAGACTGGATGTCTTCTTGCCCTGACTCCCTACCTGGCCCCTTAGCCTCACCTGGGTGTATGAGCACAGAGTTCTTCTTGAACAGGGAATGCAGAGGGAAGATAATGGAGAAAATACATGAAAGAAGAGAAACCAAAGACAGAGAGCAAAGTAAATCATCATCCATACATGGGGGTAGCTGGACAGTCCTCCTTCCACTTAGTGTCTCATCTCTACAGTTGTTTGAGAAAACAGTTTTGTGAAAAGCAGGAGAGAAAGCAATGAAGAGATTTGGGTTCAGGTAGCTTTCTTATTTAGGTGGGGCTAGAAAGTTCCTGAAAGTTTTGGCAAATGGAACCAGTGGTTTCATCTTCCCCCTCCTTTTGCCTTTTACAGAATGCCTCAGTTGGCATAGAGGTGTGGTAAACAGGGCATTTGCTAGTTTTGCATTCATCCAGGGAATGAGACAGCTGAGTCTGGATGACTTCATCAGGATGCATCTCAGTGCCGGTGGAGCACTGGGTGTGTCTGCCATGCTCATGTCTTGCTTCCATCAAAGCAATAAAAACAACAAAAATTTAAGTCCAAAAAATGCAAGGCTACTGATCTTGCTTAGGACTCTGTCTCCAGTCCCCAGCGTTGAGCTTGGACAAAGCAGACCTTCATATGCATCTGCAGATTGAAGGATGAAAAGGGGGCCTACATTGCTTCATCACCAGCCTGGACTCATGCTGCTTTCACACAGACTCAGTATCTACTAAGAGTAGCAGAGAGGCCATTAAAGAAGGGAGATTACTAACTCAAAAGAATTGCCCTTTCTTGTGGAAGCTCCCCTAACCACGTCTAGAACTGACTGCAAGAGAAACTGCTTCTGAGTAGATGTTCCAGTAGAGAGAGGCTAACATGGCCGTGCCAATGGCCAGCTGTTTGAGAATCAGATAGAAAACATTTGTTGTATTACAAAGCATCAGTAAAACAGTGTGGTACTGGCATAAACACACACACACACACACACACACACACACACACACACACTAGAAATCTGTAGATCATCAGAGCAGAATAGAGAACTCAGAAATAAACCCTTACATGTATATCCAAATAATTTTCAACAAAGATGTCAAGACTACACAATGGGGAAAGTACAGTCTCTTCAACAAATATCTTGAGAAAACTGGATATCCACATGTGAATGAATAAGGTTGGACCCTTACCTTATACCACGCACAAAAATTAACTCAAAATGGATTAAAGATTTAAAAGTAAGATCTAAAACTATAGAAATCCTAGGACAAAAACATAGGGGAAAAGTGTTAGGACATTGGATTTGGAAGTATTTTCTCGGAGATGATGGCCAAAGTGCAAGCAACAAAATTAATAATAGACAAATGGAGTTACATCAAATTTTGACATATCTATCTATCAAAGGAAACAATCAGCAGAGCAGAAAGTTAGCCTATGAAATGGGAGAAAATAATTCCAAGTCATACATGATAAGGGGTTAGTAAGTAGACTATATAAGGAACTTCTACAACAAAATAACAACAGAGGAAAAAAACATTAAGTTTTAAATAGGACAAAGGAATTTAGAGGTATTTCTCAATTGAAGCTATACAAATGGCCAATAAGGACATGAAAAGATGCTCAATATTACAAGTCATTAGAGAAATGTAACTCAATGCCATGAGCTATCACCTCACACCCATCAGGATGACCACGATGAAAAGAGAAGAGATAACAAGTGTGGATAAGTTGGAACCCTGTTGATAGCAATGTAAAATGGTTTAACCATCATGGAACACAGTATGGAGGTTCCTCAAAAAATGAAAAATAAAATGAAAATTAAAAATAGAGCCAGCTTGGGAATCAGCAGTTAGCGTAATGGCTATGTCGCTGGACTCCCACGTAGTCGACCGCGGTTCGCGTCCTGGACCCGGTGGCTTAAAACTCACGCCGGGCGCGTGTGCGTGCGTGCCCAAGATCCCGAGAGGAGAATGGAGGAGAAGGGATTGCGGCGTGACCATCCCCCCTGGGGGGTGATTTCTCGCTTTCTGTCTCTATGTCTCTCTCTCTGTCTGTCTGGCGAGCGCACGCGCCCTATAGCAAAAACCTCTCCAAAAAAATAGAGCCAGCTGGGGGCATGGTGGTTAAGGCAGCTGGATCCTACAATGGCTACCTGTGCATTCCGATTTTCAGATCTGGCAGCTTGAAAAACATGCCAGGCATGTGCGTGTGTGTGCCCAAAGTCTCTAGAGGAAGGAGTTGCAATGTGGCCAGCCCCCCTGGGGTGCTTTCTCACTTTCCTTTCCTCTCTTTCTGTGTCTCTCTCTGGTAAGCACATGTACCAATAGCAATTATTATTATTATTTTTTAAATATCAGGCCAGCAGGTGGTGTGGTGATTAAGGTGCTGGATTCCTATATGACCAACTGTGGTTCAAGTCTTGGACCTAGAGGCTTGAAAATCACAACAAATAAATAGATAAATAAAAGTAAAAAAAAAAATAAATGTTAAAAAATTAAATGAATAATAATGAGAAACAAAATTAAATAAGTAATCCTTTTTAAAATATAAAAATATTATTACCATGTGATCTAGCAATCTCCCTTCTGCCTATATATCCAAAAGAATTGAAAGCAAGATACCAAAGAGATATTTACACTCATGTTCATCACAGCATTTTTGATAATAGTCAAGAGGTAGGAGCAACCCAAGTGTCTATCCACAAATGTCTGGATAAAGAAAACGTGATGCAAACATCCCGTGGAATATTGTGCAGCGTTGTGGCTTGAATGTTTCCTCCAAAACTCAGGTTGAAATGCAATTGCCATTCTGGCAATTAAGAGGTGGAACCTGGGGGAGACTCATTGCTCAGTGGTTAAAGGAACAAATTCCCACGTGGCCAACAGCAGTTTGAATCCTGGCCCTGGTGGCTTGAAACACACCAGCCACCTATGCATGCTGCCCAAAATCCTGACGGGAAGGAGAAATGGAGGAAAAGGATTGATTCTTTTTCTGTTGCTCTCTCTCTCTCTCCTCTCTCTTTCCTCTCTCTCACTCTCTCTCTCACTCTGGCAAGCGCATGTGCCCTCTGGCAATTGAAAAACAAAAGTGGAACCTTTAAGAGGTGAATAGGTCATGAGACCTGTGCTCTTGTGGGAATGGGTTATCACAGGAGTTCATCCCCCTTTCCGCTCTGTCTCATTTACTTCTTTGCCCTTGCGCCCTCTGCCATGGGATAATGCATCACATAGGGTCTCATGAGATGCTGTCACCATGCTTTTGAGCTTCCTAGACTCCAGATCCATGAGCCAGAAAACTTTAATTGTTTATAAATGATCAAGTCTTGAGTGTTCTATTATAGCAGCACAAAATGGGCTAAATCTTGCAATCTTCAAAAAGAAGGGAATCCTGTCATATGTTACGTGGCTGAACCTTGAGGACATTATACTAAATTAGATATGCTGTCACTAAAGGACAAATACTGTATGACTCCATTCATATGGAGTATCTAAAATACTTTAAGAACAAAAAATCTTAGAAACATGGGGGTGCAGGTGGCATAGTGGTAAGGCACTGGACTCCCACATGGCTGACCACAGTTTGAGTCCTGGACCTGGCAACTTGAAACTCATGCCAGGTGCATGTGTGTGCATGCCCAAAATTCCAAGAGGAGAACGGAGGAGAAGGGATTGTGGCATGGGTATCCCCCCCATACTTTCTTTTTCTGTCTCTCCAGTGAGTGCACACACACTATAGCAAAAATCTCTTTATAAAAAAATCATAGAGGGTCCAGCAGTTGGCGTAATGGCTATGTCACTGGACTCCCACATAGTCGACCACGGTTCGAGTCCCGGACCCGGCAGCTTAAACTCACGCCGGGTGCGTGTGCGTGCGTGCCCAAGATCCCGAGAGGAGAATGGAGGAGAAGGGATTGCGGCATGGCCATCCCCCCTGGGGGGTGATTTCCTGCTTTCTGTCTCTCTGTCTCTCTCTGTCTGTCTGGTGAGTGCACACGCCCTATAGCGAAAACCTCTCAAAAAAAAAAAAAATCATAGAAACAGAAAGTACAATGGTGGTTGCCAAGGGTGGGGGCCAAGGAGGTGGGGAATTAGAGTCTAGTGGCTATAGAGTTTCAGTGTTGCAAACTGAAAAAAATCTAGAGATGTGTTCAACAACGATGTGAATTTATTTTACATTACTAAACTCTATACTTAAAATGGTTAAGATGGTCAGTTTAATGTTATATGTGTTTTACCACAAGAAAAAGAAGAAAGAAAAGATACATTATTATAGTGAACATCTTTTTAGCCAGTGCATTTATTATTTTTTAAAGAATTATTTAACTTTATTTATTTATTTTACCAGTGAAGGGAGGAAAGAGAAAGAGAGAGAGAGAGAGAGAAAGTGAGAAAGTAAACCATTGGGTCTGGAACTCAAACCGCGGTCAGCCATGTGGGAGTTCAGCACCCTTAACTGTCATGCCACCTGCCAGCCCCCAGTGCATTTATTTTTATTAGCCAGAGAGCTCATGTGCTTACCTGAGTGAGACAGGAGGTGGGAGGAGGTGTGATTTCTCACCCCCTGGTTAAGTTTAGGGCAGATTTCTCTCATGACCCTGTGAGAAAGCTTAGATTACACTCATAACCAGTGAGAAAGCACCCTCCTCCCCCATGGGAAATGGTCACACTGCAACCCCTTTTTCATCATCTCTCCCTCCTTTCAGGATTTTGGGCATGGATGCACATGCACCTGGTGTTTCTCAAGCTGCTAGGTCTGGGACCTGATCCACCCAGTTCGCCGTGTGGGAGCCAACTACCTTAACCACCACGTCTTGGGCTGGCTCACAAATGCATTTTTCTTACAAGAGTTTTTCACTGCTAGGCAGACCAAGCTATGGAACAGAGCAGCAATTATTCCCAGTAACCAGTGACCTTTCAATTTACTGCCAGGCTGTCTCTCAGCAGGCCCTACTGGTGCAGCCTAATAGGTCAGCTTTTGTGTTGCCAGCTTTCTACTCACCAAGAATGTCTTCAGGGAGGTCAGATTCCTAACCTGAAATCATTTTCCTGAATCATGCTGTCTTAGTCTGCTATTGTGTTGCTAACAAAGATACCTGAGATGGGTGGTTTATAAAGAAAAAATGGGTGATTCATAAAGAATAAATGTTTGGGCCAGCAGGTGGTATAGTGGTTAAGGCACTGGACACTCCCACATGGCTGACCATGACTCAAGTACCAGACTTGGTGGCTTGCTTTCTCACTTTCCCTCTCTTCTTCTCTGTGTCTGTCTCTGGTCAAATTAAAATAAATGAATGATTAAATAAATAATTTTTAAAAAGAAGGATAAACGTTTATTTGGCTTACCATTCTGTGGCTAGAAGGTCCCAACTGTGGGGCTAACATCAGGCCTACAGAAGCAGAGAGGACGGCGGGCACATGCAGAGAGAGACAGAGAGACCTGGGGCTACCCATCTTTCATTTATAACAACTCACTCCATGAGAACTAACTCCTTTCTTTTTTCCTTTTCATTTTTTTTTTGAGAGGTTTTTGCTATAGGGCACGTGCATTTGACAGAGAGACAGAGAGAGACAGAGAGACAGAAAGCAAGAAATCACCCCCCAGAGGGAATGGCCACACCACAATCCCTTCTCCTCCATTCTCCTCTCGGGATCTTGGGCATGCACGCACATGCGCCCGGTGTGAGTTTAAGCCACTGGGTCTGGGACTTGAACAGTGGTCAACTACATGGGAGTCCAGCGACAAAGCCATTATGCTAACTGCTGGTCCCAGAACTAACTCCTTTTCTCAAGAGCTAGAACTTACTGGGTGTCACATTAGTTACTCATGACAACAGTGCCTGTATCATCCAGTCACCGCCCACTAGGGACAAACTATTATCTACACCACAGCATATGCACGTGTGCGTGTATTTACATATATAATGTTAAAAATGTGGGGGCCGGCAAGTGGCATGGTGGTTAAGGGCACTGGACTCCCACATGGCCATGGTCTGAGTCCTGGATCTGACAGCTTGCTTTCTCACTTTCTCTCTCTCTTGCTCTGTCCCTCTTTGGTTAAATTAAAATAAATAAATAAATGAAGTTAAATAAAAATAATTCTTAAAAAAAGTGAACAGGGTTTTTATTTGTTTGTTTGTTTTTGTGTTTGTTTTTTGTTTTTTAAAGAAGTTTTTGCTATAGGGAGCATGCATGCTCCAAAAATAGAGAAACAGAGATTGAAAGCAAGAAATCATCCCCTAGGAGGGGATGGCCACACTCCAATCCCTTCTCCATTCTCCTCTCAGGATTTTGGGCACACAAGCACATGCACCTTGCATGAGTTTAAGCCACTGGGTCCAGGACTCGAACCGTGGTCGACTGCATGGGAGTCCAGCGACATAGCCATTATGCCAACTGCTAGTCCCAGAACATTCCCATTTTTGTTCCCCATTTCTCTCTTGCCATTTCTTCAGTTCTAAGCTTCAAATCAGAGATGTTCAACACCTTTTTTTATTTGCTATAGGGCACAGGTGCTTGCCAGAGACTGAGACAGAAAGTGAGAAGTCACCTCTGCAGGGAGGCCATGCCGCAATCCCTTCTCCTTCATCCTCCTCTTGGGATTTTGGGCACACAAGCACATGTACCTGGTGTGTTTTTCAAGCCTTGGGCTTGCAATTTGAACCAAGCAGTTGGCCATGTGGGATTCAGCTGCTTTAATCTCCGTATCACCAGCTGGCCCGGCATACTCCTAACTAAAGAATCAACCTTCTAATGTCTGTAGATATAGCTACTTCTTGAATTTTTACAGTATACAGGCACCACAGTACATGTTTTGGATAGTCTAGGTTGATCTTCTCCAGGACTCGGTAGGAGGTAGGTAATGTTGCCATTACACAAAGAGGAAACAGTCTCGAAGGTTGAAGCGCTTCAGGGTGACAGCACTACTCTGTGATAACCCAAATGACTCCAGAGGTGGAGCCTTACTGGTTTCATTGTGCTGCCTGGAGTTCTTTGTCAAGGATAAGGCTGAGGAGGAGAAAACTAATGAATGGTCTTCATTAACCAGGAATAAGCCCAGCGATTTCATCTTTCTAAGAAAGGCCTGAAGTCAGTAAGAGTACAAGCATTCCCTATCCTCTGCATTTTCCATTTCGTGGGTCTACAGATTCCTTTTGCCTTAGAAAAGGCCAGGCCTCCCTTCTGGCTTGCTCATTTCCTCCACTGATTATGCACAGATCAAATGAGATGAATGGATGTGACAGCGCCCTGCAACTGGGAAAGCGCTTACTGGGTGAAGGCAGCACTTCTCTGCCCTCTGTCCCAGACGCGCCTCATCACTAAGAATCGTACCATTGTTCTGTGTGTTTTCCTTGCAGACCGCAGAGCTTTGCTGGCAGAGCCATGAAGGTTTGAGTTGGGCAAGATGCAGTTGCCCAATTTGCCTATTTCTGGATTTGGGTGAGGACAGGGCACTGGCTGTGAACACCCTATTCCTGTCCCATCTTTGTCACCTCTGCCCACTTAGTCTGTTGAGATTGCCACTTCCTCAGTAAAATGAGAGGGTTCTCCTAGCTGGTGTCCGGGGTGTCTTTCAATCTTCACATCCTACGGAGGAACAAACCAACTGATCGAGAGAATTTGACTTCTGTATGAAGAGGTATTATTCTGAAGACACTCTTGTTTTGCCAAAAGCATCTTCCTTTGTCTATTCAATGAACGTTAGGTATGCAGAGAGGCTGGAGATCAGGAAGGGCATTTTGGCAGAGGGAACAGCATCTGTGAGCAGTGGGACCATAGGGTCCCTACAGGATGGCATGAATGCAGATGACACAAAGGAGGAGTGTGGGGTGGCAGGCAAGGTGGCAGTGCTAGGTATACCTCATTAAGGAGCTAAGAGAGATTGATTGTCAGAGACTCTGTTAATGTTCAAAACCCTGATAAAGTTGGGGCTGGCAGGTGGTGTGGTGGTTAAGGCGGCTAAACTCCCACGTGACTGACCACGGGTTGAGTCCTGGACCTGGCAGCTTGCTTTATCCCTTTCCCTCTCTCTTTGTCTCTCTCCAGTCAACTTTTAAAAACAAAATAAAATAATGACAATGGATGCAATTAAGTTAAATAATGCTTTTTAAAAACCCTGATAAAATCACAATAACAATACGACTTACTAGAATCAAGACACAGGAGAAAGTGTAAGAACTCACGTTTCAACATCAGCTTTGCTTACACTTAAAACTGTGTTAAAGAAAATCGTCTCACCTCTTAACGTTTTTCATCGTGGTTTTGGATTTTTCTTAGAAACCTAAGTCTTATGTATGAACCTGAAATGAAAATAGTCCTCCAGTTTCAGTTTAGTTTTACTTTTGTTGAAGTCAAATGAACATTTGTACTTTCATTTAACATGCCGGGCAGACTGTGGTTGTTTCTTTAACTTATGCTTGCCTCTCCACCCATCCTTCCTCTGTGTACGTTCATCCAGTGTGGAGCGGGGAGGCCCAGCTAGTGTAAGTAAGGGTTATTTCTGAGAGCTGAGATTAGAGTGGTTTTCTTGTTTGCTACTTTATCTTCATATGTGTCATTTGATTTTTTTTTTTTATGATGAGCATGAAAATAATAAAACCATTATTTTAAAACTGAAGCAAAAAGCAAAGACATTTTGAAAAGAACAAACAAGCCCTGCCTTGCGCTTCTCCCCGCTCCCACGTGGCCCTGACCCCAGGGACTGGCAGGTGTCCCACCCACTGTCTCCTGGCACCTTTGTTTGCAGCATGGTGACCTGTGAATTCCTGAAGGGATCTGGACAGTGAGCACAAGGCCTTGCAAGGTCCGGAGGCTGTGTGTGCTCTGCCTCACGAGGCATAAGTCTGGGATAAGAACAGAGCTCCAGATGAAACTGGCTCAGGATGGTTTCTGCAGGTTTTCCTTTTGGTCCAGGAAGGATCTTGGATGTATGGGGATGTGTCTAGACTCAGATTTCACTGTATTTCTTTCCGTTTTGAAGAAAGTATGAGTAGCAGTGTTATGTATTCATCAACCAGTTTCTCAAGTTTGTTTCCGTCGTTCTAGCTTTATTTTGAACTAACAAATACCAGAACTCAGTTGGGAAGGCTTTCTAGAAATAAAGCTAGCTATTCACGGCATGGTTTTGGGCAAATACCTTCCCTCCTCTCCAGAGGGAAACTCTGTTTACCTTTTTGAAGAGTCAACAGAAATTCAGCTTCATAATTCTGCTGCCAAAAGAAGAAACCACTTCAGATTAGTGGGAGGACAAATGGCTGCTCTCGGCCGATGGAAAGACAGAGGGCTGAACTGTGCAGGCTTCAGTTCTGACTCAAGGGGTCAAAAATATTCTCCGTGCAGAAAAGCTGTGATTAACATTCTTAGGTAGCTCTCAAGGTGGATCGAAGAGGTAATCAACTTTTTTGTTACCTGGAAGTACACTTAAATCTTTTTCATCTCTCTTAAATAAATATAATTTTCTTTAAAACGGGAATAGTAATAGCCATTATGATTATTTTACTGAGTTGTGGTGAGAAACAGACAAAATCAAATGCTATGAGGTGCGAGGGCTACCACAAAACACTCCGTGGGCGTGAGCATCCTTAATTTAGAACTCTAGAGCAGACAACGAAACAGGCTCCCGGGAAGGGACATGACTGAGTGGAGGCCCCTCAGTGAGTCTTGAGAGGCGACGTGGTTGGAACTCGGCCTCTTTTCACTAAGTCATCCTGCCGTGTTTTTGCTCTTTTTAATAAACCAGTTCATGAGAGTACCATGTAACTATTTTGAATCTGTCAGAAAGAAAGGCACAAAGTACAGCTCAAATCTAATGTTTTCCTGCAATTGGGCCTGAATGAGTCAAAGCCCCTCCCCCCCACGGGCATGCTGCTTAACCTCCATGTACTTTAGCTTCCTCAGCTAGCACATCAGGGTGGGGGCCAGCGCCCCCAATGGGTGCATGCTCACCCAGCACCGTGCCCAACTTCCTCAGGACCCAGTAGGCATCATGGAGTTCTTGGAGGCTTCCAGGGCTTGAGTGGGAATGAGCCCTGGACGTGCAGGGTTTCGTGGCTCAGCTGAAAAGGGTGATGAGAGGAATCTGCCCTAAACTTAACCAGGGAAGCCTGTGAGACCTTGCAGAAGCACTGAGTAGTTTTAAACCTCCTGTCACTCTGGTGCTCTCCTCTGCCCAGTGAGGTCTGGCTGACTCCTCCAGACCCCATTCCAGCCATAGTCCTCTGACCCGCCTGCACGGGTTCATCCACGCCAGCGTCTCACTTCACTGGCTCCTGCCATGCCTCACTCCCCGCTGGAAACAGCCCACACTGAAATCAGCTCAAATGTCACTTCCGCAAAGTCTTCCCTGGTCACTCCCCTTGTCCCTGTTGTGGTTCTACTTGTTGCCCTCACAGTTGCACTTGCGTTCTGGTTCACTGATCACAAGTCCTCACGGCCACACAGGACTGTCCTCTTTGTGTCCTCCCCCGTGCTCCCTGCCATCAGAGGCTAGTCCCAGGTGGACAGTCTGAAAAATGAGTCAACCTGAGCCTAGAAGGGAATCAAGGGAAGGAGAATCGGGACCCAATGTGGAGGTGCGCTGTTGTTAAGTTGGGGATCCTTCCTTGGGCCTATTTTGTGTTTTTATAAATTAAACTTCAAGACACAGGTTTAACACTTGTTTGTAATAGTAGTGAAATGTGCACACTCAGTGTTGTATAAATTGAAAGCTGGATGCCAGTATCTCTTGTTTGCTAGCTAAACGATTAGCACTCAGGATCTCCTGTTTCACTGTCACAGCCAATGAAATGTGTTTTCTAATCCTTATTCTTCATTTTTAATTTGCCAGAGGGTATGTGTGCTCGCTGGAGAAAGACAGGGAGGAAAAGCAGAAAGCACCCCTCATGACGGCCACACTGCAATCCCTTCTCCATTTCTGCTTTTGGGATTTTAGGCATGCGCGCACACACACCCAGCGAATGGCGTGTGGTGGAGCTGCCACTGCAAAGCAGGACTGCAGTGTGGAGGGGGCTGTGAGTGTGGAGGGGACCTGAACCTCACAGTTGGCCATGTGGGATCCAGCTGCCTTAACCACAATGCCATTGCTGGCCCTCTAATCCTTATATAGCCAATCTTTTCTATAAATTACTAGAGTCTGCGGATTATTGTAGAATGTTCACGGTGGGTTCTCTCAGCCCAGACAAATACGAATGTTCAGAGCACGAACTTACATATTGAAAATGTAGTGCAGTCCATCTTTCAGAGACTTGACAAGGAAGCAGCTTCTACTCAGAATAAATATAAATTAGCTAATGCTGAAACTGCAGAAATGCTCAGTCCATATCCTGTGTCTGGAGTGATTCATCCCTCCTGCACCTCCTCATTCAGACATTAATTCTAGGTCTCTGTTGCTCTGAGGGTTGGATCTTGTGGTAAAGCGCTGGCAGGATAGTAACTGCAGGAAGGCCTGCATAATTTCCCAGTTTGGGTGGTTTCAATGCTCTCTCAGTGAGCATGATCCATTAGAGAAAAGATAAATGGATAAGGGCTTAAAGAATCTGCGTAGTCAACACCTGCATGAGAAAGGACCATTTTTACCTTTAATTATGTTAACCAAGGAGCAAATCTATTTTTATTGCTTCTGAACAATGGTGCTGATGGTGCTACGTGGACTGTGAGGCAGTGGTCTGCCAGAAAAGGGTCCCCACAAAGACCAGATGCCTCAGGAAGTGCACTAAGAACCTCTCTAGGTGATGGGCTGGGGTCAGAGGCTATAGGGAAGAAAGGAGGTCAAGAAAGAGACTGGCGGGTGGTGGGCGGTGGAGCTGCCACTGCAAAGCAGGACTGCAGTGTGGAGGGGGCTGTGGTCTGGGAAGCAAGTCCTACCCTTTCCTGGATTCCCTCTGAGTCTGTGGGATTAAAACCTACAGATAGGGGCCAGCAGGTGGCTTGAAGGTTAAGGCCTCTCTTAACCTACATGGCCAGATTCACAGTTCGAGTCTGGGACCCAGTAACTTGGAAATCATGCTGGGTTCATGTGTGTGTGCCCCCACAGTCCCAAGGGGAGAGTGAAGGGATTGTGGCATGGCCATCCCCCCACCCAGGGAGGGGGGACATGATTTCTCACTTTCTTTTTATCCCTCTGTCTCTGGTGAACACAGATGCCCTACAGGGGAAAAAAAAAAATCTACGAATGACATCAGGGTCCTTTCCACACACCCTTGGATGCTTAAAGAGTTTCCTCTTTATTCCCAGTAGTAAATGAAGTCATCTTTGGTGAGGGCTGGATGATAGTAACCACCCTCTATTGCACACTCGCCACGTGTGTGTGTCAGGCACTTGGCTAAATGCTTTATAGGGAATTTGCTCTTTCATCCTCCCAATATGCTTTCCAGTAGGTGCTGTAACTTACTTTATAGATGAGGAAATTGAGGTCTTAGAGGGGTTAAATCATTTACCCAAGACCAACAGCTGGTCAATGGTAGAAATGGGATTTGAACCCAGAGACAGTCTGGCTACAGGGTCTGTGCTTAACTTTACCACCACACTTTTAAATAGCATTTTGTCCTCATGAAAATCAATGGGGTAATATCCAGTTAGAACATTTAAAACAAAAATCAAGTTCTCTGTCACCCACCACCCAGCCCTCAGAAGTATTTTGAGTATTAATGCATTGGTCACCAGGGCTCTGAGAACCTGAGAGTTAAATGAGTCAAATAACAAGTGAGTTTCCATGTCCCTACACAAGACTCATGTCCCCAGACCAGAGTAGCTTTTCACCAGCGGGGTTGGGATTTCCAAAACAAATTCTACACATAGTCCATGTCAGTCACAGACCAAAGCTCTTTGTAGGATGACACCGGTGAGGCATCAGTGAAGGGACGTCACCTGGTATCTGACTGAAAATCCCCTCTAAGGCAAGTGTGGCACCCTGTTGGGGGAGATGGCTACCCACCTTTTGTCTTTGAGAACCAAACATTGCCCTCTAGTTGGCCTTGGTGAAGAGGGGGTTTAGTAAATTGAACCAGTTCATTCTGCTCCCTAATCCCATCTGTGCTGCTTTCCATCCCGCTTCCCCTTATAGTGATTAGGACCTGCCCCCTGGGAGGGGAGGGGAGATGGATTACTGCAGTAGGTCACATTGATTTCCTTATGCTTTTGAAAGGTTATACAAAAGAGTTTATTTGTGTTTGATGGCATAAAACACTTTCGCCTTTTATCCAAGCCAGAAGGAATGACAACCACCTAAGCAGGTAGTATTCCAGTATATTTTCCTCAGGGATATTATAGATTCTTTATTATAAACTCTGGCACAGGTAGCATTTTAAAAGAAATTTAAAGAGAAATAGATGGTCTTGCAATATATAATTTCATAGTCATAAAGAAAGGTGTTTTGGAAAAATTACCCCAGAAATCTTCTCATGTGTACATACTCAGACACACACACACACACACACACACACACACACACACACACATTTTGAGTTACCTATCCTATTTCTGGAATTGTCCTTTTAAATTTTTTTTAAAGAATTACTTTATTTAACTTTATTTTTATCTATTTATTTATTTTGATTTGACCAGAGAGGGACAGAGCAAGAGAGGGAGAGTGAGAATGCAAGCTACCAGGTCCAGGACTTGAACCGCGGTCAGCCATGTGGAAGTCTAGCACCCTTAACCACCACACCACACTGCTGCTCCCTGGAAAGGAACATTGGGGACCAACATGTGGCGTGGTGGTTAGGGTGCTGGACACTCCCACATGGCCAACTATGATTTGAGTCCTGGACCTGGTGGCTTGCTTTCTCACTTTCCTTTTCTCTGTGTGTGTGTCTCTCTCTCTGGTCAAAATAAAAAATAAATGAATGAATAAATAAAATTAAATAATCCTTAGGAAAAAAAAGGAACATAAACCAAGAAATTAAGATGTTCATTACATAATTACAATAGCAAAATATATTTTTTAAAAAAGTCAATATACCTGAGAGAGTATGTTTTTATTGAAAATTAAAGTTAAGCTGCGCATGGTGGCAGGCACCTATAATCCCAACTACTCAGGAACCTGAGGCAGGAACATTGCAAATTCAAGGCCAGCCTGGGCAACATAGCAAGACCTTAACTTTTAAAAATAAATTTTAAAAATTTGTTTTAAAATTAAAATTACAGGGGCTGGCAGGTGGCATGGTGGTTAAGGTGCTGAACTCCCACATGGTTGACCATGGGTTGAGTCCTGGACCTGGCAGCTTGCTTTCTCACTTTCCCTCTCTCTCTCTCTCCCTCTGTCTCTCTCTGGTCAAATTAAATAATAATAATAATAATGATAATATTGATGAATAAAATTAAATAATTATTTAAAAATTAAAATGATAAAGGCCATGTAGATACACGAAAATGTTTATTATATAAAGGGAAAAAGTCAGATATATAATCTTGGAGGCCAGCAGATGGCATAATGGTTACATCAGTGGACTCCCATGTAATCAATCACAGTTCGAGTCCCTGACCTGGTGACTTAAAACTCACACTGGGCATGTGTGCGTGCATGCCCAAAGTCCCAAGAGGAGAAGGGACGGTGGTGTAGCCATCCCCGCTGTGGGGGTGATTTCTCAGTTTCTGTCTCTCTACCTCTCTTTGTCTCTCTGGCCAGCACACGTGCCCTATAGCAGAAATCTCTCTCTTAAAAAAAACAAAACAGATACGTAATTATGATAATGCACTATTTAAACTGTATAGTTTTCATTTCTAAAATCTGTGTTATTTAGACAGTGGATCCCCCCACATGGCAACTTGAAAATCAGGTCAGGCACATGTGTATGTCCAAAATACTGAGGAGAATGGAGGAGAAGGGACTGCGGCATAGTCATTCCCCAGAGATGCTTTCTCACTTTCCCTCTTACTGTCTCTCTCTCTGTCTCTTTCAGGTGAGTGCACATTACCTCAGGCAAGAACCTAAAAAAAAAATGTGTATTGCTTTCTACTCTGCCTTTTTTCATACCATCTTATTTATTCTTTTTTTTTTTTTTTTTTTTTTTTTTTTGAGAGTTTTTTGCTATAGGGAGCGTGCACTCACCAGAAAAGCAGAGAGACAGAGAGATAGAAAGTGAGAAATCACCCTTCAGGGAGGATGGCCACGCTGCAATCCCTTCTCCTCCATTCTCCTCTCAGGATCTTGGGCACGCACGCACACACTCCTGGTGTGAGTTTAATCCACCGGGTCCAGGACTCGAACCGCAGTCAGCTACATGGAAGTTCAGCGACATAGCCATTATGCTAACTGTTGGTCCCCCCATCTTATTTATTCTTTATTAGCATCTCAAACATACCTACCTGAACACGTTTTTGCAGATCGTTCTTACGGTACAGATTCTCTGGCCTATTGGGCATTTATTTACCACTTTTACTGGGATAATTGGTTGAGTTTGAATTGAATGTGAATGCTGAATTTACACAGAGCTCAGTTCCTAGGAAGGGCCTGAGCAGCACCTCTCACCCTTAAGGGGCTAAATCCCCAGCCCCAACCCCTAAATCTAGTTCCATGCCTATCATACCTGTGGGTTGCATTCTCACAAATTACTAGGGCGTGCTTTCTTTCTGGGACCTAAACTTCCTGCCCCCAAACTCTACCATGCACTAAAAAGGAAATAATTCTTTGGAACCAGCAGCTGGTGTAATGGTTATGCTGCTGGACTCCTGCATAGTCAACTACAGTTCAAGTCCTGGACCTGGCAGCTTAAAACTCATGCCAGGTGTATGTGTGTCTGTGCCCAAAATCCCAAGAGGAGAATGGAGGAGAAAAGATTGCAGCATGGCCATCCCCACTAGGAGATGATTTCTCACTTTCTGCCTTTCTGTCTGTCCGGTGAGTGCATGTGCTCAATAGCAAAAATCTCTCTAAATAAATAAATTAAATAATTAATACTTTACCCATCATTTCTGTTTGCAGTGGGATGTCCAAGCTCCTATTTTGACCGGAAGTACTTATCTTTTCCATTTACTGCAACTATTTAGAAGTGTTTGTGCATATAATCAAAGACTAGAAGGGACTTTGAAAATGAAATGAGATGGAAGGTTCATAGAAACTGTCTTACTCTATCAAACGTTCTATATTGTCATATTGCTTTGAAACAGTAATGATAAGAATCATCTTTTTAACTATTGTCTTTCATTTCAGAATGCATATACTGCAACTGCTATTAATGGGACAGATTTTTGTACATCAGGAAAAGATGCACTCAAGATCTTAACCAAGAATTCAAGACATTTTATATCTGTTAACAGCTTTGGAGACTTCATAATTTTTCTAGGAAAGGTGAGATACCTTGACTAAATAAAGAGACTGGGATTCAAAAAATTAACCCAAATGAAAATTAGTTTGGAAGGGAACTAATATTTCTTACATGCTTACTCTTAAGTAGATGCTATACTTCATTATCTCATTTAGCCCTCAATCCTGTGAGGTATCCCTATTTTGTAGATATTAAAACTGAAGTTTAATAACTTGTCCAGGATTTTAAACCTGGTCTTATTCTTACCTGTGACCAATTCTAATATTCTGACTCCCACTCTTCCATGTCTGAAATGTTATTAACTCCAAAAATATGAATGCATTTTTTAAATTATTATTTTTAGGTTTTTGTCATAGGGCACATACACTAGCTGAGAGAGAGGGAAAGCGAGAAATCCCCCACCCCCCAGGGGCTATGGCTATGCTACAATCCCTTCTCCTCCAATCTCTTCCTGGGATCTTGGGCATGTGCTTGGTGTGACTTCTAAGTCACTGGGTCTGGGACTCAAATCATCATCGGTTATGTGGGAGTCCAGCACCTAAACCACCACACCATCTGTTGGCCCTGTGTGCGTGTTCTCCTCATTATGCCTATAAATAAGATAGAATTGTTACTATTCTAAAAGGGGCCAAAGTCACATTACCGCTGTCACCTGAACAGTGTTCTGTTGTTGTTCAGGGAACTGTATGTAGTCTTGTGGGATGAAGGAGCATTTTAGAACTCCAACATCTCATGGTGGGAATGAAGGACAGAGCCCTAGACTTGGAACCTTTCACAGCTCTGAACTTCAGTTTTATCTATAAATAAAGATGGCCCATACCCTTTCTGGGTTTTAGGGAACAGTAGCTAAAATAGTGATTAAAAGCCCCAGGCCCTATTGACCAAGCTTCAAGTCTGAAGTTTCCTTCTATGTGCCCGTGTGTCTCTGTGATTTTCACTCACTGGGCCTAATTCTCCACAATACAGGTTTGTAATACAGGACTCACCTACTTCCAGCTCTCTGCTCTTCAGATGAACCGCAGACACCCTGACCTTCCCACCATGTTTTCTCTATTCCAAGCTAAACATCCTTGCTTCTTTCAATTAACCCTCCACATCTGACACGAATACAAGTCTTTGGTGTGCCCAGAAGTGAAAAAGCTCTTGGTCTCCAGTTGTGACCTGGCTAATGCCAAATATAGGAACTCTTTGCTCCGCATTGAGGATCTTGTGCTTCTGAGGTATTTTATGTATGCCTCCGGTGCATTACTATTCATGGTTGGCTGTGAGTAACAAGTTATAGAAGGCTTGGGCTCCACAGGTGTCTGTTAATTGCACATGTATTAAGGGCTTAGCTGGGCCCCAGAGACGTTTCAAATGACAGTAGCAATAGAAGCACAAAAGAATTGTGCCTTTCAAGAGAGTACAATCTACTTTGTAGTTGTATTTAAATGGAAAATATTGTTTGTTAGCTTGATAGGCTTGTGGGTGATCTACCGGGTCGTTGGAAAAGTCACGACGTATTTTTGTTTTTCTTTGCCCAAATGCTTCATGACTTCCAACAACCTAATATTTCCTTAGAACTACTTCCAAACTTTAGAGTGAGGTTTTATCATTTTAATATTTTAGCTAATCCATTCTTTCATTCCCCACAAGGAATATATTAAGGCAAATAGACCAATGAGGTTTTTTTGTTTTTACGAGAGAGATTTTTGCAATAGGGCATGTATGTTCACTAGAGAGAGACAGAAAGCAAGAAGTCACTCCCCAGAAGGGATAGCCATGCCACAATCCCTTCTACTCCATTCAACCAATGAGTTTTTAACGAGTATTCGATAACCGACGACTCCTTGGGCTTATTTTGTTTTGTTTTTTGAATAAACTAGCATTGAGACCTCCTTGCTCATCTCTGTGACCATCGGGAGCAATCATCACCCAGATGGACTCCATTACATCTGTTAAAGAATTAGGTACATCATGGCCTGTAATCAAGTGCCTGGAAATATAGTAATTACATATAGCAAAAGCCTGGAATAATCCTAGTATCTCCCCACACCAGCATTGCAAAACCTTTCCATTTCAATCGCAAGTAAGCTCATTATTAAACTATAATGCCTAATTCACTCAATGGATTGTTGCAGTGTTGTAAAAAATATGTATTTTTAAAAAGTTAAAATTTTTTTGTGGCTTTAAGTGAAAAAGAGATTTGGTGAGGTATTATGTGTATATAAAAATGAAAACTAAGCAGATAAAATTCTTTCTACGCACCCCTGTTGAGTTTACTTTTGATCTCCTAGCTTTTCAGTTCCTTTCATTCCACCCTGTAAATTTTTATACAATATTCTTTACCACAGGGCATGCTTGTGTGCGTGCACACTCCCACAGATATGAGACCATTCCTTAAAACTGACACATGCCTTTTATAAACTATCCTGATCAACTAATTTAGAGACTAATACCTTTGTTTTGGACAGGTGTTAGTGGTGTGCTTCACAGTGTTTGGAGGACTGATGGCATTTAACTACAACCGCGTGCTCCAGGTGTGGGCCATCCCTCTGTTACTGGTAGCTTTTTTTGCCTACGTGGTAGCCCACAGTTTTTTATCTGTGTTTGAAACTGTGCTGGATGCCCTTTTCCTGTGTTTTGCGATTGATCTGGAGACAAATGATGGATCATCAGAAAAGCCCTACTTTATGGATCAAGAGTTTCTGGTAAGGAAACATTTTATTTTCTGTTGCCACCTCCAGCCTCACAGCCTCCCGTTGAAAAAAAAAAAAAAAAAAAAAAACGCACACAGGCTCACTCCCAGCCTCATTTTCTCTTCCATGGGGCCCTGTGGCCTTCCACCACCATGGCCTGAGTACAAGCAGAGAGATTTGGGTTTCGGCTGAATCCTCCTTCCCTGGGGAAGTGAAGCCGAACAGATGAACACTGATCAGATGGCTTCCTCAGTAGGAGCACCGCCAATGACCATGGGCAGAAGGCGTTCTGAACACAGCAGGAGTCCATGTCCCTCTGGTGCTATCTGCTCGGTTTGGCCTCTTGAGTGGCCTGGAACTTACCTTTTGTTCTAGAGTACTTGCGTCCCAAACGTTGTCATCCCCACCATGTGTTAGAGCGCACTCACCAGTGTAAACTAAATCATCTTCCACACCAGTATTGACAGATCTGCAAGTCTCAGATGCTTTATAACCCAGGTTCCCAGGCTCCGGGTGTGAGACGTGCCACGCCCTCCCAGAGCCCTCCCAGCGTTGCTATCTGGTAAAGCAGCCGGCTGGTTCCAACAGCTTTTACAACAGTGGTTGCTTATTTGACTTATCCTGTGTAGACAGGGATCTTTTAACCAAATGATGCCTCCTTTCTGTTGTCTGCCACGTGACGTGTGCAATTTTCTTTCATTCGGTTGCAATAAAACTCTTTAAAAAGGGCATTCAAAGCATTCTTCAGGCACTGAAGTTTAACTAGCACTACTATAGTTTTATAATGTATCCTCATCCTTTATATGAAACATATCAATAAAATTCCTTTTTTGATTACTTATTTTGCTTCTCTTTATGAACTCTTAAAGACAGTGTTTCTGATGGTGGTATGAAGCTGACTAAAGATCCAAAGTTTGAAAAGTCACCTACCAAAGTATTTTGACAGGGAAAACTTTCTTACAGATTCAAGTCCTTAAATGAAGTAGTCTTGTTTTGTGCTTTTTGGTTTCTTAAAAGGAAAGCTTGTTTGCTTTTCTTTATCATTACAGAGGTATGCCATTGGTTCTTAAACTGTCTATCTAAAACAAAGCTCTAAAAAATAAAATAAAAAAAAAAGAAATTACAGTCAAGAACACCTAGTAAATGGTTGCCAACACCTAGTAAATGGTTGCCAACAGTACAAACACACACACTACCGTTGGTCTAACTCATCCTTTTGTTTTTCAGAGTTTTGTAAACAGGAGCAGCAAGTTCAGCAGGGCAGAGCAGCGGGAGAACTACTCACTAAGGAATGAAGAGGGGACAGAACTGCGACCCATGTGAGCATTAGGTATTTGTACCTGGAAGTTTCCCTGAGCCGTTCAGAGTAAAAGATAAGGCTGATAGACCCTAGTCTTCCTTATTGTTTGAGAACGGTTACAATACTGGAACCATAAAAGTTTATAGCTCTTTTGGGGCCAATTGAGGCAGGTAAACGCTTTTAAACAAGATGTAAAAACTCAGGTGATTTGGGGGCGCAATCAATAAACTTTTTTTTTTTTTTTTTTTTTTTTTTTGAGAGGTTTTTCGCTATAGGGCGCGTGCGCTCGCCAGACAGACAGAGAGAGACATAGAGACAGAAAGCGAGAAATCACCCCCCGGGGGGATGGTCACGCCGCAATCCCTTCTCCTCCATTCTCCTCTCGGGATCTTGGGCACGCACGCACACGCGCCCGGCGTGAGTTGTAAGCCACCGGGTCCGAGACGCGAACCACGGTCGACTACGTGGGAGTCCAGCGACATAGCCATTACGCTAACTGCTGGTTCCCAATCAATAAACTTTTTTAAAAAAGGATTTTGTTAGCAGAAATCTCAATGTTGCTCTTGTACAGGGCAGGATTTTTCCCTAGATATATACCATACTACAGTGTATTCTGGAAAGATACTAAATACATTAACTTTTCCAAATGAAATTCTAGATGCAGTGACAGTAAAAACCCAAAAGTTTAAAGTCTGACGGGAACTACCACCTGAACTGGGCCTGGGAAGGACAGGGGCAGGCATTTACCAGATGTGAGGTAGTTGCTTGAAAGCACGCACACTCTAACAAAACCTCCAACACTCTGGAATAGTTTTCAACCACATCCTCACCTGAGAATTGCCTGGAGAAAGATTTCTTAAAATATTTATACCTAGGGGGAAGGGGGAGCTGGCAAGTGTCATTGTAGTTAAGGGCACTGGACTCCCATATGGCCAACCACAGTTCAAGTCCCAGACCTGGTGGCTTGCTTTCTCTCTTTCTCTCTCTCACTCTGTCCCGCTCTGGGCACATTAAAATAAATAAACAAAAAAAAGTTAATTTTAAAAATAATTTTTACCTGTACCCTATTCTCAGACTTTTTTTTTTTTTTTTGAAAGGTTTTTGCTATAGGGCGCATGTGCTCGCCAGACAGAGACAGAGAGATAGAAAGCGAGAAATCACCCCCCAGGGGGGATGGCCACGCCACAATCCCTTCTCCTCCATTCTCCTCTCAGGATCTTGGGCATGCACGCACACACGCCCAGCGTGAGTTTAAGCCACTAGGTTCAGGACTCGAACTGCAGTCGACTACGTGGGAGTCCAGCAACATAGCCATTACACTAACTGCTGGTCCCTATTCTCAGACATTTAGATGAGGCTGAGGGGAGAGATTTTCCTTCCCAAAGCTTTTTTTTTTTTTTTTTGGAGAGGTTTTTCGCTATAGGGCGCGTGCGCTTGCCAGACAGACAGAGAGAGACATAGAGACAGAAAGCGAGAAATCACCCCCCAGGGGGGATGGTCACGCCGCAATCCCTTCTCCTCCATTCTCCTCTCGGGATCTTGGGCACGCACGCACACGCGCCCGGCGTGAGTTGTAAGCCACCGAGTCCGAGACGCGAACCGCGGTCGACTACGTGGGAGTCCAGCGACATAGCCATTACGCTAACTGCTGGTTCCCCTTCCCAAAGCTTTTAACAAATAGGAACTTTATCCATGGTGATTGGCAGCCTCATTTCTCTTAGGAGAATGAATAGAATTGCCCACTCCTCTAACAGGAGGAAGGAGCTGGCTGACTGGGCAGAGCAGGGCAGGGAGTGTGATGTAGGACTTCCCTCCCTAAATACCTCCAAAGTTGACAAGAAATAGCCTGACAGCTCATGTCTACTGTAAATGCAAATTACCTTTTTCTTAAGCAGTAACATTAAACTAGTGTAGCTCTTTTAGTTTCTTAGGAAAGGCATTTACAGAGCAACTTCCCTGAAGCATTAAACTTCAGTCATCCGAGAATGAAGAGCAAGAAAACTTTGCTCCTGTGGGTTTATCTGACCACGTGTGCATCCTTGTTATCATCCTGGTTATCTGCCCTAGGAACAAAGCACATTTTCACCGCCAAGCCTAGTAGAGCCAATCCTGTCAGAAGAAATCACTCCTCTGACAGGGTGTCAAAGAAGAGTTATCAATTTCCTTTTAGTGACTGCTTTTCTATTGTATTTAGCTGCTGCTTGATTTTATTCTGTAATGAATGGAGAGGTTGTACTCTGAACATCAGATTATTAAACATATCCTATATGTCTGAGCCACCATGTTTCTTAATCCTATTTATGCATCATAGAATATGAATATAAAATTCCCTCCTGCTCCTACCAATATTCCTGAAGATGATAACACAATGATTCCAGGTTGAAATAAAGATAAGTTTGGGACAGCCAAGCACCATGAATAAGCAAGGTTCAGAGGGTGGTGTGAATCCTGGCTGGCATTTACTGAATGCCATGGACAAGCAAGTCCTTTCGTTTTACTAAGCCTCCATCTCCATAAGCATAGAGTGCAGTTGTTTTGTCAAGTTTTTAAAAAGAATGTTAAAGTACCTTATAAAAGTACCTAGGAAGGAGCACTTTAAAAAAAAATTCTACTTATCTGGAAACTAGCCACAAAATAATCAGCCTGTGTTCATATGCATGTTCAAAAAAATATTTATTTATAAAAAATACAATGGGATAAGTTTATGCTGAGAAATGCAGCAATAAATACAGTTGAAGAAAACAGAGCAACTCTACATGGATACATTGGCACAAACAGGAGAGCGAACGCACCACCCAGACCTGAACGTCTGCAGGCCATCTTGTACACGCTCCCTCAGAAACACCACTCGGAAAAGATCTCGTCAGCTTAGGGAAGAGAATGAGTACGCGTATAATCACAGATGCACACTGATCATGACTTTATTTAAAAATTAGCAAACAATACTGTAAAAACATCAATGTCAATTTCTAAAATGCTGCATCTTAGATTTAGTTGGCAAAGACCACGTTTTAGCAATAAGCATGAGTTTAGTCTTCCATGTAGAAACCAAATACACTAAACTGTAAAAAAAAAAAGAGTTTGCTATTGTCTGAAAATACCAGTTTAAGTATAAGATTGTAAAAATGCATAGATCTTTAATAAGAGAATTGGCTGTACAAGAGTACTCCCCTTTCACAGTATTCCTTTTACTTCATATGCGAGTTATCGGTTATGCTGTACAATTTAACTGTTACAGCACTAAAAGGCAACTATTTAGGGAAGAGGCAGAAAAAGGAAAAAGGAATGTATGTAAGGCAATTTTTTTTATTAGGTACAATAAGCATAATAATGTTTTAGGAAGACAAGATAAAAATTACTCAAGGCTAGCTTGGTTCTCACTGGATAAAAACAATGGACTAAATACTGAACTTCTCTGTATGAATCTAATAATCAATGCCTTGGTCGCCATATTGGTAATCTCTGGGGTAGTCATCCTGGTACTCGCCATGATATTCATCTGGGTATTCTGCCTGGTAATCGCTATCACTGATTTCTGACCCATTTGTTCCCGTTCCTTGGCTTCCATTGTGAATGACAGGTTCTGTGGGAGCAGCACAGTATTTGGGATCATATACTTGCCGCCCAAGGCCATACACACTCATTCCTTTCTGGGAAGCAACTTTGTTGGTACCCATCTGTAGAGAAATAGTCGAGTTGTCCACTGGTTGTAATGTTAGCTTCTGATCATAGATGTCTCTTCTGGTACCTGGTGCCAACATGCCAGCCTGGTATAGAACATATATATATATATATACACACACCAATTAAAACAGTGAAAATCGATTCTTGTAAGTATTTATAAATTATGAAACTCTCATTGAATGTGACACTATACAATATTCACGTGGTTCAAGGGTAAAGCTAACTCACCAAACTATTCTGATACTGAATCACTTATTTTTTAATGAGAGATTTTTACTATAGGGCACATGCACTTGCCGGAGAGGAAGGTGGGGGGAGAGAGAGAGACAGACAGACAAAAAGACAGACAGAGACGGTGAAAATTCACTCCCCAGGGAGATGGCCATACCACAATCCCTTGTCCTTCTCCTCCATTCTCCTCTTGGGATCTTGGGCATGCATGCATGCACATGCACCCAGCATGAGTTTTAAGCTGCTGGGCTTAGGACTCAAACCACAGTAGACTACGTGAGAGTCCAGTGAAATAACCATTATGCTATCTCTTGGTCCCCAAATCACTTTTATGAAGCAATAGCCACTGTTTTCAGCCCTTCCTTCAAATTCTTACTCTGCTATAAAATTGTTAAGTGGCCCCAAAAAAGCTTACATTTTTTTAAGTTTTGTAGAGTGCATGCACTGTGCCAGAGAAAGAGAGAGAGTGAGTGAGTGAGAGAGAGAGAGAGGGAGGGAGGGAAAGAGAGAAATCACCCCCTGGGGGGAAGGCCATGCCACAATTCCTTCTCCAGTCTCCTCTCAGGATTTTGGGCATGGCAGCAGAAGTGCCTGTTGTGATTTTCAAGCCACTGGGTCTGGGACTTGAGCAGCACAGTGGCTATGTGGGATCTGGCACCTTAACCTCTACCCTTCCTGCTCACCCACTTTTTTATAGTTTCAGGTTTCTCATACAAATAGAGACAGCACTACCTACTTTGGATTCAGGAGAGGACCAGAGAGACAAAGAATATAAAAATAAAGCATGTTCGCCTACCTCAAAGTGACATTTGAATGCCTAGTATAAAAATATACACTTCCCATCAGGTTGTCAGGAGAGTCACGACATGTTTTTCTACGCAAAAATGCATCATGACTTTCCCTACGACTCAATAGGTTGTTTCAAAATTTTATACTACATTCAACAAAAACTATGCTGAGCAGACCTTATGGAATGAATACTCTTCAAAATGCACTGATACACAAAAGAGCCAGCTCAAAATAGCTCCGCCCCTTGTTTTTCAGAATGCAGGGGCTCATGCCTGGTTTATTTATCTCAAGCACACACTTTCAGACTTAAAGAGGTTAAAAAAGCAAATGTGAGTGGCAGCTAGGAGAGATACAATAGGTCATGCTGGGGTCATTAAGAAAATCGTTTTTTAGCCCAGCAGGTGGCAAGGTGGTTAAGGTGCTGGATCCCACATAGCTGACTTTGTGGTCTGAGTCCTGGACCCAGCAGCTTGAAGAACATGCTGGGTGCGTGTGCATGCATGCCCCAAATCCCAAGAATAGAGAGGGGATGTGGCATGGCCATCCCCACAGGGGGTGATTTTTCACTTTCCTTCTCTCTCTGTCTCTGGTGAAAGCATGTGCCCTACAGGGGGAAAAAAAAAAAAAAGAAAAGAAAAACAAAACCTAAAAATAAGAAAATGGTTTTTCAAAACTTAGCCTCATTTTTGTTGCATGATAGACCTGTCTGCTTTCAAATAGTTATCAACCTCCTCCTGAGGGGCTGACGATTTGTTTTTAATAAGAAAGAACTTCAAAGCTTAATTACAGTATTAATACTGGTGCACTATCTCCCCCTTTAGAGTTTCAGTACTGTTGGTCAACTGTGATCCCAAAATAGGTAAGTACAGTACAATAAAATATTTTGAGAGACCACATTCGCATAACTTCCATGACAGCATATTATTTTAGTTCTATTTTATATTGAACTAAAGTTCTACTGTCATTATTGCTGTTCATTTTGTGCCGTGCCTAACTCATAAATTAAGCTTTATCATAGGTATGTGTGTATATATAGGAGAAAACACAGCATATGTAGGATTCGGTATCGTCCAGTTTCCAGTATCCACTGGGAGTCTTAGGACATATCCCACCTAGATAAGGGGGCCCACTGTATTTTGACCATACTGCATTTCCATCTACTCATTCTGACACATTTAATAGGAATGCTAGTTACATCTATTTTTGTTTTCACCCCCATAGGGCATGTGTGCTCACTCAAGAGACAGAGAGAGGGAAAGTGAGAAATCACCCCCCAAGGAGGGATGGCCATGCTGCAATCCCTTCTCTTCCATTTCTCCTCTCAGGATTTTGGGCACGCACACTGACGCACCTGTTATGATTTTCAAGCCACTAAGTCCATGACTTGAACCTCAGCTGGCCATGTGAGAGTTCTAGGGCTTTAACCACCATGCTTGCCACCTGTTGACCCTGCTAAATTATTTTTAGTAAGACACTAGATAATTTTACCTACCAACTTAATTAAAAGCTTTAAAAAAAAAAAAAAAAAAAAAACACCCAGCATTTAAATGAGTACTCTTTTACTTCGATTGTGTAGCAAGAATCCTGTGCTAAACATATCTTTCCTTTTCTCGTTAGGTAGAAAGTCCAGCTGTTCTGCCAACAAGATCCATGAGCCACACCATACTATTTTTTGCTGTAGGAAAGGTCCTTTGATTCTTTTGCTTTCCCAGTGAAATCTGCTTTCCTGAAGGAATATACTATGCAACAAATACCTTCTTGGAGCTTTTAGTTAGTAAGAATCAGGTGCTAAGTGCTGCCTTGGAATGGCCCTCTGTGTGCTTTGCTGTAATGTGAAAGTGAAGGCTTACCTGGCTGGCCCCTTTGTTGGTGCCCATCTGCAGGCTAATTGTGGTCTGGTCAAAAGGTTTGTCGGTTTGCATTTTGGGATCATAGAGGTGCCTCCTAGTCCCATAGGCCGTCATACCTGCCTGGCTGGCACATTTGTTGGTTCCCATCTTTTAAGTTTAAAATAATGAATCGTAATTAGCAAAAATCAACAACATGTATAGCACAAACAAAACTTCCCATGCCATTAAACAGAGGGAAGGGGGTGGATGCAACTGAAAAGTTCCTGAGCTGAGGACTCAGGGTCGACTCGACACCAACTCACGTCTGTGCTTTTACAAACATTTCAAGAGTTAACTTCAAAACAGACATTTTTAGAAAATTCACTCTATATCGTCTCCCTGCATAATGAGCCATACATAAACATGCACACATGAGCAGACAGATGGCACACGGCTATCGCAGAGGTGGAATGGTAATTCCCTGCACTCTCCTTCTGTAGCACAGATAACCCAACGAAGTGGTGCCTGCTCCCGTCATTTTCAGGGACAGAAGCTACCTCAAGCCAGGCAGTTCGTTCTACATGAGATGGGAAGTCAGGTGTTTTCTCTGGGAGCTTAACAAGAGTGTCTTATGTTTCAAAATCACCAACATTTTCATGAGAAAAGAACCAACTCTCACGGCACTGGACAGAGCCAGACAGGCAGAACGAGGAACCAGAACTCCACCGGGTTCAGAGGAACAATCATTAACTTCTCCTCCCACTGAGAACAATGTGGCTGTAGGGCCAACCGTACACTGTGTTCTACTGTTGGTCTTTTTTCCTTAAAAATAAGACTTACTAAAGAAAACCATTACTGAATGTATAAAAAAATTATTATAACAAAAAATGAGAAATCAAATTAGGGAAAACCTTTATTATTAAAAGTCAAACCTGTTCATTGGAAAAGAGTCAGAAAGCATATAAGTAAAAAGGAAGAAAAAAACAGTATCACTGTCCATTCACTGCCCACGTCTGTGAATATCCTTCTAGTTATACTGTATGTATCTGTGTATATAACTAGATACACATCTATAGAAATATCCACATAAACAAAAATGTATGTGTGCATTTCTTTTAAAATAAACGACCACAGCATTTTATAACCTGCTTTTCTCCCCTGAACCTATCTTTTCAAACTCTAGTATAACATTGTTACAAGTTCCTTTTTTGGAGTTATAATTTAACCAGCTGACGACCTGTTTGGAATTTAGATTTCCAGTCTCCAGTGACACAATTTCATACTGTATAAAAATAAATCCACCTCACTTAGACTCAGTCAAGAGAAGGCATGATAGCAAGCCTGTATCAGAATAAAGTCCAAAGCATTTGGGGAACTTAGCAACAGGTTTTTGTTATACTTTCCTGGAAATTGATGTGAAGGAAGAAAATATAAAAGAACCGTCTTCCGTAAGTATTTCCCAAGAACTAAACTAATGAAGTCTAACAGGCTTTTCTTGTATCATGTGTTACTCATGTAACTAAAGAGCATTAAGGTTTTGTAAAACAGCCTCATTTGGTCAAGAACATTAAAATAACAAATAATATGATTAGCAAAAAATTTTCATTTCCCGGACAAGCATCAAATCAGGTGGCGTATGTGAGGTTTCTTCTAAAATCATTATCATTGTCTCATGAGCTTCAAAATACACTATATACCAGCCCCACAATATACTATTTCTATTCTTATGAGGCTTAATGCTTGGCATGGTAAGAATTAATGATATCAAAGAAGTAATTGAATAAGCGACCGCATTACTCACCTGCAAGCCAATTACACTCTGGCCAGCTTTTAATTTTCCTTCATCAAAACGTCTTGTTTGTTTTTCTGCATACTTTACTCCAATATCAATGGTCGTATGGAACCCTTTGGTTTTGGCCTAGACAGAAACATGCACTCACTGAAAAGAAACACTAAAAGAGATATTCTGCCAACAGCTTTTTACAGAAAAAACAAAGAAATGGTATGTCCGGAAACAAAGGCTTCATTAGGGGAGACCCACACTAGAGGTAAAGATATTTAAGGCTATTTGGTAATACACTGTGACCTCTGAGATGTCAGTTAAAATTAAACTATCTTACACGAGGCAGCTGGTGCCGGCAGCCTTTCCACAAGCTGACAGCTACAGAAGAGAGAGGTCTCTCCACACCTGGTTTGAATCTCATGGGGAAGCTATGATGAAATTCATCACCAACACAGGGGGGACTTTAAAGTTTCTTTCTTAAAGGAGAGGGTGAAGGGGAAATGCAGAGGGAGGGGGGAGGGACAAAGGGGAGAAGGGGGGAGTGGTGGGGAAGAGAGGGGGCAAAGGGGAGGAGGAGGGTGGGGAAGGGAGGGGTAAGGAGGAGGGGAAGGGAGGGCAAGGGAAGAGAGGGGAGGGCAAGGGAAGGGAGGGGAGGGCAAGGGAAGGGAAGGGAGGGCAAAGGAGGAGGAGGGGTGGGAAAGGGGGCAAAGGGGAGGAGGGGGAGGAGTGGGGTAAGGAAGAGGGGAGGGGGAGGGGAGAACAGGGGGGAAAGGGGGTAAAGAAAAGCACATCCCACTCAATAGGCTCACATGCCACAATTCCCTCCAGCCTTCCCAGCCGGTTAGGGTCATGGGAGTGTGCTCTGTACATAAAGCCGACCAGGGAAATGAAACCATGGTCTTCCGGGTGGGCCTGGCACTGCCTGAGCAGTGTGTTAGCCCTGCACCACCAAGGCGCCCGTGCAGAGTTCTAAACCAGTCGCTGAAGACATGTACGTACCAGACCTGCTAGAGCCACCAAGGTAGTCTGAACCTGGGTCATGTTTCCATTCTCAAAAAGATCATTTGCTTCAAATATGTCATGTGGCTTCATACCATAAGCCTGAATGGCTTTAATAAAGTTGCCAATATTCTCCAACTATAAAGAAAAACAATGGTAACTTTGGAGCCAAAAATTAACATTCACAATGTCTAAGATTTCTAAGTGTTGAAGCCGAAGTTACAAGATGCCAGACACAAAACTCCTTGGCAAGGATTCTTAGCCAGGTACATTGTAAGCACAGATCTCTCTGGAAAAGCAAACTAAAGAGAGGGTTTTTTTTTTTTTTTTTTTTTTGAGAGGTTTTTCGCTATAGGGCGCGTGTGCTCGCCAGACAGACAGAGAGAGACATAGAGACAGAAAGCGAGAAATCACCCCCCAGGGGGGATGGTCACACCGCAATCCCTTCTCCTCCATTCTCCTCTCGGGATCTTGGGCACGCACGCACACGCGCCCGGCGTGAGTTGTAAGCCACCGGGTCCGAGACGCGAACCGCGGTCGACTACGTGGGAGTCCAGCGACATAGCCATTACGCTAACTGCTGGTTCCCAAGAGAGGGTATTTTTAAGCAGGTCAGTTTTTCCAGCTTGTTAAGGGCAAGACCTTCTTTACATATCTTAAGAATCCTGTGTCTGAGCTTTTCATACTTGGAATTTTGTCAAAAGGTACATGATTACTCATCTTAATAAACAATTCACTGAATGTTTTAGTTTCAAAAATAAATTCAGTTACTACGTGCTGATTCTCTCATATTTCTAAACATACTTCAGATTAAATATCTTAATTATACATATTCAGGAACTAAGGCTATGTCTGACAGTGTCGTTATACTAAATGCCCTACTTGTCCCTGGTTTACCCATATGCTCTAGGTAATGTTTCTCTTTGCAAGCTGTGTCAAATCCTTCCTGCAACAGACAGACCAAGGAAAACTTAGGACAACTTCTAAGTTAGACATCTAATCATTACAGAACTAGTTCAGTAAGTAATTATGGAAACATTTTTAAATGGCAAACTGAATATAGCCATGTACACAGATTCCTGCTAAAATGATAAACTATTAAAAATTATTTTAAAAAGATAACAAATCCAACAAAACAACACTGAAGTCAAATTTTCACTACATAAAAAGTAAACAAAACCAGATGTGGCTGGTTGGGCGGTTACCTGAGGCCAGTTTAACGAAGACTCGTTGACCTTCTTCACCGAGCCTGGCTGAAGCTTGTTGATGAGTCTGGAAAGAAAAATGTAAGAGACACCTTAGTGACTGGTCACCTAGAAACAAGGAAGGCGTTATAAAGTCTGTTCCTCTAACCTCAGTGAGGGACAGCATTGAACACATTTGCGGAATATCGAGGTCTGGAAGGTGGGCAAGACCGACGCCAGTGGAATGGGCTGGAACTGCAGACAGACCCGAGGGTGGCAACTTACTCGCAGAGGATGATGCCGTCCTTTAGGCCCAGCTGGAAGTTGGTGCCGATGCTCATGCCTGTCACCTCCTCTATCCAGTTGCGGAGATCTTCCTCTGCCTGATGGTCATACTTGGAAGCAATCTGAAATACAAATGAACTACCTTTAGAAGAATTTCCCTAAAGCATCAGCTGACTCACAGCCTGCTCTGCTTTCATGATCCGTCAAGACTACGGCTGGGGCCTGCGGGAAACTACACGCAGCAGAGTTTGTCAGTAGCTCACTCAGCTGCTACCGTTGCAGTAACTAGGACATTTTTGGTGAAGACGATGTCACACAAACTTTGAACAGTATGTGGAAAGGAGCTGGGACTAAAGAGGAGAAAATATTCATTAAGATAAGGAAGATTTCCGTTCATGACACAGAGGATGGGACAAAGATTTATTAGCATATTACAATACGGCACCAGCCATAACCTAAACTTTAAAGGTTAGGTCATTAATCACCGTATTTCCCAAAAAAGACAGAAGGAAGTTTCTGACTCATGAGCTTTTTTTTTTTTTTTTTTTTTTTTTAAGGTTTTTGCCATAGGGCACGTGTGCTCATGAGAGAGACAGACAGGCAGACAGACAGAGGAAAGGAATGTAAGAAATCCTCCCTCAAGGGTGACGGCCATGCTGCAATCCCTTCTCTTCCAGGGATTTTGGGAATACATGCACACGTGCCCGGTATGACAGTCAGGTTGCCAGGCCTGTGACTTGAACCATGGCGGACCATGTGAGAGTCCAGAGCCTTAACCAACCACACCACTTGCTGGCTCCATGTGAGACTTGAACACAGCACTTCAACTGGCCGAGACATTCATTCCAATAGTTCTGTTGCCTGGAACATTCATTTGCCATCTACTCAGCCAATATACTTACATACTGCGCATGTGTGCACACACAAGTTCTTATGTTTGTCTTATACTCAGCCAAACACACACTCCACACTACATACACATGTTCTTCGGTACCAGTTACTGTACTTCTAGTACATTATTGAAATTCTGTTCCTGTAGTCTTTATCCTAAGGAGGCTCCTTACAGAAAGGAAAAACATTTAATTCACTTTTAGATTCTTAGTACATAGTATTGTACTTGACACCTAAACATTTAAAACTAAAAGAAAATTTGTTAGCTTTTTACTTGTAGAATGCTACCATTAAGGCAGCTTACCAAGCAGATGCTATGATGCTATTATATATGCTAAAACTACCTGTTAAATACAGGTTTTTGAAAGATCCCTTCATAAGAAGACCATGAACCTCAATTTTTTTAAAAAATGTAAACACAATATTGTTTAAAATCACCTGCTCAAGTTCTTAGCTCTTCCTGTCCTAGAGTCCTTAAAGGGGCTGGGCAGTTACTAAGGAGGAGCTGCTGGGAGGAAGGAAAGATCACGGATCACCTGTCTTCTTCAGCACAGGTGAGAATGTCAACCCCACGTCAGCAACGCCGGAGGGAGAGAGCATGAGCTGGGAGTCTACACAGCATTGCTGAGATGAACAGTAGGGATGTTTGCTGTCCATAAACCTCATTCGTTCTTATGACCGAAAGGAATGAAACGGCATCAGACATTCTAGTCGTGAGGAAAGGAGGGCCTTCAGGTTCACGGAGAAACCAAGCACAGCTGTGGGAAATGCCCAAGGTTCTGGGTCCAGGACACGACTGTGGGCTGCATCCAGGTCTTTCCAAGAGAGACCCAGGGAGCAGCAGGTCAGACAGGCTCGGAAGGCACTGGCCAGGTTACCTTTAAGTCAACCGACGGGAAACCAGCACTGTGCCTTCAAAACACACACTGCCACACTTGATCCCAGTCCTGTTCATGTCTGCCAACAGCTGTGAGAGCCTTTTATATTTCAGGGCAGGAAAACAATTCCATCTCCCAGGTCAAGTAAATGGGCAAGTCTACATCCCCAACAAGCTCTCGCAAGCTCACCACGCCTGAGCCTCGGATATAATGTGACCCCTCATGCTGTTTTCAGTGACCCTTTGCCAGTCTCCCCGCCCGCCCCACCAAAGACAAGGCTTCTGCTTTAACAGAGAAAGCAAATGATTCGCTAATTACTGTGTCATTGAGGGAAATGACAGTTCTTGATCCTCTGCTTCCCCACGCCCAAGACAGAGAAGCTCTACCCCTTTGACAGAATGGATTGTTTAAACTGTACATTTACTTTAACCAGGATTACAAAAGGAACTCCGACATGTTTATGTCATTGGAAGAGAACACCGTGATCTTCCTGGATCTATGTGGCCTGGAGGTTAGCTCATAAAGATAGTTTCAGGTATAATGTAAAGCAACTCGATGTGGTGGTTCCACCCCTCTCATCCTCACTCGCTGAAAAACATCCATATCTAGTTTCATTTCCTGCCACTCTGGGCTACTTGGGCATTTGGGTGAGGGAACAACAGGGGAGGAGGAGGCAGACGCTGGAAGATTTGCCACGGGGACACAGTGCCCTGGTATGTGGGAAGCAGCCATGAATCCTTAGACTTCAAGTAAATGCTCTTGGATAATGGATCTCCTCTAACATGTCGATCAAATCCATTTACATATGGCTCCTTTAGAAAACAGAATACATGTTAATTGGTGGGCACTTCCAAGTCCTTACTGTATTTTCACACTGGAGTCTTGTGCTAGATGGTGAGAAACATAAAAGTCTATACGAATTGGGGGTAGGGGAAGAGGGGGTGTGGCAAAGAAGGAAAGGAGCTGACTGGACTCACTCAGCATGAGTTCCATGACTAATAGAAAGCAAATTCTAGTATGAGTTGAACCTCTTCCCTGTGTAGACACGGGGATGTGCTAGGGTAAGAGTTCGCCTGGCTCCAAGCCTGGCTCTGCCCGTCCTTGCTTTGGGCCCTGGTTAATTCCTGTCTGTACAGCAGGAAGGCTGAAGCTGATGAATGAGCTATGTCCCTTCCTCTTCTAAGCTGTTAATCCTCAAAAACTGTGAAGAAATATTTTGTTTTTCCACAGGTAAAGATGGAGTTAGACTGGAAGTATTTGGGGTTCTTTTGCAGGATGGTGGTAGTAATTTTTATACCAAAATGAGACTGATGATTATTTAGAAAACTATACAAGTGTATTTATATTTCCTTTGTTCAAAATGTGTCCAGCAGATTCTGTGCCACACTGCAAACCACAAAGTGGTTTTAGACCTAGCTTGAAATATCCTAGTAAATTCCAGCAAGAAATTTTAATCTTTTCTGTGGACAGTTTTCATCAAGGAAGTGATGAGATAGAAAGGAAAAAAAAAAAAAATCAAGCACTAGTGCCATTTGAACCAGTGGCTCCACCAATGAGCGACAGTGGTGTAGGGCAGGCTAGGAGACTGCCTGATAGCACGTCAGCAGACAAAATTCCTAGGTACACACACGCAAGGCCCCACGTGATAAGTTAAAAGTTAAAACTAGGAATGCATCCACATCATATAACTTTTTTGACTTAGGGGTTTTCCTTCAACTAAAGGAAAAACAAGGATTTTTAAAAAATCAAATACTACTAACAAGTGACCTTTCTCTGGTCAGGCCAGCTAAACAGTACTCTCTTTTAAAACGAAGAAACTGAGAACAATTGAAAAGTAAGCTTTGGCCCCATCACAGCGGCCCAGGCAGTGTGTGGTAAGGGAGCCTGTGGGAGTCCTTGGCTTCCAATCCCAGGGTGTCCTGAACACTTGGGGGCACCAGCAATCCTGGCCAGCTGGAAGGCTGAAGGATGAGGTAGGAGGTGTAATGGCAGTGGGGCGTGAGGCCTTCTCAAGGTGAGGTCTGTCTCTCTGCCCTTATTTTCTTTCTCTCTCTCATGAAAGAAATTAACTTTAAGAAAGCCTGGGCCGGGCCAGTTGGTGGCTGGGGCAGCTGGATCCCAGATGGCTGGCTGTGCGGTTCGAGACCTAGACCCTGTAACTTGAAAAACACCAGGTGTGTGTGTGTGCGCCCAAAATGCCAAAAGGAAGGAGAGATGGAGAAAGAACTGTGGTGTCACCATTCCTCACAGTGGGCTGCCTTCTCCTTTTCCTTCTCCTTTGTCTTTATCTCTTGTAAGAGACATGTCCTATTCAGCAAAAGCTAAAAAAAAAAAGTCTTGGCCAACAAAATTTACTTACTATTTTCATCTAAAATGCTTCGATTTGTGAACAGCTGGCAGAAAACGCTAACATTTTCTTCCTTGCAACAACAAAAAGTTAGCTTTTAAAAATGACTTAATCTTGAGGGCCAGCTGGTGACGTGGTGGTTAAGGCGCAGGACACTCTTACACGGCCAATCACGGTTCAAGTCCCGGACCTGATGGTTTGCTTTCCCACTTTCCCTCTCTCTCTCTGGTCAAATGAAAATAAATGAATGAATAAATAAAATTAAATAAATAATTCTTTTAAAAAATGACTTAATCTTAAACTCACTTCATTAATACCCATAGAAATTTTATTCTAATTTGCTTTAAAAGTCTGCATGGCCCTGTCAAAAAATCTTTCTTCCAAGATACTTATAAACATCATTTCATCATTATTCTTCAAGATTTACTTTACTTGGCCTTCCCAAGCTATTTTCAGACTCTGCCTGGTTCCTTCAAATCCACAGGACCCGTTCTCTTTTGCCCATCTTCCGTCTGTGAATCCTCCCATGAGCCTTCTAATTGCCAGCCTCACGGCCTTCCCACCAAGGTGCACTGCAAACAATGCGGAGGGTTCTGGGCACACCTGCTGGAGGCTCCTCACTGACGCTCACCATCATCCCGCTTCCCAAATATAACCAAGGGCAAGGGAAATGAAGACTAAGAAAAAGGCCTCCCGGCTATCTGATAGACCATCCTCGGCTATCTGATAGACCATCCTCGTCATTCAGTGATCTGCCTGTTCAGCTCTCACCCCTCTGGCAGCTTCACCTGCTCTTCTCCCTGTGCCCTGGGGTGAGGGTTCCGGGGATGGGAGGGGAGTGGCTTCACCTGCTGCTGCTCCCTTGGCTCTCCTCCCAAAAGCCTTGGCTGGAAGTCATTCTTCAGTTCAAACACAAATGTCCTTTCTAGTATAGTTGAACTTTAGTCCCACGTTTCTTTACATTTTCTAAAATACTTTTGTAAAAAATTAAACAATAGGGGCCAGCAGGTGGCATGGTGGTTAGGGGTGCTGGAATCCCACATGGCCGACCATCGTTCAAGTCCCAGACCTAGTGTCTTGTTTTTTCTCTCTCTCTCTCTCTCTCTCTCTCTCTCTCTCTCTCTCTCTCTCTCTTGCTGTCCCTCTCTGGTCAAATTAAAATAAATAAAAGTAAAATAAATAAAGTTAAAAAATACTAAAAATTAAACAATACATGGGACTAGATGGTGGTGCAGCAGTGAGATGCAACACTGTGCAAGGCAGCCCCACATGGGAAAGTTCTGGCTCGAGTCCAGAAACCTCCCAGGTAACAGGAAGCACATGCTTACTTGCCCATGACCTGAACTGCCCAGAGTACACAAATCACACATTCGCAGAGGTACTGCTGCCCAAGGGGCGAACACTGGTTATTGTAGATCATGAAAAAAATTTTTAGATACTACAAGAACAAAACATTATATACCTCAACCCTAAATTGTGACTCCCCCCAATCTTATTCCTTTGTATAAAATTTGGTGGGGGGGACTGGAGGCAATTAGGGAAAATGTCTAAAATTACTCCTAGGGGAAAGCAATCAAACAAGGCTGGGAAACGCTGAGGCAGACTAAGACACTAAGACGTGCAAGTGCCTCCATGCCCCACCCAAGTCTCACTCCTCCCAGGGGCAAGCACCTTTCCTTCAGCCAGTGCTTCCGGACCACATGTCTGTGTTACAGTTCATCCTGAACTGAATGCCAAGGGTCCCCAGCCCCTGGCCCTAGGTTGGCACTGGTCTGTGGCCTCTCAGGAACTGAGCGCACAGCAGGAGAGCAGAGGTGAGCCCCTGAAGCCTCATCTGTACTTACAGCCACTCCCCACTGCTCACATCACTGCGCTCTGCCTCTTGTCAGATCAGAGGCGCAGTCGATGCTCAGGAGCCCCTAGATGGGCCCGCCTGGCTGCAGGAAAGCAAGCTCAGGGTTCCCGCGGCTTCTGCATTATGGTGAGCTGCATAACGATTTCATTAAATATTACAATCCAATAATAAAAGAAAAACTTGCACAGTGAATGTAACTTGCTCGAATCATCCAGAGACCATCCCCCCCACCCCACCCCCACAACCAATCTGTGGAAAAACTGTCTTCTAGGAAACCAGTCCCTGGTGTAAAGGTTAGGGACCATTGATATGTAACAACCCCAGAAAAAGACCCCCTTCCAACACACAAGCCCCAAAGGCCTAAAAGTAAAGGAAGACCAGATCAGATCAAAGCCTACAGTGGCTAAGGAACAGCCAAGCCCTTTCTGGCACTGAGGTTTGGAAAGTTTCCCTCTAAGAACCCTCAAAAAGGAGTATGGAATAAGAGGGAGACTGAGCTGCAAAATGTCTCAACAACTGACCGAAAACATGATTCCTGTACTATTTTTTTTAGAGAGATTTTTTTCTATAGGGCATGTGTGCTCACCAAAGAGACAGAGACAGAGAGAGAGAGAGAGAAATCACCCCCTAGTGGGGATTGCCACTCTGTAATCCCTTCTCCATTCCCCTCTCAGGATTTTTGGGCATGCACATACGCGCCCCGGCATGCATTTCAAGCCACCAGGCCCAGGACTTAACTGCAGTCAGCCATGTGAGAGTCCAGTGTCTTAACCACTATGCCGCATGCTAGCCCACTCACAATACCTCTTTTTTAAAAAATTATTTTATTTAGGGGACCAGGAGTTAGCGTAATGGCTATGTCACTGGACTCCCATAGTCAACCGCGGTTCGCATCCTGGACCTGGTGGCTTAAAACTCATGCCGGGCGCGTGTGAGTGCGTGCCCAAGATCCTGAGAGGAGAATGGAGGAGAAGGGATTGCGGCGTGGCCATCCCCCCTGGGGGGGGTGATTTCTCGCTGTCTCTCTGTCTCTCTCTGTCTGTCTGGCGAGGGCACGCGCCGTATAGCAAAAACCTCTCAAAAAAAAAAAAATTTATTTAGGGGCCAGCAGGTAGCTTGGTGGTTAAAGGTGCTGGATTCCCACATGGTCAACTGCAGTTCAAATCCCGGACCTGGTGGCTTGCTTTCTCACTCTCTCTTTCTCTCTCTCTCTCCCTATCTGGTGAAATTGAAATAAACAAATGAATAAATAAAAGTTAAATAAAATAATTCTTTAAAAAATTATTTTATTTATTTATTTTTATTTGACCAGGGGGTGGGGGACAGTGGCATGGGGAGCGAGAAAGCAAGCCACTAGGTCCAGGACTTGAACCATGGTCAGCCATGTGGGAGTCTAGCACCCTTAACCACCATGCCACCTGCTGGCCCCTCACAATATATTCTTAACCTCATTAACCTTGAAAGTATTATCTCTAGTGATTACATCTGCATCTCCCAAATTTCAGTCAATTGTGCCTCAACTCTCATTAGGGAGAGCCACTAGGGAAATCCAGCATTATCCCAAACTCACTCGCATTCAGTGTCAGCTTCTCTTTCCAAGTATTCTTGGTGTTTCTTGGGTTATTCTTTCAACTCTTTCTCTGTTATTCCTTTCTGTCCTTCATTCAAATAGCTAGTTCAAGCTAGTTCATGCCAGGCACAGTTCAAAGACAAGGTCCCTGCTCTAAAAGCATGCATTCCAGCAGAAAGACAAATACGTCATCGGGTACAAAGATTATATATACACATACATTTAGAATAAAAGAGAACAGAATGACAGGGGCTACTACAGTCTTAAAATAGGAGCCTAATGATTTCCTCTCAAATATCAAAATGCCTCTTCTCTTCCTTTTCACGATTGCTTGCCACTCTTAATATCTCAGGTAAGGACACTGAACAGAGTTTAACTTTTTTTTAACCTGCCTTAAATCTCACCCCTAACAGATTTTGCAAAATTTAAGCATTCACAATAGAGATACAACAGACTACAGATTGCCTTGTTTTTTTTTTTTTTGTTTTTTAAGCTTATTATTTACTGCATGAGCAGCAGAGACAGAAAGTGAGGGACACAGTACCCTAACAGGGTCCTGATGTTGCAGTCCACTCCCAGCCTCAGCCAGGCCCAATTAAGATTATACTTGTGCCCAGCCTACGCATGGAAGTCTCCCGACATGAGCCGGGAACCATCTCTCGTGGGTCAGCCTTGCGGTGTGTGCTTCACCATCGCACCACTGTCGGGCCCCAAGATCACACGCTTTGAAGTCTAACTTCAAACCTTCAAAACACAGTGCTTCCCAATTCCAGTGTGACCGAGGTAAGCGCCTTAACCCAGGTTACCCCATTTCTCATAGTAGTCTTCTTCCTTCTGGGACCGTGAAACAAGGAAGCCTTTTCCACAGGTAAAGGGGCCCACTGCAGCACCTGACACACAGCAGAATGAATGTTAATGTCTGCCATTTATATGAAGGTACAAAGCTTTCTACACCAAACCCCACTGCCATCTGTTCGCTTTACTGTCTATAATCACAAAGCAAGCTGTGCTGAGCCAGTAGGTGGTGCGGTGGTTAAGGTGTTGTAATTCCACATGGCTGACCACAGTTCAAGTCCTGCACTCCACAGTTTAAAATCATGCCAGGCACATGTATGTGCACACCCAAAATCTTGAAAGGATAAGTGGAAGAAGAGAGATTGGAGTGACCATCCCCATGGGGGTTGCTTTCTCGCTCTCCCTCTTTCTCTAGCTAGTGCATGCACCCTCTGGCAAAATCAAAAACAAAAATTAATGAGGAACAACCAGACATTTAAAAACCATGGGAAAATCACATTGTGCCTCAGGGAAAGGAGTGAAGTCTAACAGCATTTTACCGCCAGTCCCTTCTCTCAGAGGTACAGCTGGAACTTTGGACCATGTCAGCCGTTTCTGGCTCCCGCACCATGCCTTCTGTCCAGCTGGGCCCGGACTCCTGTATCAGATCAATGCAGACACACGACGACTCAAGGTACAAAAACTAACATTAACAAAAATGTAAAGCGTTAAAGACAACTAAGGAGGTGTCCAGTGCCTAAAGCAAATACTGTAACAAATGGTAAGGGAAAAATGCAGAGCCAATGGAATGTCACCTTTGTCTTCTGTCTAGAAAATGACCTTCAGATGATAAAGTTTAGAACATACATAGCTAAAGGTGGGTTTTGAAGGTTCAGGTCTAAACAAGGAGGAAATAAGCTCAGAGGCTGGATTCCCAGAAGAATCTAGACTCAGAAGTAGCTGTTAACTAAGATCTGCACATTGAACACCTTGCTGTGACAGCCATCTTGGCAAAAAGTAGTGACAGGAAATCTAGAGACAGGTCTACTCCATTCTGCCCTACCCAAAAGCACAAGGGTCTATTGCTGGCTGAAGAGCTTGGCTGTCCTCCTGGTGGGTGCCTGTGGGAGTGTGCCAGCACCTGGTGGGGACAGGGGTCATCACCAGCAGTCAGCATACATGTCCAAGCACAATGGCCCACATCCCATCTCTCCCTACTCCAGGGTAGAAAGGTTCTTGTTCACCTCTGTACCCCTAGAGCCCATGCTTGGAGCATTGAGGGGCACTACGTAAGTGATTTTCACCCACTGATACTATAACTAGACCACAAAAATGCCCCAGATTTGAAGATCTATCTTGTTACAAAAAGGCATCTGCATTTGAATGCTGCTGGTTTTATAAGCGTCACATCTTCTTGATTTTACCAATCTAGTAATCTTAGATGGATCACTAGGGACATATTTGCTTGCCTTCTGATAAAAGTCTTTCTGTCTATGGCACTCTTTAAATCCAGCTAGTAACCCCAGAAGTAGGGCCTGGCCACAGGAACACGCCATGCCCACTGTTCTGATCCATGTCAAGACAGGAGAAACTTAAAGTGACGCGTACCTCAAGGCTTAGATCTACATTTGTTCTGTTTTAGAAACTACTGATTTGGAAAGTATTTGATAAACTTTTTTTTTTTTTTTTTGTCAGAGGGCATGTGTGCTTGCCAGAGATAGAGATAAATAGAGAGAGAGAGAGAGAGAGAGGGAGGGAGGGAGGGGAGGGAGAAAGCACCCCCAATGGGGCGCAGTAATGCCACGATCTCTTCTCTCCCGTTTCTCCATCCTGTCATGACTTTAGGCACACAAGCACATGCTTTTGGCGTGTTTTACAAGCACTGGGGTAAGGACTTGAACTGCATGGTCAGCCATGTGGGATCTGGCTCCCTTAACTACCAGGCCATGAGGCCAACCCTCAAGGTTACTTACTGAACTTAAAGAAATTGGGAATCAGGGGCCGACAGGTGTTGTGGTGGTTAAGGACGCTGGACTCCCACATGGCCGACCGTGGTTCAAGTTCTGGATCTGGCGGCTTGCTTTCTTACTTTCTCTCCACCCTCCCCCTAAAGCCCCCCCCATTGAATAAAATAAATAAAGTTTAATAATTCTTAAAAAAAATTGGGAATCAGATCTTACTTTGCTTAATACACAGATTATTCAAGATATATGTAAAATCCTGCCCCCAAATTCTACAATTAGTAATCCTAACTCAGTGAGTTAAGTTAAACTAGAAAATCCCTGCAAAAAAAAAAAAAAAAAAAAAAAAAGACCCAAAACAAAAAACCTACTGTTATTTTGGTCTGCACAGTTAATATGATTCTTTATAAGATACTTCTACTTGTCATATGTTTGAATCACAGCCCCATGAGGCCGTCCCATGAAGAAAGCGTTATCTGTAAGAAATGAGTGTGAAAGGAGTTCTGTGAGCTCTAAAACCTTATACCGTCATCACCCTCTTCTACACAGAGGGAAATCGACTTGCCAAATCAAGGATTAAACTCTTTCTACATGGAGGGGCCTTGTCTACCTCATCAGGTTGGTAGGTCATTGATCAAAATAGAGTTAACACTCTGGTCAAAGGAAGTTCATAATCCCACTCCCACTGTACCCTGGTGGGTTTGACCATCTCTGTGGGATTACTGCCAGCGAGTCTGAGGGGTGTGTTCTAGGAGACACTGACAAATTGACATCAGCTTCTAGAAGGAGCACACTGAGTGGTGAAGGGATAAGGACAAAAGAGAAACTGGCTAATCATGAGTGGCCATGGATGACCGAGAAGGGACCCTGGGAGTCTCAGAGAAGCAGGCACCTACCATCTAGACATTCCGATAGAAGTTACACAGAAGAGGGAGTCGCCATCCTCTGAATGCCGCACAGAAGACAACTCCGGGTGACTGTGGAGAAGTCCCAGGAGTGGACTACGAGCTCACAGGAAAGGGAAAATGCCCTCAGCAGAGAACATTCTCTCCCAGGGAAGGAGGCTGGCCAGGTCTTGAATGGTAGGCAGCAACAGAGATTTTGCTGAAAGGGGTCTTAGTTGAGGCCCCACAAGTGAAATCGATGAAAACAGGGATGCTATCTCTTTGTTCTGTTTCACCGCGAGCAGATTAAGAGCCTACTGCACGGCTTCTACCATGGGCAGGTGTCCACTCTCGGCTGCTGTCCTGATTCGCTAGCGTTTGCCTCTTCAGCAGACCCTCCAAAACAGCCTCGGAGTAGGCCCATGGCAGCCCTGAAAAGCTGTCTTTTCTTTCTCCCTAATTACCAGGGATGTCATGGCAGCAATTCTCCTGCAGCCCTGGAACGTACTCTCACCCCTCACCAACTCTTCAACAGCTTCACTTTACAGGAGTCTCACACTGCCGAGACTCAAGGATGACACGAAGTCCACCCTGACATCATGGTCCCATTGTTCTGAGGGGAACTGGCCTCTGCTCACCTGGGAACCCGCCTCACTCCTGGATCACCGCCCAGTCATCCACACGCTCCCATCTGCCGAATCCGAGACGGAGTCAAAACCCTACACCCCTCCCTCACTGTGAGCTGCGGCTGGGACCGGGCAGGAAGAAAGGGGACTCGGCCTTCCAGTCAGCCTTAGGTGCATCTGGAACTCCTCTTGGGAATCCAGATCTGGATCTCAGATCTAGATGTGAATGCCTTTCATCTCACCACAGAGTCTATGCACTTGAGTCAAGTTCCAACACTGCATGCCACTACGTCCTACACAGAGGCCACCAACGACAGGCTGATGCAATGTGGACTCCGAGCTTCTTATATACCAAGACAGAGAAGGAAACAGTAAGACTCACATAGTTCCATTTATAAAAAAGAAGGCGACAGTGGTGGCTGTCTTGCCAAGCCGCAGAGGCCCAACCACATGGTTGTGGGCCAAGTACCTGGCCCACCTACACAGGCAGGGAGGCTGGGGCAGAAGGATCATCATGCCCTGCCAAAAGTCTCCCTCTCCCCTCCGCCCCATTAAAAAAAAAAAAAAAAAAAAAAAAAAAAAGTCAGAGGGCCAGCAGTTGGTGTACTGGTTCAGGTGCTAGACTCACACGTGACCAACCGCAGTTCAAGTCCTGGACCTAGCAGCTTGAAACTCATGCTGGGCACATGTGCGTGGGACCCAAAATCCCAGGAGGAGACTGGAGAAGGGATTGTGGCGTGGCCATTCCCACCAGGGAGTGATTTCTCACTTTCTATCTCTCTTTCTCTGTCTCTTCTTTATCTATCCAGGGAGCAAACAGGCCCTATAGCAAAAATCTCTCAAAAAAAAAAAAAAAAAAAAAAGTCAAAGTCTCAACATGGATTCCTTTTCTAGTCCTGAAACCTGAGTGGACCCGCAATGCGGTCACCAGGGACCTCCGCATGGTCAGTAAAGGCAGCTCCACATTTCACACACTGTAATGCGATCCGGGGGCCTGATGGAGGGAGCAAGTTCCTCTGGAAGCACTGCACCCCTCTTCAGAGAGCTGAGCCCCAGCACAAAGGTCTCTTGGAGAGTAAGCTGTGAAGGCCTGTTACAGCCAGTCAGGCACAAAAGCAACAAGCCCCAGCTCCCCATCCCTTTCAGATCGAGGGCCGAGGGAGCGAGGAGGGAGCAAGTGCCAGGCTACAGAGGACTCAGCAGGACTCGGGAGAAAGAGCAGCTCCTTGGACAGTGCATTCCACACGCAGGCCTCGGGCTGCCCCCTTCCTATTTCTGCTCCCCATGCCACAAGACAGTGGTCTCGGGACAACAGCTCAGGTACAAAGTAACACCCTTATTTCACAAGAGAAGCAGAACACTTCACAGAATGGTCAGGGAACAGGAGATGGGTCTCCACATCGGTGCTGCATCTTCATGGTCCTCTTTTTCTTCCCAGCTTAGCCCTGTCTTTTCCCAGCGAAAACTCTTCCCTCGGGACCAGCGATGGCATAGTGGTTAGGTCACTAGACTCCCACAAAAGCTGACCACATATCAAGTCCCAGACCTGGTAGCTTGAAAATCACACAAGGCACATGTGTGTGCATGCCCAAGACCCTGGGAAGAGAACAGAGAAGGAATTGCAGCATGGCCATCTCCCCACCATGGTGGGGTGGGGTGGTGATTCCTCTTTCCCTCTCACTGTGTCTATCTCTGTTTCTCTGTCTGGTCCTAAGGCAAACATCTCTACAAAAACAAACAAAAAACACCTCTTCCCTCTGCCGCTCTGCTCTTCCAATATTTCTACGGAGCCCCCCTTTCCTTGGTCCATCCACAGGCACAGCCTACCTCATCCTGTCTGAAACATGCGTCTCTCTCATTGAACTGCCGCCAGCCGCTCACTGTCCTGTTCCTTTTATTTCATGCCAGGCCTCTCCATCTGAACCTCTCCTGACGCACTGGGAATGTGGTCTCTGAGCAGGTGATCTCTCCTTAAAAGCACACCAAGACCTCTGGGTAGCCAAATCCAGCGGCCTCTTTCCAGCCACCTCCCGGACTCGCAGCACAGAGCCTCTCTGGAGGGCCCTCCTCCAGCCTCTTGCTTTATAAAGGACACCTCTCCAGGAGCTCCTCTCGGACCTGTTCTCTCCAGACTCAGCTCCCCCTACCCCATGAAAGAAGCCAAATCTCCCTGAGCTCTGGCTGCAGATTAAAACAGTTGGGAAGGTGACCAGCAGATGGCATAATGGTTATGTTGCTGTACTCCCATGCAGTTGACCATGGTTTGAGTCCCAGACTCGGCGGCTTAAAACTCATAATGTGTGTGTGCCCAAAATCCCAAGAGGAGAATAGAGAAGAGACTGTGGCATGGCCATCCCTCGGGGGGTGATTTCTTGCTTTCTATCTCTGTCTCTCTAGTGAGCGCATGCGCCCTACAGCAAAAATCTCTCTTAAAAACAAAACAAAAAACAGTTGGGAGGATGGGCCCTGAAAACTGAATGCTTGGCCTGCAACCCCTCTCTACTACACAGTGAAGTCCCCGCTGCAGTCTCGTCTGTAAACCAGAGATCGGTAAGAGCACTTTCATCTGAGGTTCTGTGGGAAGAATCAATGATTCAACTCAGGTAAATTGTAAGAACTCAAAAATTCAACCTTCATCCTTCTGTTCATGCTTCGCTTGCCATTCCTGTCCAGATCCTTCAAATTCAGTATCTTATAAAACCCAGTAACTTGAGATGATGCGATAGCCATTTTGATAAGAGATCATTCTGATGCTCCCTAAGCATTTTATTTTAAAAACCTACTTTTATTATTAAGTAATTTATGAAAGAGATGCCCTCCCCTCAGCCCACCGCCACCACACACCTGAGTCTGGTGGGGGTGAGAGGTGACATACTGGTCACAGCTGTCATTGACTCATGAATGGGTAAGAAAGACTAGAACAAGGCTATTTTGCTACAGTTGCTTTTAACAGGAAGAGAAGATTTTTCTCTTTCATGCCATTGGTAAAAAGTACATACTGTTTTTTTAAGAAAGTCTTTTGGGGGCCCAACAGGTGACATAGTTGTTAAGGGCACTGGTCTCCCACATGGCTGACCACAGTTCTAATCCCGGAGCTGGTGGCTTGCTTTCTCACTTTCCTTCTCTCTCTTTCTCTCTCTCTCTCACTCTGTCCCTCTTTGGTCAGAATAAAAAATAAATAAAGTTAAATAAAAAAAATTATTTAAAAAAAAAAAGAAAAGAAAGTAATTTGGCAATACCTAATACAGATGTAAACGTTAGGTCAAAGGTTTTGCACTTTTCTACAAGAGCACTTTTTAAGAAACTTCCCACCTATAGAGAGGGGGTGAATAAATAATGGAAATTCATACAGAAGACTCTAATAATTCAGTTCCCAAAATGTTGAATGATGTTTAAAGTTGTAAAAGTGGTTAGACTGGGAACAAGGGATACAGGATACTTTTTTTTTTTTTTTTTTTTTTTTTTTTTTTTTTGCCATAGGGCATATGCGCTTGCCAGAGAGAGAGACAGACCAAGAAAGGGAAAGTGAGAAATCAGCCCCAGGGAAGGCCACATCACAATTCCCTCTCCTCCATTCTCTCAGGATTTTGGACACGCACACGCATGTGCCCAGCATGATTTTCAGGCTGCCAAGTTCAGGACTCACATTGTGATTAGCCATGTGGGAATCCAGCACCTACAGCACCATGCCAGCTGCTGGCCCTTCCTTTTTCAGTTTTACATTTGCTACTGTTTGCATTCTATAAAGAAAAATAAAAGATTCAAAAAAGAAAAAAAAAAAAAAAAAAGGTCTCACTGCAAGGAAGATGGCAGGTGGACTGACTTCATGCAGAGACGACTTGCCCAGGACTGGGATTTGGACCCGCATCTGGCTCCAACATCCCCATCTTCTCCACTGCTGCATGCCCTGCTATTCCGCAGCCAAGCTGGGAGACAGGCACTCCCTCTGCCATTCACGGAACTACGCTATTGGCCTGAGGAGGCCGAAGAATAAAGAGCAGGGTGGTGGCTTAGACTCTGGCTTAAGAACGTCAGTTTCAACTCATGGGGGAGTGAGAGCATCCCCAGAGGTACCACGCCCCGCCAGCAGCATAGCGTCAGAATGAGGCCCATCAGTGTGCCGCCTCGGTGACAGTGACCGGAGCATCGGTTCAAACCAGCCTGCAGGATCTGTCACCTCAAAGGGTCCTGCCAGCGTGGCGCAAACATTCACAGTGAGATTCTTCAGGCCACCTGGTGGCATGGTGGTTAAGGTGACTGCATCCCACATAACCAGGTGTGGGGTTGCAGGCCTGGACCTGGCAGCTTGAGAAACACTCCAGGTTTGCGTGTGTGCACCCCAAATCCTGAAATGGAGAGAAAGGGGGTTGCTTTCTCACTTTTCTTCTTTCTTCAACCCACCCCACCCCCCAAACCACAAGCCAGCACCCTCTGGTAAAACAATACAATACAAAACAAAACAAGGAACAAAGATCTAACTTGCAGAGATGTCTTAGGCTAAAACCACATTTACCCCCCACACCCACTGGCCCCTGCAGAGCAGCCTCCTGCCACCTGCCCACCAGAAGGTGCAGAAAATGGTGTCAGCAGCAGGGCTGTCACTGAAACAGGAAAGGAAATGACAGCATGACTGGCAAAGCACACACCTGTGTGTGTGGCTGGGTGAGGTGGGAGAGGGGTTTTGGATTTTTTTTTTTTTTTCAATATATACAACAGCCAGGTCCCTGAAAAAAAAAGTTTTAAAAAGTAAGCAACAATGCACCCCAGTCTTGAGAGCACAGAAGGGGACCATTCGAGGGAAGGCACCTAGCCATTTGTGGAAAGAGAGAACCTAGGGGTCCAGCTCAGCTGCTAAGGGCCAGAGCCCCCGAGAAGCTCACAATGTATTTCATGAACATATCATTTCTACGCTCGATTAGAAGTATAATGTGATTGCTGTTGCTATTTTTGCATTCAAAGTAGAATCACATGTTTGTATTAACCAACAGCGTGAGCGACTTGCTACACATGGTATTGATTATTTTCTCTCCCGTTTCCTCCCATGAGAAACAAAAGGAAAGGAAGGGGGAGAGTGCAGGAATAAAGCACACTCTGCCCACTCGCAGAGCCCTGCAGCAGAGGCGGCTGAAAAGCAGGGAAGAACCCGAGATCGGCGTCCAGCCCAGCCTAGCCCAGCCCAGCCACACCACAGCTAGGATCCCCTGGAAAACTCTTGATGGAAGGAAGAGAGAGCAACCATAAATGTTCGGGCCATGACTTACCCTGAGAGTCTTTTCCAACACAAAAGGCCTGCTCTTTTCTCTGCATTCTTGCCCCCAATTTCCCGTCCTTCCCATTGCACTGTGCTGCCCAGCAGTCACACCCAAGCCCTGCCCTGAAGCTTCCTGGTCCTGGGGCAGAGGGTAGATGCTGAGGAAGTTCCCTCCCTCCCTCAAGGGGAAGCAAGCCTTCTGTGTTCACAGGCTTGCTTCACACAGGTCTACAGCTTTCCTAAGAACCCCCCAGAAAAGAGGCCCCCAGTGACAAGTAAGAGCCAAACACTCCAAGGCAAATAAGATCACCATGTAAAAATTAACACCTTAGGTACAAAA